>CM029459.1:24158758-25473785 GCA_017140185.1 Eucalyptus polyanthemos subsp. polyanthemos
GGAGTGCTCAATAGCACTTCGAAGTCATTCCCTTTCTGCTGTTTGTCTCCGCCTTTGTAATGTCCTCCATGCAGGGGGGTCGATGAGGAAGAGGCCCCGGAATTCGGATCTTCTAAATGATTGGGTTCTTTTCTTTTCCACTTTGTTTGGCAATTTAAGTTGAGAGGGAAATGAAGGGAAAAGAAAAGAAAGGAGTTGGACCAAAAGGAAGAGAAGGGACTCTTCATTGCCCTTCTTCTTGTTTGGATGTACATCATGCAGTGACTGACAAAAAAAAATACCTTTTATTTTCTTTCAAAGTAGGAGATTGATCAAGCAGAGCTCTAGAGGAAAGGCAGATTTCACAGACCCGGATCTGCAAATTGCAGAAATGTATCTCAGAATTTGATTGGGAGCAACATTAATTCAAACAAAGATACAAGAGCTCTCACACACCCTAATCTGGAGAAAATGGAGCAATCAAAGCAGGAAAACAGAGAAGAGGAGCAAGGAGTGACCGACTATTTGAGGAGTGCTAAAAAAACACTATCCAGCCACTGCTGTTTTCCACCGATCTCGGCCTTCCACGTTTTATTACCAACACACAACACTCTCTACTAATAAAAGAACAGGAGAGCAATTTCGCAGCATTATGTGGAAGGTGCGTGGAATCTAAGCAGCTGCTTCTTGACTTGACTTGCTTATTCTATTAATGAAGAAAAAAAGGAAAGAAAACCAACGAGCAATAGTGTCGCTCGTTGGTCACCATATTCTCCACTGACTAATATAAGGAAGTCACCCGAATTGATGCGAGGTTGGCGCTCTTTATAAGGAAAGACACTCACTTACCTTCCTTGGAAGCGATTTCAAACATCCTCTGGCAAATTTGGAAGGGGCGGAATAACTATATATTTCGGGGAAGTCAGCCGGATGCCTGCAAAGTAGTAGATCTGGCCCGATTTCAGCAGAAAAGCTATGGAAAATGGGGCTTTCAACACCCTCAAGCAAGAAAGTCAGACGAAACCGAGATACCTCAGATCTTGGTAGCTCCGGCGACAGGGACCATGAAGATCAACGTCGATGGTCGATTTGTGCAGGGTCGAGGGAAGGCGCGATATCCTGCATCGTCCGCGACTTCTCAGGCTGCCTTGTGGACGGTTTCACCAAAACAGTTCGGGCGGCTTCCGTTGCTCAGCTGGAAGCCCTAGCTCTGTTAGAAGCTCTGAAGTACATCAAGAAGAAGCAGGTGGGTGTGGTTTCGGTGGGGTCCCGACTGTCAAAAGTCTGGTAAGATCTCTCAAGTGCGCGGGAGACTTTAACTGGGACACACGTGCTATATGGACAGAGTGCAAAGACCTTCTTCGGAACTTACCGCTGGTGGGCCTTCATTCCTGTCAAAGAACCGAAAATGCCGTTGCAGACTGAGCCGCGCGAGCAGAGGAAACAGACATTACCGCCCAATTGGCTTTCTTCTCCACCCTAAGCCCTTTGAGTTTGGGCCCTGCTATGTAATGATGCCCCACTCTTGGGAGCTGCTGGATCCTCACCAGTTATGATATAAATAAAATTTCGTTTTTTGACCAAAATATATAATAAACATGAGATTTTGATAACGCCTACTCTATTTTTGCAGGACGGATGTGCAGAATCAATGTCAGATAAGATTTATTATATCAAAAAGGTCCCTTGTTTGTGCATGTTAGCACCTAACGATGGTGTCATTTGTATTGGCATAGAGTTGTGAACTTGCGATAAAGAAACTTATTTTATCATAAAATAATAAGACAACCACCAAATTCATGCTTAGTCACCACTTGTTAAAGATGTTTAAGGTTGATTGATGATTAGATGTGAACGTTTTAGCAAAAAGTGGAATTGCGTGAGAATTTGTATTGCAATTTGAAGGGAGTGACAAGCATATTCGGACATTTTATATATCAACAGTGACCAAAGAATTTACAGCATATGGATATGGATTATCAAGGCAATTGACAATCGGTAGATAGTAAATATCAGTGGTTTTGTTTGTGCTTGCCTTGGACAAGTTGGACAATTATGACAACATTGTTTGCACAATTAACATATAATTGAGTTGTGGTCTCATATTAAATTCATCTGATTACATAATGAGATGAATGCGGTCAATCCTTCTTTTTCCTTTTTGCACACTCACAAGGCATAATGAGATGAATGCGGTCAATATTTTTCGTTCGTTTCTTTTTGTAAGCAATATAAATGGTCATTTTCAGCAAAAAAATTTCAAATCAGTCATTTTTCATGAAACAAACGAAGCCTCAATATATAAATATCCACCAAGATTTACTAAACAGCAGAAAATTAGCGAAAAATATCCAGATCAACTTATCATAAGAGTAGCACTGCTCAGTTCACAGACTTCAGCTGAACTTCATAATTTGCCACAGAACAAGTATTTGGGGTTTATATATTGCAATCATGACTAATGAACCAGTTATCTTTCATCAGGCTTTTCGCTGTTATCTCCAATATCAAGTAGAGGACCTTTGACATCCGTTGTGGTGCCAGAAGGTCCCGGCGGGGTTTTCTCAGCCTGAACTGAAGTTCCAGAAACAATGACTCCATGCTTGGCAAGTACACGCTGCAAGTCATCATTCAAAACTAATCCTTGACGTAGAAGTGATTCATCCCTAGATTACAAGATCAAGTTGGAACTAATAAGCCATCCCTTTTTATGAAATTTAGCATGTGCATTTCTAATGACTACTAGGAAGAAGTTCCACACCTATGAGTTATGGAATTACCCTGGAGAGAGAAAGAGAGAGAGGTGGGGATATAAACTCACTTCAACCGAACCCGACATAAAGAAAATAATGTTAACTAAGAACCTCCTTCAAGTTTGGCAACCCCGAGGGAATTTTTCTTTTAAATTTCATTCAAATTCAGGAAGATCTACTGTTGATAGTCTCTGCAATTGTGCTTTATTTATAATTCTCATCTTCTTAGCTGCACCAAAATTCATTCTTTCACTGGCTGTGAACAATTCCTGTCAGATGAGTGAGAGCTTCTTTTATTTAATCTTTTATTTCCTCCCATGAGTAATCGGACAAGATATCTCACAGTTAGCCTTTCATAAGCTTGGTATTAATGCAACCGTTGGCACATGTATCCTCATGTTATTATACCCTAAAAAACTGCAAGGTAGTGGATGAAAATAGGAAACCACACAGAAATCATCTGCACCTGTGCTTATAAATTCGATGCAAGTGCAAGTTATTAGTTAGACGAAAGTAACTTTTCTTTTTACTGTATCGGATCCATAAACCTTTTAAATTTGTAGCATACACGACTTCCTCCATATCAGTAATTAAAAACACCCCAGCTCCAATGCAACAGGTATGACACACAATCTTCTCCATACCTCACGAAATATCTCTTAATTCTTGACCCTTCATCTAGCAACATGCTATACGTCCATTTATGCTACTAAAATGGACAATTTGCACCACAAAGATAGCAATCAGATGAAATATCAAAGGAAGCAACAGGACAAGGCATATGAATACACTGATTTTAGCTAAACTAATTAAGGTCATTAAGAATCAGAAATCAGTCAAGCAATTGTCTATTATAGTGTCCTCTTCACCAGATAAGACAAAAGTTGATATCCACACAAGTTAGATAAAATACAAAACAATTTATTATAAAACAGAGATATAGCTATTGAACTTCACATAATACAGAGACAGCAACCAAGTAATTAGTGGGCACACATAAAATAGTCCAGTGCAAGCCAGATGAAAAGCATTTTTTATCTTGAGGAAGAGTGAAAGAGTTCACACTGTCTCACGCCAACATCATGAATCTGCCACTGCATCTATATTGCTTATGCTGGAACTAGTCTTATAAGCAAAGAAAACATATATAAAGGTTTCCTCTTCACCAAACGAGAAAAAGGACAACCACTTAAATGTCCCACCTCTGGACATGGTAGCAAGAGTATTTAAACACCAAAAAGGAAAGCTGGAGAAGATGATAAGCATCAAAATACATTCAGCAAAAAGGGCATCTGAGCCTTACGATGTTGAATTTACAAGGTGCACCACTCTCTGCTTGTAGGTGCAGCACTGCTCTACCAAGTCAACAATGATCTCCTGCCTAAGCCCCTGCAAATATATTTATTATAATAAATAAAAAAAGCCAATAAGAGAACAATTGTAACTGCAAAAGAAACACCACCGGATGGTTTCCAAATGAATGGAAAAACTAAAAAAAAGGTGAACTTCAACCTTATATTATTTCAATAAGATACTATCAGCTCCCACTAATTCAACTGCTTGATGCATAAAAATACATCCTCAATTAAGCATCACAAATTGAAAAATATACCTCCTTGTTTCCAGCATCTATGGCAATCAGCATTTCCGCGAGCACATCCATGATCCCCCGTGCATTCTGTATTTCTGTCAAGCTACACAAGAACATTAAGTTATGCCTTAAGAACCTCAAAGTATATGAAAGAAGCAAGGTGCTGCAAAATTGTCCTTTAACAGGATACTAAATTATCCCATTTGCCTAGGGCTACAATCCTTTAATCATCAGTGTACTAAAAAAGTATGTAAAACAATAATCAAAGTGTTTGTTTCAACAAAATCATACAGACTGTCTAAGGATCACAAAGATAGGACCTCTGTGATACATACAAGCTAGAAGGCAATAGTGAGCTTGTTTGAATTTGCTTGAAAAAAATAATTATTATATGTGAATTACGTGTCACTATTTGCATATTTTGAAAATAAAATTCAGGTGCCTCACGTTAACAAAAGTCAAATTGAGTAAGCCACAGGATTAAAGAAAATAAAAAGTACTCAACAAAAGTCTTACCAAACAAACTGTCTTTCAAAGAACAGATTTTGCCACTTAGAAGTAAAGACAAATGTTAAGTTCCGCACAGTACTATAATACAAACAGCAGGTTTAAAATTCTTTCGACCTAAATCTGTAAGAAATAAAAAATTTTGAAAGACAAGAGAAAAGGTATCAGCATTTCTATGTATAAATGCACCTCAATGTGGGAAACTCAGACTCAGCAGAAGACTCAGATGGCTCTGGCCGGATATCAGCATTGCAGATATTTTGCAGATATGATGAAAGAGGCTGTGTCTGTGGAGGTGTAAAAACAGCGCAGGACCCTCCTCTCTCTGAGGGAACACTGCTCCTGCTCGCTGTACGAAAATGAGTGGACTTAGTGATTAATAAATAAAATAACATAACGACCAATACCAGAAAAAGGTAAATGGTATGGTACTGTCAAGACCTAAAGACATCATCCAAATCACAAATAAAATAAGTCTTTTCTCAAGAGAAGGAAAATAAATACCAGCAACCCCTGGTAGGCAGCATGTTATTGAGGATATCTAGCCCTCGGTCCTCCAAAAGCTTCTCGCCAAGTATCTATCAAGATCAGTATCTTCTCTTTGACATGGATATCGGGCTGAAGAATCAGGAAAACCATGAAGTTTTAGCCAACAGGTACCTTTCAGCATCCAAATGCATTAAAATTTCTTACCTTCTTCTTCACTATTTTCACCATCTCATGAAGAACTTCTCTCTCAGCTACATGCACATGAACAATGTCTCCACAATTCCTTATAATTGTCTCCGATAACTAATAAGACAAAAAAAACCCAACTGATCTGCATTAGACAAAGATCCAACAAGCATTTAATCCAGGAAAAAAGAATTCGTAAGGACCTAGAGCAGAGTTCCTATCCATACAATATGCAAATCAATTCAGATACTCCATAAAATGAACAAACTTTTCCAAAGAAAACAAAGTGTAGGTATGCAAATGCAATTCTCAGTCAATACAACAGAATAACGTAAATTGCACCCCTCTCTAAAATCTCCTTCCTGTGACTGAACGGAAACATATTGCACAAAGCAAACAAGGTTACCACATCCCCTATACACTCAAATGACAAGATTTCATAGGATCAAGAAAACACTAAGATACGAAACTTCCACAGTAGGTATATCAGATTATAGACGGTGCTTTTAGAACAAAATAAGTTCATCCACAACATTTAAAACCTCTAATGCATCTTCACTTTAGTGAACCAAACAAGACACAGAATTAGCATAATAAAAAATTTCCCAAATTATTACAAGCATATTCTCATACTCTGGACCTTTTTCAGCATTCAAAACTATTAGACTGCTTCGGGTGGCTCATGATTCTTGTTTGACTGGCTTCTGCTTCTCATATCTACTGTTCTAGGCGACAACAGAACATGGATCTTCAAATACACTCTAAGGAACTCTTTGAGTAACTATTTCCTGATATAAGCATCCCAAGGCATTGAACCTCGAAATCGAAAAAGACACACCCACATAGAACCTTTTGTTATATCTCTACATTCACTAAAAACTTGTGAGCAGCTTTTAAATATCAAATTGAACTGTAATATCCCATAAATTGCTCTTTGTGAGAAGTTCAGTTTTTTATAGTCATAAGGTCACCATAATTGTTGAACATGAGCAAATATCCCTCTTATCTCTTCTTAAATAACCATTTATCCACTTTCTTCACCATTCTTTCATCTCCTTAATAGCTGATAACCACTTACTAGATCCTTTTTCCTTCTATCCCTTCTCGCACTTACATATGTTTGTGCCCTTATACTGGTATTAATTAAATGTATCTATTTCACCGCTACCAAACATTTCCTCAGAGCCAAAGTGGGACCAACACCTTATGATTACTATATTGCTTCAAAAACCACAACAATAACACAAGCACATTCGCAATGAAAAGCTGGGTGAGGCACGGTTCCAGAAACTGTTATGACTGCTGCAGATTTGAGGGTGCTGCAGCTGTGAAGAATTTGCCAAACAGCCCATAAAAGTTGAGAAACACTTTTTGACAGCTGCATCTACTGTGAAAAAGCTACATCAAACAAAGTAGAAACATAGATGATGAACTCCTTTAACTATGCCCCAAGAAGACACCACTATCCTGAATAAATAACTATGAAATCTATACCAAACAGCTGAAAATTAGCAAACAATATGCAGGTCAACTTATCATGAGAGTAGCAATGTGACAGTTAACAGGACTTAGCTGAACTTCATATCTTGCTACATAACAAGTATTTGGGGTTTATATATAGGAATCATGACTTATGAACCAGTTACCTCTCATTAGGCTCTTTGCTGTTATCTCTAAAATCAAGTAGAGGACCTTTGACATTTGGTGTGGAGCCAGAAGATTTTGGCCAGGTTTTCTCTAACTGAACTGAAGTTCCAGAAGCAATGACTTCGTGCTTGGAAAGTACATGCTGCAAGTAAAAAACAAAAGTACATGCTGCGAGTCATCATTCAGAACTTCAAGCTACTCCTTAACCTAGAAGTGATTCATCCCTGGACTACAAGATCAAGTTGGGAGTAATAAGCCATCCTTCTTATGAAATTTAACGTGTGCTTATCTCACAAGTGCTAGAAAGAAGTCCACATCTATGAGCTATAAGTTATCCAAGAGAGAGAGAGAGAGAGAGAGAGAGAGAGAGAGAGAGAGAGAAAGCAGAGAGTACAAACTTGCTTCAAAAGAATCCAGCATAAAGCAAGCAATGTTAACTAAGAACCTCTGTTGAGTTTGGCAACCCCAGGGAAATTCATTCAAATACAGGAAGTCCATCATTGTTACTCTCTGTGACTGGGATTTATTCATTGTTCTCATCTTCTTAGCTGCACCAAAATTCATGTTTGTACCAGTTGTAAACAATCCCTGTCAGATGAGCAAGAACTTTTTCTTTTATTCTTTATTAACTGCCATGAGTGATCAGATCAGATATCTTGCAGTTAGCCTTTTACAAGCTCAGAACTCATGCAATCGTTGGCACCTATATGCTCATGTGACTATACCCTAAAAGCTCAAGTAATTCGTTAGATGAAAGTAACTTTCTTTTCTGTATTGGGTTCATAAACCCATTAAATTTCTAGCAAACACGAATTCCTCCTAATCAGCAATCAAAAGCAACCAAATACAGCTCCAACAGCAGCAGGTACAACACAAAACTTCTCCATACACCTCATGAAATATCTCTTAAATCTTCACTGTATATGTCCACTTATGATGCTAGGTAAGACTAAAACAAATGGACAAGTTGCACACAAAGATAGCAATAAGATGAAATATCAAAGGAAGCAACAGGGCAAGGCAGGCGAATGCACTTGATTTTAGCTAAACCGATCTATGTCATTAGGAATCAGAATTCAGCCGAACAATTTTCTATATATCCACACAAGCGAGATGGAATTACAGAATGATTCATAATAAAAGGGAGATATAGCTGTTAAATCGACCACAGAAAACAGAGGCAACAGAAAGAAGTGATTAGCATGCGTGCGCATATAATAGTCCAGTGCATACCAGATGGAGAGCATCCATTTTGAGGAAGAGTTCCACAGTTTCTCACACCAGCAACATGAATCTGCCACTGTGTCCGGTAGTGCTTATGCTGGAACTAATCTCATGAGCCAAGAAAACGTATCTAAAGGTTTCATCTTTTACTCACATGACAGCCTCGCTCTCATTCTCGCCACCATTCTTGCTCTCTCTCTCTCTCTCTCTCTCGGGAGCTGAATGGAGATCCCTTCTCCCCTCTCTTCTTCTTCATCATCTGCTTCTTCTTCTTCTTCTTCTTCTTCGTCGGTGGTTGTGTCTTCTTGGTTCTTGGTCTTCTCACTCCCTTTTTCTCTCGACGAAGCTGCGATAAGGTCAAGCCAGCGATGATGGAGCCAGATGTGGCGCCGCGTGCGGCCGATCATCTTTGACCGAACACCCCGTCGTAGGGGCAGGACAGAGAGAGAGAGAGAGAGAGAGAGAGAGAGAGGACGGTGACTGCAGTCCGGGCTCGGCGACCGATTCTTGCGAGAGCGGACTTCGACGAACAACGGAACTCGGAAGAATTCATTCCGAGTCCAACCCGGTTCTTCAAATGCAATCCTCACTCACCATCAACGCCAACAAGCTCGTACGTAGATTCACCTCCCTCTCAACATCGCAGATTCATGTTGCTGGTGTGAATTGCCTCTCTCCTACCAAGTTCATCCCCAAAATTTATAACCGAGGAATAGTTGGGGAGGATGGGTATAGATTTCTCCATTTCAAAGATGGCCTGTGCGTGTAAATTGTATCTCTCACCTCTGTCGATTCATTCCAATGGAGATCTACGATCACATGAGGCCGGTGAACTCCATAGCAACGGCCATGGGAGGTCGGCTCCATCGATCACGAAGCCATTTTTTGGCATCGCCTGGGGCATGAAGAAGCAATCCACAATCCAGACCAAACCGCACCCGCAATTGGGATGAATGGAGGCCGATGCCCTGCTTGAAGACCGTGGAACGCCACTGCTGCCGCCGCCAAAAGCATTGGTCCGGCATTGGCCCACCACCAGTATCCTCATCCTGTGCGGGCGGGCATGTTACTTCGATTTTCCATTTCGGCATGATCTATGCAAGGCGAGGATGGGAGTATGTTGGGCTGGAATGCCTCCCTTCCCAACTGTATATCCTATGAATTTGAGGGGTTATGGTAATCTCACCAGTACCAGCCCAGGCTTTCCTTAAAACATAAGCTACGCGGCTCGACTCGAGCACTCATCGTACAAAACCCTTCCATTCAAAGCCATCTCAGCATCCTCATCATCAACTTGCTCCAAGACCCAAATGACCCCCCAGAAGATCGTCTAGCAGAGATGCTTGGGATGTTAAAGGGAACCTCTGCAGCCATCCTGTAATGAGGGAAAAAAAAAAGCAAACGGGTCGGCAGAGAATCATCTCCGAAATATCAGGGAACTGTGTTGGGAAAATATGACGAACGATTGTTAATTTTCAGGGGACTCACCTGTCCTGAGCTCCATGCTGTGTTTGACACATTCTCTTGATCGAAACTTCTGTTGCTACTATTTCCGGCCTCCCAGAAATCTCATTTTTTCACAGGTAATCGTGCGAATTATCCATGGAATTCGCGAAGAGCATACACAGGATTTGTGTGATGCGACACTGATCTCGTCTCATCATAAGAGTCGTTTCTAATGGTTCATCTATCGCGAATGTATTTCACATGTCGGAGTCGATGTTTATGCACAGATACTGAGGTTACACGCTGAAACATAGCTGTCTGGATTTTGAGGTTTAGACGCTGGGTACAAACAAATTCAGCTGATTCTCGAATGAATTCGGCCGAAAATGCTCTTCGAGTCTCAATTCTTCTCTTTGCTTTGAAAACTCGCAATGCCCCTATTCCTTTTATTTAGTCCAGCAAGAAAATCATAATGTGATCAATCTTCTAATCAACCCCGCTCACACGTAGTTTTACACGAGAGACCTGACCTAGAGGCGATTCAAAAAGTAAGCAGTATGACATAATCTTCAAGTGATCCGAGACGTGATGTGTTCTAATTCAATCATACTGAAGAATCATTCAAAAACTATGAATCAACTAATACAACATCACGATATCGAAGCTTGCAAATCTAGAGGTAGAGTAACATAACGTGATCTGAATTGATCAGACATATGACATCACATTTGTTCCCAACTTATCTCGAGGTCAGGTAGGGCAAAACTGAATCGATCAGGCAATCTTGTTATGTTAGTTCCACAAATGTCCAAGATCTTTAAATTCTTCATATTCCGCATTCCGTGGGGTAACTCCACAATTCTTGTAGATTGCAAATCCAACTTAGTCAATGATGTCAACCTTTCGATCGAATCAGGTAAGTGTCTTAACAAGTAGCATCCTTGTAATAACAGGTGTTGTAGAGACACGAGGTTTCCATGGATTGGGGTAATTGTTTAATCCCTAAATAAGATAAGTTCAAATGAGTTAACGCTTTAAGGGAGTTCATGGATTTTGGTAATTCTTCAATCCCTGTATGAGATAGGTCCAATTGAGTTAACCACATCATGTAGCCCTCGAAATTTGGAAATTCTCTAATCCCTGAATGAGATAGGTTCAATTGAGTTAAATAGACAAGGGATTTGAAGGATCTTGGTAATTTTTCAATCCATGAATAAGATAGGTCCAATTGAGTTAAAGACCTAAGATTGACAATGCCTTCTGGAAATTCTTCAATCCCAGAATGAGATAGATCTAGCTTAGTTAATAACCAAAGGGACCTAAAAGGTATTGGAAGTTGAGCAAGTTCTTCACAATATGAGGCACACAAGTCTTTAGCTCTCGAAAACCATGTCTCCTTATTGGAATCTTTCGTATAGCAGTGTCATTTATAAGAAGCTCCCTCAATTTTTTAGCGGAAGCTCCTCTAGACTCCTACAACCCGAGACATTTAGAGTTTGTAGCTCCTTCAAACCCCATTTCGACATGGAATCTCTCGTATAGCAGTGTCATTTATGAGAAGTTCCCTCAATTTTTCCATTCTACCTACTCCTGCAGGTAGCTCCTCCAATCTCCCACAACACGAGGCATTTAGAGTCTCCAGCTTCATCAAACCATCTCCCGACATCGGAATCTCTCGTATAGCAGTGTCATTTATGAGAAGCTCCTTCAATTCTTCCAATCTACCAACTCCAATGGGTAGCTTCTCCAAGTCTCCTACAACCGCTGACATTCAAGGAGACGAGGGATTTGCTATCCTCGATAGAAGGATGAATCTCTTCCAAATTCTCACATTTTTCAAGAATCAAAATCTCCAAGCTTTGAAAGTAGACAAGTCAAGAGTTCTTGAAAATGGACAACTCGAAAGGTTGAGGACTTTGACATTTGTTGCCGTCTGAAAGAAAGAGAGGTTACCTCTAAGATTAACACTGTAATGCCTGATTTTTCACTATCCTTTTTTTTTTTTAATTATAAAAAAAATATAAATGTTTCATAACTCGGTTCACATGCTGTCATTGCTATGATTCTCCGTCACTTCACATTTGTTTTGTTTAAATATTTCTTAAGTAGTAGTGTTTTTTTAACATACCCATTGCATAAAGAATGTTAGTAATACACAAGTGCTAACTATATTTTCTTATTGCATTAGGCATACCTTCCAATTTGACTGAAATAAATATCAACCGGTTAGTCCTCACAAAAATAACACATGGTTCGCCCTTCACAGAACTATGATAAAGCAATGCACTTATTTTGAAGTAGTGGGGTCAATTTTTGTTTCTAAAATAATTATCCTGACTATGATAATTCAAATAGTAATTCGTGCAAAAGCAGTTGCGTTTGTGTGAACGTAACCAAATGATGACTAAGTAGTTGTAACTTTTCATTTCTCATGTAAGAAGATTGACATAGAATATAACAAGAATCGCCATAGAGACATACTTTTACAAGGGGAGAATTTATCTTAGAAGCCATAAACCATTTAGATTAAAAATATCAGGACATGCAAAAATACTGTAACTATATTTTTAATAGATTAGTTGAAAAGTATGCCTAATGTTACGCATGATTGGTTGTTAGGATACTATTAGTTTAAGATTTTAAGGGGCGGAAGTTTCTGGTATATTTAGGTGCCTATAAAATCCTCTTATATTTAAAGGAAAATCCTGAATCTAAGGAAGGATATTAATCTTTTCCGAAAGAAAGAAAGGAGAATTTGTGCAATTGGACCCTTGGATAACATGTCATTATTCATAAAGATATGCCTTCTTTACATCTTACCTTGATTGGACCCCATCCTCCCCAATCCTCTGAAATCTCACTTCCTGATAGATTGAGCACAACTAATTGCTTCGGATGAAAGTTGGCCGCTACAAAATTCGAGGGACAACGCTCCCAATGAAGCCATCTAAGTTCACTAAGCATGTTCTTGAAATCTCCAGTGAAATTTGCACCACATACTTTAAGGAACCTCAAGTTGGTCAGTCCTTTAAAGTTTTCACTTGTGTAGCTTCTTTTGGAGTCATATTCGTCGAGACAAATGGCCTGAATCATATTAGTGCCCTATGAATAAGAAATATTGTGGAGCATAAGTTTTAAATGATGAGATGGAGCCAACTATACGTGAGAAAAGACATACTAATTTCAATTTATTGTGATACTATTGTGGTGTAGGCTTCTCACTCAACATTGTGAAATGATAGATTGTGGTTGCATATTATTTATCTAATCTATGTAAAAATGTGAAGCTCAAAGGGTGTTTCCTGACTTTTCCTCCCCCAATTATGCCCTTCACAATTTCCACCTTTTGAATTCCCAAAAATTGCATCCTTTCAAAATAACAATAAAATGTCTCCCTTCGTGCACACGCTACTTCTAATATATCCACCAAAACTTGTTTCCTTTATATGTGAAACAACAAAACTCTACTTCCATATCCTTTATATGTAAAACAACATGACTCTTACAACCCAAATACATCTATCAAACTTACCATTAAAACAGGTATCAAAATTAGAATATGCTAATTGTTGAATCCCCTCACGCCCATTCTCTTTTTCTGCTGTACCTTTTTGCAATTCTCAATAGCAAAAGAAAAACTAGAATGTCATCCCAGAAGGTACCCACGTTTGAAATTCCTTTTTTATCATGTTTTTCTTCCATGAGTATTTTTCTTTGTACATGGAAGTAAAATCGATCATAGATTATATGTGATAAAATGATTTTCACTCCTCATTTTAATACTATAGATGTTTGATGTTCTCTCTTCATTGCCACGTTGATTTTGTTAAGGTGAGATAGTAGTCATCTAAATGTTTGATCAATTTGCCCATAGATTAATGAGATCTTGCTTACAGAAAAATTGGATGTGAAATTTGATTAAATTGAATACTTAAGGAACTTAAGTCTTTCGCATTCTTCTTTGTTGTAACCAAATATTTTAGGAGCTCAAATTTGTGTTTTGTTTTAGGTGATGAATTGCACATTGAGCACAAATCGTGAGGATCATAGTATGGAAATTCTTTGGATGTTTGAATTTTAACTTCAAGCTTTTATTCTTTCAGATGAGACCATACTTAATTTTGCCTCAGAAGTTTCATGTATCTTTACTGTATTTTTTTTTTCAATAATTTCATAGATACCTTTTTTTTAGTTCTAAGCAATGTTGTATTCGTTGATTACATTTTCATTTGTGCAAAAATCTGCTCGCTGAAAAGCATCAGTAGCATGTTATTCAACAATCTTGCTACTTCATTATATTATTTTGCATCTCAACATTTATATTCAATTTTTTTTTAATTAAAGATACTCATGACATTTGCACATGCTTGCTTGATGCTTGAACAAATCATCCATATGATATGATTGCTTTTAGTTGTGTACTTTTTACCTTTTAGCATAATTAATCATCACAAAAGATTCAAAATCATATTTAGTTACATGACAACAAAAGTTAAACTTAAAAGTATTGGAATGACTCGCTGGCTTGAATTTACCCACTTTTTATAGATATATCGCATATTAATCTCATTAAAGAAAATTTTGATCTGTTGCTTTTTCACCAATGAATATTGCTTCATAAATATATGGGACGAAAAGCTATCCCTAATTGTGCATTTGATAATAGTAGAATATAAAGATGTTATTAACTATTATTATGAGAATACATGGTTTTAAAACTTATGTGATGATCATTTAAAAAAAAAATAGAAATGACATTATTTTTTATCCTAAAATTGGATGATTGAACTAAAAAGAAATATGGAAATATTATGTTAATATTACTTCGATGTAAACATATTGTTATGTTTTTTGGTTTTATTACTAATTATCATTCTTCTATAAATTTCTAAAAAAATTGTAAATGTAAGGATATTTTATCATTAGAATATAAACTTCAACAAAGTAATATTAACATAATATTTCCATATTACTTTTTAGTTCAATCATCCAATTTTAGGATTAGAAATAATGTTGTTTCTGATTTTAGGTCATTCCTCAAACCATTTGATCTCCACATTAAATGTGTATATTACTTACTTTTTTTTTTTTTACTTTTTTAGTGATGACTTCTCTCTATACATTTTTTCTTCTTTATATCACATGGGAAGAATGATTAGATTCTTTATTTTTCAAGTGTTGTAGATTGTAGAAGTCTTGTGTTATGCACAAGATTTAAGAAATACTTCACGTTTTCTACTGTAATGTAATATCTCGTAATTTCGAGGATTAATTATAATATAAATATGTGATTAACTTAATTTGATAAGTCGAAGAAGAAAGAACGCATGGATCATAAGAAGAATATGAGATGGTGAGTTGCATGAGTATGTTTCATGACATATTTGCTTAGTCACCAACTATTTCATCAATCATTTTACGTGTGTCAGGTTTCTCTAAAAGTGGTCTGTCAAATATTCTGTTTTTGTAATTTTGTTGTTGTGACAATACTATAAGGTAACAATATATATCAATCATCAATAACTAACAAATTGCTCCTCAATCATGTCCTGTAATCAGGCAAGAACAACAATCAATTTTTGCCGGTAGAAGCGGCAAGTTTTGGGGACTCGAGATTGGCAACGATTTTTATCACAAACAATAAAGAGAAGATGGACTCCCGTTCAACATCTAAGACAAGTAGAGAAAACTCTTACCTTGTTGTTGTCAAGCACATGTTGGGCTTCCTCACAAATCCATAACCTACTGCACTGCTGAAGCTCCTTTTGATGTTCTAGACGAACAATTTCCTTGCAAAATCTCTAAATTGATCATCCATTATTAGCTTGTCATCTTTGTCAATTTCAATTAGGGACATATCTCTCAATGCTTCAATCCCCTTCTTTGGTAAAAAACCACAGGAATCCCACATATAAGTCGGATATTGTTTAGATGATCCAATAAAAAAACATGCAATATCCAAAAATATCTGTTGCTGCTCATAATCTAAAGTTTCGTAAGTTATATGCAGCAGCATCTTGCATGTTCTTAGTTATGCACATCGTCCTTTAATTTCTTAAATGTATCTTTCCATACTTCTTTTCTTTTTTGGCGGAAGGATGAACCTATAAGTTCAAGAATTAGGGGAATCCTCTTTATATTTGATACGACATCAGATATATGCTCATAAGCCTCGGGAGGAGAATCCTTTCCAAATAAATGTCTACTAAATAAGGTCAATGCTTGATCCGAGTCAACTCGTTGAGTTTGTGCTTGGGGTCTGCATTGGCCTTATCAAGAATACTCATGTTTCTAGTAGTTATTATGATTATACTCCCTGCTTTTAACCAACTACCATCTCCGACCAAGGCATCTAAGTGAATATTATCATCCATATCATCAAGAATAATGAGGACTTTCTTACTTATAAATTGAGATTTAATGATGCCGATTCCCTCGTCGACATTAGACAATGCATGTGGACTTCTTAGTATATCGCAAATGAGCTCTTCTTGTAAGTACTCAATACCCATGCGTAGTGATACTTCTCGAATATTTCGTACAAAGCTAAGATGTTCGAAATCACCAGAGAGATTGTTCCACAGGACCTTAGCAAGAGTTGTCTTACCGCTTCCACGCACTCCACATGGATTCCGATAATTCTTGTATCATTATATTTAGGATCTATTGAGCTCATAATATATTTCACATGATCATCAATTCCAACCAACTCTGTGGGAAGCTTGAAAGTTGTTTTCAACAAGCTCACAACTCGTGCGACAACTAGTTCAACCAATGCTCCTTTCTTCCTGTCAAATAACACTGAATTTCAGCTATAGGAGGGCAATATTTAAATTATTTTTCAAGAAAGATCTATTCATGAGAAATTAAATAATGTTTCGGTGAAAAATAATGTACCCATAGGCAAATTTCTCTGCTTCCCATCCTCTCAAGGAACCGACTTCGGCGAGCGCTTTTCTCCATTCCCCTAGTTCCATTTCGTCCACCCGACCTTCAAGTCTAGAGAATTCTTCTATAGATTCCCCTTCAAGAAGTTGCACTTCCGAGGGTCCCACTCTATCAAATATGGGCAACACTATTTGCCCGCTGCTTCTCTTGCATTTCCACATGTGAACAAGCTCGCGAAGGCCCAATTTGTCGATAACAAATCCCCGCTCGAAAATTGGGATCGAGATCTTAGACTGCGGAAGATTGTAGGGAATCCACTCATCCGCATTGTCCTTACTGCAGAACGTGTCGATTCCTGCAATGACGAGGCCATTACGGAGATCATCGAATAGCGTGCTCCACATCGGGCATACCGAGCTCAAGAACACGTCGTGATCGTTTCCTTTTGGTTTTTGCGTTCCGCCTCCAGAGTCGCCTCTATGCGGAGAGGTCGATGAGGAAGACGCCCCGTGTATCGGATCTTCTGAAGGAGTGGGTTCTTTTCTGTCCATCTCGAGAGAATTGTCCTAATACAAAGGCAGTAATGGAGATTGACGGAGCAGAGCCTCAAAAGAAAGCAGGAAACAGAGAAGATGAATATGGATATCCGAGATCCGGGAACTGCAGAAATGTCTCTCGTAACTGAATTCGGATCTACGATCAAACATAAATAAAAACTCTCGTTCAACTCGTCAGAAGAAAATAGAGCAGCCGAAACAGTAAACGGAGAAGAGCAAGGAACCACAGGTTACCTGAGGAGTGCTCAGCCACACACTCCGCCCCACTGCTGTGATCTCCACGGATTCTCAGCCTTCCATTTTATATCTTCAACACAAGACTCTCTACTAATTTAAAATAATAATAATAATAATAATAAAATAATAATAATTTTTTCCGCAGCATTATACGGTAGGTGCCTGGCACGTGCTTTGGATAGAAATTTGAGATCCAGCACACTTCAACCTTCTTCTTTTTGTTTTTTTGTCAACAGCACACTTGACTTGACTTGCTTTGTTCTGATTAATAAAAAAAACATATAGGAAAGAAAACCAAAGAGCAATACGGATGCTCCTATTGGGTAATCATATTCTCCACCAACTAATTTAATGTAAATTAGATTGGGATAAAGCCCACTCTCTTTTTGTAGGATGCAACGAGTGTCGACAAATCCGACACGTGGTCAACTCTCTCCAACACGTTCCGACACGCGAGTCTGGAATTCCGACACGCACATGGTCAATTTTAGAAATTTCTAATACTTGAAGGGTCAAAATATAAATATAAGAAAAAAAAATGAGAGAGGGCCGGTGGCTGGGTGCTGTTGCCACTGCCACCGCTGGAGGAGGCCAGCGACCTCGCCGACCATAGGCGGCAGGAGGGGGGGGGCCTTGCTAGGTCGGGCGAGGTTCGCCCAGGGTTATCCTGGACTTACACCATCGGAGGAGGCCAAGAATTAGATGCCTTACTTTTTGGCCATAAAGTTGTTTCTGAATTAGCAGTCTTTTTAAAATCGGAATAATAACACAAATATTCAATGAATTTTATTCTAATGTGCAATGTGGTCTTTTAATTTTTAATTTATTTAATATAGTCCAATGAATTTTTAATTTGTTCAATGTGATCTCTAAACTTTTAGTACATGTTCAATATAATTCTTAAATTATATGAAAATGTTCAATGTTGAGTTTTATTAAGTTAACTTCAGAGAAACATTTTTATATAGTCCATAGATTAAATCGAACATGTACAAAAAATCTATGGACCACATTGAAAAAATTAAAAATTCAAAAATAACATTGCACATTGGATTAATGTTTAAGGATCACATCAAATAGATTAAAAGGTTGAGAACCACATGGCAGATTGAGTCAAAGTACATGGACCATTTATGTTAATCTCCCTTTAAAATTATTTTTCCTTGTCCTAGCAATTTGTCCTTTTCTTCTTTTTATCTCAAAAAAAAGGTAAGTTGACGCCGTGAGCAAACTTTTAAAGGCAATGCATTATAGATCATAGGGAAAATGACACAGATTGTCTATATACAATATAATCCTTAAAATTTTAATTTATTCAATAAGTCTAATGTGTTTCTTGAACTTTTAATTTATTTGTAACCCTTGAACTTTTAATGCATGTTTAATATGGTCCTTGAATTTTATGAAATATTCAATATTGTCTTTCCATTAATAGACCACGAAGAACATTGAACATTTTCATAACTTTCAAGGACCATATTAAACATGTATTAAAAGTTCATGAATCACATTGTACATTAGACCAAACTAATAAAAGCAAATTCCATCATAAGCATTCGAACCGCCATTTTTGCTCCACTTGTGCTATGGGTTCATTAAGAACTATTAAGTTCAATCTCACTTTGTGGCATAATATTATTAGCCCCACTATTTCCATAGTAATCTGCACTGGAAATGTAATCATTAACATATCAATCAATTGATTAAAATTTTGGAAAAATTACCCAATCAATTCTAAACTTATTATATAAAAGTCAATTTTGTCATAATTGGTCTTATCTTGCCAATTTAATCCTAAACATTTGCTCAAAATTCTAATATAATTCTTTTGATCAATTTTCATCAAAGATTGCTGACAGGACAGTTCAATTATCACCAGTCATCCTACGTTCACACCACCATTTCAGAGATTTTTCAGCGAAAATTGATTAGATGACTATTTTAATTCATATAGTAGATTTATGACTAATAGGACAATTTGCCTTTAAATTTACACTAAACTCTCAACTCGTATGCAATACAAACAAACAGAATGCTACAATCAACAAATCCTTAAATGATTGGTGCTAGTCGCATCTCCTTCAAAGCTTTTGATTGGTTTGCACAAATTGATCTCTTTGTAAGAGGATCGACCAACATTGACTCGATTGGCATGTACTCAACTACAACTTTTACCTTCCTTCACCATTTTCCCAATATGGCGATACTTCATATGGCAATGTAAATCGTTGCCTTATTGTCACAATAGATCGTTATAGGACGCAAAGGAGTATGCAGAAAAGAAGCTATTTCTTAATAATCACTCAGCCCAAATAATTTCTTCTTTTAAAGTTTTGCATTAATTTGTCAAATGCCTTCCAATGAGATGCACTGAAAATTAGAAGTAAATCAACTTATTTTTCCTACCGCATGTGCAATATCAGGTCTTGTGGCATTCCTAGCATACATAAGACATCAGGTTATTTTAGCATGGTGTTCTTGATCAGTTGATTTATCATTATATTAACTCAATAGGACCCAAAGGCACACCACTTGTTTCACAATTAGGAAAACCTAATCTACTAAGCGCTTTTTCCTTAAAATGTGATTGAGTCAAAAACATTTTATTTATTATATTTTCTGATTGGCGATGAAAAGCAAAAGGCCCAGTTCTGCTTGACCTTAATTCCCAAAATCACATCCACAGGACCAATCTTTTGAACTCTAAAAGAATTTTTTATGTAAGATGCAGTCTTCTCAACAATTTCCGAATTTGATCCAAAAATAAGTAAATCATCAACATAAAGAGTAATAACAACACAACCGTTATTTGTGACTTTTGCGAAAGCACAATTTACAGCTTTACTGGCTTTAAAATCAAAATATTCAATTTCTCCATTAAACTTTTTATACTATTGTCTAGGTGATTGTTTGAGTCCACACAAAAATTTATTCAATTTACAAACTATATCTTCTTGACCAATTTCTATATAGCCCCTGTGGATATAAATTTCTCCATCTAAATCACCATTTTGAGAGGCAGTTTTAACGTCCATTCGATCAATTACCAAACTACTTTTGAACCTAAAGCCATCATTTTTCTAATTGTTGTAAGCCTTGTTACCAGAGAATAAACATCAAAGTAGTCAAGTCCTCCTTTTTCACAATACCTTTTAGCCACGAATCCTGCCTTACGTATAGTTCTATTGTTAGGAGGAAGATTAGTTGATGACCCTGTATTATTTCGCTTGATAGATTTTATCTCATCATCCAATGCCATCTTCCATATGTGTGCATCCGTTATAGACTTGTTTTTCTTTGATTGAGGAAGATTCTTTAGAAAAGAAGGATATTGTTCAATTATAACTTGTTTTCCTTTATCTAAAGAGAAACTTTAATTTCCTAATATTTTGTCTATTTCGAGAGACTTAGTATCTTTTATTGTTAAACGTTCAAAAATTCAGCGTCAATTGCTTCAAAAATAGGATTAATACCGAGATTAGAAAATCTATATGCTTTACTATTTAATGCATAACCCAAAAAGAAAAAAAAAAGTCTTTCACCCTTCACGTTGAATTGACTGTTGACCTTCTACATACTACTTCCTCCAAGCATGTTGTCAGGCTTCTAGTTCCACAAAACTAATCACCTTCTACTAGTCCATCCAAGCCTTAAAGAACCTCTACGATTTGTTCACCCATCTTGCCTCAGATACTCTTCATGTCTTATATCTTATTCACCTTTTATGAAAGTAGAGCAGTGCTAACCTTTAGACGTACGTTGTAGCCTAACCAGGATGATGTGAATTTTATGATTTTTATGTTTTGCAATTGATTTCATTCGTGTGAATTATATATTATTGTGCTTAATGCTTTTGAGTGACTGGCCACCACTTGAATGATCTGATGTATATATTTGAGACTAAGAAGTGATAATATACAATTGATCATTATAATATATAACCATGAATTAAATGTGGATAGAGATATACCGCATTATTTATGTAACTTTCAGTGATAAGGTGATCTAAAAGACTCAATGTAAGCTAGGAATATTCATAATTTTTAATGCACTCAGGTTTATTTTAATTTACATGGAGATATAGTGGATTAATAAGCTAATTAGGTCTGCTAAATAGATTAGGAAATTCCACTATCACATGTTTGATATCGTTCTTGAACCCACAACAATCTAAAATTCATATCTAGTGGTTATGGTCAAATTAGATACTCTAACATATTTATCTGATTGATTTACTACATTTAGTCTTCAAATTTTGTTTTTAATTTATTCTAAATTATATTTTTATATGTTAGATATATTTTTTGAATTAATTTATTTTATTATTTAATTAGTCTATTAATCATCGATCTTCGTGGGATGATACTTTTTCTTTTATCATTATATTACTTGTTCGACATGTTCATTTGCGTTTAGAATTTTACAAACACTTGTGGCTGGCGAGAGTTGGCCGACAACCTTCGCCGACTAGATCAAAAAAAAAAAAGAGTAAAAAACCATAAAAATATTTAAAAATATTATTAAAAAGTGCCACGTCAGCGCCGGTTATCCACATCAGTAATTTTTTGCCAAAATTGGTTGAATGGACTCCATTGGCAAGAAGCGAAAATGTTTTTGACTAAATTGGCAAAATGTGAAAATGTTTAGAACTCAATTGGCAAAATTGAAAAGTTTAGAACTAAATTGACAAAAGTACAATAGGTTTAGAACTATTTGGACAATTTTCCCTTCACAATCCACATTAGCTGGAAATGTTAGCCAAGAAAAAGGAAAAAAAAAATCCACATGCGACGTATCGTTTCTTAGTTTAAAAGTATATAACGAAATCTTATTTCAACATCTTAATTTTGTAACACAACAATTAAAAAAGTTGATATTTTACCTCTTTGAAGCTAGTTGGTTAATTATTTTGAAGCTACCGGTTACTCCTTTTTAGAATGCATATATACAATCCAGAAACAGGAAAATACAAATTTTCAATTTATAAAATCCATCCACCTTGAAACACATTTCGTGCAGACAATCCCCATCTCAAACCACTCTGCTCTTGTTGATTTTTCTTCTTTCTCGTTCTCTTGTTTTGGGGTTGTGATCTCTCCCCCATTGCATACGCTTACCGTTGATTTGCTAGACTTCTCAAGTCTTGGCAATGTAATGAAAGCACCCTGCATCTATCAATGATGCGGTCAAAGTTGGCGGGCAATAACAAATTCTAATACGACCTACTGTGCTACATAAGAAATTGTCGAGGAAACCGACCCCATTGACTTGGCATTTACCTGGAACTTTCGGTCGACCATCAGAAATGTCTGAAAATCAATTTCAGACTCCCAAAGTCCTTTTAGTTAGCAATGATTAGATCTCGGACCATATCTGTGGTTTTACTTTGAACTGGAAAATGTAATTTGATTTGAGGATTATGTTTTCTATTGTGTAGATTTGGACACTGCAGATTTTGTTCTTCTGCTATATATAGGTTGGTTAGTTTTTGTTCTTTTCAGATTTCAAATCGAAACGGAACCAACTTGAATCAATAGTTTTTTGCTAGGGTAGGTTGACCGGTTTGGGCTAGGTTAATTTGTTGATGGACAGTCACATTTGTTATATCTAATTGACGTTCTGCCACAAAGCTCTTATGACAGTGTGTTAAAAGATATTACACTCATTAATTCTATATATTCTAGAACTAATCTGTCGAAAGGAAACATTATCTATTTATGTGTGGTATAATCGTTAGAGTACAAGGTAAGCTCTCCAATCAGCAACACAATACTAATATTCAATTTGCCATCAAATAATTTGAATGAAGAACGTATGTTTTTGCTTAAATAGGCGCCTTGCATAGTGGTAATTTCTTTGTATACATAGCAATGCGACATATATGCAACTATCCGATGGTAATTTCTTTGGGCAAGGGTGTGGTCAAGGGGAGTGTCGGCCGTCTAGGTGTGGCTAGGTGAGGCCCCCTCACTAGATTTGAGGAGGCCGACCATCTCCTAGGCTAGGGTGGCCTCATTGCACCTCGCGTAAGTAAGGGTCGGCCTCGTCGAGGCTCGCTTGGGCGAGGATGAGGCTTGGTGAGCCCCATGTGGGTGATGGCGAGGCCCAACTAGCCTTGCCCTCACCCGTGCGATGGTTGGTCATTAGATCTGGTGAGGGGGCCTCGCTAGGACGATCGGCGCTTGCCCTCGCTCAAGGGCGACCCAACGAGGCCAACCATTGCTTGTGGTCGGTGAGGTCGACCAAGGCCAGCCACGCCGACCATGGCTATGGTTGGTGAGGCCGACCAAGGCCAACCCTCACCGACCATGGCTATGGTCGGTGGCTAGCAATGGCCACTGGCAAAAAGAAAAAGCAAAGAAGAGGGAGGTCGAAAAAAGAAAAAGCAAAAAATATTTTAAAAATTCAAAAAATATTAAAATATTATTAAAAATATCCACTCTAGTATCGGTCATGCTACGTAGGACAGCTGGCGTTCACATTGGCAATTTTCGGCTTAAATTGGTTGGATGGACTAAATTGGTATTTACTTTTTCCGGTTTAAGTCACATTTACACTAAGGTCCAATATGAGACACTATTTTGCTCCTAATTCGATTAGCCTAGTTTCTTCAAAATGACTTTTGGCAATAATGATTGCGTTTTTCTTCGTTACCACGATGTCAGCAAGATGGTGTTTTCCTCAAAATTATGGAAATGCAACAAAAGATTTACAACACGGATACCAGATGGAAGGAAAAATAAATTCCTTGGAATGATGATTCTCCACAAATACGTATCACCACAGTCCATATTTTTAATTAGAAATCCTAGGCCAACAACCAAGATAAAAAAAAAAAAAAAAAAAAAACAAACCTACATTCAACGTATCTTATCTTAATGTAAAAGTATAGAATGGAATGTTATCTAAGAATCTTATTTTTCGTAGCACGGCAATGGCAAATGTTTAGTTTTTACCTCTTTAAAACTAGTTGATTAATCACTCTGAAATATGCGTTATTCTTTTCCAGAATGCAATAGAAATTTCACTCCTAGGAGTGTAAACCCCATCACCAATCGCCAGCTCAAAGCAGTTTGCTCTTCATGATTTTTCTTCGGCATTCTTCTATTTTAGAGTTATGACTAGGGGTAAGCAAAAGGAGCCACTTAAATGGGACTAGATCAGCCAGTTTTGGGTGGTTCCTGGGGGGCACTGATCTAGTTCTCAATTCTATAAAATTGAAACTAGTGAATTTCAATCTGATTCCCAGGCGTGGAATTGCCCACATGGGTTAGACCATTTTTTTTTAATTTCCTTTAATTTGTAAAAAAAAAAAACCTAATCTATCTCATATTTTGGACTTCACTCACGCATGCAGACAAGCACGAGTCTCAAGACTCCTATTTCACTCATGCATGTGAGTAAGATGACAAGAACAAATCAAAACTAAGCAATAGTTACTAATTCTAACCAAGTTTTGCCACAAATTGGAAAAAAAATTATGTGAAACCTACAATGCTACACGTAATTCGGTGATTGTAGAAATGTCTTGGTTATCAAGAACATCTTCAATTCGTCTTGAACATTAATGACAAATAACAGTAAAAAAAAAAATCTGAACATGCCACCGGTTCCATGATCCACGTAGGAACTGAACTAGATTGGTCGGTTCAGTTTTAGGGGCACTGGTTCGATTCATGGTTTTAGAATCCTTTTGGTCCAATTCTCGATTTTTGGGGTGGGAACCAAATCATCCAAGAACCAATCACTTCTAGTTGTGATCTCCCATTGCATACGCTTAGTACTTGCTTAACTTTTCAAGTCTTGGTGCAAGCTGTGATCTCCCATTGCATACGCTTAGTACTTGCTTAACTTTTCAAGTCTTGGTGCAAGCTGTGATCTCCCATTGCATACGCTTAGTACTTGCTTAACTTTTCAAGTCTTGGTGCAAGTTGTGATCTCCCATTGCATACGCTTAGTACTTCTTGGTGTAGTAAGCATCCTGTCTCATTTATACTCTCTATCAATAATGCACCCAAAGTTGGTGGGCAATAACTCCGGACGAGATATATTGTTGTACATGAGAAATTGCCAAGGAAACCGACCGCCTTGACTTAGCCTTTTCCAAAAAATTATAAAAATTATATACTATAGCGATTTTTGGTCAAATTTGACTGGGTGGTGTATTTAATTCACTCACATGTGCTTAATTGAAAGATAAAAAGAATGGATCAGCGATGCGTCCTGGGATGTCGCAAATTTTTAATCGACCGCCGAGAGATGTGCGTACGATCGGACTTTGGGGCATGACATTAACAATCAAGATTGCTCCAATTCTCGTTGGAGATGTTGCACTTGTCTTCTCAAATCGGCTGGACCAGCCATATTTAGGCTCAGTTATCAACTAATAAAATTTTACTATTACCCAAGGAAAGACTCCAAATAATGTCGATTTTCTTACTGATAGATTTAGATTATCGAAGTAATTCGACCTGCCCATGTAGGCATCATGCGTCAATTTGTGAGTGTTGAAAAAATTTCCTGCGGCTAGATTTCTATTGGAAATTTGACAATGGTACTTAGCTTATTAGTTGGCAAAGAACCCATTTGAAAAGTTTGTAGATGCTTATGATGGAGAGTGTCAAAGCCCTCATTAATAAGTTATTGAGTTTGGATGCACATCATCTCTCAATGCATTGTCCAATTACGTTGGTGGCTGGGATTTTCAATTAGTCTCTCCAAAGAATTCTAAGGATTTGTAGAGAGACATTGCCGAAGATAATTATATATTACGAACTAGTGTGCCTTTTTCATTGATAATTGCTGCCCGACGACTGAGAGTTGAGGTGCATTATTAAGTTTTGGAATTGTTCAAATATAGAGTTAAACAAGAAGTCTCTTTCTTGATGAAAGAGAGAGGTTAGGTCTTCTCCTTTCGCTATCAACTTTCACTTTTTGCATTAATCAACGCCTCGAAAGAAAAAATTTGCCCTGCGCAAAAGTAACATCCCCAATGTACCATACTATAAAAATCAATTGGGAAAGGAGAATACCAAGACTTATTGTTTCCCACGGATTATTTGGAAAGTAAGAGCAGCTCTTCTGTGACAATTGTGCACCAGTCTCTAGCCCACAATGGCCTGTTTTTTCGGATGAGCAGCGACGAAAGATTGAAGAAATATATGTCAAATAAATCGTGCATTTGGAAAATTTAAACTTGCACCGCACCGCACAAAGACTTCGTCACACAAGGATTTGTAGTGGAATCGTCTCATGAAAGTCTCCAGGACCTGCCGTTGTTAACTCCACAGCTTAAAATAAGCTAATAACTACAGTCACTAGACCAGAAAAAGGAAAAGAAAAATTAAATTCTTGATGTTGATAATTCTCCACAAATGCGTATCAACCACATTTGGGAAAATTATCCAAAAGGTTATCAACCTATTACACTTTTACCAATTCAGTCATAAATATTTCAATTTTGTTAATTCAATCATAATTTTTTTCACTTCTTATCAATTCAATCTATCTGACCAATTTTGATTGGAAATTGCTAACATGGATGGCCGTTGCTGCCGTGACACTTTTTAAATCATATTTTAATAATATTTTGAATTTTTATGATTCTTCTTTTTTAACTTTTGTTTGCTTTTTTTTAGGGGGAGGGGGGGTTTGGATTTGGCCGGCCTTGGCCATAGGTGAGGGCCAGTGTCGGTCATAGGTGAGGGTTGGCAACCCTCACTAGCCATAGGTGAGGGCCAGTTGATCCTCGCCAACTTTGGGCGAGGGTGCTGTGCCCTTCACGAGCTTTGGTCAAGGGTCGTGACGCCCTCGCCAGCGAAGGTGAGGGCATGCAAGGCAAAGGCCTCAAGCGAGGTCATTGCCCTCACTAGATCTAACTAGGCAAAGGCCTTGAGCGAGGTCACCCCCCTTGCTTGGAGCCAGCGAGGGTTGCCAAGCCCTCACCTTGCTAGATTTGGTGAGGGCATCACAAGCCTCATTATTTCTAGGCGAGGGCTTGTGCGCCCTCGCCCAGAGCTGGTGAGGGTTGGTCGGCTCTCGCTCGCTGGCCCTCGCTTGTGGCTGGCGAGGGTTGGCCGACAACCTTTGCCAACTAGATCCAAAACCAAAAAAAAAAAAAAAAAAAGTAGAAAAACCATAAAAAATATATCAAAAAAATTTATTTAAAAAGTGCCACGTTAGCACCGGTCGTCCACGTTAGTAATTTTTAGCCAAAATTGGTTGAATGGACTCAATTGGCAAGAAGTGAAAAAGGTTTACAATTGAATTGGCAAAATGTGAAAATGTTTATGACTCAATTGGCAAAATTGAAAAGTTTAGGACTAAATTGGTTTAGGACTATTTGGACAATGTTCCCTTCACAATCCATATTAGTTGGAAATGTTAGCCTAGAAAAAGGAAAAAAATATCCACATGCGACGTATCTTTTCTTAGTTTAAAAGTACATAACGGAATCTTATTTCAGCATCTTAATTTTGTAACACAACAATTAAAAAAGTTGATATTTTACCTCTTTGAAGCTAGTTGATTAATTATTTTGAAGCTACCGGTTACTCCGTTTTAGAATGCATATATACAGACTAGAAACAGGAAAATACAAATTTTCAGATTATAAAATCCATCCAACTTGAAACACATTTCATGCAAACAATCCCCAACTCAAACCACTCTGCTCTTGTTGATTTTTCTTCTTTCTCATTCTCTTTTTTGGGGGTGTGATCTCTCCCCCACTGCATACGCTTACCGTTGATTTTTCTTCTTTCTCATTCTCTTTTTTGGGGGTGTGATCTCTCCCCCACTGCATACGCTTACCGTTGATTTGCTAGACTTCTCAAGTCTTGGCAATGTAATGAAAGCACCCTGCATCTATCAATGACGCAGTCAAAGTTGGCAGGCAGTAACAAATTCTGATGTGACCTATTGTGCTACATAAGAAATTGTCGAGGAAACCGACCCTATTGACTTGGCATTTACCTGGAACTTTAGTTCGACCATCAGAAATTTCTGAAAATCAATTTTAGACTCCCAAAGTCCCAAATCAATTTCCCAAAAATTATATACTATAGCGATTTTTGGTCAAATTTGATATAAAAAAAACTAAATTGGTAAACTTTCAAAAGGTTTGAGTTTTAATTAGCACAGTTGAAGATTTATGACTGAATTTGTATAAGTATAATAGGTTTAGAATTTTTTTCTTGATAATTTTGTATTATAAAACCTCTTACGTTTTCCTTGAGGGCAATGAGTCCTTTAACCAATTTTAGCGTTGTGATCTCCCATTGCATACGCTTCATACTTGCTTGACTTTTCAAGTCTTGGCAGGATAATGAAAGCACCCTGATGAGACATACTCTCGTGCGTGAGAAATTGCCAAGAAAACTGATCGCATTGACTTAGGATTTACTTGAAACTTTATAGGCGAATCTGAGAAAATTCTCAAAATCAATTTTGGACTCTTGAAGTCCTTTTACTTAGCAAATCATATCTAAATACCGCAAATTTTGTTCTCATTCATCTTCTATATTTGGGTTGTCTAGTGCTGTTTTGATTTTCAAATTCAAATTCGAACCGACCCGAATCAACAGTTTCTTGCTTTATCTAACTAATCTTTAGTACTTACCATCAATGTACCTAATTTTTTTTAATTGTACATAGCATAAATTAAAATATTACTCTGCACATAAAGATTTAAATACGATGTTGATATTTGTACAAATATTTAAGGAGTTCATACATTAGAGATGTGCATGCAATAGTTTATGAGCACCACCCATCGAAACTAATTCTGAGATTAAAAAGAAAAAAATATCTATCTAATCACGACTTTTATTATTTGCAAGTCAGTTTGGAAAGTCCTACGAATGATTGCGACGCCACAACATGAATCACGACAGGCTTGTCAAGGCTTCTTTAGTGAAGAGCCATAGAGAGTGGACAAAACCGTGTGATTGATTAGTAATGATGTAATCACCGCGAAGACAATCAATATAGCGGGGACTATGAATAATGCATATACTATTTAGCTTTCTAGAAGCTCCATCATCGCTTATAAAGGTTGTCATCGGGCTATGAAGCTCATCATCTCGTTGCAAAATATCATCTCATTTCAGGAAGAATATGGGTGGATCCATGCTGCTCCATAGACTTCCCTTGAGAGTTGTGCTGCTGTTGTGCTCATTGGTGGCTCTATTCTCAGTAGTTACTGCGGATGTAGTCCAAACAACAAAGCCCGGATGCGCGAACAGATGTGGCAACCTCACCTTCGCGTACCCATTCGGGATGAATGATGCCGGCGACGACTGCTACTTCAAAGAAGAATCAGAGTCTTTCCTCATCTTTTGCAACGACTCGACTGATCCTCCCACTCCTCGTATGTACAGTAAAGATTCTAATTTCCGAGTACTCGATATATCTATGGAGAGTCACGAGATTAGTGTAACAGTGTTTGTAGCCAAAGATTGGTATAATTCGTCCGGCACATCCTTGTACAATAATGATCCTCACTTCTCTCTTCCCATCTTCCCCATATCTTCTGCCAAGAACAAATTTATCGCCGTGGGATGCGACACGTACGCGACCTTCAGCGGAAACACGTATGTGACGGGGTGCTTGTCCTCATGCAACAGCGTCTTGGACGTGATTAATGGGTCGTGCTCGGGCATCGGTTGCTGCGAGACTAGCATTCCTCGAGACGCCTACCGATACAACATCTCTGTCACTAGCTACAACAATCATCGCGGTATCTCTGAATTCAATCCGTGCGGATACGCTTTCGTTGCCCAAGACGGCTTCTTTAGCTTCTCTACGGACAATCTGCGCGGGCCGCCATTTGATATGGTCCCTCTAGTTGTCGATTGGTTAATTCCAAATCAAACATGCGATGATGCACAGAAGAATACAACGACCTACATGTGCCGAGAGAACTCCAATTGTACAGATGCTGAGAATGGAAATGGCTACCAGTGCCACTGCTTGAAGGGTTTTCAAGGGAACCCCTATCTCCAAAATGGTTGTCAAGGTACCTTTTCCCGTCTTTTCATTAGACCCACCTCACATCCGAACGAGTGCTCCTGTATAGAATCGTGGATCATTATTTCCATAAGGGCGACCATGTTAAATGGATCCAATTGCATAAAAAACCCAGAGAAAGAAATTCTTAGAAACTTCAAGTCAGAGGACCAAATTTTGACTTGATGAACGGTACATGTTTCAAACGATTCTCCTAGTAATCACGTACCATTTATAATCTTAAAAATCATAACAATCTAGGCTGTTAAACACAATCATATTTTTTTTCCTTTCAGATGCACGGATTTTCATTGCTTGAAATTTAATATGACCTATGAAGCGCTTAGTAATAATCTGTAAATTTTCACAGCTATCGTTCCAGATATAGCTAGACATTCTTCTCTCTTAAGTTTAATCCGTACAATTGTTTTACAAACTGAATCAGTCGAGTGCAATTGACTTTATAAACAGATGGTCCATACCGAACCCTCAATATGAATCGGTAAAATTAGCTTGTAAATCAATTTCATCTACCGATGTTAATACATCCAGCATTATTCTGTATTTATAGACAATTATTTTTGAATTTTTTTTCTATGTAATCTATTATTCTAATTAGTAATGGCACAATTTTGTTGGATAATTCTTAAATATTCTATTCTAAACAAAGATCAAATGCTTGGTTACGCTTAGGCTCTTGAGATAATGACCTATCACTTAAAAAGTGCAGTGAGGTATCACGATCTCAGAAAAAGCAAATTAACTTGATGTGTCCTCTCAAAATTGAAAGTGTTGCCAAATCATGGAATTCTATTTAGTTTCTTCCAATTGAAATGGTGTCGGGTTGCTTCTTCCATTTGGAATATATTCCTCCAGATATCAATGAATGCGAGATTTCACAACCCTGCGTTGGAATATGTACGAACTTGCCGGGAACGTATAATTGTTCATGTCCGAAGGGATCCCGAGGAGATGGAAAAAAAGATGGCAACGGTTGTACTCCTACAAAGAGGTTTCGCTCAATGGACATCATGCTAGGTCAGTAAGTCGTACACATTGCTCAAACTTTTTCATCATATAAAAGCTTCTTTTATCTTGTAATTTATTCACATTCTTTAAATGTTGTTATTATGCCATTGTTCCATCTTTTGCTATTAGTTATTGAGGTTTTTCGGATGTAAATCTTTCTCTTTGAATTAATTGTGTCCATGGATTAAATTGATATTATATACCTGTGTCGTCATCTCTAGTTATTCAATTCGATATTAACAAAATCAACCACTTGTTCTTCTGTTGTTGAAAAAGAATCAAGCACGTTTTATCCACTTGATGCATTGAATCGTTCCTGTTATCATAAGTTACTCTCAGCATAATTAAATATTTAGATATATTTTGCTATTATCAAGGTTTTTCTTAATGAAAGCTTCAAGTTGATGGAGAAGAAAAAGAAAATAGGACAGAGAAGTAAATTAACACAAGATTGTTTGAGTAATGAAAAAGAAAGAGTCGAGAAAATTTTGATTCTGTTTTTTTTTTTTTCTTTTCTTGGTTGTGAGAACATATGTAGTGTGATGGACAACTAATTTGTTTGTTCACCGAATATAATGTCTTTTACTAGGCGTGAGCATAAGCTTCCTGCTGGTTCTTTTTGGCGTTTCCTGGTTATATTGGGGGCTTCGAGAAAGAAAAATCAGGGGACAGAGAGAGAAGTTCTTCCAAGAAAATGGGGGCCGCCTTATGTTGCAGAAAATTCTTTCTGAGCACGAAGGCTCCATTGAATCGGCGAGAATATTCACCGATGAAGAGCTCAAGAAGGCCACGGACCACTACCATGAAAGCCGAATCCTAGGCCAGGGAGGCCAGGGAACTGTATACCGAGGGATCTTAGCAGACAACACGGTTGTCGCCATCAAGAAGGCCAAGATTTTGGACCGAAGTCAGGTTGAAGAATTCATCAACGAGCTGATCATCCTCTCCCAAATTAATCACCGCAATGTGGTTAAGCTAATCGGTTGTTGCTTCGAGACGGAGGTCCCGTTATTAGTCTACGAGTTTGTGACCAATGGCACCCTTTCTGACCACATACACAAGTGCGGCCACGAGTCCAGATTATCCTGGAGGGCTCGTCTGCGCATTGCAGGGGAGACCGCAGGTGCGCTTTCATACTTGCACTCCGATGCATCCGCTCAGATTTTGCACAGAGACATAAAGAGCACAAACATATTGTTGGATGAAAACTACACAGCAAAGGTCGCTGATTTTGGAGCCTCCAGGCTAGTCCCCCTCGACGGCACACAGCTGACCACGCTGGTTCAAGGCACGCTTGGGTACTTGGACCCCGAGTACCTCTGCTCAAGCCAGTTGACTGAGAAGAGCGATGTCTATAGCTTCGGGGTCGTGTTGGCTGAGTTGCTGACTGGACTGAGGGCCTTGTCCTTCGAGCGGGCCGAGAATGAGAGGAACTTGTCCTTGTATTTTGCTTCTGCAATAAAGGGCGAGAGGCTGTTCAAAATCATCAACCCGATGGTGCTGAACGAGGGGAACCCGGAAGAGATTACAGAAGTTGCGATGCTGGCAAACCAATGCCTGACAGTGAAAGGCGAAGATCGGCCAACCATGAAGGAAGTGGCAATGGAATTGGAGGGACTGATGAGGGTGATGGACAGGCATCCTTGGTTGAATCGGAGCGGTGACCTTGAAGAAGCTGAGCATTTGCTAGGTGAGAGATCAAGCCAATGTGATGGCATCCTCAGAAGCAATGCATCAGGAAATGATGATAGCATACGTAACCAAGTGTCCTTCGAAATTGACAGTGGAAGATGAGACGTCATGGCAATGTTGGTCCTTGTACTATTATTCTTTTTTTCTTTTTTCTTTTTTTTGGTGTGTATTTCCTCGTCTTTTTTTTGTCTGTTTAGTTGCTTGGTCTATGTGCTTAAAGTTCAGATGCTATGTCCAAATGGAGTAAGTGGCCTTATTTGTGTAACATAACATTCGGACGATATTTGAAAAATAAAAAAGGTCAAAAACATTCTTGAGCTTTTCTCTCATTCAGCGAGCTAGGAATTGGCCAACTTCTTATTGCCTCCATCTTTCTAAGATCTACTCTAACACCATCGTTGGAGACAACATAGCACCGGGCTCCTTGTGCAAAAGTGACACTTCTTCAGGTTGGCATACAAACGTTGTTCCCGTAGCACTTGAAGAATTTGATACTCCAAAAGCTCCACTTGCGCCTTGCTATGCTATAAATCACGATGTCATCAAAGTATACACGACAAACTAGCCAATGAAAGGTTTAAAACCATGATTCATAAGATGCATAAAAGTACTAAAAGTATTAGAAACGTCAAAAGGGCATCACCATGCATTTAAGAAGACCATTCTTATTTTTGAAAGCTGTCATCCTTTAATCTCCTACTTTCATCAGGATTTGACAATAGCTGCTCCGAAGATTGATCTTGGAAAAACACACAAGCTCCTTGAAGTTGATCAAGCAAATACCAAGGCAAGGAAAAGGAAAAAACTTGATGGTTATGTTGTTCACCGATCTATTATCAATGCACATTTGCCAAGAACCATTTTTCTTTGGAACTGGAAGTGCCGGGACAGCAAAAGGACTCGAGCTTTCTTGTATTGCTCCCTTGGCCAAGAGTTTATCAACTTGCCTTTGAAGTTCTTTATGCTTCTCAGAGCTCAATCGATCGAACAGAAGCACCAAGCACAAAATCGATATGATGTTGAATCTCTCTCAAAGGAGGAAGGTTGGATGGAATTTCATTGGCATGACTTCACAGAAATCCTCAAGCCACGGCTGCAAAATGGTTGGGATCTCCTCTTTTGCTTCATTTTCTTCCACTATAACAAAAGCGTAAGCCTCACAAGCATCCTCCGATGCTTAGGAAAACTTAGACTTGGAAAGAAGATTTGTTCCTTTCCCATGAGGAGGCTTGGGAACTCTCTCCGTCTTGCAAGGGCTCAATGTAATCTTGACGCGGTCTTTGACAAAGGGATAGGTGTTATACATCACACATAATCTCATCTTTATATCTTTTGCCAATAGAGAATGAAATCAAGCTTCGGTTATTTACTTTTATCTCACTCCTTTTCTTGAGCCACAAATGCTTGTAAAGATGTGGATGATTTTCCGCCTTGAGATGCAACTTGTCTCCCATGGTGGTCGACGCAACGTTCTCACAACATCCACTATCAATTATGACATCACGTACTTTAAAATGAGAAGTGCAGTCTTGTATGGAGTATCTTGTTGCAAAGCCAATCATCATCCTCGAGATGAGCAGCATACAAGCTCCTTTGAATGACAAGAGCTTCTCCATGATCTCTGTAAACGATTTCTTCGCGGCTCCTTGAATTTTCTTGGAGCAAAGGGTTGTGCTGCGACTCTCCCTGTTGCTCACCTTGCACAAGAGAAATGATCTTTCTATTAGGACACTCGAGGCGATGCGACCAAATCCATGACATTTCAAACAGTCTTGATTTATTGTTATCTTCATTTGGCTAATTGGTTTTAGATGCTCCTCCTTTGTTCAACAGCTTCCTTCGATCCCGACAAAGGCTCCTGATTCAAACTCTCTTTTCTCCTTAAGTTGCTTTTGCACCTTCATTGATAATTTGAAGCCCTAATTAAAAGTCCAATAAGGTTGTAATCGGACAACATCGGCAATTTTCAAACGAAGACCCCTAACATACCAGCTATAGTTTGCTCCTCTGCCTCCACCACATCGCATCGTAACATGAAATGCTCAAATTTGGTGGTTTCTTCTCCGGACAACTCCTCTTGCTTCGTATTGTGGAATTTATCGAAGGCATCTTGCTGATAAGTTTCTGGGAAATGCTTCTTTTTGAGCACCTTCATTTTATCCAATGTTACGATTCACCGCTTTCCTTCAGGAGTTCTTCGACACGTTAGATTTTCCCACCAAGTCGAAGCATGCATTTCATACATCTTGGACACAAGCTTCACCTTTCGATTCTCCGCAATATTCTTATGTCGAGCCAATCAACGAAGTCTTCCGAAGCAAAAAATTCCACAATATGAAGCTCACTAAGACAAGTCTTATGTGGACAACTCCTGTTGCTTCATTTATTTAAGTGAATCGAATGTCAGGAAATGAAGAAAATATTTTCTTCAGAAATGTTTTCCATGAAACGAATGGAGCACTAAATAAAGTAAATTAAGGTGTATGATACACGTGTTGTAAGTCACATTTACGCTAAGTCCAATATGAGACTATTTTGCTCCTAATTCGATTTGCCTGGTTTCTTCAAAATGACTTTTGGTAATAATGATTGCGTTTTTCTTTGTTAACACGAGGTAGCAAGATGGTGTTTTCCTCAAAATTGTGGAAGGAAAAATAAATTCCTTGGAATGACAATTCTCCATAAACACGTATCGACCACAATCCATATTTTTAATTAGAAATCCTAGGCCAACAACCAAGATACAAAATAAAAAAACAAACCTATGTTTGACGTATCTTGTCTTAATGTAAAAGTATATAATGAAATCTTATCTAAAAATCTTATTTTTCGTAGCATGACAATGGAAAATGTTTATTTTTTACCTCTTTGAAACTAGTTGATTAATCACTCTGAAGATACGCATTATTCTTTTCCAGAATGCAACAGAAATTTCTTACCTAGGAATATAAACCCCATCACCAATCACCAGCTCAAAGTAATCTGCTCTTAATGATTTTTCTTCTTTGGCATTCTTCTACTTTAGAGTTGTGATTAGGGGTGAGCAAAAGGAACCACTTGGATCGGCCGGTTTTTGGCAGTTCCTGGGGACACTAGTCCGGATCTCAATTTATAAAATTGGAACCAATGAATTTGGTCCGATTCTAGTTTTAGGTTTTGGAACCACCCACTCGGCCAGACTGATTTTTTTAAATTTTGTATTTCCTTATAATCTGTATAAATAAATAATAAAAAACCCTAATCTATCTCAAATTTCAGACTTCACTCACGCACGCAAACACACATGAGTTGCATGACTCCCATTTCACTCACGCATGTGAGTAAGTTGACAAGAACAAATCAAAACACAACATCAATTGCTCATTCTAACCAAATTTTGCCACTAATTGGAAAAAAGATTATGTGAAACCTACAATGTTACACCTAATTCACTAATCGCAGAAACATCTTGGTTATAAGAACATCTTCAATTTCATCTTGAAAATTAATGACAAATAAAATAAAATAAAAATCTGAACATGCCACTAGTTCCATGACCCACCCGAGAATTGAACTAGATTGGTTGATCCAATTCTAGGGCCATTGGTTTGGTTCTTGATTTTAGAAACAAGGAATCGATCCTTTTGATCTGATTCTTGATTTCAAGATGGGAACCGAATCACCCGGGAACTAATCACTTCTATGTGATCTCTCATTGCATACACTTAGTACTTGCTTGACTTTTCAAATCTTGGGAGAATAAGGACCGTGTCTCATTTATACTCTCTATCAATGATGCACCCAAAGTTTGTGGGCAAAAACTCCGGACAAGACATATCATCATACATGAAAAATTGCCAAGGAAACGAACTGCCTTCACTTAGCCTTTTCCCGAAAATTATAAAAATTATATATGCTAGCAATTTCTAGTCAAATTTGATCAAAAAAATTAAATTGGTAAATAATGTGTTGTTCAAGGAATTTATAGGGCATGTATAGGGCATGAAATTCGAATTTCCTTTAAGAAGATCCAAATTAATTTTTGGAAAAGAGCCAAATTTGGAAAAGCCCTAATGGGGCTCTAAGAGTTCCTCAGTCATTTGCATTGAAACAATTAAGAGACACGAAAGTTTCGACAAGCATCGTGTATGTAAAGCACCTAAAAGCGCTAACCCGATTGATAATTTGAGTGATTAAAGGATCCATTATTTTTCGGGTCATGGGAACACCACAAAGTCGAAGAATATGAGAAGGAAAATGCAAGGAATTTGGTTTCCAGATTTAGGCTTTAGGCTAATAAGGTGTTGTTCAAGGAATGTATAGGGCATGGAATTCAAATTTCCTTTAAGAATGGCCTTTATTTTGTTGGTAAGGATATTGATGAATTGACTTAGGACAGAGATTGGATCTTGACTAATAGGAGAAGTAATGAAACCTAAGAAAGCTTTACCTAACCCAATGGCTTTCCAAAACTCCTCAATTGTAGGGGTTACTTCATATCGATTAAACGTGAAGGTGGAGGCCATGGGATTACGAAAATGAGCCAATGCCTTCACCATCGCAATACGAGGTTCAACCTTTAGTAAGGTCGGGAGGAAACCTATATGCTTTTCCTATCTTGGGTCGAGATTCTCTCATATAGTCTTGAGATTGCTCAACACTAGGACGATGTCCAATTCAGGCTTACCCATCTAAACCTAAACCTAAAAGGAGCATTCATGATTAAAACATATCATCTTTGAAATATAAAGCGTGTGATTAAAGTATGGAAATAGATAATATAACAATGATAAGAAAGGAACAATGTCTTATTCACCAAACACATGGCAATCACAAATCACATGTTGCATGAAACTGTGAGGTTTGCCTAAAGTGAGGGTACTAAAGGTTCAAGGGATGAATAAAAATAGTTTATCCACTACTACTATCATCAATCAGTGCTATTTTTATTGGTTGGGATGAGCAAGTTGTCGCAATCAAATTTTTCAGGTGTACCACCTAAAATTAGGCTAATGGATTGTTAAGCCTAAACTTAACTTGGGCTCTCCCAAGCGCATACCAATTCGCGACTTAAGTTCAAATTTCTTAACATGTGAATAGATTTTATATAGGAGTCAACACTAATCAGTTTATGGTAAGTCGATTAAACACCTAAGTAAGATAATAGGAGGATTATTTTACTCCTACAAACAAGAGACTTTGGGTACGAGGATTTAAATACATTAGACTTCTCTAATTCCCTTTCGGTACCATTTCTTTTATTTTCAAAAAAAAAATTAATGCAGCTTGGATTGATATTAAATTCATTTTCCTAACATGTGAAGTGATCATGCAGGTACGCAAACCACCAATTTAAAACCCAATAAAGCAATGAATAAATTGCAGGACTTCTCTTGTAGCAACGAAAGAATCTGTAATATTAAATCAAAATTCACATCAACGATCCTAGATATGATTTCTAATTAACACGCAATTTCTTTTTGTTTTCATTTAATTAATGAGAATCATGCTTTATGCAATGCATGCTACTAATCTAACATAAAATGATATGACATGGCAATATGACCCAAACTATATGATGCAAATGTGATATTTTTGTGTTTTCTTAATAAGCATACAATCTATCCTAGAGAATAAAATTAATTTATTCTAAGACATTTTGTTTTTTTCTCCTTTTCGAAATTAAAGAAATGCAATAATTAAATGTGCGATCTAAATTAACTTAATGACCTAATTCTAATGACGGGCAATTTCTAATTAAATGAACCTATGACATGTTTTATTTTTTATTAAAAAAGAATGCAATCTATCTAAAAAATCAACATAAACTTAAAATGAAACATGCAATTTTATTCAAAGGAATATTATCTAACCTAGATGCTATCTAAACATGCATTAAAAAAACTAACTATGCAATCCATTCTAACTTACATGATATGCAAATGCAATTTTTTGTATTTTTGGGATACATAAAGCAATTAAAAAATAAACACAAAATCATTCACAGTCATCAGATATATTATCCATCATTCAAATCTAAAAACGATATCTAATTAACTTGATTATTTCGCTAATAAAATCGATAAATTGATCTTAAACCTTAAAGATCAAGATATCAATTTTATTCCCGCGTGATTAATTTTCCATCTAAAGCCTCATAGATGGAATGAAAAATTCAAGTGCGGTTGCGAATTAGGCAATCAATTTTAATTAGGAGATATGTCTATCACTTATAAATATGCATTTTAGATACTAATAGATATATATTAGGCAACAAAATATCCAAATCAAATTTAGATAAGATAATTACCTAATTTCACAAGTAATATTGCCAAACTCGAACTCAATGGGATCGACTCAAGGATGACCAGTAATGGTTGGTGGGCGAGATTTGGCGCAATGGTGCTTCTCTGTGAAGGATTGCCGGGATGGGGTGTTCGTACAAGCAAGCGGCAATGGATGTTCACCAACAATGGACTCATGCGTGAGGAATTATTTTACTTCACCGCAAGACCAAAGAAACCTGCAGGTGATTCAAATTAGACCCGCGAATTCTATTGAAAAGTTGACTACCCTCTTTTACTAGGAAAATCTTTGCCCATGATTTTCTTCTGTCTTCATGTGTGGTCTTTGTGAATGGGTGCAGTAGAGAAGTGAAAGCACGCGGCTCTCTCTCTCTCTCTACGGGTTTATCCCGTGGACGTCTCTGTTGGGTTCCCCGAGAAGACCTGCAGAACAAAAAAACAAATGTAGCGGCTGTAATTTGTGGACTCTAGATTGAAGAACACTGTAGGAATGCCTAAGGGACTGCTAGGCTTCACGGCAGGAGATCACGAGTTACACATAACGTCAAGCAACGAGGGCGTCGCGGCAGGGAGCAACAGGTTCACATCTTCGGAACTACCCACGTCATGGTGGTGAAGATTAGGACTGTGGCTCGTCATCTCAGTCCAGTGCGGGGTGCGGCGTTGCAGCTCGAACGAGGAAAGCGTAGTGGCAAGCGGGACAGCGGTGGGATGGCGACGAAACACCCGGTGTGGCAGAGCAGCGGGGACAGCAGATTGGGTTAACGTTTGAAGGTCTGAATGCTTGCTGGAGAAGCTGAGGACTGCAATAGGACGACAGCAGAACACCTGGCGTGGTAGATCAACGAAAAGAGCGGGCAATTGATGTTAGGCGTCCTTCAACGAACTCAATAGCATTACCGAGAAAGAGCTGCGGGCGTGCATGGAGATCCCTGACGTCGAAGGAGTCCCATGGCTCTCACGATCCGCCCCTTTTCCTCTTGATTTCTCACTCGTGTTTTCTTGGCCGTATGTTCAATGTGTGCCCCCTTAAACCCTAGCGAATTAACCTATTTATAGGCCACGAATTAGGATTTTTTTAATTTTCCAAAACCATATCCATAAAGATTTTTTTTCAAAATGCAATATTTATTTTTCCAAACATAATATTTTTTTTAATTGAAATCTCACAAAGTTAAATTCGTAAAATCTCACCGAGGATACGAGCTTAAGCTGATTTGCTCTCTTCATGGCCTTAGCCCCACTCATCAAAGTTCAGAACCACTAATTCAAACCCATTTGTCGCTAGTCCAATAAATAAATGCAAAGAATGCAAAATAAATGCACCTTGTTGTAAAATATCGCGTTGAGAATATATAATAGAGAAGAGATTTGAGAAGAGAAAGCAAGTGAACACTAGAGATAGTAGCAAGATGACAGAGCTTTATTTCTAGTATCTCACTGTCGTGTTTCTATATGATTGTGTATTGTACATCAAAACTAAACTCCTATTTATAGGAGAACAAGAATGTACTTATCATTAATATCAATGTATCGAATGATACATGTACGGGATAAGGGAGATGAACGTTCATTGTATATGGAGATGTACTTTGAACATTTGATACAAATGTACCATAATAAGTACATTGGATAAGATGAATATAATGAATATTCATTCATGTATTATATCCATTCATGTATTTCATAACACTCCCCCTTGAATATTCATCATATTCATTACAAATGTGCATTGAATGATACTGCCTCATTAAAAACCTTAAGCCGGAAAAACCCAGTGGGATAAAAACCGGAGAAAAGGGAAAAAAGAGTGCAGAGCACACATGTTATGATATCTCCCTTTTATGGATGCATTAATTGTCTCGTTAAAAACTTTAAGCCGGAAAAACCCTATGGGAAAAAACCGGACATAAAGAAAAAAAAGAGTGCAATGTATATATAGCCACTCCTGGGACTAATCATTATTGCATCTTGTGAACTAGCCGCATATCAATGCTGCAATGCATAGTTCATAATATCTCCCCCTCAATAGAGCCATATAGCCACTTCTGGGGCTAATTAATTTTACATCTTATGAACTCGCCTCATACCAATGCCATATACTAATTTCTCAAAACTTGATGTTGGTAATGATTTGGTAAAAAGATCTACAAGATTATTTATGGATCGAATCTGTTTAACATCAATTTGTCGACTTTCTTGGAGTTCATGAGTATAGAAAAATTTCGGCGAGATATGCTTGGTCCTATCACCTTTGATATATCATCCCCTGACTTGTGCAACACAAGCAGCATTATCTTCATAAATTATAGTGGGAGAGTTTGTAACCAGTATTAAGAAACAAGAATTATGAATATGTGTTATAACGGATCTTAACCAAACACACACTCTTCCAGCTTCATATAAAGCAATAATCTCATAGTGGTTTGAAGATGTAGCTACTAGCGATTGCTTCGTAGAACGCCAAGAAATAGCGGTGTCGTTATAACAAAATAAATACCCGGTTTGAGAGCGAGCCTTATGTGGATCGGATCTATATCCAGCATCAGCATATCCAACTAAACCAGAGTTAGTGGAATCCTTGGAATAATGTAATCCCAAATCTATGGTTCCTCGGAGATAACGGAAAATATGTTTAACTCCATTCCAATGTCTCCGAGTTGGTTCAGAACTAAAACGTGCCAATAAATTTACCGCAAAAGCGATATCTGGTCTCGTACATTGTGCCAAGTACATCAAATCCCCAATTGCATTGAGATATGGTACTTCAAGACCAAGTATCTCTTCATCATATTCTCTAGGACGAAATGGGTCCTTTTAGGGATCCAGAGACCTTACAACCATAGGGGTGTTCAATGGGTGAGCTTTGTCCATGTTGAAACGTTTAAACAATCTTTCAACATATGTTGATTAATGGACGATTATTCCATTTGCTTTATGCTCAAGCTCTAGACCAAGACAAAGTTTGGTTTTACCCAAATCTTTAACTTCAAACTCTATTTTCAAATATTCAGTAGTTTCAGCTAACTCTTGGAGTTCCAATTAAATTTATATCGTCGACATAAACTGCTATAATAGCAAATCCAGTTTCGATTTCTTAATAAACACGCATGGGTAGATAGGATCATTTTTATACCTTTCCTTAATTAGGTACTCACTTAGGTGTTGATACCACATGCGATTAGGATTGCTTTAACCCGTATAAGGATTTTTGCAATTTTATTGAGAATAAATTGCGGGGAGTGCATGCTTCAGCATTTTGAATCCCTCGAAATTTTCATATAAATATCGAGTCTAATGAGCCATATAGATATGCCGTCACAACGTCCATAAGAGATTTCCAATCTTTCAAAGATTGCTAGGCTAATGAGAAAACAAAATGTAATCATATCCATTACAGGTGAATATGTCTCATTATAATCAATCCCAGGTCTCTGGGAGAATCCTTGGGCAACGAGTCGGGCTTTATACCTGACAACCTCGTTTTTCTCATTTCGTTTTCGGATAAATACCCATTTATATCCAACGGGCTTTACATTATCGAGGATATGAGTTACAAATCCAAAAACCTCTCGTTTAGTTAGGGAAGCTAATTCAGCTTTAATTGCTTCCTCCCACTTATGCCAATCTTGCATTTGACGACATTCAATAATAGATTGTGGTTCACAATCATCATCCATAATTTGATGAGCAACTGAGAATGCAAAAGCATCATCAATGATGATTTCATTTCAATCCCAAATTTCATTACAATATGTAATGGAATTCTCAGTATTCCCTAGGCTAGTGCTCCTTTCATGGGTTTACGCCTCTTCAGGGGCAATAAGCTCTTTGGGAGCAAGCACAACGCCAGGCTCTTCTGGAGCGGATTCTTGATTCTTTCCCCTTCGTTTTCGAGGAGCAGTATCTTTTGATCCTATCGGTCTACCACGCTTCAAGTGCGAGGGATTTTGATCCATTTTAGCCTGTTCTTCGGGAACAGCTATCCTAGCTGGAGCATTTGCAACTGGAATATGAGACTTCGTTACCTTAGTAGCATCATTAAATGCATCAGAAAGTCTATTGGCCATATCCTGTAAATGGATTATGCGCTGCACCTCGTTTTCACATTCAAGAGTCATTGGGTCTAATTGAGATAATTTTTTCTTATTCCAGGAAAAAACCTTAACTGGTTTTTGTTTTGCAGTCATGGAAGTTGTAGGTATCCCAATTAATGGAAACCTAGTCTCATCGAAATGACAATCTGCAAACCTGGCAGTAAAAAGATCACCAGTAGTTGGTTCCAAGAACTTAATGATAGATGGTAAATTAAACCCAACATAAATGCCCAAACGGCATTGGGGACCCATTTTCGTCCTTTTTGGAGGTGCTACAGGCACCTGTACTGCACAACCAAAGGTGCGTAGATGTGAAATATTTGGTTCATAACCAAGAACTGCAGTGGGGCGTAATCTTATTAGAGCTGCCGCATGCAAAACTGCATGACCCCATGCTGTATCGTTGAGATTCGTTCTCAATAATAGAATGCGGGCAATGATTTGGATACGTTTAATCAAGGATTCTGTCAATCCATTTTGAGTATGAACATATGCAACCAGGTGCTCAACCTCGATTCCGAGTGAAACACAATATGTATCAAAACTCTTTGATGTAAATTCACCAGCATTATCCATCCTTATGCTCTTAATTGGATAATCGGGGAATTGTGCCGGAGCTTTATAATCTGCACAAGTAAACGTGCAAATGCGACATTGCGCGTAGATAATAGGCAAACATGGGACCATCTACAGGATGCGTCCACTAATACCATAAAATATCTAAATTGTCCACTTGGTGGTTGTATTGGTCTACAAATATCACCCTGAATTCTTTGCAAGAATAAAGGAGATTCAAAATTAACATTTGTTATAGAAGGTTTGATAATGAGCTTTCCTTGTGAGCAAGCCTCACAATTATAATCTTTGGACAACAATACCTTTATATCCTTTAAAGTGTGCCCTTTTGTATTTTGAATTATCCTACGCATCATTGAAACGCCAGGATGACCAAGGCGATCATGCCACAATCCAAACTGATCAGGGCTTACCAATCTCCAAGATGTGGTAGCGTAGGTTTCAACAGCTTTAATCATGATACAATACAAACCCATAGAAGAAGCTTCTAGCTTCTCATGGATGGTCTTCAGGCCCATCTTATAAGAGGAAATGTCAATGTATTCCTTATCTTGCTCATAAATAGTCTCAATATGGTACCCATTACGGCGTACATCTTTGAAACTGAGCAAATTTCTTTTTGATCGAATGCTTAGAAACGCATTCTCAATATACAGGATTGTGCCATTTGGCAAAATAATTGCAGCATTCCCAAAACCATCAATAATCGGAACAAGACCTGATATTGTATGGATTTGTGCCCTACGCAATGTCATACTCGAGAAAAAGCGTCTACTACAAAATATAGTATGTGTTCTTGCACTATCAAGCAAACAAACATCTTCCTTTTTCTCGGTATTTTCCATTTGCATTTATATTGACAACTTCAGGTGTCAAGTATCATAAAAGTTGCATATTAGTTATATAATCAAATAAAATTTCAAAAATAAATATTATATAAGGTTCATAAGTATTTAATAAAGAACAATAAAAAAATAATACATTTAAAGCGAAATAACATAAAATTCAAAGTTCAAATTATCATCCACCAATCGATTCATCAAAGTAATCGAGAGGTCCTCAAAGAAATCAGAGACATCCAATGATGCATTTGCTACTTCAGGAGCAAGAGGAGTCCCACCAACGGAGATATTGTTGGCCTCAATAGTGGTTATGGCAGTAGGATTGATTTCAATGGCATGAGATTCACCACGCTTGCTCGTATGCTTTAAAGATGCCTGTATAGGTCAACAAAATGTTTTGGCGTACAACAGGTACGTGACCAGTCATGCTACAGCGATGACAAATACTTTCATTAATCACCTTATTTTGCTTCTTTTCTTTGCCATGATTCAGGCCAAAGTTTGATTTCCTATGGCGGTTAAATTTCTTGCTATCCCTTCTAGGATTATATTCTTGCCTGCGCTTATAGCCCTTAAAATGGCCAGTATTTTTCTCAAAGTTAGCATGTGCTTCAGGCAATGCTTTTGAGCCAGCAGGTCTAAGATCATGATTTTTTAGCAGCAATTCATTAGTTTGCTCGGCAATAAGAAGCACAGAAATTAATTCAGAATAAGTGGCAAAATGACATTGCTGGTACTGCTGTTGTAATACAATATTCGAAGCATGAAAGGTGGAGAAAGTTTTCTCAAGCAATTCTGCATCAGTGAGTTTGATACCGCATAACTCAAGTCGAGAAACGATATCAAATAAAGCAGAATTATAGTCAGACACTGATTTAAAATCTTGCAGTCTAAGATTTTGCCAATCATATTGTGCTTGAGGAAGGATAACGGTTTTTGTATGATCATACCTATCCTTCAACCTCCTCCACAAAATATGCAGGTCTCGAACGGATAAATATTGAGTCTGCAGGCTCTCATGCAAATGACGACGAATAAAAATCAGCGCATTTGCTTTATCCTTTTCATTTGAGGTTCCATCCTCTGTAATTGTATTAGCGAGATCTTGCTTTTGGAGGTGTATTTTCATGTCAAGGCGCCAGGATAGATAATTCTTTCCACTCACTTCCAGGATATGGAATTTGGGCTTTTCAATATTTGCCATAATCATTGCAAAAATAAATCCTTAAATTAATTAAAAGGATTTCCAAATATCCACTGCTACTGCAAGAGCAGAAGGATACTTTTAGATTTAAAATTTGGCTTCGGGCCAAGAAAAATAAAAATGAAGAATTGATATAAGAAGATGAAGTATAAGTTGATCAATAATAAGAATACCCACCTTGCAAAAATTACTTACTCAGTCGGTAGATCTTCGTGCTTGCAAAAGTTACTTACTCAATCGGTAGATCCCCGTGCTGATAACGTGTTATAAAATATCGCGTTGCGAATACATAATAGAGAAAAGATTTGAGAAGAGAAAGCAAGTGAACACTAGAGATAGTAGCAAGATGACAGAGCTTTATTTCTAGTATCTCACTGTCGTGTTTCTGTATGATTGTGTATTGTACATCAAAACTAAACTCCTATTTATAGGAGAACAAGAATGTACTTATCATTAATATCAATGTATCGAATGATACATATACGGGATAAGGGAGATGAACGTTCATTGTATATGGAGATGTACTTAGAACATTTGATACAAATGTACCATAATAAGTACATTGGATAAGATGAATATAATGAATATTCATTCATATATTATATCCATTCATGTATTTCATAACACACCTAAATTTTTATGCAATTAATATTTTTTTAGGGATAAAATTAACCCATAATTTTTTTAATGCAATAAATTACTAAACGAGTCACCAAAATTTAGGTGTCAACACAGGTGTATATAAGTAATGGATTACCATGAGTATTCACTCATGGGTTCCACCCATAAACCCTCCTAAAGTCCTAAATGGGACGATAGGGATTTAGACCACGGTTGTGTGTGGTGTTGTGCTAAAACTCGTAAACATATGTTTAAATTTTAATTATCCAGCACTTCAATATAACCCAGCATACACGCATACATCATTTCACCACCTGCAAGACAAATGGTTTACACTTACTCCACCCTTTGTAACTCCCACATACAAGATCATTTAACACGTGGTTAGCAACTTACCTCTTTTTCCGTGCGACTTTAACACGCAAGCGATCCTACATAAGACACATTAGTTAGACACAACAATCATTTTTAAACGGTTTCAAGTCCTCTTAATCTAGTAACCAGTCTCTAGTGGAGTTGCCAAGCCTATCGCAACCCGATCTCGCCGTCAATCCTCCCACAAGGAGAGAAAGGGGAAAGGTCAAGTTTAGGGATACTTGACCACGAAAATTCCTTCACGATTCTCAATCACATGAATGTCATTACCTCACCCCCCCTGAACGAACCTTGTATGAGTTCACTTAATCGTCATCGTGAGTTCTCCCAAGCTCATATCCTCTATGATAACGGAGTGTCACAATCCTACCTTGACATCATGGTATGTCCTAACCGACAATTTTAAGGTCGAAAGGAATCCAGATGTAAAGGTGAGGTTAAGGCTATTTCTAACAACTGTGATAGCCCTCTCAAGATGTTCCTCCACCAAAGATGGTATCACTTTATCTTTATCAGCTTCACCATCTCAAGTATGCTAAATCATAATTGTGAACCTTTTCTTATGGTTTATACCTCTCACGACGAATTGATTTATACGGTCTAGTTATTTAAGACAACCCATAAATAAGCTAGGAGTCATCACTAGCCTCATTTTTGGGAGTCGGCTAGACTTCCCAATCGAGGGTCAGGAGTGTTCCTTCGATTTTTATGCAACCAGATATCTAAATTTGGAGACTTGGGTTAAGCTAATATTTTTATTAGCGCCATTTCGGTACCGAGTTGCGACATCCTTATTTTCCAATTTTGTTTTCAATAGAATGAGTCGGGGCATTTCATCTGTGCGCATATTGTTCTTTTCTTTGAGTTGGCCACTCACGAGAAAACTAGTCTATTAGGTAAATTCATTAAGGAATTTTAACGCATCAAACTTGAGAATTCGACCAAGCAACGACTTCTTGACCGAGTTAATCTATAAGGGTCATTATGGCACAGTTAAAAATCAATTAGAGACCGGAGATAAGTCGACTTAACAAGGGCATGTGATCAAGTGTGGGTGATGCCACCAGATCGCACAACACTTGTTGATCGACATTGGACCGATTTCTGTCATTTTGGTACCCGGTGTCTGTATTTGAATTTTCGAGATTTTCACGACAACCGAGAAGTGCCAATGTGTCAAAGATTAACTTTGTGACTTAAAAATGATCAACCACAGGTCAAATGCTCGAAAAAATCCTAAAAGCTACCCAGTAGATTAGGACACGCTAGGATCACACCAAAATGAAATTAATCGTGAATTTGAAACCAAAGTCCTGTCGTGTCATAAATCATGTTGGGAACGTCGACTCATCTTCAGAGGATTTTTCTGTAAACCGAGTTTTTCGGCGAAAAATCAAAGTATGGTTATTTTGGCTCGGAAAATTGATAGGCCCATTTTTTGTCACACTTTTGGGATTTAAGATAGTTCTATGGTCAAGGGAAATTGTCAATTTAAGTGTGGTTACATTATATAAATTTATGGACTTTAATTTGGCTCAATTGGAAGGGAATTGAATGGAATTGAAGAAATTTGATGTACAAATTTTTAAAAATTCGTATGCCATCATGGATGAGACAAATTGGACCCATTGAAAGCTTGTTAAGGAAGATTGGGGGTGAGTGGACGGTGATGTCATGTGCGGTCATGATGGGACCAAGTTGGAGAGGGTGTTGACAAGTGGAAGTAGCTCATTGGCTCTCAAAAAGTGGGGCTCTCCCATCAATCTTCATCTTCAACCTTGAAAATCGGTTGGGGAAAGGAAAAAGCTGAGCAGCAATTGACCGGTAGCTTGCCCCCTTCGCTCGACGCTCGCTCGCACGTCCACCGGAGGTCTCGCCATCGCCGCCCTTCTGCGCATGTTGCTCCGCCTGCCAGCTCACTACTCCACCTCCGTCCGAGCTTCCTGGCCGTCATCCTCTACAGCCGTGCATCCAAGCCATCGTCCAACGTTGCCAGTTGCTGCTCGCCGTCGCCAAGGCCGCCGGAGCCACCTCCTCAACCCGCCTAAGCCATCGTTGCCCCTAGCTGCCCTCCTCCTCACCATTCTACCCATCTTCCTCTTCGGTTCAGTCTTTAGCAGCAGCTGGAGTTCCAGCAAGTGCCGGATCTTCAAGGCCTGTTTTAGGTGTCTTATGGTCCTCGCTTGGTGCCACCACATGGAGGTTTGTCGACCGCCTCGCCATTGTCTTTGCCGTGAGCTCATCGGAAAGCGATTCCGGTGAGTTTAGCCTCTAAACCTTGATTAGAAGCTTAATGCTGCTTAGTTGGGTGTTTAGGCTAAGCTAAGTAAGAGTAGGTGGATTAATTAGTTTAGTTAAGTGTGGATTAGATTAAGGGGTGTGATTAGTTTATGGTATAATTAATTAAGGTTAAGTAGATGTTTAGATTAGTATAATTCTATTTAGACCTTAATTGATTATTTTATATAAATTAAATATTTCGAATTTAATTAATTAATTAATTATAAAATATATTATATAAATTAATAAAATATTATTATTTAATTAATTTTCGGAATAAATTTAATTATTTAATATTTTCCAGAAATTATTTCAAGACCTCAAAATTGTCAGAATTTCGTGTTGATTGCTGTGATGTATTCAGATTATGCAATTGATAGTTGAATATTACAAATTGAGTGTTAATTTGGAAAAATACAGATTTTATTCATAAAATCCCACATGTCGAGTTTTAACACCGAAATTGGATTTTAAATATTATATTAAATAGTGGGGTTTGAAAACTTAGAATGTTAGTTTTCCAATTCGAAATTAATGTGCCCCCACACACGTGAATAATTTCTTGGGCGTTTTTAATATGAAGAAAATAGGTTAGGATCACTATTTAATTAGAAGCCTTGACTTAAATGCAAAGTGTCCTAGGCCGAATATGAATTTATTGTGTGATGATTAAGAGGAATTTGTCCTGAGTAGTTGAGTCGGACTTGCCCCTATATGAGATGCCCCACTCAACGAATGCGGGTCACAGTCGATTATGGGCCCATGCTACTTTGGGAACACTGTCAACGTAATAACGAAGCCATGCTCCAAGGTGGGAAGATGATGCCTGGCTAAACGCCAGTAGATAGCTGAACTGCGAGTATGCTATGTTAATATGTGGTAGTGAATAGTAATTAGAATGCATGTTGAGTGCTGTTGATTATGTGAAAGTGATTGTGCTCCAGTTGTTAAGTTATTATTACTACATGTGATTGAGTGTTATGAACTGTACTAATCTGCAGGAAAGTCTTGAAGCAAGGTAAGTCTCCTAGGTGATATGGCTAAGCCACCATTAGACGTATTTCCTTTCTAATAAGAGTTTAGGGGATGAACTTGCTGAAATAATGTCTCACCCTATTGTGGGCCAAATATTTCAAGACCGTAGATGGCGATAGCCCTGGAGCGTTATGGTCTTCCCGTGCAGATTACCGAGCAGGTGCAAAGTTTTCCTGATCTTGGGAGTCATTGGATCTACGAGCTTATTAGGACCACTGTCTGGATCAAAGAGGCATCGTTTGTCAAGGTGCCTCATTGATACAGGGCATGGTTTCGCTTTGGAGCCAATGGTTTCAGGATTGGTCCTCTTAGTGGTTTTGATATTCCACATGCTATGATTGAGGCCATCCTAGGGGAGGATGTAGCTGACCCTCCTGATGGTAGAGTGGAGGACCTGTCGTCTCCAGAAGTTAACGAGTCGGAAGTGAGATCAGTGAATAAGTCCGACTGAAGGTTATAGGATTGTTCCTTCTTTTTGGTGAACCAATCTTTTTGTAGGCTGACCCTTTTTGGTGTTCATAAATTCTGACCATTTTTTGTGTACGTAAACTCTAGTGTTAATATATATGAAAGCATGTTTGGTTATGAATGGGTTTGTTTCCTGCTTTCCTATCCCATGAGCTTTTGTCTAGGGTTTATAATACGTTCCACATGCGCATTTTAAAATGAATGGGGTTGGCGACACTACTTGGGAATGTCACAATTGCATGACCATGAAGGGATGTTAGCGCGTCCGAGGTTCAAGCCGTGACACTAATAGCATGTTATGTTTACCTAAGGTGTCCGTGCATTTCTTCTTTATTTTTTCAGGATTGTTTATCCTAAACTAGGCAATCATGTGTGATTGGGCATTTACATGCCATTTTATTGTAGAAAATGGGAAAAGAAATGAATCAATTGAATTGAAATTGCGAGACAGTAAGTAATCAACCCAAGAAAGCAGTAAATCTATCATGCAATCCTAAGAAAGAGAAACGAAACTAAAGGACAATAAAGAAAAATCTCAATACTTGTCGGGCTTTTATACAAAAACAAGAATCTGAGACAAATGTAGGAATAAATAGTACAAAAGCATAGTTAGATTAGACATCAACTTTTTCACCATCTTCTTGTCATCTCCATCTTCAAGATCCTAATCTAATATCTAGTGTAAGGATTGTAATTAGGCACATACAATAAAAAAATAAATAAATAAGCATACACGTCAAAACAACCAAAAGCACAGCATCATGCCAAAGTCAATCAATCAAAGGAAGTTTAATTCACAAATTAGATTTGATCCTCGGGTAGGCCTTTATAATTCATGCATAAGTCCCTCTAAAACACTTACTCGATTCATTTTATGACTTACAACCATTATTGATCACTTGTGTCCTCGTATGGCCAATAATACTTATAAGTCCCTAACAAAGCGTTCTATATCATTCCCAAGATCTACCCTCGGTATCATGTATCGACCCTAACATATATCTAGAAGTCACATGCATGAATTTGAATAAAATATGCATGCAGGTCTTTTGGACCTTATTTCTCAACTAATCAAACAAGAAAGTGAACCGTCGATAGGTCACTTATTACTAAGGGCATTTGCCAATCACAAACACGGGCGTTTCTAATGAATGACGTGATTATATACATGAGGGTACATGTGATATTTCAAAGATATTTTCTTGAAATCATCCACAAAATTTTTTAGACAGAGTGATGTCTCGCCTATGGAAAACATTCAATTGTCAAGGCTAGCTCGGGGTTCGCATAAATGTACTCACAAGTATCGCAGACATTTTGAATATAATCCAAATCATGACTTTCACAATTGTCAAATCAAGATTTAAAGAAATTTGAAAATATTTCGAACTAAGGAATACCTAGGTTGTTGAGATTCTGGGTAAGGATTTTGCAGAGGTTACGCAAAATGAATTTAAACCAAGGCTGGCACCTTCATTCGCCAAGGACAATATGCCTAGGAACTTGTAAATAAATTCGGTATAGAGAATTAGAAGAGGATGGACACATCCATGCCTCATTCTACCAAGTTGAACAAATATCAAAAGAGTAAACCTGTAGACCCAAAAGCATGCTAGGTTCACTCCTCCCCTTGATTGTATGATGTACCTAGGCCGGAGATATAATGCATAATGTATGTATGTGTGCTTGATACTGATCTAATCCTAAAGAATCATATTTTCATCATTGCGGAGAGGATTATGCAATTCATTGAAACATTTCCTAACCTCCACTGATTTTGGTCGTGCTGACCTTCCATGAATGTCTTCATTCTCTCGTTGCTTGGAGTGGTCCTTGTATGGCATACATACATGCCATTTCCCGTAAGGTGGGTGAGGCCGGGCTTGTGGGTGTGACCTGGAGCAACACAATGGGCTGGTTCACAAAAATTCGCGATCTTGCCTAATTTAATATTCCATGCGGACGTCCTATTTTAAGTAAAAAGTGACCCTAGTCTCTGAAAACTAAAGAAATGAGAAGTCTAGGCATACATTATAGACGTGTTTGCTTAGGGGTTAGATTCCGATTTACCTGCGAATTTAAAATGAGAAGGAGATGTTGGGGCAAAACAGTTAGCTGTCAATAACAGATACCACCGGTGACATGACACCATAAATTCTTGGGCGTGGGTAGAGGATATTTTCTTCCCTCGAGGGTGGAGTAAAAATAAGTTGTAATGAAATTAAGATGCAAGGAAAATTCTAAATAAGGATTTGAAGTACCATTGTTTTCTTAAATAAGGCCCGAAATGATCAAATCATCTCAAATAAAGGCCCAAAATGGCCAAATCGTCTTAAATAAGATCCTTTGGCTAGCCGGTGACTATTCCGGCCAATGAAGAAGTGGTATTTTGGTAAAAAAAAAATTGTAACTATATTTTTTTTTCTTTTTCTTTTCTTTTTCTTTTCTTTTTTCCATTTTTCTCTTCCCTCCCTCGGCCATCGATGATGGCCCAGGGAGGTTGCCTACCTCAGGTGAGGGCAGCGAGGGCATTCCTTACTAGATCCAGCGACAGTAACCCTCGCCCGACATTGGCAAACGCAACCCTCGACAACTCTCGCCGAACCTAGTGAGGGTAGCCCTTGTTGGAGTTAGCCTAGGCGATGGCGACCATCACCCAACATTGGAGAGGTGGCCCTCACCCATATCCAGCGACCTCCACCATGGATGGCGGCGAGAAGGGTCAAAGAAAAAAAAAAATAGAAAAAAGGAAAGAAAAATAACTAAATAGAAAAAAAAAAGGGAGAAAATTTCAAATAAGGATTCAAATTGTAGCCATATTCTCAAAAGAAGGTTTAAAGTGGACATTGTTTTTGAGGGCCTCAAGTTGGCAATTTAGTCTCAAATAAGGCCCTGGCTTCACCAATTAACCATATCTTGTTCACGTTTAGGGGCATTCTCGTCCACATACTATTTTTTTGTTTATTTTTCTTTTTCTCTTAGTTTCATGTATTTGTTTTCTTTACCATGCAATAGTGATATCTGAATATGTTTTTGCTAACAATCAATCATAAACAACATGATTAGTAGAACGGTGAACTCCTGCAGATAAAGAAATAAACCAGTGCCCCGTCCAAAGGGGCAACGGCGATCAGCTACATGTAAGACAAGTGTAATAACATGTTGAGTAGCTCTACTTTTCAAGTTGAATCCGCACAATTCGTAACCCTTCTTCATGTTGGTGCCCCCTTTCACTGTGAAACCATCAAGATAACAAATGTCGTTTCTCCTACAACCAATCTTCGTTCTACCTCATCCAATTCAAAGAAATGAAACCAAAGAGCTCTGTTCTTATATTCCAAGTGGAGACGTCCTTTGCCACCATTTCGAGTCATAAATAATAGAATAGTCACTATCAAGCAATGCCTCGTAAAAGTTCTCTTCTTCCTCAACTAAGTCGACCCCACTATCCATTGGCACGCAAACGGCAAACCATTAGCAAGGCGTCTCGTAGTTCAACCCAGAGGAGGCTTCTTCATCTCTCAATGTGAAGAATCTCGTGCTTCCTGCTGCAGAGGAAGCAGAATCGATATGGACGAACCGATTTGGTTTTGGCAAGTTGACCCCAGAGGAGGTTTGTGAACGTGCATTCATCTATCCCTCTTGAGCGGCAGATTTAAAACGCTCGGTCTCATGCATTCATTTCTTTTGCAGTTGAAACAATTAAGAAGAAATCACCGGGTGATGGCCTTTCAAGGGACGACTGTGCTGCACAACACAGTTCCCGTGTTCCCTAAAACAGAGAGTAGTTGAATCAACATATGATTCCTGTGGAAAAGTTTTTACGGGGCGACAAACAGTTTTGTGTCGGGTCATAAGTTGTATAGGGTTGTGAAATTTTTTGTATACGGTTGTTGAATATCGCCGATTAATCTTTTGAGAGTGTTAGGAATTTTTGGCTGCGTAGCGAGGAAACAGGAAGGGGGTTTTGGAGCTGGGCGAGAGACAGCTAGAAGTTAGACAAAAAATTTTGCCAGCGTGTTTATACTTGAAATCACAGAAGATGATGGCGTAGAGAAAGGAAAAAAATGAAATGAAAACATGAAAGAGAGAGAGAAAGAAAAGAAAAATAAAGAAACAAATGTACTTGGATGAGAATGCTCCCAGACATGGACAAGTGTCGCGATCAAATTTTCAGATAAACCAGCTAGGATTTGGCTAATGAATTACTAAGCCTAGACTTAACTCGGGCTCTCCTAAGTCCATATCAATTCGCATTCAAATTCTTAACATGTTGATGATTTTTAAATTAGGAATCGCCACTAATCTATTTTTGGTGGGTCGATTAAACACCCAAGTAAAGTAATGGGAGTTTTATTTTACTCCTACAAACCAGAGACTTTGGGTATGAGGACTTGATTACGTTAGATTTCTCTAATGCCCTTTTGGTACCTTTCTTTTTTATTTTTGAAAAAATTTTGGCAAGCAGCTTAAATTGAGTTTAAATATTTCCCTAACATGAAAAGAGAGAGAAAGAAAAGAAAAATAAAGAAACAAATGTACTTGGATGAGAATGCTCTCGAGACATGGACAAGTGTCGCGATCAAATTTTCAGATAAACCAGCTAGGATTTGGCTAATGGATTACTAAGCCTAGACTTAACTCGGGCTCTCCCAAGTCCATATCAATTCGCATTCAAATTCTTAACATGTTGATGATTTTTAAATTAGGAATCGCCACTAATCTATTTTTAGTGGGTCGATTAAACACCCAAGTAAAGTAATGGGAGTTTTACTTTACTCCTACAAACCGAGACTTTGGGTATGAGGACTTGATTACGTTAGATTTCTCTAATGCCCTTTTGGTACCTTTCTTTTTTATTTTTGAAAAAATTTTGGCAAGCAGCTTAAATTGAGTTTAAATATTTCCCTAACATGAAAGAGAGAGAGAAAGAAAAGAAAAATAAAGAAACAAATGTACTTGGATGAGAATGCTCTCAGACATGGACAAGTGTCGCGATCAAATTTTCAGATAAACCAGCTAGGATTTGGCTAATGGATTACTAAGCCTAGACTTAACTCGGGCTCTCCCAAGTCCATATCAATTCGCATTCAAATTCTTAACATGTTGATGATTTTTAAATTAGGAATCGCCACTAATCTATTTTTGGTGGGTCGATTAAACACCCAAGTAAAGTAATGGGAGTTTTACTTTACTCCTACAAACCAAAGACTTTGGGTATGAGGACTTGATTACGTTAGATTTATCTAATGCCCTTTTGGTACCTTTCTTTTTAATTTTTGAAAAAATTTTGGCAAGTAGCTTAAATTGAGTTTAAATCTATTTCCCTAACATGTGAGGCGATCATGCAGGTGCACAAACCACCAATTTAACACCCAAGTAAAGCAGTAAATAAATTGCAGGATTTACATCATAACAACGAAAGCATATGTGTTGTTAGATCATGATTCACATCAACAGTCCTAAATATGATTTCGAATTAACACGCAATTTCTTTTTTGTTTTCACTTTATTTAATGAAAATCATGTGATGCATGCAACATGGCAACATGACCTAACTATATGTCATGACTAAAGTAATTCATAAAGAAATGCAATGATTAAATGCGATCTAAATAATCTAATTTTAATAACGGGTAATTTCTAATTTAAATTATTCTAATTCTATATGACAAGCAATTGATATTTCAATTCCTAAAAAAAAATATAATCTATCCTAGAGAATGAAATGAATCTACTCTAAGACAATTTTATTTTTCTATTTTTCATGAAATTTGAAATTAAGAAAAATGCAAAAATGAACTAACTAGATTAAGACTCTATCCAACTCAAATTAAGGATTAGGTTAGACTAAATCCTAATTTAAACTATGACATTATCTTAACCTAGCAATCTCTAATCTAATACGCATCCATCTAAAACTTGACCTAAACTTAAAATGTGAAATGCGATTCTATTCTAAAATCATTTTTGTGTTTTTTTATATAAAATTCGAAATTTAAAGTTGGCAAATAATTAACACGCAATTTAAATTAATAAACGAAAGTCTAACATCCTAAATTTATGTTTTTGGTATTGTTTATTTAAGAAGTTCGAAATATATAAATTTCCTATTCTAGACATGCAAAATAACCCTAACATCCTAACATGCATCTAATCTAACTCAAATATTTTTTTTTCTTTTATGGGATCAAACAAATAAAGACATCAAGAACAGCACGGCAACAAATCCAGCAAAATATCATCCATGTCTATTTAATTTTGAGAAATAAATTGACGAATCGTATCTCGCGTATGAGATCGGATTGGCCAATCTTTTAAATAAAATCATGAATCGTATCTCGGCGTGAAATTGAATTGGCAATTTTCCTGCGATTGCGAATCAGATTCCAGGCACAAAAATCGGTCTATCAATAATATGCACGTTGTGAAAATTAGGGATCAATCCCTAATTTGAAAATATGCTTGATATATGTGGATATGATATCATCATTTAAAGATTTGTGATAGCGATTTCATAAATTAGACAATAAAAATATATGAAGACCAATTTGATGAAAATTATTACCTAGATTGCAATTTTACTCGGATACCGTTTCCAAACTTAGATGGGCAATAAATCACGCGAATTGCGGTGGTGATGGCTCTGAGCTCGGTGGTGCTGGCGGGGCTCATGGATAGCAATTCGTGGCTAATGGGTCGGTGAACTAAGCACGACGAGGGGGCTGATCAATGACCACTTTGTCAAGGCTTCCGATGCGGACAATTTCTCTGGGAAATCTCTGGAGGTGACCGTGAGTGGCCGAGTCGTCAAGTAGCTGCGGTGCCGCTGGGATCCTTGGCAATTGACCGAACAAGTCAACAGGAATTCCCCTGCCGTGGACTGCCTTGATTCGTGGACGGTGGAGGTGTCAGGGAATTGGCGTGGCAAAGCAACAAGAACAGCAAATTAATTGATGTTGGGTGGCCTTCACGAACACGATCCCAACACCGAAAAAAGATCACTGTCGTCGATGGAGTCTCTCACGATCCACCTTTTTTTCTCGATTTCTCAAGCGCGTTTCTCAGTTTTAGTCGTGTATCTCAACTGTGGCGTCCTTTCTTTTTGTGCGAGCGTTGGCTTCTTCGCCAAGGGACTTTCCACAAAGACCATGCAAGAGAAGACGATATCCACCGCTTCAGCACATCACTCCCCAAATTTTATCCAATTTTGCCACCAATTGGATTGAGATGCTTTAGTGAAATTCTCCACAAGTCTATGCACGTCCTCCTGCTGTTGTGTGGACAGAATATGGTCTTAAATTTAGCCCAGAAATTTCAAGGGAATCGTGTAGGCATTCGGAGTGTGCTGCTTGTGTTGGCGTCTTTTCTGCTTGGATTCTCTTTACAAATTCTCTCCCTTTTGACTTGATGAAACTTGGAACGTCGTGGAATGCTCGCCGAGTAACCGACACGTCAACATAGACAGCGGCAAAGAGGGCTGCAACTCTAGTGTCCTATGCTGAGACGTGTCATGGCACGTTTGCCATGGGGTTGTCGTCAAGGGGCAGCGGCGGCGTCACTGGTGTGGGCGTGATGATGGCAAGGCGCGACCCTTCTCTCTTATCTCACGTGTGTCTGTGTATTGTGAGATCCCCCTCAATGTGGCCGTGTTTTCAATTTTGCGTGGCCCCGCTTTTTACTCGATCAAGCGGAATTTTATAGTATGATCTTATTAGGGAAAGAAAATTTCCGCACGAAATCTTTAATGACCATGCGATTTCTCTCATTTTGAGGCAAAAAAATATATCGTTCCATATATCCTCCAAATGCAATATTCTAGTTTGATTATTTTGATATTTCCTCTTAAATCTTCCAATCTTCTGCGAAATATTTCACTTAATGTATATATCGCATAAATATATGAAATGTTTATCGAATATTGGAAGGATATTATGAATCTTTTCCAAAAATATCAAATAAATCAATTGTCGGTCATTAGAGAACAACGGGCTTAGGCCAATTCATCAAATTAAAGTTCTGAACCATCAACTCGAACCCATCCGTCACCAGCTCAATAAATAAATGCAAATGCACTTAAATCTATATGTCATGCAATTAACTATTTTTTTCAGGAGTAAAATTAACCCCTAATTTTTAATGCGATAAATAACTAAATGGGTAGCCAAAATTTAGGTGTCAACAACAAGATTTGGCTAGTAAATGAAGTCAAGCTCAATTTGAAACTAAATTGACCACTTGAAGTCATTATTTAAGACAATGTATCCACTTTTAACCCTCTTTTGAGAATATGGTTTCCACTTGAATTCTTATTTGAAATTTTCTTTGAAAAAAATTAAAAATAAAAGATGAAAATATCCTTCAGTTTGAGAGATTAGGCATTTTTTTTTTTATACTCTTCCAATCTTCCTCTAATCAAGAAGAAAATGTGAATCAAGTTATGTGGCTCTTCTGCCTCTTGATCAAGCAGCTTCTCCTTTGCAAAAGGCAACCATTCCTTTTCTATCTCTTACTAAGACTCTTACCTAGGCAAATGGCAGTTTATTTTCTTCTACTTTGATTGGTGAACAACCAAACTCTTGGGAACCTTTTCACCTCCAAGATGTGATGAGTTAACATCAAGGTGCCAAACAACTCCATCAATAAGAGCTCTTGGGAGTCATCAATCTGTTATCATCAACATACCCTTGATCTGTTAAGTGAGAGCCCTTCCACTGGGACTCCCATATCACTATGGTCAACTTTCGTCTCTATTCGACCAGTTAGTCTCATAATTAGGCAGGCTTATACCATTGTGCTCACGAGCAAAATCTTAGCTTGAGCCTCCCTTCACACACCTTTGTTAGTCTTTAAGAGGCATCCGGCCACTTCAAATTTTTATTTGAAACAAAATTTATTTTAAGCCCTTAGTTGAGAAAATAGAAGCATTTAGGCCCTTATTCGGGATTTTCCTAGTTTTTAATAAAATTGTCCAAAAAAATTCTAACCTTGTTCCACTTTTACAAATTCAATCCTAAACATTTTCACAATTTGTCAATTAAGTCCATCCAACCAATTTTGATCAGAATGCGTTGATGTTGTGGCCAAATGACTAGTGCTAATATGGATAATCTTTAATAATATTTTTTAAATTATAATTTTTTAATAATATTTTTTATTTATTTATTTTTTGATTTATTTATCTTTGAGTTATTTTTTCTTTTTTTCTTTTTTTTTTTGTTTTGCTTTCTTTTGGTGGTTGGGCAACATTGACCATGGCTAAGCAAGTTGGCCTTGCCCACCACAAGTGAGGCACAGCTGAGTGAGGTTGACCCTCGTAGGGCTTGTCCTCACCTCGGCAAGAGTCGACCCTCGTAGGGCTAGTCCTCACCTAGGCGAGAGTCAACTTCACCCAAGCCAAATATGACAAGGCCAACCAACCCAACCTCCAATGAAAAGAAAAAGAAAGAAAAAAAATCAAAAATATGAAAATATGAAAATATGAGATATATATATTGTCCATGATAGAGCCAACCATCATATGTGGTATTACTAGTTTCACATTAGTGACTTCCAGTCAAAATTGATCGGATGGACAATTGACAATTAATGAAAAAATGAAAAAGGTTTATAACTAAATTTACAAAATTATTTATAGCTGAATGGGTGAAAGTGCAATAAATTTAGGACTTTCTAGATAATTTTTTCATTTTACTGAGATACGGCCGAATGAAGTTTTCATTTGCTCGAGGCTTTTGCCACATTAAATCTTAATTACCGAAAAAATTCAATTATTAGGCGAGAGAATGTGGATATGTATTAGGGACATATTAAGGCATTTTGGTATACAAATTTAATAAAATAAAGGAAGGTAGAGATGATATTAAAACAACTCTAGCACAATCCACGGGTATGTTAACCAAAAGTAAAATGATTTACATGTCCAATCATCTAATGGCCATTAATTTTGAGCTTCCGATGCCAAACCAACATCTAAATTCATTTCAATCGCCGTCCAATTTGAGAAATAGCTTGCAAATCTCAATCCTGTCGGATCTCAATATACCTCAAATTCACCAAATGCATCCACCCTCCCCATGGATAATGTCCAATCGGCACGTTGCCGAGAACACCTAACGATTTGCATAAATCACCTTCTAGCTCTCAAAGACTTTATGAAGTGTAATCTATCTTTGATTAGATGGATCAGTTTAATATAACTCTTACTTTTGCCTCTAGGGAGCAAAAGATCATCGGTCTTATGGACGGAGGGGAGTAAATAGTTTAATCTTGCCCTTGGCTTGTGAAGGGAAGAAACGCTACGGGGTATCTGACATTGATGACAAATGGATGGTTAGGCCGACTTCCAGCGGGGAAAGCTAATTCAGTAGTTGATTTGGGAACGAGTCAAGCAATTGAAACAGGAGAATAAATGGAGCTTCTTTAGATAATCAGATTAAATTTCAAGCCGGTCGATTTTTCAAAGTAAATAAAATGCCGATATCAGGTATCATCTACTGACTGGTCCCTCACTTTGATTTTCTGATGATGCCGTCTAGAGTCCAAACAGCGAACCCAAATCGCACTTAAAATCAACCTCCAGCTCATTTAAACTCACGATCAATGACTCTCCCTCCACATTACCAAACTGCCGCTAGCTCAACATCCCAACAATTTCTAGAATTCTAATTTCGAAACTACTGAGATCAAGCAAAAAGACCAACCGAAAGAGTGACAAAAGTACGAACCCTAACAAAGCGAAAACCATAAGACTAGAATGAGTGATCATATATTTGTTATGTATAAATAACAAACATAATGCATTTGAAAAAAATATACATCTATTCTCCATGACTCTGGAAAATATCAATTCATATGTTTTTTTTTCAGAAAGAGATAAGCTTTTTTTATAATTTTCATCCTTGAGGTGTGTTCTTAAATATAGTCAAATCATTATGAAGCAAGAAGCTTATTTCATAATGCTAATTGCTGAAAGTGCCTTCCACACTAGTGGTGAGCAAACGTTCAGGTGAAATTGGAACTGGCTCAATCAGCTCTATTCCAAGTCGATTTCAACGAGAATTGATTTAGTTCACGATCTAAAAAATTTCCTGGTTGATCAACACTAGCTTGATTCTCGATTTTGGCCTTTGAATTGGCAATTTGATTGAGAAATGAGACCAACCAAGGTGTCATAAGGAATTGGCTCTCCCTGCTCGTGAGTCTCCTCATGTAAATGATGTAACGTCCAGGATTTTGGAGTACATTATGCCTTTGCCAGTACTAGTTTCAGCTTTAGATTGTAACCCATCCTACCCTGTAAGACTAACGAACTTCAGCCTGTGAAAAGATCTGAACTTATTTTGGTATCATCGTAGTCGGAATAGGTGACACCACTCAAGCTCTTCAGGTTTTGAAGTGGACGATTTCTTGTACATGCCTTTTTTCTTTTTTAAGGTCATGGCTTTTTTTACTTGAGGATTTTTCCTTCGTTTTTTCTGTTCTTCTGAATTGAGGAAGAAGTGGAGGATTGTTTTTGAACATATGGATCTCATTATGTCGAGGAGCAATTTTTTTTTTTTTCCAAACATAAGAAAATCATGTAAAAACTTACTTGAAATCTTAGTTTAAGGCCGCCCTGTTTAATAGTCTCGAAATAGACGAATATTAGGAAAAGAAATTGTTTCTTTAGATAAAGGAAAACAAGTTATAATTGAACAATATCTTTCTCTTTCTAAAGAATCATTTTCCAAACAAATTCTAGACCGGATGCGCATATGTGGAAAATGGCAACGGATGATAAGATAAAATCTATCAAGCGAAATAATACAGGGTCATCAACTAATCTTCCTCCTAACAATCGAACTATACATAAGGCAAAAAAGTATCGTAAAAAGGAGGACTTGATTACTTTGATGTTTATTCTCCGGTAAACAAGGCTTACAACAATAAAAGTAATGATGGCTTTTGGTTCTAAAGTAATTTGGTAATTCATCAAATGGACATTAAAAATAATCGATGATTTTGAACTAAGGGAACGAATGATAATTCTTTATTCTTAGAAACAATTTCTATGTAGAAATAGATTTTTCAATTTATATTCCTTAGATGAGTTTTTAGCAGAGATATGCATTTGATAAGAACACAAAATTTCTGTTTTTGAAATATAAATTCATTCAATAAGCCTCAAAATTTCTAGGTAGTGGCTAGCGGGCAATAGCTAGGGCGAGCAATAATAAGAATTTTTATTTTTATTTTTATTTTTATTCCAAAAATAGAAAATTTTTAATTTTGTTTTTGTGACTTTCAGAGTTAAAAATTTGTCGTAGAAATAAAAAAAAAATTACCAAACATATTTTTTTTCCAAACATATCCTTGAGAACAAAATAATAAAGAAACAAAATGGTTATTATTCGATCCCTTAGTATTTTTATTGTTAAATGTTAAAAAAATTCAGTGTCAATTGCTTCAAAAAAAAAGTATTAGTACTGAGATTAGAAAATCTATATGCTTCACTATTTGATGCATAATCAAAAAAAAAAAAAAAGTCTTTTCACCCTTCACGTTGAATTGACTGTTCACCTTCTACATACTAGTCCCTCCAAGCATGTTGTCAGGCTTCTAGTTCACAAAACTAATCACCTTCTACTTGTCCATCCAACCTTTAAGGAACCTCACAACTTGTTCACCCATCTAGCCTTAGATACTCTTCACGTCTTCTATCTTATTCACCTTCTATGGAAGCAGAGCACTACTAACCTTTAGAGGTACCTGTTCCACACTCCATCTGCATATTTGTTTGTGTGTCGACAAGTTGATTCTACATAATCAATATGCATATTAGTAGTCTATGATTATTTTATCATTTTCAAAACCTCATAAGGAATTTCTCACAAATCTAAAAGGAGATATATATTTATTTTTTGCTTTGCATAATCAGAAAAATGATGTTGATTGTTCTTACAGTTTCTTTCTTAGCCACAAAACTGATAATTAGGTTTCAGAGCCTTTGAAACTTTTGTGCAATTTCAATGGCAATTGCATCTCATTATATCCATGATGATCCCATTCATATCATGTGATAAAAGTGAGTTTTTGAAAATCGTCTTTTAGTAATTGGTATTTGCTTACATCTATTAAAAAGTAACGTTATTATTTTTTTTATTGAAAATCGAGTAATTTGGCAATGTTATCAATATGCTACTTTTGTTAGCTCTAGCTAATTGAAATCTATTTTAACTGTATAAGTTATGAGTGAAAGTTATCATGGAACAATAAAATATATAAAGGTTTAAGGAGCATTTAAACATTGAAAATGTTGCTCCCTAGAAATGGTGTTAAATAAATATGGATAATGTGGCATAAAAAAAATCTAAAAAAACATTTTAATAAATTAAAAGAGAAATTTTTTTTTTTTAATAAACGAAGGTAAAAATACTTGAATCCTAGCAGCACTCTACGTGCCGTTTGAATATGTTTATTATTGTTTTTCAATTATAAACAAGAAAATCATTTAACTTATTTTAAGAAAATCATTCAACTTATTTTTAGTTTTAAATGTTTCTTAATTAAACACAACCTTTCATCATCACTTTGCAGAAAATCATTAGGTATGAATATGTTAGATACATGTGACTCAATTGGTGAAACTTGTAATTGAGCCTGATAATAGATCTTTATTTAACGTCATTTTCATTAAACAAGGCATTGTCACCATGCATATTTGGGCACTTGCGTACTTAAAATTTGGCTAACCTGTTGGATTAAAAAAACGTCAAGATTCTAATCGTTAATATCTCCTTCTCGGTCTGACCAAAAAATATATCTCCTTCACGGGTAAAGTATTTCGTTTCTCGTCTTCGCATCACGGGCCATTTTTGCATCATACACCCGATGCACCCCCAGCACATGTGAACCATAGAGCATGCAAGCCTCATGCAAGAATCGAATCCGATGCTTTGCGTTATCGGGCGCATGTGAGCATCTTTAGGTACTTTAACGTCTTCACTCCGTTTACGCAATGGTCTCATCCAAACGCTCTCAGGATCTTCGTACCCGTGAATCGCTATGAAGTCATTCTCCTCGTACCTGGTCGTGAAAGCAAAAACGAGAAGAAAAGGTCACCTCTGCAATGAAGTCAGTCCCTGCTCTGATCATGGGAGAATCACCCCTCATCTTGAAGTGAATGTCATGGGGTCAATCAGGAGGTCTATCTAGCCACAATCATGAAAGTTTGAAGCATCATTGATGGAAAACAACACCACTGTTTCTTTTTAGGGCAATTTAAAAAATAAAATAGACAGCCACCCCAGGAAAGCTCTTGTACCGTAAACTTTGATGAGAATTTGCTAAATCCAAGATTACATAAAATCTAAGAAAAACGACGGAGCTTAACTTTCGGCCAAAACATTCTACAAATATAGCGATGATACCAAGTATAGCATAATATGAACACCACCAAAAGCCAAGCAATTTACATTTCACAAAAATGAGATCAGAACAGCAAGACATAGTTTCCCCTACTGAAGAAGAGTTCCTCTAATGTACACACACCTATACAAACTCACTCATCCAATCTTCACTAGACAAGTACATCTTCTGGAAATAAGAGAGCCCATTGCGATGACGGTATGCTCAAAATCAAAAGCCAATAATCATGCTAGATTGAAAATCCTGGTATCATTCTGACAAATTCTTCTCTCAGCACACTCTAATTCTCATAAAAATCTGCTGTAGCACCAACTCTAACTACGAAATTCTATAAGAATTATATCAACTTAATGACATGCACTTATTAACGGTTCTGCCCCGATAAGAGATAAAAGGCCGAGGAGATTTCCTTTTCTTTCCCTTTACAAAGAATGTACATGATCTCAATGCCAAACAAGCAGTGCCAATACACGGCCACAAACAGAAGAAACTGCCAAATATGTATAATAGAAAAATTTGAAATAAGAAAACCAAAAGAAATCAGCTCAACAAGCAAAACGTGGTTGGCAAATACTAATGCTACATGCTACCAGCTCTGCCTGGAGTAGATTTTGCAGACGATTTCACTTTAGCCATATCAACGAGATCTCCGAATAGCTTGTCCTCTGGCTTTGAAGGCTTCATGGGCGGCACATACGATGAAGTGGACACCTGGTATGAAGAGTTCCTTAAGCTACTGTCATCTCTAACCGATAGCCCATACATCCGCTGGTCAAGGTACTGAGCACCTTGTTGGCCATAGCCATAGGCTGCCACCTGGCTGCCATACATTTGCTGGGGATACATATAAGCCATCTGACCTACTTGCATCGTCTGAGGAACCATCCCCATATAAGGACCTCCTTGGATGGGCTGAGGTGGTAGTCCTACCATTTGGTTTGTCGGACCGACCTGGTTATTCAGTAATGGCATGTGGCCACCTGCAGCTGGTTGCATGTACATGCCCATTGCTTGCTCATTTCCCATTGGATAAGATGCCTGGGGATGCAATCCACTCAGTGCAGGCTGTGCATGTGGGATGACCACCTGCGAACCTTGCATTGGTTGGGGGTACTGAGTGCCCATCACTTGACTGTTTTCCACTGACTGAGCTTCCCAAGGGGGTGGTGGTAGCGAATCACTAGTTTGAGCACCTGCGAAACACCACAAAACTGTAAGCTCAACAGTTTGTAAGATTGTTTGTTAGGAGTTCAGGTATGTCCACAAAGAAGAGGTCCAACTCTCGCCAAAAGGACTTAAGACTCATAGCATCTCAGTAATCTGGAAAAGGATACCAAGCATGCCCCTAGTATGTGCCAAATAAGGTTGTACAGTACAAGCCGACAGACAAAATACGCATCATTAAGAAAGTAATGTCAGGTACTGATGAAGAAGCAGAAGAGCACCATAGACAGGAGAGGGAGGCTGTTGCTGCTGCACAATATGGCCATTCCAAACAGGAACAGAGCTTTGAGAATAAGGTGATTGATCATGCTGGTTCGATCCCATGTTTGGCATGTTGCCATTAGCATAAACTCCAAGTTGTGGAGCTTGCAGATTCTGCTGCTGTTGGAATTGAGGAGTAGAAGGATTGCTTTGTGTAGTTGAATAGCCACTCTGGGTATTGATGGTATTGGGCTGGTTGTTACTATCCGAAAACACATCAAAAAGAACAAGCGCATTCTGCTGTGACTGAGATGCAGTTGACTGTGGTTGTCCAACAGGCACAAGTGCTAGTGAAGTCTCTGCCTTTGGAGAGCTGTAGTCCTCTCCACTGAGAAGGTCCATTTTTGGATCGAGTTTAGCTGGAGCAGCAGTGCCGTTAGAGGAGGGAGCGGGAAGCAGCAACTGATTTAACGTAGACCCTGTACCAGCACTTGATGTTGATCTGCAGAAAATCCCACTTCTTATTGCTCAATTGGCCAGAAACTTGTGCTCAATAGTTAAAAATTTAAATCAAGATCATCACCGATCCTCTAATAGTAAATTACTGGTACTTTTAGGTAAAATACACATGTACATGATTTTCAGTTTTACTTTCCTCTCCTGGGTGTTTGCTGAACTTGTAACTTATTTTGTATCTTATTATTAGTCTATTAATGATATAACATGTCAATTATCAATAAGTGATTATATAGTATCACATCCACAAGAACAAGTATAATATTCAATTATTATATTAATTTTCATAGTCTGTAATATGTAAATCTTTTCCAAAATAAATAATAAATAACAAAATTCAATTATTAAATACAATATTTTTACAACGTCTGTAAATTAAATGGTCTTACAGGTGTTTCAAAAAAACCACTTGTCAATCTAACTCTTTTTTTTCCATTAGAGCAAATTGGGAGACATAGAAACACTTGGAACTCAAGAACTGAATGCATAATGTTGGACAGCAATCTCCCAAAGTTTAATCAGCCTTATTAGACACAAAGTTTCAAACTGAGATCATTTTATATTCTATTATAGTAAATCCGAATTCTTTCATGTACTTTTCAAATTTGGGCAAGGCAGTTTTCTCGAAACTGTTATAACTGCTGCAATTTTGAGGGTACTGCAGCTGAAGAATTTGACAAACAGCTCATAAAAGCTGCAAACACACTTTTTCACAGCCAAATCTGCTGTGAAAAAGTTGCACCAGACAAGCTCTTAACAACTGCAGGATCAAAAGATAGATGATAAACTTCTGCTATGTTTGTTTCGTGGAAAATGCATCATTTGGAAAACATTTTCATTAAAACAATAGCTTGTATTGCTTAAAATAATTAGTCAACAGAAAATGTTCTCATTGTCAACAACAATTTATGTCTAAATATTTTCATGGACGATGAAAATATTTTTCATTCATTCATTTTTATGAACAATATAAATGGTCATTTTCAGCAAAAAATTTCCAAATGGTCATTTTCCATGAAACAAACAGAGCCTAAATGTATAAATATCCACCAAGTTTTACCAAACAGCAGAAAATTAGTGAAAATTATCCAGATCAACTTATCATAAGAGTAGCACTGCCCAGTTCACAGACTTCAGCTGAACTTCATATTTTCCACATAACAAGTATTTGGGGTTTATATATTGCAATCATGACTAATGAACCAGTTACCTTTCATCAGGCTTTTTGCTGTTATCTCCAATATCAAGTAGAGGACCTTTGACATCTGTTGTGGTGCCAGAAGGTTCCGTGGGGTTTTCTCAGCCTGAACTGAAGTTCCAGAAGCAATGACTTCATGCTTGGCAAGTACACGCTGCAAGTCATCATTCAAAGCTAATCCTTGACGTAGAAGTGATTCATCCCTGGATTACAAGATCAAGTTGGAACTAATAAGCCATCCCTTCTTATGAAATTTAGCATGTGCATTTCTAATGACTACTAGAAAGAAGTTCCACATCTATGAGTTATGGAATTACCCTGGAGAGAGAGAGAGCTGGGGATATAAACTCACCTCAACCAACCCCGACATAAAGAAAATAATGTTAACTAAGAACTTCTTTCTAGTTTGGCAGCTCCCTAGGGAATTTTTCTTTTAAATTTCACTCAAATTCAGGAAGATCAACTGTTGTTAGTTAATGCAATTGTACTTTATTTATAATTCTCATCTTCTTAGCTGCGCCAATTCATTCTTTTACTGGTTGTGAACAATTCCTGTCAGATAAGTGAGAGTTTCTTTTCTTTGATCTTTATTTCCTCCCCTGAGTATTCAGACAAGATATCTCACAGTTAGCCTTTCACAAGCTTGGTACTAACGCAACTGTTGGCACATCTATCCTCACCTTACTATACCCTATAAAACTACAAGTTAGTGGATGAAAATAAGAAACCACACAGAAATCATCTGCACTTGTGCTTATAAATTAGATGCAAGTGCAAGTTATTAGTTAAATGAAAGTAACTTCTTCTTTTCTTTTCTTTTCTTTTTCCCTTTCTGTATCAGATCCATAAACCCCTTAAATTTGTAGCATACATGACTTCCTCCACATAAGTAATTATAAATACCCCAGCTCCAATGCAACAAGTACGACACACAATCTTCTCCATACCTAACAAAATAACTCTAAATTCTTGACCCTTCATCTAGCAACATGCTATATGTCCATTAAGCTACTGAAATGGACAAGTTGCACCACAAAGATAGCAATCAGATGAAATATCAAAGAAAGCAACAGGGCAATACGAACACACTGATTTTAGCTAAACTAACCTAGGTCATTAAGAATAAGAAATCAGTCAAGCAATTGTCTACTATAGTGTCCTTTTCACCAGATAAAACAAAACTTCATATCCACACGAGTTAGATGAAATACAGAACAATTTATTAAAAAACAGAGTTAAAACTATTGAACATCACATAATACAGAGGCAGCAACCAAGTAATGGGCACATACGTAAAATAGTCCAGTGCAAACCATATGAAAAGCATTTTTTATCTTGAGGAAGAGTGAAAGAGTTCACTCTGTCTCATGCCAACATCATGAATCTGCCACTGTGTCTATAGTGCTTATGCTGGAACTAGTCTTATAAGCAAAGAAAATGTATATAAAGGTTTCCTCTTCACCAACAAAAAAATGACAACCACTAAAATGACCCACCTATGGACATGGTAGCAAGAGTATTTAAACACAAAAAGGAAAGCTGGAGAAGATGATAAGCATCAAAATACATTCAGGAAAAAGGGCATATGAGCCTTACGATGTTGAATTTACAAGGTGCACCACTCTCTGTTTGTAGGTACGGCACTGGTCTACCAAGTCAACAATGACCTCCTGCCTAAGCCCCTGCAGATAAAAAAATTTAAAAAAAAAAAAAAAAAAAAAGGCCAATAAGAGAACAACTGTAACTGCAATAGAAACACCACGGGATGGTTTCCAAATGAATGGAAAAACTTTAAAAAAAAAAAAAAAAAAAGAGTGAACTTCAACCTTACATTATTTCAATAAGATACTATCAGTTCCCACTAATTCAACTGCTTGATGCATAAAAATACATCCTAAATTAAGCATCACAAATTGAAAAATATACCTCCTTATTCCCAGGATCTATGGCATTCAGCATTTCCGCAAGCACATCCATGATGCCCCGTGCATTCTGTATTTCTGTCAAGCTACACAAGAACATTAAGTTATGCCTCAAGAACCTCAAAGTATATGAAAGAAGCAAGGTGCTGCAAAAATGTCCTCTAACAGGATAAACTAAATTATCCCATATGCCTAGGGCTACAATCCTTTAATCATCAGTGTACTAAAAGAGTACGTAAAACAATAATCAAAGTGTTCCTTTCAACAATACAGACTGTCTAAGGATCACAAAGATGGGACCTCTATGATACATACAAGCTAGAAGACAATAGTGAGCTTGTTTGAATTCACTTGAAAGAAATAATTAGTATATGCAAATTACATGTCAATATTTGCATATTTTGAAAAGAAAAAAATTCAGGTGCATCACGTTGACAAAAGTCAAATTGAGTAAGCCACAGAATTAAAGAAAATAAAAAAGTACTCAACAAAAGTCTTACTAAACAAACTGTCTTACAAAGAACAGATTTGCCACTTAGAAGTAAAGACGAATGTTAAGTTCCACACAGTACCATAATACAAGCAGCAGGTTTAAAATTCTTTTGACATAAATCTGTAAGAAATGAAAATTTTTGAAAGACAAGAGAAAAGGTATCAGCATTTCTACGTATAAATGCACCTTAATGTGGGGAACTCAGACTCAGCAGAAGACTCAGATGGCTCCGGCCGGAAATCAGCATTGCGGATATTTTGCGGGTATGCTGAAAGCGGTTGTGTCTGTAGAGGTGTAAAAACCGGTGCAGAACCCTCTGCTCTCTGAGGGAACACTGCTCCTGCTCGCTGTATGAAAATGAGTGGACTTAGTGAATAATAACTAAAATAACATAACAACCAACAACTGTAAAAGGTAAATGGTATAGTACTGTCAAGACCTAAATAAATCATCCAAATCACAAATAAAACAGTCTGTTCCCAAGAGCAGGAAAAATAAATACCAGCAACTCCTGGTAGGCAGCATAGTATTGAGGATATCTAGCCCTTGGTCCTCCAAAAGCTTCTTGCCAAGTATCTATCAAGATCAGTATCTTCTCTTTGACATGGATATCGGGCTGAAGAATCAGGAATACCATGAAGTTTCAGTCCACCAGGTACCTTTCAGCATCCAAATGCATTAAAATTTCTTACCTTCTTCTTCACTATTTTCACCATCTCATGAAGAACATCTCTCTCAGCTACATGCATATGGACAATGTCTCCACAATTCTTTATAATTGTCTCCAATAACTATAAGACAAAAAAACCCAACTGATCTGCATTAGACAAAGATATAACAAGCATTTAATCCAGGAAAAAAGAATTCGTAATGGACCTAGGCAGAGTTCTTATCCATACAATATGCAAGTCAATTCAACTTCATAAAATGAACAAACTTTTCCAAAGAAAAGAAGGTGAAGGTATGAAAATGCAATTCTCAGTCAATACAACAGAATAACGTAAACTGCTCCCCTTACTAAAATCTCCTTCCTGTAACTGAATAGAAACATATTGCACAAAGCAAACAAGGTTACCACATCGCCTATACACTCAATGACAAGATTTCATAGTATCAAAAAAAAACACTAATATATGAAAATTCTATGGCAGATATATCAGATTATAGACAGTGCTTTTAGAACAAAATAAGTTCATCCACAATATTTAAAACCTCTAAAGAATCTTCACTTCAGTGAACCAAACATGGGACACAGAATTAGCATGAAAAAAAAATTCCCAAATTATTACAAGCATATTCTCATACTCTGGACCTTTTTCAGTATTTAAAACTATTAGACTGCTTCGGGTGGCTCATGATTCTTGTTTGACTGGCTTCTGCCTCTCATATCTACTGTTTCTAAGCTACAACAGAACATGGATCTTCAAATATACTCTAAGAAACTCGATGAGTAACTATTTCCTGATATAAGCATCACGAGGCATTGAACCTCGAAATCACAAAAGACATACCCACATAGAACCTTTTGTTATATCTCTACATTCACTAAAAACTTGTGAGCCGCTTTTTAATATCAAATTGAACTGTAATCCCATAATTTGCTCCTTGTGAGAAGTTCAGTTTTTTATAGTCATAAGGTCACCACAATCGTTGAACATGAGCAAATATCCCACTGATCTCCTCTTAAATAACCACTTATCCACTTTTTTCAACATTCTTTCATCTCCTTAATAGTTGATAATATCTCTTCTTGCACTAACATACGTTTGTGCCCTTATACTTGTATTAGTTAAATGTATCTATTTCACCACTACCAAACATTTCCTCAAAGCCAAAATGGGGCCAACACCTTATGACTACTATATTGCTTCAAAAACCGCAACGATAACACAAGCGCATTCGCAATGAAAACAGAAGTCCATTGTGCTTGCAAAAGTAAACCAAAATTTGCAAAACCTACCGTTAAAGCAAGGAGTTGAACCTTAGGATTCTTGCTTCCAAGACGCTTCTTTATGCCTTTAACTACATCCTTAGCTTGCCTGCAACCAGTGAACTCATGCAGTCAACAAGGACTGAGTAAAGATTTTTCGAACAAGGGAAGCTTGTTAAAATTTCAATACTGAGGAAAAGAAGTCAGGCAGAAAGTCTCTGTATAGACTTAATCTATGCCAATTACTGAGTTTAATAGAACCAAACAGAAAGAAAGCAGATAATACATATTAGGGGTAGGGGAAGTTAAAATTTGGAGGATATTGCAAACAAGAGTGCAAACATAATTAAACTTCAAATCTGGCCCTATAAGTCCTTAAGCTATGGGTGGGTGACCCTAGGAGAAGGTAAAGGGAAGGAAAAGGGTAATAGTTTCCCTTCTTTCCCTTCTCACAAGAATTTAACAATTTTCAAAATTTTCTATCCAAATATTCATTCTCCCCAATTCCCCAAACAGAGCCGTAATGTTTAGCAAAAGTAAGAGGTGTTGAAATACTTAAGACTTTGAATGATAACAAGGTTCTCGGAACCCTAGTAATTAAGAAAAATTCAAAAATCAATATTAGATGAGAAGCTTCTCAACTCAAAGATTTTGAACCAGACCCCCATCCCCAACCCAAAGGAAACCCCAAAAGATAAAACTCAAAGCACGCTGCAATGGTTAATATCAGAACCTTGGCTAATAATTTTGAAGAGGAAAGCCCAATCCGTAGTTCAATTTATTTATCACCAGCTACAGTTTTATCACTATGCCATAAAATATTCATCTACATTTTGCTTTCTTACCATTTATTGTTTTCACCTTCTAGATGAAAAGAAAAATTCCAAGCAAATTCACTAGACTGCTTAATCAATTCAAAATTAAACCATCCCATCACAATCACATTTGACCATTATGATTTTGACACTTATTATATAAAGCACAAGTCCATATGATTTACGACATCAACATCTTCCTAGTTTCATAAACATTAACCCTGACAATGATCGATTAAGTTTGAATAGCAATGACTCGGGAAAATCCAATGTCTCAAAATCCCATAAACTTTCCCATGAATAGCCTAAACCTCTGTGGCTTGAGCAATCTTAGTTTCTTCACAAAGTAGCTAGATACAAGTGGCCAGGTCTTAGAAAGGGACCAAAACAGGTCCAATCAAAAAGTAGTAAAGGGCTTTATTTGAGAACTTGTAACCAGGCCTTGTAGAGTGGAACAATGGAAACTTGGAGTCATTGTGGATGTCTGTTGCAGAAGCAATCAGAAAATGTTACGAACTCCTCATTACATGTCAATTAGGTATGCAACTCATCATGATTAATAATCTTTGGTTTCCCTGATAATAACAGCAAGCTTTTAATGGTTCCTCACACCGAGATTCACATAAAAATCCAGGGAAGCCCCACAAAGACAGTTTTCCAGCTTTCTGGCCGGTAGGAAGAGTAAAGCATCCTAAACAACCTTTTCCTCTCCATCAAACCCACTGAGCTAAATCGAATTGATTTTCTCGTCCATTCAACTGAGACTTTGGGTTGAGACATAAAAATAAGTCACTTTCACTAAATCGTTCACGAACTTTATAATTCCTTTTACACAAACTCCTCTTGAAAACCAAATAACTATTGTCCAACCTCTTGACCATCCGAAACTACTTCCACAGCTACTCGATCAAATAAGCAAAAAACAACTACGAAGAACCGATGGCTTCCAAGCTCTTCCAATGCGATCCCCACGCGAAATTGATCTCACACATCCATCCAACCAAGACACCCAAGCATGGAGATTCAAATATTCCGTACCGGCACAATAAACACCCCCAACTACAGGCAAAATCCTTTCCGCACTAATTTTTCCCGACAACCAAAATAACTATTTGATCGAATTCCTGCTCCGGCGGAATTCGATCGAACACAACAGAAAAGAGCAGCAGCACCAGAGAATCCTCCGGCAACAACACGACGACGGCGAGACTGGTCGCGCAGCGGGGGTCTTACCCGGGGTCGTGATTGAGGATGTCGCAGATCTCAATGTTCATCGCCCAATCCGGGCCGATGAGCATGTCGGTCGTGGCCCGCTCCACCATAGAGTTCACCATCGCGGCGGCAACAGCGGCGGCAGCAGCAATGGCCCAATCGAACACGCCCGATCGGCGACGGCGACCGATCCCCAAGCTCGTCAGGAAAAAAATAAAAAAATTTGAAAAATAGAAAAACTCAAAAGCAAAACAAACTCCGGCGGATCGCGGCCCAATACGGCGACCCTCGGTCCCTATCCGAGCAACCTCCGGGCAGAATCGCCGCCGTCGTCGCCGCGTCGTCGTCTTCAACCTCTCTCTCTCTCTCTCTCTCTCTCTCTCTCTTGGTCTGCGTCGCCCCGTGAGATCGCGAGCTTTTCTTTACCTTCCGTTGAGGAATGATTTTTTCCTTTTCTTTTTTTGTTCTTCTTCTTTTTCTGCTCCCCCCCACCCCCTCTTTTTTTTTTCCTTTTTTGGTTTTCGAACTGCTCCACCTCGGTACAGCGTTCAAAGGAGGGGGCGAATGCCGCACCGCCACGTGTCCCGGCGCGGTCCCTGCAGGGGTTTACTCTGTCGAGGGCCGTTGATTCAGCCGACTTTTTGCATCGGACGGTCAGTGCGTGCACACGTAGCTTTTTTATTTGTTTTTGTTTCTTTTTTTTTTTTTTGCGTTGCGGATCGCCCAAGCGGGCATGGGTGCTGCGCAAAGCGACAGGGTTCGCGTGGTCTCGCGGCGTAGTTAATTATGCGGGTTTCTTGTCTTTTTTTTTTGCTTAAAGCTAGGAAAATATGCGCGGATATGCAAAGGAATCGGCAATTAAAAAAATACTAATTATTGCTTTCGTCACCGAATATTTGAATAGTTTAATTATGAAAAAAAAATTAGAATTAATACTGTATGAAAAACTCTAAGTTTATATAATTATGACAAATTTAAAACAAACTAATCATAAATTTGTATACATATGATAAATTTGTCATCAGCTAGTTTCCGTTAAAATCTAAATTAGATAAAATGTGACAATTAATAGGTTTATTAATTTGGAATTTTACATTTCTTTTCTCATGAGTATATAGATTTATTTTTTATAATAAAATAAATTTAACAAAAATTAATGAAAAATAAAATAGATATATTTTTGTAACATTAACCCATGATACTATCTATGGTAATTGGTAACTACACGATAGAAACAAATTGTGCTACGTGTGCATTAGAGCCGCCCATGCACTGCATGCGCACGAAAAATTGAATCATTATGTAATTGTCTCGAATTGGGGAAAGATGATTTGTTTTTTTAGCAGAGGAAATGAGCCAGAGTGGATTGTCCGGATAGCTGACGTCACCGTTCTAGTGGAGCAAGTGAATATTGAGCTGTGGATAGAAATTTTTGATATTTTTTTTTATGATTTTATGGAGGGTAGTTTTGGAAGGGGAAAAATGAGCCAATTGAATGTTTTACCTTAATATATAGAAGATAGAAAGATAGAAACGGAATCAAATTTAAATGAGTAAAATATAAAAATAGAATTATTACTATCGTAGTTATCCGCTACGATTCTTTGGAAATAGAAAATGCAATTGCAATCCCTTAAAAGCATGATCTTCTCTGTACTTTATATGCCAATTCAAGACTATAGATAAATTGCTGTCAAAATCAATTGAAATGTGTGTGGATAATTATGGCATACTGCTAGTGAGGAGAAATTATTATATTGAAGAGAGATAACCGATTCAAGAAACTTTGCAATTTTCTTGATGTAATAATCATTTTAATATCATCTGTAATCACTGTATTAGAAATAAAATATATTTAGTTAGTGCACCATTTATCTCAAGAACATGGTTGTGGAAATTATTGATATCTTTTAGCATCCTCAATATTGGAAAAAATAAGATGACTTTGTCATTTTTTTCCATTTCATAGGCAAAGTAAATTCATATTTTACGAGTCCATTCGTTTCGCAATATGGTATTTTCGGAAAATATTTTCCAATAAACCATTTTTCAAGAAATAATTATATTTTTTGTGGTTCGATTGAAATCTGAAAATGAATTTGAAAATATTTTTCTCTATTCGGTAAGAAAAAATATTTTCCTTCGTAAACCCCTTTTTAGTTTTTTATTATATTTTTAAAAAAATCAAAATTTTAGTTATTTTTATTTTTTTCTTTTCTTTTCTTTTATTCTTCTTTTTCATTGGCCGATCATCGACCACCGCCTCAAGCTTATGAGACTCCAACACACGCCTATGGTTAGTCACCAACCGTTGCTGTGACTAGTTAGTAGCCAAGGCCAATGAAGAAGAAGAAAATGAAGGAAAGAGAAAAAAGAAAAATATAATATAAAATGAAAATTAATTTGGTAAAAGAAAGTAAAATGGAAGGAGTTATGGAAAATATTTTCACTTTTAAAAAAAAAAAATATTTTCCTTATTTTTGAAGGTGGTATTTAGAAAACATTTTTCATGACTAACAAACGTTGAAAATTTAAAAAAAAAAAATGTTTTTCAAAAATTAAAAAAAAAAGCCTACAAAATATATCGATTTAATATATTATTAAAAGGAAATATTTTCTTATCGTGAAAGGGTATATTATTTAATGAGTTGTCTTTGTATGCAATTTTTTTGGAAAATAACACAAATATTCCAAAAAAGGATCCGTCCATATTTTCTTTTTAGCTCTCCTCCATCTCTTCAATCTTTGGAGGGGTGTATATTATTTAATGAGTTGTCTTTTGTATGCAATAGTTTTTTGGAAAATCCAAAGTTTAACAATATTCTTAGTTATTAAATTTTGGCTCAATATGCAATATGATTTATGAATTTTTTAATTTATTCAATATGACCTATGAACTCTTCTTTAATATGCAATGTCATCATTGAATTTTTTAATATATGCTTAATTTAGTACCCAAATTAAAGTCGTCATTGATATTGAATTAATAGAATGATAACTTTAAATAATTTTATATAATTAGATATTACATATCTGAATCAAAAGTCTGAATATCATATTGAATAAATTAAAAATTCATAAATTATATTATATTATGCAAAAGTTTAAGCTATCCTATTAGATAATTTGAAAATTCATCAATTATTTGTGCCGTTATCCACTAATTTTTAAATTTGGACGGTCGGACGTCGACCTCCTGCCACCTGGGGACATCCGCGGTTCTTACGGGGAAAAAGGCGTCACCGTTTCTGCTGCGCCCCACTCTCTTTCTGGGCGAAAAATGGAGCCGGAGAACGACCCCGACCGACGCGAAGAGACGTCAGCGGCTCGGCATTGCCGGGTCGACGAGTCCGCCTTCGCTCGCGTGCCTCGAGCTCCCGAGATCCCAATTTACGCGGTACGCGACCCAATTCGCCTCGCTTCGCTCCGCTCGTGGCTTGTTTCGGGAGATTTTGGGTTCTCAAGCTCTCGTAGCCATAGCAATGTGGCTAAACATGAGATGCACGCCAGCCGTTTGTTATATTGGCTGCTTTATTGGCTGCTTACTTGATGTGGAACCTCACTGTGAAAGAAACGGATGGGAATGAGGACCTGTCTACTTCTTTCTCTAGCTGTCTGAAAGTTTCGCTGGCCTTCGGAATGGGTTACCGATTTCTCGGGATTGCTCGAATTGTGTCGGGAACTGGAAATCACTAGTAAGTTTCGTGTTAGGTGTGAAACAGAGGATGTGAACATAACAAAATCCAGTTGATATGCTATCCAAGTGTAGGAATTTGCATAAGTTACTGTCAATTGTTCTAAAAGCTTAAGCGGTTAAATGAAGGTGTGGTCTAATATTTAAATTTTCAAAAATTGCTCCTTGCCAGTGGACTAAACTTTGATCCAAGACTAAAACGTGAAGATATATAGCAAGAGAGGCAAATAGGGGTCCTGAAGGATTTGTGTTCAGACCTTCTACTCTGTATGAACGTAAAATTTGTGGACCTATGTCAGTTATTTTAAAAGTTTAAACCAATAGATGGAGGTGAGGTTTAATATCTAAATGTTTTAAGATCAGGTGAGGTCTAGCTTGGTTGAAAATCTAGAAAGTTGCATCGTATAAAACGTCCAAGAATGAGTGAACGTCAGTGAGTGGGACGTGGCTGTAAATGGGAACTACTTGTTCATGGTCACTTTTCTGAGCATCATTTGATGGGTATAATTCTTTGTCCTAAGCTGTCAAAACGATGACTGGAGCTCTTAAACCCAACAAGCACCGGCTTCATGCAGGTCTAGAACTCAACCACATCAAATAGATCTTTTCTTTGTTTGGTCAAAGATCGATGAGCATCTGAAACACAGGTATAGGATGAATATGCGCGACATAACTACAAGAGGCAGTATCAAGATTCAGTCCCCCAATATTTGCTCTCATACTAACTAGATAATTGTCCGATTAAGAGACAAACCCGGATTGAGCATTCATCATGCTTCTTAACATCATTTTACTTTATCTACTTTCTGGCCATTGTAGTTTTTTGTTGTGTTGAATCTGACTTTACTGCGTATTGCTACTATTTTCAATTTATGGAAGAAGTTTGCTGTTGCTTTGATAAAATAGGTGATGGTTGCATGCAGTAAAGATCCCAGCCCAGTGAAGCTGAACCTGGGTATGGGTGTTTACAGGACAGAGGTGAGTCTTTCTTGCGTCATGTTAATGTTTTACATTTAAGTGTGGTGTGAAAAAGCATCGATATTCTGTTGCTTGTTGATGAATCTGTGGTCAAAAAATTGTTATTAGGGCTTTTCTCAGTAGGAAAGTTGAGGGTTTGCTTAAAAATTTTAGTCATTTGGATGTCCTCATGACAAGCTACCATTAATGCCATTCAGTGCTTTTGTGACTGCAATAGATTAAATGCTGTTCATAATGGATTTTGGTTTCTTGTTGTCTGTATAATTGGCAAAACAGGATGGCAAACCTCTTCTTCTAAATGTGGTTAGAAAAGCAGAAGAGCTCCTTTTTAGTGACAAGTAAGGTGCATTTTCTTTATCTTTCATGATCCAATGGTGTGGAAGTGAACAACTATTTGCACATCTTTCAGGTCCGCTAATAAAGAATACTTGCCAATTACTGGACTGACAGAATTTAGGGAACTGAGTGCTAAGCTAATATTTGGTACAGACAGGTATGAAGGTTTGATTCTGCTATGGGTTCCTTAATATTGTTTCCAGTTGCACGACATCAATGCACAATAAATTTTTATCAAGAATATGGTGTTGCTATTCTTATATAATTGTATTTGCTTATGGCAGTGGACTGACTTATTACAATATCAATTCTCAGAATATTGCATCTTACCCTATTTCAATGTGGGATCGAGCACTTAGCCCCCTGGATTTATTGCATTGACTATTAACTGTGATTTTACAACAGTTGTTACATCCTGTGATGTTTACATCTGTACGTTTGTTTGAAGTGATTTTTGGGCTCTAAAGTGGAAAGTTACTTATTAGAATTTAGAAGCACACAATGCTATATGGTAGCCATATCATTCACACAGATTCTGAGAGAGAGAGAGAGAGGGAGGGAGGGAGGGAGGGTCTTCATGAAAAAGATATTTCATCTCAGCTGTTGGATTGCTTGGCCATAATAAAGGGAATGTTTAGTTCTAACAGACATGTCAAATACATGCAAGAGATGGAAAATGGACACGGGTGATGATTGTCTCAAATGAAAGTTGAGCTTAGGAAAGCCCCAAGGGTTTGCTGAGTGGTTAATCCATGTTCACATCGCTGTGTCTTCCATCTAGAGTAACCTTGTTGTGCCGACCACCCTGCAAGTGGAGTGTCACCTCTGATGCATGTGGACAGGGGGGTTCTGCATGCATCTGTGGTAATTGGTCCAGTCAGAAATTTTGGATACCTTGCGTTACTAAAAAAACTAGAGAGGGGGGGGGGGTGTTGCGGGAGCAAGGTAGAGAGAGAGTCTTGAGCCTGGAAGAGTGCTCCATTTAGTAAGGGTGCAAAGTCTGCACTACCCTCCATACATCAAGGATGTAAAATGCATTTCACCCCATAATTTCGCCATTTTGAATCTGTGTTGAGGGAGAAGATGGGCATGCTTACCTATAATGACATGCTTTATGACAGCCCTGCAATTAAAGAAAATAGAGTGACCACCGTGCAATGTTTGTCTGGGACTGGCTCATTGAGGATTGGTGCCGATTTCTTAGCAAAATATTATTACCAGGTAAATGTTGGTTTCTCCAAAATCGTCATCTTCACTTTGCTCTAATGATGATTGGACATTGTTGTATGTCAAATATCTGATTTGTTTTGCAGTCCACAGTATACCTTCCTGAGCCAACATACGGTAACCATCCAAACTTCTTCATAGCAGCTGGGCTTTGCTTGAGGACTTACCGCTATTATGATCCAGTGACAAAAGGGCTAGACTTCCAAGGTTTTTGATCCTTTCCACTTACGACCTCTGCTTCTTGTTATAATCCATACCTCTCATTCTTTTTTGCAGGCGCAAATTTCCGTGTAATTTATTGCCCGCCTTTTAGTGCAGGAATTTCTTTTAAGTTAATTAGACATGATACAAAGTTATGCTTGAACAAGCACATAAGTTCAATCACAACATGGACAACCCTACTTGTCCTCTAGGCCATTGATGTATCTCTTTAATTTTGCTTTTGCGTTCAACACCTGGAGTAGATGATAGAAAGTCATGCTTCAGCAAGCACATAACTTCAATCACAACATGGATAACCCTGCTTGTCCTCTAAGAAATTGATGTTTCTCTTTTATTTTGCTTTTGTTTTCAACACCTGGAGTAGATAGAAAGTCATGCTTTCAGCGAGCACATAACTTCAATCACAACATGGACAACCCTGCTTGTCCTCTAGAAAATTGATGTTTCTCTTTAGTTTTGCTTTTGTTTTCAACACCTGGAGCAGATGTTTGTTTACTTCACTTGTGTCATCTAACAGGTATCTTGGAAGACCTTGCTTCTGCCCCATTGGGAGCTGTTGTGCTACTCCATGCTTGTGCACATAATCCGACTGGTGTTGATCCAACGGTTGAGCAGTGGGAGGAGATCAGACAGATTATCAGATCAAGAGGGTTGCTTCCATTCTTTGATTGTGCTTATCAGGTTGGTGGTTCCATCATATTAATCTAGGAGGGTTTAGTCAGATTCGGTTATCTCTTTAGTCACTGATTTCATATTAACTATGGTCACTGATTTCACTTTCTACTTTTGTTTGCCAGTAGATATTTAATTATAGTTAAGTGATGCCATTATTCTTGAAGCTGTTTGATAAGTGGAAGGAGTGACCATTTAATGTTTGTCTGTTTGTTAAGGGTTTTGTAAGTGGAAGCCTAGAAGATGATGCACAAGCTGTGAGAAAGTTTGTTGCTGATGGTGGCGAATGCCTTGTTGTCCAGTCCTACTCAAAGAACATGGGACTCTATGGAGAACGAGTTGGTGCACTCAGTGTAGTAAGTTAATCAAATTAGAATCCTAGAAATAGATGCCTGTAAATGTGGGAACTGCCTCCTATAATTCACATCCTCTTTTGTAGAGCAGTGGAATGGCTTTCATGCTTTTCTTGTTATTTTGTCATACCCCTTATTCATGTTGTGCAGGTTTGCAAGACTGCAGATGTGGCAACCCGAATTGAGAGTCAGTTGAAGCTTCTCATTCGACCCATGTATTCAAATCCTCCAATTCATGGCGCTGCCATTGCAGCTGCCATCTTAAAAGACAGGTATAAAGTAACTCAACTTGTGCAAAGGTTATTTGTTTCACTTTATTTGGAAAAATAAATCAGCAAAAAGACTGTATAACTAATACCTTAAGCAGTGGAATGTGCTTTCTCAGGAGGTGCTTTTATAACTCAGAGGAAAATTCTAGATTTATAAATCAGTGCCAATAAATTTACTTTGAATGGGTTTTATAGCTTTAATTCTTCACCTCGCTTTCTGGTCCAATTTAAAAAAGTTCAATTAAGGTAAAAGTTTGTTGATTGGAGAAAATTAGTTAAGATGGCCCTCAAAAAATTCTTGCTGGTCAAACACATTTGAAGTTTGAAGAGGAGAAAAGGAGTAAATACTGCTCAAGTGTCTATATTACTCATATGTGCAGGAATTTGTTCAATGAATGGAAACTTGAGGTGGAGACAATGACTAAACGGCTCACATGCATGCGGGAGCAATTATTTGATGCTTTGCATGAAAAAGGTAGACACAAATCTGTGTGGGCACGCACGCACTTACCTGGTATTCTTTGTGTTGTTCTAAAACTAGAGAGCTGGTGGGAATGCAGGTATATTAGATCAACCAGCTTCATGTTGGAGTCCCACTTTGACCTCATCGTACGAGTGGCATATGCCACTTGCAATGCAATCCTTACTTTGGCAATACTTCTTAGGATATGATTACTTGTAGTTGCCAGTATTCTAAAGTTAGTTTTATGGAGGTTAATTGCATTCAATATTTCTGTTTCGTATACTCAAATGTTCAAGCACACATCTCCTTGCTGACAGGGACCCCTGGTGACTGGACACATATCCTCAAGCATGTCGGCTTGTTTACATTCTCAGGGTTGAAAGAGGAGCAAATTGCTTTCATGACAAGGGAATTCCATGTCTATATGTCATCTGATGGGTGAGAGTATCTCTTCTACTTATAAACATAAATGACCATCATGTACAAGATCTCATCACAGATCTTTGGCTTTAATCAGGAATACTTCAGGCATTAGGTCTATGGCAATTGACATGGAGGTTTCCGTTTTCACAAACGTGCTATATTTTCAATAATGGAAGCTTGAATGATGAATGTTTAGCAAAATCTTGAATCAGGGATGTTTAGCAAACCTCTTCACTATGAAGATTTCTTTTCCTTTTTGATTTTCTTAGCTCCTATGTTTCCTCCTAATACAGCAAGGTTTAGCTCACAAACCTAAACACAAGAAATCAATTGGTCAGAAAAAAGAAAAGTTTCGCTTTCGGAATTGCGTCAATATCTTGGATCTCACATCAAGTCTTGTGCAGGAGGATCAACATGGCGGGACTGAGCGCCAATACAGTCCCTCACCTTGCAAACGCAATACATGCTGCTGTTACTCAGATACGATGACTAGTCCGCAACAATGGCCTTCCTGGTTAGACTATCCTACTTATCCATCAAACAAGAAACTCGAGCTTTCAATGTAAATGCCTCAAGGGACACATCGAGAGATGTTTGATGGTTGTTTGGTACTTATATTCAGAGTTCGTGTCGATTCTTACAAGTATATGGTGTTGCAATCTGATCTCCCATGAATTCGACAAGCATGTAGGAGCTGGAAGAACAGTACTCTTAGCATTACACCATCTATAACCAACATGATGGTTTGCTCTTCAAGTAATGAAGATGCTGTGATAGTCAGTTTATAAGCCTAGAGAAAGGGGCTGATGTTATTGGCACAAATGATTATTTCCACTGCGGGACACTGTGGAATCACGCTCAATAATGTTCTATTTTGTTTGCACTTTACCTAATGAACTTTTTGCCTGTTTCAAAGTTGAAATTATATTAAAATCTAAAGAGGAGTGTGAAAGTTTCTAGATGGCTCTATTAAAAAACTCAAAAGTGAAAGGGAAGGAAAAGCAAAAATTGGACCCCAGATTGACTAAGCAGCCCTCTTTGAAGACTTTTACCTGCTTTGACTGCTTGGGCCCATCCGTCTTTTCTTGATGCCCAGCGGATAATGCCCTTTTCCCTTGCACGGATCCGAAAGGCCACATTGGACTCGCTTTGCTTCCCAAAGGGTAATCTTAACTACATGAAGCATTCCCAAATGTGGATTAATCTTCCGCGGTTTCAACCCAAATCAATCATTATTGCGAATTAGCATATTTTTGATACCATTATCTTATATAATAATGGTTGATGCTACAATATTTCAATATAACTTAACTGTGCAAGGTGAACTAGGGAACTCATTCGGAGCCTCCTATGCTCATAAGAGTCATCATTGAAATATTCTTTTGTAAGTGAATCTCAACGATGGGTTTTGGTTCTAGACGTATTTATAAAACCAATCGGGTTTATTATATTTATGTTTAGAACGATAAGAATTGTTATTCGAAACTTAGTACATTATTTTTGTTTTTATCTTTCCTTCCGATAGAATTCCATTTTCAGGAGAAGGGATCATAGCCGGTGAGGAGCAACCCATTAACGAGTCGTGGTACACATGCTAAACCGAATCCAATAATTTCATTTTACGTGGATAATTTTGCGAAATTCAAAGTGAATTTTTTTGGAAAGAGTCCGGAGAAGGAATTTTTTTTTTTTTTTTTGGTCGGAGGATATGGAAGTTATCCGGGGGCAGTTTCGCCCCACCACCACCAGGATGGCGTGCGCCTCGCCTTCTCCAAATCCCTTTTCGACACGTGTCCCTCCCCCACGATTTAGTCAACGTCTGGCCATTTCTCGTCTCGCTCCCCCCAAAAACACAGGAAGAAAAGTCTGCTTTGATCACTCCCTCTCTCCCTCTCTCTCTTTCTTTCTCTCTCTATATCTTCAGCTGCCTGCCGGCGGTTCCCCATCTCCGATCGACGGCTCCCGCTCCGCCTCCGCCGCGATGAACACGCCCGCCGCCGAAGAAGCCCACCCCGCCCCGCCGGAGCCCTCCGGCGCCGCCGCCTCCGCCGGAGGATCCGTCCCCGTCCCCGTCGGCGACGGGGACCCCCGCGTCCCGCTCCTGAACCTCGCCACCGTCAGCGTGAAGATGGACTCGGTGCAGCAGTTCCTGTCGCAGTCCCTCCGCAGCAACGCCCTCCTGAGCAAGGACCAGATGGGCATGGTGTCCGCGGAGATCTCGTCGGCGATCCACCAGGTCGTAGTCAACGGCGCCGCCCTGCTGGCCTGCTTCCAGAACCTCAGCCCCGATCCCGAGCCGTGGCGCGCGGATCCGAAGCTGCTGCCGCCGGCGCCGGCGGCCGTGAACCCCGTGGACCCGGCGGTGGCGAGGCCGCCGGAGGTCGAATTGAAGGACGAGAAGGACGAGCTCGACGCGGATTGCGAGATCGTGGAGCTCGACGCGGTCGAGCTACTCGCCGAGCACGTCCACTTCTGCGACATTTGCGGGAAGGGGTTCAAGCGGGACGCGAACCTGAGGATGCACATGCGCGCGCACGGCAATCAGTTCAAGACGCCCGAGGCGCTGGCGAAGCCCGAGAGGTGCGTGGACGCCCCTCGGAAGACCAGGTTCTCTTGCCCCTTCGATGGGTGTAACCGGAACAAAGGGCACAAGAAGTTCCGGCCCCTGAAATCCGTGATCTGCGTGAAGAATCACTTCAAGAGGAGCCACTGCCCGAAGATGTACTCGTGCAACAGATGTAACAAGAAGAGCTTCTCGGTGCTGGCCGACTTGAAGAGCCACTTGAAGCACTGTGGGGAGTCTAAGTGGAAGTGTTCCTGCGGGACCAGCTTCTCCAGGAAGGATAAGTTGTTTGGACACATGGCTCTGTTTGAGGGGCACATGCCTGCGGTCGCGGTTGATGATGGGGAGAAGGCGTCTGGGTTTGTTGCTATGGAGGAGGATGATGAAGATGAGGATGCCAAGATTGAGGACGAGGAATTGGCGTCGAATTCAGTCGACAGTGGTTTCTTTGATGGGTTGCTTGATGGGTTTGGATCGCTTGATAACTTCTCTTTTCAAGATGTCTTGAGTGGGATGGGCAATGGCATGCAGGAGTTTCCCAGGGTTTGACATTTATTCGGTGGATGAATTTATGTTTGGTGACGTACTTGCTTTGTTGTACACTTTACGTTCCTGTATTAATGTTGACTATGATTTTGTGTTTATTAGCGTCATTATTATTGATCATTGTAGCATCAATACTTCCTGGTCGTTTCTCTATGTGCAATAAAGTTTTCATCTTTACTTAGCACGCCCTCTTAGAACTTGTGTTGATTGATTTAAGCAGGATACCATCATTTTACTGGAGTAATTAGAAGTGCCTGTATGAAATGAGCAAGCTGGCAAGTCCATTCCAAAGCAATCTCTTTGTTCGCGCTTATTCTGATCCATGACTATTTATTGAGGTGTTCCTCTTGATCTGCAGTTGCTGATGTGCCTGGAGTTCCCACTATCCCGATTTATGTGTTATACAACTAGCTTTGCCTTACTTGTTGCTTGACTGAGACATCAGGCAATCCAACTTGAGTAGCTGTCTGCAATTGTTAGCAATTTCTTCTCCTGTAATGGCAGTGGCTGTGCATATTAAGCGAGCAAGCTCTTAGCTGTTGTTTGATCGGAACGTGACTATGTCCTCTCTAGCCACCTGAAAGTTTTATCGTTTTTCAGCCTGTAGCCATCATTTGTCAAGCAACAAGTTGCACAGATTACTCATATGGTCGGATCAATCTGCTATATTAAGCGCATTCCTTAGTACTGCCTTTACGTATAAGTTGCATCTTACATGTGAAATTTGGTTAATTTGTGGGTCGAGTTGGGCTCGGGCGTGTTCTTGTAGAATAACAAGTCTGAAGTTTGGCTTTTGCTAGTCTTGTTCCTCAGAAGCTTTTCCGCAGCTTGCTCATTAATTGAAAAACAAGATCCTTTGTGTGTCAAAGTTTGGGCTTGGGTGGACCTGCCAAGCTGGCTAGAGCTGTAAAACTTTTTGAATGATAAATAAGATTTCAATGAGAAGGTACCAAGGGTGTGCCGGTACTGATACCACTTCTTCCCAGTACAAGATGGTTTCAAACAAAGCAGATATGGGTCTGATAGGTATAGTTATTTTCCTAATGTAGCAATTGGACCTCAGGGATCCTAACTCATGATCAGGTTGAGAACTTAACCACATCAAATGGGAGAACTGAACCCTCTAATAGGAGAAATATTAGTGGAACAACTATAAGTGGAAGTATTACAATTCAATCCCCTAATAGTGCCCTCCTACTATTTAGCAGTTTGTCCAATCAAAAGACAGACATGCATTGTCTATTCAGCATGCTTCTTAAGATCTTTTTAGTTAAATGAGTTTCTGGCTATTATGGTCTTTTGTGTGTTGAGACCGATTTTGGTGGGTATTGCTACTATTTGCATTGCAGCTCATGGGTAGACGACTCTTGGTGTTGCTTTGATGAAATAGGTGATGGTTGCATGCAGTAAGGATCCTAGCCCTGGGAAGATGCAGTAAGGATCCCAGCCTAGGGAAGCTTATCTTGGACGGGTGTTTAAAGGATTTGAATTTTCCTTGTAGCATGTAAATCTCTTAAAATTGAGTACGCGGTGAAAAATTGTTAATCTTCTGTTGCCTTTGGCTCCTCAGCCTACCCATAACCGTACTGTCACTGAACTGATGTTAGATCTTTGTTCAACGAGAAAAGTGGGAGGGTTTATTTACACGTTTATGTTTTAGTCACTTGCATAGTTGCATGTCCTCATGACAAGCTATAATTGGTGCTATATTATTGTTTTGTGGCTGCTATAGATTAAGACTGATGTATAATGGTTTTCAATTTCACTTGCTCGTCAGCATTAAAAGAAAAAAAAAAAGAATAAATACTGAACTGACAGAATTTAGAGTATATGCTTGGCCAATTTTCATACAGATAAGTGCAGCAGTTGGAATCTTCTCTACAATTGTTTGCAGGGATTAAATGCTGCTCAAGCATCTATTTTGCTCATATATGCAGGTAATTGTTCTATGAATCGACAACTGAGATGAAGACAATGACTAACCTTCTCATAACATGCGGAAGCAATTGTTTGATGCTTTACATGGAAGGGGCTCCGTCCCTCCCTCTCTCTCTCTCTCTCCCCCTCCCCCCCCCCCCCCCCCAAAAAAAAAAAAAAATTCCGTACATGAACATGATATGGTTTTATAGTTCTGAAGTTACTGAGAAGGTAGGACTGCAGGCATTTTGGTTCTAGCAGCCTAAATTCTGAATACTCAGCAAATTCCTGCTGAAGTCCTATCTTGGACCTCATTCTTGGTAATCTCTTCTAAGGTGAATATTACATTTGGTGGTACTTGTTAGGACATGGTTCCTTGCAGCTTCTGGGTGCATTAGCTTTAAGGTTGATTGCGTCTTTTCTCTTTTGGCGACTGCTGTATCATCTATAAAGCATGTTGGCAGGTTTACATTGTCGGGGTTGAATGAGCAGCAAATTGCTTTCTGGGCAAGTGGATTCCATGTTTGTCTGTCATCTGATGGGTTAGAGGTTCTCTTCTATTTCTCTTACAGATGTCAAATGGAGTTTGTTGTGCTCAAGCTTGTCACTGGAACTTTTGCTTTAATTGGGAAAACCCTTCACGCATTATGTTAAGGTTTATAAATAAATGTTCACCATGAGGTTTTATTATCTGCTGTTGTTTAATATTTCTCATGGAAGCTCAAATTGGGAACATTCGGCACATTACGCAGATGCTTTATATTTCAAGCTTCCTGTTTACTTTCTCGAGAAATGTTCAGACTGTTTGGTGCTTTAAGTTTGGGGGCGACATCGCCTTCTTGAAATGTATGAAGAAAGTGACCACGATGCTTTGTTTTGTTTTCAGTTCTTGTTGCTTCAATACGCCACGAGTTCTTCTCTTGAGCAAAGATATGTTTGCAAGCTTTTTACTGAAGTTATCTAAAGATTATTTGTAGTTGTCCATCTTCGTAGGCAGGTCGGGTCGTTCGACGAACAGGAGATAGGTGAGCTATACCGATAGGATCATTCACTTTATTTGTAACCGAGCCTCTTGGTCGTGGAAGATATCGATCTCTATTTTCCTGTTCATGAACTCTCTGTAACAGTGGGACTACGCAGAAGGTGGAGTGAAGAGTAGAGCGTTCAGTATTGATTCATTCTATTATATGAGGGTATCAATTCATTCTTAAATTTTTCAATTTTGATAATGTAGTCCTAAACCTTTATATAATATTTTAATACCTTTATGTAAAATTCTATTACCTTTATATAAAATTCTAATGTTGTCTTTGTTGGTTGCCATTGGCGTGACAATTTATAAGTTTTGCATGTTAGCGTGCCATGTAGGATGGCCCATGATGATTAGACATGTCTGCAAATTTCGGTAGCAATCGGATGGGAGTTCTACATTAAAATTTTGCATGAAGCCTTAGAACTGTATTGACAAAATTGAAATATGTAGAATTGAATTCAAATTCAACATTGACTAGGTAATTATTCCTAACTCTAATATTTATAAAATACTGAGTTTGTTGTCTGGATTTATAGTTAGAATAGAACTGGATAAGGTGTATTATGAAATTCAAGATTTCGCTATATTACATTCGCTATTTGATGATCCATATATATCCTATCATGTCTATTGTTTGGTATGATATCAATGTAAATAAACCTCAAAATGAACAAATTGTAATTGTAAGAAACTCACATGATTCACTGTTAAAAAAATTACAAATGCATAAATGAAAACTTCCATTAATCAACCATGATCAATCAATCTTTTAAACAATGAAGAGTTTTTTGAAGAGTTTCAAAGCCACGCGTTTGATTATGACAAAAATATAAACAAGCTACATCAACACCAATGAGATAGGTCAGCTAGCAAATGTTAAATCCAGTAAGAAAGAAAATATGATCAACCAATAGCAGTACTAAAAAGTTTTGCCATTTTTGTTAAACCTCATGGTGAATCACAAAGTTATGAAGAATGAATTTTGACTCTCTCACTGCTCTTGTGGACTTTTACAAAAATTACGAAGGAATCGTAAAACTTCAACATGAATTAGAGATACAAAGGAGAATGAGACAAAAATGGCATTTTTTTTCCCTCAAAAATCTCATTATCACTCATTCTTCCAAAATTAGAAAGCTCATATCCAATTTTGGATTTATTTATTTAACTGATTTTTCTACTTCACCTTTATTTATTGAATTATTTTAATTATTTTTCCATTTATTTATTTTTATTTATTTTTTATTCCATTTCATCATTCCTTAGAAAAATTTATTAAATAATAAACTAGACGAACATACCTAAAATATGTGATAAATATTGGTACTAAAATATATATGTATACATATACATAATAAATATTATAGAGTAGGAAAAATCCAAATATATAAATAAATTAGGAACAAATAAAAATGGAAAATATTTTTATTTTTTTTTTTAATTTGATTTTTATATTAAAATTCAAAATATTATGTATATTTGATTATTATATTTAATTTTATTTAATTTAAGAAATTTGTTATTCGAGAAAGTTAACCTCTATTTTACGAATATAAGAAATCGTATTCACCCATCTCCTCATAGGAGACTATATCTCCCTGTATTATTATCAGGTCTTTGAGATGAACCAAGATAAAGTAATTTAAAGGGGAAGTGGAACTTCTTTGAGTGAAACCTCGAATTGCTACAACAGAGCTACGGGCACGCATATCAAATATATCACATGTACCGCCTAATCGGATCAACAAAAGTTGAGACCTAAGAAGAGGAATAAACAATCGATAAGAGCTAGTACTGAAAGCCGAAAAAGTTGAACGAGCATAAAATAGTCGGATCGAAAAAGTCGCAAAAAAAATAGAAAAATCACAAGGCCAGTATCGTCACGGTCATCGAATGCACGGAAACCCACGAGAGAATCCACACAATCGATGCTTACGATGGTGCTGATCTATGTAAACCGAGCCTATCCAATAATCTATTGAACGAACGGCGCAACATTTGTAGTTTGCCAAATGCATATAAAGCCATCACTTCATGTCAATGTTTTGATTTATGTTTCAGTAATCCTCAGTAATTTGGCACAAATCATGAGTGTTGATACTCAAATTTTGGCAGCCTAATCATTCATTTATTGCATAGAAAATTATAGTTTAATTTCTTAACCCCTAAACAAAAATGTTAAAATTAAATTGCATAACATATAATTTTAGAAGCATTTATTATATAGTTTATATTAATTGCATTTGCATCCAATTGGATGGATGGGTTTGAATTGATGATTTTGAACCTTAATTTAATACGTTGGACTAAGCTCGTGATGAGAGATAATTTGACCAAGTCCATCATTTCTTTAATGGCCATAAATATGCTTGCCAAATTTGGAAAAGTTGGTCAAAGTTTTGGAGCAACAAAGGTTTATATTGTCTTTATGACCTATAATTCTCGAAGATATTTATATATGCCTAGCTACTTGACAGGCAAATCGGCGAGGGACAATTCTGTCGATGATTGCGGGGGAGGACGCGAAAAGAAGAAAGGCTCTAATGTGGGTGAGAAAGAAATCTTGGCTGAGCTGGTGGATCCAAAGTGGACAGAAGGCAAAGAATTTTATTGTTTAAAAGAGGGAAAGTCAGAAGAGAGGAATCAACTACACCTCTGACCACGTCCTCTTGGAGTAAGAAATTATGTACTTTGCTTTGAAATAGGAAAGAGGATCTCGTCTCTTTCCTGGAGGTCTTCAGCTGCCCTAAATTATAAAAAGCATGACTTAGTATGAGAAGGGGGTCGGAAAATTCTTTCTCAAAGCACAATAGAGAGACACGCAATAGAGACACTTTGAAAACACGTGAGAGAGAAAGAAGAGAGCGAGAGGGAGCCCTTGGTCATGCCTTGGCCAAGACATCTCGTTGCCGCGCTGCCAGCTGTTGCATCGTCATTGCCGCCGTTTGCTGCCTTGCCGAGCTCGACGACAGCAGACGATCCACTGCCCTCGTTGCTGCTTGCCGCTCCCGTGCGTGACGGCACCAGTGACGACGGGCCGTTCCACTCCTCCCAGCTGCTGCCTCACCTGAAGCTGGCAACGAAACTGCTGATCCGATAACAAAACCACAGCCAAGTCGAGTTTCACGGAACAATCCCAATTACATGTAGCTGTGCCAGAGGTCTTTGGGTTTTGTGTCCGCTGGGAGGTTGTTAGTAAAACGAAAAAAAAAAAGGGAAGAATTCTCTTTTGTGAGAGCAGGTGTGATCCCTGAGTGAGGTGGTGAAGAAGTCCTGAAGGAGCGCACTTGGATCATCCACAAGCAAGAATAAACCGGGTGGCAGAATCCTGACGTGATGATTTGCTGGTCTTCTCGAGCGCTCACTAGCTGCAACACTTCCAATTGAGTCGTGCCCCGTGCCGCGATGAGCATCACTGCTGCCGTTGATGACCAGCCATGAGTCACCCACCGTCCGCCACCACTAGCCGCCTCTCCTGCTCACCATCTCTTTGAGGAGGCGGTTGCAATCCCAGTCTGGTCGCATTTGGTTCAAATTTGGAATGAGTATCCTCAAATTAAGTAAGGTGCTTTAATATATTCCGCATATTTTACCGCATTATTTGGGTGATTCGGTATATTCTGATATATCCGTTAGATATTAGATATACTATGTTGGATATTGAAATATTTTGTTAGATATTTATTTAAATAATATAATATCCACAAAATCCAAAGATACCACTTAAGTTACAAACAACCATTTGATTTTTAACTACGAGATACAAAAAATCTTCTATCATATCCATAACTATTTAGATACAATCATTGATTCACCCCAAATTTGAACAAATAAACCTTTCATCAATATTCATACCATTTGGATATGATCCTCGGTTTATTTCGTGTCCTTATTGAGATAGATAACGTAAGATTGTGGATTATATTATTTAATTAACTATCTATCCATGGTTTGATTTCTTTCATTAAAAAAGAAAACCCAAAAAAAATATTTTTGAATTAGATTGGATTATTGCTAGAATATTGCTTGTTTTAAGCTATATTGCATGTTTAGATTAGGTTATTTATTTATTTCGAATTTTCAAAATAAAAATTCCAAAAACATTACTTTAGGATATTAGATTTCCTTTTCCTTAATTAAAATTACATATTTAATTATTGGGTGATTTTAATTTCGAATTTAATTAAAAATAAAAGAAAATTTTAAAAAATCATGAATGTGTTACCTAAAATTAGATCATCCCTCACGCATCATTTAGTTTGTATGTCGTCCCTTGCACATTATTTAGTCATTACATGTTTAGGATAATTTACACATGTGACATATTAGGATAGTTGCATTAATAATTGTTCGTCATTAGATTAGATCACATAATTAACGTCGCATGACATATAATTTGCATATTAGGTTGCACATTGCATGTCATGTTAGTATAGATGCATTTTTGTACATTATTGCATCGCATGTAAATAAGATTTCATTAAATAGGAGAATCCTGAAAGATTGAGTGACTATGTGCTAATTAGAAATTATATCGAGAGCTATTGACATGAATTTTAAGCTAATATTGCAGATACTTTCATTATTATGAGATAAATCTTGTAATTTATTTATTATTTTATTGGGAGTTAAATTGGTGGATTGCATATTTTTATTACTCCCTAAACTATAAGATGACTATGTGGGTGTGCAATTCACCAGTTTAACTCACAATAAAATAATAAATAAATTACAAGACTTATCTCATAATAATGAAAATATCTGCAATATTAGTTTAGAATTCATGTCAATAGCTCTTGATATAATTTCTAATTAGCACATAGTCACCAAATCTTTTAGGATTCTCCTATTTAATGAAACCTAATTTACATGCAATGCAATGCAATAACGTACAAATATGTATTTATACTAACATAACACGCAACATCTAACCTAATATGCAAACTATATATCATGCGATTACGTGACTTAATCTAATGATGAGCAAATATTAATACAACTATCCTAATATGTCACACATTTAAATGATCCTAAACATGTAATGACTAAATGACATGCAAGGGATGACCTAATTTTACGTGACCCATGCATGATATTTTTTATATTATATTTTCTTTTTTATTAAAATTCGAAATTAAAATTACCCAATAATTAAACATTCTCCTTACCAAAAAAAAATAATAATTAAAAATTCAATTTTAATTAAAGAAAAGGAAATCTAACATCCTAAAGCAATGGTTTTGGTATTTTTATTTTGAAAATTCGGAATAAATAAATATTCTAATCTAAACATGTAATCTAGCCTAAAACAATCAATATTCTAGTAAGAATCAAATCTAGTTCAAAAATATTTTTTTTGGTTTTTTTTAAAAGAAAAACAATCAAATAATGGATAGATATTTAATTAAATAATGTATTTCACAATCTTACATTATCTATCACAATAAGGACACGAAATAAACCGACGATTGTATCCAAAGGGTTATGGATATTGATGGAAGGTTTATTTGTTAAAATTTGGAAATAGGTAAAACAATGATCATATCCATATGGTCATAGATAAGATAAAAGATTTTCCGTACCCCAGGCATCGTATTTTGTAGTTCGAGATCGGATGGCCATCCAGGTACATTGTTAAGTTAGAAATTATGAGAGTTTCCTAATTTGAAGGGGTATCCTAGGATTTTGTGAATTATATTATTTAAATAAATATCTAAGATGATATACTAACATCTAACATAATTGCAGAATATATCGAATCACTCAAATAAGACAATAAAATATTGCAAATATACTAAAGATGTGCATCACTCACTTTCCGAACCGGCTCCACAACGTGGGAGCAGCAGCGTGAACAGCGCAGCAGCGAATGTCGTGGGTCACGGATGGTATGGCACGACAAAGTGATGGCAGCAGCAGGTGGCAGCTCGAGTCATGGTGGCACGCCCGATAGATAGCCCAGGACCTACGATCTTGCGGTGAGAGGTTCTCGATAATGGCCTGCTCGACGATAGGGGCTCCTTTGTGGCTGTTTGAGGTCTCGGCAAGACGCTGGTCATGGCTTGATTTCTCGATATGGAGTAAGCTCAGACTGGCATCATCTCAGAAAAGCAAAGCAGGAGGCGTGGGACAAGTATCAAGGTGCTTTGTAGCTTGATCATTGGGTCACCAGCGCGCACATTAGCCTGCAAAACGGATTGGAAAAACGGAGTGGCGAGCAACAAATTGTTGTGGACCTGTGGTGGAATCACTACTGGACGCTCAAAGACTTGTTGAAAATATTAAGGATGCGCTTGATTTGACTGAGATCTCGCTGGATCGTTGCAGTTGGTGAAATGGGAGCCGTGAAAGTTGGCTTTCAACGAGTTGCGCGACTTTTCCTCTTGTTGCTTCTATGGACTTCCCTCCTTGTCGTCATTTGATTTTTTGAAATCACAGCCACCACTTCCTCTCTTTTCTCCATGAGTGTCTCCCATCAACCTGTACATTGTGGTTGGCTGGATATGTGCATTGAAGTCACGGCCATGCTCTCTTCGATGAAGCTTTGCCTTGTGGCCGTGAATCTCTCTCTCTTCTCATGTGTGTGTTCTATGTGATGTGAGATTTAATCGCGACCTCTAACTTGTGAGGCATAACAACTTATTTCTAGTGCAAAACCTAGGTTTACTTCAATATTATGGACTAAATTTAGACTTTTCAATATAATGGGCGGAATTAAGCTCAAGACCTATTTTAATTAATTCCCATGGACTGAAATTAGATCAAATTAAATTCACTTTGGCCCATCTCCCTATGTAATTTTAGGCCACCATAATTCCCTAGTGCTAGCCAAATTTTGGCTTCTCTTGTAGGCTCAACTTATCAAATTTCAAGCTCAAACTGTCCACGTCGTCAATTAATGAAAATATAAACTAAATAACAAACACTCCTAAAATTATATGGTATGCAATTTAATTCTAATATTTTTGTTAAGGGATTAAAGATTAATTCGTAATTTTTCTACAATAAATGAATGATTGGATCATCAAAATTTATATATCAATAACGAGTCACAACCCGGTGCTTTCTTCTCAACTATGGAATATTTCGAATGAACTAAATGATGTGTCAAGTGGCTGTCGGCTGGTCCCCAAGAAAAGCAGATAATGAGAAAATAATCGTCCAACTTCAGATTAGTTGGATTGCGGTTTGTCACAGATTGTTTTGTTGTACGAGGTTCGCGCACCGCACGAGAAATATGCGATCTATGAAATTAAATTTAAAAATGACCCACTATTGACTGTTTTAAACACTTTTTGGTGCATAACTTAGTGAATTTTTCTGTATGTTTATTTTGTAGAAAATGAGTAATTTGAAAATTACTTTTTAAAACTAATTACTTATGTTGCTTAAAAATAAATAAACGAAAACTATTTTCATCATTCACGATAATATTTGAATATAAATATTGATAACAAAAATATTATTCATTAACTAATTATTTTAAGAGATCGTGTTTAGAAAAATGTTTTCCTAATTATTCATTCTTCGTGAAATAGGTAAATCTTTCTACCTTATATTGACCGTGAACTTGTTGCAAAGAACATGGCTCATCTCAGCTGGCTGACCATCTCACGGTTTATATTTACTCTTGACCGAATTATTTAAAAAAAAAAAATGAAACAAAAATTTATGAGCAATGCCCTTTATAAAACAGTTTATGATTTTTCGTTTGTGTACGTATTTAGTTGAAAACGGACGTCCGTGTGATATAAATACAGGTTTGAATAGTTATATAATCGAATTTTACCTATAAGGTGTTGGCTTAGCTGACTTTTACTCATAAGGTGATGGTTTGGATACCTAGAGAATTTGTTGCTAGTCTTGTGACCTTGGGTTCAAGCTTTGTCGGAAGCTCTCCTTTAAAATTAAAACCCCAAATGACTAGACCAATATAAAGAAGAGAGCCCTTAAGATCGTCTGGAAGAGATGGACTAGTCGACATACAGGAAAATTAATTGGGACATCACCTGACTGTTATGCCAAGAAAATAAACAATGTGCAATCAATTGTGCAGGGAGACCACGATCCTTCACCTGCCGCATAATCAAGGAGGCTGGCATGCACACACGGGTCGACTTTGTATGAAAAAAGTCAACGTGATGACGGATGTGATGATCACTATTATGATCTTCAGGATGTGTTAATTTTGCAGAAAATGAATTATTTAAAAATATTTTTTTAAATGATTGTTTGTATTTTTGTAAATATGAATAAATGAAAAAAAAAATTCACAACCCATTAAAATATCAAGAAAATGACTGCAATGAATTCAACAACCAGCAGGAGAGGGGGAAGACCATGCTTTGTGAGAATCACAGTAGATCTCCAACCATGTGGACGTTTTCTCAGCTACAAGAAACCTTCTTCGGCCGATGTCTAGGAAGTTTTCAAGAAGTCATTGGCCGATGCCCTAGGGCTTTCAAGAAACCTCCGGTCCTTCTCTCTCAAGCCATTCTGAAAGTCAGCTGATCTGTCTTATGCCGATCACCGTATTCACAGGGAGTTTGACGGCCGATTGACATTGTTGTAGACGTATAATTTTTCACTGCGTGACCCGCGGTACGTGGTGCCGAGCAGTGCTATGGATGCAATGCTTTATCCATAAGACACTTCTCCGACTTTTGCAAGTAATTATTAGGGCAAATGCAGTCACATCGACAAAGTTCCTATTAAAATATGTCTCAAATTTGAGCAAAATGCGAAATTACGAATATTCCGAATTATTGCAGACATTCAAAATCAAACAAAGAAGATCCGAATATCAACTTCCCAAAGTTTGAATCTACGTTGGAGAATTTGGCCACTAAAATAAGAAAGTCCAACTTTCACTTGGATTTGGATTTTGCTTAAAATATACAGAGATATGTTTTGGATAAAATCGGGCAAGATAAGAAACAAAATCCTATGAGAAGTTGACAAAAGAATAAGGGTTTCACTTATATATATAGACTTGTGGCCGTGGATGGGAAGAGGATTGATCATGAAGAATTGGTCTTGAAGCGCCATCTCGTAGTCGAGTGCTTGTGAGGGATTTCCGTTGTCGTTTTTTTTCATGAATTACATCCAAGGAAATTTAGTGTTGAAGCTGATTAAATCTTGTGGTAATATTTGCGTGTAATTCCTTCATGAGATTGAGAGATTATTTCTTGAGAAATTTTGAGGCTAAACACTGCGTGCGTTATTGGGTGTAATTGGGGCTTGAGAAACACCGAGAGAGTATTTGAGTGACTCGAGTGTATAATCTCCTTGTATCGCTTGATTTATAATGAAATTCGTTGCTACTTTCCCCGTTGACGTAGGTCTTTACAACTAAACTACGTAAATCCGGTGTCCGATTTTTTTTATTCTTCTGTCTATATTATTGTTCGATTGCTCGCCTCTTCGCAACAAGTGGTATCAGAGCTAGGTTTGGCTAAGTTGAAGCGAATTGATGGCGATAGAAGAAGTAAAAGTAAGAATCGACAGATTTGATGTGAATGATTTTAGTTTCTAGAAGATGTAGATTGAAGATTATCTTTACCAGATGAAACTGCACTTGCCCTTATTTAGGAAAAAACCAAAGACAATGAAGCAAGCTGATTGGGATTTGCTGGATAGATGAGCTATGGGTGCTATTCGGCTGACGTTGGCTCGTAACGTCGCATTTAACATCTTGAAGGAGAAGACCACTACTGATTTGATACAAGCCTTGTCAGATATGTACGAGAAACCCTATGTGATCAACAATGTCTATTTAATTTGAAGATGAGCGAAGGTGCATTAGTTGCAGATCATATCAATGAATTCAATGTGATTGTTAGTCAATTGAGTTTAGTTGAAATTGACTTTGAAGATGGGGTATGTGCTTTGATTCTGTTATCCTCATTGCCTGATAGTTAGAATACTACTGTTACTAATTCCTCTGGGTCAACAAGTTTGACGTTTGATGGGGTTCGAGATTTGATTCTAAGTGAGGATATTCATAGAAGAGAATCTAGCGAACCTTTATCTACTGCTTTAGTATGTGAAAATAGAGGAAAATCTATAACACGTGTGGGTAAGAGTAGTATTAATATGAACAGACGTAGTCAATCTAGGATTGCCGATATTGTCTATTGGAGCTGTGGCAAGAGAGGGCATCTTAAAAGGAATTACCTTAAGTCGAAGAATGAGAAGGGTAAGGGAATTATAGTTGATTCTGCAGATAATTTTGTTGTTGTAGCAGATAATGCCAATTATGTCTTGCCTGTCACTAATTATTCATCGTTTGATGGATGGATTATGGATTTTGGCTGTTCTTTTCATGTCACACCAAATAAAAATTGGTTTATCACTTATCAGTGTATGGGTAGTGGTAAAGTTCAATTAGGGAACAACACTGAGTGCGATGTTGTGGGTGTTGGTGATGTTAGAATCAGAATGCATGATGGTATTGTGAGGACATTAACTAGAGTAAGACATGTTCCAAAATTGAAAAAGAACTTAATTTCCTTGATTGCCCTAAATTTAGCTGGTTGTAGGTATTCTTCAAAATGTGGAGTTTTGAAGGTTGTTTGAGGTGCCTTTGTGATAATGAAAGGAATCAAGCATGAAGGCCCATATAAACTTCAAGGTGAGACAGTGACAAATTTCGCTGTGGAGATATTGGATATATCTATTCGAGAGTCTATTAACTACTCGAGGAAGACCTGGATGTTTGTGCCAATACACAAATTTGATGCTAGTGTCAGGATCACGCGGTTGAAAGTTTTGATTGAGACGGAGACTGGTAAGTTGATCAAGCATGTGCAAACTGACAATAGCATGGAGTTCTGCTCAGAGTTGGTAAATAAATTCTGCATGAAAGAGAGTATAGTGAAACACCGCATTAGTGCCAGTAAATTACAACAATTCGCAGAATTGATGAGCAGAATATTACTAGAGACGGCCTGAAAAATTATCTCTAGTGCTGGTATTGCTGGGAGAATCCTATCTGATGTTGAATGGCTGACTCTTAAAGAAGTGTGGTTAGGTAACGTTGCTGGCTATTCTATTATTAGAATGTTTAGTTGCTCGTGTTATTTTCGAGCGAGTGATGGTAAGCTCGATTGGAGGGCAATGTGCATATTCCATGGCTATGCACAAGGTGAGGGGACGATTGGTTGTGGTGCCCAGATATAATTCATCTATTAATAGCAGAAAAGTTACCATTGATGAGTCTCCAGTACTTTTGGCTAGGAGTGTTTGTGGCAGTGTTAATATGGATCTAGACGGTATTCAACTTGAGGTGGAGTTGCGATCAGAAACTCCTGAAATAGCGTATACGGGTACTAGCAAAGTAATCGACACGGATGGTGCTCGTAGCGAGGTGAAGCATATAGAGGCAATGGTTGTTGTAACTTCTGATATTGACAATGTATGTATTCAATCTCGATAGATATGGATGCAACAATGGTTTTGCTTTATTTGCGGTTAAGGAGGTTGTGTCGGAAAATTCTTTCGAAGTAGTTAAAAATGCATGTGGCATTGGTATTCAGATGAGGTCCTTGGTTATGGCGAAGTTCAAGTGAGACTTTGACTTGATTAATATCTGTGGCGGTTGAACCCATTGGGGGCTATGGGAAAGTAATGGTAGAGTTTGAATTTTTGCGAAGCGATTACAACTTGACTCAAATGTCGAGCCAAGGTGGAGATTGTTAAAATATGTCTCAAGTTTGAGCCAAATGAAAAATTACGAATATTTCAAATTAGATATGTTGCGGACGTTCGAAATTGAGCAAAGAAGATCCAAAGATCAACTTCCCAAAGTTTGAATCTACATTGGAGAATTTGGCCACTAAAATAAGAAAGTCCAACTTTCACTTGGATTTGGATTTTGTTTAAAATATACAGAGATATGTTTTGGATAAAATCAGGCAAGATAGAAAACAGAATCCTATAAAAAGTTGGCAAAAGAATAAGGGTTTCACTTATATATATGTAGACTTGTGGCTATGGATGGAAAGAGGGTTGATCATGAAGAATTGGTCTTGAAGCGCCGTCTCATAGTCGAGTTCTTGTGAGGGATTTTCTTTGTCATTCTTGTTCATGAATTACATCTAAGGAAGTTTAGTGTTGAAGCTTAAATCTTATGGTAAGATTTGCGTGTAATTCATTCGTGAGATTAAGAGATTATTTCTTGAGAAATTTTGGGGCTAAACATTGTATGTGTTATTGGGTGTAATTGGGGTTTGAGAAATATCGAGAGAGTATTTGAGTGACTTGAGTGTGTAATATCTTTGTATCGCTTGATTTATAGTGAAATTCGTTACTGCTCTCCCCATGGACGTAAGTCTTTACGACCGAATCACGCAAATCCGGTGTCCGATTCATTTGCTTCTTCTGTCTATATTATTGTTCGATCGCTCGCCTTTTCGCAACAGTTCCAATGCACTTTGATGTCTTTATTTAGCTCCAATTTGTCATAAGGAAAGTATTTACTCGATGTATACTTTTTATATTTCATTTCAATTAATCAATGATATATAATTACTTTTACTATTGTGGCGAGTATCGTGATATTTCATTATTCTTCAAGCTTATCATAATTGAGATTCTCTTCGACAAAGGCTAGAGTTTGAGACAAATTTGTAAAACTAATATGAGTTTATCAAGTTTATGTTTACGACAAGAATTGTCGTTCCAAACTCAATTCACTATCTTTTTCACTTTCTACCATTCGATTGGAGTTATTTTCAGGAGATCGGATCATCATTAGTCGAGAAGCTAGCACTAAAGAGTGTGATACATATTCAAAATGGAATGGAATCGAATCATAACATTAAATGGGTCATTTGTAATTTCAAGTGAGGCTCGCTCTATCCAATTTAGTAGATATAACAAATTTAACAAATTATTCTTCTCAGACAAGTTCACGCGTTGGAGAAATTATTGGTTGCTCATGGTTCACCACGTTTGAAGTTAGCTCAACCAATAGAACCTCCTTTTCAGGAACGGTGTGTTTGTTTGTTTTTCTTCTTCTTCTTTTTCGGTCTGAATTTGTATTTCTTTTGAAGAAGTGGTTTCTGACCATGAGGAGATACATCAGTCGACAATTTTCATCATGATCGCCGCTTCAACGACATCATTTCTCCTTTCCGGCCGAAACGTCCACTTCAGCGTCGTTTTCTTAGTGGTTGGGCTCGATGGCAATGACTGGGCGAAAAAATATTGCTTACGCCCGGCGCTCCTCGTCAGTTAAAAGTTATCTCCATTCACTGATCGCTCCGTGTTCGTCAAGAGTGCGATCACCTGCTTAGCGACCGCTGCCATGCTCGTTCGGTGCGTTCACCACCAATCATCCATTCTCGTTCGACGCCGCCAATCCATGTTGTCGATGCCGAACCCGGCAGTTCCAACCTTCCGTGGGACAACCGAGAGAATTCCTCGCCCACCTTCAACTCACGATCAGAGCCTCGCAGAGCACGACCCTTCTCGCAGAGCTCCTCAGGATTGATATCGACGGAGTAGTCGACGGTTGCGCTTATCAGCCGGAGGCGGCGACAGCGACAGCGCACCATTTGAGGGAGGCGGGAGGGTATGAGGGTGAAAACAAGGAAGAGAAAGAGATGGGTGCGAAGGTGGAGGTTTAACAAGCAAGTCATTTGGAGTGAAGGCCTTGAACTTCCTGGGAGAAATGAGGAGGGTCGAAGCCAAAGCTCTGATCGGAATGTCTCATTTATTACCGGGCCGATGTGGTGTGACTTATAAATCATGTATATTATATTCATCTAACCTTTAATCATGTTGGAATCGCTGAGGAGCGCATAGGAACAATGGTACAGATGGGGGCTTGGTTCACATGATCTATTGACTTGTCTATATGGATTAGATGCACAATACCGATTCCATTCCTCTTACCATCCAATACAAATAATTTCATATTCGGGCTGCGCAATTTGTCTTGACTTGAACTTGCATGTTATATGATTCATGAGGTTATTTATTTGGTGTTTTTTTTTTTGGTAAGGAATTTGGTGTTTTATTGATTCAGGGTTTCACTAATTAGACAGGTGTTATTCCTGCAAAAGAGATTGCACTTGGCAATTACGTTCTTGAGCAACAAGAACTTCCCTTGAAACTGCACGATGGAGTGATTTTTATTTTTTCAACGGTTTAGAATACTCTAGTTTTGTTTTCTTTCTGCTTCCCATGAACACTTGGAATGGGGAAATTTGTAAAGTCAAGTCCTGATTCAAATTGTACTTTTGTCATCTTACAAATGTGCGTATTGAACACTTTTGATCAGATAAGAACAAAATTTAATAATCAAAGGTCATACAAGGAGGATGAGATCGATTGAATAAAGCTGGACTGGGAAAACTTGTGGGTCAACAAATACCAAAACGCAAACGTTGTTTGGCCGGTTCAAATAAGACATAAGCACGGTAAAGCCGGTCTTAAATCTTGATTACTTCTGTTAGAGTTGAAACCTTCTCTTGCTCTAACATGATATATAACAGCGTCAACGCGAGATTAAACCTCCATACAAGAAAATATAAAATCATGTCTAATTATGACTACATTAGTAAAAGAAGTTCACCTCTATGGTATCGCACTTTTGACCGCTAACATCCTGCTCATTCCCGTCTTAGCTGCACGTATCAAGAGTGATACGCATTCCAGGTAACCTAGCAATGGACTTCAAGGGTTTTAAAAACAGCGACCGGAAAATCAAATCTTGAATCTACTGCCGTGAAATTTGCGGACTGGAGACTTGGTCCTAGACAGATAAATGAATTCACATCTTGTTGATTTACACAAATGGTCTTAGACTTTTGACATGTACATGTAGCGATAGCTTGTGTATGAAATGAATACCGATTCCCTCTGAGTCCAAAAATTATATACATGTTGATGTCCTAACAATTAGCACTTCGTGGAAATTACCATCTAATAGATTGAGAAATTGACAATTAATTTTGTAATGATACTTTATGATTGTAATTTTGTACCAATTTTTTATTGAAATTTTGAAATTTGGACATACTGAAATTTGTCTTGCGCAAACAACCGTGCACGATGCGTCATTCTCGGAAGCTGTGGACGTAATACTACGAATGAGACATTAGCTGTTCTACGACCGACCGATTCAATTTTTTTTAAGTCGTCTTCTTCTTCTTCTTCTCCAACTGTGGCAGTCAAAAATCAAAATTCCGTGTCCAACAATCTAATCAGAAGAATCAAAGAAATACATAAAACTATAAACTGGTGTTTGCATATAAATACGAGAGGTAACTCCCACAAGAGGAGGCGGCCTTCGTCATACTTTTTGTTAAGACAAGTGACAAATTGTACCAAGATCCAAAAGAGCAGATAAAAAAGTGAGGAATATAGCTAAAAGATGAAGAAGCTCATGAGAGTTGGTGTGATTTTGCTGTTCTTAGTGGGAACCTTAGTGTACCCAAATGAGTCGTGCAGGGTTCTAATTAAGGGCAAAGAGGAAAGCATCCTTGTTCTCCAAACCCTGCAAAAGGCTCCAGAGCGGCCTCCCGGAAATCCTAAGAGCCACACCCCAGGCAGCCCTGGACTTGCTGCAGACGCCATCAACAGTCGGGCCTTTGCCGGTCAAGCCATGGCCCCTCCACGTGTGGTTAATCCGGTCACATTCCAAAGTCATGGCCAAGAGGAAAGCATCCTTGTTCTCCAAACCCTGCAAAAGGCTCCAGAGCACCCTCCTGGGAATCCTGGGGGCTACACTCCAGGCAACCCTAGACTTGTTGTAGACGCCACCAACACTAGGGCCTTCGCTGTGCAAAAGGCTCCAGAGCGCCCTCCCGGGAATTCTAAGGGCCACACTCCAGGCAGCCGTAGACCTGCTATAGACACCACCAACACTAGGGCCTTTGCCGTGCAAAAGGCTCCAGATCGCTCTCCCGGGAATCCTGGGGCCTACACTCCAGGCAACCGTAGACCTGCTACAGACACCACTGACACTAGGGCCTTAGCCGTGCAAAAGGCTCCAGAGCGCCCTCCTGGGAATCCTAAGGCCCACACTCCAGGTAGCCCTAGACCTCCTGCAGAAGCCACCAACACTAGGGCCTTCGTCGTGCAAAAGGTTCCAGATCGCTCTCCCGGGAATCCTAGGGCCTACACTCCAGGTAGCCCTAGACCTGTTGCAGACACCACCAACACTAGGGCCTTTGCCGTGCAAAAGGCTTCAGATCGCTCTCCCGGGAATCCTGGGGCCTACACTCCAGGCAGCCATAGACCTGCTACAGACACCACCAACACTAGGGCCTTTGCCGTGCAAAAGGCTCCAGATCGCTCTCCCGGGAATCCTGGGGCCTACACTCCAAGTAACCGTAGACCTGCTACAGACACCACTGACACTAGGGCCTTAGCCGTGCAAAAGGCTCCAGAGCGCCCTCCTGGGAATCCTAAGGCCCACACTCCAGGTAGCCCTAGACCTCCTACAGAAGCCACCAACACTAGGGCCTTCGCCATGCAAAAGGCTCCAAGAGCGCCCTCCCGGGAATCCTAAGGCCCACACTCCAAGTAGCCCTAGACCTCATGCAGAAGCCACCAACACTAGGGCCTTCGCCGTGCAAAAGGCTCCAGAGCGCCCTCCCGGGAATCCTATGGGCTACACTCCAGGCAACCCTGGACTTGCTACAGACACTACCAACACTAGGGCCTTCGCTAGTCGAGCCATGGCCCCTCCACGTGTGGTTAATCTAGCCGCATTCCAAAGTCATGGCAAACAGGAAAGTGTCCTTGTTCTCCAAACCCTGCAAAAGGCTCCAGAGCGCCCTCCTGGGAATCCTGAAGGCTACACTCCAGGCGGCCCTAGACTTGCTGTAGACACCACTAATGCTAAGGCCTTTGCCGGTCGAGCCATGGCCCCTCCGCGTGTGGTTAATCCGGTCACGTTCCAAAGTCATGGCGCAATTGCCAATTGCAAATAATCGGAGCGCACCAAAGGACACTTATCAATGGGAATGTACGTGTGGTGGAAATAAAATTCCTAGAGGGCAATAAGTAGCTGCAAGTATAGAGGCTCATAGAAACCGATACTATAGTCATTTTGCACGAATAAATTGTATAAGAGTTTCGATGGTTAAATTCCATCTATTGCATGGAGTTTGTATCTTGGTGAAACATGTTTTGCTCATTTAATCGTCTAAGTCTTGTAGATCTCTTAGCAATTTTCTTATACATTGACGTTCTATCAACAAATTGGGAAGCATCCAACCGATAGTTTTCCAATATTGACGCCTAAATGTGCATGAAAATTACTAGTGACGTATGAATACTACTAGTAAATGAAGAGTTGCAAATTTAAGTTGTTACTTTGCAATATTAAAATACCAAGAGTATTAAAGTTTAATTCTCTATTCATAAAAATTACTAATTACATGTGAGTATCAAGAGTAAATGAAAATTATTAGCCACATAAAACGTTACAAGGAGTAATGCAAGTTACTTTGATGTATATGAAAATCACTAATGACATATGAATATCACATATACATGAAAGTTACTGACCAAACAGTATTTGATACTTTCCTGTATTAAAGGTTATTAAAAAAATGAAATTTTCTTCCGTTTAAAAGATAGTCACTAATTATAAATCGTACTACTAATAAGCGAAAAGATGTAAACACAAAGTTTTTTTTTTAATATTAAAAATTACTGAACACATTGAGAAGCAGTGGTCACTTAAAAGATTAAAGTATCTTTCATATACGACGATTTAGCGAAAGAATAAAAAATTATATGACAACTACTATCGACATTGAGGTTGGTTATCTTTATTGCGTTCTTATTTAGAGAACGTAAGGCACAAAGACAAGAAAACCATACGTGCCCCCAAAAAGAGAGAGCTATAATCATCTAACATTTAATCATGTTGGTATCGCTGAGGAGCGCATAGGAACAATGGTACAGATGGGGGCTTGGTTCACATGATCTATTGACTTGTCTATATGGATTAGATGCACAATACCGATTACATTCCTCTCACCATCGAATGCAAATAATTTCATATTCGGATTGCGCAATTTGTCTTGACTTGAACTTGCATGTTATATGAATCATGAGGTTATTTATTTGGTGTTTTATTGATTCAGGGTTTCACTACTTAGACGGGTGTTATTCCTGCAAAATAGATTGCACTTGGCAATTACATCATCAGCAACAAGAACTTCCCTTGAAACTGGCCGATGGAGTAATTTTTATTTTGTCAACGGTTTTGACTTGAAAGAATAGATTAAAATACTCTACTTTTGTCTTCTTTCTGCTTCCCATGAACACTTGGAATGGGGAAATTTTATACAAGGAGGATGAGATCGATTGAATAAAGCTGGACTTGGAAAACTTGGGAAGACGTGATTTTATATTTTCTTGTATGGAGGTTTAATCTCGCGTTGACGCTGTTATATATCACGTTAGAACAAGAGAAGGTTTCAACTCTAACATACTTAATCAAGATTTAAGACCGGCTTTGCCGCGCTTATGTCTTCTTTGAACCGGCCAAACAACGTTTGCTTTTTGGTATTTGTTGACCCACAAGTTTTCCTAGTCCAGCTTTATTCAATCGATCTCATCCTCCTTGCATGACCTTTGATTATTAAATTTTCTTCTTATCTGATCAAAAGTGTTCAATACGCACATTTGTGAGATGACTAAAATAAAATCTAAATCGAGACTTGACTTTACAAATTTCCCCATTCCAAGTGTTCATGGGAAGCAGAAAGAAGACAAAAGTAGAGTATTTTAGTCTATTCTTTCAAGTCAAAACCGTTGAAAAATAAAAATCACTCCATGGGACAGTTTCAAGGGCAGTTCTTGTTGCTTATGACATAATTGCCAAGTGCAATCTCTTTTGCGGGAATAACACCCGTCTAAGTAGTTGAACCCTGAATTAATAAAACACCAAATAAATAACCTCATGAATCATATAACATGCAAGTTCAAGTCAAGACAAATTGCGCAGCACGAATATGAAATTATTTACAACGATCGCTTCTCTTCTCTGGTTCTTCGAAGCTTCGAAACTCCGACTGACGCTCGCATTTCTTCGTAGACCAATCTACCTCCCATGGCCAATTCAGATCTTTGATCATGTCGCTGTGCTCCCGAAGGTCCTATACTCGGTCCCCGGTGACCTGCATGTGCTTCTAGGTCTCTGGACAAGGAAGGACGTCGTAAATGATTTCAAATGCGGATCTTCTTGATGCTGTCTGCTGCGAGCTAATGATGTTACTTGCCCTGTAAGCTGGAAAACTTTTAGCAAACATCTTCATTCCGATGTGGTTAAATGAGCGAGAGATCTCCTCTTTCTTTGGTGACCCGTTAGCAGCATTTGCTTTATCTTTGATGATCTAATTGGGAGATTAACTAGCGTTTGCTGATCACACTGACAGAATTTAGAACATTTGCTTGGCATATTACCATACAAAGATAGGTACGGCTGTTCGACTCATCTATACGATAGTTTGCAGGATTAAATACTGCTCGGGCATCTATTATACTCATCTTTCTTTGCCGCTGTAGTGGCTTCCGCCGGTAAGAGGATCTCTTCTATATCTCTTATAGACGTCAGAAGGAGTTTGTTGTATAAGAGTTTTCCTAATGTGAACTACATTAATTGATATTGTAATTTACTGTTTTTATGGCTACCGTAAAACAGGGTTGGTCTAAGGTGAATAGAAGGTTTCTTAATTAGTTTAATATAGAGCTAACTAGTGTAGGCCGAGTTGAGCCTGGCCCGTAATGAGAAGGCCTAGCTGGAAACTCTATAAATAATGCTAAAGTCTCTCCTCTAACTCTTCTCTAACCCTAATTCTCACATATATCTTCACCTAAGGAGCATTTACCTAACGCTAAAACGTGAGGGGGCCACCTCATTGAACTAGTGATACAGAGGGCATTAGAGGAGAAGGACTTGCATGTGGAATATTGTGTTTCTGCTTCCGCTTCAAGAATGATGGATTCCAAAATAGGTGCGTTAATCTTTCTACTCAATTATGCATGTTCTTGTTCTAGTTATGGAAATTTTGAAGTTGCGCAATTTGCATCCAACATGTGGTATCAAAGCCTTCATAACCCTAGAACATTAACGCAAATGATTTTGTCATCATTTGAGATTTTCAAAATTTTTCGTAAAATAAAAATAGAATTAAATTATATATTCGGACTGGGCTCAGTGAGACGAGCAAAATTGTGGGCGGCACGTCGCCGAGGGAAGCCCCACGCTCCCCCATGCGCAGTCACACGCTGCCTGGGCGTCAAGCACGCACCCCACACGCGGTCACGCGCCCTCATGCGCTCCCACACGCAGGGTGTGGCTCATGCGTGCAAAGCACACAGGTGCTAATGTCATGATGACGTCAGCGACCTAGGCCAGACCTAGCATGACCCGATTTGCCGCCGACCCGACCCAACTCGAGGACCCGACCCGACTCGGTCAATTGGTCAGACCGGGCGGCAGGATCGAATAGTTGAGCTGGGAACCGGTTGGACCGCGACTGGTCGGACTGGATTTGATCGTTCTCTTCGCCATGCGCAGCGCACTCAGGCAGCACGTGCGGGCGCATGGAGTCTCTGTTTAGCGCGTGGTTGGTGGCGTTGGATTCGTATTGCCATGTTCTATCCCGTGGTGTATTTATTTTACATGTTTGATGATTTTATGGATGTGAAAATACATACAAAGCCCTAAATACGTGTATTTTTAGTGTATTTTTGCGTATTTTTCTTGTATTTTCTATGTTTTTGGAAATACATGTGTTGGGTTACTAATATGTTATCACATAAACATTATAAAAGTGCGATTCACTAATAAAAATTAAACTTTATTGTATTTTATTAATGAATAAGGCAGTGTAATTAATATAGCATGTGATTTGAGTGATATGATGCCCCTATCACTAAAGTTAAAATCACATGTATATGGTGTATGTAAGATGTAAAGATTATATCCCTAGTATAAGAGAGTTTCAAGTATTCAATTGAGTTGTGACCACCAAAATAGCATACTTGATTGGGTTTGAGAAATTTCGATCTCATATATTGATTGAGATGTCTCATAGTCTAATGCATAATCATACTCCCAAAGGGAGTGATTGTGTATTAGTTCATAGAGGGATATATGATGGTATGGTAGAGGAGTGACTGATCCTAATGGTTCATATGCCCAAAGGTGATTAATTCACGAAAATTAGAATATATTCTTATAACCGCTATCATGTGGGGAGTGCACAATTGCATTTCATATATTCTGCCCAAAGGTGATTATGTGATTTTGCATGTAACTCTCTGGATATGTACTTGTACGTCAAGTTACTCAATGCTCACATAATGCTAATTATATATACTACTTGTCTTTTAGTTACCTTTTCTATAAACGATAACTCAGTCACTAGTGAGGTTCTTGCTGGTTCAAACTTTAAGAAATGAAGAGAAGATTTTCTGTTTGCTATGGAGATGGCAGATGTTCATATGGTTATGACTGTCAATCGGCCGGCAGATCTTACTATCGAGAGTACAGAAGCTCAAAAAGCTCCTTTTACTACCTGGGAAAAGAGCAATAGAATTTGCTTACTGTCGATGAAGCGTTCCATTCAAGAACATCTGAAAAGTGATTTGCCTGCAGATTGCACTGCTAGGCAGATGATGGAAGCCTTAATGGCTAGAAACCGTGTCTCACCTAATGCTGAGATAGAAACACACCTGCAAACACTATTTACTATGAAGTATGATGGATTTGGTGGAGTTAGAGATTATGTTATGAGGATAGTAGATTTGCAGACAAAGCTTGAGGCTCTCAATGTTGTTATTCCCACTGCTTGCATTGTGCATTAAGCTCTAAATAATATATCTCCTGATTTTGGATTATCAAGACCAATTATAGTTCCCAAGATGAAATCTGGTTAGTTAATGACCTAATTGCAAGGCTGGTGGCAAAGGAAGAAAAATTGAAGAAGGATAAAGGGCACATTGTGCTTTATGCTTCTAATTCTGGCAATGATAAGGGTAAGAAGGTAAAAAATTTATACTCATAAGGGCAATTCTGAAGTTGCTGAACCTTCCAACAATAAAGAAAATTCTGAAGGTGCTGGACCTTCTAACAGTTTGAGTCCCAAGAAAGCATTCACCAAGAATAATGGTGTTTATTGCTACTTTTGTAGGGAGAAATGACATGTAAAGAAATGCTACAATAAATTTGAGGCTTGGTTGTTTAAGAGAACCAAGAGTGAGCCTAAAAGTAATGATTTTTTGGCATTTGTTTATTAATCCAATCTATCTGAAGTTCCAACCAATTTGTGGTGGCTAGATAGTGGTGTAACTAATCATATTGCATTTACTATATAGGGATTCATAAACTGAAGAACGTCAAATCATGATGAATCAAAGCTCACTATTGGAAACAGTGTTGGAGTTGATGTCGAGTTCGTGGGAGATGTTATTTTGATTTTAGATTCTGGTTTTCGGATGGTGTTAAGAAACACTTTTTACATACCTTCTTTTAGACGGAATTTAGTTTTTGTGTCTTGTTTGGACATGTGTGGATACTCTTTTGAAATAAAGAGTAACACTATTTCCATGTTTTATGATTCAAATAAGATTGGGTGTTGCAATTTATCCAATGAATTATATTGATTGAGTTTATTTCCCACCGACATGTACGTTACTTACTCAATTGAAAAAGTCATTTCCAAAATGCCTCTATCTAAGGAACAGTCTTATGCATTGTAGCATAAACGTCTTGGTCACATCTCTAAAGAAAGAGTAGAAAGGCTTATAAAGGCTGATATCTTGCCTACTCTTAAAGGTAATCAAGAGACTTGCGTAGACTGTTACAAAGGTAACATGACTAAGATAAAGAAGAAATCCGTTGTACGAAATTCAGACTTGTTGGAGGTTATTCACACTAATATTAGTGGACCACATACAGCTATTTTGTGCAGAAATTTTTATTTCATCACATTTATTAACGATTCCTGTTATAGATACTTATACTTGATTAAAAAAAAGTCTAAGTCTCTTGACATATTCAAGATTTTTCGGACTGAAGTGGAGAAACAATTGGGAAAAGTTATAAAAATTGTCAAATCTGATCGTGATGATGAGTATTTTGATAGGTACGGTGATGCTGAATAACTTAAAGAGCGGTTTGCTAAATACTTAGAGGATTATGGGATAATAGGTCAGTTTACTATGCTCAGAAGTCCTAAACAAAATGATGTAGCTGAAAGGCGCAATCGTACTCTTATGGACATAATGATAAGTATGATTAGTATGACCAATTTACCTAATTTTCTATGGGGTGAAGCTTTGAAAATAACTCTTTATATTCTAAATCATGTTCCTACTAAAGCGATTCCATTAACTCCTTTTAAGTTGTGGATTGGACGTAAACCTAACTTGAATCATCTTAAAGTTTATGAATGTTCAGCATAACTGAAGTTATATAATCCAATATTGAATAAACTGGATTCCAAAACTACTCGGTGTTACTTTGTGTCTTACCCAGATCATTCAAAGGGGTATCGGTTTTATTATTCTAATGGAGATACAAGAATTGTGGAATCTCATACTGCAAAGTTTATGGAATTTGATGTAGTTGAAAAGGATAGCTACTCACAAGTTATCGAAGATGATAGTATGGTAGGGATTACTGGGTCATTGTCTCATCCTATGCAGACAACTATAGAGCTTCCTACGCCATAAACTGAGTGTGTTATGGCTCAAGATCCTATCGTTGAGACAATTCCTGATGAAATTCCTCAAGCCCCTCAAATTCAAAATAAGGTTGAAGAAGCTTAACTCAGAAGATCAACTAGGGAAAGGCGTTCAGCTATACCACCAAACTATGTTGTTTACCTAAAAGAGCATGATTATAATATTGGTTGTGTTGTTGATTCGGTCACTTATACGAATGCCATCTCATGTCCTCAATCAGATTTGTGACTAGATGCAATGAAAGATGAGATGCAATTTATGAAACACAATGGTGTTTGGGAGTTTGTTGAATTGCTTGAAGGTTGTAAACCTATTGGCTGCAAATGGGTATTCAAGACTAAAAGGGATACTAAAGGAAAGATTGAAAAGTTTAAAACCAGACTTGTAACTAAGGGTTTCACTCAAAGAAAAGGAATAGATTATGAAACAACATTTTCTCCAGTTTCTTCTAAAGATTCCTTTAGAGTGATTTTGGCATTGGTAGCTTATTTCGATATAGAGTTACACCAAGTGGATGTTAAAACTGTTTTTCTAAATAGAGATCTTAATGAGGAGGTTTATATGGTGCATCTTGAAGGTTTTGCAGCAGATGACTCAGGTAAGCTTTTTTGTAGATTGAAAAAGTCTATTTATGGCCTAAAGTAAGCTTCTAGACAATGGTATTTCAAATTTCATAGTGTTATCATTTCATTCGGATATAGTAAGAACAAAGTAGATCGGTGTATATACACTAAGGTTAGTGGGAGGAAATATATTTTTCTCATACTTTATGTGGATGATATTTTGCTTGCTAGTAGTGACATTGGTTTATTGCATGAGACAAAGTGGATGTTATCAAAAAAATTTGACATGAAAGACCTTGGTGAGGCATCTTTTGTTCTTGGCATTGAGATCCATAGGGATCGTTCACGCCGTTTATTGGGTTTGTCTCAGAGGGCATATATTAATCGCATTTTAAGACGATTCAATATACATGATTGCAAACCAGGAATTGCTTATGTTATTAATGATGATAAATTGAGTCTTTCACAATGCCCTAATTCAGATTTTGAGAATGCTCAAATGAAGGATGTATCTTATGCTAGTATACTTAGAAGTATCATGTATGCTCAAGTTTGCACTAGACCAAATATTGCTTTTGCAATAGGGCTTTTAGGAAAATATCAATCAAATCCAAGGCGCAATTACTAGGTTGATGCTAAGAAGGTTTTAGGGTACTTAAAGAAAACAAGGGATTATATGCTAATTTATAGACATGTTCCAAACTTGCAACTAGCAGGCTATTCATATGCAGATTTTGCTGGTTGTCAAGATGATAAGAAGTCAACTACATGATACATATTTATGTTGGTAGAAGGTGCAGTATCATGAAAGAGCGAAAAATAGAAATCCATATATTCTTCTACCATACAAGCAGAATTTGTAGCATGCTTTCCAGCTGCTATTCAAGTTATTTGGCTCCGGAACCTCATTAGAGAGTTATCTGTTTTTGATTTTGACCCATACAATTATATTGTGACAATAACTTTGCAATGTTATTTATTAATAACAACAGAAGTCTCAAGGGATCTAAACATATGGAGGTCAAGTTTTTGACCATAAAGGAATCAATGCAGAATGGTGATGTTGCAGTAGATTATATTCCTACATATGATATGGTTGCAGATCCACTAACTAAAGGCCTATGCCTATGTATTTTTTATCGACATGTCATTAGAACAGGCCTAGGAGCATCTTGGGATGTTGTTTTTTAGTAGGAGCTGTGTTTTATGTTTCTTTGAATAAAGTTTACATATGTTTTGTTACAATTTAGTAACACTTTGATATATGTATGTCAACTTTTGTATTCAATAAATATTTTTGAATTGATTGTTATTATGTTGAATATATATATTGTTAAAAGTCTTAAGGTATTGTTTAAAGCTTGAGTGAAGGTTAGGAGCATCCGGGCATCCGGTTATTAGCCTTGTGCATATATCTTGTGATACATAAAGAAATATTAACCGTAAGGATAAGACATTTATGGATTCATTGGAACCATAAATCATTCTTTAGTGGCATAAGCTTTTTTGTGTCGCCTAAGGTAAGAGAATAGTAACTGACAAATGAGATCTCTCTATGAAAGATGTTATCCATTTGCTACACTACCATATTGAATTTATATCAATAAAGTTGAGAGCACTCGTGATCATAGAAGGCTCTGTGTATACATGCAGTTATCGTCATGATTCGGTGTTTGAGACTTTATGGGATAGGATTGACTATTAAGAATTATCTCTAGATCAATGTGCACACATACGGTACAATTTCAATTAATATAGTCTAAGTGGAAGAATGTAAGAGTTTTCATAATGTGAACTATATTAATTGATATTGTAAATTACTGTTTTTACGGCTATCTAAGGTGAGATAGAAGGTTTCTTAATTAGTCTAATATGGGGCTGGCTAGTGTGGGCAGAGTTAAGCCTGGCCCGTAATGAAGGAGCCTGGTTGGAAACTCTATAAATAGTGCTCAAGTCTCTCATCTAACCCTAATTCTCATATATATCCTCAATTAAGGAGCGTTTACCTAACGCTAAACGTGAGGGGCCGCCTCATTGAGCCAGTGATACAGAGGGCAATAGATGAGAAGGACTTGCGCGTGGAATATTGTGTTTTCGCTTTCGCTTCAAAAACGATAGATCCCAAAACATTTACATTAATCTTTCTACTCAATTATACATGTTCTTATTCTAGTTATAGAGATCATAGGGTCACGCAATTTGCATCCAACATGTTGTGCTCAAGCTCTTGCAACTGGAGCTTTGGCTTTAATAAGAGAAAATCCTTTCATGCACTATGATAAGGTTTATGCATGTTTACCTGGAGTTTATTTTGTGTTTAGTCGTTAAAAATTATTGCAGAAGCTTGAATTAGGGATGTTCACTAACAAAGTACTAGACTTCTAAATCTCCTTTACAGCAACAAATTTTCACCATCCCCAGACACCGAATCGCGAGCATCAATCGTGTGAAGAGAGCCGCCGGAGAAGCTCGTCCCTACAATTCACACGATAAATCACAAAACTTCCAGTTACTTTCTCTCAAACCCCGCGCGCGTGCCAAAAATAAGGGTGAGCATGGTCCGGGTTGGTCCGGGCCACCCTCTAACCCTAGGACCAACCCGTACAGTGTTGGTCCTCAATTTTTAGGACCGAGGACCGGACTGACCCAATGGGTTCGATCCGGTTCCAGGATCAACCCAGGACCGATCGATAATTTTTTTTCGTCTTATTTTTTATACCTCCTAGAAAAGCAAACCTACAACTTCAAATTACACATACATCAACAATGCAGCATTGTACAACTAAACTATAAATAAAAATTCATATTTAACAAATTTAAGATGACATAATAACAGAAATTTCGTACCTACTAACCACTTATCGAGATATGGGACAAGATGGAAAGTTCTTATAATCATCTATCTTTAATATTCATAACACCATATGCAATAGTGTTTTCTTGCATTTGATCATGTAACGTCCACTCAACCAAAAAATAAGCTTCACACCACTTGACTAGTAAATCACCGTAGCAACTGCAATACTACTCTACTCTTTAAAAACTTCTACCATTTGACACAAATTGAAAATGCAAAGTGCAGCTGAAATTCATTAGTAAAATACAATTAAACCATAAAGAGTTCAAAATACTTAATATAAACCATGAATATATAATTAATCCACTTGAACTTCTAAAAACTTAAAAACAAAACAAACGACACATAATTAATACTCAACAAAAGTTTTAAATTGAAATTACTATTAGTGCTATTGATAGAACATCTTAATATAATATAATATAATAAACATTTTACTTAGATTTGAATATATAAAAGAATTATAAATAATATAATATAATATACAGAGTTGGTCCAGGGTTGGACCGACCAAAAACACTTAGGACCGAGGACCAACCCGCACAGTGTTGGTCCTGGAATTTCAGGACCAACGACCAACCCAGTCCCCTTGGGAACCGGACCAGGACCGGCAGGGTTGGGCCGGTCCAGGGTCGGTCCAGGGTCGACCCTAGACCACTGCTCACCCCTAGCCAGAAAAAAGGCGAAACCATACTCCATATCGTAAATATTGCGAAAACCGACATTCATCCGAATCGTAAACGGATCGAAGAGCGAACAAATTACAACTAACCCTAAACACCCCCGCGGCCGACAACACCGGAAGAGACGGTTACCTTGGACGAAGCCTTGGACAGCTTTTTCTTCAGCGAAGCGGAGGAAGACGGAGGCTTCTTCCCCATTGCCGAGGAGCGATCGCGACCTGCAACGATAAAAGAAATGTGAAGCGGTGTTTGGTGCTTAATTATGTTACCCCTAGCAACTCGTAATTTTAACATGTAGTAAGTAACTTGGAACAAAAAAAAAAAAAAAAAACAAGCATCCACTTATCTACTATTAGTAAACTCTTAACTTATATAAAATTACACATTTTACCATCTTAATGAATTTTCTTAATATGGCCATGAATTTCGATAAATAAAAAAAATCAAGAGTTTTTGTGAGTAATAATAACAGATTCACGTGACTCCATGCTAAAAGCATCCATCAATAGTTACATTAGTATTCATACATTTGTAGTAATTGTCCTATATACTATGTCACAAAATATATCTACGGAGAGGTTTTTTTTTTTTATTTTATTGAGATTTTGAATTTTCAAGTGATATAAGTGATCATGGATTGATTTTCCACCCAGCTCGCACGAACGGTTTCAGTTCATTCTCCAAACGCCTCGCGAGCGTGACCACCTCGACAGAGAAAGTTTAAATTGAACTTTTGCCCGCCATTGTTCAGCACACTACTCAGATGCTATGTATACTCGCAGAAGAGAGATTGTTAAGCGGTGTTTGGTGCTTAATTATGCAGGGGGCATCGCTTTGTCAAAACGAATCAAGAAAATGACTGCAATGAATTTAACAACCAGCAGGAGAGGGGGAAGACGATGCTTGTGAGAATCACAGTAGATCTCCAACCATGTGGACGTTTTCTCAGCTACATGCAACCTTCTTCGGCCGATGCCTGGGAAGTTTTCGAGAAGTCATTGGCCGATGCCCTAGGGTTTTCAAGAAACCTCCGGTCCTTCTCTCTCAAGCCATTCTGAAAGTCAGCTGATCAGTCTTACGCCGATCACTGTATTCACAGGGAGTTCGACGGCCAATTGACGTTGTCGTAGACGTATAATTTTTCACTGCGTGATGGGAGGTGCGTGGTGGTGAGCAGCGCTATGGATGCAATGCTTTATCCATAGGACGCTTCTCCGACTTTCGCAAGTAATTATTAGGGCAAATGCCCTCACATCGACAAAGTTCCAATGCACTGTGATGTCTTTGTTTAACTCCAATTTGTCGTAAGGAAAGTATTTACTCAATGTATATTTTTTATATTTCATTTCAATTAATCAAATGATATATAATTATTTTTAATATTGTGGCGAGTGTCATGATATTTTATTATTCTTCAAGCTTACAAGTTGAGGCGTCGAGCTGGTTTTGAACATCCCGTTCTTATGAGTCATAATTGAGATTCTCTTTGACAAAGGCTAGTATGAGTTTGAGACAAATTTGTAAAACTAGTATGAGTTTATCAAGTTTATGTTTACGACAAGAACTGTCATTCCAAACTCAGTTCACTATCTTTTTCACTTTCTAGTTTCTACCATTTGATTGGAATTATTTTCAGGAGATCGGATCATCACTAGTCGAGGAGCTAGCACTAGAGAGTGCAATACATATTCAAAACGGAATCGAGTCGAATCATAACATTGAGCAGGTCATTTGTGAATTTCAAGTGAGCCTCGTTCTATCCAATTTAGTAGATATAACAAATTTAACAAATTATTCTCCTCAGACAAGTTCACACGTTGGAGAAATTATCGGTTGCTCTCGGATCACCACGTTTGAAGCTAGCCCAACCAATAGAATCTCCTTTTCAGCGGTGTGTTTGTTTTTATCTTCTTCTTTTTTTGTCTGAATTTGTTTTTCTTTTGAAGAAGTGGTTTTTGACAATGAGTAGGTACATCGGTTGACAATTTTCATCATGATCGCCGCTTCACCGACATCGTTTCTCCTTTTCGGTCGAAACGTCCACTTCATCGTCGTTTTCTTAGGGTGCGCATGATAAAATTTCTGTTTCTCGATTTCTCTGTTTCTCTGTTCTCCGGAACAGGTTTGGAACAGAAATCCGTTTGGTAACACAATCTGATTTCTCTATTTGAAACAGATTTCTATTCCGAAATAGAGAAATCGAAGAAATCGAAGCTGAAATTTTTAGCTTCTCGGTTTTCAAACAGAAATAGAAATTTTTTTCTCAACTTTTCAATTTAGTCCAAAATATTTTAGATCACTAATATTGAAATAGAAATAGAAATAGAAATAGTTAATTTAGTCCAAAATATTTTAATAATTTTTTAATATAATCATTTCAATCAATATTGATTAAAATCTTAACCATTGGGCCAAATGGTGGGAATTGAATGGACAAGGCTTCATTTGTTGCACTCAAGAGATTTCACGCATGGTAATAGTCAACTTGCCACATTCATATCTAACGAGTCTTTCTTCACCTACTCTTCCGTAGTACGCAAGACAACGGCTCTATCTAGCTAACTATTTTTTTATTCATAAACTTCATATTAAGACGGTAAAAAGGGGTCAAATCATTAGGGTTTCATCCGATTTTTTCTTTTATAAGGAAAAGAGATCTAATAAGGAATCTGTTGTTCTTGTAAGAGTGTTGATGAAAATACAGATTTTGATAATAAATTTTTAAATAATCCTAGTGTTGATAATTTTGAAAAAAATTGGTGACGATTTTTGAACATGGTGAGGATTTTTTTTTTTAACAAAATTTGTAAAGAAATTGGAATTAGACTTGAAGTTAGGACTTTTTAGGAGATTAGACTATTATAAGCATGGCTATCATTAGACTTATTTGATTAACGTGAAATCAATTTCGGCAAAAACATAACGACAGATTCACTACAATTGAATTTCAATTGATTTTTTTTTTTGCCACGTCGTTTATTTTTCGAAAGAAAATATTACGTAATACGAAATGTAAACACATGTAATAGGAAATTCCATGAAATTGTATTTTCAACTTTTGTAATGTATTAGTATTATTTCGACTATTATTTTGTATTTGAGGATTTCCTATGTTGTTTTAGTATTATTTTGACTATTATTTTGTATTTGAGGATTTCCTATGTTGTCATCTAATCAATTTATATTCCTAGAAATTAAAATTTTATTCTGTTATCAAACGGATTTTGTTTGAGAAATAGAAATTTTAGTCGTTATCAAACGGGTTTCTTTGCTCGAGAAACTTGTCAGGGGGAATAGAAATTGAGAAATTGATTTCTGGCCAGAAATCAATTTCTGTTTCAGAAATTTTACCATGCGCGCCCTTAGTGGTTGGGCTTGATGACATTAGCTGGGCGAGAAAATATTGCTTAGGCACCGCCCTCCTCGTCAGTTAAAGCTATCTCCATTCACTAATCGCTACGTGTTCGTCAAGAGTGCGATCACCTGCTCAGCGACCGCCGCCATGCTCGTTCGGTGCATCCACCACCAATCATGGATTCTCGTTCAACGCCGCCAAATCCACATTGTCGATGCTGAACTCGGTAGTTCCAAACTTCCAACCTTCCGGGGGACAACCCAGAGAATTCATCGCCCACATTCAACTCACGATCAGAGCCTCGCAGAGCACGACCATCTCGCAAAGCTCTTCAGGATTGAGATCGACGGAGTAGTCGACGGTTGCTCTTATCAGCCGGAGGCGGTGACAGCAACGGCGCTCCACTTGAGGGACGCGGGAGGGTATGAGGGTGAAAACAAGGAAGAGAAAGAGAGGGATGCGAAGGTGGAGGTTTAACAAGCGAATCATTTGGATTGAAGGTCTTGAACTTCCTGGGAAAAATGAGGAGGGTCGAAGCCAAAGCTCTGATAGGAATGTCTCTGTGAATAGAAGTCGAAAGTGTTACTTACAAAATGAAGCAAAGAGAGAATGTTGTTTTGAGCTTGCTTTTGGTTGGATTGGCTATGGCGATTCCGTCAAGTCATTCAGGATCAAATTGAGGAGTGTTTATGGAAATGAGCAAGGGCTCTATGAAAAACATGAAATGTTATATATATTAAAAATGGTATTGCTAAAATAGTTTTATACAACACAAATTTAATACATAATTTTTATAATTTTTATAATTTTTTTAAATTGAATTTTAATTATTTTTTATTTTTAAAATAAATTATTTTTATTTTTTATAATATAATTTTTTAATTTCCTTTTTCTTTTTTTTTTTTTTTTTCTTCTTCTTCTTCTTTGGCTGGGCGTTGGTCGTCATGCCAGCCACCGGAAGGAGGTAGAAGAAAAAAAAGAAGAAGAAGGAAAGAGAAAAAGAAAAGAAAATTAAAATAATTATAATTATAATTTCGATTTTTATAATAAAAAAATTGTAAAGTTAAAGAGGGAAGACAGAGTTTATGAGGTTTTGGTTGAAAATGGGTTCTAAATAATAAATCTAACCCATTTAAGAGCCACTTAAAACCCACGTATCTTAAATATTTACTTGTTAAACCCATTTTAACTAGTTTCTTCAAAAAATAAGTGACCCATATATAACCAATTTATGATTTAAATAGGTCATATATAGGTCTAAGACCCATTTTGCCACCTCTAATGGCGATCAATTGGTAGAGGAACATTATCTAACATGGAGGGCTAGGCCTATACAATATTTTCTCATGAGGGAGCACTAATAATTTTGTCAGCCTGTATCTCATCTTTCTTATGGCCGATACCTTTTGCCATGTTGGACATCTAACAATAAGTTCACATGCCAATCTTTTATTGGTTGGGCTACGTGACGATCACTAACAATGTCGTCACGAGGTAGCCTAAATCTCACTTTCCCGCCACAGGAGACTTATGACAACTTATGGTCATGTGATAGTTTTTTATTGGTTAGGCTAAAAGATGGAGAGTGTTAGGACCATCAATGAGGTTGGTCGGGCGGAAAATAGTCCAATCCAAATTAATCGATTTAATTCATTCTAACCACCTCGTGCTCCGTACAAATTCATTGATCTATATCCAACTCATATATATATATAATACATCAATATTTAAACCATCCTATGAAAACCTACACCCACCTACCTAACCAATCTTAAACTCTTCATGTTTATATGTTAATTTGGATAAATATTGCATATCTAAATTAAAAATAAATTATCATGATAAGAAAAGAAAAAGTCAAAAAGTCAAAAAAGTTCTGTAGATTGAAATACTATAATCAACTAGGAAAGCGTGCATGTGTTGCGATGACGCAAGCCGTGACCGCATGCTTTATTGATTCAAGCCAATCCAATCCCCTTTTTTGGTCGCCAAGTCCAATTCATCACTAAAATATTCAATAAGTGGAAGATGCATAACTTGTTAAGTGGACGAACATGACATCATCAACATTATATAAACATGGTCTCATAAGATGAACTTTTCATAAAAAAAATGAGTCGAAGTTTATCTAAATTCTATCACTTTCAATTTATTAAGGTTCATGATTGTCATAATTGAGCTTGGAAAGCCACACTCGATTCACTTTATGGCACTCCACATCACTTTATCTAAAAGTTGACTGTTGGACTTGAATGGTTAAACTTTAAAAAAGAGTATGAGGCTTAGTAGGCAAAAAAAAAAAAAAAAAAAAAAATCTTTGGGCCTAATAAATCAAACTAAAATGCTTTGTAAGAAATTATTGAACGAAATCAACATTTTCAAAATTTTTAGCAAAGAATCATTGAAGGAAATCATTAGACCTGCCAACCATTTGTGAATATTGAGGCCAACAATCAACGGACAAATCATGAAAGAGGAAGGAGAGGTACAAAAAAGTCATGGCAAGCCATCGAGTCATGAGAAGAGAGAGAGAGAGATTGTAGAAATAGTCTTAAGAGTGGGTCGGGTTTAGGTAACTTCCAAACCCATTTAACACTTATATTTATTAGAGCTGTCATTCTGAATCTCATTTATTATATATCACCAACTATACATGTCAAAATAGATGACAGATCATTTTTTTATCTCTTGATTTGATGGTCCGAATTGTTTTATGAATTAGTTATGTTCTAAAAATTTGTTTAAAATAATAAAACTTGTGTTATGGCCATTCTATGGGATCAAAACTCTTTGACTTTCTCTTTGCTCTCTTTGGTTCTCATTTGATCTCGTTCACTAGATCGCTTTCTTCCCATTGGAAAAGTATGTTCACAATATGAGTCGGGTTAAACATGTATAAATTTATATCATATAAAAAGGAATTGGATAGGTCGATGTGGATTTAATCATTTGCAATTCGAGCCTGACGCAGCTGTTAAGAAATGGAATTACGACCTACCTTGGAAGTTCCGAAGAGGCGGCGCCGCTCGTTTTGCCATGTCAGTTTTTAGTCAACGTTCGGCCAGACCTCGTCTCGTCTCGATCCCCCAAACACGAGGAAAAAAAAAAGTTTCTTTCTCTCTCTCTCGCCAACTTTTCCGGCACTCGCCGTCTCCGATCGCGGCGATGAACCACCCCATCTCCGGCGCCGACCGCCCCTTCCCGCCGGGACCCGCCGGCAATGCCGCCGAAGACCCTCGCGTCCCACCGCTCTTGAGCCTCGCCGCCGTCCGCCTGAGGCTGGACTCGGTGCGGCGGCTCCTGGCGCAGTCCCTTTGCAGCAACACCCTCCTGAGCAAGGACCAGATGGACATGGTCTCCGCGGAGATCGCGTCGGCGATCCACCGGATCGTCGTCGACGGCGCCGCCCTGTTCAGCTCCTCCCGCGGCTCCGCCTCCGATCCCGAGCCGGAGCGCTCGTACCCGAAGCTGCCGGAGCTGCCGGTTCGGAGCCCCGTGGACCAGCCGGAGGTCGAGGTGAAAGCCGAGACGGACGAGGTCGAGCTCGAGCCCGAGCTCGAGTCCGATTGCGAGATCGTGGAGCTCAACGCGGCCAAACTCCTCGCCGAGCACGCCCACTTCTGCGACGTCTGCGGGAAGGGGTTCAAGCGGGACGCGAACCTGAGGATGCACATGCGCGCGCACGGCAACCAGTTCAAGACGCCGGAGGCGCTGGCGAAGCCGGAGAGGTGCGCCGACGCCCCGCGGAAGACCCGGTTCTCCTGCCCCTTCGAGGGGTGCAATCGGAACAAAGGGAACAACAAGTTCCGGCCCCTGAAATCGGTGATCTGCGTGAAGAATCACTTCAAGAGGAGCCACTGCCCGAAGATGTTCGCGTGCAACAGGTGCAACAAGAAGAGCTTCTCGGTGCTGGCCGACCTGAAGAGCCACTCGAAGCACTGCGGGCAGTCTAGGTGGAGGTGTTCCTGCGGGACCACCTTCTCTAGGAAGGACAAGTTGTTTGGGCACATGGCTCTGTTCGACGGTCACATGCCCGCGGTCGCCGGAGATCATGAGGAGAAGGCTTCGGCGTCTGGGGTTGTTGCTATGGAGGATGATGGAGATGAAAATGCCAAGGTGGAGGAGGAGGAATTGGCTGCGAATTCAGTTGATGGTGGTTTCTTCGAGGGGTTGCTTGATGGGTTTGGACCGCTTGATGGCTACACCATTCAAGATCTCTTGAATGGGATGGGCAATGGTATGCAGGGGTTTCCTGGGGTTCAACATTAATCCGGTGGATGCATTTATATTTCGTGGATTGTTGTATATGATGTTTCTGTAATAATAACGTAGGACGATTCTGTCTGCGGTTGTGTTTGTTATCGTTACTAATGTTGATCATCGTAGCATTTGTGCTTACCTGGTCTTTTCTTGATTTGCAATAAAGTTCCCATCTTTACTTAGCACACCATTCTAGAACCTGTGTTGATTGATTTAAGCTGGACACCATCATTTTACTGGACTTATTAGAAGTGCCTTACACAACGGAATTTGCTGGTGTTGATTCAAGTGAGCAGGCGGACAAATCCACTCCAAAAGAATCTCGTTGTGCACACTGTCTTATTCTCATGCGTGACTATTGATTGAGGTGTTCATTTTGATCTGCATTTGCTGAAGTGACTGGAGCTTCCATATCCCTGTTTATGTGTCATATGACTAGATTTGCCTCACTTGTCACTTGACTGAGACATTGGGTAATCAAACTTGAGTAGCTATCTGCAATTGCTAGCAATTTTTTCTCCTGTAATAGTAGTGGCTGTGCATATTATGCGAGCAAGCTGTTTGTTAAATAGGCTGTTGTTTGATCTGGAATCTCACCATGAACGAGACAATCAGAACATGATTTTGTCCTTTCTCTAGCTGTCTGAAAGTTTTACCATTTGTCAGCATTGGGCTATCATTTGTCGAGCAACTATTTTGCTCAGATTACTTGTACTTTTGGAAATCAGTCTGATGTATATATCAAGCACATTACTTGGTACTCCCTTTACATGTAAGTTGCATCTTACATGTGGAACTTGGTCAATGTGTGGGTCAAGTCAGGCTAGGCAGTGCTCTTGTAGAATGACAAGTCTGATGTTTGGCTCTGCTAACCTTGGTCCTCGGAAGCCTTTCCCAAGCTTGCTCATTGCTTGAAAACAAGAAATTTATGTATCAAAGTTCAGGCTTGGGGGAACCTGTTGAGCTGGTTAGAGCGGCAGTTTTTTTGAATGATACATAAGATTTGACCAAGAAGGTACTGGTACCACCCCTATGCTAGTCGGCTTCAAAAAAGTGGCCTTCCATAAGCAAGATAATAGAAAAAAATTCTGCTGCTTGATTAATTTTAAATTGCACTGTGCCTAGGGGTCTTTCCTGAAGTAGCAATTGGACCTCAGAGATCCTAACCCATGATTAGGTCTAGCACTTAACCACATCAAATTAATAATTGAAGAACTGAAACCCAGTAATAGGAGAAATGTTGGTGGAACAACTAGAAGTGGGAATATTAGGATTCGATCTCCTACTAGTGCCCTCCTACAAATTAGCTGTTTGTCCAATTATAAGATTCACATGCATTGTGTATTCAGCATGCTTCTTAAGATGTTCTTTTAGGTAAACTGTTTCTGGCCATTATGGTCTTTTATATGTTGAGACCAAATTTGGCAAGCTACTATTTGCAACTCATGGATTGACTCTTGGTGTTGCATTTTAACAAATTTAAGTTTAGTTACTTGTATGTCCTCATAACAAGCTATAATCGATGCTATATAATTGTTTTGTGGCTGCTATAAATTAAGACTGATGCATAATGGCTTTCAACGTCATTTGCCATGTAAGCCGGAAACATGAAAAAAAGGGTGGCAAACCTCTTCTTGAAGAGTGTTTAAATGACTGGAAGATCTCCTCTTTAGTAAACTGTAAGCTGCATTTGCTTGATCATTGATGATCTAATTGTTTGGAAGTGAACTACCGTTTGCTCTTCACTGGACTGACGGAATTTACAGTATATGCTTAGCCAATTTTCATACAGATTAGTACAGCAGTTCATATGCAGAAGCAATTGTTCGATGCTTTACATGAAAGAGTTTTATAACAATCTCTCTCTCTTTCTTTCTACGTATGTACATAAATGTGGTATTGTTGAATAGTTCTGAAATTACTTAGTAGGTGGGACTGCAGAAATTTTTGCTCTAGCAGCCTAAGCTCCTGAATACTCAGCAGGTTCCTGCTGAAGTCCAAATTTGGACCTCGTTCTTTGGATGTCGTCTGGCAATCACTTCTAACACGATCATTACCTTTGGCTATACATGTCAGGACGGTTCCTTGCAGCTTGTGGTTGCGTTGGTTTTAAGGTTTGGTTGCATAGTAGATTTTTGTATCCATGAGATACCTTTTCCATGTACTTGAACTTTTCGAGCACGCCTTTCTTTGCTGTCGATGGGTATCCCTGGTGACTACCGTCACATCATCTATGGAGCACGTTGTCAGGTTCACATTCTCAGGGTTGAAGAACGAGAAGCAAATTGCTCTCAGGGCAAGTGGATTCCATGTTTATCTGTCGTCTGATGGGTAAGAGGATCTCTTCTATTTCTATTATACACAAGGAACGGAGTCTGTTGTGCTCAAGCTCTTGTCACTGCACCTCTGAGAAAACCCTTCATGCGATGTGTTAAGGTTTACAAATGTTTGCTGGGAGGTTTCATTAGTTGTAGTCGTTTAAACATTCTCACAGAAGTTTCCTGTTTACTTTCTTGAGAAACGTTCGACTGCAATGGGTGTTCAAACTCGGAGGCAATATCGCTCTATTGAAAGGGATGAAGAAAATGACTGCAATGATTCAACAACCAGCAGGAGAGGGGAAGACAATGCTCGTGGGAAATACAGTAGATCTCCAGCCAACCTTGTTCTTACATTTCTATTTACGCCACAAGTTCCTGCTCTTGAGCAAAGATAAGCTCGGAATTTTCTGTCCATTAGCAGCTTGCAAGCCATATCACACGTTTACAAGCAAATAAAGTGAGCCCATTCAGGAAGTCTGAAAGATTACATAAAACCAATTCATGTAGATCAATACTGTCTAAGAAATTGAATGTTTTGACCTCATAGTAGAACCCACACAGTAAATGATTGTGATGGTATCAATATATGAAGAATTGAAGATCGAGTTTATGTAATAATTTCTCCCCTTTGGAATTTGCCAAATGTACATTTGTATATCACTTGAGATTAATGTATTGATTAGTGTTTGTAGTTCAGCGAAAATCAGGGTTCATAATCTCGTGCTTTTTGAAGTGGAAAAATTCCATTTGATCTCAACAATCACTTCACTTTTAACATAGAACATGCCTCACCATCTCATGGTTTAATGGGAGATTGGAGCTACTCATGCATACACACACTCAATGACCCTTCAGGGAAAACCTGATGTAGGAATGATTTGTAGTGAGATGTTGCCAACTTTTAGTGTCTCTTTAGTGTAAAAATCGTTGGTATTCGCCGGTAGTGAGAAAGAAAAATATTCACTCCCAACAAAGGGTGAGGCTTGCGAGTATCAATAAGTAAAAATAAAGAACACAATACTACTATGTGGCCCACAAGTGGATTATCAAGGACAGCCCTCATCGATGGAAGCTCCCCTTGGCTACCATTTAGGGATGAGCGGTTTTAGATTCTTTATAGGTTTCGCTTAAATCCAGGTTCTTCATTTTTTTAAATCTGAAATCTACCCGTTAGAACTTGGAATCCGAAACCTACCCTGTCACAGATTCCAAGATCAATTTCAGGGTCCAATAGGTTTTTTTTTTTTTTTCACTTTTAGTTAAACAAAATGGAAATGAACACAATAATAATAAATAAGCTAGTCATTTATTAAAGAGTATACAGAATGAACAAAACTATCAACAGAAGAAAATGAATTCTTGGCAAGGAATTCAACTAGATAGAAGTAGGAATGAGCAAATCTAAATTATGTACAAGTTCCACCTAAAACTTGAAACCTCCCTATTGGAATAAATTCCTCATTTTTTTGAAACTTGAAACATATCTTACATATCCTAAAATTTGGAACCTATGTTATCATAAGTTTCAAGATCTATCTAAATCTCACTTATATTAATATATAAACTATTACAATTAACTAATCATAACTTATTTTTAGATACACGAAATATATGAATATTAATAAAATAAAAATCTTAGCCATAAAATGGAAACTCAAACTAGTGCTTTCAAATTATACACTCATTATCGAATAGCGTGGAATATCGTAAAATTGCACGAAAACATGGATCAAAACAAATATTAAAACTTGTTCCAAATTATAGGTTATGGATTTCGGGTTCTAGATTTCAGGTTTCTCCAACTTCAAACTTGAAACTTACCCGTTAAAACATGTTTATCTTTTTGCGATCTCTGCCTCGCACGTACTGTAGAGAAACCGCGACATCACTCGCGAGTCGCCGCATCGCCGTCCATTCTCGTTCGAGGAATGAATCGGAGGGCTGTTGGATTAGGCTTTCATTCATATCTATCTCTAGCTACCCATGGGATCACACGTGCTCGAGCTGGGATCCTCTACCTCGCACACCTGAAGATACCCATTCGTATCTGCCACCTCCAAAGAGAGAATAAACGATGGGGCGTTGATTACGCAAGGAAGCCCACGCGCGTCCGCTCGCCGCATAAGCGAAGCAGCGGACGAGCACGTGTACATACAGGTCAACTGTGTATATATATATATATATGCACACACACACACACACACACAGATAATACGGTACCAACAAAAAATAAATAGAAGGATGACGGTGTCGATGTGATTTATCTAATTACATAATCGTGGACAGCTGTATATTTAGCATTATTTAAAAAAAAATTTCGCATTATTAATTTTTGGGTCATTTTTGTCAAAATATTCTTTGGATTAATAAATACCATTAAAAACTTCAAACAAATGCACATATGACAAATTCACTTCAAATTAAATTTTTTTAATCACAAAAAATCTCAAACCAATACATCTGTAACAAATTAATCATCCGTTGGTTTCAATTAAATTTTATTGTCAAATTCTTAAGCTTAATAACACATATAAGTATTAGGTTTGACTCTATGTTTGTTATATGCACATTAATTTAAATTTTTTTGTATTATGAATCCAATCAAACAGAATTTCAATGAAGGGTTAATCTTTTCCAAAAAGATTAGCTTAAAATGATAAATTTATCACAAGTGTATTACTTTGGATTTTTCATTATCAAAAATTTATTTAAAATAACTTGACACAAATATATTAATTTATAGAAACACACACAGATAACATGGTACAAAAAAAAAAAAAAAAAGAAGAAGAAGAAGAAGGATGACAGTCTCAATGTGATTTATCTAAATAAGTAATTGTGGACAACTATCATGATTATATTTAGCTTTGTTATTTTTGCGTCTTTTTTGTCAAAATATTCTTTGGATTAATAAGGACTGTTTGTTAATGTTCTTTGTTTCTGTTTATGAACAAAATTTCTATTTTTTTATTCTAGGGAACAAAAAAAAAATAGAAATGTGTTTGTTTGCGTTTTTGTTTCAAATCTATTTTTTGGTTCTTATGAACACATTTGGAACATAAACAAAAAATAAGAAAAAATTTCTGGAATAATTTTTATGAACAAATTTTCTCTCTCCTCTTTTTTTCTTCTCTTTTTTTTCTTTGGCTGGCAACCTCGCTGGAGCGTCGTCAGCCCCCCACGAGGCCGAGCGTCGTCAACCCTTGGCGAGGCTCAACCTCGCCTTGGCTGGGCAAGCTCGAGGTCGCCCAAATCTGGTGAGCCCAAGCTCGCCCAGCCACCGGTGAGGCTCGCCAGCCTAGCGGTGGCTCGACGAGGCCGAGTCTCACTGGTGGCTAGGTGAGCTCGGGCTCACCGAATCTGGGCGAGGCCATCGGCTCTCGTTGATCGGTCGCTGGCCATGGCCGAGGTCGGCAACCAATCAAAAGAAGAAAAAAAGAAAAAAGAAAGAAAATTAAAAGAACACAAATTTATCAAACGTGTTTCGTTCATTTTTTATTTAGGAACAAGTTTTTACTAAACGTGTTTTTTATTCAAAAATTATTCCCGGAATGTAAAACACGTTTTCTATTTCTATTCCCTTGAACAATTTTTAAACAAAAATGTTACCAAAAAATACTATAAAAAACTCCAAATAGATACATATATGACAAATTTACTTCAAATTAATTTTTTAATTATAAAAAATATCAAACCGCTACACATATAACAAATTAATCATCTATTAATTTCAATTAAATTTTGTTGTCATCAAAAACATATAAATATTGGGTTTTACTCACCATTTGTTACATGCGTATTAATTTAGAATTTTTTATATTATGAATCCAATTTAACAAAAATTCAATGAAGGGTTAATTTTTTGCAAAAGGATTAGTATGAAAAAGTAAATTTATCACAAATATATTACTTTGAATTTTTTCATTATAAAAAATTTATTTAAAATAACTCGACACAAATATATATTAATTTAGATTTTTTCTTAGTATTATTATTATTATTATTATTATTATTATTATTGGTTCAAAATTTAACGTTAGTGTCCTTTTTTTGTCGTTTCGGACGGCATGGAGGCAATGCCATCGAACGAATAAAAAGGTAAGCAGAAAACAGAGGGAAGGAACCCACAGATTTACTGCGACCCACCGTCACCGTCGCCCGTCACCGTCGCTATTTATATACATTTCGCCACCATCGTCGCCTTCCTCCACAACGATCGATCGCTTTTCCGGCCGACGAAACTTCGCGCACGCGGGACCGATCTTCTTCTTCTTCGCCGCTGCTGCTACTCGTCTCCATGGCCGATTCCGTCTTCAATCACGTCGTCCGCGCTCCCGAAGATCCTATCCTCGGGGTGAATCTCACTCTCTCCCTTTCTCTCTCTCTCTGTGTCCCGCGTGATCTTCATGTGTTTTTCGAGGGACGCCGGACGAGGAAAAGCGACGTCGCGTGCGGTCGCGATGATGCCGGCGGTTTTGATCTCCATTTCGCGATGCGTCCGGTCGGCTGCGGATCGCCTTTATGTGTCGAGGAGACCGGCGGTATCGAGTTCGGTCGCGATGTTTGGCTGCGGCTTTTGGAGTGCTTTTTTCCATCTCCGCCGATTTAGTTCTTGATAGTACGGTTTAACGATCGAGAAGTCGTGCAAAATGTTTGATTTCGTGAGGTGTCGAGGTGTGCGATCGCCGCTCGCCGCTCGCTGCATAAGATGCTTGACTGATTGCTAAGAGTTGTTCGCGCCACTGTTGAGTTTTTTTAATCTAATGAGCGAGTCGAATACGCTCTGCTTTGATTTCTTAATCTTTGGAGTTCCTCTTGTCTTTACGAACGCCATACGCCGGGCTCTGAGATTCTGTTTCTGAACCCCGGCTCTGTTTGCTAAGTTTCATCGTGTTGATCGTTTCTTTTCTACACTTGTTTTGTCTCATGCGTCTTGACTGCGAAATCCTTGGCCTATTGTGCTTGAACAGGTGACTGTCGCGTATAACAAAGATACTAGCCCAAACAAGTTGAATTTGGGAGTCGGTGCCTACCGTACGGAGGTAAACTATCTTCCATATTTGTCAATATGATGCATCTTGTTGGACTTAAGACATTCGCAGGTGCAAATTAGATACCCAGTGTATGTGTTTCATGGGTATGGATGTTTTTCCCCCTTTTTTCTCCGTTCAACATCATATGAGGAAAATTTTCTGCCAATAATTTGCTTCTCTAGAGTGCAAGGTCATAGATTTTATTGATTCGAGCAATTATGATACAGCTCATTTACTTCAAACGGTCTGCTCGATGATTGTTGCTAGCTAGTAGCTTTCCATAATTATATAATGTCTGCCAGAATTCTTAAAGATGGGCAAAATGAAGGAAGTATGCTGAAAGCAGTAGCTTATCTGAATGCTTCTTTCAGAAATGTAGTGTGGGCAGAATTGATATATAATTGAAAAATAGTAGATAATATTTATAATTTGACCAAAGGTCAGTGGTGGCAATTGTCGGCAGTCCCTGCTAGAGTGTGCTCAGGTTCATGCACAGCAATGGATAGGTTTTGCTTCAGCGTGATATTGGATAAATATAAATTGCTGCTTGGTGATTTATGCTCTTTTGCTGGTGACTCAGTGGGCATTAACAGCCAATAATCAGTGAATCCTGATAGGCGCTACCTTTTGATATATGTTAGTTTGGATTGTCATCTCAAAACCAATCTTCTAAGGTTTCTAATAAAAAGATGGGTCTTTTTTCTTTTTATGAGTAAAAAGAGGGATCTTTGTGCTTGTTACTCAGCTGCATAAGTGACTCATGAGCTTTTGTTCCAGATTTATTAAAGTTGCAAAAGTGGTGTAATGTTTACCTGATCTCAGGGTTGACTTAGTGCCCAGCAAGTTGTTCTTCTTAATAAGAAAATTAAAGTGTTGGAAGACTGCATAATTTCTATCCTGATGCAACCTTTAGCTGTCTATTTATGTGAATGACAGGAAGGAAAACCTCTCGTCCTTAGTGTAGTCAGACAGGCAGAGCAGTCTCTTGTTAATGATCCGTGAGTTGTCTGCTTTTATATTTTCTGTTTGTAATGGAGTTTAGGCTTATCACTGTGATTTGTTGATTGTAAATTCGTTAATTCAGATCACGTGTGAAGGAGTATCTTCCAATTATTGGATTGGCAGAGTTCAATAAATTGAGTGCAAAGCTCATCTGTGGTGCCGACAGGTAGAAAAATTCACTTAGCATCATATGTTTGACGTAATTCGATCATATGACTAAATTCTCATCTTAGTTTTACTTCCTTTGGGGGTTGCACCTTTTATGCTGTTGAACAGCCCCGCTATTCAGGAGAACAGGGTCACCACTGTGCAGTGTTTGTCAGGCACAGGATCACTGAGAGTTGGTGGTGAGTTTTTGGCAAGGCATTACCATGAGGTATAGCACTATTTATTTATCCAATTATTCATTTTTCACGGAATCAAAATAACTAGATTATACACTTACTAAAGATTCGTCTGTTAAAAACATTTGCTTCGTTTTTGTGCAGCGGACAATATACATTCCCCAACCGACCTGGGGGAACCACCCGAAAGTTTTTACTCTTGCTGGATTATCTGTAAAATACTATCGATATTATGATCCTGCAACACGTGGACTGGATTTCCAAGGTGAGTGAACTTTTTAGCTAGCCTATTACTAAGCTCTCTCAGTATATTCATATATAATCTCAGGCAGATATGCACATTTGATAGTTTTGTTGATTTCATGGATAGATTTCTTTTTCTAGAGTATAACAATCTAGTCTCTAATGTGTTGTAGGCCTGCTAGAAGATCTTGGGTCTGCCCCATCTGGGGCAGTTGTCCTCCTACATGCCTGCGCTCATAACCCAACTGGTGTTGACCCAACTGTTGAACAATGGGAGCAGATAAGGCAGTTGATGAGATCAAAACAGTTGTTACCTTTCTTTGACAGTGCCTATCAGGTGGGTTCTCTAACAGATTAATATACTTAGGATGGATACATGGATTTATATGAAACAACTGAAGAAATTCTTATCTTGGTTTAAAATTCTCTCTTGAAACCCTAGGGTTTTGCCAGTGGAAGTCTTGATGCTGATGCACAATCTGTTCGTATGTTTGTGGCTGATGGTGGTGAGTGCCTGGTAGCACAAAGCTATGCGAAAAACATGGGGCTCTATGGAGAGCGTGTTGGAGCCCTAAGCATTGTATGATCTATCCTGTCCTTTTTCAACTGTTGAAAACTGACACAAAACCATGTTTCATTTCCAGTAGATAATCTATTTGAAAGTTTGCTTGCTTGAATTTCACTTTCTAATATAGCTTACACTTTTGTAAGTGAAAAATGACAGAATGACTGATTTATTTTTCATGTCTATATTTGAGTCGAATATTTGACTGCTGGTCCTGATGTTTGACCTCCCATTTTAATCTATAGGTATGCAAAACATCTGATGTTGCTGGCAGGGTCGAGAGTCAACTGAAACTTGTAATTCGGCCTATGTATTCTAATCCTCCTCTTCATGGAGCCTCTATTGTTGCCACAATCCTCAGGGACAAGTAAGGAGTTGATTTTTGTGCTGACACTACAAGTGCCCTGCCATAACTTGTATTTCAAATATTCTTTATATGCTCAAAAGAAGTTGACCAATTTACTTCTCTGACCACTGATTTCTCTTTATTTTTCTTTCTACTCTGGTGGCTTGTGCTAAAATACAGTTCCTCAAGTGTCAGTCCTTTTTTGTCTTTTTTTGGTGGGAACTAGAAATATGGTTTCAGTCAAATATGTCTACCTCATATATGCAGGGACATGTACAATGAATGGACTATTGAATTGAAGGCAATGGCTGACCGCATTATAAGCATGCGTCATCAACTTTTTGAAGCCTTGAAGGCCAGAGGTGGGTGCTTTTTTGAAGTTTTATATCTGCTGAATTGAACTTGCTCAGCTATGTCAATGTACTGTTGTTTAGCTTAATACTCTTAGCTGAATTGAAGTATTAGGTCAGTCGTCGCTTCTGTGTGTTGTACTGCAGTTCTTCGATGAACCTAAATTAATTGAGCCAGCAAAACCTGTGATTTCTCCCTTCTTGTCTATCCCTTCCTCCTGAATGTGCACAATATGTCATGCATTTTGGCAGCCAAGCGAGACAGCATCTCATGAATTCCAGTGGGGCAAATGTCTCCACTAAGGTCTGACTTTTCTTTTACCATCATATACTTTTTTGGGTGGGTTCACTTCACATCTCTTTGCCCAATTTAACTCAAAACTCACTCGTACTAAAACTATTACTTGCTGCTTTTGTTTGCAAGAGGAATAATTTACTGATGCAATCAGATTATTTGACTTACCAAATGTATTGATTTTTCCAACTACATCTTTGTTTTATAGGTTTATGGAATTTTCATAGTAAAATGCTTATATCTCGCGAGTTTACCGTTAGGGATATTATCTTATCATTTCATTGCATCTAATGCCAGTATCCCTGATCGATGCTCCTGCATTTACAAATACAGCTTCTCATATATTTTGTTGATGAAGCTGTAGTAGGCCTAAAATTGCCTGGTTTACCTCGGACTCTTTAAGAGTGAGCTGGTTGGATGAAAAAAATGTTGTACGCTGACTCTAACCAACACAGGGGAAATAGTTTAGAATTAGTATCTGTAGTTCCTAATTAGATATCTGAACCATTTTAAACATGTTTGAGCCTGCCTGAGTCGGGTATACTTATGACATTGATTGCATTTCACCATTTTTTATTTTGTCATTTCTGCACTCTACAAGGCTCAAAGGTTACTGTTTTTCATAGGCACTCCTGGTGACTGGAGTCACATAATCAAGCAGATTGGCATGTTTACTTTCACCGGACTGAACTCGGAGCAAGTTGCATTTATGAGGCAAGAATATCATATCTATATGACATCTGACGGGTAATGTATTCTATACCCTGTTGGTTGGTTTCTCTTATAATCGACTATTCCTTCCGTTCGCAGTGCGCCATAGTTGCTTTACCAGTATGCCATCATGATTCCATACTTTTATCTTGTCTGGCACCTCCCATTATAAGATCATTTTCATGCTTTGTTTTTTTTTTTCCTAGCAGTGTGCCCTTTTCCACAAGTGCTTCCTCCGAAGTTTCTTTGGTTATAACCACTGATTAACATTTAAACTACACTCTTCAACGTGAAACCCAACACCTAGAACACGATTAGTGTGCGCAAAGTCGAAAGGAAATCCATTTTTTTCTCATAGTTTTTTTTTCTTATATTAAACGTGCAGGAGAATCAGCATGGCAGGTCTGAGCTCGAGGACAGTTCCTCATCTGGCAGATGCCATCCATGCGGCTGTTACCCGTGCTTCCTAAATGCTGACAAGCATGATTGTTGTAACCATGCACGTCCTTGACCGGGACGTGATTAGTTCATTGCAATTTTGCTGAACTCTTGCTTGTATCGGGTTTGAATAATCTGGCCCTGACGAAGAGTCAGGCATTTGAAACGTCCTCTTTTGAGCTGAGAACCGGAATTTAAAGACGTGTTATTGGCATAATATTAAGAATTCGTCAATTTGGGGAAGACTAAATGAGATGCGATGCCAAGTTCTTGGTTGTGCATTCATTTTCTTTTCTTAGTCAGGGTCAGTTCCAGAGGAGACATCCAAATTTGAACGGTGATCAAGGGCTTACTACTCGCAGGAAGGGCAAGCCTGGAGTAGGATTTTCTCGTCCCTTGCAAGTTTACTTGCCTTTTGCTAGTACCGGTAGAGGTGGTAAATAGGTGGGTCAAGTTAGGTTGGGTTTGAGCAGGTTATAAATAGGTTCAATCAAATTCACTCGTTTAACTCGTATAAATCAATTTATTTTCTATATAATATAAAAGACCATTGGCCAACCCAACTCCGGACTAATCTACTCATTTTTTTAAAAACTATAGCAACCTAAGCATTTAACAAATTGAAATTATGTAAAAAAAATAAAGGAAAAATATCTAGACAAACTTTGCGCGACTCCCTCCCTCCTTCTGCGCCAGCACCCTCCTGAATCGTCGCAAGCTGCCTGGCCACCGGGTACACAAAGCTCTTCTCCCGATGAATCCCCATTTCTCACCTCCGCCCTCCGCAGCCCCCGGCTACGGCTCCGGCTCGAACAATCAACACTCCGTTCTCCACGGACCTCGGCCTCGTTCCTCTGATTTTTGGCCATTAAAGAGACCCTAGATTTCAAATCATGAACAACCTCAGCAACACGCATACATTGCTCGATCAAAAGACTTTGAAACCTCGAAGCACGAAGTGCTAGCTAACACAGTGCCGTGATGGTACTCATATCCGTTGTCTAATTCCGAATCAAAATAGGCTGCTCCTTCAACGCCTACTTCCGGCGCTCCTTCGCCCACGTCCAGCCCCCGCCCTTCTAATATCACCAAAGCTTCTCCCGCTTTGTTGAGGACCTCCGCAAGAACCAGTTGCTCCTCGAGCACAAAGCTCGACGAGACACGTTGTCCCTCATCCTCGTACTTAGGGGCATGATCTAATCCAAAAGCGCCCATTGTCAATTCAAAAAAGTGGATAAAAAACTCGAAGCGCCAAACAAGAGGTTGAGGCACGAAGGAGGCATCGACAACTAGGCGGGAGGAAGAGAAGACGACGACTAGTTAGAAGAGAGCAAAGAGAGAGAGAGAGAAGAAAGTCTGCACTTTAGACTCTTTGGTAACTTAACAATTTCTATTATTTTGTTATCGAGAGAAAATTTAGAACATAAATTGTTCGTAAAATTTTTTTTTCGTGAACAAATTTTTATTTTTTTATTCTCAGAAGTAGATTTGGAACGGATTCGAAAAATAAAAAATAAATAATTTTTTATTTCCAAAACAATTCTAAAATTAAGCCAACCTATTTTCTCTCTTTTTTTTCTTCCTCTTTCTTTTTCTTTAATTGCTATTGTTGCCACCATTTCCATCCACCACCGCGGTCCCTAGTGACCGGTTGGGCAAGATTCGCAAGCTTGTCAAAGGCTCACCAAGCGAAGGCAAGCTCACCGATGGCCAGGTGGACCTCGCCCAAGCCTCTCCTGACCATAGGCGAGCCTCGCCCAACTACCGACAAGCCTCGCCCAACTGTCGGCGTCGACGCTCTGACGAGATTGCCAGCCCTCATCCCAAGGCCCTCATCCCAACAGACCTTGAAAGAAGAATAAAGAAAGAAAAAAAAAAGTAATAAAATTATTAAAAATTATTTATGAAAAAAATAAAATTATTAAAAATTTATGAAAAAAATATTTGTATTAGAAATTTTGATAACGGTACTAAACGCAATTTATTCCAAGAATTGAAATTTTTGACAATTATATTAAATAACTTAAAATACTTAAAAATTGTTCCTGAAAATAAAACAAAAAAATCATTTTTGATTAAAAATTGTTCCCAAAAATAAAAGTATTATCAAACGTGCTAATGGGTTGAAAATGGATTGTAAACTAAACTTGTTTCGACTCATTCATTTTAGACCTTAAATTTTAATGTCCATAAAAAGTAAGTTCTTCAAATTTGAAATGACCATATTAACCCAATTCAAAAGAAAAATAGATCATATATGAATTTAACACCTATTGAGATTAAGAAACATCAAATTCATCTACTTTTTAGTCTGTTAAAACAAAACAAAGCAACTCTGTTTTCAGATGTTCAACTAGAGCTTTGTCCTTAGACGAACTCAACAAATGACCTGGCATGACTTCCACGATTGGATTCATTGAGGATGCTGTCCATAACATCTCAATGATAACATTTCAAGCATTGGCAATTTCCGTAGATGTACTGCATCGGAGTTTGGCATTCTTGCCATTTATAGAACGACCAACTGACCAGAGGCAAGCCGTAAGCAAAGCGACCTGACTATGACTCAGCGTCGCAAGCCCAGAGAGGCGAAGAAGTGGTTTTACTGAGGAGCACATTGGACAATTCAAAGACCGTAAAGCTCCAACTACCACCAAGATAGATACCGAGAAGGATAATTAAAAGCTCAAAAACTCTGATTCCTTCAGTTAAAGAGTACAATTGATACAGACATTCTCGTACAGTGCTCGGCCAGAGTAACTTCGCAGCAAAAGAAGACAGATTGCCGGGAGGATCCAAGCAATTCTACAAAACCGGTCCAAAATTGTTTTATAAGTTTGGTCCTTCGACTTCCATTAGCCTACCTTTTGAGATTTGTTTGCACGGTTAAAGCCGGAGTCATTCCCTCTCGTGCGAGCATGCTTCCCACCTCTAAAATGTCTTCCTCCTCTGAGAGGAAAAAAGTTCTATCATTACAAGAGAAAGAGAGAGAGAGAGAGAGAGAGAGAGATAACTGCGCCAGGTGCATACTAACCTTCCTCGTCCACCCCTAGCATCCCGAAATTTGTCCTGGCTACCACGAAGTAGGGCCCAGTACTCCTTTTCCACCTCACCTGCAAGAATGAGATTAGCAGATCGTACAAACATTGTGCAACAATTTGCAAATTATTGCATTTTCAACCACATATGTGAAAGTTTCACGTCAGAAAAAGCTTAAGATCTAATGCAGATGAAAAGAATTGAGACCTAACAGACTATCGAAAAATTTGCATCTGCTCAGGCAATAACATCATCTGAAGAATTTACCAAAAATTGGAAAAGAGATCAATTGTGCAGATTTAAACAACTCAAAGATAAGTATCAATTAAAAACTTTACATCTAACCACAAGACAAAGATACCATCTCATCATGATGAGGTGTTGAAAGGGAATTAAGAAAAGGCTTTTAATCAAAGAGCATATCCAAGTCTATTTTACAGTTTATTACACATAACAAAGACTCACCAACTTCACAGTTCCTATCACTGAAACTATTAGTATTATACTTCCATAGGGCTATACCTTCAGTCTTGAAATTGCAGAGGAAACTTGAAATAGACTCTAACAAACATTTGTATCAAAAGGAAACTAGATGAAAACTCAATATGGTAAGTGGCCACAAATTTTTCCATGATAATACCGTCATCAATGGAATGAAACAAGCAGCACTAAGAAAAACGAAAGTCACTATCTACCTGTAACAGGTTCCAACGTGGCAATGTAGTTTTTAACTAAAAGACCCCCTTCTTCAGCAAGAACTGCTGCAGCGCGAGCTTTTTGAGCTCCTTCAGGTTCTTCAAACCGTATGTGACCTGAAGTATCTCCCATCTTGAAGTCAACATACTTCAGAAACACAGAACCATCACAATTAGTTAGATAAACGGAATAAGATTACTACATCACTCAACAAAAGAAATTCTCCTGTTCAAGGAGCCACTAATTAGATGACCAAAGCATTATCAGGCTACCAGCCTTTGCATTTAAAGAAAGAAAAGGAAGGATGTCTCCAGCTTTAAAGGTAACTGAAAAGTACACGCAATAATTTCCTCTTATTAATCACAACTAGATAAGCAAATCAGCGCATCTCCACAAACCAGAAAGAACTAGAGAAATGAGCGAAGTACCTTAACAGTGCCAAACCTCCCAAAGACACTCTTCAGATCCTCACGCATCACCACATCCATGTCCTTTTTAAAGGAGGTGGAAGATCTCTCCTTCTCTCCATCCTTATGTGAGGCACCTTCAGCAGACTGCTCTCCATTGTCACACTCCTTTTTGCTACTCTCTAGACCATTATTTTCACCTTCTGTTGTATCTTTCTGCAGCCCGGCATCATCATCGACATGTTCTGATGCCGTCTGATCAGCTTCAGCATTGACATTCTCTGAAGAATCTTTAGACTTGTCAACATTTGACCCATCTATGTTATCACTTGCTGCTGGCTCATGAGAGTCATTTTCCCCAGCAGAACCTTCTTCTCCAATGCGCTTCAATGTGAATGCAACAAGTAAGCCTTTTGGGTAGCTGCAACCATAAGAGAGTGGATGTCATCATGCTCAATATATCTGAAGAACGTAGGAAATAGAAAACACAAACGTAACCTCTGCAGTCAAGAGGCAATGTCTTACTTCTGCTGTGGATCTGAATCATTCTTGTTGTTTGAACTCATGGGAGGAGCATTCTCAAAATCTTCCATCATTTTTGCTCTTTCAGCATCAAAATCCTTCCTGAAGGGCATGGAGGCATTAGCCATACATACAACAACATGACCTCATCCACAAACCCAGCACTATCAATTCAACAGATCCTTCAACACCACAAGACATGGGAAAAGGTGCTAAAAGCTACAGAAAGGGATTTGCCATTCAAATTCAACATTACGGTACAACAGCCAGCTCTAGACCCTTAACTGTATCAAGCTAATGTCTCTTCTAGCAACTACAGTTTACTAACACAGTTTACCAAATGTGGATAGTCTCTCTTTTCCAGCAACTGGATTGACAAAAGATATGGAGACATGGTTAGGGTGCGGGATGCCAGAATCTAGTCACTCCTCAAATCTCAGGACTATGATTTTCCAACACCAAGCACAAGTAAACTGGCGAAAAGCTTAAGAAATTTTCCAGCGAAATATGTAAACTACATGATAAAATGAATACTCATCACATTTGCCCAACTTCCCAATGTTAATAGTAATTAGTCACTCATAAAAAGATCTCCTGACTATGATAATCTAACACCAAACAAGTAAAGTCCCGAAAATCTTACAAAAATCCTCTCCAAGCGAAGTATCTAAATCACAATGTTAGCACAACCATCCATCTCGCTAGCACAAATTTATTTGAATGCAAAGAGAATGACAGTGCAATGTATCTTTTCACGAAGTGCCCAAAATAGTGCAACGATATATAAGGAAACTTCAAAGTTTCAAAACTAATTGAAGCTTTTTAAAACCCATAGGTTGGCTTCTTAAATAAGAAACAAACTGCAAATGGCACAGGTCAATTCCTCACACCACCAATTACAAACCACTTCATGCTTAGGCCACCCACTTGGGTCTTATCGGGTTCATGAAATTGTGAATTTTTCATGGCTCAGGATACCAATTTAAAGTGGGCTTCCTCATCATTGAATATAATAGGAGCTTTTACACTAGCTGAAAATCAAGTCAAACAGCACATCGAGCTCTACAGATTTATCACAACGATCAACCCTTGGGTAGTTTTTCTGAAATATTTATCAAGACATCACAAAAAAAAAAAAAAAGTTCCACAGATGGTAAACTTACAGTGAACTAAGCACTTGCATTTCATTACTTGGTCCATCATAGACCATTCTTGTAATTATAGATATATAAAGTTACTAGCACTTATGCTATACAATCCAATAGCATGGAAGGTAAACAAAGATCACTAAAGTAAATTCCCTCTGAGACACTGACAGAAAAAACTTACTTTGGTTTTAGCTCTAATTCAACTCCTGCATAAGCCAGACTCTCATTCAAAACCCTATCAGCATCTTCCTGGGTTGAGAACTCAACCAAAGCTGTGCCACAAAATACCCTTTTGTCTGCAACATGGCGAGGTAACCTCACACTATTAACCTGAAATAAAGGGACTCAGAACCATGTCCACATTCACAGATTTAAAAAAAGAAGGGCACTATACAAGACCCTAAAGAAAAAGGAAAAGGTAAACCCAATCGAATGCATCATAACTTATTTCTTCAATCTCTAAATTCTACTTTGCCCTATATCTCACTATGTCTCAAAATATGGAAGATCTCAAACAGAACTAGTCAGGTTGGAACATCAATTAACTACATAGGCATAATAGCCACTTGGTAATCATCCAGCACATGCATAAAAGCAGATTTTGCAAAAATTCAGAAGGTCAAGTGCTTTGCAAAGACCCGGAAGCCAAACTCTCACTGTAGTCAAAAGCGCACAAGGTGCACACTGAAGCGCAGAACCAAGGTAGGCTGATGATTTTTCACCTCTGTGATGTCTAGGCAAGGGCCTTCAACAAGCCAGATGCTTTTCTTGCCTAAGCCATCAGGTGCACAAGGCGCCAGGTGCTCACCTAATGCAAATCATGGGTTATGGAAACCCTAGGGAGTCTTTCTTTTTAATGACATTTATCCTTCTATTTCAAAAACACAGACAGAAAAGAGACCCAAAAAACTAAAGTTATAGAATTACGTAATACTTACACCTAGAAGAAATTTGTGTTTGACTTTGTTTTCTTCTAAGTTTTATGAGATCATGATAGGGTTATTTTTTCCTCCATCCCTACAGCTAAGTGCAGAGTGTTTTTGCAAAACATTTATTTACACTTTTGATATTGTTCAAAATCTATATATATAAAATTTATTCTTGTGTAAGATTAGATGCTAAAAATTTTTGCCCAATTGCACCTTGCTTTGCTTGGGTGTGCACTTCTTTTTGGCCTCGCCTTAGCATTTTAGGTTGCCAGCACCTTAATTGTGCTTTTTGCCTTAGACTACACTGACTCTGTAAGATAATCCAAAATTTTACGTCCCAAATGGTTTAACCGTCCAAACCAACAGACTTGACCAAGCCAAACTTCTCAATTATAACCAGAGAAGGGCATAAGCTGCTCAAGTTATTTTTTAACATTATTGACTATAGCAGCTTTCCACGTGCTCAGGCAAAAGATAGGATAAGCATGCTGCTCTAGCATTATCTGTGTGTCCTAGAACCTTGCTCTTTCAACCACTCCAAACAGAAAGGAGAACCAGATAACCACCAAAAATAATCAAACAGGATCATGGAAACGCTCCTTATTCAACCAACAGAAATGAATAGATCTGGTAGAATGAGTACTACATAAAACTCGGGAATGTGAATGTGGGAACCATGCCAAGGGATGAGAAATGCTAACTCCCAAAAGAGATGCAAATAGAGAAGTAGGAAGGCTGTATTCACCTTGGCAAGTTGAGTGAAAAAGGATTCCACATTTTCCTGCTTTACATTATACTCTAGTGGTGATGCGGCAATGGTTCTTGTATCTACTTGCTCGATCACCTCTTCAGCTTTCAATTCAGTGGTCCTACCAACTCTCATCCCTGAGAGATTAAGAAAACATAAATGCCAGAGCATGTGCAATACCCTAGCATCACAAAAAGATTCTCTGTGATCCTACGCTTACAAAGGTCATTCTTTCCCTATCCAGAAAGTAATTTTAAATGCATCCAAAGAAAATCATATAGCTTCATATATCCTCATTAATCAGCATGTAGGATCACAAGCAAACCTTCTATACCCCTCCCAACATCAACATGTACACTCAAGCTACTAAAACCTAGGGAAAGATATTCCAAAACTAATCGCAGCACCATCTCATTAACAATCTTACACACTAAAAAGACCCCACCACCAAAAAAAAAAAAAAAATTATAATCAAAGGGTTAAAATGTAATGAAAAAGGGAGTATCCACAAAGAGAAACTCACCATCTTCGGAAATTTTAAGGAACTCAGACTTCCGAAGGACATCGGCCACCGCCTTCACCGTTTCCTCTGGTATGTCTTCAGGCTTCAGGTTCTCCAACCCGAGATGGCCTCTCATCCGCGTAAACGAGCAAATCAACGCTAAACTGACCACTGCAGCACAGTTAAGCTCAACACCACGGACCAGCAGAGAACTCCCGACTCATCGAAACCGACCAAACACGCAGGCGCCAAAAGAGGAAAAAAAAAGCAAAAAAAGGAAAACGACGCGAACACGCGACCAGAGAATGCCATAAGCGGAGGAGGATACTCCCGTCTTCGCTCTCGCCCATGGTCTTCTTGAGAAAGTTGTCCCGCGGCAGATTGCTGTCGCTGAAATAGAACTCCACCTGCGCGTTTCCAGGCAGATTTTCAGTAAGCGCTTTAGGCGAAGCGAAGCGAATCGAATCGCCTTTTTCCGAATCCGAAAAAGGCGGAATCGAGGAGCCCGTGCGAAGCGAACCTGGCGATGGACTTTCTTGGCTACTTCTTCGTCCAGCGACGACATTGATTTTTCTCCTTCGTTCGGTTCTTCTCGGCTGCGTGATCGGAGAAGGAACGGAGAGAAGCTCGTCGCCGGTGGGGTTTTGCAGGCTCTTGAGAAATGGAGGTGATTTTTATTAGGGTTTTAGGGAGCGGCTGGAGAAGAGAGAGGGGCGCTTTCGGACCGGGTTCACTTGCGAGCCGAGCGTAGAGCCGGTTCGGTTCTCCGTATTCCGGTTCGCTTTGGAATTTTTTCTCTTTTTCTTTTGGGAAAACGAGAAAATAAAAGGAAAATGCAATGTCGCCCTTTCAGAGACATATGTGGAAAGTTAAAAATATACTGTTCATTGCACCCAAAAATACAAATATCTTTATTGACTTTGTCCGAACAAATTTATATTTTCATGAAAGCTACATTAAACTTCAAATATCAATGTTGCTACTTAATTCGAGATCTTCAGTATTAAATAAAAAGCTGATTTTCAAATAAAATATCTTAAGCTACGTTTGGTCGTCCGGATTTCTAATTATGATAAGATATGAAATCCTGAGATTTTTTATATCATATCTATTATTTGATGAATCGCAATATTAAAGTCAAATATATTCACATAAAATAATATGGATTTTTTGAATATAAACAACATATCATTATAAATGAACCTAAATATTCATAATCGGAGATGGTGAAAATCTTTATTCTTTAATTTATTTTTATTTTATTTTTCCTCTTTTTTTATGTTATTTTCTTTACTATTTCTTTTTTTCCCATTTCATCATTCTTTAATAAAATTTTATCAAATAGTAAACTGTATTAATATACCTAAAATATAAAAATACCTAAAATATATAATAAATATAAATATTTAATTTATAGATTGAATATTTATTATAAGATAGAATTAAAGTTGAATATATAAATTGAAATAAGATTAATTAAAAATATTTTTTATTTTTTTATTTTAAATTTCTTAAATTAGAATTCAAATATTATTTATATTGAAATATAATTTTAATTTTGTTAATTTAATAAATTTTTTTATTTGAGAAAAATAAATTTCTATTATGGACATTAGAAATCATATCAACATTTATCATACATCCCCCATAGGAGAATTTTATCCTACCTATTAGTAGCATGAACACACAACACGGACATATAACACGATATGACATCCCGACACGTCATTATTCCAACATATTTTGACACATTATTATTAAATAAATATTTTTATTTTTAATTAATTTAATTCAAATTCATAAATAAATAAATAAATAAAAAGAGTTTATAATGAATTTAAACTAATAATATTAATAAATATATTCATAGAAAATTTGAAAAATATATTCATAATTAATGCGTACCCATATTTGGGAACATGTTTTTAACTTTAATAAAAATTATGAATGAAACTAATGACTAAAAAGAATATAATCAACTTTATTTAAATAAATCTATGATATTCTATAATCATCAAAATTTATTATTATTTAGCATTCAATATTTTAATTTTTCAAAATCACTTTCTAACTCTTCCATTTATTTTTATAACAAAAGTAATTTGCCGCTTAAAATTATTCCCCTGAAAAAATTCCCAAAAATCATTTTCCTCTCTTTTCTCTCAAAACTCTCATTCCCAAAAAAATCATTTCATTCCCCCGTTTCTCTCTCCGGCCTCGGTTTCTTTCCATCGTCCCCCACCACCCTCCTCCTCTTCTTGCTAAAACCATTACAACGGCCTCTTCTTCCTACTCATCGCACCATGGGCAGGGTGATGAACTCATTGTCGGCGCCCCTACGAAAGTCACTCAAGCCCTCCTTGAAGCACGCCCACACCGTGGGGGGGGGGGCCTGCTATGTTGCTGCAACTGGTAGTGAGCTTCGCGGACGCTCTCTCCATTGCAATCGCTTGCTGAAGGGCCTTTAGCCCTTCCTCTTTTGCAATTGCAACCTAACCGCCGGCCCTACCTCGCCGTCTCGGCCTCACTTCCACCCTCCATTTATCTTTTTCAACGATCCTCTCTTGACACGTGCATCGGAACGTGTCAAGAAAGATTGACCACGTGTCAGATCGTGGTTAGAAAATTGACACGTGTTGATTGCATATCCGAGCGTGTCAAACACATTAACACGTGTCAGACATGACACGGAAGCTCGGCAACGTGTTTGGGCTTCATAGCCTACCTATATCCCTTTATATCCGACTTTATTCTATATTGAGCGAACACCAAACGTAAAATAAGATAAATCATATCTTATCCCGAATTTTATCCCTACTATCAAACGCAATCTTACAATTTTAAAATATCTATGTTAAAGTAACTACAAATTAGATATATAACAATTATCGCATGTTTAAATATACTTTAGATCTTTGCTTAATCGAAATTTTCTTGGGGGGCATTGACTTCTTTTACCTTGAAACATTTGATACTTTTGCAGCATATAAATCTTAAACACATACGTTCACATGCTTCATTATTTTAAGATTTTGGTGGAGAAGTAAAAATTGCTTTTAACAGCCCTCAGCTATTTGACGATTCAAATCCTATGGTCGTTCCAAAAGTAAAATGGCTTGAGGTTGGGAAGGGGTCCGGCCCAAATTTTGAAGTGAACTGGGTTCACCCAAACCATTAAATCTTTTCAAACTCTTCACGTTCCAAATTTAATTTTTCTTGCCGTTTGGAAAAACTTATACAACGCATTGGATTTGATACTCGAACACAATCAAAAGTCCGATTAGAATCGAGCTTTGCTTCCATTCTACATATTGCATATGGATCGGGGTCTGGAAGATTAATAGGAAGAAGGACGATAGTTAAGCTTTCAAAAGTCGAAGAAAGAGCAGAAAAGGTTTTCTAGAGCGATAGTGAGACGAAATCAGCAGATTCTGCATGATCTGCAAAACTTCATATATCGACCTCTCGTCGGATTTGAATACATGGCAACCAATATTGAAAGCTAGACACCAGAGCAGTCTAATGCAGGCCAAACAAACAGCATTAAGAAGGCAAGAAATTACTACAGACCATGAAATACAAAGCCGCAAGCCAAACATTGCAATAGACAGCTACATGAACCACTACGCAGAGAAACAAACCGATGCAAACCGACACATAACGGATTCTGCGGTGTACTGACAGTAAGAAAGAAAAACGGATGTAACCAAGAAAAACACTGCCCACGAACCCAAAAACAAACACCAAACTAGTATGGCCAACTCTAGAAACAGCACTAACGTGACAACCAATAAAATCAAATAACAGGGGGCAGAAGGTGCCTGCAAATTGCAAGCTTGTAACACCTACAGCTGATATAAGCAGTTTAAGGGCTAAAAGCGAATATGAAAAAGTTAGGATTCAACAAAGACTCTTTTCCATACAACTCGCAGGACGACACAGCACAAGATGATGTCTCATCAGTTCTACAACTTAAATATTCAATCCACCAAAGATCGACAAAGTTGTATCTGTTAGAATCTCCATAGGACACATCTCATAAAATCACTTAAGCCTTTCTGAATCCAAACAATTCCTCTCTGTCCCGAGTGCACCCAGCATTTTACTATCATCCACAGTAGCTAGTTCCATATGGTAGGGAAATGAATGGTTAAAGGATGGAGATCATTCATCTTTGAGGAAAGACTCCTTCTGGCCTAGGATCATAGCTGAACGGCTAATTTCCTTGTTGAGAGCAAACAACAGCTGACCACAATGCAGTAAAACATTCTCACATGAAGTCGTCCTCCATTTCCTGTAAAGACTTACTTGCAGAGGCAATTTGCTTATTAGATGTCATATTTTCAGCAACCATCAAACCCTTGTAGCTCCTTAGTTCTGCCTGCCTCTCTTTTTCCATCCTATCCATTTCCTCTCGTCGTTTCTGAAAAAATATTATACTCCATTATATAGAGCTATCCAAGAAGGCAAAGAAAATTTTATCCAAGTTACATGAACACATTTCAAAAAACAAGAAGTTACAGTACCAATAAAACCACTAGCACCCCTTTTAACCCACCTTTAACAAAATCAATGAATTTGCGAAACCCTTAAAATAACATACAATGTGGACTATGATAAAGGCTATAAAGCCACTAAATCCCAAGCATGACAGATACTGTGCAACAATCAGAGAAGAATGCCAAATTTCTTTGCTTTTCCATCAAATTAAAAATATTATACAAAGTTCAACAAATTATGAAGCTACATAAGAATCTGCATGTCAACATTTATATGGCGTGAAGGTTTCAGGTATTTCAGGTTAACAAAAAGTTTAAAGTGCATCTATTGCAAGTTTTAGATTAAGCAAAAGGTAGAAGTGAAACTCTTTTCAAACACACCCTAATGAAACAAGCATTGCAAAAAGAACAAGCTTCTGAAGACAGGAGTGTTCACTGGAAACTTTCCTGCTTTTATCACAGATTCCTTTGACATTGAGAAGGAAAATATAGAATAATATCAAAACCTGAAAGGCTCTCTACCCATATGCCAAACCAAATATCTATCCCATATGCCAAACTCATGTAAGATCAAAACAAAGGCTGCTGTAGTTTATTCACTACCCAACATGAGGTAAGCTGCTAAAATAAGGATTTCCAAAGCAGTCCATGGGGAGAACCACTATTAAAGTCTCTTCCTACCACAGTTCCCTATGTTGCAAGTATATCATACTGAAAGAGCATCAACCTAAATGCAGCTTCAATTCAACCCCAAAGAAACATTCCTTCTTCAAGCTTCAAAATCAAAAGTTTCTATGACAACTGATCAATCTGGAGAAACTTACAGTGGCACATCAGCTTTGAGGGACAGATGTTACATCAATATACAATGATGACTGAGCTAAAAATAGCAGTGCAGGAAACAGAAGAAAAAGTCTTTATTCAAAAACAGAAAGGATTTACTTTATCTCTTAGCTGTAGCTTTCTTTCCGCTCTTTCAGCTGCATTGACTGCCTCACGCTCAGCTGCAATCATAACCGACATATCAAATAAGCAATCTGAGCCAAAATGTTTATTTCTATGGCTGACAAGAAGTTAGGGTTGAATACCCAATAAAAAGGAAAATTCATACCATATAAAATATAGTACTCTATGGGGAAGAGTGATTAAACCTATACGTTGACCATAGAGATTTGACCAATCTAGATGTATTACTGAACAGATACTCCCAGAATCATAAAGTATGTGACAAACATAAATTACCTTTTAAGTCAGGTTTCCTTTCCACTTTTGTCCGATTCAGTCTATTGACAACATCATTAAGCCGTTTCTCAACTCTCACAGTGCGAACCTGATAGATTGTTAAAAAGAAACAATCTTTTAGAATCAAATATGAATCCAGTTCAGAAAGAAAAAATAGCAAGTTCAACAAACAATAGTTTCAACAAGAAGTATAAACAAACATGCGGGTACAGCAAAAAAGAAAAAAAAGTAAAAAGACTTGCCATTTTTGAACTGTGGAAACCCACTTGACCAACATCCATGGATGCTGTTTTCTTCAGATTTGCCCAAGGAGTATAAACAACATCGACATTGTTCACCTTGTTGCCTATGGATACAATTGACATGGGAACAGTAAGAAAAATTAAAAAAGGATCAGGAACAGTTCAAGATGTTTAACAGACATGCAAAATTCACTAACTCCAAGGAGGCCATAAATCTCAGATAAACAGTCTGTCCTTTAGTCTCTGATAGCTAAATGTAAAAAAATGCTTTGAGAAATAATACAGAAAATGATAGTGGTGTTGGTACAGTGACAAAAACTGCAGGACATTTACCTTGGATAGAATTTGCTTTGACAAGCTGAGCGCAGTCCTCCAGCACACCTTCACTAATATCATCAATTGTCTGACCTTTGTGCATTCTCAGATATACATGAGCAGAGGACATTTTGTCAACATGAAACCTGCAAAAGAAAAATTCATATGAAGAAAGTTTCACCTGGTGTTACCTTGATAAGAAAAGAAGAATCAGTTAGCTTCCTCTAAATTCATGGCAATCACTAGCTCAAACCACCCCATAAAAAAGTCAATAAATCTTCGAAAGACTCTCAGTGTTAGACTAGACAGAAAAACAGAAACAGTGCAGAGATCTCACTTCAGAATGAGTCATTAACCAGGTAGTCACAAAAGACAAGAAACATAATGCATTTCCTTGAAAGTCATAGATTCAGCTAAAAGTACAACACATGTGAATAAAAAGCCTTTCAATAACGTGCTTTGATGCTAGCAAAAGAAAGGGAAAAGGGAACAATACTCGATAGACTAGAAATTCTCAGCATAATTCTTACTACATACACAGATTAAAATAGAGTTGCTAAAGAAAACAACAATCTTCTTGTCATTCAGATAGTTTGGCAAACAAAAATGCAACACCCTCTCCGCTGCAAGAACCTATCTTCTGATGCATAAAGGAGGAAATTGAAGAAGAGACATAATTTTTAATTCTTCAGCAGCATAACTGTCAACTACTTACTCAGTGATCAAAAGATGCAGTGAACAGAGAAAGCTTTTAAAAAGCCAAAGATGGGGAAAGGAAACACAATAGCAAGTACACAAGCAGCCTTAAATTGAAACAAACAGTGACGAGCTTTGACATTTCATAAGATACAGTTTCCATTCAAGCCAATACAAGAGTGACAATATGAAATGCCAAAACAAGTTAATCCCGCCTATATCACCCTACTCATAATGCAAAAGGAGAACGTATTGTTATCTGCTTTTCCACATTGACCAAGATTCCGCTCCATTTCTTTCTCTTTTCTAAAGCATCATGCTTTCAGCCTCTCTCTCTCCAATCTAATTTAACCCATTTTCCAAAATGACCAAGATTCCACTCCATCTCTAAATCTTTTCCTTAACTATCATGCTTTCACCCTCTCTCTTTAATCTAATTCAATTCATTTTCCAAATTGACCAAGATTCCACTCCAAGAACTCTTTTTTTTTTTTTTAAGTATCACCCTCTCTTTAATCTAATTACATCCATTTTCGAAATTGACCAAGATTCCGCTCCAAGAACCTTTTTTTCAAGCATCAGCCTCCCTTTAATCCAACCCAATCCATTTTCCAGGCGACGAACAGATAGTCCACCACCGATCGCGAGAAATCGCAGCACTACAATGTCGATACCAGCGGGACCACGACCGCCAGTCCCAACCCACCTAAAAAAAATCCAAACTTTCGCCGCGCCACGCCTTAATTTCACGAAATTCCAGAGGCCCGATCCGAATTCGAGCGCCCCCCCGCGATCACCAATCGACGAACAAAGGACGAATCGTAGTTACCAGATGTCCTCGGGGAAGCCGTACTTGATGAGCTCCTCGTTCTCGTACTTGTCGAGGCCCATGAAGATGGTGTAGTCGCCCGCCTCCGGACGGGCCTTGAAGTAGAACACCATCGTCCTCCGATCGCCTAGGGTTTTCTGCGGAGGAGGAGGAGGCGGGTAGAGAGAGAGAGAGAGTCAGCAGGTTAGCGTAGGAAGGAAGGCGGAGGTGGGGAGTCGCTGGAGAATCTGACCACTCCCTCCTACCTCTCTCTCTTGTTTTCTTCGCTTCGAGCTTTCCCCACTTTCTTTTGGGGAAATTGCAATTCCGCCCCTGCTCTTATCTCTATTTTGCAAATCGGTCCTCTAATAGATCTTTTATTTTCTCTAGCATCCACCAACTTTTCGTGGTGTCTTGGGTCTTTTTTTTTTTTTTTAATCTAACATACTCTTAACTTTTAACTTATTCTCATATTTTTACTTTGCATTTTTGCAGATGATGGGAGTTGAACTCTACACCTAAAATCTAAAATCAAACGTCCCAACTTGCTAACCCTCCGAAAAGATGGAGAATCAAACTTGTCTTAGGGATTGTATAATAACTCAATTAGTTATGCCTAATGAGATTAAGCTTGTTTAATGGCTCATATAGAATTGACTTAAATCTTTTGAATAAGTCAAAAATCCACGTAATCTAGCAAGTAAAGGAGGAGTTACTTAATTCAGTCGGTGGAAAAGTAATTGATGGGGGGCCCTCTAATGTTGCGTGAGGAGTGCAAGGGGGATGGTTTCAAGAAAGGAAATTGGAGACGGCAGTCAAAATCCTCTCAATCTTTTGTTCCCTTCCAACTATGCAAATAGTACATCATCCTCTGGCAAACCACCTTCGTAAACAAAAAGAATGTAAAGTCTCCGCTCCGCCTCCAGAATTGTATCATTCTTAATAGCCCGAGACAATCCAAGCCAGCCAGCCAGCCAGCCTTTTTCGATCCTTGTCCGATGCAGCAGCTGGATCCCCACCTTTCCAATGTGCTGATTCAGCCGAATAAGGCTCTTCGAAAGAGGGTACTGGTTCCAAGCCGAACGGGCTTTCATTCATTCATAAGGGTTTTTCTTTCGACCATAACGTGGAGAGGTAAGGAGACAGTGATCTTCTTTTACTTTAACCTCATCGAATTGAACCATTACTCTAAGGTGACTCTATCTCTCTTTCTTACGATAGAGTTCATTCTGTCCTTTGACACCATTATCAAGTTGGAGTTCATATCAATAAAACCTACCAATAGTGGTCTTTTTCCTATGTTTGATAAGAGATTAAATAGTATTAAGCTATTGCTTTTAATTGTCATCGAATAATTTGTAAATTCTATCGACGGTTCAAGTTCAATTCTTAAGTTTCAGCACTTGATTTTCATTTTTATCAAACAAGCCCTCACTTATACATTTACTGCGATTTAAAATTATTTTAATGTTCAGTATTCATAAATTGGAAAAATGTTCAACATTAATAAAATCCTATGAAAATTGGTAAGCCCTAAATAATCTTTGGTGAAAAAACATGATTAGCAAATTGCATGTCTAGTATATTGGTAGGAAGTTACCAGATCTCCTTAGAAATCACCAACTCTTTTAGTAAACTACTCATTTTTAAATGCGTGGCATGCCAACTTTTTAAATTTACCAAATCTTATATGATATTACCAATTTTTATTTTTTAGGTATTTATCATTGTTTCTCCAATAAAATTATCGACTACTGATTACAGATTCTTATTTGAAGAAAAGTCAAATATTTGAAATCTATCAAGTGAACATGTTGAGCGGCCCAGATAAGAGTCGCTAACATAAAGCCAGTCAATGGCTTCATCAAGAGTAAAAGTTGGTAGGTTCTTTCACACTATAGTTCATAAGTTATTAAGTCGATAATTTGAAATGACCTAGTCAACATTCATATGTGACTCAAAGAAGAGTTGTATCCTAAATCTACTTGGTAATTTTATCGGTCAATAAGTAATTCAAATAAAATTGATACAATAGACTTCAATAAAAGTTGTCAAGTCATTCGAAAGTTATTGATTTGGAATTAATGACATCAGTATCGACAAATGGCTCAAATAAGAGTTGGGTGATTTCACTGGAAAAAAGGTTTGTAACTCACTTAAGTTAAGGATAATAATTTCCTATAAAAATCGGTAATTCAAACTTTGCTAAATAACATAACTAAAAGTTGAAAAGTCACTACAGTAATTAGTAATTTCTAAACAATCAAATAGCTGTTAGTAATTTATACACAATAACTAGTAACTTATTAACAAGTTTACATCATAAGGAATTTATCTGATTTTATTTTTCTGGGTAGTGCTATTTCCAGCCCCAAAATAACTATATCTACTCCCTTTTACAGTAAAAACACAAAACTACCTTCGATTTTTCAATTGCAGGTTAAAGTAATGGCCCCACTCCTTTTTTTCTATTTTTCCTTTTCTAAGGATAGTTACCGTGATTAAGTATTTCGGATATATGCATGTAAATTATCTTGCTAATAGTAAGGTAAAAAAATTTTCAATACAATATAAATCTAAAAATTCCCTTCTTCATCATTGATCTTATAATAATTTATCAATTCTTTTGTTTCTCTTATCTCAAAAACTCATTTTCTTGGTGAAACTTTTATTAATTTCAATAGTCTAAATATATATATATATATAAAATATATATAAATAGTCTCTTCATTTGCTATTTTAAAGAATTTATCTTTTTCCTTATTATATTAACAAGATACTTTTATGCATGTAAGATGTTAAAGGAATATGGGACTACAATAAAAACATTGTGCACAATGACGTATCTTTATATTTTTTCATAAATAGTTCGTAGATAATATTAATTTATGTTAATCCAAAAATATTGATATTTCACTTAAATTTTCAAAAAAAAAAATGTACTTTATGCAATGTTTTGATGTAATTAAATTTCATTTTATCTATAAATTTAATCAATGACGTAACTAAACTAGGAAATTTCTCATTTGGACAAAGCAAATTCTTATGGAAGTAATATCAAACAATTTTAAAAAAAAATAGTACCTTAATATACACAGAAACTCTACAATAAACAATTACTAAACATACAAAATTATTAATTATGATAAGTGAAACTTACATAAATATAGAAAAACTAGAAAAAAGGAAAGTAAATAAATTTAGGACCACCAATATAAATTGCAATTGAATGATAGAGGAAAATTTTGCCTTTTTAGTAAAAATTGGGTGGATTTAATCATATAGGGGTGAAAATAGCGCCGCCCTTTTTTTTTTGCTAATAATATTTGGAAATTATCATTTAATTTCTTGTAATGAAATAGTAGTAACGGGTACCCTTGAATCTTTCATTAAGAGGTAAAGGACTACCGAAGTTTTCTTCCAAGCATCTCAATTCTAATATATAGAGAAGAGGAATCCTGCATGTGTTTAGAGAGCTGATCTCAAAATGAAACAATTCATACTTCCTAGCTTAGCAATACCATACACACACAAACACATATTTCCCAGAAAAGGCAAGCCAGACTATTCGCCGAAGTTGCACAGGTTGTCGAATCCCATGTATTCATGGCGCTCGATCTTTCCGATCATGTTGGATAATCCGACCCCGCCTATCAAGAAGCGCAGAAAACCACAGAAATAGCGAGCATCGAATCAATGTCTTTGATCTCTCAGAACGACAGCAAGAGAGGAGGAGAGAACGAATTGCGGAGTATTAAGATCGATGCTCACCTAGCAAGATGGCACTGACGAATATGGTGAAGGACAGGATGAAGATGATTATCGACGCCCTTCCGGTTATGATTATCAGCTTCCTCACGATGTGTTGCCCGACAAAGGCAGCAGCAGTTGCTACGAGAATGAAGTACAAGGCTGCGAGATAGCATCAGATAGTATCTGAATCAGGATCAATGACACCATGTACTATCACATCAAAGTTGAGTTGATGAGTAGGTTGAGCCATTTTTCGAGCTGAGCAGCTCATTAAACTGCTCCCTCGGAAATGAAGGGTAAGCCCCATGAGGGGGCTTACAGCCGATCGGGCAGGGTGCCCGGATCACCGTGCCTGAGCCGGGCCCCTCCAACCTTAAACTAAGAAGGGTATTGGGGTGCTATCCACCCAAGAAAAATATATACGAGATAGCTCACACAGTGAAAGGCTGTTCAAGCTAAGCAGCTCGTTAAACTGCTACTACTCCCTCAGAAATGAAGGGTAAGCCCCATGGGGGGCTTACAGCCGATCTGGGTAGGGTCATCGTGTTTGAGCGGGCCCCTCTGACCTTAAACTAAGGGGGTATTGGGGTGCTATCCACCCAAGAAAAATATATGAGATAGTCAACACGATGAAAGGCCGTCGGACCTGCGTAGGTCCTTCAAAGGCTCATGGAGGAAACAGGCAAAAGAACCGCCCCAAGGTGAGAGATCCCGCGCTGTCCTCCTATTCTCTCTCTGTCAGGAAGACAAAAATAGACAGGAAATTAAAAGGTCTCACGGTGGAGGTAGACACCACGTCAAGACTTCAGTTCTAACTACTACCAGATAAGCAAGTATAGTAGCCTCCCGCATATGAAGTGAGTGAAGGTGGGTTAAATGCCCACAAGCTGGGTTGACGAGCCTTACAGCACTATCCTCAACCATAAGTTTGATTCAGATAGTATTTGAATCAGGATCAATGACACCACATGTTATCACATCGAAGTTGAGTTGTTGAGTAGGTTGAGCTTTTCGGCGTTTGCTTCTGACAGTTTCTGAAAATGGTCATTTAACAGTGCCCATCCGCAGTCAGGTGAGTTATCAGAAGCGTGAACATACCGTAGGGAACCGGAAAACGTTTCAGCAGATAGTACTCGACCACAGACATGGACGAGGAGTAGGTCATTCCGAACGTGGCAGTGGCGCTCGAGACCTGCACAACCGCGCAAAGATTAGCTAACAGTTCATAGTAGTAATGTTTCTCCTTCCGTCTAGAAATCAAAGCATGCCCGGCTAGTAAAAACTGTTCCCATACTGAAAAATCTAAACCAGATTTCTTCATCAGATTCATTATACTGACAAAACCAGTCAAACGTCGTGCTTTTCTCGACTTTCTGTTCGATGCTTCACAAAATTCTTTAAGAAGTCGTCAAAAGAACTTGGAGGAAGTTCACAAGGTTCTTTAACAAGCTCAGAGGTTCCGAAAGTTTTACCTCAGGAGGGATGCCGAGCTCCAGAAATAGAGGACCCATGACAAATCCTCCACCGATTCCTAGTAGTCCCCCAATTATTCCGGCCAAAACGCCACAGCCGCAATATGCCAAGAGCTCGCGCACTCGCCACTTCTTACCCTTTTCTCCCTTCGATGCAATCACTCTCCATCCCTTGTACAAGCTGATCGCCTCGTATGCAAACACGCCAATCGAAACTGGCACCTGCAAGATCATGGATTTTTAGTCTAAACCAGATTGAAAATGTCTCCATGAGCATTTAATTTGGATTACAAAAGAACCGGCATTTTGCCATTATTTACTTTCGGCTTTTGCATTAGAAACACTTTATTTCATATTCCACCAAACTTAACAGCAACTGGTTGCAATTTGCAACCACAAACTCTTCATTTTGTCATCACATTCGCATCATGAACCGTTATTGTGGCACATCTTTATTAAGTGGGTCAAAGGTATCTGATTAGTGATCAGAAAGTCAGAGTACTAGAAACAAAAATCCTATAATTCAGGTTGTAAAGTACCACTGTTTATTCTTTTGCTAGAAGTGCAACAATGCCGGAATCAAGAGCTAAAAAAGTTCTTCTCGTTTCTATGAAAACAGAAATGACCAAAAGTACCTGTAAAAAGTTCAAAACCCAGTATGCTGTTGAACAGGTTGCTGTTTGGTTCTGTCAAATTATAATCCAGATTTCAGCACTTGCCCCACCATACTCAAGAACAAACCGGTCTTCTGTGAAGCTAATATACTTGCCAAGAGAAGATGTGATGAGCATAAGATTTACCATGGAAATTTGCAGAATGAGATACGCGACCCAAACAAAAGTAATAAGCGCAACCTCCTTCCAGCGAATGTTCTCAAGTAGCGAGACCTACCAAAGTCACCGAACACAAGAAAGATCGAAGTTCAAATAATATATAACATATCATATGTACTGATTTCAAACGGCCAAGGCCTTGCAAAACCTGCGTCTTCTTGGTGCTGCTCTCCGCTTTGGGAAGAAGCTTTTGTTCCAGTTGGGCATCGCCATCATTGTCAGCTGAATCAAACAAAAAGGAAAACTCAGGAGATGATTGGCGACGATGGTTATCTTATTGAATTGAACATAGCAAAAGGGAATGATTAGTGAACTCACCGCTCGACTCCAAACGTTTAGCCGCCTCCTAGAGAATCAGCATAGAGTTTGAAAATAATGAGACCGTGGTTAATAATATATACACCTTATGAAGCAATTCTCTGTAAAATGTCCTAATGCATCATCGCAGCACTAGCAATTTTGATTCCAGGAAAAACTTTTCGCACAAGGATCTACCTCTTTCAAAACGGTTTCCCTCCTCCAGGTTTCTAAGGCTTTGAAGAATGCTTTGGTTGAGGTGCCTGAGGACAAGTCGAGGGGCATCATTTGGATCGAACATGGAAGAACAGATTGAAACATAAAGAACGCTAAGTAATGTAAACAGTTACCCAGCGACAAGAGAATGATCAAGATCGTAACCATCCAGTCGGCGAATATGAGGTTGAATACAACACCTATGCTAATGCCCAGCATAAGCATCGGCTGGATGAGCAACACTAGATCATAGTCAATTAGAGGAATGTCGAGGGTAGGATGCCTCAGCTTGAGGTTGTACACGACAGTCGAGATCGCCGCACCCATGATCATGCCTGACAGAAACAACAATGCCAAACAGAAGTTCAAATTCAAATTGACATTTTCCTTCACCATTTTTTGCCCCAAGTTCTACTTTGGTTTCCGACTCTTGTGCAGATTCTTTCCAAGTAAATTAGCATAATCACTCAGTCCTGACTACTTACACTTTGATATGGCGGTTGATGATTTAGGGTCGAACCCGATAACCAAGCTCAGCATGGGAACAAAGATGCCGCCACCGCCGACGCCACCAACACTCCCGAAAGCCGCTCCAAAGATTCCAATCACGGTACCCACGACAATCCGCCACCCAAAACTCATCTCCTGCAGTGGAAAGGTTGCAAGTTAAGCCACTTCCCTTTGCAAATATATTATTTGAATAAACGTAAATTGAACGGACGAGTCGATTTCATGAGCAAAGTTTCTATGTGGCCTCTAAGAAAAATTTATATGTTCATGTAGAGAGACGCTTCAATCCACCGGTGAACAGTAAAATTACCGGCCAGACATGCTGATAACTAGATTGATTCAGCTTCCATAAGTAATCCACTGCTCGGAGAAAGTAATTGCTCTCCGGTTTTTCCATCCCACCGAGTCCCACAGACTCAAATCGGAGGCTTCTATCGGCTGAAACAAACACCATGGCCACTAGAACTTGGAACAGTACCATCAGCACTAGTCGAAAAGATTCCGACCGGGTGCGAAACAAAGGCATTGCAGTTTCTTTATCGGCTAAAGGAGGCAAATGTCGAAGGTGAGGCAGAGAACAGGATCTCCTGAAAGTGAAGGGTGGGGGGAAGCCGGAGAAACTATGAACGGGGCGAGAGCGATAGGCAAATGTCAAAGGTGAGGCAGAAACCGAAGGAGAATAATTTTTCCTGAAGGAGTTACCCATCCTCCCTACCACGTTTTAATGATACGACAAGGTATAAGCCAAAAGGCTATCTTGGCTTCCAAGAACGTGATTCACGGTACGGCCCTGGGAGCCACCTGCTCCATTGGAGTGGGAACCGAAACGAAAGGACCAAAGTCGATCTTTCCATTCATTAGCAAGGGGACAAACGCATGATATAAGCTTTTTTGACGGGGAGCGATTCACACAAGGTGAAAAAAGTCTTTAAAGCAAACCCCCCCCCCCAAAAAGCAAAAGAGGAATCGTGCTTGACTGGAGATGATGGTTTGAATTCATCGTCAGGATTCTGAAAAGAGTAGGCGTGATGTCGCTGCCCATCAGTCATGACTAGACATCAAGAAATTCATGCACAGACAAGGGAAAATTAAGGTGTAGGACAGCACTTGGGGAGCTTTGCAAGGCTGTCACATTCAATTTCGACTCTGGGGGTTTTCGAGTTCGGGACAAGGACGAGTTTGGCTACATCTCAGATTTCGCTTCTGCGCGTTCTCGGTTTCGAGGGCCTGTTTGGTAACGAATAGTCTTGGGATTTCGATTTTTTTTTTAGGATCGGTTCATCGCGTTTGGTAAAAATTTTATTCCCGGGAACAATTTTAGACAAGGTTTGAGAATAAAAAAAAAAATTGATTCTCTGTCCAAGAATCAAAACGGTGGAACCCTCACTTTTCCCTTTCGGGGGGTTCGAGTTTGGCTACATCTCAGACTTCGCTTCTGCGCGTTCTCGGTTTCGTAGGTGAATAGGAAAATAAAAAGTAAAAAGTAAAAAATTATTTAAAATTTATTTTTTGTATTCTACTATTTCGTTGGAATCAAAAATAATAATTTATAATAAGAGTTATTGTATTTTCTTTCCATTCAATTGAAGGCTAGATGAAGCTGCAGGACCTGTAAGGCTCATTGCTTCCTTTTGGCGAACAGGGATAGCAGTTGATCAAATTCTGATAAACCGAGCGGCTCGACAGAATAGCACAATCCAACAAATTTTACAAATTTCAGGCCAAACAACAATCTTCATTTCCGTACCAAGCGTATAATTAGGAGAACAGAGAAAGAAACGGGAGTAGCTTTTTTTTTTTTTTTTTTTAACTCGATAACCAAACTCAAAAGGGAAAGCTTTTGCGGAGATCAAACGCAACCTTCACATGCATTAGTCATTTCAAGTTCTTCTTTTCATTGATTCTCTGAAGCACAAAGAAATTGATTCTCTGATTCATAAAGAATCTTCTTACAAAAGATGACAAAAGTTGTATGAATCAAATCGATACATCGCAGCAAAATTCAAGTAGATCAAAAGTTAAAACGACTCTAATGTTTGATTTGGGTCGAGAAAATGCTCTAGTCTGCAAAGCCCAGAAGTGGCACCAAGCAAAAGGCACATTTAAGTTCCCCGCAGAATGCTCTGTGCCCAGTACACAGACAGACCAGGGACGAGAAAATGCTGGCAAAACAAATCAGACACTACGCATCATACTTGCAAAGGTTTTCGAATCCCATGTATTCATGCCGATGAATCTTTCCTATCATGTTGGATATGCCAACTCCACCTGACAAAACAAAAAATCATATTTAAATTCCAAGGACAGTCTCGACAAAGAAATTGGAAGACAACAAGATACCAATGGCGAATTGAGTAGATTTTGAGTCTAATGAAGAGGTACAGATCCTCACCTAGCGAGATGGCACTGACGAAAATTGTGAAGGCTAAGATGAAGATAATAAGGGACGCCCTTCCGAGTACAATAATAAGCCTTCGCACAATATGTTGTCCTACCAGAGCAGCAAATGTAGCGACCATAACAAAATAGAGTGCTGCATGACAAACGGTAACCATTAATGCACAGAATCTTTTCTGCGTTTTTCAAATATTTGTAATTTAGTTTTGGGAAGAGTTCACAAGACCGTTGACTATTGAGATATTTCAGCAGGTTATAAAGATCTTATCTTAATTCCATGGTGCAGGAACTTACCGTAAGGGACGGGAAAACGTTTTAGAAGATAGTATTCCACAACGGACATTGACGAGGAAAAGGTCATTGCAAAGGTCGCTGTGGCACTGGAGACCTGCAGAAAAGTAACAGAAGCAAAAGGCTGTAAGCAAAAGGCATGAATAGTGACAGAAGGAAAGGTCGCTGTGGTACTGTTGTCTCTGTTCTTACTACAAATCAGGTTGTCCTTAACCCCCAAAGCAAACACAGAATGGAAATTTGATATTCCAAGTATTTTTCAGTTTTGCAGCATCCCCAGATATCACTCAATTTGCAAAGACTCTCAACGGTTTAGTATATGGCAGTCCATCACAGGCACCTCTAGACCAGAAACATGTTGCTAGTCTTTACTAAAGCTTCTTAATCAATTTTTAATTCAGCCTGCATAGTACTTAAAACAAATTCCTACATGAATTTTGGCAGCACAATCCAAGTTATACTTTTGCATGCCATTCTAGGCCAGCAATATCAAAACAGTGGTTAAGACTTAAGAGTAGTATGCTAGAATCTAAGTCACATCATCTGCTATCAAGCTAGGACAAAAGAGAGGTCAGTGAACAAACAGTGACATGTGTTGGAATGATACAATAGTTATAACTTGATCCAAAAAAAAAAAAAAAAAGGAAAAAAAGAAAAGAAAAGACTCACCTCAGGAGGAACTCCCAGTTCCAAAAATAGTGGCCCCATTATAAATCCTCCACCTAGTCCAAGTAGTCCTCCTACTACTCCAGCCAGGACACCGCAAGCACAATAAAGGGCCAATTGGCTCACCTTCAAACCAGTGCCATAATCTCCCTTGGAAGCGATTACTCTCCTTCCCTTGTATAAGCTAACTGCCTCGTAAAGAGATACTCCAACAGAAACTGGAACCTGCATAGGTTGGGTAATGCTTCAAAATTAGTTACAACTTATAGGAACCAGTTATTTCCAGAACATGATCAGATAAAAAGTCAGGGGCCAACCATGTTCATTACTTATATCTACCTATCTATTGAAATTCAATTATCAAAACGTCAAAATTAGAGAAACAAACTTGTCTTAACGAACCTGTAACAGGTTGAGTACCCAGTATCCAATAGAACAAGTAGTTGTCTGAGTCTGTCACCAAGAACTCAATAATTGGTATTTGTTAACCCCCATATCAATGCAGACAGAGAAATTTTCAGATTCAAAAAGTCTCAAGAGTTACTTAAAGCAAGAACAAAACCTTGGCAATCTGCAGGACAAGAAATGCAGCCCAAACAAAGACAAGAAGTCCGAGTTCCTTCCAGCAAACGTTCTCAAGGACTGTGTACTGCATCAGCACACCAGATTAGATACTTAAAAAAAACTGTTGTGCTGATTATAAGGTCAGCAAAGTCACCTCCGTCTTTTTCATGCCTTGGTGTGGGCTATTGTCTGGACCACCAGGAAGAGGCTTGTATTCCACTTCTGTGCCACCATTTCCTGAAGAACATGAAATGTTGATATGAAACCATCAAAGACATAGATTCCACAGAGAATATGTAAAACAAGCAATCTAAAAGAAATGCTCAGACTCACCAACAGAATTTAGTTTCTTCGCAGCTTCCTGTTGTCAGAAGCAATTACAGTTAAGGAGGTCAGCATGGAGTTTGGAAGCATTAAAATGGCTATCAAGCTCACAAGTGCAAATAATTATGAAGATTCATTTAATGGCAGGAAACTTGAAACAATTTTTCAATCCTTCTACTGGAATGGTCTTACTCATAGAAAACTGTTTCGCCTCCAATGCTATTTGCATATTAAGGCTGCGTTCGTTTCACGGAAAATGGGTCATCTCCGGAAAACATTTTCCCAGAAGTCATTTTCCAGGAAAATGGCTATATTTTCCGGTGTTCGGCTGAAACTTAAATTTTGAGTGGAAAACATTTTCCACCGTTCGTTAACTAATGCTTTGCATAAAAAAATGCTTTGCATGAATGATCATCTTTTAGCACAACCAGGTATTATCTTGTGTCGGACAGTTCAAATGCTTTGCATAAAAAAATGCGCATTACAAAACCAAATACTGAACCAAATACCTTTTTCATTAGCGTTTCCTTTTTCCATGTCTCGACCCCTTTTAAGAATGCCTTGGTGGAAGTACCTGCAAAGCGCAAATAATTAACCAATGTTACTTCTTTGTGGAAAAGATTAGTTCTAACCAAAATTTTGTCTTCAACGATACTTTACCCATGAAGAGAACAATTAACAAAACTGTGACCATCCAGTCAGCAAATATCACATTGAAGGCAACTCCTAAACTGATTCCAAGCATAAGCATTGGTTGGATGAGCAGCGCCAGGTCATAGTCAATTATAGGCATATCTATTGTAGGATGCCGGAGTTTGAGATTATAGTAAACAGTTGATCCCGCAGCACCCATGATCATACCTGGCAAATGAGCAAGTAGCATATCAGAGTCTCCCCATTGCATGAAAATACCAGACAAATTATACTAACGGCCAGTTCTTTTATGAAAAACAGCTAATTCAAGAAATCAATTGCCGGACAAAATTGCCTCTGTAAATAAAAAAAATGTCATATACTTCAAATTATCAAATCCCAGCAGATCAATTTTTTGCAATGAAACAGAATGATAATCAACTGAAGTACCCCAAAAAAAAAAAAAAAAAAAAACAAAAGATTTTGACGAAGGACACTTTTAAATCCTTTAGCTAAACAAATGAAACGTCAACACCATATTCAAGATAAACACAAAACTTCAATCTACAGTAAATTCTCGGCGAGAGATTGACTCTTGCGTTTCGAAATCTTATAAGTAAGAACGCATACTGCCCTCCTTTCTTACATTTCGAAATAGCAGTAGCCGACTTGGGATCAAAGCCCACGATCAGAGTGAGCATGGGAACAAAGATGCCGCCGCCGCCGACGCCGCCTACGCTCCCGAAGGCCGCGCCGAGGAAGCCAACGATGGAACCGACAACAATTTGCCATCCGAGCTCCAACTCCTGTGCAGAGAACAACCCGTCATTCCAATCCGTCCCTATTCCACTACAAAGAAGAGCAAAAACGCACGACACACACGGCTAGATTGATCTGCCCAACGAAGCGAAAGCGCCGAACATCTCAGCGCTTCCGTGTTCCGACGACGCCGACATTGTCACGTTTCAAACGAAGAAACCGATCTCTACGCGTTCAATCGGCGTGAAAAAAAGACAAGACAACCGCGACGACAAACCGTAAGCTCAAACCGAGATTCCGAAAATCCGAAATTTACCGGCCAGACGTGCTGGTAACCTCCTCCATCAGACTGCCACAGGAAATTCGCCGCTCTGGAGAGAAATCCCGGAACGGGCGGTCCATCGACGACGCCGGAAGAAGGCGCGTCCTTCAGCTTCAAGCCCCGTTCGGCGGAGGCGAGCAGAAGTGCGAACGCGAGGTTGACGAAGATCACGGTCACGGATCTCCCGCCTCTCCATTGCGCTCCCCCAAACACAGCCATCCCAAACTATCTCCTCCTCCCTCCCCTCCCTCCCTCCCTCGAGCAAGTGCTACGAAATCTCCGAACCAAAAGCACTCCACTCCGACAGCTCCTCGAAACCGGCAGCTTCCTCGGAGACAGGACGGCGTCCGCTACGCGACGACGACGAGGAAAAAGCTGTCGGCTTCCGGTACGGACCGCGCGAAGGTGTCCGAGAACTTTCGGGCCGCTCCGGGCAATCCGGTACGAGGGGAGGGCGCGGGTGGTGATGGCGCGCGCGAGGCGGCGGTGGCGGTCGCCGTGGTGGTGGCCGGCGGCGGCTCGTCGTCCGAGAACGCGAGGGATCGGCTTCGGGAAGAGCGAGAGCGCGAGAGAGAAGCGGCGCCGGAAGGCACGGACGGACGGAGAAGACTTTGGAAGGAAGGAAAAGCGAGAGATAAAAGGGAGAAAGCTTTGGCCGAAATTTATGGGGATGTAAGAAATGAGCTATTCAGCAGGACTATATTTAAGAACTTCAGCAGCGATCTCTTCTTCTCCCTCTCCCTCGAATTTAAAATGAGAAATGATTGGAAGACTATATTTAATTAAATATATTAATTTTTAAATCTTAAATCATAAATAATTATGAATTATTATGAAATTCAGAATATCTACTTACACATATATGTTCGTTTCAACACTAAATCCTTACAGCTTTATTTTTTTCGAAACAACCCATACTATCAAAGAAATATGTATATACAATTAGAGTGACCAAGCCTTAGAAGTTAACCATAATTTGTGATTGGTAAGAATTTGTTATTTCTACAATAACTCGAGAATTGTTATGTTAGTAAAATCTATTAAGAAGTGATTTTGCTTTTCATCTCTCAAAAGGTAAGTAAATCGTGGATTTCTTCCTTTTTTTTATTTTTGGTGATGATTTCTTCCTTGCTTCGAACTTTAATTTGCGGGATTTTGTTTACAAGTTACTGAGTTGTCATAATTTTATTACTTTTTGTCCATTTTTATCCTTTTAAACTGTCGTGTTTTGATTCTTTATCTCCAAAAACCATTCCTGTGAGCTTGACGAAGGTCGTCGGATGTTCCACGAGATAAATCTCGACGAGTCTTATCCAAAACTCGGCATGACCAATTGGAAAGATATGCACGCCATCCGTGTTGATGTATTGGGAGCAGGGTTCATCATGATGAATGATAAAACATCTCGATATAATTTGATTTTTTTCATTTACTTATGACGTGTTTGGACTCGTTCGATTAAGCAATTTTGAATGCTTCTTCTGTTAATGCGGCATGTTGATTTACATTTAGAATAATGCCCATGACATATAACCTCAAGTAGAAATATTTATATAAGAATTTATATCTTAAATATTTTATATTATGTACCCATTTAATCACGTGTTATGTTTCGATATCAATGTTTCAACACAATTGATAAGACATTTTGTGTTGAGATTAAATCTAAATTTGACATGGTTCGGACCAATAAATTAAGTTGGGGGATGTAATTGAGCAGGCGTAACGATAAGTTAGAAATTATGCGAATTATTTCATCCACGTCAATTAATTCCATCTATGATTTCAAGGGAAGGACCACATTGAATCATTCTTTGAAAATTTACGGACAATTGGAAAAAGAAAAACATATTAACATTATCATGCAAAAATTTCCGTAACTATTGTTCACATGCTCTTTTACACTTCTGGGTAATTGGTAAAATGTCAATCTCAAAACGTTATGGTCGGTGACCGGTGGATCTTTCTTTTGGACACCGAAGACACGAGTCAATTTCGATAGACGATACTAATTTCCCTTTCTCTGCCCCCTTTTGTTTGTTTGTTTTTTTTTTTCTTTTGTGTCGTGATTTGTCTTGTTTTCCTTGTCCTATTCTCTTGCGTTGATTCGAAACCACATCATTTTTTTTCCTAATTTTCCTGTCTTGGATCTGTGATGTGGGGCAGGTAACAAATAGACTTAATTTCTACGGTCTGCATAATTTTTTGTGCAAGTTAGTGTTATCTTCAGATGGAGAAGTTAATCTTCTTTTTCTTTGCTCTATGAACATATTTTAGCAATTTTTTAGCAAATTTTTGAAAAAAGAAGTCTTTAAGATTCATGGAAAAAAGAATAAGAATTTTAGCAAATTTTTGAAAAAATTCGAGGAAGCTCTTAAGGAAAAATTAACATATTTTAATCGATTTCTCAATCTAAGATTTTTGTGATTCAGGATTCTTTTGCAAGATTAAAATTAGCTCGGATAAATGTGGTATCGGGTGTATTAATTCAAAATTTTATGTGACGTAAAAATTAATTTAGGATAAATAGGGATTCTTTTGCAAGATTAAAATTAGCTCAGAATTAATGTGGTATCAGGTGTATTAATTCAAAATTTTATGTGACGTAAGAATTAATTTAGGATAAATAGGATACAAATATATATATATATATATATATATATATATATTGATTCAAGGTTTTATTTTTTATTAGCTAAAAAAATATTGTGGTAAGTTTATTTGTTTCACAAAAAAAATGAATGATTTTATAGATATTTTCTTAAAACCGATCATATATATCATTTGAAATAATTGATTAATGAAAAAATTGATTATTAATAATAATTAATATCTAAATATGTCCATGAACGATGAAATCATTTATATTTATAAGCAATAGAAATAATTATTGTCAAGAAATTATATTTTCACGAATCAAATAAAGTTTTGAAATGCGAACAAAAAATGAAAAAAAAAAAAAGTTTTGAAATGTCTCCGTCATGGAAATGGCTTTAGAATTCTCAGGTCAACAATGAACTGCTGAATTAATGGGAATCACGCTGTCCGTCCGCATATCAATAAATGAGAAGGCGTCCCACGTTTCAATTCCCGCACGTGCCGCCGGCTCCCGATGCCGCTTCCACGTGGGTCGAGTTGAAAGGCTTGATTAAGCCCCCTCGAGACTAACGAAACTAAGGCACGTGTCTATTTCTCTTCTTTGTCTCGATTAACATTATTATTAGTGATAATTACACAAATGATCTCAAAACTTTTAACCCAATGTCTAATGCGATTCTTAAATTTTTAATTTATTCAATATAATCTTGAATTTTAGCTTAATATTCAACATGTTTCTGAAATTTTTTATTTATTCAGTTGATTAATGCACAATGTAATGGAAAACATTTAATATAATCCAAGATCTTCAATTAACTAAATGACAATATTGAATATTTTTATATTAAATTTAAATATTTATCAAAATTTATGAATCATGATAAATAAATTAAACATTTCAAGACTACATAATGTTAAGCTAAAGTTCAAGGGTTGCATTAGACAAATTAAAAGTTCAATAACTATATTACATATTGAATCAAAATTTACGGCAACTAGGAAGCGTTTATATATATTCACACGAAATATTAGGTTACGCAAAAATTGAATAACCCAATGCGAGCAATTCAGAAGCTTGACATGAGGTTAACCCAGATCGTGACCCCATGAAAAATTGACAATCTTATCATCACCGGCCTGATGGCCTCGACAATTTTATTTTTTTGTGGGTTGGATTTGGTGTCGCGATCACTTGAAACCCAAGCTTTGGTTCATCCCCCCACGCCATAATGCGCAGAACAAATGATAAAAACGAAGGAAAGGGAGGTCCCCAAGTGGGCAGGGTACGGAGTGCCTGAAAAAGCGAAATTCATGTTCGCCACCTCAAAATGCTCCCCCAGCGATCGGAGCAAAATCGCTCGTGGTCCACGAAGCATTTGAACCACATCAATTGTGAATTTGACTTCTGAGTTTGGCAACCAAATGTTGCGACCCGAACCCTATGCCGCGTGATTTAGTACACGGCTACAATCTAGGAGCCTAAATTTTAAGAGTCTTGGGGAGGCTCGGGAGCAAATGTTCTATAAATAAAATATATATGTTGAACTCAATTTAGATCATTAGATTATGAGATACATCACTTTTAACATGTCGGATTTAGTTATCCACGTATTGTTAGTTAATTAGGATTAATATCATGAAAAACATTAAATTTGTGCCATTTTACTCCCAAATTAGTATACCTATAACAATTTGATCTTCCATTAATTTCTCTTAAATTTTAATGTCAAATTGCCAAGCTAAAAAAAAAATGCGGTAGTTAACTAGTGTACCAGTTTTGGATTCTATACTCCATTACTAATTTATGATTTTTCGTAATATTAATCCAATTTGATGATTGAAATTAATGATAAATTTAAATTTTATCACAAATATATAAATTTAGAATTTCTAATTGTCAAAAAAATAATTTACGGTAAATTTATAGTGAATGTATTAGTTTAAAGTTTTTCTTTGTATTGACTCTTATTTAAATAATAATTTGTTGAAGACGTGAGCAAAAGGACAAGGGCGCACTTCAGAAATGGAGAAAAGGAAAATGATAAGCCCACGGCCTTATGCGAGTAGAAGAGGCAAGTGGGGCCGACGCGACCCACCGAGGGCACGTGGGACCCCACGTGACGGCGCAGAGCAATGTCGTGTCTTGCGATGACGAGTAAATGACACGATGACGACTAAGACGGACAGCTACCTGCGCATTAAAGATAGGAAGATGCTGACTTGGCAGGCTGATCGTGAGGATTGGCAGTCGGATTTTTTGGAATCCTGTGCTTTAATAGTTTTCGAATCTCTTGTCGTTTTCTTAATCACATCTCTCTCCCTATATATATATATATATATAATATATAATATATATCATGTGGTAGTTGGATGTACTAATAGAAAATGAGAAAGTCTTGATTGCAAGGAAAAAAATAATCTAACCTATCAATGAGTAAATTTTACTAAATGGGTATTTATTTCGTCGAAAATAAATAATGAGAAAAATATTGCTCTGATAATAATTATTTTCCAAAATTTTCCCGTAAAAAATATAAGAAAAGGGTAGATGGAAGGTGGCCAAGGAAAAAAGTGAGTCGAGATTTCTGAAATGGGTAAAAAAAAGGGTGAATGGGGTTTTGGTTAGTAAAGTGCTTTCGAAATTGGTGCAAGCGGTATCCGGTCTGAATGATTATTAGATAATAGTACCGCATAGACAGAAATGAAGAGATTGTTGTTAATTATGGAGATAATAACAAAAATAAGTGATCAAGAGGGAGCCGGCAAGAAAATCGCAGGTCAAAAATCTCATGATAACGATGCGAATTGCGTGTGTGGATGGCAGGTGATGAACAGAGATTCTTGGTCCCCGGGTATTTGCATCTCCACCAACTCCCATATGCAACGGACGAAATTTTTTAAAAAAATTTTTTTTAATCAGCTTAACATGCTTAGCATTCGTTCGAAAAAAAAAAAAACATGCTTAGCCTAAATAAATAAATAAATCATTTTAAACATGCCTAACAAACTATTATTTCCCCTCAAGAATCGACGTGGAATGTAGCTCGAGATGGGCATGATTTTCATAATATATAACATTTTTTTTATGCCAAGTGAGAAAAAAAGTTTTTTTAAAAAATTTCCTCGTAAAAAATATGAGAAAAGGGTGGTGGAAGGTGGGCAAGCACTCGTGGCCAAGGAAAAAAGTGAGATGAGATTTCTGAAAAAGGAATAAAAAGGGGTAAATGGGGTTTCGATCAGTATAGTGCTTTCAAAATTGGTGCAAGTGGTATCCGGTCTCGATGATTATTAGATATTAGTACTGTATAGATAAAAATTAAGTTAATCATCAAGATAATAACAAAAATTAGTGATTGAGAGAGAGCTGGTAAGAAAATCGCGAGTCAAAAATCCCACAATAACGATGTAAATTGCATGTGTGGATGGCGGGCGATGAACGGAGATTCTTGGTCCCTGGGTATCTACATCTCCACCAACCTCCATATGCAACGGACGAAATTTTTTTCTTTTTTTAAATTCAATCAGCTTAACATGTTTAGCATAAATAAATAGATAAATCATTTTAAACATGCCTAACAAACTATTTTTTCCCCTCGAGATAGGCATGATTTTTATAATATATAACATTTTTTTTATGCCAAGTGAGAATAAAAAAACGAGTAATTAAAGTCGCTATTTAATTCAACGATGGTCCTGTTCAAAAAAAAAAAATTCAACGATGGTGGCTGCCTGCCTGATCCAGACAGTTTTGATTCTTAAAAGGTCGGCTTGTACTAATTTGTCGTACTGCTAATTAATGTGGTGCTCTCGTCAATGTTCTTTTAGACTCATAAATTAAAAAAAATATTTTTCTTTAAATAGTCTTTTTTTTGTTTTACCAAACTTATATTTAGATATAAATTATTATCAATAATAATAATAAATTATTAATAAATTATTGAAAGCAATATAAACGATCATGTTTAGGAAAATATTTTTTAATTTATTCATCAATATACCATTTTTAGAAAATATTTTTTAGGAAAATGAACTTATTTTCTAGTGCTTGGCTTAAACTTGAAAAAGATTCGGAAAGAATTTCCTGTTATTTAGTAAGGAAAATATGATAAGAAAAATCATCAAAAAATCATATTTTCTAATTTTTATTTTTATTTTTATGTATTATTTTCTTTTCTTTTACCTCTTTGATAGTCGATTTCATTAACCAAGGATTCAAGTCTGAGCACTAAGGATTTGTGCATGACTTTTGTGGGCTAGAGCCTAAGTGTCGAGACAAGAGCTCGAGTGCCAAGGATCTCAACATGGCTTTTATGGACTCAAGCTTGAGTTGGGATGTTTCAATTCATGGTCTAGTCCAATCCCACCTAGGACTAGGAATCAAGAAATGGATCGAGAGAACCAATTCCCAATTTTTGGGATTAAAGTTTAGATCGATCGATTTGGTCCAATCTCATAGAACTGATCACTTAGCAAAAAAATAATTACATATTTTAAATTATTGGGTCGTTTTTATTGTTATTTTTTAAGAATTTTTTTTTTTAAAAGAGTCGATCAAATCCATTAGTCGATCTAGTCCAATTCTTTTCAAAACCAAGAATCGATCACAAATTTTTATGAAACTAAGAATTGACCAATGCTTTTGAGAATCAAACCACACTGACCGATCTAGTCCGGTCGAGCGATTCTTGGTTTAGGCATTTTGACATATTCACCCCTAAGCTTGGGTGTCAAAGCATCGAGTATGGACACCAAGGATACGAGGGCTAGGCCCGCTTATATTACCATCATTAATATACTTTGAAAATAACAATCTATTTTGGATAAAAATAAATAAAATAATTAAATTATTATAAATTATTATAAGGTTCACATTTTCAAGAATTTATCGTTCACATACTATTATTCTAACAGTAATTCAAAGATTGTTATGGGTTATTATTTTTCGCATTTTCCCTTTTATATATTAGGGCTCAACCTCGATAGACTCGGGCCCAGGAACCAGGAACTTGGTCTTGAATGCTAGGAATCAACAATGGAGTTTTTGTGCTCAAGTGTAAAATTTCGGATCGAATTAACTTGACAATATAACAAAAGATTTATGACTTAATTGACATAATTGAAATACTTAAAACTGAATTATTACAAGTGTAAGTTTATAATTGAATTGACAAAAATATAATAAATTAATACATGCTTTGGTAAATTTTCCTCCGATAAATTGCATGAGCACACGCAAGGACGCTAGGGTGTCGTGATGTGGGATTCATGCAAGTTAAGCATATATCCTATATCGTTGGCAGATGGATCGGTTTACAGTACCAATCGAGCCAATTGCCTCGAGAGTTTTCCCCCATTGACGGCTAGGCTCATCTTGGTTTTTCCTCTTCCCTCCCATCATCCTCTTGGCGCAGAGGGTTTTTGCTATTGTCGAATTGAGGGCTGTCTTCATCTCTTAACGGCTTTCGGCCTTTCGCGTTTTATCGGCCATCGAGGTTGGGACGAGGCGATGCTTCTTGGGAATTTCGCAGGTCAACAATGGCCGCCGCTCAGTTCCGCTGTTTCGAAAAGACGAAGGTCAACGGTCATTATTAATTAGCTTTGTCCGCATTTCAATCAATGAGGCGTTGAAGTTCAGTTTCCGCACGTGACGCCGACTTCGATGCCGCTCCCGCGTGGGTCAAGAAGAAAAGAAGGCATGATCAATCCCACAAGAGAATGAATCGAAACACATTTATATTTCGAGTTCATATTATAAAAAATCTCAATTTAATATATCTATAATAAATTAATTTTTATTATTAATTTTTATTTAATTTTATTATCAAATTATTAAATTGAATGACACGCGACATTTAACGAGAAGAAAAATTAATAAATAGTAAATTTATTTCAAATATATTAATATAGGGTTTTTGATGATAAAAAAATTAGTTTTATGAAAATTTATCACATATATATCAATTTAATTTTTTCAAAAATATTTTTTAATAAATTTATTATAAATGTATCAATTTGAGATTTTTCGTGATAGTAACTCATATATATTTTGGGGTTTGAAATTGTGATATTGAAGAATCACGATGGTAGCCTCACTGAAATGCCAACAGTTGGAAAGCCTTTTTATAATTCACACAAGATACCGGGGATGCCGCAATTAAACAACTCAATGTGAGCAGTTCAGAAGCTTGTCGCGACATTAATCCAGATCATGATCCTACGAAATGTGGACGATCCTCTTATCACCAGCCCAATGGCCTCAACTTTTATTTTTTTTATCTTTCCCTTTTGGTCGGCTTCCGGGTCGCGATCGCTCAACGGCTAAATTCTCGTCCGTCCCCGACACCAATTATGCACAAGACAAAGGATAAAAAAGGAGGAGGAAGTCCCCAAATTGGCAGGGCATGGAGCGCCTAGAAAAGCGGAATTCGTGTCGATCCTGTCAAAATGGTCACGATAATCGGAGAAAAGTCGCCCGTGGTCCACTCCACGAATCATTCGAACCACATAAATTGTGAAATTTATTATTCACCTTAACGTCGGTGACGAAATGTTCCAATCCGAACCCCTACAAACGCCTACAATCTACGGGCCTAAATTTTACATGCTAAACTCAATTTGGACCATGGGATCTTATAATATCCACGTGAGATGAGCCATTGTTAATATGTCAGATTATGTTATTAACATATCGTAAATATATACAATGGGAATGACTTTGAAGACGAGCAAAAGGACAAAACTATCTCTTCTAAATCACCTGGAGTGTCAAAATTTAGCATGGTGACATTTAAGTGCCAAAAGTTAAAAAATGTATATTCGAGTATCAAAATCGGAACAAAATAAATCGATTAATCATCAATGGCGAGAAAATACAACCAAAATGCTTACGTAACGTTTTTCTAGCTAGACAAGTGTAAAAACAATGTCGTTTTGCACGCTGACATGACTAAATATGCCGAAAACAACATTGTTTCGCATGCTGGCATGGCTAGATAAATAAAAACGACGTCATTTTAATATAAACATTTGTCGAAATATAATACGTGGAAACGGATTTTACAATTTACGTCAACACGAAATCATTAACAAAATAAACAATAAATAATAAGGACACCGGAGATTTACGTGACTCGATTTAAATATTGGTATCTACATTCACGAAAAAGTCAACGGCAAATAATTCACTATGATCGGAAAATCAAAATTTATAATCGCTCATACACTCGAGTATTTCTCATACCTAAATTTAATCTCAAATTCAAAGTATTTACAAATAAATAATGTAAACTTATAACACAAAACTTTTTTTTAAAACTCAACACCTTTGTTCTTTGTGTGCACGACGGCTTCCTGGCGTGCAGCCTCTGTCGCTTCGTGGGGCTCCTTTTTCTTCTGACGTGCGGCGCTCCTTGACCTTTTTGAACACGCTCTGCTTTTTATATGTGTCCCCGGTAAAAAATTTGACTTGGGCTTACCCACTTTTAACTTCGACGCGAGCTAGGCTTCTTCTGCGGGTAAAAGTGAAACCCTCGCCTTTTATTTTATTTTATATTATTTCATCTTTTATCTTGTAGTGACAAGTCAATTTTTTTTTTTTTTTTGTGTCCAAAACAAAGTCCAATGAGGAGAAAAAACTTCTTCATCCGTTGGACAAATCTTTTCAATAAATTCGATTTAATCAATTATTATTTGAATTCAAACTGGAAACATTAATTTAATAATATTAATTAAGTTTAATTTTAAAAAATAGGAAGAAGACGAAATTTGTAGAAGGTGAGGGTTGAGCCCTCGCCCCCGCCTCTTCATCGTCGCTAGGAAGGGCCGACGACAATGTGGGAATGGACGGCTGGGGTTACCAAGCCCTGGTTGATCAGCTATGAGGGTTAACAAGCCCTTGGGTCATAGCTCTCCTCTAGATTCGGTGAGGGTTGTTGGCCTTCAGCTAGCTAGGCTAAGGGTTGTCGCTCGTTGGGCCATTCACCCTAGATCTAGGGGTTTATAGGTCCTCACTATCAATCGAGCAGGGTTGCCAACCCCCGACACTTCTCGACAAGGATGGGGAAGAGGCGATGAGGGCTTGACCCCTCGCCTTCTGTAATCTTCATATCTTCCCTTTTTTTAAATAAATAATTTAATTTAATTAATATTTATATTATAATTCAAAAAAAAGATAAAACGACATCGTTTTTATTTTTCTTTATGACTCAGTTCTCTAACAAGTCACGTATGCAAATTATATTATTAAAAAATGCCACATAAGATTTTTGATTAGGGTTGTCGGAATTAGCATTCAAGTATCTTAATTTTTTTAAGAAAGTAATATTTAAATATATATTTTGTAACTTTTGATATTTAAGTTTTGTTTTACGTTGTTCTTTTGTCAGAAAAAAAAAAAAGAAGAAAAAAGAAGACAAGTTGATAAGCTCTCGATCTCATGCGGGAAGAAGAAGTGCGTTGGAGGTGGGCGTGGGACTGGACCGCGAGCCGCCAGGACACGTGAGGGCCCACGTGATAGGACAGAGCAAAACGTCGTGATAAGTGATGATGATTAATGATTGTATTTCCCACGGCACTGGCAGATTACGACAGCTTGCCTGTGGATTAATTAAAAATGGGAAGAATGCTGCTGACTCGAGGGGCCGATCGTTGGGGATGAGCGTTGGTTTTTTGGGAATCCTACTCATGAATAGTTTTCAAATCTCTTGTCGTTTTGGTAATCAACTCTCTCTCTTCATCATTTAATTTATGAAAAAGTTATTGTAATAATTTGTTGTGTTTTCTTTTTCTAAATTCACTTGAAAAGGAATTAGGCCCATGTGCGGCCTATATAGATTTAATTCTGGATTAATAGCAGGACGCCAAGGTATCCTTATCTGTTAGAATGATTTAGAGAGCTTTGTCATGATGAATTCAGGGTGGGGCTTGTTAAGAAAGGTCAAATCTAATGTATCCATAACATTTTTCAGGTGGGATTGATATCAACCCATGTTTTCCTTGACATGTGGCGGAAACACCATCCGCCGATATCCACCTCTTACCTCCCCTTTCTCTATAAATAGTGACACCATTTATTGGAGAACAACAGTTTTTTTTTTTTTTTTTTTAACCACCGGTCGCGGTGGCTCTACTGGATAAGACTCTACTGATCCTCAACGAAGAGGTGAAGGGTTCAAAACCCAAGGGATGCGCTAGGTGTATTAAGTGTGACTCAAGGGTGGTGGGTTCTCCTACTTGGGAGTTTACAGCGCGGCTGTCGGCTGCAAACCGGTTCCTCCAATACAAAAAAAAGTTATAGTTTTTTTTTTTTTTTCGCGGAGAACAACAGATTACCTTGGAAGAGTTATTGCGAAAATTTATCTACCAACAACAAATCATGCACTTATGTTAGTCCATTCATCAATATTACTCGTGTATGACCCTTTCCCTTTCTTGCCAAAGGAAACAGTTGTTAATCTCAAGTAAGCCCATCAAACGGGTAGGTTTGATGGAGTTTGGATCAAGTTATAAATAGTTGAGCCTAAATTAACTCATTTAACTTGTTTTGATCTATTTGTTTGCAATGCAAATTTCTCGAGTCATACCCAATCCCATCCACACCGACTCGTCTCAAGATTCATTTTTAGCATTATTTTCTCTCTCTATATTGTTGCCTTTGGAGAATGATGACTTCACGAAGCAGGAGTTAGGTGGACAGGGGCATGAAGGTGGGTAGTGAAAGTCCAGCCCGAGCCATCCATCAATCATGAAATGGATTCAAACTTTGGATCTGGGTTAAATATAAATTGGTTATTTGTACACGACATACCATTCTCAATTGTTGTCTCCCACTCCGTCTATGGGCACTCTCACTACCCTCCGCGACTTCACCATGCGTGGCCACCTCAAAATTGTCTAACCAATTTAACCTAATTCTTTGATATACCCACATCAACAAACCATCACCACATCATCAATCTGATCAAAGAAAACGAAAAAGCACACTATCATGCAAGCCAAAAGAATGAAGGCGTTACATCGGCCAAAACAGAGAAGGGGGAAAAATATACATTTTGAATGACTTGATCATGCAAGTAATAATCGTCACGTACAAACAAAGTACGAGCAATTCCAAGATTGGAGATTAGGACACCGATTCATCCATCAATCTCCAAAGAATGTATGGAGAATTGTCAAACGCCCACATTTGCATATCAACAGCAGCAAATGAATTCAAGAGGACCTCCATTCAAATCGAGGATCAGCTACATTGTGTGAATTGCAATATTTGTCAAATTGCGGAGTGTGGAATCGATTGAATTGGGCATGAATAATTGATAGCTTTTTAGCTGTGCATGTGATGAGGAAGATGACTACAGTGAGAGAGAATGTGAGTTCTTTGCGTGTCTAAATATAAATGGGTTGACCACTTGTTTTCAAATGGGAATGATCCATTCTAGTTGGATTTCAATATTCTAAATCCATTTTCAGTCGGCTCTTCAAATGTCCTCAACAACGATATTATGAAAGAATATTAAAAAGTCAATAAAAGTTTTTTAATGCTTGACGTGCCTATGGGAGAATTTTGGAGAATTGACTTTACATTTTTACAAAGTTTTCTGATTATTTTCTAGGAAAGCAACTTCGTTAAACAGGAAAAAACATTGCCTCGGAATGGTAAGTAACTGTAACCAGTAGAGAAAAAAGCGACTCCTTTAAAAAGAACGAAAAAGATCAGATGGTCCAATGTAGAAAATGTTCAATTTCATCATGCATCCTCTGATTCCGCCATCTTCCCAAATAGAGCAAAGTGATGATCTAAACCTAGCTCTCCATCATTTACCCCAAAAATTAATAATAATAATAATAATAATAATAATAATAATAATAATAAAATAAAACCAGAAAAGCAGAACCACCTTTCTAGCTTTCTTCTTTACCGCTCTGCCAACCATGACTCTCTCGCGTTACAATTCCTACCAATCCCATCGCCCTTTTCATCAACCCCTGGTTTATCTCTCTCTCTGTTCAAATTATTGTTCTACATCGACTTTGCCTTGTCTTCTCCTACATCGCCATTGCTACTGCTCGAGCTCGAGCCCGAGCTCTAGCAACAGGCACCGCCCTCGACAAGCCTTGAAGAGCCTCGTTTCCGATCTCTCCCAAGAGAGGTTCGCGGCCCTTGACCCTCGGCAAGGTTTACTAGAGGCCGGTGAGCTAGATTTGAAGCAAGGAGAACAACGTTCGAGAAACGATAAACAGTTTTCGGGAGTAAGGGCAAGATAAAATAGCCTCTCCATGACTAAATTTTACTAAGTAACTATAAACTACTGTGGTGAAATCATGTTTATTGAAACTTTGTTACTTGTACATTTATTAAACAACACCGTATTGATGAAAGTCTAAAATGGCAGAAAAGGTATCAATAAAAATGAAATGGCTAATTAGCATCAATTAATATGTATCAAGTGATAATGAAGGAACGCAACTTATTTTGATTTATCAATAAGATCATAAATCACTCAACTAGTGCATATTAATGGGAAAATCTAATTTCTATAATCCTAAGATTTATTGTAGAAAATTTGGCAACCAAAGAGACACCTAAAGCTAGTTCATATGATATTATTGAACTTTTTTTAGAAAATATATAAAGTATAAGAAGAAAGGATGGACGGAAGGTGGGGCAAGCACTCTTGGCCAAAAAAAGAAGTGTGTCGATATTTCTGGAAAAGAAAAAGAAAAGAGAAGAAAAGGTAGGTCTTTTTTTTTTGGTCAGTGAGAAAAAAGGTAGGTCATTGATGATTACCTGCCGAAAATAGGCTCGTGGTGGCACAAATTAAATATGCTTTTCAATCGGTGATTCACACCGAAACGTCGGCGATTCACACCGAAACGAAGGTCTGATAAACCGGTCGAGATTTGCCACTAAACTGCTCCTCATGATCATCGATTAAGGTTTCAATTAATACGGTACTTTTGGAATTGGCTCTAGTGATATCCCGTCTCAATGATTATTAAAAAGAGATAATGACCTAAATGATCTCTAAATGTTGATCTAATGTGTAATGCCGTTCTCAAAATTTTAATTTGTTCAACATGATACTTAAATCTTAACCCAATATGCAATATAGTTCTGAACTTTTAGTTTATTAATGTGGTTCATAAAGTTTCGACACATATTCAATTTAGTCCGTATATGTTCAGTGTTTTCTTTCCATTAATTCAAGTTTAGGAACAACACTTGACATTTTTATATAATTCGATGACTAAATTGAATAAATATCAATAACTACTATAAATTTATGGATCACATTAAACGGATTAAAATTTTAGGGAATACTTTGCAAGTTGGACGAAAGTTTATTGATCATATTGAATATATTAAAAATTCATAGATCACATTATACATCCGGTCAAAATTTAGAAACCATATGCACCATTTTCTTTATTATATATTACAGCATGGACGGAAAGGAAGAGATTATCGTTAATAATTGAGACAATAACAATGTGGTCGAGAGAGCCCGTGAGAAAATCGTTGGTCAAATCACTGGATAAAGGTGTGAATCGAACCTACTTGCTCGTTCCATCGATGCAAATGGCATGTGTGGCCGGCCGGCGAGGAACCAGGATTCTTGGTCCCCACGCCGATCCGCCGGTCCACATGCAAAAGACATCTTTCATTTCAGTATTCTTTCTTTTCATTAATTAATCAATTCTGGACCAATGAGTAACCTAATCTTACCTAACAAAACTCTGTATTATCTCAAGGATCGACGTGTAATCTAATGCAGCCTGAGATCAGCATCATTTTTATAATATTTATTTTTTTCCAATGCCATGTGGGGATAAAAAAATGAGTAATTAAGGTTGCCATTGGATTCAATGATGATGGGCTGCCTGCCCGCAGATCCAGACAGCTATGATTCTTAAAAGGGTTGGCTTACATTAATCAAAGGGGATTAGGGTTTGTCTTATTGCTAATGATTGTTCTTTAATGTGCTCTTCTTCTTCTTTTTTTAATTTTTTTTTTCTCAAGAGTAGTTGCATCGAACCATCTCTTTTTTATATAATGCGGGATCTACTTTAGGGAATTTATTGAATATTCTCCAATTTTTTTGTAGCCCTCTTGAGATGGCAGCTCTCCTGTGGCCATAGTTGAAAGAAAGTGGGGGTTGGACCAACATAGATAGAGATTGGACAGGATAATTTGAAATAACATTTTTCTGAAAATTTCCAATTAATTTAAGAACCGAGATATATTTTGGAAGAAAATTAGATAAGAGAAATTCACCAATTTTAGCTCTTTAATTTATTCTTATACGATTATATATAATTATATAAATTAAAGGGAACATTACAAAACTTATATAAATTAAAGGGAACATTACAAAACTTAATAATTAAATAAGCTGACGGCATCGATGATGAGATGTTTTAGAAATAGACAAGTTTTGTGTAGTTCCGACTAATGCTAAATAAATCTGTGGATTAGACTTCCAAGGTTTCTAGAGCTTGAAAAGCCAGTGAAATTAACCACGTGCGCTTTTATTTATGTCACCTAATTTTGATGTCATCACACCACTTAAAAAAGGACACGTGGTGAGTTCTCGCTAGGCTTCCACCTCATCGATGTGTTTTGCTATATAAACGGCCCTAATTGGCGAACGAGCATCGACAAGCTGTGGGCCACTCGAGTGCTGTTGTGATGGGCCAGGCCCATGAGCATCTGTGGCCCATGATCATATATCATTTCGCTTAGAACCAAGAATTGTAGCAGCCTTCACATATAGTCATTTGATTTCACGATTGCAAACCCAAGAGTGTCTTTTCTCATTTTGGTGTATTCTTGATATTCAAAATTATAGAATATCATTTAAGTTGTGTTTATTCTAACACCGTTTATTTAATGGAAAATAAATAATTTGAAAAATATTTTCCTAAAAACGATTGCTTTTTATCTCTTAGAAAAATTAATAGCTGAAAAATAATATCACATCTACTAAAACATTTACATATAAATTATTGTCAATAATGAATTTTTTTTTACTAATCACGTGGACTTATTAAGTTTAGTGGGTTTCGCGAAAAATGAATGTTTTTAAAAAGATTTTCCTAAAAATGATCACTCGCATCTCTTAAAATAATTAACCAATGCAAAATGTATCTTCTTAGATAATAAAAAAAAAATTAGTCATTTTTATAGGCGATATGAGCAATTATTTTTAAAAAAAAAAATTATCGATTATGAATTTTTCACGAAACAAGAGTTTTGGAGGACTGTGATTTGCATATTGAACCAGCCGGATCACAAGCAAGGAGGCCCGAAGAGGTCGATCGGGTCGGCCCGATTTTTCTTGATGGGTGGGCTACGAAGTAATGGAGGCCCCCAAGGAATCTCAATGTGGCACAATCCAAAATGACTTCGCTTCTTCCATTTTTTTTTTTTTTGGGTCAATGCATTTTATTTTGTATGTTCTTATCCAAAATACTTTTGTTTTGTTGTATCGGTAGGGTGTTTGGCACGTTTTGAGCACTCGGTTAATTCCAACAAAGTTTAATTTCGATAATTTTCCAATGGCACGCACAATCCATACTTTTGAAGTGACATCAAGAGAATATACGATCATGATAATTTGGACTCACGCATTGAGCAAGGAAGATGAACACACTTATCACTCAAGCAAATCCCTAAAATGCTGGGAATGAATTGCATCTTTATCAATGCTCAATAGAAATCAAATCCCAAATGGCTACGAATCGATAAGTTAAAAAGGAGAGATGGTTCCAAAAGCCGGTAGAAAGAACCATGACGCCACTTTGACGTGCGTTGTGGGGGCGAATTGCATTTTACCCTCTCCAAATTGTGATATTTATTATGGATTGCCCCTGACTTTTTTCATTTTTTTACAATGTGCCCCGTAAAATCTCGAAAACATTGATTTTTTCATGTTTTGCAGTCCCTCCCATAAAATTCTTGAAATAAAGTTGTAACATCATTCCTATCGCTGGCTCCGACCATCGTTCGCCCAGAGCTCTAAAGCATCGGGACGTTTTTTTGGCCAAATTGAAAAAGTTCGGGGCCAAAATTCCGAATAACCGTCAAAATCTGGGGCGAGAACGTAAATTACTCCAGCAGCGCGGGGCGCGTGCACAAAAAAAAAAAAAAACCGCGACTCGCGCTTTTCTTCCTCGTCTCTCCTCTGTCCCGTCGCCGAAACGATGGCGATGGCGAAGCTCCAGCTCCGGTTTCAGCTCCGGCAGCAACGTTTGCCGGCGCTGGCGCCGCCGTCTCCGTCCCGAGCTCCCACTCCGGGGCTTCGCCTCCGGCCTCTCTCGAGCTCTTCCGCCGCCTTCCCCGCCGCCCCCGCCGCCGCCCGTCCCGAGAGGCTCCGCGTCGTCCTCCTCCGTCCGGTCTCCGATCCCCGCCGCCGGCCGCCGTGTCGAATGAGCGGCTCGGGTAATCTCGACCTTCCTTCGGCCTTGAAATTTGCGCGGGAATGGTGGGTTCGGGTTGGAGTCGCGTTCTGTGCGGACTTCCCGCGAGCAGCTGGTGTGCCTGCTGTTGCATTGCGGCCGTTCGACTAAATTTTTTTTTTTTTTTGTCTGCTGATGCTTCTGTAATAAAATTTTGATGTGGAGCGAACTTGTGGAATTGGAAGGGAGGCGTGTGGAAGAAGACTAATCGTGTGTTTGTTAGATTTGATACCGCAGCTTGAGCTCGAGAAGCCGGAGCGGAGGCCGGTGAAGCGCGCGAATGGGATTTTCTGGATTATACTCTTGAACCTTGGAATTTATGTAGCGGATCACTTGTTTCAGGTACTAAAATAATTAGGTTATCTCGTTTGCGAAGTAGAATGGTGCCGGCTTTGATTCCAACTTGTTTAATGTTGCTGCCAATTGTGAATCCTCGTTGTCGAGTGGCGAGTCGAAAAGGGTGGAGTTTGTGATGTTGTGTCTGCAAATTACACGTTAGGGAAGTGCTTCAAGTCTCAGGGAAATTGCTGCAGCTCTGACAGAGAGAACTAGCAAGTTCTTGGAAGCTGAAGTAGGTCTATCAGAAGCTAATCTTGGAGATTGCGAAAGCATCTTAGGCCTTAGGGACACTTCTCTGGTCTCAGCATTTGGTATGGTTACGGAAATGTAATCCTAAATGAGAAGATAAAAGGTTGTCTGCCTGTGTATCAGAGCTTAAGTTGTTCTGTGGTTGCACATGACGAAGTCTCTAGAGCTTGGAAGTCTTAACACATGAATCAGATATGAATGTTGGAACTTTAGGAGGGGATCCTATTCAGGTGTTGCATGTCCTGTTTGGTTGTACCATAAGAAATATGGATGCGGGGTCTCAATTGATATTGATGCTCACCTTTCTGGTTTAAGAGGACTCTATTCCATTCCTTATCAGCACGTTACATGGGGTGCAGGCAGACTGATAAACTGATTTCTGTATCCTCTCTTTGCTTTTTTAGGTCCGGGGAATCAAAAGTCTCTACTTGTACCACAATTGGCCTACTTGGTACCAGTTTGTGACTGCAACATTCTGCCATGCTGATTGGTGAGGCTATCATGACAAGTTCCACTTACAGTAGTCGCCTTCTGAATTCGTAAGTCTGATCATCGTGCCTTCTGTCTGCCTCAGGAACCATCTCTCAAGCAACCTCTTCTTCTTGTACATATTTGGTAAGGTCTTAACTTCCATATTGGGATGGATTCCTGGCTTGGATTCATGCTGAAATATGACTACTCTTTATCTGTGGTTAGGTAAACTTGTTGAGGAAGAGGAAGGAAATTTCGCTTTATGGTTTTCCTACATTCTAACTGGGGCTGGAGCAAACCTTGTCTCATGGCTTCTTTTACCAAGAAATTCAGTTTCTGTTGGAGCCTCGGGTGCTGTTTTTGGATTATTTGCCATTAGTGTGCTTGTGAAGGTGAGCCATAGCATCATGAGCTGATCAGCAATTTATCCCTTGTGGAAATTTTTAACCCTCAATTTTTTTGATCGAAGATGTCATGGGACTGGAGGAAGATCCTTGAAGTGCTCATATTGGGCCAGTTTGTTATAAAGAGGGTAAGCATTCATTCTTCCAGTCATATTTTGAGCACTCGAGAAGACTGGTAGGTTGAAAAAGAGTTTCTTGTGTAATTTCAGTCCATGTTTATGCTATCCCCGTGTCCTTGATAGGTGATGGAAGCAGCTCAAGCTTCGGCAGGGTTTTCAGCCTCTCTGCATGGAAATTATGCCTTACAGAGTATTAATCACATAGCACATCTCTCTGGCGCTCTTATTGGCGTGCTTCTAGTATGGCTTCTTAGCAGAGTTCCTCCGGAATCTCCTAACCAGGATAAGTCGACTCTCCAGAGGAAAATGGATGGAAATTAAATATTTGAATGTGATCATACATGTAAAAGTTCCCCATGTTGTAATTGTCTGATTGTCTCAAACTAGAACAGTCCTCATTCATACCTTCGATTCCTTTTACTTGCCTAGTAAAATGTTCACGATGAACGGATCTTCACAAAGTGGCTGTCTACAGACTGTTACCCTTTTGAAGGTTCATTTTCATTTGTTTTGACATCTGTTGTGCACATGTATTATGTCAGTATTTTCTCCTGAAGCACCGAAATGCACACCTCCCATTTCCATTTCTATATCCGTTTTTGCGTTTCCTTGTAAATTACTTTTAGGCTGAAGCACCCATAGAGAAGAACACTTGCTAACATGATATTTTGGGCAGGTTTGGTTGACCAAATTACTGATGCACAAGTGACGATTATACCGCGTGGCTTGGGTGCATGGCCAATAGAACAGATTGAGCTGCAAAAAGCATCTGGAAGCCAAGGATAACGAAGAGCATTCATATTCAGAAGAAAGTTTCGGGCTTTTGAGTATCAAAGCAAAATATATAGGAGAGCAATGCAGCTGATATAAGACTGTTCAGTCGACTATACGAGCGCACCGCTCTTAATTCCTCCAAAGGATAGACCTAATGCGATACTAACATGTTGAGAGAGTTGAGGGCTACCTTTTGCACTGACTGACTGGCTATCGTTATGTGCTAGGTCTACTAATTCCTCCAAAGTCATAATTTCGACTAACACCAGGTCTACTAAAACTGTTTCAATAAAATGGATATTAACACCGGTTTACCTATCCTTACCCTTGCAAATTTCATCATTCTGGCAACTTCTTGCTGAACAAAAGACAAAATCGCACGTATGCGATAATCCCAAGTAAAGCCATAAAGAATACTCGTGACATGTCACGTGCAATTGTACTTTTGAAGAAAAACAAGGAGTTACAGATAACAAAATGCCAAAATGTAAGGAAAACAATGAGCGAGACGCGACAACTTCTGCTTATGACCTCTTACATCTGACCTCTTAAAGATTTCAATGCTAAATCTAAACCAAATGGCGGTGGCCCATTAAAAGTACCAAGAGAATGTACTGAAATTTGCCTCAATTGTATAACAATGGCCATATCATCCTCTACAGGAAATGGAAAAACAAGGCCCCTATCGCAAGAACCTTCGCAATGTTTCTCAATTGAACAAATGAAGCTGATTATCCGTTTTTCATTGATTATGAAACATTTCAGATATGATTGGGGAAGTTTATAGCCAATTTGCACCCCTGATAAGGCATCGCAAGAAGCGCTCTACAGTAGTATGCGATGATACCGCTCATCTGCAGCCCAAGGGGAAAGGTACAGTGTCATTCACTATTCGCCCTTCTTCTCGTGCAATTTGTTACTAAGACTTCCTCCTCTCTTTTATTTTTCACCCTTCCCCAACAACGATGGCAATTGAACAGAGCATAACTCCCTCAGAAGCAAAATATTGGATACATGGCAGACCAAGTTCATTGTACACCAAATTTGGACAAGGCCGACTGGAATAGAGTCGAGAAGGTCTGAGACATACTCTGGTCATCAGCTTTGATCTTTACTTGTGCTTTAGCTGATGATGTATTGACAATGCATTCCACCAGAAAATTTGAAGATTCTTCCGCTTTCTGAGCAAAGAAGAAAAACTTAAAATTAGGGGATTGACCACCTGATGCAATGCAGTGGATGGAATGGCCTTGCATGTGCCGAAGAAGGGCTTGGGGTGTGATCAATGCTGCAATTCCTTGTGGGCTTACTGAAAATTCCTGCCGCAGGTGATGATATGTCTATTAGAAATAAGAATCATAAAATAGCACTACCTACTTCTCAATTAAAGAAAAACAAACTGATAAATGTAATACTGTTGCGTGCCAGCTACCCTGGTACACTAGACTCACTGATGCACATACAGAAGGTTTCTTAGCGATGACTGTTATTTACTCAGTGCTGGTAAACGAATTGCAAACTAACTATATCATTAACAAAAAGATGTCAAAAAAGGTTCTGGGTACTTGATGAGTTGCAACATTGATAGCAAATGTTAATCCTGGCATACAAGATTACTTGACTAGATTATCATGTTAAACATGAAAGTTGACGACAAAGAATTGAGAACATCAATCAATAAAGCATCAAAAACCTGAGTTAAGGATATTGGTAGCTGCCGCCACTTCTGCTGAAAAGTTCCTGGATCTAGAACAGCCTTTGGATTAAGGCTCAGAGAAGGAGGTGAAGGGGCAGGTGCAGGAGTGACAGATAAACCAAGACCAAGTAAATCATCAATGGCCAAACTAGCAGCTGGCACATGACCTGATAGACCGGATGTTAAATTTACTAGATCTGATTGGATCTGTGATGCAGGAACAGATGCAGGTGCGTCATATAGAGGAGCACTATATGCAGAACCGTTGCTGCTCAGAGCTCTGCCATCTTCCTTCTCAGTCTCAGAGGTACTCAAAAGCAAATCCTTGTCATTTGCATCAACTTGGTGTGCAGGAACTACAGCATCTGCAGCATCTGCTCCAATGGATAAGTTACCAAGTTCATCTGAGAACTCAAATGGGCCACGATGCTCCTTATCGGTAAACATGTAAGATGGCTGCAAGCAATTAGAAAGGAGTTAATTTGACTCCCCACAGTAAATCCTAGTATAACAGGTCAAAGTTTGAAAGGATTCAACACCAATATAACTTAGACATTCAGATTCAAGAGAGAAACTTTTGATAAGAAAAGATTAAAAGATAAGGAACCAGTATGAACAGAAAACTTCCTCATGAGAAAATACTTTGAACTCCCCCAGAACTTGGCGGGTACATGTAAAAATCTATTTTAGGGTAATCTGAGATTCACAATGAAAACAGATTGCTTCTTTCTGCATAGATCCAGACAATCTAAATGCAAAATAGATAAACACAAGTGACATTATGCCGGATTAAGCAAAAATAGATTGGATGGCCAGTAAATGAATTCGCTTAGCAGAATGTTTTGAATGTATGGAGACAGGAGAGTGAACTGGAAATGAAGCCAAAAGTCTAGAAAAATTTACAGCTGAAGGCTTCATTAAAGACTAGTTCATTTCACAATAAAGATTGGCCCTACATCTTTTCTCTCAACAGGCTGTAACTCCAAAAGGAAGAGAAAGCAAAGTGTCTGATCATCCAGGAATAAAATAAATTTATACATTTCGCTCAGAATATAAAACGAATTAAGGTGAAATTTGATCAAAACAGGCCAGGCAGACAGTTCCAGCTCTGTGCTAGGCGCATATAATGGGAAAAGAGAATTGGAAGGAAAATGCAGAAATATCAGCAAATAATAGGTATCTTATACATTTGACATAACTGTACCGGAGGGAGGCAATAAAGTAGAAGTTCCTTAGAAGATAGAACACTAGTTACCTTCTGGTACACGACAGATAGACTGTTGAACTCATCAAATATCCTATCTTTGATTTCACTGCTTTGAGTATCAGCGAAAACCGAAACAGCTTGCTTGGGAGGGTTCACGACACGTTCTGCTACAGTTACATTGTATTGCAATAGCCTGTAGTAGAACAAGGCTCTATCATGAACATCCTGCAATGGGAGATTGACAACAATTAGCAGGTCAAGATTTCATCATCAAGCATACTATGTCAACGCACAACTGACAATTCTCACCTGGTGAAAATCAGCAAGTCCTGCAGCTAATGCATCTCCAAGGGCCTTCTGAGTCTCTGGTGGCCTTTTGAAGAAGCATTTCATCACAGCTGTTAAGAGATGTAAACGGACCTGAGGGAATAAATGGCCCCAAAGGTTACTGAATGATATAGCTAAGAATATTAGTTTTAGATAATTGAACTTCATCTGCAGAATCACAAAGTCAACTTTGTCTGTAGAACCACAACTGATTTGTGAGAATAATGCTCCTAGGAGACAGCATAAGCCCAAATGCATATATATGAGAGTTCTGTTACTACTCTGATGTTCTGCGACACTTTTCTTTTCAGAAACACCAAATTTTCAAAGCAAATTGATCTCTTTGTTCCTTCCTTGATGTAGGTACATTGAGAGTTTCAACTCCATATTTCCACTTCCCAAACCATTAGAAAGGAAAGCAAAAAGAGAAAAAACATTAGACAGCTTGTTCAAACTAGTGCACACTTAACAAGCAACAGACATATCTAGAATACACCAAATGCGAGAGACAATGTCTTGAAACCTGGTTAGTACACTGTTATATGAAGTCAGCAACCAATAGGTATACCATGCAAGTTAGAACACTTCCAAGTATAAGAGAAGATACGAATTTGCTAATCGAAAAAGATAAATGATGATAATGAATCTACAATGCTTTTTCATGAGTGATCATAATAGCAAGAGGCTTGAAATTCCGACAGCATACAAGATGAGGTACATATTGAATTAGAAAATGCAAACTCAGATAGTTAACAATTGCAAACTGCTGCTACAATATATGTTTTCAATTCCTCCAAAAGAGAATAGACATTCATCGAACCATCATACAAAATCTAATCCATCAAGGGTGAGGAGATCCTTTGCCCTTTTACCTTGAGGTCACATCATTATAAGCCCAACAAGCCACAAGGAATGCTGTGGGCCATATAAACTAGCAGAGAACGAGACAATAATAGTGCAGTAAACCAGCATCGTATTACCTCAGAGGAGTGCTCATCTTCCCAATTTTCAATCAGGCTTTCCAATATATAAGGAGCATCATGCATATCCTGTGAATATTCCCCCAACATCCATATAAGAGCTGCCTTTGCCTTTGGCTCTTGGACATTTTTGGAACTGATATTTCCAACAACAGCAATACAGTCTTGGCTCCATTGAGGATATTTCCTTAGCAAATCTTTTACAAGAACCTGCACCACAATTGGACTCGGATCAATAAGGCCAATGTCACAGCCATAGCATGGACAAATTCTGATGAACAACTACCAGAGTCTCTGCCGTCACATAGTCCTTCTCCATTTCTAGAAACTGAAGAAGCCTATCCACAATAGCATTGACATCATACTGCTGAAGCGCAATCTTTCCAACAGCACGAATTGACTCCCTTGCCATAGGAATGTCAACATTCGCAGCATATTTACATAGCTCCGTCACTGAGATTGATTCAATAACACCAAGAATCAGTAAGAATCAAAAGATAACATGATATGATGTGCATATATACCGACAAATTTTCCCTCCTCCAATACTCCGAGGTGGCTCAGAGTGAGTCAACATTGTGTTTACTCACCAATTTCATAAGTGTTGCTCTCATTTGCAACCGCTGTCAGCATCTCGAGCTTCAATTTCTTCACGTAAAATGGCTCATTGTATTGGCAGTAAAAGTGTTTGTAGTCCAAGGAAAATAAAATTGGTGCACGCATCACTAAGAGATGCAGATGGCTCAAAACCGCGTAAGATTGCTCTGGACTGCCAGAGCTCACAAGTGTCAGCAAAGGGGCTTTAATACGTTCATAGACCTAATGAAGCCAGAAATAAAACCACGTTCAGGGCTAGGAACTGCAAATTGCTGAGCAAATAAATGATAGCCATGCAACCAACTTACAAAATATTCATCTCAAACATAAAAAAATATAACATGCACTTCCGTAGTGTACATATATAAAGCCTGCAGACATATCGAATACATCAAAATAGATTGGAGTTAGAAATAGAAAATGAATAAATCAAATTGGGATCCTGCCCACTAGCTTGAGAGCCATATATGCTATTTCGTCTATCTTCTTGGTAACTATATTATGTCTAGTCAGCACCTCTTTATTAGAAACTGATTTTAGTTTGTCATGAATGATGCGTTCACAAGCATGACCAAAATCCAAGCAGGCTAGCACATCCAATATGTCATTTAGGCAACTCAATCTTTCAAGAACTAATGAGTCAGAGTTGCTCTTCAATTCTGGAAGTTTTCAATAGGCAATGACAGCAAAATAACTGCTAGTACAATACCATATTTCCACATTTAACAAAGTTGCGATAGGCACCTGCTGATGAACGTCATTCATGGACAAGGTCAACTGTAGAAAAAGTTTGATGGTGGCCAATACAACAGCACCATTAGCATGTTGAAGTCTATCTTCGAGGAGATTCATGATGTCAAATATCTCATTGTTATCTGATGGTACATACTTAGCAACTAACTCCAACACGAGAGATTGGGCCCACTCACTGAATTCCTTAATCCTGCATGCAACCAAACATTTACATTCTACTTATCTGCAATCCCACACTGTGAAGAGACTAATATCGCTCTAATGAAGTGAGCCAATTGCTCAAGGAGCGAAAGCATCATAATGCATCCTAACAGCATAATCCAGGCACGAGTTATCCTCTTAGAGAAAACATCGACACAAAACAACACAGCTATACAACAAGTTGCGACACATTAGTCATTGTGGGTATACAGATGCCAAATATGCCAATACTGAAAGCTTGCATTTCTGACCCCATAGAGAGTTTTCCATCCCAAAAATCCATATAACCAGGAACAAATTTACATTTGTCAGAAAAGGCCTGATAAAGCAGATCAGGCAATTCTATCAGCGGCCCACTAGCAGTTATATGCTATTTTTATTATATTAAAAAAAAAAAAAATTGGGGGCTTATTTAAGCAATCATCATTTGAACTTACTTCTATGTTAACTAAGTTAATACTTATAAGTGGCATGCATCCTCTCATATTAGTTTCTGACAACATTAGAGGTACATCATCTCATGCTGATATTCACAGATACCAACTAAAGCAGGTTTATAGACAACCAAAACAGCTGGCCAGACCTCAGGCTACTGTCATCAAAGTACAAATTTCAATCAATTCTAGCTACAAAAGGAATTTGTACAAGAGTTAAAACATATGGCACTTGCAGATACCGATTCAAAAAGTAATAGATGAGTGGCTTGCTAAGTAAAGCTTCTCTCTCCCTCGATGCTTCCTCAGAGTTGCTTGCCTCCAAGGTCCATATCTCTTGCAATGCTGCCAAACAATTTGCAATGACCTAATAAGACAACAGTGTTAATCTCCTTCTGCAAGAGAATGGGAAAATACAACATATGCAGGTAAAAGGAGGCCTTTGAGCTAAGATTGGGGAGACATGATCCCACCTGGGTGTCAGGATCATTTAGCATCAAACGCTTAAGCATTGCTGGAAAGTCCGCATCAATACACGTCGCAGCTGATATATGATACAGTTTCAGAATCCCAATCACTGCCACCGTTCTCACATAACTGTTACTATCCCTTAAACCTGAACCCAATGGGCCAACCAAGTACTCCACCAAGTTGGCAACTCTCAATGAGCACAAGCTTCGCAGTGCAAGCCCACGAATCATTGGATCCTCATCCTTGCAGTCCCTCTGAAGAAAATTAATAGTTAAAAGTGCGAGATCTGGATTGCCCTTGGCATAGTTCCCAACATAGAGATAACACATTTTCTTCAGGACTATATCTGAAGTTGCGGAGCACATGACCATTTCGCCGAAGACAGATGAGACATCGATTCCTACAGTCATGTAGGATATCACTTTCTTGAACAAATCACGCTTGGAGTCATCAACACCAGGAGCTCGGCTGCCAGCAAGCTGCCGGAGTTGTGATTTTAGATCCGAAACTTCACCTTTTCTGCCAGCATTTGGATTTACAGTTAGAAAAAGAAGTCCATAAATCCTAAACACTTGTTGAAACAAAACCATCCTCAACATGACCATTAAATAATGCAAAAACCCAATAAAACTTCCTTCTTGTCAAGTGACTAAAATGCTTATTTATGGGCTGTGTTCGAGAGGGCTAAATTATTAAGTCAAAACCGATAGCTAAAGCAAAAAAACCAATCACACCAAACAAGCCATTAGATTTTCTTTTTCACCTTTACTCACCGAACAGACCATTTGGGACTACTAAATCCTCCCATTCATAGAAAGAGAAACATTGGAGCAGATGAATCACCGAGATAGGAAAAATTTCAGTCTCACTAACTGGGCAATTCTCTTCTAGAGCTCCAGAAACTAACAGAAACATGAAACGTACCACAATCATCCAGATTATGGTCATGCATATCAAAACCAGGAGTTCTAAGCATGTTCTTCCATCTCCATGCAAGAAACGCAATGCCAAGTAAATGCATATGCATCAGAACAATCAGAGAAGAGGGCTCGATGATGAAGGCAATCGCAATCGATAACAAGCAGAAGACTGAACTAAAATTGCCAAACTAGATTTTCTCGATCAACTCCAGGAAAACACATCATGCCGGGCCAGTATCGCTCCTAGGCATCTTCCGCTATAGCGATGAAGAACGCGACATCGAATTGCACTAAGCACGACCGAAACAGACACAATCGCTCGAGATCGCAGCGGAGGCACTACGAAGCCGAAGCGATTTCCTCTTCCGAGAAGCCAAATCGAGCGCGGGACCGGGGCGAGGATCGGACGGGGGAAGGACTCACCCGGAAGGCTGCGACGGCGACGGAGACCGCTGGGCCTGACCCGGCGGAGCCATGGCAGCGCCCGGACGCGGCGATTACGAGCTCCGACGGGGCGCCGGCGAGGGAGATCCGGCGATCGAAGAGAGCGAGAGAGAGAGAGAGATCTACGACGGGCGAGCTCGAAGCGAGGAGGTCGAAGAAGGGGGAGATGGATGACGGAATTTCCCCGTCGCGACGCCCCGTCCGTCACTGACCTTTCCTTTTTCCGTGAACTACGCTGAGATCGCGCTTCGCCGCCGTGCCGTTTTGGAAGCGAGGGGGGGCCTCTTCGCTAGTGGGAAACTGACTGGGAGGTGAAACGACCCGCCGTTTCCGAGTTGAGCTACAGGTGACAATTGAAAGCATTAACAAATTCATCCGAAACTAATTTTTCAAATTACAAAAAATTCAAAATCATTTAGATAAATTTATCCTCTGTTAATTCATGATAAATTACATTAGATAAAAAATACATATAACAAATAAAAAAGGATAAAACTTTAAATTAATATATTTATTAATCATTATGTATCATTCAATTCAATAATTTAATTAAATTTAATATTTTGAATAAATTTGTCATATATATACCGATTTTGGTTTTTCGTAATATCAACCTAAGTGGAAATGATATCTCATGCCCTTTGAGTTTTGATATTGTTGCACGATGACTCTGAAAATTGAGAATCACGAATTATCCTTGAACAATTGCCAAACTTTGATTTGTTGTTGCAGCAGCCGGTAAATGGGTATGCGGGCGTGAACACAAATGGCCCCATAGAAAATGGTAACTCGTGAGGGTAATAATCCGTAAATTTTCAAAGTTGGGATGTTATTGTGCAATAATATGAAGTTCATGGGGGTAATTCACCACTTTCAAGAGTTTAGAGCTTATTAGGTGACTGCACGAAAATTTGGAGGGATTTAGACGTAAGCTCGAGCTTTAACGAGTAAATCTCTTATCGAAGGAATTTGGCATTGATCTAATTAGGCATTTGCGCAAATTCATCCAGTGAAAATATACTTGAAGAAGCACTTTATCATATTCCACCCCAGAAAATCTTGATGATGTACCCATAGGAAAGTGCTCTAATTTATGGCTATAAGTACGTGAGCTTTCCTTCCTAAGAATTATCAGGGAATTTGAAGGAAATTTACCATCCAAAAAAGTCTACACGTGTGTTAAATTAGAAAAATGTCTATATATGCTAAGGTGCATTTGTTTCACTAATAAATTACAATAAAGGAATATATTTTGTAGGGAAAATGAAAAAAATTGGTCATTGAACTTTGTTTCTATGTGTAATGTGGTCCATAAACTTTTAATTTGTTTGATGTGGTTTTTAAACTTAAACCCAATATGAATATGGTCCCAAAATTTATAATTTGCTTAATGTGATTTTGAAATTTTAATACATATTTAATTTAGTCCTTATATTATATAAAGATACAATTTTACCCCTAAACTTGAACTAATGAAATAACAATTGCACCAAAAGCTTAGAGACAACATTAAACAAATTGAAAGTTTGGGAATCATATTATATGTTGACCAAAGTTTAAAGACCACATTGTACGTCAGATCAAAGTTTAATAATCATCCGTGCCATTATCCCTATTTTGTATGGATTTTATTTTTAAGGAAAATGATTAATTTTCATTTATTTTATGGTTTGGGAAAAGTGTTTTTTTTTTTTTTTTTGCAAGGAAGGTAGAATGTTTTCCCCAAATTTAAACTTTTTATTTTCTATCCATGAAAAGTACATTTCGTAGTTGAATTAGTTTTCCCCATCCAAATATCGACAAATCGGAAACAAATTTTTGAAAACAACTTTCATTCAAATAAATGAACCCTACAGCGACAATTTCATGATAAAGAACAAAAAAAATTGTTTGTGAAAAATATTTCAATGAATATTGTTAGTTTTTATTTGTTTGGTGGTTTAAAGAAAATGGCTTTCCCTTTTTTTTTTCTCTAGTTTAATTTTGCTGTTTTCAGTCAATGGAAAAGGTTTTTCATTTTTCAATATATTGATTGGTCTTCCATCATTAAAAAATCGGGAAATAAATGCATTCTCCCTCCAAAAAATACAAAAAGAACGAATGCAAGTTTAGTAGAGCAAGGATCCTCCATTGCAAACAAATGAAATTTGACTTTGACATTAAAAATTCTTGAAACTTAATATTGTGTTTGGATCGCTTGTCAAATGCTTGATTAAATAAGAAGATGCTTGTGGTTTTTCTAGGCAATGTCATTGGGTGTGATATATAACACGAAAGATCATACATTTTCTTATTTTCCATGGCAAACAAAACATTTCGTAACAAATTGATATAAAAATGTCAAACATTTTTCTTAAATTTTTTTGGACAAATGTAAGTAAAGTTCGACAAATATTTTTGGGAGAGTTATCCAAAAATGTAATTACATTTTCAAAACCCTCCAAAGGCCTTTCAACGAGTGGGATGTTATTGAAGCTTTTCTAATTTCCTATCTAATCCTCATTTAATATTTGATTAATATCACAAAAAATATCAAATTGATACACTTATAATTAATTTATTATAAATTAATTTTTTAATCATTAAAAATCCCAAATTGACATATTTATGATAATTGCACTCTAAATTAATTTTTGTAAAGCTAAATTAATACTATGAAAAAACACAAATTAATATACTTATAACAAATAGAGAGTAAAATGTGTTATTAAGCTCACTAATTTGATGATAAATTTAACAAAAATTAATGGACAATAAATTTATTATGGTGTATCGGTTTTGGATTTTTTTTATAGTATTAATCCCTTAATAATTTAAAATTCCCGTTTTATCCCTTACTTCCCGCTGCTAACTGCCAAAACATTCGGCCGACATTTCACCCCAGCCCGAGGCCCACTTTCAACGCCGCTTAAAAAAAAAAAAAAAAAAAACGCCGCTAGAAGCATCCGATATCTTCATATAAAAAAAGGGCCGCCTCCCAAAAATTAGGGCGCCGGAATTCGGGAGTAACACCGCCCGGAAAAATCTCTTCTTCCTCTCCTCCGAAGACTCGGAGCTGTTCCGCGACGGAGGGACGGCGGAGGGACGACACAGAAGAGGCGGAGCTCCGCCGGTCCGACGCTCTACTGGCGAGTCGCTCCTCCTTCGTCTTGCTTGCCCCTCCTCCTCTCGTTCTGGTCTCCCATTTTTCCTTTTTTTTTTTTTTTTTTTTCCGAATGTGATGTTCAGTGGGAACTGCTCGTGCTCTTTGATTCTCTTCGTTCCTCGTTCGTTTTTTCTTTTTCGTGCTGGTTTGTGTCCATCCAACTCCCTTTGAGTAGATTAGACGATTGGCGGCTGCTTCTTTGGCCTCGGACTGGCGCGGGTGTTTGGCGGAGTCCCCTGTCGCGAGTGTTTGATCGGCGGTTTTGATCGCGGGGACGAGTGGGTGTTGTGGAATTTGTGGAAGTGGCGGTCGGTTTGTTAGTTAATTAACTGGGGTACGCAATGTCGCGCGCGCTGCCGAGGCTCGGGACCATGTAATGTTTGTTGTGTGTTGTCTGTTCTTATGCCGTATTAGAATTGGGTTTTCTTTCTTGCCCTAATGTCATGTTCGGTGGGAATTGTTCATTTTTTCTTTTCGTGCCGCTTTGTGTTCATCCAACTCCCTTTTGAGTAAGAAGATTGGCTGTTGCTTTGACCTCGGACTGGTGAGGGTGTTTTGTGAACTCCCCTGTTGCGGGTGTTTGATTGGTGGTTTTTGATTGTGGGGACAAGTGGGGGTCGTGGAATTTGTCGAAGCAGTGGTCGGGCTCTATAATGCTTGTTGTGTTAGTCCTCATGTCTAGTTGCACCGTTGTCTGTTCTTCTGCTGTATTGGAATCGGGTTTTCTTGCTTTTAGCATCCACGTTTTTCTGAGTCCCGGAAAATGGGCACAGTGCTTCTGCTTTCATTCATGTTCTTGTGGTCCATGTGGTCAGGTGGGAAAAGGTCTATTAGGAGAGCATGGTGGACACAAGCGATATTGGTTTCAAGTGGGGTAAAAAGAGAGGAGTTGGCGTAAAGAACCGAGAGATTAAGTATTATGGATCCTTCCATTTCGATGGCGTTGAGTACAATCTTTATGATGATGTTTACCTATATAAGGAAGGTGAGCCCGAGCCCTACATTGGGAAGCTCATAAGGATCTGGGAAACCCCAAATAAGACTAGGAGAGTGAAGGTACTGTGGTTTTTCCGTCCCTGTGAGATTGTCAAATACCTAGGAACTGAACAGCTGCTTGAGAATGAATTATTCCTGGCATCTGGTGAAGGTGTAGGTCTTGCAAATGATAATCCTCTGGTAAGTACTTGTTTTACATTATGATTGCAAATGCTGTCTTATACTTGATCAAAGTTGCTGTTTTGAAGTTTTCTACATGCTTGAGATCATCGCTGCGGCATGATTCTGTAGTTCTTCTTACATTATAATATCTAAGGATGTCAATGATCTTATCTCTCTCATATGCCCATTGATCAGCGACATAGATTCTATTGATAATGGCAAGGAGACATCTCATGGAGTGAACTTTTTTTTGTGTAAATGTCTGTGTTAAGTTGAACTTCCAATTATTTAATGACACTGCTGTTTGTTTGTCTTATTGCCATATGAATGTCGAAAAGCAACTCGGAACAGCAGAATTCAGTCATTTTTTGTGCTTCCCATTACTTTGAGATCCTATAGTATGATCGTCTATGTTAGGGCATCCAAATACTATTCAAGCGCATCATTGTACTTGAGTTTTTTAAAAAGTTAGTAATAATCCCACGAAATTGACATGGTATTAGGTAAGATTGTTTAAATTTCTGGAGGTTTCTCATTCACTACTCCATTAGGGGGAGCATTTTATTTGTTCTTGATGCTAAATTTCCATCTTTTCCACTACTTCACACCAGTACATCCTCAAAAGTTGGACAAACCTTATAATTTTACTAAGAATAAAAGAAAAAAATTGAGCAAAAGCTTTGAATTCCCAATCTTGGGAATATTAATGCGATAAACATTAATCACAGTATTAGCCAACAATTTTCTGCCCAGAGCCCCACCATTACTAGAGACCAAGGCTACTGAGCTTTTGACTTGTATGAATTTATTAATTTTTTTAACCATTGTATCATGCCACACTCATCATGTTTTCCAGTGCGGATTGAATTGATCCTGTTTGATACACCTATCAAAATAAGAAGAAAGAAAGAAATAACGAATTGAGCCTACTGAGTTTTGACCATCTTTCATCATCTTTTATTTGAATGTTGGCCCTTTCTGATCTAGTGTTGTCACTATATTTTTTGGTTGAAGTTTTCTCCTCTATTAAAAGTATTTTGGTTTATAATCTAAGGTGCCGTCCTTTTGATTATGGAAAAAATCTCGAGATTAGTATCTATACATCACATTCATCACTATACATGTGGGCATGAAGTAGATGCAGAAACTTTTTATGCCTTTTGACTCCCTAAGTAATAAATAATAAACAAGTAACTGAATAGATTAAGCCTGTTCTTTGGCAAAATAGTAAAGGTTTAAATCTAGCTCGTCGTGCTTCTGTAATTGCAACTTATAAGTTCAATCTTCCAATCAAGTTTGAGTTGCATGTAGAGGGATCTCTAAGGATATTTTGGCGAGTCTACCTTAATAAGGATTGGATGATTGACTGAAGTTGCTGCCCTAAATTTGTTCTGACTGGATGTGGTGAATTATTAGATGATCATTAAACTTATCAATTCCTGTCTGTTCTATGAGCTTTTACAGGAGACACAGAGGCAGCATTAGCCATTAGTTTGCTTGAAGTTAAAATTTAGCTGCTAACTAACAAATGTACTGTTATAGGAAGCAATTGCTGGAAAATGCCACATCATCTGCACTTCAAAGGACACAAGGAATCCACAACCTTCAGATGAAGAGCTTCAAAAAGCTGACTTTGTGTTTTCTCGTACATTTGATGTTGCGCATTGCAAAATAATGGATAAGATAGATGAAAAAATTGCTAGCACTGAAGGTATGTATTTTGCTTTTATATTCTAACATTGGATAATTTCTGTTTTTAGTATTATTATTATTTTTTATTATTTGGTAAGAGAGAAAAGGAGCTTTCTCTAGGTGGTACTGATACCTAGGGTTTATGGAAATTTCATTCTTAGTCATCACATGTAGGATGTTACTGTCACCTAGGCTTGATCCACCTTGATATAGAGCATAGCCAAAATGGCTTTTGTGTTTGACTTATGGACGAACTAAACATCTGTTAAGCTTACATAGATCCCAACAGAATTTTATGGAACCCGAATCTCAAAGTAGGCCAATATCATCAAAGGCACAAATAGCGCTTGCTTAGGTGATGAGGCAAGGCGGGGCACTGAGATTCTTACGCTGTAAAGTTTGAATGAGGCCTGTTTAATGGCACACACTTTTGGGGCTTTTGTTGTTAGGTGCTGTTCACATTTTTGCTCACTTGATGGAAAGGTGAAGAAGTAAAGAGCCCCGAACATAAAACAAAAACCCTTTTGTCCCTCTATCTAGAGTAGATAAATGCAATATGGGCCCCAATGGTGTAATTTTATTCAGTAAAATAATGGTAAACCTGTGAAGGCTGCCTCTTTTAGAAAAAAAAGACAAACAAACAATTAAGAGTTTATTTGATTAAATTGAAATTTTAAGTACTGAAATGTTCGGTGAATGCTAAAAAGCATGAGTCAAGTTTGTTTGGTATTCATTTAATATTAAATTAAGTAGGGGATTATAAAATTGTTTTATAAAATTGTTTGAAAAGTTTGGTGAGTACTACTTTTTTATATTGCATAATAAACTTGTTCTAATTAGAAGTCCAATACAAATTTCCATTTGAGGATTTTTTCAGTCTGCTCTATTCACATTTATGGTTGTATCCTTGAATCTATAATGACACTGCCTCGAAACTTTTGAGATAGGTACAACCACCTAAAGCAATGGAACATAAAAAAGGGATAAAGATTAATAACCTCCAATTGTCATTGCCAACTTCATGAATATAGATATAAATTGAAGTGTATGTGCACTGTTTATGCTTTGATAGTGCTTGGTCTTATTAAGTGGGGATATATTTTTAGATATCCTTATTACTCGGATTAGTTGTTTCTCAAATCGTCATGTTCCACTCTAGCATCTTTGATTGGATTGGGTTCTCTTAACATGACCATAACTATGCGCTTATGTGGAGCTTAACCCATGGTCTGGAAATGCTATTCCTTCTCCATGGACAATGCAAGTTGAAGGCTGCTCAATTCTGTCCAGGGGAGCAACGCACCACTATGTGACTCCTACGGTGACTAAAGCAATGTTAATAGACGAACACAATGGGTGTGAGAAACCAACATACATGTGGAATGAAAGGCATTTATCCAAAATGTGAGAATAGATGTATTTTAGTTAACAAGTGACTGTTCTTTATCTCAGAGTAAAGTTATAATTTTTGGGAATTCTAGTAAAACTTAAAGATCCGCTAAAAGACAAATGGTCACTAAAGTCAAGTCACTACTAATTGTGTTCTTCTCTTTAATTAAGTAGGTTTGTTCCTACTTAAGCTTGCAAGTGCTCTCTTATTGAGATCATTATATAGTGTGCTGTTTATAGAGCACACTGAACATCATTTAGTGATGAAACCTTTAATTTCTAGTATGTAATAACAGGATTATTGGACAAAATGAGAGGAGTACTTTTGTGTGTTAAAACATTTGAATATATATCATTTGATCGAACGTTTTTAATCATCGCAGTTAAGAACATCTTTAATAGAAGTCCCAATCGCAATGGTGTTGAAAAGGTTATCTGTCCCGACAAAGAGGATGAAGACCCTCACAATAATGCGTTGCTAAGTGAGGCAATAGTTAAACCACCGGACGATCACAATAGGCCATTGAAGAAACGAAAATTGGATGCTTCAGAGATATTCTTGGGGAATGAGCTCAAGAATGATGAAGGCAAGTCAACTGATGCTGTTGGGCATCATACTCCACTACAAAGTGGAAGTGCATCTGAGAATAAATTCAGAAATAAAAATCTCAATGAATCTCCAAGAGGAGAGAGAGACCCCTTTTTGAAGCCAGAGGAGAAATTGATGGAACTCTCTCTTGGGAAGTTGGATGAAGTGTCCTATCATCAATCTCCTCGAAAGGATGACAAAAACAACTATGAAGCATTGCAAGCTCCTTTGCCAATTGATGTTGTAAGTTCGCAGTTGGATATTTGTCGATTGAGTATATATTGTTTGTTTATGCTTCCAGATATACTTTTGCGGCCTAATTTGTCAAGGAGTGCTGTTATTGCATTTAAGAAACTTGCATTCCGTCTAAGAGATCCTCCAAATTCAAGTAAGATCTTCAGTTAGTTGGAACTAATTGGCAAGATTATTGGGCGGGTGAAGCTTGTTTAGAATATGAAGGGTGCATTTGTTTCATTGAAAATTTCATGATGAAGGAAAATTATTTCCATGGAAATCATTTTCAAGGACAATGATTAGTTTTCATCTATTTGGTGGTATGGAAAGCGAATTTCTTCTTGCCACAAGGGAAAGTCATTTTCGCCCAACCTAAGCTTCTTGTTCTAAGTTCATGGAAAACTTTTTTCGTAGATCAATCAGTTTCCGTCATCCAAACATTGGAAAGTCGGAAAACAATTTCTGGAATCAGTTTTCCTTCAAACAAGTGGACCTTAAATTGCAGATCGAATTTGACTCAAACATAAGAAATCCATGTTGGGTCAAATATAAATGGTTGAGCTGCATGCAAAGGAGTTTTGTCTTCCAATGGCTTGGAGCTTGTGAATTCTAAGTCGTTTGGAATTGTTCCTATGAAATCTATCAAGCTAATATCTCGACACCACCCTTGGGTGTAAGCTAGATTTGTACAAGATATAATGACATGAGAGGGGTTGTTGATATTTCAACGATTGGTGTGATAATTTGTTGCCATGAGAATTAATCGTTTTTTCCAAGAGGTTAAGTTGTCAATCAAGGTAACAGAGGAGTGTATATCAAGCTTTGATCCTAATAGGGCCATTGGTAAGGCCTTTTGATTGAAGTGGTACTCATGTTTTGTTCTGCCAGTCTAATCTAATACTCAGGCAATTGTGTAATGTTTTGAGATCTGTTTTTGAGATACTAGTATAAGATGCAACCAAATCTATTATTGAGATAAAAGTATAAGATGCAACCATGGATCCAAGCAAAGGATGGAGTAAGCAATTTGTTGAGATCATCACACGGTTATAATTCATTTTGTAGGTGTGAATCATAGATAACACAATAAACTAATCAAACAAATATTCAATCATATGATTCCCTAGGATTGAGTTGGACACCTATGATCGTGATTGTTGGCATTAATTGTTGTTGTGGGGATTGGTTGCCACCAACGGTTTTGGTTGCAATGGAAATCCTTTTTGAGGTGTCACTTAGATGAGCCATCAACAAGCCTATAATGAGCATCCAACAATTCCTTTGACTACTAGAGAACATCACCTTGAATGATATGATCCATAAGTTCTTCATTGATTCATCTTTCACTTTTGTTAGTCGCAATTTTGTAGTGACTGATGAGCCTCAAATCTCTATTTTGCCATTTGATTTAATTACAAGGAGCCAAATTTTCTTAGAATGGAAAGTTCTACCTTTAGAATTAATTGTGGCCCTCAACTTGTGAAACTTTTTTGGAGTGAAGATATGAAGAAAATTGTCATCCAACACTTTAGTCTCAAAAGTAGCTATTAGCGGTTCACATATTTTACATTTGTTTTATAGTGTTACATCTCAATGCTTAGTCTTTAGGAAAATCCTAGATGCTTGTGGGAGAGTTTTACAAGATTTAGAGATGAAATTTCGGCTTCGTCTCGCAGTTTAAATATTTTTAGTATTGTTACAATATTTAAATAATGAACCACGTCTTTATGTAACAGTTTAAGGTTTTAGAACAGTTGGCAGTGGTTTGACAAAATTTCACATGGTATCAAAGTCAGAAGCTCTTAAGTTTGAATCTTTTAGGCTTTTATTTGCTCCCCATTCAAATATGTCCATGCTTAGTACTTAGATGATCGGACAAAGCGTGAAAGGGAGTGTTATAATTTTTAAATAATAAGGTTAATGTTACGAAAAATCTCAAATTGGTATACTTGTGACAAAGTTATTTAAACTAATTTTTTGACCACCAAAAACTCCAAGCTAGTACACTTTTGACAAATTTACCCAAAACCGGCACTTATGACTTATTTATCCTTTATTAGTTTCTGTTAAATTTCATTGTTAAATTACCGAGCTGGATGACACGTGACAGTTGAACAGCGTACTGATTTAAGATTTTACTCTTCGTTTGTCATTGTTGTACTAATTTTGCAGTTTTTATGGTATTGATTCAATTTAACGAAGGGTATAATGTTATAAATATATCAATTTGGGGTTTATGGCAATAAAAAAAAGTAGATTGAGGTATATTTGTCACAAGTATACTAATTTAGTGTCTTCTGTGAGTATTTGTGATAAATTTATCACATATGTATTGGTTTAGGGTTTTTGGTGGTAAAAAAAAGTTTTTGGTAAATTTGTCACAAGTGTATCAATTTGGAGTTTTTTATGATATTATTTCTAAATAATAAATCATGCATTTATCTAACAACTTAAGTTTTTAAAACAGTTTACAGTAATTTCACAAACTCTCACAAAGTTGATTGTGGCCTCACAAAAATTCTTTAGTTTGATACTTGTGACACTTAAGAATCATTTTAAGGTTATGGTAGTTTTAACTTTGAGAGGAATTTTGTGAGAATTTAATTGCTCATATGTTTTCTTGTTCCAACTCTTCAATTGTAGGCATTCATGTCATGTTTTCTTTTCCTTGTAGTCTCTCAACTAACTTCAATTTTCACTTTATAAATACTCTTGCATGTTCAAACTTTTTGATAGGGGGTATCATTTGTTTTTTCAAATCTCTTTTTAGGTCATTTGGGTTTTGAATTTTTTCTTGTTTAGGCTTTTTGGGTTGTGATAGAGATTTAGAGTAATGGCATAAAAGAATTTATATAGCTATCCCTGCTCCGAGGGACAAGGTTTAGTTTGTTGTTGGTGTTGCCAATGGCGGTGGCGGCATTTCGGGTTTGTCTTCAGAGGTTGCGCAATGGCATGATATTTGTTTCACTGTACATTCACATTTGTTACTTTCATAATATCTTTATTTTTGTCACCAATATAAGTTTTCTGAGATATCTATTTTTCAGTTATTCTACAACATTACTAACGTTTTGATTTACAATTCATATCTCAATTGAACAACATAGGAAGTCACACTTGGGCCATGCTCTTGTGGAATTACTAAGCTACTTGTTTGGATGTGGCTGTGCATTTACTTGCCTTGGGATCTATGGCACATTGTCCATGCATATCAATTACTCGTATAACTTTTGTTCTCTATGATGGAGACTTTGTGGTCGTGTTGGACTAAGGTGATTAGATTGATAATGGGTAGGCATGAGGAAAGTCTTGTGCCTGATCTAATCACTCAAATTATCTGTAGTTTTGGTCGGGACAGGTCAATTATAGAGCAAAAAAGTTCTTAGCCTATGCATATGACGTGGCCTGCTGGACTTTGAAGCAACTTAGCTTATCATTTGATTTAGTTCAATTTTGCTGAGAAGAATTTGATGATCAAACCGGGCTGGAAAGCAGACTTCATCTCACAAGGATGGACGGCAATGTAGATTTAACTTCCTATCCGCTTGTGGGATCTAGGGTTGAGTTGGGGGTTTTACCATGGGTATTTTTTGATGATCCTTACCCCCTTTATTAGTGTATGACTACTACTTTTCAAGCATGGGAAAAAATAATATGGTGCAGCTAATGACCTATCTATGTAATTCAAGAACCTGAGCTTGCCCCTTTCATTGGTGGGGGGATAGTACCATTGTTGCCTTTTTCCCTCTATGTTATATTAGACTACAGTCAATAGGAATTTCCTACACATCCCATTTTGAAAGGAAGAATCTGAAAAAAAAAAAAAATTCTTTATACAAGACTGGGATATTGGATTGATTCATGAGAGAATTCTCCCTTGATATAACTCACTCTTTGGTATGCTATGTTCAGCCTGCCATGGTCACTACAAGCATGTTATGTACTTTGTACAACCGGGAGGTGTAAATAGGAGAAGTTTTGGAAAAAGAAAGTTTCCTAAGAGTGTCTATGGTGGGATTCAAGATGATAGTTCGATCAAAGAGGAAGTTTAGTATTCCCCTCATCTCACCCAAACAAATGTGGATTGTTTTTATTCAAGTCGAACCAAATTTAACCAAAATGAAGTTCTAGCATCTTAGCTTGGTTTTGGATTTTAATGATGAAATAAATCATTCAAATGGAGATTGAATAAAACCAAATGGAAGTAATTGGTTTGACTTGAATGATGACCCTTCGGTTTAGTTTGATATTGGTTTGTAGTTTTTGGTAACAATTGATGGGTATATATTTTGCTATGAAAATCCCTCAAATTGGATAGTGAACACCCTTATCAGAAGATTGCTACATGATTGTAAAGTTTGCTGCATATATTTAGGAGTCAAGGGTTTATTATTTTATAGTTACGTATCTTGTACATATGTTCGTACGTATGTACGTAAGTGAACGAGCACTAGGGGCTGCATTCCATTTGTTACCTAGAAGCTAAAAAAATGTCTGACAAATTTAAAAAAAAAGACATTGTCTAGAGGGCTGCCTATTTAATGCCAAAATAAAGGTGGGAGGCCAAACCTTTGCAGCAGTTATAGAACTTTCCTCATTTTCAGTAGCCTGCCTATTAGAAATTTAAGGTTATATCATGTTTCTATGGTTGCTAAGAAAGATACTATATGAGTATCAGACTTTGAGCTTCAGCTCATTGAATAGAGAGCGGATGGTGCTGTTTGCAGTATTTTAGGTTGCATGATTATTTGAAGATTAATGGATTGGCTCAGTGGTCCTCCCCTTAATGTGGTGTTTGGTTCAATTTTTCTCTTTTTGCTGATGAGAAGCTTAAAAGAGTTGTAAATTGATATCACCAACCAAGGGAAAAATGGGATAATTTAAGGTGAGAAGAATGGTAACCATAAAATGGATGAGTTCACTTGAAAAGAGAAGAAACAAAATTAGTATGGTTAAAATGGACCAGATTAGTACTTTGGAATTTGCTATGGGTTTCTGATGATGCGTAATCTATATTTTTACAATGATCTCTTACATTTTTAATCGTCATTAATTATTTCTTTCTTGGATTATTCAATGGTGTTTCTTTGGTGTACCTAAATTACCTTTAGTTCAAAATATTATAATTGGTGCAATATGATTAATTACCATTCATTTGTTATATGTTTCCTGGATTGAGTTTTTGATGTTTGCTTTTGGCTTTTTGGACAGGACAAGAACACATGGTTCAAGGAGCCTGTAAGTACTTTCGTCTCTGTTGTCTATTAGTCTTTATTTCTCTGTATTATCCCATGTTTTGCTAAGTAAAGAGAATTCCAGGCTGAGGCACCAAACTATAAAAGTGTTCGAAGTCAAAAGAGAGCTTATCAAGACCAAGCATTTACATCTAAGATTAAAACCCCTATATACAATATTGTGGAAGTTACAATTTTTAGTAAATGCTTGGACCAAGGACTCTTTTCCTTCAAAAGGCTCCCTCGATCCATTCTTTCCAACCAGCCAAATAACAGAAAGATGATAATTGACTTTGATATAGCATAAAGTTATTTGTAGTGCTAAAAGAGAAGCAAATATGAAGTTGAGTTTGATTTAGCATGCGAGTATCTTGTTGCCAAGAGACTAAAGCTTCCAAGTGGCCCAAACTCTCTTTCTTTTCTTTTGGAATGGCCTGGGGATGTAATTTACATGTCAGAATAATTTTGTTATATTTTGTTTTCAGCCTTTTGAAGAAAGAATGCAGACTGCATGTGAGCAAGGAACACTTGTTCTGCTTCGAAATTTGGATCCAACTTATGTCTCGACTGAAGTTGAGGTAGTAATCCCCAATAATGCAAACTTGGAAAATCTTTTGTCAAGTTTGGTTCAAGCAGCTAGTCACAACCCCTGTCATCAGAGAAGCTCGTCTGGCTGGCTAAACATTTGGCATCGTTTAATATTCTAAGATCTCTTGCTAGTAACACAAAATAACTATGAAGATCTTGTTCCGCTTTTGCTTGAGCTCGAGACAGTAAACTGGTACAAATTTGTACAGTTCTGAATGCTGTTACAAATAAGAAAATAAGGCACTTCTGAACTAGTTTTCTATGTTTGAATTGTCAAGAATTTCCATCTCTTTGCCAAGAGGGAGCTCGAAATTAAATCAGTTGGTTGTTCTGTTACCTTACGTAGCTAAATACTGGTATGAGGTCTCTTGCATATAAGATATTCCCGAGCATACATGTGGTATTGGCATTTGGTGAGATTGGGATCTTTCATAGTGAATGCATGAGGTTGCATTGATCTTTTAAGTTTGATTGGGCCTTATTTGATATCGTTTCTTTTTGCTAAAGTCACCACGTTAGTAGATGCTTCTCAAGTCACTATGTACTTTAAGGTTCTTTCCCATGGTTTACTCTTGTTGCCAAGGCATGTAGTCTAGCTAGTGGAACCATTTTTCAGGGAGTACTATCCATTGGGGACTTCCCATTCTCTTAAAAGTTGTGTCAAAGCCCTTTGGCTGAGCGATTTCTTTGACTGGATTATTCCCACTGCAGTTCGTCACTACAATAGTGTATAACTTACAGGATATAATTCGGCAAGGCTTGAAGGAGAAATGCTCAGCAAAGATGCTTCCACAGACTACAACTTCTAGCCCTCACTCTGGTAAGAAAAGCACAGAAATACCTGATTTTGTTGTATCAATTTTCAGTTGCAATATCGCAGTTAGTTAATGATTCGCCACTCTGAGATGTAGTTGTAATGTGTGAGGACTGGTATTTTTCCATCACCCTGACATAGGGCATTTTGGGATTGACTTTTACTTTTCCTTTTTGGCTTAATCAAGATCTTGCACCTTGATTTATTTTAATCTGGAACACCTGAAACTTTCATGATATTTAAAATTTGATGCTTACGATTGACATATAACTTGTTAATAATTTTTAAATGTAGGTAATATTTAAATTTTAGTGGGAAAGCAAAAAATTACGTTTTGCTTTCGATTAATTGTGAACAAGCATGCCTTTAATAATACTAAGTTACTATGCTTGGATGATAAAGGATCCTCATACATGAGGAAATTCCACAATATCATGGTTGTTGCTGAAATAATCCGTGTTGGAAAAAGGCTGGATTATACAGCTGCAAGTTGTTTTATGGTTTTACCTATTTGCATTTATGTGGCCTATTTTTATTTTATATTAGTCATCATGCATCTAGCTGAGCTGGGTTATTGGGAAGCAGAATGTTTGATGGGCTGTGGAGTGGTGCGTTTGGATCTTAACTTTTGTTATGTTGGACCACTCTGATAGAAAAATCTATTCCAAATTGAATTTAAGATCAAGTTAACTCAGATTAATGGTACATATCACATTTTCTCTTTCTCTCTCTCTCTCTTCCCTGCACCCATGCACTCACACTTTTCTCCCTGGTTGGCCTCTCTTTCATCCTCCTCTTAGCTCTGTTAGCTTCCTTTTGTTTTTTTTTCTTTTTTCCTTGCCTTCAATTTTCAGGCAGCATTCTGTTTTAATGTGTCCACCATCTATCTTACTGTTGCTTTTGCTGTACCCTACCCTTCTAATCATAAAATATTTGTGTACATCTTCTGGTTTATTGTCATCAAGATACCTTTAAGGGAGAGCTAGTTTTCTGGGCTGAGAGTGAAGGGAGGTTATATGTATGGGTTGTCTTTATCGAGCAAATAGACCGGGGCACATCACTGTGGAGGGCCAATTTCTGATTTTTTTTTTTTTTTGAAGGACTGAAGAATTTCAGTCAAAGATCATTGTTCACAGGTGTATTTGGGTCAGTGGTGGAGTTGCAAGGTGGAGTGCCATGGTTTGTTCTGGCATGAAAATCAAAATTGCTGCTTTTGTTGTTGAAAGATACAGGCATGAACAAGTAGTAATTTTGATGGATGTGAGTTGTAGGAGTTCTAGATGGATAATCATGTTAGAGGGATTCTTTTGTGAGACGGGGTAGTTACTTCATGAAAAGATTTGGGCATTTCAAAGGCCAATAACAAGTTCAATAACACAAGGATTGTGTGGGTTGGGCTGATAACACAGGATGCACAAGTTTGGACTGCTTATATCATCATTTTCTGGCAGGTGCATAATCAGGGATTTTTTTTGAAGCTCTCCCCAGTTTCATTTGGACTTTGCCATAGATCTGCCAGTAATTATGGAGGTGAACATGTTCAAGATTTAGTTTAGTGCTTTTGGCAATGTCTGGAGACACAAATCTTATCTTGAACTTTCTCCTGAGAATAGCCAACTTTAGTAATCATGGTCACGCTTTAGATAGTTGTTCATTAGGCGATTTGATGGATCTTGCTTTGGGTGAATTATAAATGGGGGAGTCCCAGTCATCTGTCTTTTGAGAGTGGGGCTTGAGCTTCAAATTACTTGTTGGATCCAAGTCGAAGATTGTTGGGGATGATGGATGTATTTATTATTCCTCCGTTAGGAAGGAGGATGGAGAAGACCTTTTCTCCATGTTGGTATTTTCCCTGTTTCTCATAGTTGAGAATCTTTGGATGACGTGGGTAGGATTGATCCACAGAAGATTCTCGGGAGAAAGTGCTATTGCATATCATCTTCTCTCCTGCTGAGTGTAGTGATTTCCAGGTGAATAGGCATGAATCTCGAAGAATCTATTTTGGATTTTCCATCTTCAAAGTCAGTGACATTGCCAATCTCCTTTGCTCGACTTTATTGAACTTGTTTGAAAGTGTAACCACAAAAGGGTCAACCGCTTTGTTGGATTCTTTTCTTCATTTATTGACTAAGTGGTCTTCCAACTGTGATGACTTGAAACTTGAATGGATCTAAGGCAGTAGGTCTCCTCATATTGACACTTGCAAATGACACTGAGGTTTGTAAATTATGCTGTAGAAAACAGCACAAGTTATTCTTACATGATAGCAATGACACTATGGTGCAGAACATTCTGGCAGTTACTTAATGCTCTCTCCTAGCTCTCGGTAACTGAATAAAGGAAACGTAGAATCTGTTTTCTACAACTTTGTCCTTTGACTATCTCACTTTTGGTTTGATGTTAGATTAGTTGTGGTAGTCCCAAAGTGGGAGTGTGCCTTACAGGTCTCTTATAAGTAGGTATCATAGATAGATATCCCTTATACTGCTGTATAGATGCGAGCTTTTTACAACATATTACTTTTTGACAAGATCATTTGTTTTTGAATTAATAATATCAGTTTCATGAGGATGATTGCTTTTTGTCAGGTCTATTTTTGTAGCACTCTTGGTACAAATAGTTACGCAACCATATTACTCAAAAAGAATTGTTTAATTTGGCTCAATTGATTCATACTATATCAATTTGAACCGAGGCTTTGGTTTGATGACCCCTTGTTTAGGGCTTAGTTTGATGTGTATAGCGATTTTCTTTCAAATTTTTTTTTTTTTTTTTGAATTCGTACATTTAATTGAGACAAATCAGGTGAGAACATCCCTTCCATTTAAACTTTATGTCGATGTAGTTGTACTTTACAATTATCCATTAGGTCATTGCTGTTTTTTACTTTTGGATAGTAAATTTTGCAAATTTCTTCTGTTAACGATGCTTCATGGGCATGCTTGCTTACTTTTGACGATGTGAATTGGGAGATAGGTCAAGCTTTTGTGATATTCAAAAATAAGGAAGCAGCAAAGATAGCCATCAAAAAATTAGAGACTGGATGCTTGGTACTACCTGATGGAAGGTATGTATGAAGATGGTCCTTTTAATTTGGTTGTCTCCCTTTTTCCCCCCTTTTTACCATTTTACAAGTTTAATTTTTAAAGGTGCCAAACCATGTGAAAGGACAATGTTAATTTTGGTAATGCTACAAACACCAAACTTTTACTAATACATCCATAGTAAATAACATGGCTGCCAATGTTACATGTACCATGTCATTTAGTGTGTGTTGAGTTAGCAAGGAGAATAAGGAGTAGAAAAAGGAAACAAAATGCTAATTGGCCAACAATAATTGAAGGAAAATGATGTTTCCTTTTCTACTATTCCTACTTCCTGAGATTCTAGATTGGAAAATCCTTGCTGCCATTGAGTGCAATAACACTTCAAAGCCTCCATTACTTATTAACAAATCTAGCACAAGAAGTAAAGCAGGAGAGATTCATCTCATTGTTGTTTTCTAATGTTTTCCAGCTTTGTTACTTCTGGTGCTTCCTAGGGTACATAATCTCAAATGGAGAGAGGTTAATGCAAAATGTTAGGAAATTCAACTAAGTGGAGCACTATATTCACTAACTAAAATATTTTAGGACTAATTTCCTGTGAGGGCTTTCTTTTCTTTTTTCTTCCTCTGATTTGAAGGTTATGAGAGATGTTGTGTAGCCTAAAAATTAGGCTTTGCCAAAATTCCTTAGAAAACTTTAATCTTTACTTTACTCATTATATTAGCAGAACTCATCATCATTGCACTCGATTAACTATGTCCTTAGTTATTAATATTTGAGAAAATTTCAACTAGTCCTCTAAAGTGGGACTGTTTTCTCAAAAAAGTCCCCAAAGTGAATCTTGTCTCAATAAAGCCCCTGAAATGGTCTCAATCAGCCCTTCAGCTCACTGGTCGACCAATTTTTTGCTGGCTGATGAGCATGTGTCTCACATGGCACCTTGCAAGCCATTGCCAAGGGCATTTTCGTCCAGAGGCATTTTCTTTTTTTGGTTTTTTTCTTTTTCTTTCTTCTTTCTCTCTGTCGTTTTCCTTTTTCCTTTAATCCAATCTATGAAGTGTCTTCATCTTCCTAACCACGCATCCTCCTCACGCCTCCCGTCTTCTTAGCTCTACATCACCTCAATCTCTGTCTTCAACACCTTCATCAGCCTCCCCCCACTAGAGACCTGTGAGCTTCGCATCCTTGCGCAGGCTCTCATGGGACTTGGCAACGAGAAGCTGGATTGATTTGGGGAGGACATCATCCATCAACGCCTCTCACTTTATCAATCTCCTTCAAAGTTCCCCCTCTCTTTCCCTGACTACCGGCCTTGGCTTCAACGCCCTTGACCTCTTCCGGCATTGCTGTTGATAACAATTCCAGCACCTTTAGATTGAGGTTGATCCGAGCCCTAGATTCATGATCTACTGTGCTCAGGTTGAGCATGAGCAAACTGAGACCTGATGCTTATGCTTGATTTGAGCTCCAGATCTTGGGCTCATGGTGTTGCTGTCTAGTTGTCAACAATGATCACAGTGGCGGATGGAAAGAGAGATGGACATGGAGAAGGGCATAAGTAGTGTGCACGGGGGGAGGGGGGGTGACAATGGGGCATAGGAGGGATGGCAACAATGGACAATGAGGAGGCGTATGGCGAGGCAATCCTATGACAATGGTGGCAGTTGGCGACAAGAAGATTTGATGTCCTTGGCAAGCTCTGGTTAGTTATTTGTTGTGGATTTGGGGGTGGGAAATGTAGTTCTTCTTGCAAGTGATTTCACTTCCATATGGACAAAGAACTCAAGCAGTTGAGGGTGGTTGCTTTTCCTCTTTTGAGCTCCTGCTTGGCAGTGCTTCAAAGCGTACTTTGCTGATTGAGGGTTGAAGGTGGCCAGCCTTGCCCTTGGGGTCCTGTTGCGGTTTTTAAAGCCGAAGCCACTGTGCACCATCATCTCAATAGCATGTAGGGCTTTCTTAAGGTTGCCGAGACAGCAAAGGCAGGCAATCAGTGTGTCAAAGGTGCTCTTGCGGGGGACACAGTGGTTGAGGCAGGATAGGGCATGGAGGAAATTGTTGAGGGTGGGGAGGGAGGTCTTGGCATGAGGTTGTGGAAGGAAAAATAGACAGAAAAAAAGAAAGAAAAGAAAAGAACAGAAAAAATATGATAAAAAATAATCCTGGTTGAATGCCTTTGGCCTTCGGCTGGAAAGTGCCACAAGATTCGCATGTGCTCATTGGCCAGGGAAGAATTGGTGGGCCAGTGAGCTGGGTTTCTTTTGGTGGGGTGGGGGGGCGTGTGATTTTTTACCAAGTCACCCACTTTTAATGGGCTTCTTTGAGACAAAGTTTAGTTTGGATACTCTTTTGAGAAAACAACGACTGCACTTCATGGGACCATTTGAAATTTTACCTTAATAAGGAGAGAAATGGACTTGATGCTCTTCAATTCAACTTGTTGGAATTTCCATATATGGAGAACATGTCTTAAAGCAGGGTTAAGTTCCATTGACCAATAAATTCGTGATGTACTTCCCATGCAAAAGTTTAGGTTGACTAGCACTAAGTGAAAGTGTATGGAAATGATGGTGCTGTTCTAACTAATAAACTGTTCACTGTATATGTTTAAGGTCGTTCTTAATGTCTACAACTTGTTGAAAAAGTGTCATTGTGCATCAATTGTCTTGCAACTTATGAAGGGAAAATATGCTAGAACGGGAAACATGTTTTTGCTCTGATAGGTTTTTCCTTCTGTCTTTTGTTTCCTTTGTCTACTCTTTGTTGTTAATTATGGCAGCTTGGGATGGGACTAAACTTTTGCTGAAAATGTTGGAAAAAGGAGTTTGTGCACTAATATATGCCATAAAGCTGTCGAGCCATTTCAGATGAGATGCAATAGAACTCAAATTTAGTTACTTTGATATTATTGGCTCCTTTAGGTCCATAATCTTCCCCTCCGGTCTATTCCCGTTAATTGCTTCTGTGAACATTGTGGCTAAATCTTCCGTACATGGTCTGACACTACACATACTAAATTACATGGTTGTACATAGGCTGCCTGTCACATAAAATTTATCTTTCAATAAATGATTGGTCCTTGTAGGGGTACTCTGCGTTAATGTTAGCTCCAAATATATCTTTGGTGAATTGAGTGGTTGGGGCAATATGGAAATAGTAGTTTCTGGCATAACTTAAGTTCATGGAAATTTCCAGGGGACTTGAAAATGCAGATTACTTGCTTGGCCAATGTAGGTCTTGATCAGGTTGTCTTTTTTCATTTACCCATCTAATTTGGAAGACCAGTCGACAAATGTACCTCTTTACAGGTTTATCTTGAAGTGCTTTCTTAGCTATTTTACTCATCAACAAGGGGCAAAAGCGTGACAGGAGCTGCTTTGGACCTTTTGCTGCAAGAATATGCTTTTGTGTATTTTCGATGTTAATAATGCTCTCTCTCTCTCTCTCTGCTTTTGAAAACTTTGCCAGACCTCTTGTCGGCTGTTTTGAGACTCCTTGCTCTCCTGGGAAGCAGTCAACATTTACTGGCCATCTTGTAATTAGTAATCCAAAGCAGCCACAGACTCGGGGGACGGTATGTTCTCTTTCCTCCACTTCTGTCACCCTTCATTATCAAGTTCCTGACTGGGCACAGTTGGACCTTTTTCTTATATTTGTGGCTCTTTCACTTTCTTTCAAGCAGAAGGAAGCTGTATCTACTTCGCATTGTTCACAGCCTAACACCATAGTATATGATATGGCAATGGAGTGGTGTTTGCTACAACAAAAATCAGATTTTGTTTTGGATAAGTTATATAAGGTTTGTATTTTCCAGCTTTCAGGATGAGATGATTTCTCACCCTAGTATTTCTGAGGGTAACTGTTTTTTTGTGTATCCTACTGATCATGTGTTATACTATGCTGATGCTTCTTAATTTTGTTTCCCTTTGTTATAGCTACAAGGGGTGGAATTGAAAAAAGTCAAGGCCCTTTTAAAGTCCAAGTGATGTATAGTGCCATTCGGCCACTGAATAGGCAATTAGCGCTTCAACAAAAGGCAAGGTTTATATTTAGACTACATTTTATCCTCAATTGTTTTTTTACATGTGAAATTTTATTCAGTAGCATGGTCTTTTTTCACTTAAATTTAAAAGGACTGTTTCTACTGAACAATGTGCCTTTTGTTCTTGGTTCTAGACGTATGGCTTCGTGTCCCACTGTCTGTTTGCACCTATTGTCTTGTTCGCAGAAAACTTATCCAAACCAATGTATGTAAGATACAATTTGCTCAAGCAAGAAAGCTGCTTATTATCTTACCCTCTATTTCAATTCTGCTTGCTAGAGCTTTTACTTTGAGGCTCCTCTTTAGCTCTAAAGTGACCTAGAAGTGCTACGCACCCCTTTCAAAAATCTAGTCAAACTTTCTTGGCTTTGAGAAACTATAAGTTATCGGTATTTACTATTTAAGTACAAAAGAACTTTACTTTAACGTGATGTTCTATGATATTTACCAGCATGGTTTTGCATGATTGGAATGCCCTTTATGCTCAAACTTTAATTGATTTGCTCTTTTGTATTTGTGCAGAGGAGAAGCGGAGGAGATTTTTTGGCATTTCTGCTCCACTATTTAGGCAGATTTTGGTAAGAGGCAAATGTAAAAATGCGCTCGGCTATCTGGTTATAGGGATGCTGGGGAATTTTGACCAGTAACTTAGGTAATTTTCCAATCATCTGGCAACAACCGCTGGCTCTGGGCTTTTAGAAACCAAACCTTTCGCTTCTCCTCCTATAACGTAGATGTGTATATACTTAGTCTACTCTTCCTGGTTCTTTTTTGGGCTGGTTTTAACTGTTCTTCTCCATCTGAGGTGTTTTTGTGATGTTGATTTTTGGAGTTCCTCAGAAGTCTTTCCTTGAAGGGATTGGTGGCAGTTAAGGCTTCAACAAAAATAGACCTCAGCCAAATTCTGGAGTTACTACATGTTGCGTTGCGTGATGAGAAAATTCACTTGCGTGACGTGTTTATGCTGTAAATTGATGAAAGCTCCTTCACACGGTGCTGTTTGAATTGGGGAGGAGAATAGCGCAAGTGGCATAATTTTCGTGCGACATTTACTTAAATATCACAACTTTTTTTTTTTTTCGCTTATTTAGTATTACATCAGAGTAAAATTATCACTTGAGCGTCATTGCTGGCAAGGCATCAATGTGAATTTTAAATTTTTTTAATTTCTTTTTGAATTTTTTATTTTTGATTTTGGCCCTATTTGGTTTAACATTTGAAATGCTCTTTGGGGCTCTAAAGGGATTTGGCCAAATGCTATGGTGTTTGGTTCAAGTTTTTGGGGACTTTGGGGACTTTGGGGAGATGCAATTGCATCTCCAAAGGGCTTCAAAGGGCTTTGGGGGAATGGAGGGGTAGAGGTCCATTGGGAAGTTGCATTTTCAAAATGCAACTTCCGGTATTGTTCGGCCCTATTTGGTTTTTGGAATGTTCATTTGGGCTCTAAAGTCCCTTGGCCAAATGCAAATGTGTTTGGTTTGTTTTTTTTGTGCGACTTTGGCAAGATGTAATTGCATCTCCAAGTAACTCTAAGGATCTCTTGAGGTCCTTTGGAAAGTTGCATCTTCGGAATGCAACTTTTGCAATAAAAATAAAAATAAATAAAAATAAAAATAAATATGTTTATATTTTATTTTATGTTTATTTTTTATATAAAAAATATAAACATATCTATTTTTTATATTTTATGTTTAATAAATGAAAAATTTATAAATATAAAAATATCTATTTTTAAATTTTTTTATGTTTTAATAAATATATTTATAAAAATATTTATTTATATAAACATATCCATTTTTATATAAAAATATGTTTATATAAAAAAAATATAAACATATTTCTTATTCGGCTATTTTATATGTATTTTATATAGATATAAACATATGAATTTTTTATATATATTTTATGTTTAATAAATATATTTTTTATTTTTTATTTAGGCGGTTTGGCAGTCGGATTTGGCGGTCCGTGGCCGGACTTCAAAAAAAAAAAAATATAAAGATATTTTTGCTTTTTCAATTTAATTATATTATATTTTATATAAAAATATAAACATTTTTTATTTTTTTAATTTAATAAAAGTTAATTACAAATGTAAATTTTACTAAATGGTATTTTGGCCAAAATTGTTTTTACCAAATAATATTTGCATTTCGGAAAATCTCATTCACCTAAAGGTATTTGCATTTCTACAAACGCATTTCTCAAAAGTTCTCGAACCAAATGGGTCATTTGATTTTGATTTTGATTTTGTTTTTGTTTTTTTTTTTTTTTTTCCTATTTTTTAGGGTTGGGGTGATAGACACTAGCAACGCTTGCCTAAATTGGATGAGGCTATGATGGCTGCCCAAATGAGGGCCTTTGCGTCCTCACCTCACGGTTGGTGAAGCTTTACATTGGTTGTGTTTGGGACCAGCTTTCCTAAGTATTTTAGGTGTCCAAACCCCATTTGAGCAAATATGAGTTTGGGAACATTTGAAACCAGTCATTTCAAGAAATGCTGGCCTTCCAAAGGTTGAAAGTTCAAGACAAGTTGGGGGCTACCTTTGGGCTTCTAGCATTCTCAGCGTGCTGGTTGAGGGTGTAATAAAAAAAAAAATTCCCAAATTATCTTTGCTAATTTTTCAATTTTCCGATTTTTCCCTCACTATTCATCTTCTTTTCCATGAGCAATTGCTAGTGAAGGACTAGTTGTCGACTCGGTGGCGATCGTTGCGCCTAGGGGTGTACAAATTTTCAATATTATCGAGTAAGAGAGTTGACGTCTATGTGAGTAATAAAAAAGTTATAACACTTAAAAGAGTACTATACAAAAGTTATGATATTTACATTATTATTACCTTGTATATATTGGCTCAATTTCAAGTGTTGTGATTTTAAAACCTATAATTCGGTGATTAAGGATGTCAATGGTTTGATTCAGATTGAGTTTTTAGGAGATTCAAACTAAACCAAACAGTAGGATGAGAAGGATGAGTGTTCGAACCAAATTGAATGGAATATAACTCAAACTCAAAATTTCATTTGGTTTGGATTTCGGTTTCAAGATCACATTTTTTTTATTCTTTTATTTTTATTTTGTGGGCAAGCCTTTTTCCTCCACACCACTTAATCACCCACCATGCAAACATATTGTGCCTCATCACCTCCGGTAATCATCTCATCTCGTCACTAGAGGTGAAGGGGCTGATGATGGTTGGTGACTTGTTTGGTGATGGACTTGGAGCCATCATAAATCTTTTAATATGACCAATTTATTCATAAATATTTTAATTTATAGTCAATTTAATTATTTTGTTAATTTTGACTAAATATTACTAATCGTGATTGCTAATTGATTTGCTAGCACTAATGTGAATATTTTTTTAGTAATATCTTAATGATTTTTCAAATTTTATATGTATATTTTTTATTTCATTGTTTTTTTTTCCTTCCTTCTTCCTCCCATTGGTTGCTGATGTCCAAAGACCGACTAGAGGCAAGGCCTGGTAAGGTTGGCCTCGCCAATCACTGGCAAGGCTCGAGTCCTCGCTAAAGGCGACGTAGTCATGGTCAAGGCATGACCTCATCGGCCGACCATTGCCTCTAGGTAGTCACTAGATCTAACAATTGATTGGAGGAAAAAAAAAGGAAGGAAAAAAAATTTTAAAAATATATATTTAAAATGTTCACATTAGTGCCGATTATGTTACATGAATCTTAGGAAAAGTGTTAAAAAAGTTCTAAACATTTTGCATTTGCAACAATTTAATCATAATTCTTTTTTTGGTGCTAATTTAGCTATAAACTTTTTTAAGTTGTGCCAATTCAGTATGTTTTGGCCAATTTTGGCCGGATTTTGTTGGTTGGAGGCCAATGGGTTAACATAGCCTAATTGGTGCTAATGTGGATAACTTTTAATAATATTTTTATATTTTTTTATTTTGATTTTGATTTTTTCCTTCTCCTTTCTCTGGTCAGCAAGGTCGATCTCTCGCTAGTGGCCATGAGGGCCGCCTCAAGCAAGGTTGGCGAGGTTGAGCCTCATCGACCATGGGTGAGGCTTAGTGATGTCGCCCTCGAGGCTTGGGTGGCGAGGGCGAGCCTCGTCGGCCCGACGCAAGGCCGTCCTCGAGGCCTGGGCAACGAGGGTCGAGCCTCGCCCATGGCCGGCGAGGGTCGACCTCACCAGATTTGTGCACGAGGCCACCCTTAAGGCTTGGGTGATGAGAGTCAAGCCTCGCCCATGGCCAGTGAGGCTCGACCTCGCCAATCGAACACGAGGTCGCATTCGTGGCCACTAGCAAGATGGCCAGTGAGATCGATCTCGTCGGAGATTGCCTCTGGCCAATCACCGGCAACCAATTGGAGGAGGGAGAAAGAGAAGGAAAAAAAAAAAAAAATTCAAAAAAAATTAAATATTATTAAAAATTGTTCACATTAGTCAACCTAGCGTTTAGTTAGCAAAATCCGATCAAAATTGACTGGAAATGATTGAATTGACACAACATAAAAAGATTTATGATAAATCGATATAAATACAAAAGCCTCATAAGTCTCCAAGTCAAAATTAGCATAGATGATTCAATTAATTTTATGTTAAAAATTTTAAGATTAAACTAAAATTGATATAATTGCCTTAAGACTTTTTAACAATTTTTGTATGGAAAAAAATGTACCCATCACAAAACTTGTAATGTATTTGAGATATAGTCACAAAGATATAGTCACATTTTCCGATGTTCGGATGGGTTCGGAAAATGGCCAACGAAAAACATTTTCGTTGACCGGAAAATTTACATGCAAAGCTGTGGAAAACATTTTCCACAACTTCCCCGCTTTTTTTTTTTTTCTTTTTCCTTTTTATTTTTCTTCCTTTAGCTTGGACGGTGGCCGGCCTCGACAGCGGCCGACGACCGGCCGTGGTCACGAGCCAGCTAGCTCCGCCGGCCGGCGAGGCTCCGCCTAGCCCGATCTCGTGGAAGAAGCCCGGCTCGCCCAAGCTCGGCGAGCTCGAGCCTCCCCAGATCGGGCGAGGCGAAGCCTCGCCGACTTGGGGCGGAGCTCTGGCCTCACCAAATCTGGCGAGTTGCGAGCTCGCCGGATCTAGCGACCGGACCTTGGTCGGCCGGATCTGGCGACCAGATCTTGGTTGGCTCACCATCTTCGGGCGTGCGACAGCGGAGGAAGGAGGAAGGAGGAAGGAGGAGGAAGAAGGAGGAGCGGCGGCGGAGGAAGGAGGAAGGAGGAGGAAGAAGGAGGAGCGGCGGTGGAGGAAGGAGGAAGGAGGAAGAAGGAGGAGCGGCGGCGGAGGAAGGAGGAAGGAGGAAGGAGGAGGAAGAAGGAGGAGCGGCAGTGGAGGAAGGAGGAAGGAGGAAGAAGGAGGAGCGGCGGCGGAAGAAGGAGGAAGGAAGAGGAAGAAGGAGGAGGAAGGAGGAAGGAGAAGGCAAAAGAAAAGAAAAAAAAAATTAGTTAACGAACAGTGGAAAATGTTTTCCACTCAATTTAAGAATTAGCCGAACAACGGAAAATATAGCAATTTTCCCGGAAAATAACTTACGGGAAAATATTTTCCGGAAATTATCAATTTTGTAACTATATTTCATATTTCAAAAATTCACTTCCAATGAATTTCCACCTCATGAGTCAAAGAAAATTTAAGCGCAAATTGCCAATCAAATCAAACATCTATATTGATATACGAGTAACATACCAATGTGTTGCATTTTCACGATTTGTTGATGTAATCATTAGAGAATGAATTTGCATCATCGCATTACACTTGAGATATATAGGCAAAGTGTGTGAACCCGTTTCATGCAAAATTTCTGATTTTTTCTCACTTTTGCTCTACGACTTTTCCTCCGAAATTTGGAAATAAATAATACCATGTTAGTTATTGTAGATAAATTATGGATAAACTATATAAAACTCTTCAGATGTCATTTAAGTTTCAAGAAATAAAAGGGAAAAACTTATGGAAAATTTACTATACAATTATTTTTAAGGATATCAATTTTCTTTTTTTGCAGTTAAAATGAATTTATCATGAGTTAAATTCAGTTTAAGATAAAATTTATCTACATGCTAAAACATATATATAATCCTTTCCAAGGCGGTCACCACCAGCACCGGCATATCCCTCGCTCGCGTCAGAACCTTCGTCTGAGCGGACCGGCCAAAAAACCCTAATTTCATCGTCCCGTTCGCGAGCGAGCGCGCGCGTTTTCCCCCCAATCCCTATCGATTCGCGTTGCACATACGCGAGCGCCGGCCGGCGATCCTCGGACACGCGCCGTCGCGGTGGTGTGTATAAATCCATGGAGAAGGAGCGCGTGAGGAAACGGCCTCGGCTCACCTGGGACGTCCCGCCGGCTGTATCGGAGGTCCGTCGAGGGGGGGGGTTGGCGTGCGGTTTTGCTTGGGGGGGGGGTGAGCTAGGGTTTCTGAATCGGGGGACTGGGTTTGTCTCGAGGTTTTGATGGGATTTTTTTTTTTATTTTTTTTTTGTGTAGGCACGCCAGTCTGGTTTGGCGGGTAATCAGCTGGCGGAGCGGCACCCGTCCCCTCCGAAGAGGGACGACGACCGCGAGGGGCATTACGTGTACAGTCTCGGCGAGAACCTCACTCCGAGATGTACGTTTTCCGTAATCCGATGTCTGTCGTGTTGCCGTTTTTCCGTGACCGTGATTTGTTCCTCTGGTTTTATGTCTGCTTCCTATCTTTTTGGAGCATTGGTTGGAGAGGGAGTTTCGTTCCTCTGCACGTCGCTCGTTGAACAAAGCATGTTTTTTTTTTTTGGGGGGGGGAGGGGTATGTCCTTGTTTCGCTTGCGAAGTGGTTGTTATCTTCGTCTTTCATCGTTCTGTCATCTCAGTCTTTTTCGTTGTCTTGGCAAAACCACCTGTGTTTGCTGGATGATTATGTATTGGATGGTTATGTTAGTCGAATGGGTCCAGCCTCACGAGCTCCTGTTTTGCTCAGTTCCACAACGCTAGCTCAACTTAATGTTTATGGCCCTTTTGGGTATTGTGAAATGAGGTCTCAGTGTCTGGTCTGTTGTCTTTCAAGGTCCTCACTTTGTTGATTTTGTGATTTGTGCTGTCATGTCTACTTATAAATTCGATTTGGCTAAGTTCTGGATTTTGTAATTTTTGGGATTGCTCTACTTCTTTACATAAAAAAAAATTGGGCGCCCTTGAAAGGAAATTTGATATATTTGTCGTGAGCCTTCTTAGATTCGATCAATATGTTGTATCGTTGACTACAAATCAATCTGTGATTCAAGCAACCTTTTCAAATTATGTCTCGAATTTTATTTAATCGTACGGACATCTGGTGTACTTTTACTGAATCTGGAGTTAAGTCTTTTATTTGGTGGCACTGTCTCTTAGTGGTTAGTCCTAATTTCACATGCAATTTTGATGTGCAACAGATAAAATACTCCGCAAGATGGGTGAAGGTTAGCCTGTCAAGAGCTCCTGCTGTCCTCAAGATATTTGTTATTGAGATTCTGCTTGCATCATTCAACATTGTGCTAGTGCTGTAGGCACATTTGGGCGTGTCTTGGAATGTTGGGATCGCCAAACACGAGAATATGTGGCTGTTAAGGTTGTCCGAAGTATAAGGAAGTATCGCAATGCAGCAATGGTTGAAGTGGATATACTTCAACTCATTGCCAAGAATGATAGGGGCAGCTCTCGGTATTATTTATGTGGTTTTGGCTTCTTGAATTGCTGGATCAGATAACATGGTCTAATTATGTGCATCTTCATTGCTCTGGACAGCTGTGTTCAAATTCGGAATTGGTTTGATTACCGCGATCACATATGCATAGTGAGTAATCCGACTAACTTCTGTTGTTTTTATAGCTAATTTTGTTCTTTCCTCATGAAAATCTCTCTTGAAACACTCTTTTTAATGTCCAGGCTGTGTTCTAATTCTTATGTTTAATCACAATCATAACTGAAGTTGGTGATTTTTGTGTCCATGTGCTGATATCAAACTTGGGCATCTGGTTGAACCTGCCATTCTCGTATGCTAGTAGTTTATCAATAACCGTATTCATTGAATTGGAAACTAAACGGAAACCCTTTTGTTGGATGCATTTGAATGGTGTTATCAGGTGTTTGAGAAGCTTGGACCAAGCTTATATGATATTCTAAAGAGAAATAGATATCATCCATTTCCTGTGGATCTTGTTCGAGAATTTGGACGTCAGCTTTTGGAATCTGTAGCATGTCTGTGGATTATTCTTGGCTTTTGTTTTAGTTTCTCGTTCCAGTATTGTTCTCATAAATATTCCTCCAAAAGCCTCTTGCTTCACCTGGTTGCTTCCCCAGGTTTATGCTTTCTAACTGCTGCTATATGTGACATAGTGTCTGTGCTTTATTGCTTTGAGCAGATATGCACGATTTGCGCTTAATTCACACTGACTTGAAGCCCGAAAATATCCTTCTTGAATCTTCTGAATCCGTTAAGATTCCTGATTTTAAGGTACACGATCTCTTACAAATTGGAAATTGTGTCTTAATTGGGATAATTCTGTTTTATTGAAATTGTTGGATCATACAGAGGACGACCTCAGGTGCAATGCAGTATCGGTGCTTGCCCAAGTCTAGTGCCATTAAGGTGATTGATTTTGGTAGTACTGCCTATGAGAATCAAAATCATAGCTCCATCGTTTCTACGAGGCATTACCGAGCACCGGAGGTTATCCTAGGTAACTGGCCATCCACACATTGAAACCTTTTGAACATTAGCACATAAAAGTGTGCTTCCCCTGCTGTACTTGATTACTTTTGACGGTTTGTGTTCTGTTTCAATAAAGATTTTCATTTGATGTTGGTCTAGAAACTCTTAAATCCGTTGTCTAAAAATATTTGATGTTGGTATAGAAACTCTTAAACTCATTCCTGTTAATTTCTTAATGGAAGGATATAATGTAGTAGCGATTGTTGTAACAGAGGAAATTTACAAAACTGTGACTATTGGGTTCCATTTAAGAGCTCTGGTTGCGAGTGTCCTCTATGTTGGTGTTTGGGAAGTCACCAGTTTGAGGGATATAATGCTGTGGTTCATTGGTGAATTGCAAGTTGTCTTTCTTTTCCCAATCATATTAGATATTCAATTTATTGATGTTTTTTATCTGTTGTGTGTTACCTGATTGAATGGATGATGGAGTTATATGATTGAAAGAATGGATTCTATTGAGTGATCTAGGGGGTTACTAATTTTTCCATTCTTATTATATATGGCCTTGGACTTTTTCCAAGTACCTGTATGCTAGCATCTGGAAAGTTGTCGCCTTGAAGTGTGATGGGAAGCTCTATAAAACTGATATAAAGTGGAAATAAAGTTAAGATTAGTTTGACTTACATAGTGTAAGAACTGGCTATAGGATGGACATAGTTCTCTCTACATGACATTCGCCACTGTGCAGCCCAAAGCCTACTTGATTAGTATTAGGTCAGTTTAATCAGTACAATGATTGTTGATGTTTCTTTGAGTTTGTGGAGTTATTGGTTAGGTTCACATTTCAACTCTGAGTTTTTGTTTGGTGTGTGTTTAAAGTAGTGAATCGACGAGGTCTTTTTTATGCCTGAGCAGTTGGTGCTAAGTTGTATTTGCGGGTCAGGATTCTGCTCGTATGTTTGTGGTTATCAAATAAAATTGACTGTTTCAGCTGCCATTATGGTTTGTCAACATTTTAAGACTCACTTCTATTCCTTTCCTTTTTTTTTTTTTTTTTTTTCTGGGTGTCTTTTACAGGTTTAGGATGGAGTTATCCTTGTGATTTATGGAGTGTCGGATGCATACTTATTGAACTATGCACGGTTAGTCTTGTTGTTCCAATTGTAGCTCAGATATCAAATCTGGTGGAGGAAGTCCTTTAAATTGGACCTGTGTTCTCAGGGGGAAGCTTTATTTCAAACCCATGAAAATCTTGAGCATTTGGCAATGATGGAGAGGGTGTTGGGACCTCTACCGGAGCATATGATTAGAGGAGCCAAGTAAGTTCCTTATAACCTGTAATCCTTGTAGTTTTATTTGGTTCAATTGTTCCTTGGTAGACATGTCTTTAAATGCCAAATTTTCCCCTGCTAAGAATGAGTTTGTGTAAGGAGAGATGTTTCTCAATGTTTATCCTGTATTTAAATTAAAATTCCTTTTATTATGTTGGCAGCAGGGGAGCTGAAATGTATTTTAGACGAGGATTGCGTTTAAATTGGCCTGAAGGCGCAGTTTCAAGGGAGAGTATTAGAGCTGTGAAAAAACTCGATTCTTTACAGGTTTGCTTTTGTCCATTCTCCTTGGAGTTGTGGAAATTGATTCATTGACTTCCGCTGATGGAAATTTTGCATGGTTTTGCTAATTTCATTTATTGTACCGTGGCAGAACCTTGTAGCTCAAAATGCGGACTCCTCAAGATCTTCTCTCACCGATTTGTTGCGAGGTTTATTGAAGTACAATCCATCAGAACGGCTCACTGCTCAAGAAGCCCTAAAACACCCCTTTTTCAAGGATATGGTCTGAGGTGTGTCGCTGCCGGTGTTCAACACTAAAGCTGCTCAGACTAAGGAGTTTTCTCTGTGCATCTTGTGAAAACTGGTTGGTCTGGAGCGGAAAAGGAACCCAAGAGGCGGTTGCCCTGGCTTTGTAACATTAGTGCATTTGATGTGCCTCTTTTTCTATGGCTACGGCCTAAAAGAAAACTCCCTCTTTTCTAATGGGAAAAGGTTGTGCTGTGGAAGCATAGAATTTTGATCAGGACGTCGTGTTAAAGGCCGTCAGGAAGATACCATGACTAACTCTAACCCACGGAGTCAATTTAACAGAAACCCTCGTGTTAAGTGTAGTTGCTGCTTATTGAGAGTACATTGTAGTCAAGCCCGGTCCTGAATTATACTCAAGACTCGTTCGACCTCGGGGCAGAGTGACGAGTCGAGATTGAGTGGAATGGTATCGGTCACAGGTAGGATGAAAGTATAATATGTCATAAAGGAGTTTAGATGGAATGACAGTCGAAGATCTGTTATTATTTTGAGGTATATGAAAATTTTCTCAGGTTGGACTTGAGCAGTCAGAGGACTATCATAACGTAGAATGCGACGTCTAACATAAAACCCAACATTACTAAGTTGCATACGGCAAAGTCACAGTGTAGTGGCATCTTGGCGTGTCTTAAATTGGACACGCTTTGACTCTAAGTATCTTTTACTTGTGAAGATATTACTGGGATGAAACAAAGTTTGCTAATTCGATGTGTGGTCTCTCGTCCTGTTATGAGATGACGCCTTGAGAATGGCCTATCATATACAACTTAACAAAAGTTATACTTAGAATGCGAAGTAAGTATTTTCTCACATAAGCAAGGTTATTTTTAAGCTCAAATCAACTAATTTTGTGGTGCTGCTTGTGCCGTGTCTTGATGTCTACTAACTTTCAAGAAAAGTATAAAAAAAAAAAAAAATTCTAAAATTATTGTATTGTGTTAGGCCAGTTGAAATTGAATTAGTACCAATGTGAAAAATTTAAGACTAAATTGATCTTATTAAAATGTTTATGATTGAATTTGTATAAATATGATAATTGATTTTATGATACTTTCCCCGTGAACCTTCAAAAACCTTCAAATTCATGACATGGGGTTCCAAGAACTTTTTACCAAAGCTAATAAGATAGGGGAAAGTGGGTGATTTGCGCAATGCCTAGTTTTGATAATTTGTAAATTGACAGTGGAAACCTTCTTTCACTATGTCAATAAAGATAAATTAATTATAGCTCTGAACAAGATGCGTAAAATTCTTGCCCGACGATTTTTATCGAAAAGGGAAAAAGAAACGACCAATTCAATGGTGGGCACACATGCATTTAAGGAAGTCATGATATCAGTAAATGACATTGATAATCTTCTCGGCCAGAGGAGAAAGACGTTGCATTGCGTCAGGCTCAAATTACTAAAAAACGCAAGAAGGAAAACGTTGTGGCAGAAAATTTTGTCAGAAGTGGGATTTGAACCCACGCCCTCTTTCGAGGACCAGAACTTGAGTCTGGCGCCTTAGACCACTCGGCCATCCTGACTGGAGCGAGGTTATTGTCCCATAAAATTAATTAATTTGATTCATTTAAGTTAATATCCTCAATAAAAGAGATTAAGGAAAGGTGATTTCAATCAAAGAGGCCCCGTAGACATGAGCCCGATATTCATAGGACAACTTTCAAGCATAAAAGAGGATTCCTACCTTCCTCATGGAAATTTTAGCCTTTCAATTTTTCCTAAAGTGCTCGTTTGTGTACACGTAATTACAAGAACAATAGACAACTGGTAATATGATTTTGATTAGAGTAAGCAATCTGTTGTGGGAATTCCGAAAAAGGGTCAAAAATATTTGAGCTCCACAAATGAAGGCTAGGTAGCTGAGTTCGAGGTCAACTTTATAGTTCTTGATATATTCCACCAAAGAGAGCGGCTTAACACCCAGGACTAGGAATCACGAGCTCAATTAGATCCTAGATGCCTTATTAGGGCTCAACAAAATTCAAGTATTAATAAGCTCCCACTCAACTGCAGCTTGATATCAAAATAGAAACCATGAACTACATAAATTATGATGAATTTGAATGGCATATAGGCTGAACTTCAATCATTTTCATTTGCACTAAGGCGAGCTTCGAAGGAGGCAGCTTACCTGAAGAGCAAGAAAAACAACTTGCTGCAAAAGCAACCTATTTTACATCGCTGCTTGGAAGTTCTGCAGCTATCCAACATCCGCGACATCACATTCTGGTTTACATAAGAGGATAAAAGAGAAAAGATACGGTATCCTACCATCACTCATTTGAATGTTTGTTGTTTGAAAAGGACGGTTGTAATTCAATGTGATATTGCATATATCAATTACCAAGCAATAGCCCCATCTTTTATCGGAATTTTCCCCCCAAAGCCACATGGCAGCACGCAACGAATTAAATTATGCAAACCATATTACAATAGGCAAAAAACCACTCCTGACTCCATCAGCAGTAATATCATGAACAGTTACTTTCCTTTTGCAGAAATTAAGAAAAGATGTCCTAAATCATTGTCCTGTCCTGGTAAGAGGGTGGTCAGGGTTGAGGGAACTTTCTCAATCGTAGTAGAAAGCATCCACAGAAAATTCTGCAAAAACTGACCTCCTCTGCCTGGAGATAATATGTGCAAAAAGGCGCATCCTGTCATCCATGTACAATGAGACAATTTCCTTGCTAGATCGCAAAATTCAAGGAAACTAATAGGCCTTGCACGCAACCTGACTCGCCTAATTGTTACATATCGGAAGTGTCATCCTCGCTGTCACTAACCACAGCAGAGTCCAAAATGATCTTGCTGTTGGCGTTCCCTAATGGGTTTTCATCATCTGAATCTGGTATAATAGCCGAGTCTAGAGCAGAGTTTCTAGTGGGTCTTTGACTCAGCAACTTCTTCATGCGCAACGTCCCCATTTCCTCAACTGCATGAGCAGCAGCTCCAGCTAACCTTTTGCTCCAGCGCGATCCAGCCACTCTATGAGCAACATGAATTTGCCTCTTTGGATGATTAATATTAGAAAGAGAATCGATTGTGCTACCAAGGCAGTCCTCATCCGAGTTTTTCGACCTACTGCTATCATCATCAATGTTTTTTCCATCATATTCCTCATCCGTGTTGTCATTTCTAGCTCCTTCAGGCCTGTTAATCTGAGTCTCAGAAACATCATAGATATTGATTCTATCGATCCCTTCAAGTGAATGTGTATCCTCATTGTGGCTATCATCCTCTTTACTAAGCTCATGATGCTTGTACTCTTTCCTTTGATCTTCAGCAGTCGACCTACTGAACAACAGATTATGTAAATAGCTGGTGTGAGAATCTGTACATTTCTTATTTGGCATCAGCTCTACGAGACTGAGAATGCACATCAGCTTTGTATGAATGAAATGCATAACGCATGCAAATGAGAAAAAAACACGCTTTGTCAGAAAATAAGAGTAGACTGCCCTATAGTTCCACTTTTCAAAAAGTAGCTCACTTCCAACTCCTATGGCAGTTTTAGCAACCAACGATCTGGCAGAAATACAACTTTTTTTTAGTGCAGCAACATGATAGAGCATTTCTTGTTGTATCATTCCTCGACTGGCATAGCTTCTATCATTGTTCTCACTGCTTTTCTTGTCAAAAGCTTAAAGGTTCTGAGACATTCAATGCAGACCATGCAAAAAGCAGATATGTCATGCCCAGAATGGTCTTTTGCATTTATACTTCAAAAAACTAACATACTGGCTCTAGAATATCCAGGCGGCAAGCCCCTACAGTCTACACTTGTGAAGAGCACTACTTAGCGGTGACACAACATGATGTTAAGGGAAAGATACTAATGGTACCAGGATCTACAGAAACTATGATGTTCAGCTGCTAAGCCAGTAAAAAACCCAAATCTAGAGATTCCCTGGCGACACCTGACTTTAGAAGGAGAGAGTAAGTTGTATTCCATAAAGTATCAAAAGCAATTCAGAGAACAAGATCTTACTGTGTGACTTGTATAGCCTCATTAATGGCCCGATCATACTCCTCTGCACATGGAGAAAGTTGGTTTAAACTTCAAAAGCCAAATGACACCAAAAGTTCTGCCCAAACAATAGCAAGCTAACAGGTTGTAATTGAAAATCCATCATACCGAATGTGTAACTTATAGGCCGACGATTCCGGCAGGATCGAGGACGAGCAACTGCATAGGAACTCTTAAAATTATCTAGGAGCATCTTTTGTTTTTCTTTCCGCTTGAGAGCTCTTTCTTTGCCCTGTTTCAAAGCTAACTGATTCAGGTTTATATGATGAGAAAAAGTAAATGTAGACAAGTGAGATAAAGTAAACATGAAACTTGGAGATCGAGTTCTTTCCAACATAAATAGTCATAGTAACAAAAACAGGGCTGCATTTACATGAAGACCTTAGTAACACTTGCCTTTTTTATTTTCTGTAGGACAGGTATTATATCAGATTGTATGATTCTACTGACAGCAACTTCAGCTACAGCTTTGCTTGATGCAAGTGCATCCTGTCATTGATAGCATGAAATGGGTGATTCGTAGAAGCTTAAACTCCCCAAAAACTAGAAAATCCAGAAACTACTATCACTTCCTTACCACAACTTCAGAAAACTCATCAAGATTAGTGGCAAGTGTTTCCCACCGAAACATTCTGGATGGTAGAGGTACACAGCGCTCATCCCTGTTGGTACCCTTCAACTTGGGAATACATACAGCCTTATATAGCCTGTACCCACCAGTTGCATTTCCATCGTACCTACGTGACCATCAGAGGAAACATCACCATTTGTCAAACCACACATAATTAGGTCCAAAGAACACTCTTAGTTAGCAGTACCAGTAAGAAGTTCCATTTCCATGACTAGCAAGCTTTTCTTTGCGAAAACAAGATATGTGAGTTCCATCTTTAAGGGCGTTGTTTATGTAAGACACTGCATCGTCTTGCTGCATGACATTAAAGTTCAGTAATGAGTTAGTGAAGCTGATAGAGAAGACACTCAGAAAACTCATCTACAAAGTACAAAATTTTGTTAGGTTCAGAAAATCTATTTGATATCAAGTGTTTAAAATTCAGAGTCACAGAGCAAAAAGCTTTAGATATTTCAATAAAATTTCCATACAAGAGCATACGAAGATCATCAGATGTATACAGAGCGAAAGGGAGAGAAAAAACATTACAATGGCTCGGAGTTCACATAGAGCTTTCAGTAAAAGTAATCGACCAACCGGATCAAGGTCTTTGTACTGAGATATTTCCTTCCTGATACAAGCACATAAGGCCACTTAAGCCTATATGTTTGAGTTTCAAGGGAAATTAAAGCAATCAAATAGATGGCCCGTGGAAAATTACCCGTTAGCCAGCGTTAATGGGATATTCCCCTCAGCAACCTGAAATTTGGTCAGTCTCTCGTGGTCATCTACTCATTCAGGTACTATATGGGAGAACCAAATGCAGAGAACTAAAGAATTAAAAATTGACTTACCCACTGCCACCATGGGTCCAGTTTCTTACAGAGTACAGTCACCCATGCATCAGAACCATCCAATGCTTTGCTAATAGGCCGAATTCCCTGCTTAGAGTGAATGTTGTGCTAATTAACTAGCACCAAATACTGAATAGAGTCCAACCCATAGAAGGATGAAAGAGATAGTTGGCAAGTTAAGATATAGACAAGGCAAGCTAGTTGCTTTATTCTACTCATTAAAATGAAAAAAAAATGCCATGCTTTTATTCAGATTACATTGACATCAAATAAGCCACGGTATTGACGAATCTTCTGGGCATACTAGATAACAAGCTCTTGCTGACATTCCCATGACAATCACAACTATAACCTGCTCTCAGGAAAACTGTGAGTAGACCATACCTCCAAAAGAAGTTCCAGTCAGCACCAAAATAATCTAAGATTAGCTTAAAGAACGACATTCACAGGTGCGAGTTAATTATTCGACAGACTTTTATCCGAATAACAAGAGTCCAGAGAAAGCAAATTCGCTGCGCATATTTGCAGAAAATGCAGGTCAAATTTTCCTGCAGAAGTTACTAGATTTTTTTAGTTGGCCTGTAAAACTTCTTTTCAAGCGGATGCCAGCATCCAAGATTCCATCCAAGGCTTTTCATGTCTAGTTTGACCCCCGAAAGTAAAAAATTCTAGTTTCTCCTCTAAAGCAGCGATCATTTCTGAGGAAATATCGCACCATCCAGATAGGAAATCCCAAGCATGTGTTGATAAATGTAACAGAGCAACTGGAGGCAACAGACTGAGTACAGACAAAACCATTTCCTAGCCGAGACGACAAGCTGAATAATCGTAGAAGCTACCAACGTAAGCGCAGGGTCATGACTGTGTAAGAACCTTCAAGAGCTTGATGTGTAGCTGCGCGATGGAAGAGTTCGACCTGATCAGACCTCCTTCAATCTCCTCGGCAGACAACTTGAGATCATTCCCGATCAAAGGCTCGAAAACCTGCAGGCAACGCAAACGATCATCATCGAATCGACGGCGAACTTCAAAAGCATTCCGTTTCCGCTCCTCGTTCCGGAACCAGGAGCGATCAAAGCGAAACGTGAAAAATCAACGAGAGCGATCGGAGCGCGAGACGGCCTACGCTTAAGAAGTTGAGAACGGAGGCGAGCTCCCACCGCTCCCGCAGCTCCCGGAGGACCTCCGGGCCTGCTACTTCTCCGCCGCCGGCGTCGTCCAGGATCGACGGCGTCGTCTCCCCCTCGCGACCATCGGCCTCCGTTCCGCCGCCAGCGGTGGCCGGCACGCGGCGTGGTCGAGGCATGGCGACTCTCGCCGGAGCAGGAAGGCCGGAGCGAAAACACCGCCGCGACGCGGAGGAGAGAGAGAGAGAGAAGCGGTGAAGATTACTTCTGAGCACGGCGGTTCGCGTTCGAGAGAATGGAGGTAAAATCATTTCGGTTTCCCGCCTAAAAGCATTAACCACGGTTAATCCATTTTCACCGCGGTTAATGCTGAGTACACCATAAACACGGACATGAGTTAACTGAAAAAAAATATTGGCTGGCTTGTCTAGATTTAAATCTTAAGAGTCAAAACAATGATAATATGTGCATATTTATGAGTCGATAATTTTAAGTAGCGAAGGTTAGAAATGTTTTGAATTTAAAAAGAAAAAAAAAAGAAGTAAAAGTGTGTGTGCAATAAAATTTCAAATAAGTGAAAATGTAAAGGTCATTTTAAATAAGTAATATTTTTTTTAGCAAACTTTAATGTAAAGTGAAAATTCCAAACACTTCATTATAACGTTTGAGTAGAAATTTGGTCTTATTATGTCCTATTGATATTTTATATATTTTAAAGACCGTAATTGAATTATTAACGAAACATAGTCTTACATAGTTTTCGATAAGCATACAAGCTTTGAAATTTTATCCAGGCCCACTTGACAGGCCTAAAAAATTCAGTCAAAACCATCGATAAGATGGGTGTTGCCGGGGACTATCAATACCTTTCTCAAGTTTATTATAAAATAGACGATCCAAATTTGAGAGTCACCTAACATGTGTTAGTGATTATGTGAACATCGAGGTTGTAATTGAATTTACCAAAAATGATATATGGAAGTTTTTCCTCTTCCCAGTAAATTTGGATCAGAATTTTTTATCTCTTCAATGTACTTGGGACAACGCGCAAATAGCCAATTCATTATCATCCCACTTTTAATGACCTCGATGATGCCCAAATCTACGCTTGCGAAAATTTATGAGCCCATTTATACATTATTATAACTTCACTCCCACTACCACTTGGTTTAGAAAACAGGAAATAATGTGCTCAATATAACAAGCACGTAAAGTAATCGAAGTAAATAACCAATTCTTTGACAATGTAAAAGAAATTATTGACCACGAATACGAATACAAGCTTTGTAAAAGGAAGGTCCTTACTTAAGCCGTTGAAATGGGAATCAAAATGATGTGAAGTTTGAGCAGCTTTGAAATTTTTCAGGAGAGAGACACAATTGACGTTCCTCAAAGCCAACACTTTCGCTTCTTGTTTTTTCCGTGCAGCCTTTGCATCATTCCGATGCGCATCCAATTCTCAAGGCATTATCTTTGTTATTAACTACAAGGTGTCATGGGCTAAAGGTCTTTTAGGGAAAATAGGACTGAAAAGGTGACTAGACCGATCGGAAATAACTTTGAATTTTGCGAGGTCTGAAGTTTTTGGGGTGCTCTAGAATATTCTCAAGGGCATGGTGGAGAATGTTCACTCTGCTCTAAAAATTCTTATGCTCAGCGGGGTATGTGAAAGACAAGGCGCTTGCATCGTGTGATAAGGAAAAAATCTATGGTGATGATTTGATGGGTTATGCTTATGTATAGGGGTCATCTCACAAATCCAATTCAAATAGAATACTATAACATTTTTGCCCAATGCTACCATTAAATAAGGAGAATATATATGTTGGTGATTTGAGGAGTCTGTTAGGAAAATATGGCTTCAAATTGGGTAGAACAATGAAGACGGATATTCAAAATACTCAAGTTGGACTTTAAGACGTGATATCACTTTCTTTAAGAATTTATTTATCCTACAATGTTGCTAATGGTTATTGGCAAAAAACCTCTAGTATACAACAAAGTCTCGAATGAGAATATTAGATAGCAATTCTAGTATTTCTCTAAGATTTTTCCATTAAACAATTTGAAAGAATGGCAGTAGTTTTTCAGACAGAAAGCTCGAAAAAGATGAAAAATGATCACTCTCGTTTTTTCCGAAAAATAACGAGTATATATATAAAACAGTTTTGCAACTTTTCATGAAAATTGCCAAAAAAATGAACAAACACGTCATTTAGAAAAATTGTTCGGATAAACAAATGCGACTCTTCGGAATAAGTCGAAAATCGCACAATTATAACCCTTCGGGAAAAGTTGTAAGCCAAATAAGTAATTTTCCAAAGGTTGTATTGAAAAAACACAAATAAAAAATCAGTATAATAGTTTTTTTTAAATAGAATTTCGAATTTTCATTTTATATTTCATTTTCGAAATTCTCAAATTAAAAAGCAACATTTAAATTTATAAAAAAAATTAAATAAATAAATAACAAATTATTAGTGCTAATTAAACCGTGGGCGCGCAGGCGTGCTAAGTATGCCAAAATTGCACACAAGACACGGGTATAGTGGGGTCTAACCCCACCCAATCATTCCTTTAAGTATTAAAAGGAAATCTCACATTTTTAAATTGGTCCACTCTCTCCCGCTTTTCCTAAGGGGGACAAGGAAAAACATTAATTTGTTTTGACAAACAAACCTCCAATAGGGTCATGCATACATATATACATTTATACGTTGGTCATTATTCTATTCGTAATATCCCACAAATACTAACACAAGGAGAGTACAAGAGCATTCTTTGCATGACATTTATCTTTCTTTTATTTATCACTAAGTCTGGGAGAGTATCGCTTTTTAGATGGAGCCGATCTCCGTTACTCGTGGAGCTAACGGTTTGGATTTGAGAGAGAAAAGATCAGGCTTCTAGTCTAAAATTGACTAACCATGGTTAATTCATTTTTACCACAACTAATATTGACTTCGCTATTATCACAGTATCCAAACACAATGATGAAATGAAGCTTCCCGATATATATATATCTATTTTTTATTTTTTATTTTTTACTTTTGGACATGAGGTCTAGCTAGAGCCGTTAAATGAGTGGGTCGGATCATTAATGGTCCGACCTAAATTGATCCATTAATCCATTTATGACCAATTTTTGTTTAATGTAAATTTTTTGACCCAAACCCGACCCAACTCATACCCAACCCAACTCATATTAATAAAATATTTTCATATTTAACCAAATTAAAAAAAAAAACTTATTCCTATGTTTTTTTAAAGGTTATATTATTAAAATACTTCCAAGCTTTTATATATATTATTTTTAAAAAATTGTATTGCTAAAATAGTTTTATACAACACAAATTTAATGGAAATTTTTTATAAATTTTAAAATAATTATTTTAAAAAATCGAAATTCAATTATTTTTAAAATTAAAATTAAATTAAATTTTATTTTATTTTTAAAATATAATTTTCTTTTTTCTCTTTTTTCTTCTCCTTCTTCTTCTTCTTCTTTGGCTGGCTGCCGGCCACAACGATTTGGCGACTGGCCATAGGTGAGCCTCGCGCGACGTCGATGAGCTCAAGTCTTGCTAGATCTAGCAAGCCTCGAGCTCGCCGATGCCGGGGAGGCTTTCGCCTCATCAGATCCGGCGAGCTCGAGGCTCGCTGGTGTTGGGCGAGCTCGAGTCTCACTTGGCCGGTCGCCGGCAGCCGGAAGGAGGAAGGAAAAAGAAAAAAAAAAAAAAAAAAAAAGGAAGAAAAAGAAAAGAGAAAATAAAAATAAAAGAAATTATAATTTCGATTTTTATAAAAAAAATTATAAAGTTAAAGAGGAAATGAAGAGATTATAATGTTTTCGTTGAAAATGAGTTTTTAACCCAACCCATTTAGGGTGTGCATGGAAACGTTTATAAGAAACGTTTCCGGAACACTTTTGTACGGATTTTGTTTCCGGAAACAAAAAAAAGAACAAAAACACGTTTGGTTGCGTTTATGTTCTTTTTTTGTTTTTTTGTTTCCGGAACAAAATAAGAACAGAAAAAAGAAACAACAAATTGTTGTTTCTTGTTCCGAAAACAAAAATGAAGAAACGTTTCTTCTTTCTCTTCTTCTTCTTCTTCTTCTTTTATTCTTCTTTTTTTTCTTCTTTTTTTCTTTTGTCGGTCGCCGGCCTCGACCATGGCTAGCATTGGTCGTCGAGGCTCGGCCTCGCCGGGGGTCGGCGACGCTCGGCCTCGCCGGATCCGGGCGAGGCCGAGCTCGCCGGCCATGGCGAGGCCGAGGGCCGGCTAGGCCGCGACCCGTCGGCCGGCCGCGAGGCCGGTGACCGGCCGAAAAAATAAAAAATAAAAAAGAAAGGAATAAATGAAAAATAAAATAAAAATGTTTAAAAAATTAAAAGAAACAAAAAAGAATAAAATTTACCAAACGTGTTTCTATTCATTTTTTATTCCCGGATCAAACGTTACCAAATGCGTTCTTTTGTTCAAAAATTATTAAGGTAAACATTTTTTTTTTTTGTTTTCGTTTCTCAAACAAAAAAAAAGTAAACGTTACCATTCACACCCTTAAAAACCCACTTAAGACCCACCTATTTTAAACATTTAATTATGAAACCCATTTAACCATATTTTGTTATAAACAAGTGACCCATTTTAACACCTTTAGATCTAACAAGGGCCGTTGGCAAGGGTCGGGACGCTCTCACCGAAGGAGAGCAACTTGAGGTGTCAATCAAGCAAACGACGCACCCAAAGAGGCGAGGAAGGCAATATCCAGCTAAAGCATTATGATTGCAAGCTGATCGAGAAAGGAGAAGATTCTCTTAGGCAAATCAAGGTCGATTCCAACGATGCGAGCCACACCAAAGAGTTAGCTTGCATTCAATGCAGGCGAGAAGGAGCAAAGCCACCACAAATAGAGACGCCAATGGGGGGTTACAATGTGACAAGGTGGAGGATACAAAACACATGAAGGCCGAAAAGAAGGGGCCGAACGAGGAGAATAAAGGAAGACAAAAATAAAAGGAAATAAAAGAGAGGTTTTTCGCAAGCCAACGAGATGGGTAGCTTCGCCTCTTGTTTATCCCGTTCTCCTAAATAGAGTTTTGTCTTATCATATCAAACGCTTCCTCCTCTTCTTCTTCTCCGTCTTTCTCCGCATGTGCTTTAGAGCGATTTGATCAGAGCTAGGGATTCGATTATGAGTATGTTGTGACCTCTCTCTCGCCTAGAGCTAGTGAGGGCTGTGATGCCCTTGCTCACTGCCGGCGAGGGTCAATCGGTGGCCTTTGCTAGCCATATGCCAAAAAAGAGATAAAAAACACAAATTAATAAGAAGGAAAAATCGAAAAACTACAAAAAAATATTAAAGTATTATTAAAATATGTGAAAATTAGTGTTGTGCATGCTACATAAGATCATCATAATTTCCAATCAAAATATGTCAAATGGACTTAACCAATACAAATGCAATTTAGAATTAAATTGGTTAAATTAAAATATTTAGAAAAGCAATACCAATGTGATAAGGTTTTCTTTTAGGTATTTTTCCCTGGATAATAGATAGGGAGGAATTTAGCAAAAAGACATTGAGGGGCCGACGATAAATAAAAAGTCTTGCTTGTTTGCCTAAATTTAAGTATAGCCTAGATGTTTTTTTTTTGTTAATAATTATGCGTTATGAAAGTTACAGGTATTTTGAGTCAATAAAGTAAAACGGTACGTGTTGAAAGATTTTGGTTGATAAAAAAAAGAGTAAAGTCAATTAAACACCTTATATATATATATATATATTTTTGAAAAATATAAAATAAAATTTCCAACCTAATCATATATAATGATTTGATTACAAAATATGAATTTTTTTTCTGAGTTAGATGGACGATGAGAAACGTTATAGCAAGTAATTTATAGAATTTTATTGGATGCATTTCTTTCCAATGCATCATAGTTATCAGTTGGCATATTGTAATTTGATATAATAAATATACTTTGGTGTCTTGGTATATTTATCATGTGATAAGATCGTTAATTTAATATAATGATAAGAGATTACACTCACAAAATTATGATCTTTGTATAATTCACCAAAAATAAAAATAAAAATGGAGATGATGTGGGCCTATCCAATTCTTAGAATTCCTAATTTTTAGGAGGGAAGAGGACGAAACAATGACTTCCAACTTAGAGAGTATTTTGGGCCTACCCACTCCAATTATATAAGGCCTTCACCATTTTCCTGTGAAGGGGCTGAGGCCCACGGGCCTTTTTTGGGCCCGATCTGGACGATCCGGATTAACGTCGAATGGACACGATTTAATATGTTTTCATATTTATTTTAATGAAAAGTAATTTATAATTTTTTTAAAACGTTCCGACATTAGATTATATTTTATAAGGTTTGTATTACGCTAGGCTTGGCCCGGTCCAGACATGTCAATATATTTAAGATTTGGATAATGTTAAGGCAATACATTAGGCATCACAACAATATATGGGATTACAATACCAAATCAAGCCAAATCTACCTTAAGATATTTCCTTGAAATCTTTCCAGTAGCAGGTCAAGCCAAATTCAATCAACTTGAGTATCAAAAGACATAGAAATATGATATGGATAAAATCTGGCCAATGCCTATGTTGGTTGGGACATAAAATTAATAAACTGTCTTCTCTCTACGCATGTTGATTCATGGGCTACAAATCCACTGAATTTCATTTCTCTACAAATTTGTCATCCCGATCCGAGCTCATTCCAATTCTAAAACATAGTTGGCTACTGCTCAAGTTTGCAAAAAGGTTCACTTGACAAAAAAGAAAAAACTAAGCAAGCTCGAGTATTCAATAGTAATTGAATTCGATATGTTTTTTCAATTTTTTGCAGTCGCGTCCGCATCTACGCGCATGACATTGGTCATGTTGTTGGATTTGGCTGGATTTTAATGAAAATTTGTAGGACAAAAATAACTTGATTTTAACCCATCGGTGGATAGTTGAGTTAGTTGAGCTTTGGGCATTTCATCATAAAGGTCCCAGGTTGAAATTTCGCAATTGCTAACACGTCTTAAACGAGGTCATGGTGGCGGGGGTCTGTGCTAACTTTTCTTGAGATATTGATTCTTGGTCTGAGGTGTATCGTGTTATATACGAGCTATGAGTTGCCGATTAGCTAAGCGAAAGTCGAGCCCAACAGATTATCGATTACAAAACAAAAAAAAATGATTTTATAATTAAATTTTAATATTTAGAGAACAACGGATATATAGAGAGCTGTAGAAGTTTTAAAAAATAATAAAAAAAAGATAAAAAAACAAACCAGCGCACTACATTGCAGTTTCTCCGAGTACCGGAATTTTGTCGGGGAGGGGAGTCGTCATCATCTCCTTCGAATCCACTCCGAAATCCTTTTCTCGCCTCCAGGATTCTCGAGAAAATTTCGACCCCCCGGCTCCCCGATATTTTCTCTCACTTTCTCGCTCGCTTTCTCTCTCCCCCCGCGAATCGAACGCTTCTCTTCTCTCGCCGCCCCTCCGGAAATCGAAATCGACCTCGCCGTCGATCGCCATGCTCGCTCCGCCTCCGGCCTTCCTCGCCTCCGCGGATCGCCGGACCGTCGATTGAGCATATCGCACCGGATTCACCTCCCCCGGTTCTTCCCGATGGAGAAGGTGGACAAGGAGACGGGGCTCCTCCTGCGCGTGGCCGCGAACCACCTCCACCTCGCCCAGTTCGAGCCGCTCCGGGCGATCCTCCTGACGCTGCGGGCGAAGGACCCGGACCTCGCGCTCGACGTCCTGCAGACGATCGTGAGCCGCGCCGGGCGGGTGGAGCACGTGCTGTGGTCGCAGTCGTGCCCGAACCCTTCGCTCCTCGCCTACATGTGCGCGCTCGAGCTCCTGCGGTACGAGAGGCCGCTGACCGCGTGGAGCTTCGACCCCGAGGCCCTGCGGCTGCGGGTCGAGTTCCTGTTGTACGTGCAGAGCCTGAGCGACGGGGTCGCGGCGAAGATCCGGATGGACGTGGACGGCCGAGGTGGTGGGGGGAGTGAGGGTGGTGATGATAGCACGTGGAGCGAGAGCAGAAATGAGGATCTCGGGGACGTAGATAGGAGATTGAATGATTGTGGTAGGGTTTTGGGTGTGTTGTTGGAGTTAGGCGTAAGGAGGTTGAAGGCGGATGTTATGGAAAGTGAGGGTGTCGATAATGGTGGCGCAGAAGGCAGCGTGAGTGCTGGCACGTCCTCAATTGATGAAGAGGAGTTATCGTGTTTGGGAGCCATAGTTCCAGAATATGCGGAAATTTTGATGCATTGTGTTTGAACATACAGAGGCAACGGCAAGGTTGGGTGGTTGATGAATCTGGCTTAGCACTGATGGTGCATAGGCACGGGAAGACTCGGGTGGGTTTGTTGTTGGAGGAGGAAGATGTTAAGATTATGGGTTTGATGCAGAAGAGCATTCAGTTAGCTCATTTAAATGCAATGAAGGAGTGGGTCAGTGATGGGAATGAGGAAGGTGCAATTGATCATGTTCGTTTTCTTCACCTTGACCATGGGGTAGATGAAACGGAGTTCCGGTATGTACTCTTTTTCTTCCAGGAAGTTTAGGTGTTACCTTAGAGGTGGACACTATTTAATCGGTACCATACAAATTCTATGTTGACAGTTGGAGATTTATGCGTTTATTAAAGTTTCGTTAGCTAGCTGTAATTATCTGCTCTACCCCTTGTCTTAACTAATGTCCAGGTGATGTGCAATTCATCTCCAGATTGGGTGAAGTTGCTGTTAGTTGGTGTATTAGTTTGATAATGTCCAGATAGCCATATCTTGTCTGGTTCTGCTTTAATGGTTTGTTGGACCAGGAGTTAGAAATACTCTCCTTTGGTTCTTCCTCTTATAGGGACGAAAAATCATGTCGGGTATGTAGATGAAGCATGTCTGACCATGTCTGTTGGGACAGGAACTGTTTGGATGCTCCCTGGATGCTAGTTGATGAAAATATCACCATTCATATCTTTTCACGTTCTAAATGAAAATCTTTGTGAACAACAGGCCTTCTAATTGGAGTCTGCTGTAAAGATCCTAATATATGCCAGGTTCTATATAGCATCCCATTGTTAAAGAGACTGAGATATTTAGATTAGGCCCTTTTTGTGAAGGTAGTAGTTTAGTCTCTTGCATTTCACCATATCTCATTTAAGGTGCCCCTTCATTGTAGAGTACCATCTGATCCTAAAGCTTTTTAATACACTACTTACATCGTAGCACCTAGATAATGGTAGGACCAACTTTCTCCTAGAAACACCCAATTTCAACTCTGTATTGTTATATTGTTGGTATCAATATCATTGCTACTAAATGTGCTTATTGAACAGCCTCATCTCTATTGTGGTTATCTATAATAAGGTTCAAAGTAAACCCCCATGATTGAGTCATTGAAAACTTGAACAATTTTTTCTTGTTGTTATTGAGCTTTATCTTGTGCAGGGGTGACCTCGAATGTCACACAAGATTCTGACGTGCAATTTTTGCTATTCCTTATTCCTCATATTGAGTTGGCAATATCTTCATCATTCTTGACCTTAAATAGATTAGATGTGCAGTGAAGCTGATCACTATTCCTAGATCCTAGTCCTTGCTGCTAGTTTTTCTCGTCCCATATATATATTTTTAACATCTGAAAATTATTTTGTACCCCTTTGGTTGTTGGTTTTGCTTAGTATTGGTTCCTCCTTAATACCCCTTTTGTTAGATTCCTATTTTCAATTTTATTTTTCTTGGTAACAGTGTTAAGTAAAAGGAGTATCTTTTACAACTCTGTCCTGTATAGATTGTCACATCATTAATACAATTTTTGTTTCTCATAGACAAAGTGAAACTGAATAAGAGCTGGAGAAAGAGCTCCCGTGGAAAATGCTTTCCGTATCCAAAGAATTGGACAAAGAATTGTTTGTAGTAAACCAAATTAGGCATATATTTCTCCTTATTTGGTTTTGAAATTTTCGCACTTGACACTTCATATTTCGGCACCATTTTCTAGGTAGGATGTAAGACTTGGGGAAAGTTCCTTTCTTTGTAGTAGCAGCAGCAGCAATGACACTGATGACAAGCCTCATCCCACTGAGTGGGGTCGGCTACAGGAATTCCATTCTGCATTTGGTGTTTGATTTTTTAACCTCGGTCAAAGGTTGTTTGGGGCATTTACATATGCTGGTGGGTGATAGAGTGGAGGAGGCTTGGTTGATGTATAGATTTAGTAGGGGGTAGAATATTTTGCTGCCGTTTGGTGATTTAAGAACAGTATTTAGTTAGACTTCTTTTGCTGTAACTTTTATAATTTATTATTTATTGCCGAGAGTTGAACACTTTGTGATCAGTTTTCGGGTCGGTATCATCTGGGGCATATATTCAGCTTTACTTATAAAGCCATTATTTCTGTTTAATGTGACCCCGTTTTGCGGAGTTTGGATTAGGGGCTTATAAGCATTTTTTGGCCCTAACGCTGTCAGATTATGACTGGTAACACTGGAAAAAGTTTCAGTTTATCTAACAGAACATGTTTAGTGGGATCCCTTCTTTCCAGATTTTTTGATAATAAAAAATAGCTTTTGATTTTTGGAGAACAATTGTGCTTCCTCATTTCCAGATATTTGAAAATTAGAAAAAAGCTTTGGAGATTTGGAAAACATAAAATGCTCTGGTTTTATATGCCAACTGAAATGGAAAATATCAATGTTGTGAGAATTATTCTGGATTTCTTCATTTCCAACAAAAAGTGGAACTGGAAGTTTGAGGGATTCTGAAACATGACAAATTGAAATTAATATACTTAAAAATCGTTTCAAGAAAAGGGAAATTGATAACTGAAAACAGATTTCAGACAGTTTTGGGTAAAATTGACACTGGGAAGACTTCTCTACATCTTAACGCACACTCAAATTTTCTGTTGTCTTTTAGTCGAAAGTCATATTTTGGAAATATTTTTGACGATTGCCCTTAACTGAGGAAAAGGAGCTTTAGTTTTACTAACTGTACAATTTCTGAACTTCTGCATGTTTCTTTTCTTCTTTTACCTTTTCAATGACTAATCTTCTTTCAATTCTTCTTAATACACTCAAACTTCTAATGTCTTGATAGTGTGGTATTACAAGATCTCCTCAAGATGCTTTTGTCAAGAAAGGGAGGATCTTTTGACTCTTGGCTTGCTATGCGGGAAAAGTTGCTTTCCTTATATGCAAAAGCCCTTGCAGCAGACTGCCCACATCTTGTACAAATGATTCAGGTGCTATTCTTTTTTCTTGGTGATGAATTTGGTTGCCTTGGTCGATGGGACATTTGGAGTTGAAATCCATGGGGTTTATCTTAACTGGATTTGTTGATTGAGAAGCTTGAATTTGATTTAATTATAAGCTGATGGTTGGATGAAATTAAAAGCATCGGGCTTGAAACTCTATAAATTGTCCCCTGGTAAATTGTTGGCAATAGGATCTTGGGCATATGCAACTTTCTCTGTTCAGGGTTATGCTTAGGATGGGTCGTAAGTGGGTGTTTCTGGGACAGTGAATCTCAGTTCTGTGGGCTAATTACTTGATTGCCGTGTTTGACTGTCAGATAAAGCTGGTGAATTGTGTCTACTTAATCAGATCTAGTTTGAACTGGCCTGATGGCAGAATTTGATTCAGTTCCAGGCCATGATGATTTGATTGAATTAGCCAATTTGATATTTTGGACATTCATCCTAGCATTGTCTTGCTTTATTATGCCAGTTACATTGTAAGATGTCTTTCTAGTGAAAGAAAGTTAATTGGTTGTTTGTTGATGCAGGTTATTCAGGATGAGTTGCTTTCTGAAGACATTGAGAAGTACAGAGCACTTGACAAGCAAATCCCGCTACCCCTTGATTGTTTTGAAAAATATATGGAGGAATCTGCACCAGACATGGACACAAATGCTAAGTCCTCACAATTGAGAACGACTGTTAGTGCTTGCATGCGAGATATGTACCACTATGCGCGAGTTTGTAGGTTACATGTACTTGAATGTGTCATGGATACAACTATATCTTTGGTGAAGAAACAACAGCTCGAAGAAGCTAGCAATGTATGTGTCCAGTCTTATCTTTAGCTGAATACGTGAGTACTGAATTGAATAGCTAATCTCTGTCATATTTACTTGTGAGTTGGTTATACTTGTAGCCTGCAGCTATGACGCTTATGTGGTGTTAAATCATGTTCGCTTAGTCTTATTTACATATGTCACAGGTTCTTTTACTGTTTCCCGGGCTTCAACCACTAGTAGCTGCGATTGGTTGGGATCTCTTGCCTGGTAATACGTCAGCCCGTAGAAAATTGATGCAGTTGCTGTGGACAAGTAAATCACGAGTGATCCGTCTGGAAGAATCAACTCTTTATGGGAGTCAATCGGATGAGGTACTCTTATTTATCGTTTATCTTTCGTTATTTATTTTCTCAAACATGTATATCTGTGTCCTCATATCAAATGCGTATTTGTATGTCTTTGCATTTTGGCAGGTATCTTGCGTGGAAAATCTTTGTGATTCATTATGTTATCAGCTTGATCTCGCTTCCTTTGTTGCTTGTGTGAATTCTGGTCGTACATGGAACTCAAAGTCCTCATTACTGTTGTTTGGAAAAGAAGATACTACATCTATGTCTGAAAATGCTGATTTGGACCCCTTTGTCGAGAACTTTGTATTGGAGAGGCTTTCTGCTCAAAGTCCTCTGCGGGTAAGACCATCTCTTGGAGCCTAGGCACCAGATTTTTTAACCGTATTGCAGTTTCCATATTCGATGAGTGGTCTATGGAGTTTAGATTGTAGTGTGCCAATTATTTTTCCTTTCATTATTTACTATATTCTGCAACTTTGATTTTTAGCATATGAAAAAAGAAGTTGCTGATCTTATGGACATGCCCTTGTAAACAAATGCATTCTGAATGGGTTGATATGATGGTCATCAGTCTGCTCTTGTTTTTTTTTTTTTTTGCAGGCCTTTCTAGAATTTAGGATTCATATGATAGTGCATGTGCTATTGTGCGCTTATATGTTTGTCTTAAATGCTGTTTTTGCTAATTTAGGCACAATATTTTCTGGACAGGTCCTGTTCGATGTGGTTCCTGGTATCAAATTTCAAGATGCTATTGAATTGATAAGTATGCAACCCATTGCTTCTACTACTGCTGCCTGGAAGAGGTATATGCCTACGCTTCTTTAAATCAAGATTTTACAATAATTTAATTTTAAATCCTCATCGTTGTTCTTAGACTTTCAGCTTCGGCGATGTAGAAACTGATGGAAAGACTATTCGTGAACATAAAACCTTAGCATCAATTGGCTGATTAGCACTCGCGTAAATGAATCTTTCGTTGGTTTGCATGCAAGCACATTGTTAGCATTGCTGCTAAATGCTGAAGTGGGTTCCCTTTCTTTTGGCCTATATAAGTTTCAGTTAATACTTATTTTACTAGTATGGTTCCTTAGACACTTCGAACAACTATTGAACTTAAATCTGTCTTGGTTCTCACAAATGATGTTCCATTTCTGCGTGGTAAAAGAATCTCTCTTTTAGGTTTTTGTGTTGAAGAATGGTCTAACTGCAGCTCATTATATACATTTCTGCCAATTCTTGCTTCTTGTGAGATTTTTTGGGGTTGTTTTAAGACCTTTTGTGCGATCAGTGGGTTTGTTATGTTAGAATGTAACATGTCTGTAAAGTGGGCTCTGTATTGATATCTTCAGTTAGATGAATTCTGGCGTGGTCCATTGGATCATTGGTGTCTTTTTATAATTTTTGCCTCTATTTGACAGCAAAGTGTACTCCCTCCGTATTGTGTGGTTTTTCTGTTTTCAATGTGGTTTAGAGTATTCTATTCAACTTGACTTGCTATTTGCAGTTTTTTCTTGTACCTAATACCATGCAAAACTTATTGATTAAAGCAAACTGTGAGGGGAACTTGTTTGTTCTTTTTGCTATATCAACTGCCATCTGCAAATTTATGAATAGTCACCAGCTTGTGAGTTCACGGTTCCATCCTGAGATGCATAGTAACTGTTTGTAGGATGCAAGATATTGAGCTTATGCACATGAGATATGCTTTGGAATCCACTGTTCTTGCTCTTGGAGCGATGGAAAAGACTGTGCATAATGAAGGAGAAGATCATGGACAAGTGGCACTTCATCATCTAAAAGACTTGCGTAATCACTTGGAGGCAATCAAATATGTTCCACGCAAGGTCATCTGATCCTCTTTTTCTTTTCCCTCTTTCGATATCCTTTCTCCTCATTTTATCCTGACGATCTTCTGGTATGTGTGAATCTAATACCTTCTTTTAGTTATTTGTGCCTTGTCATTGCTTTCAAGCATATATTTTGAATCTCTGTTTTTTGTTCACCGCTTCTACCAAACATCTAAGTTTCTATTTGACGTCAAAGTAAACTCCTGTGGGGCCATATGTCATTATAAAAGTATGTGGAGTGTGCTCTTGAGAATGGATTTCCTTGTTTAGGTGGGTTTGGGGGATGTGTCAGATATGATTTGTTGTTGTTAGAAGGATTCAGCACAAATAGTTTCTTCAGTGACCGAGATATGTATCTCTCTCTCTCTCACACAAACCCCCCCTTCTTCAAATATCAATTGCACAATGTGCTGATTACGTATATCTTCTCTGATGATTCTTGTTCCTCATATAAGCTGGTGTTCCACTTTCCTCAGGTAGGAAGAATAGATTGAAAACTAGAGAAAAATGGTTACATAGAAAGATCCTTTGCTGGTGCTTGGGAACTAATTTTCTAGGGAAGTTACTTGTGTCAAAAGAAGCAGATTGTGGAGACAAAGCTTGTTTGAAATTAGATCACCGTTGGCTCTGCATGCTATCTCTTTTGGGGGAACTAATTAGTGCACTATTCATAGTGTGATTCGTTTTTAAATCTTTTAATTAATCAATGAAGTACTAAAACTTTTTAGAATGGTGCAATTGAGGGATTCCAACTGGTTCAGCCAGATTTGTCTCCGGAAGTCCGACGATTTTTCAACTGAAAATATCCTACTGGCTAACAAGATGTGGGGAATGCAAAATATCCATATCTATTTCACTTAAACATTGCTGATTCTAGTTACTAACCAATTTAGTTTAAACCATATATTATAAATTGAATTGCAAAAAATTTTCATGATTGTTACACACTTTCCCTAATGATGAGGAAATGAAACGTGGTAATCATCTCAATTAAGTTTTAGTTATCTCCCGACAGTCAAATAGGACAATTTTGGAGAGAAATATGATTTTTCAAACACGAGTTCCTGCCAAACCTCTTGGAATTCCACATTGCATCTTTAGGAAATTTTCTGGAGTTAACTATCCAATTGAAAAGAATTAGGACTAAGTTGCATTTCCTACGCAGTTTTTTGATTGCTCTATCTAGTGTTCTAGCTTTAAGAAAGTTCAGTGTATTTGACTTCTATGATTCTGTTTCTCACCTGTTGCACAGTACTGGCTGAAGATGTGCTTTTATTATTTAATAAGGTGGGGGGTGATAATTGTGGTAGTATCAAGCTTGTAAATGGGATGGCGGTGATTTTTAATGTCTCCATGAGTTTTTTCAATGCTTCTTCATGGATTTGTATAGCTTCTTATCATTGACATTGGTCATTTAATTTGTTTGTAACCCTTACGCAATATTAAATTTTTTTAATGCAGATACTTATGATAAATGTGATTATCTCTCTTTTACACATGGATAATCTCTCTCTCAATTTGACACATTGTGTGTCACCAAAAGGCTATCATGGATCGCCTGATTCATGTGCTGGGAAGCATACTGACTTTACTGCTGTTGAAGGGGCAAATGAGACTGTTATATCATTCACTGGATTTCTGCTTGACATATTACGTCGAAATCTACCATCATCTTTATCTGAGCAAGAACATCTTATGAGTGACGGGTTAAGTACTGAAGGAAAACAGGCCTTGGAGTGGAGGATCACTATGTCTAAGCATTTCATTGAAGATTGGGAATGGCGATTGTCTATTTTGCAGCAGCTTCTACCACTCTATGAACGCCAGTGGAGTTGGAAGGAGGCACTGACTGTGTTACGTGCAGCCCCATCCAAGCTACTCAACCTGTGAGTCTGTGTTTAACTTTGTTTAGAAGCATTTAAGCAGACTGGCTCTCATTTATGTTCAGGTGAATGGCCGCTAACATATAGTGATTACGAAGGTTACTGTCAACAGGAATCGTCCCTATATTTTTGTATCAATATTGAGCTATTTGAGTCAGTTCCAAGAAGACTGAAGCAATCTAAAATTCATTGAACAAGCCATTTTTTTTTTTTTGCCTTAACTGTGACATAGAAGAGGTGTTGTGTTGGCCATTTGCTTCTAGTGTTTGGTACCGGGAAGAGAGATTTGTGAACATGCACGTGCATAAGACATAACACTACATGTCCTTGTCTGAAAATGAGATGAAGTCTGGTAAGAAGGCCATAGTATTGCTTAAATTTAATGAGACATCTTTAGGGGCCCTTAGATAACATCTACATCCATTCCAGCCAATCTTGGCCTGGCATTTGGTGTGAACTTTTTTTTCTTTAGAAATTGAAATGTGGTAATTGGCTTGGGCTTGGGGAGCATCTTAAAATTTTCTCGGGTTTGACATGGACTTAACTCGCTTCTCAAATATGAAGATGCATGTGATTACAGATGTACTATCTAGATGCTGTAGAAGCTTGATTGTGAAGCTGGGCGATAGGGGAAAACTTGAAATATGTGCCTTTTACTTTATGCAAGGAATCTAGACTACTGCCTGATAACATAAAGTTCTACAAAAGTATTGTCTTTGTTTTCCACCATCGGTATTTGTTTCGTTTCTCTCCCTCTCTCTCTCTCTCTCTCTTGTTTTTTATTTTTTGGGAGGGGGGGGGGTGGTGTTGTTTAGATTTAGATCTATCTTCTGGTGTTAATTTCCCTTGGTTATCTTTAAGAACTTTTTTAAACTGAGTCAGAGTAACAACACTGCCCTATGTTTGTTTGGTTGTCTTATTGGTGAGAAAGGTAATCCGCCTTAGCATACTAAACATAGTTAAATGTCTCAACATGTCTGGTTTCTATTAGAAATTTCCTGGTTGTAATTTCTTTAAGAAAGTATTATTCTCTTGGGGCTTGATTATTTCGATTTACTTTTATGCAGCTGCATGCAGCGGGCTAAGTATGACCTAGGAGAAGAAGCAGTTCATCGATTTTCATTGTCTGCTGAAGATAAAGCTACCTTGGAATTGTCAGAATGGGTGGATACTGCATTCAAAAGAGCATCTGTACGGTCCACATTGGTCACTTTATCAATTGTTGATACTATTTTTTTTTTTTTAAGGTGTTGGTTATAAATGGACACATATAGGAGAGTAACTTTCTTGCACGAGGCATTGCATGTTATTATGTTCTTTTTTTGGTCAAATCCATCACATAGAATTGCTGTGGGGTTTCTATCCACTCATTATAGAGATTGGTAGAATGGCATAAGGACAGACAAGAGGGTGGTCTAGATGGATTGGGTAAGGCATATGACAAGGTTCCAAGACAACTTTGGAGATTCAATAGAAGAAAGGAGCATGAATTGCTTAAGCACAAGCTCTGAAGGATGTGTTTTATGGAACCATCATTTTCATTGTCCATAGGGTCAAAAAATGGTCAAACTGTAAATCCTTAATGTTTTGCTTTAGTAATGGATGAGCTTGTTAAGAATATCCCAGATGATGTTCCTTTATGGGTGCTTGCTGATGATGTAGTGCTGTGAGATTGAACTTGGGTTGAAGTACATGGGGAGCTTGAAATATGGAGGGAGTGTTCGGACTAAAAGTTTCCTTTTAAACTGGTGAGATATGGTGCACATGGGGTGTCAGTTAAGGTTCAGGCTGGATGGAATGACAGGATGATGGAAAGTGCAGAAAGTGAAGGCCCAAAGAGTGAAGGTTTTCAATAGCTGACTTGATGTGAAATGGACGGAGAAATAGATGGATTATCTTACCCATTGACATAAATAGACTGGATGTAATGGAAAAATGCTGACCTTATTTATAGATTGTGAAACCACCCATGTGGAAAATTCTAGAGATTTGGCAATAAACACTGAGATGCTTAATGGTAGGAACAATTAGGCAGTCAAACACCAACGCTTTCACAAAATGAGTGTATTGGAGATGTGGATGCTTAGTTGGGTGGGTGAACCCTCGAGAAATAATAGGATTATTAATGTATGCATTCAGGAAAGGATAGGGGTCATTGAAATTGATATCAGATGGGAGAAGCTTGTTTATGGTTTAGTTTGGCACGTAGGCTTCTGGGTGTGCCATTGAGAAGATGCTAGTATATGATGGGGTTGCAAATTGAAAGGGATAGGGAATCGTGTGAAAGAATGTGGAGTAAAGACTTAAGAGTACCTAAACCTTATGGAAGACTTGATATGGAATGAAACGTGTAGATATAGAAGAATTGTATAGTGGATGCAAACTTAGTTGTATAAGAAAAAATTGAATAACTTAGAGTGTCTACATTTACACAGAGTTAGAGGAGAACTTTAATTTTTACTTTTAAAGTGTTAATTTATTTATTAAACCTTGTTTAACAGCAATGTTGGTGATTGGTGATGATGTGTCAGTGAATTGGAAGTTACTTATGAAAGACTGGCATTTCAAAGATTGATTGTCCACAGAGACTATCCTGTTCAGCTAAGGGTTACCAACCAAGCCAAGTATATAAAATAGTTCCATAGAGCGAGTGTGCTGCAGTTCTGGCGAAGGTAGATTACTGTAGGAGACTTCTACGAAATTCTTTCCTTGTATTTGGGAATATTGTGAAAGTCCTTAGGGTAAGGAAGTTCAGAAAACAAATTTGTCTGCAGGAAAAGTTTGCTTTTGGCATTTGCTGATTTTCACTATACTGGCCATCTATTTGGGCATACTTGAACCCGTAGGGTGACAAGTTTACCCTTGGAGTTCTATTTTCCATTTGTAAGATACAATTATATTATTGAAGCGCAATGCCGCCATCTGGTAGGAATGTCTAGTGATCAGCAGCGCTTGTTTTTATAAGGCTCTTTGGCTTCTGCCATATTTCCGCTATATAGGCCTTCTGTATGAGTCATTTCTGCTTTGACTTTCTCAACCAACTTGCTTGCCTCGTCCATTTCCTTTCAGTGGTGTCATTTAATCTTGTGAATTTTTCTATGAAGTTGAATGTGCTGAAAAACATGTTGGAGTATAATATCAGTCCATTTTACCCCGCTTTATTTGTATAAATTGGCACTAAAGCAGGTTTGTGGTTTGGTATGCCTGAGTACTATATTTTTGTTGCCTCTACTTGAAACACTATTGATTCTAAAATGAACAATCCATGTGGTACAATTACCTTAAGTTCCTATTCCAAATAATGTTTTTTTGCCCTAGATTGTTTTGGTGGTGTCCATTTCTGATTGAAATTTGTTCTTCTTAGGTAGAAGATGCTGTTTCTCGTGCTGCTGATGGAACATCCTCTGTTCAAGATCTTGATTTTACGTCGTTACGTTCCCAGTTAGGTCCTCTGGCTATAGTAAGTATGAGAAGGACTGATTTTATTTCAGTGGTCATGTCATTCAGAAAATCCTAATAATGGCAACAATGTGCAAAGAATGTTTTACGGCATTGTGCCTGACATTTCTCATATGCTAACAGATTCTTTTATGCATCGACATGGCTGCAACATCTGCAAAATCTGCAAATTTGTGCCTAGAGCTTTTGGATCGGGTAAATTTTGAAGCTCAAATTTGATATATTGACCAAAAATGTGTCTGTTTATACCGATTGATTATGTTCATGCCCCTTTGAGATTTTTAATGTTCGAGGAAGAGCTGGTACGATTAATAAATAAAGGCTGTACTTTTTGCTTGGACTCTTGATGTCATTATTTGAAGATTTGTTGAGTGACATATATCTAATCTAGAGGATGCAGGTGGAGGTTTATGCTTTTACAAATTCAATTGTTCTTGGTCCTACTTGTGTTAGATCATGTTGAATGCCAACTTTTCTCACTGTTGCTTCAAGGGAATGTAACAGGGCTGTGAATTTGCTCACTGGCCAGTATCAGAGTTCTTGCATGCAGTGCCGTAGTAGTGTTTGCCAGGTCTATTATCAAGTGACCACAGCATATGCAGGCCCCAACCAGGTTTTTCTACCTTGTTTCAGGCTCAAGTTATGCTGTCTGAGATATATCCAGGAAAGTCTCCAAAAGATGGCCCTACCTACTGGGACCAGATTCATGAAGCGGGAGTAATATCTGTGTCAAGGCATGTGCTCAAGCGTCTCCATGAATTCTTGGAACAGGTCAGGTTTGAATTTGTTGAGTTGCAAGTAGACAAAATGTTAGAAGCAATGTTGGTTACTGCCCTTAGCATATCTTCAGAAGTGACCAAACCATGTAAAATGCGAGAGTACCATGTAGTTATAGTTTTTACCTTCTTTAGTTATTAGATTATATAAGGGATATGTTAACAAGTGCCTCAAGGGCACTTCTTAAGCAACCCATTCATTGGCCTCGTGTTATGCACATCATTGCCTTGAAAATCGGATTATCCGAAATAAAGTATACTCAACGAGTGTCCTAGGGGCACTTTTTAACATGGCCCTAATATATACATATGTGTATGTACGATGTAGTTCTAAATCTGTGGAGGCCCAATTCCCTACATGATCCCTCAATATACCATTGTGTGAAAAAGTAATTTTGCTTTGAAAGATTGAACTGTACTGTTTACTATTAGAGAAGTTAAATGATGCTAATTATTGGCTACGTGATAAGAAGTTCCATTAAAAAGGTTTTCTGGGAAAAGGCATTCTTGTAACTCATATTTCCTCAATTGTAAGCATTGTGGGGAGACTGGATCTCTGGAAAGGGGGTGAAGTGTTGCCATAGATGTACTCCCAAGAAAAGGAACCAAATCATTGCGTAATCCTTATGATAAGAAAATTGGAACTGGGGTACAAACTTGTGGGTATCAATTGCAAACAGGATAGTATCTATGGCAAATCTCTGGGCTTGGATGGGGTTACTCTCCACTTATTTTTCGAAGGTAAAGAAAAAGTGGACAGCAAGGGGTGCAAAACCACATAAAAACAGAGTCTAAAGAACCAAAAAAAGCTCATGCTAAAGAGAAAGGCATAGGCAATGTCAATCAAGGCATTTACATTGGCAAGTAATTTCCCTACACTTGTGGGATTTTGGGCCAATTTTCAATTATTACAGAAACAGAATACTCCTCTTCTTCAAAGGCTTTCTTGTTCCTCTCTTTCCAAATCAATGAAAACGGCTGAGAGAAATTGTGGAAATCCTTCTCTTCTTGCTGCTTGTCAATTGAATGCAGCCCATAATTTTTCCTCAATAGATTCTGCTATAACTCTGCCTGGTTCATGCATGATTAGCTGGATAAATCATTCTCCTTTAAGGACCATGAACGAGAAGATGCCTCATAATTCTGACTTTTTCGGATAGAATAGGAAGAATCAATTGACTAGCACCTTGCCTCTTTTATACTGATTAACTAAGGCGAGAATCCATCGCAAGATTACTTCTAACACAAGAAAAAGAGACTGTAGATATTACTTGTGACATAGAAAAGTACTCTTGTTGGTATTCTTGACTTTTCAAATATCTTGTCAGGAAAATACTGTTACCAGTATGGACTTTCTTGTTGACAGCCTCTGGTTGACTTCCGCATAAAAGAAGTTCTTTCTTCCAATTCCAAAACAAGACACCCTTGGAGGTGGGAACAATCTTCAAAATCATATAATAAAGGTTAACGATTAGCAAAGCTTCACACTCCCAATCTTGAGCATGCCCCAAGATATCAATCCCTCAAGTGATTCTTCCATCATTGAAACAACATCTCAAGAAATCAGTCCCCTGCAAAAAGATTTGGAAAGTGTTATTTTAATGCTTCTTTTCCAGACCAATTGTTCAGCTTAACATAGATGTAAATTCCATTGCTCACTCTCACATTTGATTAAAAGAAATTCACACCAATCCTCCTCAAGATGATGGTGCCATGTGTTTATCCCCTGCTTTTTGAACCCATCTTGTTTTTCTCAAAGACAAAATTTGCAACTTTCAAGGACAAAAAGATTGATCATTTTTGATGGTGGTGATAATTTTTTATGTGTATCCCTGTGGCCATTTGCCAAAAGGAGACTTATTAAGTAACAAAGGCTTCACTCTGCAGTAAAATCCCCAATCCCCACCCCACCCAAAAAAAAAAAAAGAAAAAAGAAAAAAGAAAACCCCCCTGCACATGTACAGAACAAAAGATTGCTTGATTGCTTTCCAATCCACCAAATGAAATTACGTGTTACATCTGTATCACCCCATGAAAATGACTCTGAATGAGATGACTCCTGACCGAGAGTAAGGAATCTGAGAGATGTGAAATAAATTGGAATTCAAGGGTTGCTGTTCATAATACGTTTGTCTTCTCCCTTTGAAAGGGGAGGTCTATTACAAGCTGTCAACTTGTTCCCAGGTTCCTTGACAATTGGCTTCCAACTTCGCTAATTCATGAAGCTAGCACCTAAAGGGAGTCCTAAGTTAGTGTTTGGGAATAAAACTTACGTCACAAAACTTAGGATGATGAAGTATCATTCAGTCCTTCCCCTAGTGAAATCATTTGCTCAAATTGATCTTGAGCCTGGCAACTGCCTTAGTACATGGGATAATACTTTACTAGTATAGTAACTATTGAACATTTGGATGGGGTTATGAATCAAGTAGCTGTTGAAGATGGAAATATCCTTTTCTTTTCAAAAGGGGTGGATGTGGTTGCTGATGCTTAGGTTTTCATTCTGTGGATCTTCATTGTTGGGGCAGTTGCTTGTAGACTTGTTAATAGTAGAAATTGTAGACAATTGCTATGAATGTGGTTTGCATCTGATCTCTCCTGCTGCCTTTCTATTACTGTAGAGTATAAGTGAGCAACAAAATATAGTTGTCCAGCAGTCATAAATGGGGGGAAGTTCATTGCTTTTGCAGATGCTGAGACTCTTGAGAGTTTTTTACTGTGTTTCCTGTATGCTCAAGAGATACTAATTCTATCTGAATTTCACGAATTTCCATTTTCTGGTACCCCTTATTTTTCCAGACCAAGGCCTTCTACACTTGTCAGGGCGTGTTCTGTTTGGACATTGCTTATTTTACTCTTGTCACTGTGTGATTCTGTTGATTGAAGTCTTGAATCTATATGGGATCTGCCTGCTTCTTCCATTGTTATTACTGGGGGAGCTTCAGAACAAACATGCTTGATGATGTTTTCTTAAGCCAACTATGAGAAATGGATTTTAGGACGCAATTAAACAAATCCTAGTTTCGTTTAGCTCTTGGAAAGTTGGTGGCCATCGTTTTCACATTTTGCATTGTGCATCCCTGTTTTATATCTCCAATTAACATCCTCATTTTTGGAATTAAGTAATAGCTATAACATGATTTCTACCTGTATGATTCTGATTGACCTTTTGGTTGCATAATTTTTGTTTCACACCAGGATAATCCTCCTGCTATTCGGGCAATTCTGTCCAGGGAAATCGTTATCTCATCATCTAAGGATTCTCACCGACAAGGGCAGAGGGAGCGTGCTCTTGGTTTGTTACATCAGATGATTGAAGATGCTTACAGGGGCAAGCGACAGTTTCTAAGTGGTACATTTTCTTTATATGCTGGAGTTTGCCGTCATCTTTTTCATGAACTATGACTTTCTTATTCTTTTTTCTACGTTTAGGCAAGCTATATAACCTTGCAAGAGCCATTGCTGATGAAGAAAAGGAGGCCAATTCCAGCAGGGAGGGAGCTGTATCTGCTGATCGTAAAAGTCTTTCACACCTAAATAAGGATGGAGTTCTTGGCCTTGGGTTAAAAACTGTCAAAGGGACGTCGCTGAATTCAATGACCACAGAAAAGAATTTGCAGGCTAACAATTATGATTTGAAAGACACTGGAAAGAGAATATATGGCCCTTTAACTTCCAAGCCAACGACATATCTTTCGCAGTTCATACTACACATTGCTGCAATTGGTGACATAGTTGATGGGACGGACACAACTCATGATTTCAACTTTTTCTCTATCGTCTATGAATGGCCTAAAGATGTATGTCTTAGTTTTTTATTTTATTTTTTTCAAAGTATGGGAATCTATGTTTTTGTTCGTCTCTGTGTTCTCATTCAGGAAAATACAGTATCTAATTGCTTTTTACAGTTGGCATTCATTCTGATTACATGTGATAGCTTCTGGTTCATAATGCATGTATTGTCTCTGGTTTCTTGAAGTTCCTGAAAATTCAAACTGAGAATATGGTGCGGTTCTCCTGTGAAAAGATTTTGTATGGTATGGAATATCATTTTGGAACCCTGAGAAAGTCTTTGTTGTGGCACACTGCACGGGTGGGAATCCCCAAAGTTTGTTAAGACCACATTTATTGAACGTTGGAGATATATGTACATATTTTATCATCTGAAACCTGCTTCTCTCGCATTAAATTTGTGAATTAATTTACTTCCCTGGCACTGAATGTGCAAGCTGAAGCCGGGTTGTGTGCATACATATCTCTAGAAACTCTAGAGTTTAAGCCTTCCATAAAAAAATAAAACATTTCTGTCTTCTTTTTTGTCTTTATCTCATCTTGGGTAAATTATGCTTTAGTAGTCTTAATATGTGAAAGCAGCCACCTGTCTATTTTATTCCGGCTAGGAGTTTGTTTTAGTCTTGCTAATTTCAAGTATCGGGTGTGAGGTGATCATCTCAGAGAAGTGTTACTACTGAACTTGCTTAAGTAAAGTGATGGCGACTATTCTAGGTGGTAGGTTTCCACATCATGAAAACAATCTTAATATAGTACTCGATGAAGACTCATGTGTTTCAGCTATTGTGGAAAGTCAAATTTACTCATTTGCTGGAAGATTATTCATGAGTCGTTTTCTTTATTTTCGATTTCTGCATCTGATGATTAATAGTGACTATTGAATTATGGCTTTGCTTCATGGTAATTCCATAAAAATCTGGGCAAGATATGGACTTCATTGATAAGTTAAACTTCACAATCACAAAGTATGCATCTGTTTCCCTGCAGCTTTTGACTCGTCTGGTGTTTGACCGTGGAAACACCGATGCAGCGGCAAAAGTGGCGGAGATAATGCGTGCTGATTTTGTCCATGAAGTAATTTCTGCCTGCGTGCCTCCAGTTTATCCACCACGTTCTGGCCGTGGATGGGCATGCATTCCTGTTTTTACTATGTTCTCTAGGAGTCACTTGGAGAAAATTCTCACTCCCTCTTCTAGAGAAGCTAAGGGCAACTCCTTTAATTGTTCCCCCGGAGCACCTGGCTTGCCACTATTCTCTCTTCAGTTGGATATCATAAAACATCTGGCAAAAGTTTCTCCCATAAGGGCTGTAGTAGCATGTTTATTTGGGAGCAGTATCTTATACAATGGCAGCGACTCGTCTATTTCCAGTTCCTTCAACAATGGTTTGCTGCAGTCATCTGACGCAGATCGTTTGTTCTATGAATTTGCTCTTGATCAATCTGAAAGGTAATGCAGTCATTGGTATCTTATTTGTTTTCTGATTTCCATTGTTAACTATATTTTGATGATGTATAGATTTCCAACCTTAAACCGTTGGATTCAGATGCAAACCAACCTTCATCGAGTTTCAGAGTTTGCTGTGACATCTGAGCGAACAGCTGATGATGGCAAAGTTAGGTTTGAGCAGAGAGCTGCTATAAAACGAGCCCGTGAGCATGACAGTGACACGGAGTCTGAACTTGATGAAAGTGGTGGTGGAAGTAGGATCCCTATCGATCTGACAGATGTCAATCATCAAAGTGGGGGACCTGCTGAAACCTGTGATGACTCTCTAAAGTCTGATCGTACCGACTCTGACATGGCGGTGCATCTTTCATTTGACTGGGAGAATGAAGAACCTTACGAGAAAGCTGTTGAGAGGTAGTTTCTCCTTTTTCACTTCTTTTAAGTGCATTCCTAGCTTGCTTATAGTTGTCCTTTATGGACTTATGTGTCTTCTTTATTGGTCAAAATTCACTTCTATAGAATTGAATGATTTATAGCAAGATTTAGTTAGCTAGACTTTTTACTGGAGGTGATTACATCAAGTAAGCTTAATCTTACTGAGCAGTGTCAGCATACTCTGAAATGATTCAGTAGAAAAAAAATTGGGTCAAATTAATTACACTACACTATATGCATTCATAGCCTTTGTGCTATGATAGTATTCTGCAGATGTATCATGGTTTATGTGACATTAATCCAACTATGAAATGATGCTTTTGTGCTGAAATACACAACAATTGTGGTTTTCTCAGTTTCCTTGCCTTGTCCATTTAGCTTTACCATTGAATTCGCTTATTATATATGTGATAATGGTGCTGCCCAGTACCTCTATCAGTATAATACTTGCACTTTCAGGTCTGGTAAATGGAAGCACTTGATTTTCAATAAAACATCCCTTCTCCTACACAATTTTTGAACTTACGGAATACTTTTCTTTTAGAGTAAATTGTTTACACGTATAAATACATGCTTTTAACATATTTCATATATTTTCATTTGGCAATTAATTGGGTGACATGTTAATTATTGTAACTATACAAAAAGTTATCAATGCATGTGAATAAACAGAATATCTGAAATATTGTGAGATGGTGCAGAGTAGTAACAAATACAATTATAAGTTTTTGTTAAAGATTTTATTTTAAAAAGATAAATTTTTATATACAAGTTCTTGTCAATGATAATATGATTGGTGTAACCTCATGATGGCACGGCGCCATTTCTTTCACATAGTCTTAAGGAAGATTATATAAACCTGTCCGTATCTCACACAAAGTGTATAATCATTAACAGAGCTTAACACCACGGAGTGGAGACCTTGGTCTTGGGCAAAAAATACATCTTATATAAAGTGTCAATTTGAGTTGCGCTGATATTTGGAGAGAGAGCCTTCATAAGGATTCATAGTCTGGACGGTGTTTATGATCTTCCCCTTTTGTATATTCAAATAACATAACTTAGCTTCTTTTCTGTTGCAAATCAAAACTGCAATAGTGTTGGATTGTTGATTCAAATTAAGTTTGGCTGGTTGGTTTTATAGTAGACCTGATTGGATGAGGCAATCAAGATAGTCAAATATATAGGGCAAGGCATGTGCAAGTCATCTGCAAATTTTGTGTTTTGTAGGATTGTTTTTCTTTTAAAGGTCAAAACATCACGTAGGGTTGTTAATTTCACTTTATATCTCAATAAAATTATTGAGTTGAAGTGAAGTGTCTTCCCTATTTTAAATGTGGTAGCAGACATAAATTGTGGTGGTCTGTTATTAGTAACTGGAGTTTTATTTAATGGTGCTCTAGTGGTATAAAATGCTGCAGGGATCATTTCAAAATTTCCTACATTGAATCAATCTTCATAGTACGTATGTTGTGCTGATAGCGATCTATTGCATCTTCAAACATGTCTCATTGATGAGTTTGTAATTTATAACAGAACTGGAAAGGCAGCCTTGCTGTGCACATTGTTTCTCTCCTTTTGTCTTCAAAGATTTAAGACATCATACTTGTCTTTTCAACTTTTACTTTCTCTGTGTTTCCTTAGTTCTGGATACAATGAAATTGTGAAACTTGTGATTAATTGTCTACAAGTCTGATTAGTTAATTGCATTATCCAATCTTGTTGGTTAAATATCTTGTGTCAGTTCTAGAGTTCTCAAGATTCAAATTGCTATTCCCTTATTTTTTATTATTTTTTTCCTATTCTCAGAAACAAATCATGATCTGTCTTTTACAAATCTTGTAAAAGCATATGTATATATATTTAATTTCTGACATTATTATTGTGTGTTTGGCCTATCTTTGGCCATATGGGATGCCAGCTGGAGCGGCACATCTATTAATGAATGACTGCAACAATGTCATAAAGGAGAAACATATCACATGACCTGACTACAAAATATGATGTGAGGGTGATGTTATAAAACATCACATGTAGCCTTTAAAAAGAAACAGGTTTAGATGCTGACATCTGGGTTTTTTTTTTATCCTTTGCTTTCAATAACTCCCTCGTGTAGGTTATGTCACTTTTAGGATAGAATATTGACATTTTAATTTGGTCTTTATTTTGCTCTATTTGTACGTATCATTACAAATATTAATTGATTGGTGGCATGCCTTTTAGCTTTATATCAAGAAGTATGAACATATTTGCTTTATGATAATTTTAGATGGATTTATGATATTTTTAGGGTTAAGTCCATATCTAATTATCTAACTTGCAGCATTGTTGCAATTAAGTCAAACTTTTAATTGGTGCAATTGAGTCCTTTAATTTGTCTGATTCGTGTAACCAAATCCTTTAGTCGTTTGCACAGTTAATTATGTGTAAATGTGGAAAAAGAGAAACATTTAAAAATTCTTAATAAATCAGCTTAGTAAAACATAAGAAAAAGAAAACGAAAAGCAAGAAATAGAAGACAATGTGCAGTGGAGACCTACGGCCGTTGTCACCAATGATGCTGGAGACTTGTGGCGGTGCTAGCACTCCATCTCCTTCACCACTAGCTGGACCTACCGGCATAGCCAACGCCTCCATGGAGATAAACATTGACAAGATGGGTGCGATGGTGATGATGGATAATGGACAATCTTCTGATTGAGAGGACCTCCGATCCTGAATTCCACATTTTTTTCTCCAATTGAGAGTCAAGGACCCAGCCTTGAGTATATAGCACCAAGAAGGAGGTTCAAACTAATATGTGGTGGCGAATATGTTTGCCAAGCCTGATGAGCTCAAAAGGATACTCTGTGGTGTTGGTTTTACATGGCATGCAATTGGAGGAGTTGATTGAGCTGGATTATGTAAACTAAATGTTGCTGGCATTTGCTCGAATTGATGAAGTTATGGTGAATCACGTGAAAATTTTCAGCGATTGCTCAATTTTTTATGCGACGTCATGATGTTCTAGCATTCTAGGCAAACTGTAGTGTCTGTGGACGATAGAGGTTGACTTTGGTGGTGGCAGCACTAGGATGCGTTACTGGTGTTAATGGTAGAGATGGCGATGCCTGCCTGGCGGGAGTATCACAATCTCTCCCTTTCTCCCGTTGCCTTCCCTCTTGCATTATTTCTTTTTCTCGTTTTGCTATTTTTTTTTTCTTTATTAAAAATCTTAGATAATACCATGTCAGCTGCCATGTTAACATGATTAAATGTGTTGGCAAAAGGGCTTGATGTACTACTCATAAAAGTTAGAGGATTCAATTGCACCAATTAAAAATCTTGAGGACTTAATTGCTGAAACAGTGCAAGTTACAGTGCTAAATGTGGCCTCATCTCTATAATCCAATTTTGTATTGCACTTAGTATGTGATTCTACTTATGATTTCATCACGGGTTACTTTTGAATCTCACTGATCTTCTTCTACAGATTAATTGATGAAGGAAAACTAATGGATGCTCTTGCTCTATCCGATCGTTTTCTATGTAATGGTGCCTCAGACCGCTTACTTCAGTTATTAATTGAGCGTGGTGATGAAAATCATTCAATATCTGGTCAAGCACAAAGTTATGGTGGCCACAGCATCTGGAGTAACAGTTGGCAGTATTGCTTGCGGTTGAAGGATAAACAACTGGCAGCTAAACTTGCTCTTAAGTATGTTTAGGGCCAATAAGACTTTTAATGTAGATGGGCTGATTGATAATGTTGAGTTCTCGATATTTCAAAAATAGCTGTACATAGTCATTGCCGATTTTCCTTATTTGGTCATTCGCGTTTGAATATTTTCTATCAGGTATATGCACGGATGGGAACTCGATGCCGCCTTGGACGTTCTCACCATGTGCAGCTGCCATCTGCCACATAGCGACCCAGTCAGAAATGAGGTGGAATTAGATTTACTTAGTTCGATCTTCTCCTATAGGCGGAACTTGTTTTATTTTCACTTAAGAATTTGTTTTCATGATTCTTCATCAGCACTCTTTTCAGCCTCGAGTTCTTCTCTTGTAACAAGTTTGTTTTGATTCAGATTTTGCAAATGAGACAAGCTTTGCAGAAATGCAGTCATATATTAAGTGCTGACGATCATTATAGCAGCTGGCAACAGGTCATTTGTCCTAAACTGATTCAGTCAGATTGTTTAAGAGTATTCAAAGTGAATCATTGCTTGATTAATAATTGTAGTTGTTTAGATGCTTAGACTTTCAGATTACTCTGGTTAGGTTGAAGCTGCATGTAAAGCAGATCCGGAGGGCTTGGCTCTTAGATTGGCTGAAAAGGGGGCTGTTTCTGCTGCTTTAAAAGTGGCTGAGAGTGCTGGTTTATCAGTAAATATGCGGAGAGAGCTACAGGCTCAACAACTTGTGAAACTTCTAACAGCAGATCCTCTGAATGGTGGGGGTCCAGCGGAAGCCTCACGATTTCTTTCCTCCCTAAGTGACTCTGAAGATGCTTTACCAGTGGCAATGGGTGCCATGCAGTTGTTACCCAACTTGCGGTCCAAGCAGCTTCTGGTAATCGCTCTCGTTTCTTTCTTGCTTGTATGTTTTACAATTCCATGTTGTCACTTGGGTACTAATTTTGTTTGTTGATATTATGGAGGTTCACTTCTTCCTGAAGCGGAGAGATGGGAAATTGTCAGATGTCGAGGTCTCCAGGCTTAACTCTTGGGCCTTAGGTCTCCGTGTTCTTGCTGCCCTGCCACTGCCATGGCAGCAAAGATGTTCTTCTCTGCACGAGCACCCTCATCTTATTCTTGAGGTTCTCCTTATGAGGAAGCAGCTGCAATCTGCGTCTCTGGTATTTTACTTCTCAAGAAATTTTCAGATGATACTTATTTATAGTCTGCATTGCAAATAAAAAGCCTAATCTTAGGGGGTGAAAATCCTTATCTAGCATTGAGAGAGTTTATCATGGATGAATGTGACTGGTGATTATTAGATTATTTTTACCTCCCTGTATCTGATGATTGAATCATGTTTTTACAGATTCTTAAAGAATTTTCTTCCTTGAGAGACAATTCTATGGTTGTCACATATGCTGCTAAAGCTATTGTGGTCAGCATAAGCTCTCTTTCCAGGGAACCTCGTGTGTCAGTTTCTGGAACTAGGTCAAAACCAAAAACAAGAGCAGGTGCTTCGACGAGGTCATCTTTTTCGAATAGTTTGAGCAACTTGCAGAAAGAGGCCCGACGAGCTTTTTCTTGGGGTCCTCGAAATGCGGGAGAAAAGAATGCTTCGAAAGATGTTCAACGGAAGAGAAAGAGTTCAGGATTATCGCCATCTGAAAGAGTTGCTTGGGAGGCAATGGCAGGTATTCAGGAAGATTCATTGACTTCTCTTTCTGCTGAGGGGCAAGACCGACTTCCTCCTGTTTCCATAGTTGATGAATGGATGTTAACTGGGGATCCAAGTAAGGATGAAGCTGTCAGATCATCCCATCGGTATGAAAGTGCTCCTGATGTTATTCTCTTCAAGGTAAGTGTCTCGATAGATCACTTGATGAGTTTGTGGATCCAGGGGGCTTTTTTCATTATTGAAATTGCTGAAAGCCTTAGTAAAAATAGGCCTCATTTTGCCAGTGCCAAAAAGCTGAAAATAAGGAATCTGGAAAATCTGGGTTGAGGTAGGAGCGTCTCATATGCATCCAGAGTGCCTGTTAAGTGAGCTTGAAAATAGATCAATCAATCTATCCATGTTAGTAAAGTTCAGGTTTTGAGGAGTCAAATCTTATGGGACCATTGCCAACTAATCTAGAAACTTATGCTGCTAAATAAAGGCGTGATTTAATATTTTTAGATGTTCTAAGACTCATGTAAATTGGCCTAGCAAGGGAGAAAAATGTGTTTGAGGGTTTTTATTTCTCCACATGCACAGAAATTCTTCGTCAGATTTTGATTTAATAGCTGCTTCGACCATGAGCGTCCACAGAAAAGCCACAGTAAGTGGGTGTTTCTAATTTGAAATTTGACCTTGAGGAAAACTATTTTCCATCCTCTAGCTTCTCTGATGATAAGTTCCTTCTTTTGGTACACCAATTCTTGAGTTTCATTAGGATCCAGAGCTACCACATGCATGTCTTAAACCAAAAGATAAGATGGATGTCACATGTTGTGGACTCGTCTTGTTGAATAGACATCTTGACTAATCCTTTAGAATAGCAACATTATCCATAGATGTGGCTAAGAGAGAGAATAGAGTATACTGGTGGTTTTCTTTCTGTGATTCTTCTATAGTTCATTGACTGTTTGGTTTCGTAATACATTTGAAATTGTTTAATTATGCACTTTTGCTTAGCTTCGTTGAAATTATCAAGATCTTCTATACTTTGAATAGATGCTTGTTGTGGACATATAGTGTGTTAAAGGTGGTAAACAGATCTGTGATATCACTTTCTTGCATCTTTCTTCTTAATGGAAAATTTGGATCTAATGTTTTAGGCATTGCTTTCATTGTGTTCGGATGAGATCGTGTCTGCCAAAAGTGCTCTTGAATTGTGCGTCAATCAGATGAAAAATGTGTTAAGCTGCCAACAGTTGCCTGAGAGTTCATCCATGGAGACAATTGGACGGGCATATCATGCGACAGACACATTTGTGCAGGTTTGCTCTTTGCTTAGTGGGGGAAAGAAGTATTTAAAATAGAGGAAAAAGTTATATATCTTTCATTAAATTATGTTAATCTGAGAAATCTTATACTAAGGCACTTCAATGTAAGGTCAAGGTGCTAGCTCTCTCAGCTGGCAGTCCTTTGTTGGTCATACCATTTTTGGGGGCTAGTGCTTCTTTCATCATGAATTGGTTCAGGGAGCATGACATCACTGTTGTATAATCCCTTAATTGGACAAAATGGCACAACTTTGTGTGAAGTTGTAGTACTATAATTGAAAGCACATCTTATCCAGGTTGAACTAATGTAATAACCATTTCTTATAAGCAGGGATTATTCTATGCTAAATCTCTTCTTAGAAAGCTGGCTGGTGCTAGTGAGTTGTCTGGCAATCCTGAGAGAAATAAGGATGCAGATGACACATCATCAGATGCTGGTAGCTTGAGTGTAGGCAGTCAGTCTACAGATGAGCCCTCTGAACTTCTTCTGCAGACGGATATATGGCTTGGACGTGCCGAACTGCTTCAGAGTCTCCTAGGATCTGGGATTGCTGCTTCCCTTGACGATATTGCTGACAAGGAGTCATCTGATCGTCTTCGAGACAGGTTAATTGCAGATGAACGGTATAGTATGGCTGTCTACACTTGTAAGAAGTGCAAGGTAATTTCTGTTTCTGCAACATAGTCACGTGTTGTGCTATTTAGACTAGTTCAATGGTTAAATATGTCTCCTCTTGCAGATAGATGTCTTTCCTGTATGGAATGCTTGGGGACATGCTTTAATTCGAACAGAACACTATGATCAAGCTCGAGTGAAGTTTAAGTATGTTTTCCTTTTGAAAAAATAGTTTTACTCGAATATAATAATTTACACATGTTTATCAGTTCTGATATGCATCTTTCTTGCTCTCTCTCCAGGCAAGCACTTCAGTTGTATAAGGGTGATACTACACCTGTCATTTTGGAGATCATTAATACCATTGAAGGAGGTCCGCCTGTTGATGTGTCAGCAGTCCGTTCAATGTAAGATGTGTAATTGACTAGAAGTGTGTTACATGTGTTGAATGCTGATCTTCTGAGGATACTTGTTACATTGACCAATCCAGTCGCTTTGCTTTTGTTTGCTTCCCTTGCCATTCCTTATTTCACCTTCTTCCTTACGGTTCCTCTTCTATCCTTTCTTTGGCAATTATTCTTTCTCTGCTATCCCTTTCTGGTGGAGCCAACAAGTGAATTAGAGGTTGAGCTGACATATGTGGAAGTTGGAAGCCTTTCTGGGCTTGATTTTCAATAGGTTCAAGCCCCTGGTTCTGATGAAGATGGCTATTCTTTTCATTCCTTACTTTTCTTTTGCTTAGTAGTGTGTTTTCTTTCCTGGTGGTGATTTGAAGGGGTAACCTGCTCTCTAATTAGGCAAGCGGACACTTTTTCAATTTCATGAGTAGTAGATAAGGGAACTGTAGCGAGAGCAAGTCCTTAGATATACAGCTTTTAGGTAGTCTGGAGGTCCTCCTGAAACTTGTGGGCATGCTAGGAGAAATCTTTTATGCTGCCTGGGTGGGGTGAGTTGGTTGGCTTCTTCTGGAGGCTTTGGACAGCTTTCCGTGTGAAAAAGGGAGGGAGGAAGCACGAGAGATCCTCATGGCAGACTTCTTTATGGAGGTCGAAGGTGGTTTTAGAGATTTAGTTTTCTGTAAAAGAGCTGAGGTGTTGAACTTGTAGAAAATCTTTCTGGTGCTGAAAACTTGGTCCACATAGGGAAAGGCTTCTCAGTCTGCCTTGGAGAGGTCAACTGGTGAAGTTTAGGAGATTAAGTGCTTCTCCTTGGTGGCAAACTTTCCTTATGTCTATTGGTTGAGTTTTGGCCAAGGTAGGGATGGCTGTCTTACCCTCCCAAAATGAAGACCTGAATTGCTTGGCTAAAATGTGGCAGCTAGACCTGCCATCCATGAGTTTTGGGGTGGAGGGGCAAATTTTTCTGGCTCACATGTGGAGCAGGGATGGATGAGAATGTTTTTGTCCCTAAACCTCCCTGCTATTTTTTACTCCTGAAGACCTAGTTTCTTCATTTTATTTTGGCATTTTTGGCAACGTATGTATCTTTTATTTTCCATATCTTGCTACTAAATTTGTGATGAAGACCTTCTGAAATAAATTATCACACTTTATTCTTCTCCCTTAACCATTTTACTTTTGTGCTAGTACCTAATTTAGTTGGTTTTGCATATTTTCTATAAATTGGTACCTTTGGCTTTGAGATTTCTAGGCTTTGATATTAATTGGGGCGAGGGTATCTGCATGCCCCATGGGGTTGGGGCGGGGTGGAGAAATTTGCCCAATGTGGGGTGTGGGGTGGGGATGGGGCACCTCTAATGACATCCCTGCCCATTGCTATTCCGAGGCCAAGAGAGGTTGGTTAATGACAAGATATCTGCATGTACCGTTGGAGAATATGCAGAGGGTTTAAATGCTTTCCCGCAGAATATAAGTTAATATCTTGGATCTTGATCCTAAACTATCCAAACAACCTAGGGTCATGTGCTTCTTGAGCATGGCCTAGTTTTAAGTGAGGACTGGTTGTGGGTGTTTGGAATTGTTACTCATCAGAACCGTGCCCTGATTCAGCCCTTTTGCAAGTTATCTTGTGGTTCTGTTGGGTGTTAATCTGAACATGGCTCTTTTGCAGATGAATTTTTAAGTCTGGCTATGAGTGTAGGAGAGTTGTGGATTCTGAGATTAGATTGGGTCAATGATTGATCGTTTGATTTATCTTCCTTGCAAATTGAGTATGGGCTCAAGAGTTCTGGTGACTTTTAATGCAAGAAGTGGATTATTTAGATACAAAATGGCAGTGTCGTATCATAATGAGAATGGCTCCTTTGTTGTGGTCAGCAAAGGAATGGGTTTATTCTCTGAAGGACGTGAAGGTAAATGATTTTTATCCTTGAAGGCTGGCAAAGGAAAGAGGTAAGGAATGCACTTGAACTTGAAAGCTCGCCTTTTCTGTCAGCAGCAGGACCACTCAATGTTAACACGAAGAGAGGAAAGAACTGGTCTTAAATAGGTCTATCCTGTTCAAAATTTTTTAGTAGCTAGAAGAAATCTAGTCTGTGGAGGCATATTGAACTAAGAAGATATAAGAGGGGTGGCGACGAATGAACTTGGTTCTGACAAGAGTTGGAGTGGGACAGTTTCATGATCACACTGAGAAGAGTATTTAGTTGAAATTTTAGGGGTTTAGAATTCCTTCAGTTGTGCCTTTTCCCTTGGGTGTTTATGGGGTTTGGACACAGGGAATGGCCTTTGTATCTTCCAACTAAATGGTGAAATTGTAAGATGGAAGTACGGTCAGTAGGTTATAAGGAGCAGGGGAAGATTTATAACATGTGGAATGAGACAGTGATAAAGATCTTGTTATGTAATAGAACACAAAAAATATGAAGGATTTATGTTTTAAAGCCACATGGTGGGATAAGGTTGAGTTACCTGCATTTCTTTTGGAAAATGTGCTGTCATAATTTGCAGGATATGTTTCAGATTTTGGTGACAGTTTTCTCATCAGTAAGTCTGGAAAGTTGTGAGCACCTGTTTTGTGGGCGGATCATTTGGTTAATATAGGACTGACTCTGTGCCAGCAGGATTTCACTAAGTTTCTCTTCTTCCTTTCTTGGATTATTTGGAGGGAGTGCTTGGTGTAGCTCCAGGATCCTGCCCTTAAATTCTTGTTTGGGAGTAAGAGAAATGTAGAGATTGTAACCTATTCAAACATGGACAGGATGCCTCTTGCTTTTGTCCTTTTCAATTTGTGGTGGATGTTTTAGGGATTTGAGTGCATGTCCTTTTAAGGGTTTAAATTTCCTCCTTATTGTTAAGATGAAAATTTATTGTTAGTGAGAACTGTTTAAGTACATGGTATACATTATGAACTGTTTAAGTACATCCTAACTGTTTAAGTACATGCTATCCAAATTTATTGAATAGGTTATGAACATATATTTCTTGCATTGTCTTTGGATAAAGTTTATCAAGGAAGTGAACTTTCCAGCTCATCTTGTGTTTTGCTTCTATTTAGACATGTTTAGAACAATAAATGTGCTTTGTACTCTTAAACTCTGTTCATGTTTATGTTATGATTCCCTTTCCACATTACAAAATTGAGGTTACTTCACATGCTTGCTGAGACAGGTTGTGAATGATGGATTTCTAATTGCAGGTATGACCATTTGGCTAAAAGTGCTCCAGCTATATTAGATGATTCACTTTCTGCTGATTCCTATCTTAATGTCCTATACATGCCATCTACGTTCCCGCGTTCAGAGATGTCTAGACGTTCATCAAACTCTGCAAATGACTCTGATTTCCTGGATTTGGAAGAGGGACCCCGAAGCAATCTAGATAGTACTCGGTATCTTGAATGTGTCAATTATCTACAGGAGGTAAACTAATCTTTGACACATATGATCTGTATCTGGAGTGCTTTAATTATTCATAGGATGTAGACTAGCCTTTGATATTTTATGTGCTTTGGCGTGATATTGACTTTGATTTCTCTTAGTTCGCACCCTATGCGGGCTTTCTTAATGCAAGTTGTCTGATTATTATTTGCATGCAGAACTTATGTATAGATGTATATGGAAGATTTATTGGTGCAACTTCCCCTCATCCTGTAGATTCTAGCAGAATTGATGCTTTTTTTGTGGGATACTTGGCTCTGGGTATATTTTGTAAGTGGAAAATTGTCTTGGCACCTATTGGTTGGGGCATTTGCAAAGTGGCTATGTCAATTTGGCAATTTAGCTCTTTTGCTTGTCATATTTGTGGAAATAGCCCTGCTGTTGATCTTCATTTGAGATCTTTAATGAAGTCATCTAGATAGTAACTTCAGCGTATGGCTTGTCAAACAACACTAGAAATCGCTAAAGTGAAGATGAACAGAAGGTTCAACTTCAAATATTAAAAGTACAAAGTGTGTATGGACATGTTATCTTCCTTAAAGCTGTCATTAATTTTCTGGTTCATCCTTGCTTTCTTCCTTCCACTGAGAGTTCATGACTATGTATATTTTTTTGAAGTGCAGTATGCTCCGCAGCATTCGCTTAATTTTATATTTAGGCATGGCCATTTCAGGGACGGGTGTATGTTATTCTTTCCACTGGTTGATGTTCCTACACCCGCTCAACCTTCAGGCCATGGTGTTGTTATTTCATCTCCACCTCCACAAAGGCCAGATCCTCTGGCAACTGATTATGGGACAATTGATGATTTGTGTGAGTACTGCATTGGCTATGGTGCCATGCCTGTTTTGGAAGAAGTAATTTCATTGAGACTCTCATCAAGTTCAAAAGATGTGGTCAATCATACAGAAGCAGCCCTTGCTCGAATCTGCCTTTATTGTGAAACTCATAAGCATTTCAATTACTTAAACAAGTTTCAGGTATAATTTACTCCTTGTGTAGTGAATTCTTTGGACTTTGGTGCATGCTTGCGAGAATATAGTCCTTTTTAGATGGTCAAGCAAATAGAGTGGCAATTTCATGTTATGCTGTCTATTTCATTAGTGGCAGTCAGCTTATTTTGAAAGTTCTTTATGTTTTTATTTATGATTTAGTAGCACAATATTGTGAGCGTTAGGAACCCCCATGACCCCAAAAACAAAAATGTAAATGTTAAGACCTCAATTTTTTTCTTTTTACTTACATGCAGTTGGATTAACCATATGTCTTTTTAGCATACTGTTAACTTGTGGAACCAAAGGGTAACCATTAATTGGAAAAATGTTACTCCTTTTGATCCAGACTTCAACATGACATTCATGTTATTGGTGTAATTAATATAAACGAGATTTCTAGGTGTGATTATTGCTGTTTACTATAAATTTTTTGTAACTTTAGAGGAGATAATCATCACTTTTGTCCTGTTGGTTGAGAAACTGTGTTTTTACTTAGACAATAAGATTTACCTTTGCTCTTACATAAAGTTTTTCAATTCCACTAAGTATTTTTGTGAATATAACATAAAATATGTCTGCTTTAAATTGATTTTTTACATTGTGAGGCTACCTTTGTGTCAGTGATGATTATATTTATTGCCCTTTGTCCCCACTCCCAGCCCACATGCCATTTGGGCTAATTTGCTGTGGTTAGGTTTGTCTTTTTGGCTCCAAACACTTCTTGGGGTTGTAATTAAGGTTCGCTTCACGAGTTAATTTCACTTTTCTCTGTGATTCAGGTTATCAAGAAGGACCACGTCGCAGCTGGGCTTTGCTGTATTCAACTATTCATGAATTCTCCCACGCAGGAAGAAGCCATCAAACATTTGGAGCATGCTAAGGTATTTTCTAGTATCTAAAGTGTGCTAGCTTTGTTTCACTGATAACTCTGGGCCTTTGTGCTTAGTGTATCACTTGTAAAAGATAAATGCTAAGGGATTATCTCATACTAGTTCCAGTACATTTGATTGTCATTTGGGGCTATCAATTTCTTCATCAAATGTGAGAATTCTGCTGCTGTGGAGAAAGAAACTCAAAAGAATATTGAAGTAGAGAAGATGGGGCGAACATGAAAGACAATCTTAACCTATGAGCAATTTAACAAATTGTAAAATTCTGACTGGTGTGGGTGTGTTGGACGTCCTGGTATACAAAGTAAGCGAGATAAATAATCATTTAGCAAAATGTACATACAATTCTATTGATGTTCAATGATGATGTCAATACATTCTCCTTTTGTATGTTCAAATTGTCTGCCAGACAACAGCTATTGAGGCTATACATGAGGAAAAAATGTTGCTGACATTGTTTTTCTCTGATTTGGCAGGAAAAGATGAGTAGGCTTTGTAATGTAAATAGAGTGGTTATGTATCTAAACTTGGTTGGCGATTGGTGTTCTTACTAGTTTGAATGAATTGTAGACTTACTAGAAAGATATCTTTCTTATGAGTAATCTTGACCTGCAATTCATTTATGATGTAATTTCCTTCGACATGTAGATGCATTTTGATGAAGGTCTTTCAGCGCGACATAAAGGTGGAGATTCTACTAAAGTTGTCACAAAGGGCCTGAGAGGAAAAAGTGCTTCCGAAAAGCTCTCTGAAGAAGGACTTGTCAAATTTTCTGCCCGTGTAGCAATACAAGTAAATAATTATATTTGCTTTCTATTGGTCTCTTTTCTCTGCTCCTCAAAAGCATCTGTACTGGCAATATGATTACCTATTTGAAATGGTTTTCCATCGACACATTGAAATGCTCTGCAAGAAAATAGGATTCTCAGTTGGAAAGTTCTTGAATGACAGAGAATGTGCTGTTGCAAATGACCATCATTTCTGTGTGAAATCATAATTGAAGCTCGATGTCTACTTACTAGTTGATTAGTTCTTTGAATCTGGGTCTGTGCAATGTACTTTAGAAACCTTTTCCTCTGTGCTTGTATATGTGCTCTCTTTTTCTGCCACATGCGCTTAAAACGGAATGGATAACTCTTTTAGAGATAATTAGCACCTGAGAACTGAAAAGAAATATTCAATAACTTTTCCTTAGCATTTATCAGACTATATAATGTACATAATTTGATGTTAAAAGAGCCTTCCAGTTTGAAGTTTCGATCTTTTTGGCAATTTAGTAGTCGATCAACTGACATCTTTGCTGTGGATTAATAATCTCCCAGATGGATGTTGTCAAATCATTCAATGACTCAGATGGGCCCCAATGGAAGCATTCTCTTTTTGGGAACCCAAATGACCCTGACACGTTCAGGTTTGTTCCTTCTTCAGATGAAAGTGCTCAAACCAAAATCTAAACATACTGTCCTTTGAAGAAAATATGTTTTCTCTTATGGAAGTTGGGAACTTTCTTTTTTGTTTGGTTTGGAGCTTTGGATAAGTCCACATTCATACTCATGGATGTATTACATTTTATCAAGAGAGGTGTTGTTGGAAAAGTCATAAAGCTGCTTTCTCTCCAAAGTTGTCTGAACTTGAATGACATTTCTTTGCCTAACATGTTAGTCCATCATAATTATATAGCTGTGAAAGCTGATTATGCAACAGCAATCCTTAGACCTTGCCTGCATTTAATTAAGACTCTCGTAATGATAAGTAAAATGTCGCATATTTTAGACCTAACTTTCCTGATTACTTCTAGGGTTAATATTCTGAAAAACTTCAAATTGGTATACCCGTGACAAATTTATCCCAAATTATAATATGTGACAATTGACTGGTATACCAATTTAAATTTATCTCAAACTATTTTTTTGACCACAAAAAACTCCAAACTGGTAGACTTTTGACGAATTTACCTTAAACTGGTACACTTGTGACAAATTTATCCTTTGTTAGTTTTCGTTAAATTTTACTATAAAATTATTAAGTTAAATAATATGTGATAATTGACTGGTATACCAATTTGGGATTTTGCACTTTGTTTGTCATAGTTCACAATTCTTGTGATTTTTTTGTGGTATTAATCCAATTTAGCGGAGGGTATATTTGTCACAAATTTACTAGTTTTGGGTTTTTTGTGGTATAATAAATTAGTTTGGGTAAATTTGTCATAAATATATCAGTTTATGGTTTTTTATGGTCAGTCGAGGTAAATTTATAACAGGTGTATCGGTTTGGGGTTTTTCATGATAAAAAAAAAGTTTGTGGTAAATTTGTTACAAGTGTACCGGTTTGGGGTCTTTTAGGGTATTAACCCTTACTTCTAATATGTTGGTTTTGACTTTTAAATAGTACCTATCCTAATTTTTGCATTTCCTGTTTGTATATATTGAAAGTTCTCTGGTGTTTTGTGATAAGTAAAAGTCTAATTGTGAGTATCACAAAATTTAGAAAAAGTAAAGCTTAAAACCACTCCATTCAAACCAATGAGAAATAGTTACTATGAGGCTTTGTTGTCTTTTGGAAAGTGAAACATATCGATATGTCTTGAAAGAGAGAGACTTTATGTGATGTTGTTCTCTCTTTATGAATTGCAGGAGAAGGTGTGAGATTGCAGAGACTCTTGCTGAGAGGAACTTCGATTTGGCTTTTCAAGTGATATATGAATTTAACCTCCCTGGTAACTAAAAATGACTTCTTTTGGCACGAGCTGTCAATATATTCAACTGTACTTTAGTCGTGTTGCTGAGCTAATACTAATATATCATACAGCCGTGGATATTTATGCTGCGGTAGCTGCATCACTTGCGGAAAGGAAAAAAGGAGGCCAGTTGACAGAGTTTTTCCGAAATATCAAAGGCACTATTGTTTATGACGACTGGGATCAGGTGATATAATGTTCATCAAAAACATGATAGCATGGCACTTAGCTGGTTTAAGTTTCCAAAGCAGTTCACATAAAATGCTAGGGAAACATTCATCAGATGCAGCTATTAGGGCATAACAATGATTAATGCTAGTGCTGACATTGTTAAACTTGTTAGGAGAAAGTCAATGTTGAGGTTCAAACACTTTAAGCTTCTCCTTTTTCTTTCTCAAGCTATTTGAAATTCCCACTTGATTTTTGGGGATTTACCTGTTATGTTTACTAGAAATATGCAATTAACGTGGTACTGCTGACCTGGGTGTTGAAGGTCAACAATACCATTGCAAATCCTTTGGGTGATTTGCTCGAGTTTTATGTGTTAATTTACAATTTTTTGCAATGTTTTCTTCTCTTGTATTCTGCAAAATCTTGTTAGAAGATGAGTACCAAAGCCTTTTCTATGTCATCTTCATCTCAATAAACATTATCTTTGGAACATTTTGTAGGTGTTGGGAGCTGCCATAAACGTATATGCCAATAAGCACAAAGAACGTCCTGACCGTTTGATAGACATGTTAACCAGCAGCCACAGGTATGATTTAGTTTGTCTTACCATGGACTTTATCATGGATCTCTTATGTGTTTACGGAAGACAGAGAAATCATGGCAAATTTTGTGAATAATACACTTCATTATTCCTAGTAGGTGTAGGTTTCTTGTCCCAATGTCGTATATATCATGTCCTTTAATTGCTTTTTCCTCTAGGAGAATTATCTGGTAATTTGAAAAGCAAAGTTGAGTTAACCATTCTACTGGGAATAGAAGGATGTTTGGCAATAATTGGCAGGCTACTCATATAATGGATAGAAATCTCTTCCAATGAAGATGTGAGAGAAGATGTTAACTGATCATGCAAGTGGGGATGCATGAATTGTTGCATTTTGTTAGGATCCAGTGATCTGTTCTTCAGCATGTTAGGTAAAAATTAGCCTTTTAGTGGGGCTGGGTTGAATTATTGTTAAAATGTGGCGTATCCATGTTGGGCATTATTTTGGCTTATTAGTTGCTTCGATTTGATGATATAGCTGATGCAGTTATTCATTTCTTTATCTTTTTGAGGGTTTTGACAATAGTCCAAATTTAATGATTTTGCTAACAGAAAGGTGCTGGCTTGCGTGATCTGTGGTCGCCTCAAAAGTGCATTCCAAATTGCTTCACGGAGTGGAAGTATTGCTGACGTGCAATATGTAGCACATCAGGTTATTTCCCTTCTCAATTTAGGTTAAAAGTTTCCGAGAATTTATACCTGTATCCTTGTCAAACTTACAAAACCATAACCACACTAGAAAGTCACCTTTCTAACCGATAGGCTTAGTTTTTTCTCATTTCTAGTTGTTTGTTCTTTTAACCTTGGAAATGTTAAAGACGTTTTTTATGGTAGTATTGCATGGCTGAAAAATAGTAACATGATGGTGATTCATGGGTTATAGTACACTGGACATTCTGGGTTCTGATCATCTTCTGATTGCCATGTTGAAACTTGTGAAAAGGATCCTGGCATTCTTTCCTGATGCATAGGTAATGATAGGGAAGAGGATCTCTCCTTACAATTGATCCTATCTAGAAATGCAATGCTCTTCAGAGGACTTGTAGGGAGCTGACACATATTCCATTCCTTGGCTGACTCATGTCCCACTTCAAATTTCTGTTCCTTTTCCTTTTTTTCCTTCTTTGACAGATGTAACATACTCATCATATTTTCAATGCATTTATTTTTAAAAAAATTAATTTGTTCTTTAGTTTAATATGGACCTTCCTAATTTGTGTACAACCTTTATGGACTTTTGACCATATTGTCCTTTTTCTTAATTATCCACTCTATATTGGAAAAAAATTAATTTCCTTGAAAGTTTAAGATTGATTATTTCTTAATCATAAATGATTTTTATATATATCCTGTTAGTGTATGTCAAAGAAATGCATCTATGATTCCATTTCCTTTTTCCAGCTATTATCATTTTGTTGGAATCAAAGTAACATTCTGGGAAATCTGTTGATCATCTCTTTTTTCAGTGTGAGTTTGCTTTCAAGCTTTGGAATCATATCCTAGTCTAAGGTGGCATTGATGATGCCAAGTCATGCCATCCATCTTTTTAGCTGTTGGAATGTTAACAATAGAAGGCTCAATTTCTAAGAAGTCTTAAGAGTGCTGTACCACTTTGTTTCACATGGTGCATTGCGAAGGAATGCAACAGACGATCGTTTGAGGGTTTTGGAATCGTCTGTTGCTTCTGTCTTAAATTCTTTTATTTGGCTTTGGACATCTTGCTTTAACTTCTTGTAGTCTTGTGATGTTGTTTTCCATTTTTTCCTTTTACGTTGATGATGTATTTGAATTTTTTATTCTAATAAAATCCTTTATTACCTGTAAAAAAAAAAAATCACAGATATATTAAAAAATAGCACAAATAAGAAGCGTGCATCATTTATTTTACTTCTTCCATATTGCTACAGAATATCACAGAAGCCCAAATGTAATTAACTAATACTGACCCTAGAGATAACTTTTGTAATAACCAACCCTATTTAGGAGGAGTTTTTAAAATTTCCTACATTTGAGAATCCTTGTAATCGATATTGCATTACCAAAGTTCAAGAAATTAACAGAGAAGATTTGATAGACTAATTGACAAAATTAAAAGTGATTCAATGAATACCTTTAAACTCAATGAAACTTCTGCAATCTAGATATTGGTGCCTACATAATAATTTTCCCCTTATCCCAATCAGATGAAGGACAATGATTACCAAAATCAGTAGAAGAAATTGAAACTATCATTTCGCAAAGTAAGAATGATCACTTTTATTGTTAAGAGTACAAATTCAATCTTCACAGTTTAAAAAACAAGGGAAGGAGAGCTTCTGAGTCAATGGTTATTTTTGCTTCTCATATTGTTTTTGCTTTATTGAGTTAAACTGATATAAGTTCAAAAAAAATGAGATGAAAGGTATCTAATGAAATCAATAAGTGACACTGGAAGAGCTCTTGTTACATATCATTTTATTGGCTGGTAAAAGATCATGATATAAATGATCTTCAAAATGTGGGGGGAAAAAAGGATGATGAATAGCAATTAAAACTGGTACGAGAATACATGCATGCTGATTTTGCGCTCCTTACAAAATTGTTAATTGCATTCTTTGAAAGACATAGTTCAGTCTAGATCTTCCTATGCAGAGCACAGGTTTTCTTACTCATGTCCAAGCATTTTGTTACTAATCACTGATCCATGTGTTGCATCTCAATCTTCCTTGTCATTCCTTTTTCTATGAGAAAGGAGGTTTTGACGTAGAGGCATAGATACATGAATCCCCTTTTGTCCATGTTTCAAAGTGAATTCACTTTCTTCACTGACCTTGATTTCATAACTTACAATTGGTACAAATGCCAACAATTCAAAGTTATCACTTACCAACAGTTGCTGTTGCTTGATGCTGTGCCTGCTGGTATTGTTGATGAATTTGTGAGAGAGCCAGTTATTCTTTTGGATCCTGAAATGCTATGCCAACTCTTTTCTGCAGGCATTACATGCAAATGCTCTCCCCGTGCTTGATATGTGCAAGCAATGGCTAGCCCAATATATGTAACTTCTAGCTCATGCAGATGAGGGTTTAATCCAGTTGCTTTTGCCTAACGCTTGCACATCTGACGGGCTTGCAACTCTGTGAAGAGCATTTCAGAATATTAGGGCCATTATGCTCATCAGAGTACTGATATTCATTTGAAAGCATGCTATTACTTTCGTTTCAAGTCTGATGCGATGATTTGAGGAACCATCCAAGTTTTTTCAGGTAAAGAAAACTTGTGATGGACAACCATTTTATTGGGAGGCCTGCCATGGGCAAAGCATCTGTACATGGGACCTATGGAGCTTTACTTATGCTTCGGCATTGGGAATGTCTGAGCAGAGTCAAATTTTTGCGGGAAAATGTAATTAGACAGAAAGACATTATGGGGAGCTTTGCAACTTTTGGGCTCAGTGAAAGCTGTATTGCTCATGCGACTTGATGATCAAACATATATATATACAGTAGCTGCTTTTATATTGAAATAATCCCAGTGCCAAATATAGTGACGGTGTTTGGCTACATGGTGGGCTTGTCTGAAAAAGAGATGATGCCAGTGGTGTGGAAATATGATTTTGTACAGATGGCCTTTTCAAGCAAGTTGGCCTCCTGAACCTGTTTGTGTCACTGCAGTGTTTGGTTTTTGTTTTTGTTTATGGGTCGAAATTGCGGTGTATGGTTTGATTGCTCAACTTTTTTCCTTGAAAGAACGTGCATGAAACATAATAAGAATGCGGCTGCTTTATTTGAAGAAATAAAGCTTGTTTTGATCTCCTCACTTGCATTGTGTTGCAAAACAGGTTACATTGTTGCGGATAATCATACAGCCCAATTCTTGGGATATCCATTGGTTGCTCCATTTTGGAGACTAAATTGAGTTTCCATGGAGGCAGAAGTGATTACGTTATGTATGTTTGTCAGTTTGGATTAACTTTCGGTGTCTTTCCTGATTGATTCGCAAAGAATTGCGATAATATGATCTAGGGTATAAGGGCATGAAGCTGGAGGAATGCGGCAGGCAGATCCTGGTTTACCGTCATCGTTCGGCATACGCTGATTTTCTTTGTTGTTTGTTTCGCGTTACAAGTGAAAAGGTAGCAAGGAACAACTTGATTTATCGGGGACACAGCTGGTAGGCGAAGTCCTCCGTATGCATTACTTGTGATTGATGCTATTTTGCAGGGCAGCCGAAAGAAGATGTGAGAACTAAGAAGACAACGGATACTTCTCCGAGGAAGGCATTGACTTCAGAAGTCCTCTGATTGCGGCCAAGCATGGAAGACTCGATATTTAAAGATTTCTTCGGCAGAGAACGAATGAGAGCTTTACCCCCATTAGAAGGCAGTATCTTGAACTAGTATAAGTAGGACTACGATAATTTGAGGTTTGGCGGTTCAAATAATTCACCCGCGAACTCTAAAAGGTTTCACTGCAAAGGGGAAATCTCTCCATGGCAAGAACATGATAATGGTGGGGTTGGAGAAGACAAGGAGACATATCGATTGTTGGTAGTTCGTAAAACAAATTAAGAGGTGTTTTATCCCACATCGAAAAGATATAAATGCGGACGTGAACGAATTTCGCAATAATCAACGGTTATTATTTTTCTATTTATTAAAATTTGGGTTTATATTTATAAAACATTAACCATAGTGTCTTATTAGAACAATACGACTATTCACAAAGGAATTATGATTATATTTTATTAATTTAATTCTGAATTTCAATTTTTTGGTTGTGATTATTTCAAAAATCATATTTGTTCAGACATGACTTTTTAATCTTTGAAAGATTGTGTTTGTTTGGATATATAATCTTGTCTTTTACTGTTAATTACAAAATTTGAAGTTCAATACTAATCTTCTTCTCCAAAATGTTCAATACTAGGATTGTCATATGGTATTTTCAATCGAGATTTTATTGTATCTTGAAGGATTTTTGCTAGCAACCATTGGCAACGCGATGAGAAAAATAATTCTTTGAAGAAAGTCTGACTTTATTAGTCTTCCTAATCGATCGATTGTAATTTCTCAATAGTTTTAAGGAATTATTTTTTGCAAGAACGGAAGTTTTGCCAGTGCAATTGCTTGAATTAGTCTGTAAAAGCATGCTCTTCTCTAGCTCTCAAAATAGGAGTAATTGATTTTTGGTTCGGTCGATTTTAAGGTACAACTAGGAACCGAATTGGGAGGACTGGTTTCTAATTTTAAGAACCGATGATCGGAATATTTGGTTCTAGGATGGGAACTAGACTGGACTGTCATTTTTTGTTTGGTCCAATGAAACTAGCCACTTTTTTTTCCACTAAAGTGCGGCTATGTACAATGAGAGAGAGTGACAAATATAAAGATATTAATGGAAGCAACAATAGTGAAAAGTTATTGTGCCACCATACCACTGGATGAGATAATGTATAGTTCATATTTTACTTTTTTTTGAACAAATAAAAAAAATGTATTTGTAGTCGGTCCCATCCGGTTCCCTTTAGAATCGGAAATGAACCTCCTGGACACCGGTTCCAGTTTAGGAACAGGAATCAGATCAACACTCCCAAGAATTGAATTGACACTCCCAAGAACCAGTCTAGGTGGTTCCTGATTTGGGTAGTTCATTTTGCACAGTCCTACTCACAGCCGGCCATTGAAACGCTACTGATCCATCATCACCTGCCATTGATAGAGAACCGGGGTAGAGGCCATCTGGTGGCTTAGATTGGTGGAACTTTGTAGCGTATTGTGGCAGGGACATTGATATAACTCACGCACAAAATGGTATAGCATCACTGGTGGGGTCAAGGATATTATGCAAGCTGAGGACAAGGATAACTGTGTCTTGGAGGAAGCGATCAATGAAGGAAAATCCCGATGGGCATCAGCCGATACCCAAAAAAAGAAAAAAGAAAACAGATGTGTATACGGAGGAGGAGACTTGGAATTCTTTGGCAAAGGAAACGATTATCTCTTAGTGATAACAAGCCTAGTGACGCTACTAAATCCAAAGAAGGCTCGAGCGAAGAAAAATCGGAAAGGACCATGACTTCCTGCGCGTTGATCTGTTCCATGTGGGCGTGATGTTCGGCGACGAGCACGTACGTGAGGTCCACGTGCTGCACTATGAACTTGGTTGAGCAAGGGTTCGGAGTGGTCGGAATAGAAACCTTCAAAATGGGAGAGAGAAGATTCTAAATCTGGATTAGATTAAAAGAAAAATAGTCCCCAAAGGGGAGGAAAATAAGGAAAAGAAAACAGAGAACTGAATCAAATAAAAAAGGAATGGAGAGGGAGAGATCTAGTTCAAACCCTTCCCTCCACAGAGGTTAAGGAAGAAAGTTGTGTGGAGATGAGAAGATTAGGCTGTCGGCTAGAGTTGCCCCAAAAGGTTTTTCGTCTTGGTGTGTGCACATTTCATATGAAATCTAGATGGTTTAACAATTTGGATGCATCATATGTACGATGCACGGTGCAACTAGTACACTAAATAATGGTTCCTATTGGTGAAAAAATGATCATTCATGAACTATTTGGGCTGAATATATTGCAAGTACCAATTTTAATCAGGATAAAATTCAAACGATTCTAAATTTCGCAAAAGACATGATATGGCAAATGGACAAACTTCATTCTATCAACCATGTTCCTCCTAATTGCGTACGTGAAAAAGTAGCCCTATGCTTGTGCGAACTTTCACACCCTCATTTCAGAATAAAAGCCCCATAGTTTCCATGCAAACAACTCTATTTCAAATAATATCTGCATCGTTATGTTTTGACTTTATTCATTATTAATAGATTTTACAATGAGTTCGAAGTAAACTAGACATGTCTATACCATTGTGGTTAAAGTGGGTGACCCAATTTTCACTCGATGATTTGGTGAAAAACGCAGTCCGATTAAAGAACCTTTTAGAGACATCAAACATCACGTGCTTTACCATATTTAGAAATCTTCCATTAATAAAAAAATTACCAATCGGCGGACAGATTCTCCTATCCAAAACTTAAATTACAGGTTTATGCCAACTCCTAACAAAAACAGATCATTTTCCTCCCTGTTACTTAATCCTCTGTTACCAGGGACGTTGCAAATAGATCGCAATCTAATTAACTTTTTCCTTTCATGTGATGATTACTAAACGCGTAAGTCATACATGTTGATAAAATCTCCTAATAGATTTCGAAGTTGACAAAACCTTTCTTAATTTATCTTGAATTTGATAGTTGTATAGAAGTATTTCTCACAGGAGCTACCCATGAAGAGAAGTTTATTCCGATTCAAACTATTGCTATTTGGATATCACGACCATGAAGAGAAGTCCATATTTTGACGTTATTCAAACTCTATCTAATGCTGTTTAAATATCATGGCTGAAATTAATTACATCTTGGATAGCATCTCAATAACAACATGGGTGTTGGCAAAGCTTGTATGTGAAGATCTGCAAAATCGGAAATATTTTCAGTCTACTAGAGCCTGACAACATTAGAATTTGAGAACTACATGGACATATATATTCAGATGCATGCCCATTGACTACAATGACACAGCTAATGATTTGGCCAGGATCTCCAATATAGAAAGTAATGATGAATCTTGAATCTTAATGATAGCTTTGTAATGAAATCTTTTATGCAAAACATCCAAATTGATTGACGATCATTATAAAGACAAGTTGCTTTCCTTAATTGAAGAACTCTAGTCACGGAATATGAAAATTTGCTAGTATGGACGACCAAATTAATGAGGATTCATATCTTATCTCCCAAGGGCTACTCAATTTTCTTTGCCCGTTTCGTCCAACGGGTTGATTGGGGAATGATCCTGAAGACTGTCTAGTGGGTAAATTGGAAGTGGAGAAGTATAGGAGGAGACCAAGGTGCAGAAGAGCTAAGAGAGATCCAAAATAAAAATTTCCAAAGTTCAAGAAAGTTTTAGACTTATTGGTCTTTTATGAGTTATAAACTATAAATCCTTGAGAGGCATTGAGAAATTGACTATGTGATATTGTGAGATCAATTGCTAACTTTTGTAATCTCTTATTAATTGACTAGTGAAATCAAATCAATAGGTTGTCGAATTGAACCAACTTGACAATTTTTATGAGGGGAGTGGACATAGATTTATTCTAAGCCGGACCGCTATAAATTTTATGTGTAATTTTTAATCTCTCAACACATTTTAGTTATTTTTGATAGAATTTTGCACATTGTTGAATATCATCATATCACCATCAATATTCAAACTCTTACTTTTGCAGACTAGTGAATATTGACGTTCATACTTAAATTTCACTTGTCTGATAATATTTAATTTGATTGTTTTTACTTTCACATTAAATTGTTAATAATTTTGAAAATCACCTACTCATTACCTTTAGTGATACTGCTAGCTCCAATAATAGATACGTTAGAATATAGACCACATCTAAGAGTAGGCTAATGTGCCGGGGCCTAACACATCAAAATAGTGAATTGCTGATTATATTTTGCAATTTAATTCCCCCACAGTTGGAATTTTTTTAGAACTTTGGGTTAAGGGAGCTTTTTTATAAAAAAACACAGCATAAGTATTTTATAATTCGACAATTAAATTAATAAAAAAATAGGTTAATGATTAATTAGCGTGATGTCATTTAGTTTTTGTCAGATAGATGAGTGGCAGCTCTAGACTACTGAATTATTTTATATAAAAAAAAAAAATTCAATGTGAGTGCAATGTTCACCTCCCCCCCCACACACACACACACACATCTTTTTCAATGGTCTAATCCCGTTTCTCATTCTTCAATTAGTGAATCCTCAGGCATAGACAAGGAGATGGAGTGAATTCCCGTGTGCTTCTTATCGATATTCATATATACATCCATGTATGGTGATATTGACTTTGACTTTCATGCAATTGGGCTATAATTGCTTGATTTCTTTCTTTCTATTCTTCTCTCCATCTATTTGGAATACAGTGCACTTTCTTTTGTTACAAGTTGGGTCTTCTTACCGATCTGAGATCATGTTAATATAAGGATAATTAACTCAATTCATCACTTGATACATCATGACGATGCTCGGAATATAAATCTAATTATGTATCTGCTTTAATCTCAACCTTTGGATGAGTACACCCCACTCGGTCACATGGTGGGCATGTAGGTTTTGAATACGATACGTCACCTTTCTTGACCACAAGATCTCAGTGGTTTGGCACTCAATAAACTCCTTGGTTTTAAATACCAACGAATAATCATCAGAATAAATCTAGCTCTCCGATTCATTCAAAGGCAGATAATCCGTTCTAAGACTTGTGGGTGTATACTATATACTTTCTTTTAGCTTGATGTCAAGTGATTGTATTAGCCATAAGGAAGGATCGAACTTGAGGCCCCACATCTTTCGAGGTATACAATTCTAGTCGTTTCGCCATGTGCCCTTGATTAATTAATTCAGAAGCGATTGATTAACTTCGTCCCGTTGGCTCAATCAACGTGTGTCATCCAAGCTCCTTTGTTGGATTCGTATAAACTACTTCCTTATAGTACGATCACAAATTGTTACGCCGAATGAGTATCAACTCCCATGTTTCTCGATTTGGCCAGGGCTTCAATCCCATCGCTATTTCATTTGATTTAATTTCCATTAATTCATTCTATACGGCTTGTAAATTTTCTTGTCCTTAGACCCGTTAAACGGGGGGTCGGGTCGGGTCATAAATGGTCCGACCAAAATCGATCAATTTAACCCGTTTATGACCCATTTATTGTAGTGCAAAACTTTTGACTCATACCCGACCTGACTTATGCTCGACTTATACCCGACTCATTTAACTAAACCCAAGAAAGCTTATATATGTATGTATTAAAAATGGTATTGCTAAAATTATTTTATGCAACACAAATTTAATGGACAATTTTATAGTTTTTAAAATAATTATTTAAAAAAAAAATCTAATTAATTTTTTTAAATTAAAATTTTAATTATTTTTATTTTTTAAGAATATAATTTTTAATTTTCTTTCCTTTTTTTCTTTTTTGTTGTTCTTCTTCTTTGGCCGGCTACCAGCCACGACGGCAGCCAACGACTAGCCATAGAGGTGAGCCTCGAGCTTGCCCGACGCCAACAAGCTCGAGGCTCGCCAAATCGGTGAGGCTCGAGCTCGCCCCTCGTTGGATTTGGTGAAACTCGCTAACGTGAGCGAGGCTCAAGCCTCGTCGGACATCGGTGAGCTCGAGCTCGCGCCTCGCTAGATTTGGCAAGGTTCGAGCCTTGCCCAACGCCGGCAAGTTCGAGTCTTGCCAGATCAGCGAGGCTCAAGTCTCGCTGGATGTCGATGAGCTCGAGCTCGCCCCAACGGTTGCTGGCCATCGCTGTGCCGGCCACCGAAAGGAGGAAGAAGAAAGAAAAAAAAAGGAAAGAAAAAAGAAAAGAAAATTAAAATTAAAATAATTATAATTTCGATTTTTATAAAACAAATATTTTTGTAAAGTTAAAGAAGGAAGAGAGAGATTTTGAGGTTTTTATTGAAAATGGATTTTAAATCCAACCCATCTAAGACCCACTTAAGACCCATCTATCTTAAGCCTTTAATTGTTAAACTCATTTAACTAGTTTTTTCAAAAAATAAGTGATCCATATATGACCCATTTATGATTTAGATAGGTTATACATGGGTCTAAGACCCATTTTACCACCTCTATTTGTCCTTCATATTTATATACATACAATCTATGTATGGTCATATTGACTTTGACTTTCATGCAATTGGGCTATAATTGCTTAATTACTTTCTTTCTATCCTTCTCTCCATCTATTTGGAATCCAGTGCTATTTCTTTTAATAACATTTTGGGTCTTCTTACCTTTTCCGACAACGTCAGTGTAAGAAAAACTCAATTCACCACTTGTTATGTAATGATGTTCGAAATATATATCTAGTTATGTATCCGAATGGATCTCAACCTTTAGATAAGTACACCCTACTTAAGCTTAGGCTGCGTTACCTGGTGCATCAATCAAATGTCATCTACTTTCAAGAGGCTGCAGCAAATTTTAGCAATAGAAGCCCGACTAGCTACAATGGGAGTATGTTCATCTATGCGTTGTGCTATTCTATTATATTTTTATTTAGTTAATTCCGCTTATCAGTGACCACTCTTTTAATATGGAAGGGAGAGATGGGGGGTTCGAATCCCCAACTTCTTAGGGGGTTGGGGTGGGGACGATTTAGTTTTAGAAGTGGGTTTCGACTCTCACGTCCTGTAATGAGACATGATAAAAGTCTGAGAGTGAGTGTAGTAGGAATAGAGTAGGATCGACAAAAAAAAAAAATTATGCTTATCTAATGTTTCTAAATATAGAAAAAAAACTTGAGAGAAGTTAATGCCAAATAAAAAAATGTAATATCCTTCAATGTCAAAATTTGTAAAAAGAAAAATGTAATGTAATTACATCGACCATAATATCACAGCACCAAAAAGCACTACTTTAGTATTTTATAGTATGAAAAACTACAATGATGTAGAATGAAGAATGAGTACTTTATGATCCATATTTCCGGCTGTTTATGCCAATTAAGAAAGGGTAAATATCATAAAAAAAAAAAAACTTAACCATGCTCACTGTGATATAAATATCTCAATTTTTTTTTTTTTTTTGTGTTGGAAAAAACCCTAAACTTATCTACTGTGTCATTAATAACCAAACTTTTTTTTGTGTCATGGAAAAGCCCAAACTTATACATATGCGACATATATACTCTCTATTACAAAAAGGTTCAGGGTTTTTTAATGACGCAAAAAAAGTCTAGGATATTTATATCCCAATAGGCAATTTTGGGGTTTTTAGTGACACAAATATAAAGTTTGGAATATTTGTATTCTAATTGAAATAGTTTAAGGTTTTTGGTGGCATGAACCCTTAAAGAAAACGCAATACATTATGCTTTCCAGAACATATAATCCCACCTGTTTTATTGCCTGATCTACCTCTTCGAATTAAACACCTAAGCACATTTAGTTAGTTTTTACTCACCAATTTAAATTTGCTTTTTGTTCAATAAAAAAAAGGTTGCGCTCGCAAGGACTAAGAAATTCTTAGAGGAGCTTGCTTCCTTTCTCATGAATTTGATCTTGCTTAGTCACATTGTGGGCATGCACGCATTGTGTCACACCCCGAACCTCGAGCGTGTGCCCATCCCTATCTAGTCGATAAAATTTTGCGACTTCTCAGGATAAGACCCTTTCTTTTTATTGCACATGCGGAAGCGAATAATAACTCCTCTGATAGTAGTCATCTCGGAATAGAAAAGCAAGACATCAATTCACAAAAGCACACTTTTATAAACAACGAGATTCAAGTACAAAACGAGTCTGGTCGAAAACCTACAAAAAGTTCAACTCTCAAAAGAGGTTGTCTTACGACATACTAATAGGACAAATCCGCCGATCCTCCATACTCCTCCTTCTCAGACTTCGGGGCCTTGGTCCTCCACGACCACTTTCTAAGGACCTGAAAATGGTTATTCAATAACCAGTAAAACAATGTCTCAATAAGTCCACGCTCTAAACTCCAATTAGAAGGGAAATATGCCAAGAGGCGTCCTAACCACACAATCACACATTTAGCATAGAGGATTTACCTCGCCTCAGTTCCACTCTGCAGGTCAATACAGTTTATATCACAGACAACCATACCGTTATGAGCAATAATTAAGCTCCAACAACTGGAACGCCACACTCAATTCTCAAATCAACACAAGGGTCCTGATTATAGGGCCAAATCGTTATGACACGTCCCATTCCATGTCACACAATTTTATCCCATAATCCGGTGCAGATATTTCACTCAATACAAGTTCCAATTGATAATTACACCCACTCTAGGGTACAGTCTACTCGAAGTTCGGCGGTTTATTGACGTAGCCAGGCCTCGTCTCACCCTATTGAGCACAGTTACTTCTCTCAAAGACGACTTTCCCAAGAGAGTATAGGTCTAGCTTCTACTGTGACACAAATCCCAATAAATGGGTATCCCATAAATGGTAATGTCCATCCGACACAGTTTGGGGATGGGTTCTCTTAACCAGCACACGACCAATCAATCTTGGCCCAAGACACCGTGCATTGCACTCAAATACCTCAATTAAAATAGTGATCCTGGCCTATTTTTTTTTGTATTAAAAACACCTGGTGAAAATAATCGTGTGTGGGTACACACGGTCAAATTGGATCTAGAAAATCCATAACATTCTTTTCAAAATCCCATTGGTTTATATAGTATATAAAATCATTTTCGGTGTTTAAAACCTGATACATATGATTTTTTGAATAAATATCAAAATTTACAATTTTTGAAATAATTGACCAAATTTGCAATTAGCACTCAAATTTTCATAATTTAACACTGGATTGCAAAAATTAACCACATCATTGCAATTAGTACGAAATTCCGGTTGCTGGCTACCCCGGCCTAGTTTCTAGAAAATATTTAATAATTAAACTAATTACACTTAAATAAATCTAAACACCCCTTAAATGTTATTAGCCTACTAAGAAGAGTTTAGTGCATAAACTCACCAGGTTAGCGAATACACTGGTTCATGACGACAACGATGCGACGGCAACCGAAACTCGGACCTACGGCGGTGCAGGAGGTTGGTGGCTCGAGTGGTGTGAGTGGTCGACAAAGCACGGGCGGAACGGTGCTAAAACCTTAGGTGGAAATCGCTGAAAGTTTGCTGTCGAGGAAAATGAAGCGGCCAAGCGTGATAGGGAAGAAGAGCGCACCTTCTGCCTTCTTCGTGGGTTTCGCCCGTTTTCCACTTTGTTGAATTTCATTGTCAACGTTTTAGGTGTGCGGTGGCCGTCCAAGCCGAAGGCAGGTGGAGGGATATCGTGGCCATCGTTCGGTTCTCCATCGCCAGCGCAAGAAGAGGTTGATGCGAGGCTTCTGCTGGACAGTCCTCTTGGCGCAGCTGTCCCACCGAAAGGAGCCAAGTCTTGTGAGAGGCGCATGCCAGCTCGTCCTTCTCCATGCAGCGGTCGTGGCAGCAGGGAATGAAGACACCCCACGTTGCGGTGTCTTCACGTGACGAGTTCCTCTCTTCCCCCATGCCACTTGCACGAGTTCAAGCACACACGTGGCTGCAAGGCTTCCCCGAGACCTCGCTCAGCTGGCCATCGAGGGAAGAAGAAACGTGGCTTTCATGTGCGGTCCTTGGATGCGAGAATGGGGGCAGCATGGAGTCAACCTTGCATGCATGCAGGACGTGGCTGCTCCTTCGGTCAAGTATTTTTCTCTTGGTTGACCGGTTGAAGGGAGGGAAGACGTGGCTGTGGCGCGGCCACTTCTTGGTCAATTGTTCCTCTTTAATTGACCATCAAATGGACGTGGCTGCATGGCCATTAAGTCGATGGTCCTCGTGTCTTCATGCAGGAGAATAGATGGACGTGGCTTTGTTTAGTTGACTCTTGAGCCAACTAAATGAAATCACGCTGGCAGCAATTAGAGAGGACAACACCGATGTGCACGTCTTCATCTCTGCAAGAAGAAAGTGCTGCGGACGTACGCATGGCCGCTGCTTGCTACGGGTCTTCGGCTTGGTTGATTTGCGAGGCCGCTCGGGATTAAAGTGTCTTCATAGCCGATCGCGTTAAGCGAGAAAATTAGACGAGGAGCTATCACAAGAACGTGATGAAACGTGACGTTTTGTTACGACGAGTGTGGTGTGAAACGGCATCCACAAGTGGTGCCAATGACGTAGTTCGACGACATACTTGTCGACCCGTCTCAGAGAGTTACATATTCGAGGTCCAGCTGGATCAGCTGGATGTCACACATTGAATATGAGGCCTCGCCTTTCTTGAGCATAAGATGTCAGTAGTTCAACACCCAATCAAGTCCTCGGTTTTAAATAGCGACGGACAAGCAGAACTGTGGACGCTATGGTTGGGACTTACCATCACAGAACAACGAGATTTTCTTAAGCTCATCATTGAGATGGACTCTAAAATTATTGCAAAACTTGTTAATTAAGAGAGAATAGTGATAACACTGGATTAACACTTCTTAAAGATATCAGGAAACTTTTAAGCTCTCATTTTAAGTTTAAAATTCGTCACATTTTTCTTCAAGGCAATTGGCCTACTGAAACACTTGTCAATATTGGCATAGTGAAGCGTTTAGATACTACGTTCTACTTGCAGCCTTCTAGAGAATTAGCTCATGCTTTGTTTAGTGATAAAGTTAGGATTGTAGATTTTAGATGTTAACTTTTCTTAGTTTTGTACCTTATATTTAACCACCCCCCAAAAAAAAATAAAAATAGCAACAAACATTCATTAGAATAAATCTAGCCCTTCGATTCATTCAAAGACAGGTCTTCCGTGTTTAAGACTACTTTCTTGTAGCTTGATGGTCAAGTTGCTGTATTAGCCATAAATTATGATAGAAATTGAGGCCTCATATCTTTCGAGGTACAAGATTCTAGTCGTTTTGCCATGGGCCCTTGGTTAGTAAATTCGGGCGCGATTGGCTAACTCCACCACTTTGGCTCAATCAAGGTTTGTCATCCAAGCTCCTTTATCGGATTCATATAGAACTGCTTTTTTATAGTATGATCACAAATTATTATGCCAAGTAATTATCAACTCAAAACCTCATGTTTCTCGATTTGGCCAAGACTTCAATTCCATAGCTGTTGCATTAGATTAAATTTCTATTGATTCATTCTCTACACTTCGAAATCCTAAAAGTATTTTTTCCTTTTTCTTAAATCTTATGAAAAATATCAATAATTGTTTGGACGTTTTTTTATTTAATGTGTGCTCATTTCTATCATTTGGGAAAATAAATGATCTTATCTCAAATGAAAACAAATATGCGGTGTCTATTTAATATGCTCATTAATTATAAAGACTAATCTTTTGACATTTGGCCCCTATCAAGTATGACATTAATCAACAACTTAAAAGGAAAAAAACATAAAAAAAAAATGTCTCGCAAGAAGCTTTTACTTTGCATAAAAATGAAGTATTATAAGTTGCAAGTACAACACACATTTCGAAAGTACTCAATTAAAGTGTTCTCATGGTCACTTTACAAAATAAAAGAAAAGCGAATAGTACTCGAGAACTATTTGTCCGGGATGCAAGTGTTGAATTTGAAGTAAGAAAGTCCCACTACATTTAAAGAAAGTCAATCGAATAAGCCAGGCACGCTCTATAGCAAATAATGAAAAAAGAAGAAGAAGAAGATTAAGCAAGCAAGAAAGACAGCACGAGATTCGTGAGGCAATTTTTCATCACAAGCATTGGATCAAAAAGCAGTGAAAAAAATAATCAGAGTTCAGGACCATAATTAAACAAGTTCAGCCCTTAGAACTGAGGCGGTTTCATAGCTAAGGCAAGAAAAGTTAAGGATTACTATAACATTAAAGTTTGTAAGGTTAATGCTAAAGTAACAACAATCCCTTTTATAACATTGAAAAATGTTAAAAAAGTATTCCAGGTATTCATCAAATCTTATTAAATATCTTTTGAAAATCTAAAATCTTTCACTTAAAGTAACTTTTCTGCGGCATGTTTTTTCGATTTCAAGTCTTTCTTGAAAAATACGATTATGAACATTGATTTTTTTCCCCGGCCAAATTATGCTCATTGACGCAATGGTTTTTTCGTTTAATACAAACAGTATGAGGCAGAAAGAAGTGTGGGAACACCTAATGGCGTTGATCATAGCTGATGAGCAATCCTATCCATGAAGTTGAAAGTGGGCATTATTTATTCTCTCTTTAAGCAGAGCAGTGAAATAAAATGAAGTGCATCGTTGGGACCAAAAGTGGCAGGACCGCCTATTAATTACATGTCTTAATTGAGGATAACAATTCTCTATAAATTTAAAAATTCTTGCACAAATTTTCTGCATAATAACACAAAGTTGTTGTTTAAATGGTTTGTTTCGGGTGGTCTTTGTTTACTTCTTGAATAACTTGCACATGAAAATGCTAACTAATATATTCCCAACATGATTATATCTTTTGCAACCTTACCTCGATTGCACCACCTAGAGTTTGGTTAATATATTAGTAAGTCCAAACTTAACTCAGACTTTCCAAAATTCACATTAATTCACGATTTAGATTCAAGTTCTTAATATACAAATGATTTTTAACAAAGAGTTAGCACTAATTAGTTTATGAGGTTAGAAATCCAAGTAAATATGCTCGAGATTATATAATCAAGGGACATATTGCAAATTTTGAATGAAGAAAGCATGCATTATGACCCAAATGTTGATGAAAAAGGAGATTTTTTATTACTATCAAGTATAAGTGGGTGAAATTGTTATTCTTTGGAAAGACTGGATCTGGAGCAGCATTACAAGAAATGCTTTTCTTCAAAAAAATCTAAATCTCCTAGAGAATTAATCAAGAAATATAACCCTTATGTGACTTTATCTAAGCCCATTGGTTTGTTAGTTGTATGGTATTGAAACAAACAACTTTTGAAATTGAATATGACATGACAAGAATTATCTACATAAACTTTTGAGATAGAAAGAAGATTGAATTCAAAGTTAGAAATGCATAGGACATTTTTTATGATGAAATTTGGACTGAGATGGATAGTGCCGATTTTAGTAACATAGATCACATTCCTATTAGGAAGATGTATGGACATGGAAGATTGTGGTCCTTTGTCAACATGGGAAAATAAATGCTCATTTTAAATTATGTGTTCTTTGGCAACCAAATCGATTATTCATACATCAATTGAAATTGAATTTGCCTTGTAAAGAAATGCACCTAAGAAACTTGCATTCTAGGGGTGAGTGGTTCCAGGTTCTTTATAGGTTCCAAGTGGAACCTAAAACTTACCCATTGAAATTTTGAACCTAGAATCTATCTTGTCACAGATTTCAAGGTCGATTCCAGGTTCTAACATATATATATATATATATATATATATTAATACTAGAAGGTGGAAAAGTGCATTCAACTCATACTATAATTGAGCTTCTTTGTGCTTTTTTGTGTATATACACTAGTTTTTGACACTAGCATAAGTATGGACTATCACAAAAATCACTTTTATGCCATATGAGCCTTTAGACAAAGAACCCATGAGTAACGTAAAGCAAAACAAGGATGGCAACAATATGATTTGCAATTATTGGAAAATCTGAAGCCAAAATCAATACTTCCACTCATTTTAAAATTCAAATATGAGATCGTCGACATCAAACAAAAAAATCGAGATAACCAAAAAGGGTTACAAAGTGCTAAAAGTATGAAGTTGAGAAATCAAAATTACAGATATTTAATTTCACTCATCCTCCTCCTAGTCGTTGTCTTCTCTAATTGCTGAGTTGAGGGCATTCGGGCACTCTATCCACTTCTGTTTCCTTTCCTCATAGGTTAGCTTCTTCAAGTTAAACCTATTCAAAGGTTGAAAGGGAAGTGTTATGTGGCTAGTCAGAAAAACAAACAAAAGATCCATTCAAATATCCAATTGGCACTCATGAACAATTGGTAAAATCATAGATAACACAACCTTAGCTGCTCCTTCAACATTGGACAAAAATAAAAATAAAGAAAACCAAAGTATTAAGACAATCTATATTTATTTGCTGGTAAACTAAAATAAGTATTAGAAAGCCTTACCACATATGTTCATTCTAATAAAAAAAAGAGATTAAATAAAATATTCACATATTAGATATGTAAAAGGAATTAGAACGAATAAAGATATAAACATCACTTACCCGACTCAAAATTTTCTACATTCTTGATGCACTCTTCAACATTAATTGGTACACGAAAGGCTCTCAATCAATTTTAAACCCAAATTAAAGCTTCAACTACTTTGAGAGTTAAAGAATTTTGAAAGCTTTTAAGCACATGACTCGATGTACTAAAAGTTGACTTTGAAGCAATATTGAGCTATCAAAGAAATGATCTTATATTTTGGGCCATTAGTCTTCCACCACACAAAAAAGGTCAAGATAAAAAAATATTTTCATTTTTTTCTTGAAGATACTAATTAAAATTGGATTTGTTGTCGTAGCACTTTTGTTGGTTCGAGTGCATAAGCATTTTTTGCTAAGCTTGTGCATCATATTCCTTTATACATTCATTAGCACTTACATCGGCATTGGAACCACTGCTACTTGCACTCAAACTATAGTTATCAAAATTTCAATCACTAGAAATAAGAGAAGATTGCTCATAAAATTCATACAAATGTTTCAATGACTCATTCACCTTATAATGCATCTTATTAATTTTCGATTCATCATCATAAATTTGTCAATACAAGAAATTCACATAATTCAACTTAGCTCTAGGATCTAACACAGCTGCAATCAACACCATCATATTCACTTTATCCAAATTATCATAATATTTGTCAATTTTTTCTTTCATTTTCATACTCATAGCTTGAAGTTTAGGATTTGAAGTATCCTTCGCATTTTTCAAATATCTATGCAAAAGAGCTATCCTTTTAAAATAATCATTTGAAGTAACATATGAAATTCTCGACATTCGATTGGTGGCATCATAAAATATTTTTAGAAATTCTGAAAGAATAATAACATTTTCCCAAATATCATCTTTAGGAAGATTATAATTAAGCTTACTTGCAAAAGATAAATTGTCTTCTTCCATCATTTTAAAAGCTTTTCAGAACTTTATAGCGGTGTCTAATATTAGATAAGTGGAGTTCCATCTAGTGACAATATCAAGAATAATCGAACCCTTGTAAGTAATCATTTTACTTTCAATGCAAAATTGAAATGCTTTGATTATTGTGGGAGAACTCTCATATATCTAACTACATTTCGGATACATGCAATAGAGTCACGTATTGTAATCAAGCTATTTCTCACAATTCAATTTAATATATGAGCCATGTATTTCATGTGCAAAACACTACTATATAATATTAATAATATTTTTTTGGAAAGTTTTTTCTTCAAATAATTAACTGTAATATCATTCAAACTAGCATTGTCCATGGTGATTATGGACACTTTTTTTTTTTCTTATTCTTCATTTGTAGATGCTTTTTCTCCACTATTTTCCCAATCTCATTAATCCTGTGACTTTGCATCACCATAAAATTGATGATTCTTTTGTTCAACCTCCAATTTTCATTAATAAAAGTGAGATACAAATAATTTAGTTTTTAAATGGAACTCCATGTATCCATTGTGAGTATGATCTTAGAATTAATTTTTTCAAAATAAGTCTTCAAACAAGTTCTTTCACAAAATAAAGCTTTATGCAATCTTTAGCTATTGTAAAACATGATAAATGTTTGAAGAGAGGTTGTGACTTATTGAAAAATTCACGAAATCTAACATGCTCAACCAAGAAAAAAGGTTGTTCATCTCACTAGACCGAATTTTAAAAAGTTTTTTAATCAAACGACCATGTCGATAAGACACTACCAATATTAGAATCTCCCATTGCCTTGCCAACCATGTTTACATTACATGATGCAAAGAATCTTTGCCTCTTATTTACATGGTGAGGAAACTTCTTGTTTGTGGTCAAGTGCTTTCTCATTACATAAGTATCGTTAGAAACATGGTATATACATACAAAGCTACAATGATGCACTATACTTGATAAATTTATCCATCTTTATCATTAATTATCGCATAATGATTTTATTAGATGTATATTTCTTATTATGAGGAGGAAGACGAGAATCAAGTACCTTGTTTGTGGCACCTGTAGTAGAGGATAGCTCTTCTTTATTTTCATCGCTAGACAATTCCAATTCCGTGATGGAGTCATCTCTTCACATCCCTTCATCTCTATTGACGTGTTACTTTAATACATTAACTTCACACATACACAACAATAATAGAATATAATTATAATTTAAAAAAAAAAAGATCAAACTTTTATGAAAAAAGATAGGCAAACAATTGAATTATCAACCACATAAATGCTTGAGGCCCGAGTTAGCTAAACTTCCTTAAGTCAATAAACAAGGAAGGAACGAGAAGGACTAAGATGAACAAAAAGACGAAAAGTTATAAGGATTACACTTTCTTCGAGAGCTACCCATTAACACAAATAGACAAGCTCCCGCAACTATTCCATATGCATCACGACTTGAATATTACCATGTCCAGTGGAACACATTGTTAGGATAACAAAGCAAAGCTAATGTTGAGAAGCTAGGTAGCATGGATACGGCGACACGGACACGCGACACGATATGCCGCGACACGCGACACGACATGACGCGACACGCGACACGTCATTATTAAAAAAATAGAGAATTTCGATACGTTCCGACATGTTAAATATTATATAAATATTTTTATATATACATGATTAATTATTATGTTTAAATTAATTTATTCAAATTCATAAATAAATAAATAATAAAAAAATTCTATAATAAATCTATACTAATAACATGTATTAATAAAGTTATTTAACGTACGCAAAGGCTCTCAATCCGTTTCTTTAATCGTCTTGAAAAGAAAGAGAGAACATTTACAGATTTTGCCCAATAAAAATAAAGTTATTTAATATTTAATATTTCATTTTAGGGTTAAATGGTCTCATCCATTTATTTACCCCACCCCACCCACCGCCTGCACATGTCTCTTCCCAAAGTCACACTACACTGCACGAGGCTTTCTTTTTTTCCCCAAGAAGCCGTTGACACATCCTGTCTCTCCTTGCTCTTCTTCCAAAAATTGAAAACCCTCGCAATTGGCGATCACCTTCTTTCTCCTCTCCCTTGCTTGGTCTCCACCTCTCTCACCGCTGCCTCGCCTCCGTTCCCCCCTTTGCCGTCATAGCCTCGCATCCAGCCCTCCATCGCGGCTTTTCCGTTTTCTATCTCGGCGTTGCAGTCAACCAAGATGATCGAGAAGGCTTCTCAGTGTTGCAGTTGGCGGTCGAAGCCCTCCCTCGTCGTCACTTGCGGTGTCGCCTCAGCTCCCTCACCCTTGCCTTCACCCTCCATCACTTTCTTCCCTTTGCACCTGCAGACTACCCACAAACCTCCGAACACGCTCCGACGCGTGTGTCAGAAAGAGTTAACTGTTGGAGAAATCTTTCCAGAATATTTTGAAGCTGACAAAATGTTTCTATCAGTCTAGTCTGGATATTTGCAGACCGTCTGTTTAAAGTCTGAAGACTTTCTGATCACCAGACTCAGCACTCAAGACTCAAGACTTAAGACTCAAGACTTTTCTCATTGACAGTCTTTCTGATCCAGTGACGAAGGAAATCCAGAGCCGAAGTTTATGGTTAAGGATTTAATCCTATTCTCTGGAGAAGATCTCTTGGTTGGATAAATATATCGGATTCTTCTATTTGTATCTAGATCAATTGAAGATCCGGTGGTCGACGAAATATTCTTGGAATGTTCTATTCTTGGAAACCAAGATCCTGATTGTATGGGTGAATAGGATTGATGGGCTATCGTTAGGTTCCTTTTATAGCTCGAATAATCTTCTTTGATTGATTCCGTCCAACGGGTAGATTAGAGGAATTCCTTTGGTAAGTGCCAACGGTATGATGGCATAAAGGAGTATAAAAAGGAAGACGTTCTAGTTGTGTTAGTAATGTGATCGATAGAGAAATTCCAGAGTCTGAAGCATCTTGATTATTAGTCGATTCATTCTGAGCGAAATTGTATACACAGAAAGTGTCTATACTTGGTGATAACTTGAGCAAGTGTGGTAGATCATCTACACCTAGAAATCAAGGAAGATCAACGCTGTAACATCTCTTTGTTCATAGTGGAATCCAGCCAATTGGTTGTCAGTGCAAAAGAGTGGACGTAGGCTTGAATCAAGCCGAACCACTATAAACCGCGTGTTCAATTCTCTCTTTCCTTTACTCAGTCTTACGTTGATTATTATTTGTTGCAAATCCTTCAACTGTCTAAGTATTGTGCAAACATAAAGAAAAATCTTTTGTATACCTATTCACCCCCCCTCTAGGTACTCGTACTAGCAATATCATTAACCACGTGTCCGAGCATGTCCGAGCGTGTCCGAGCGTGTCGGACACGTGTCGGGGTGTCCGACACGACACGGAGGCCCTTTGAACGTGTCCGTGCTACCTAGTTGAGAAGTCAGAGGAAACACAAAAAATACAATATTGTCTTTCCTTTTGCTTGCAAGCTTTGTGTGAATTTTTGCATAGCATTTGGGATATATAATAAGATGCAATTCATACAATCTTGGGACAAATCACCTAAATCGCCCAATGGAAGGACGTAGCAATCGATGCAGTATCATATGTCGTATACTTTTAGCCAGATTTAGAGGGGGTGCATATCGTTATGTACCCATTTTGGCATTAATCCTCCTACTAGGAAAATCCACAAAGAAGGCAAGGCTAACGACCAAATCTAACTTTCTTGCTTGGAAATTGTAATTGCTAGTATCAACTATATGGAGGTTCACTCAAGTCTTTCTTACAATTCCTTACAGTGCTATCTGCCTCCTAACTTCCGCCCTTTATTGGACCACCACCCATCCTTGATTATTACTCCGCAGCGATGCATAACACATAAAATGGACCATAACAAGTAAAGCTCAGTCAAGCATCATAATAAATTAGGTAGCGCATGGTAACGTTCCTGTTTCTCCCAATTTCTGTTCTTTTGTTCCCCGGAACAAAAAAAGAAAAGAAACCTGTTTGGTAAATTATTTGTTCCCGGGAACAATTTCTCAATTTTTTGTTCCCGTTTTGTTCTCGAGAACAGTTTTGAGAAGCAAAAAAAAGTTGCTTCTTGTTCCCGGGAACAATTTCTAGAAGTAACCTAATTTTCTTTTTTAATTTTATTTTCTTGCCGCGACCACCATCAACCGCCCGGAGCCATCGCTGCCGGTCGCTGGTCGCCGGTTGCCGCCGCCGGTTGCCGGTCGTTGGTCGCCGTCGCCGGTCGCTGCCGGTTGCCGCCGGTTGCCGCCGTCGGTCACCGGTCGCCAGCCATCGGTCGCCGCCCGCCATCACCGGCCGCCGCCGCCGCCAATGTCGGCTTGCTAGCTGCCGCCGTTGCATGACTGCTGGCCACTGACCGTCACCGCCGACCGCCGCCGAAAGCCTATCGGCCGCCCCCTCCGGCGGCCGACAGTTGGTGGTCGTGGCTGGCCGATAGGCTTTCGGCGGCAGTCGGTGGCCGGCGGTCGTGCAGCGGCGGCAGCTGGCGGGCCGGTGGCGGTGGCGATCCGTCGGCAAAAATAAAAAATGAATAAATACAAAAAAGAAATTGTTGCGTTATCAAACGCATTTCTATTCGTTTTCTTTTGCAGGAGTAGAAATTTTGTGTCGTTACCAAACGGGTTTTTTTACTCATAAATTGTTCCCCGGAGCAGAAATAGAAAATAACTATTTCTGAAAAAAAAACTCTTCCCGGGAACAGAAGCGTTGTCATGCGCAGTCTTAGTGTTCTTCTAGATCCTTACTTCATTTCCTCACCAGTGTTCACATGTACCATGAGAACAATGCATGTGATAAAATAACATGGAAGCACTATCGAACAAGACTCAAAATTAGAAAGGAAACGCATGTTGAACAGCGGTGACCAAAAATGTATTTTGATGTTAAAGAGAGATCATCATCAGGTGTGCTTCATAGCTACACGTTCAAGCGACTCAAAATCGGAAGAAATATGTACGGCCTTGGTGCAAACATTTTGTTAAACATGTGATAGACATCAAATGAAAGGAAACACGGACATGAACAAGACTCGAAACTGGATCAAAGCTCAACATGACTCAACGGGAAATGTTCAACGTCAATGAAGGACAGCATAAGTGAACCTGAAATGCATGCCTCGGCTCAGTAGCTCATGCAAAGACATGAGAGAATAGGGCAAAAGCAAGGCATAAAAGGGGGGTCGATGGAGGGTCCCCACTCGACTTGGCAATGGCGAATGGAGGGCAAGCTCGATAGATTGGACCACGTCTAGTTACCTTGCACAACTCTGAGCCGAGATCCTTGGAAAAATGGCTCATCCAGCAAAAAATCAAAAGAAGAAAAGGAACGTAACCTATCGAAGTGTTGGCTTGATGAGTGGGAGTTGCGGGCATAAGAGCACAGCCGAGAGTCGTCGAACGAGGGTCAAGCATGGCTAGACTGCCGGAGGGCTCCTTGCTGTCAAACTCTCTCGCTTGGCTGCTCTTATGGTCTCTCCTCCTCTGAATCTCTCTAGAAACTGATGAACCCCATGAAGAAGCTCTTCGCTCTCTTCCTCTCCAGTTCTCCCTCTCTGCTAGCTCTTTTTTGGCTAGAACCCGGTTGAACTCTCTCTTTTTTGTCAAGATGAACGAGAAAGGGGAAAAAGGAGGAAACGAAGCTAAATTAGGGTTTGAGGTGTTTTTGGGTTTTGGAGTCCTGGTTCTTAGATTTCAGTTCCGGTCCCCATTCTGAATTCCGGTTCCGATTTTGGTTTCAGTTCCCATTGAAAATAGGAACCAAACCAGGAACTGCGGATTCCTAAGAAAAGGGAAGCGAGAACCTACCTGAAGGGTAAAATTTAGGAAACTCCCAAAACAATGGTTCAACACTCAATTGAACCCTAAAACAACGAAGCGGAAGCAAGCCCAGGAAAATCATGAATCACCGATCCTAAGGCACATCACATAATCGAACATATCTTGTTTCCACAGACTAAACACCGATGTTGCGACACGGGGAAGAATCCACACTATTCTTTAGAGGATAATCCTGTTCTATTCTTCGGGAGAAAGCGGTGTGTGAAGACGTCACTTACAGAGAGAACGTAATCTCTCATTCTCAAAATACGTAACTTCACGCGAATTAATTGCCTCCAAGATTTTCTCTTATCTTTAATAACTTCCTCCATGGGCCCTTAACTCATGGGCCGGGCCTTTGGGCCCATCATGGCCAGACGGACCAACTTAGGCCCATCAAAAGAAAAAATCCATCATCTCCCACTTGCACATGGTGGGCCAAAACCAACATGGGTGGACGGGCCCTACTTAGGCTCATCAAAGAAAAAAAATCCATCGATCTGAACATATCAGACATATATGCATGAATTATTAATGCCTATCATTTATGCATCTATTTTGCATAAAACTATCATATTAATGAATAATTTCAAATTAGGTTTCAGAATCAAGAGGTCACTAAGTTTCCAATCATCATCTAAAAATCCTAACTTGAAATTATCATTAATAATTTTCTATGCAAAATAAGTTCAGCAAAGTCACTAAAACTTTCTTGAACTTCCCACAACGAATTGTAAATTAACATATTAATTTACAACAATATATAACGGAAGCAAACGATATTGAACATCCATTAATGATTTAAGAAAGAAAATCTCCATATTATGTAACTAAACGCATAAGTTGTTACACTGACTTCAACAAGATAGAAAAAATATTCACATAATATGTCCATAGAGCCTACTAAAAGAAAGACAATTCGAAAACATCTAAAACCAAGTCATTATACGAACAGGAAAAGCTTCTTCTTGGTTTAATTTCTTCTTCTTTCCTTCCATAAAATTTTTAGGTATTCTTGACATCCATAGAAAGATTGACGGATATCCCTTAGGATTTCTCCTTCGCACAATCATCCCCCGCCTAATTGAAGTCATTCCTAGGGTTGCAGTTTTTGTGGCTCTAACCCAATGATATTCATCAACAGAGGCCATTACTAGTTCCTTATACTTAGTAAATCCTTTGACCACCCATAGTGGAAGAGTGTTCATAAAGAATCGCACCATCTGAGAATCTGGCATAGGATAACCGTTCCAAATGACTTCTTGTATCTTATCGTTGACCTCAAGAATATGATTAATTATATTGTCACTCTCCCATCGATAATTATTCAAATCTGCTATCATCCTTGAAAGCATTTCCTTTTATTCATCAGGAATTGTGTGAATAGATGCATGCGCATTACGTGGAGGCATTGTTCCTGCAACAAATGCAGAACAAAAAAGGATTACATATAATCTACATAGACATAATTGAAAAAGAAACACATTCTTTTATTTTTTTTTATAATCAAGGGTCAACAGTCAAAGTCAATGGTCAACGCTGGTTAATGGTGGTCAACGATGGTCAATGTTGGTCAATGCCGGTCAATGGTCAACGGATGACTGGGTCGAGTCAACGGGTCTGGTCAACAGGTCCACCAGGTCAAACGGGTCGGGTTGGATTAGTCCAGTCGGATCGATGAGGCCGGTCGGGACAGACGGGCTGGTTGAGCCGGACGGGCCGGTTGGGTCGGTTGGGCCAGTTGGGCTGGTCGGGCGAACCGACCGGCACGTGCCCTGCGTGTGCGTGGGCAAACGTTGGTTGACGTCACGATGACGTCAGTTGGCATGTGCCTTGCATGCGTAGGTAGTTGCCACACGTGCTTGTGGTTTCCTTTGCTTGCACGTGCGTCGCACGCGCCTGGGAACCGCCTGCACGCGTTGACGAAGCTGAACACTTTGGCCGCACATGGTGGTGCGTCCGGCGGTGTCCAGTGGTGAGCCACCACTCAAAATTCTCATATCGATGAGCACTTCAACCCTAAGCAATCAAAAACGCATATCGATCTTCGGAAAAAAACAAAAAAAAAAAAATAGGGGGAACAGTATGGTGTAGGGATTTTTCCGTCTCTTAATCAAGCAACAGTGACGTTTAACGAAAAATTAATCAAAATTGATTATAAACATAAACAGTAATCGGGAAACATGATCGAATGGCTCTGATACCAATGAAGAGTAAAATTCGGGAAACGTAATTCCCAAAATAGTGGTTCGACACTCAATCGAATCCTAATAAAACAACGAAGCGGAAGCAAGCCCAAGAAAATCATGCATTACCGATCCTAAGGCACATCACATAATCAAACGTACCTTGTCTCCACAGACTAAACACCGATGTTGCGACACGAGGAAGAATCCCCACTGTTCTTCAGAGGATAATCCTATTCTGTTCTTCGGGAGAAAGCGATGTGTGAAGACATCACTTATAGAGAGAACGTAATCTCTCGTTCTCAAAATACGTAACTTCACGCCGATTAACCGCCTCCAAGATTTTCCCTTATCTTTAATAACTTCCTCCATGGGCCCTCAACTCATGGGCCGGGCCTTTGGGCCCATCATGGGTAGACGGGCCAACTTAGGCCCATCAAAAGGAAAAATCCATCACTACCCATCGGTATATAGAATAGGGAACTAAACGGGACCCATTGGTTTGGTTCTACCTTAGATCGCACTCACCTTTAGTGCATTATTGTTGCTGGTCCTCAATTGACTCAGAATTTTTATAATATTTTGGTATTGGTCTTGAGTAATTATTTGACATGCCCCATCGTTTCTTTGTGTAGAAACTTGCTAAGCATTTGGTTTCTCATGTATTTCTGACATGTATCAATAGTGTGGTGTGGGCACTTGCAATATTCACAATATTTATTTTAGAGTTTAAATTTTTCCATTAACCTTCCTTGGTGATGTGGCACTTTATGGACTATTGGATGCCTTATTAGCTGGCGTGATGTGGTTTGATGAGAGCTATTAGATTCTATTGGGGCTAACAATACAACTTAGAGAGGGTGAATAGGTCGTTCAAGAACTATGAAAACATTTGCGGAAGAAAACGAATTCAATTTCAAACATCGACAAAAACAAATTGCAGAAATTAGGTGCATGTACTGCTATTTAATACGTGGTGGTGATGAATGAGTAATGTAAATAGTGAAGAGATAGAATATATTGCAAGTACAAATATATAGTGGTTCAAATTTATCCCCAAGCCTAATCCACTCCTAACACTAACAGCCATAACAAGGCTAGAATCCATTAATAATCTTCAAGATATGTTACTATAAGCAAGTACTGCCTTTCTAGTAGATCACACTATCAAGACTAACTTATTGCCATCATTCTTGTACACATAGCTCTAGGTCATGTTCAAATTTCATATTGTTCATGCATTGTTTAGGCGGCTTATCAAGTCATCATGCATCATTTTCTAGCTTGCTTATGACTGATTTGCACGATTTTGTGATTGTCACTATTCGATCAACTCGACATCTTTTAGAAAGTCTTAGGATATGTCTTAACCTTTCCAATGATGCCAATTTTGCATTATTTGCATATCATTTGACTTGTTTGATATTTTTGTCAAATTTGCCTAGAAATCTGTTTCTAGTGAAATGTGGAATGCTTGCTCTACTTTTGTTGAGTCATATCTATTTTTATTTTTGTATGAATTTTTCGATGGGGATTTTGAGGTCAAGTCCCTAACGAAGTTTGTTCATCTTTCTCTTGTTTATATTGTGATAAAATTTCGAATCTTTTAGACTTCATTTACTAGGACAAATCATTATTGATATATCCTGATACCTTGTTTTGTGTTCTTGAATTTTTATAAATTCTTATGTAGCTCATCTTCGGAAAGTCTTTTCATGAAAGGAAACTAATGGAAATGTTAACATAACCAAGTCCCTGAAGCCTAGAATCTCCAGTTGCGTAAATATCGAAGGACCGCTCTTGATTCTCGATTGGTTTTTCTACCTGATCCCATAAAACAAGGCTATTAACGACTCTTAACTTTTATTTAGATTGTCTTAAACAACTCAGATAATAAATGAATCTGTTGTGAGGGGTATTGGTCTTGATAAGATTCACCATAATTTAGCATACTCGATGTGGAAATCTCCTAAAAGATGAAGTAATGACATATTTATAGATGAGAGTACTATTGAGAGGGCTAACGGTACCTGTAAATTCGATATTCACATCCGATCTCCTTTTCAAGGTGTATCACTCGTGTGGATGTGAATCATGACAACTTCCACTATCATGCGACGTATGTTCTTGAGAGAGCTCATGACATTGATCAAGCGAATGCACATGGTCAATCTTGAAAGATGAAGTGATGACATCTTTTGGGACACATAGCGTGAGAGATCTCCTATGGTCAAGTACCCCCAAACTTAACCTCTTTCTCCCCCTGCCAAGGGATGCGAGGGGTTGGGTCGCGACACCTAGAAAAGTCTTCAGTCATCGGATAGCAAGACCTTTCTCTTCGATCCCTAGATGAGGCTTAAAAATCGGAACTTTGACACAGATACTCGTCCCGTTGAGGCAGCTAAGTCGTTGCCAAAAAATTACGCATTCCCTCATACCCGCTTGAAATCTCCCCTTTGCGATACTAGCTCCGATATTGATTTTGAGATTGGAGTAGACCCCCAAGATACCGAACCCTTTGGGAAAACCGGATCGTGTTCTCTGAACCTTTGAGCTTCTGCTTCAGCTGCAAGAAGATTCTGGAAGAGGGAAAAGATATTTACATGTACAGGTCCGATAATTGTATTGCTATGCATTGTGAGCTTTATTTATATAATGTGTATAAATTTCCAGAAAAATGGACATCTTTTGATATTTTTAAAGCATGCGTAAAGTTTGAGTGATTTTCTGGAAAACGCCCTGAAATTCCAAGATTTTCTCGGAATAGAACAACTTTATTTTGAAAATTTGAGACAGTTCAAAAGTCCTTTTATACAAAATCTCTAAATTTTAAAAATGTTCATTGTGGTCTAATTTAGTAGCCTGTAAAATTTGAGGTCCTGATTGCAAGATTGAGAGGTCCTTGTGTGCAATAAATCGAACGAAGTCTGTTTGGCCTTCGAAACTGTTTTTCAACTGAGTCTTGGGTGGAAGGGAAAATCGGTTGGTTTTTAGCAGAAGTTCAAAACATAAAAGCTGTGGAGGACACAATTTCCTAACTGTCTGTCAATTTTGGTGCGCTTTTGAGTGTGTTTGATATTTTTCTCGCATTTTTTGAATTCACGGATCAAACCAGGTCAAATTTGAATCACTGAGTCCTTTTGCATAAATTCAGATTTTTCGGGTTAGAACCAGTCCGAGTAGTCTTCAAGAATTTTTGAGTGGACACTCTAAGCTTTCTAACCATGCGTGAACCTTTGTGATTGGACTTCGTTTGATGGGTCAATCCCATTAAAACCGATTTCGTCCGGTTTGGCAGTTAAAGGGACCCTTTAATGGTTCACTCACTCTTGTTTGATTGAGAATCAAGGTCGATGGACCTAAATATATATGTTTACTTTGATGTCTATGTATGTGATTTTTAGATGTATGGATAGGTGTGATGCATGGCCTGATGGGTAGCCGCTTGGGATTGATTAGATCGGAATTTAGGAATTAATTGATCTTGACCATCCTTATGTGAATGCAAACGGTGGCCAGTTGTCATTAACCATTAATTAATCAATCCTAGTCAATAGTGGGTTTGGATAATCGAAATGCATGAAAGCAAAGGCCAATCTCGAGGCCAAGTCATTGTTTGTTGAATGAATGGTCTTCCTTTACCTCGATTGTTTGCTTGCATATTATTTGTTTCGATTAAATGGAGGATTAGACATGTACTCGACATCCATGAGATGATCTGTGGAGGTGGTGGCTCAAACTCTTGAAGATGGTGGTTTAAGACCGATGTCCAATCCAGTCACGTTTTATAATACCGAACATGTCTTGGGTTTTCAATCGGTTTTATAATAATTGCCCGACGAGTTGCAAGTTTTCTTTTACTGCACTTAGAATAGCTTGTTCTTTCCTTACATCGATTTTTTATTATCACAGTGTCTTTCTTTACGTTGTGGGTTTCATTTATCGAAGTTAAGATTAGAAATAGCCTGGATTTTAAACGAACCCACCTACAAGCATGTCGCATGATTGCTTAGTGAATTTTGGACCTCTTTACCATGAAAATGATAAATACAAATGCATGGTCACTTAGATAACATCCCAACAAGTTTGGTACCGAAATGGCATTAATAGAGACGTTAGTGTAACCTAAGCTGCTAAACCCAATAATCTCTAGTTCCGTAGAAATCAAGAAGAACCTTCCACTTTTCTATTGGGTATTTAGCCAATCCCTAAAAATGAGGCTAGTGGTGACTCATAGATAATATTCAAGGTGTCTAAAAGAACTCTAAAATCAAACTCTTGTCACACAAGATATGGGCTTGGAAGAGCCCATGTTTATGATTGATAACCCGTTTGCAGTGTTAGCAAATGATGGTCCGTCCAAATTTGTTGTTTGTACGAACCATTTGGGCTATCTCATAAGCAATTTCCTCTAAACCCCCAATGCCTGAGGGGCCGAAACCCCGCACAACGGACAAGGGTTGTGACGTCAATAGCTCTGTTAATTAGGGGTGATCTAGTCCACGGTGGGTAAGGTCTAGACCTGGACCCTGTACCTGCCCCTGTTATAACTGGTTCCCATTTTCTGGACTCTATACCTGACCCTATTTGTATTGGATCCTGTACCCGATCCATCATGTTTTTCCGATCCGATTCTAGGGTCAACCTTGTTTCCACTGGAACCTGTTTTATGATCTCCTAATATCCTACACGACTTTGAATTTTATATTAATAAGCGAGAAAATAACGTAATCCTCCTAATTTATATTGAAACATTAAGCATTGGTAATAAATTAATACATAAACTTTTTGACTAAACGAAAAATTATAATAAATAAAATCATAAGGCAAAGAATTAGCAACAAACATGAGTATAATATTAGTCTTATTCCCACAACTATTACATGAAGTTACTCATTTATGCAAGCATAAATCCTCTTACAAATAAGAAATTAGGCAAGCCAATTCATGTAATACACAAGAATTTGGTGGTGGCGAACACCCTCCATCCATCAGACGGTGCGAGAGGGAGCCAGTGAAGGAGGGAAGCAAGTGAGGAAGATGAATGATGCCGTGTGTGTTTGAGATAGCCAAGAAGAAAAATATCGTGTGATTGTGAGAATAAGAATAGAAATCAAGAGGAAAAAAAAAGCGTTTTTGACCTCTACTTACAAAACCCGTTCCAGAAAACTGGTCTAGGAACCGGTTTCCGGGTGGGTAATTACTCGGAACCTTTTCCCGGACCGGTTTAAAACGGTTCCGAATTTTGGGAACCGGTTCCTGGATCGGTTTCAATGGGAACCGGTTCTCGACCTTGTTTTCCGGGTGAGCAGGTTTGGGAACCGGGTATACCCGGTCCAATTGCACACCCCTACTGCTAATTTCAGCAAATTGATTAGGTCATACATATACCGAACTGTGAGTTCTCCTATGTCTTTTACGATATCTGAGATTCTAATGAGAGTCAGGATCCAATGGCTGAAAATTGACATGCTTATTCCGGATGATTTTCAGCGTGATAACAAACAAGAAGACCGGTCGCTTTAATTTTGACTGCCCAAGATTAATGCAAGTGGATCACTAGATTACTCTCGGATCTCTGGTATAACGTAATGGGAATCAATATGATGTTTATATGTAACCCAGGTAACGGAAATTGTCCCTTTAGGGAAATGATAGGCTCTTTCGTGTTCCCGTTTAGTTTTCTTGTCATAATAGATCATATGATGTTGCCAGTTATAAGGAAATCAAAAGGCGTAATTTAATTATATTGGGGTGATGCAAACGTGAATGTACTGAGTATATTTGTCTTTTTACCAGATGTCCCCGGATCCGGACATTGGTGGCTTCAATTGGCGAATGCCGACATAGGATATTGGCCCCACTAAATATTTACTTTTTCAAGCACAAGTGCGGATTGGGGTCACTTGGGGCAAAGAGAGTCAACACGGAACCTGATGGTAATCATACGACAACGCAAATTGTAGCGGCCACTTTCCTTCTGAAGGATTCAGGAAATCGTCCAATTTCCTCCACCTTCAATATGTTGATGCCAACTTGATGAACAAGGATGCAGACAATGCTGTAACGATGGCGACGAACCCTGAATACTATGATTTGCAGATCATGGGTAAGACTCCCCAATACGGGATCAATGTCTTCAACGGTGGTCCCGGGTTTTCAACTCAGTGTTTGAAGCAGTAAATTAAAAGACCTCCCTGGGCCATACATTATGCCCAAATAGTTTTGAAATGGTGTCCGGAAGTTACCATCTTTTATTGTTTTTGGAAGTACAATCACATTGCTTTTATATGCATTGTCGGTTTACGATTTCAGTTGACGAGCTAGCATTAACAGGAAATCAGTTGTGAGTTTCCACCAGAGCCCCGGGAAGTTCATGTCTTAGCACATCTCCCTTAAGAGATGGCATATTATGTCTAGAACGTTAATTTCTTCCGTGTTTCAATATTAGAGGGGAGTAGATTCTCAGCAGAAGCTTTGCAGCTTTGGCTATTTTTTGTTGCATCTTCGTGTATTGTTAACGTGTGTTTTCTTTTTTCTTTTTTGGATATTGGAGTTTCATTACCATTTTCGAAGAAGGAAGGAATTAAGAGTTCTTGCCCTTTGCCACTGAGGCAATTTCACTCCTTACCCTATATATATGTGTGTGTGTGTGTGTGTGTGTGTGTGTGTGTGTATAGATACTTGCCATCAATGCGACATTTTAATTGCCAATCCAAAATGAGAATCTTTTAGACATACAAAAATTGATTGGTTTTTTTTTCATATGTGGAAAAAAAAATGAGAATAGAAGGATAAGGCGTGCATGTTTTTATTTTTGTTCCTAAACTGTTCCGGGAACAGAAATAAAAAAAAAAGTGTTTTGTTAGAGGAACAATTTTTGAATAAAAAAAAGTGTTTGGTAAACTTGTTAGGAAATAAAAAATGAATAGAAACACGTTTGGTAAATTTTATTCTTTTTTGGTTTCTTTCAATTTTTTTAATATTTTTATTTTATTTTTCATTTTTTCCTTTATTTTTATTTTTTTCTTTTTTCAGCCGATCGCCGGCCTCGCGCGGCCGGCCGATTTGGCTTGAGCCTCGCCCGGCCACGCGAGGCTCGCCCAGATCCGGCGAGTTCGCCGACCTTCGACGGCGTCGCCGGCCATGGCCGAGGCCAATGACCGGTGAAAGAAAAAAGAAGAAAAAAAGAAGAAGAAAAGAAGAAGAGAGAGAAGAAGAAACGTTTCTTCAAAATTGTTTTACGGAACAAAAAGTAAGTTTTTTTTTGTTTTCTTTTATTTGTTCTTTTTGTGTTCCATGAACAAAAGAACAAAAAAAAAAAAAGTAAAACGCAAAGCAAACGCGTTTATGTTCTTTTTTGTTCTCGGAAACAAAAAAACAAAAAAGTGTTCCAGAAACACTTTTTAGGAACGTTTCCATGCAGCCCCATAAATCCTGGATTACCAAATCTTGAACATTTCCTTTCATGTGCAAAAGCCAAATCCATACTTGCCGAAAGAAGATTCATTTTCTTCCCTCCAATTACCAAATCTTGAACATTTCCTTTCACGTGCAAAATCCTAGTCCATACTTGCCGAAAGAAGATTCATTTCCTTTCACTGGGATTCGCCCCAGTGGCCACCCTTCCAACATGGAAGGGGGAGGTGAGGGGTTCAAATCTTGAACGCGTAAATTTTCCTTTCCCACGCAAGAGGTAAGACAAAAGTCTGAGAGTGAGTGTAGAGTGGAATAGAGTAGAACTGACCAAAAAAAAAAATCCTTTTGATTACCAAATCTGAAAATTTTCTTCCTTGTGGAAACGGTATTCCACGGCAGGCTGTCAATGATGATTACCGAGATTTAGATTTGAGGTCTACCAAGGGGATGTGATTTATGTGTATATAAGGAAGAACATTGTCTTGTCTCATCTTCAAAAACACTCTGTTCTACAATGGCAATCGTAAGTCCACGAATGCACCTTTCCAAATGGTTGGTTTTGATGATAAGTATTATCAGTATGATAAGCAATGGGCGTGCTTGAGCGAGAATCCCTGTATCAAACAAAGTTACAGGTTTCGAGAAGCCTAAAGGAACAGTAAAAACCATTGAGGTCATTCCTAAACTCTACCCATTGCTCTTTCAACTTTATTTTTCTCTTTTAATTATGTTCCCTTTGCTAAAATAATTTATAAGAACTTACTGCAGAGTCATGAAAGTGGTGAAGTGATCGATTGTGTTGACATTTACAAGCAACCCGCTTTTGATCATCCGCTTCGCAAGAATCACACCATACAGGTTTTTGTTCCCTCACTTACCCCGGTATTCTGTCCAGTGCTGCTCTTGCGAAATTTGTAGTTAACAGTAGAAAGGGCAGCGATGACGGTATGAGTACCTTAATGATGAGGGCCATCATAGAGCAATTCTAGGAGAAAGATATTTCGATATTAGAGGTTGTCTAAGAAATTCAGGTTGTTCTAAGTCGGAAGAATTGTCATCCGACCTTATATATGTTCGCCCACCTTATTTGATAATCGCTAAAGCTGGCACGTTTATGAATAGACGAACCCAAGCTCCAATCGGAAAGCGAATGAAGCGGGATATGTGAGAGGTGCAGTCCGTCAAGTTTGGTGGAAATACGGTAAATGCCCTAAAGGAACGGTCCCCATCAGAAGAGTGCAAAATGGTACCACTCGTCACGTTAAACGGTGGACTTCACGCCTGAAGCGGCTCAATTTGAGCGAGAATGAATCCGATGATGAATCCAATGATGATGGTGGTGAACATAGAGTATGTGCAAATACATCACGATATCACTTATTGTGGCGTTAATTTTCAGTTGAGTTTTCGTTTATGTGCTGATCCTTAAAGTTCACTTCCTTAAGAGTTTGTTGTATATTGGTCAGTACGCCATAGCAACTATGAGCGGCGGCAAGTACTTGGGAGCTCAAGCATACATTAATGTGTGGAAACCTGAAGTAGTGGACGATGAATTCAGTTTGGCTCAAATTTGGGTCACAGCAGGCCCTCGTGAGGAAGTGAACACTGTGGAGGCCGGATGGATGGTAAGAACTAAGAATGATTGAATCCAAAGATTTTAGCATAAATGGCATTCTAAATGTGTAGATTTAGAAGTTGAGAATTTGTATTTTTATTTTAGGTTAACAGACAACGAAGTGATAGCGGGCTCCCAGAGCTTTTCGTATTCTATACGGTGAGTTCATAACTCTTCTGACAGCTTACGATTCACCAAGCTTTCACAAACATATTAAACATTGACATGCTTTTCTTGGGTGGACTTTAGGGTAATGGCTATAAGACAGGCTGCTACAATACAGATTCAAATTGCCGTGGATTAGTACTAGTACCTAGCCAATTTGCTTTGGGTGCTGCGCTTGAAGAGTTTCCACCTATTATGGATCTCAATATGAATTAAAATAGCCTTGGTTAAGGTAATGGAACAATCTTCTAGGTAAATATACACGGGATACTTTCGAGCCTTCTGTCTTATAACAAAAATATTTCAGAATCAGCGATACTGGATCGTGGTGGCTGCAAATTGAGGACAATGAGTATAGGATATTGGGAAAATGATGTCTTCACTCATCTAAATGGCTATGCCGATCGAATTGACTTTGGCGGAGAGGTAGCCAGGAAACAAAAGGGTCCTACACCTACGTCAACGCAAATGGGGAGCGGCCATTTCCCTTCTGAAGGCTTTGCAAAGGCGGCCTATTTCCGCAGTATTAAATTCTACAACGACGGATTAAATATAAGAGACCCGGAGAATCTCATGAAGGCTGTGACTAAAGCCGAATGCTATGATGTCAAACGGGAGTACTTCGACGGCACATATGAAGCTCATTTCTATTATGGGGGCCCCGGACTTTCAGCTCAGTGTGCAAGTTATTGATCATATTATAATATGCTTTTTTTTTAAATTATTAAATAAGGCTCTATCAAATGTTTTGCAGTGAGTACACCAATGCTTTTGAAGGAATCACTGCTCGGGGGTTCGATGTACTTAATTTACTTAAAGTCACTTATGAACCGGTAATCATTTTGAAAAGAGAGTATATTGGTCATAATCACGCTTTTCAATTACAGCTCCTTCTTTTGAATAAAGTACCTGAAACGGTTGGAATGAATGGAGCAAACAATCACAGCTCAGTAGTATATCTCTTTTAAACGGATCGAATATTCACTATGCATACTTATAAAACCATACTATAAACTCAATAATCCCAAATCCGATAGATAATATAAGCACAACTTTAGATATAAGTTATTTCCTTTCAATAGATGTTCATACTAATGCGATCAAAATGAACAGTGAAATACGCGTTCACATTAAAGGTAAAATACTTAAATACTCATTATTCTCAAATTTATTTCATATATGTACAGTAACTAGAGCGGGTAATATCTTTCCCCAAAACTTTATACATATTAGAAAAACTCATTTAAAGCAACAACATCAAATCATAAGTTAATGAGCTATACCTTTGATCATTTCATATCGGATATCAATGGTCTATAATATCAACAAATTTACTTGAAGAGTTATGCAAATCGACTCTTATTTACTGCATAAAAACCTTCAACTACTCATGTTCTTACTAACACGTTGAGTGAGATCATTGATCACTTTATTTCAAAATTTGTTCATCTTGCATCACGGGACAATTAACTCCTAATACACCCAAGACAGGATTCATAAGGTCGTCATATTAAAATGATCATTGTGCACTTACAATCGCAACACTAAGATAAAGATCAACTTCTTTGAATTCCAACCTCAGTTGTCTCCGAAGGCAAGTTGTCTCTAGCATAAGTGGTTTCCAAACTAGAACTTATCTTTAATCCACAAATCTTAATAAACAATTTATCACTTAAAGGATCATCACTTAATATTGAATGCCCATAACTTCCTAGATAACCAGGATAAGAACTTATCTATTTTTCATCAAATTCAAGGAATCTCCAATTCTCAAACATAAAGGTTCATCACTTGCAACTTCTGATTTAAGCACTTGCATTACATCATAATTTCAAACAATAATACAACTGAAATTGACCATGCCTAGTAGTTCCACGAAGCTCTTTAACCTCTTCTTTGTTCCAGGTAGATGAAGGTTCTAGTTTCGACAGATGGACAAGGGCTTCCCTATATTGGACCATGAGTTCTTTAATATTTTCAAAACTTATAACTTGCAAGATTCAGGACCCAAACTTGGCATGTCTATTTTGGATAGCTTATAGGTTGATGACCATGAAGACACCGGTTGTTACAATCTTGAATGTCCTGGGTTTGTGCAAATCAATTGTAACCTGCCCAATGCCCCAGCACGTAGGCTCGAGTTCACAAAAGCTGAGCGCGGGATCCAGGTACTCGAGCTTGGATCCCAACACCCAAGCCCGGGTCCACGAAGATTGTGCCCCGGTCCATTGAGGTTGGGCCAAGGACCCAAGTGCCCACACTGAAGTCCATCAAAGACTAGGCCCTAGATCTCAGTGTCCATGCCCTAAACCCTAGTGCCTTGGTTGAGGTCCATCAATGTTGGATCTGGGATTCTAGTGTCCATACCTGGATCCCCGGCTATCCATACACAAGTTACCAACGCTCGAATAGTGCATGTCTATTTAGAAAAATAAAATTAGATATTCAATACCCAAACAATGAAAAATATTTTCTAGTTCATTATTAAGTTTCAGTCAAACACAAGAAATGGAGCCAAAATATCTCTCTTGGAAGACTGAACTACTTGATTTACTGCCTTAATTAAGAAAGCAGATATGCCATTTGTCCACGCCATCAGAAGTTCTTTTCTAGTCCGGCCAGATATGCTTTCATATACGAGTTTTCAATTTTATTACTTTTCCGTATGTTAATAAAAGACAATATTTATGTTCAATCAATGCAATGAATACAGACGAATAATACAATGGGTTCTGATGAAAATATTATTGTGTTGACGTTGTTTCATTGCGTCTTCGGAAAGTAAAAGCTTCTGATTATTTACTCGAAATTTTCTATTTAAAATTGATTTCTTTTGCTATGCATTGGACAAAAAAGAGAAGATTTTGTCAAGCAATAGAAGGCCGAAGAGATGAATTCATTCGACCAAAAAAAGATTGATGAATTCTATCTTTTTTATTATCACAGATGGGTTGTAGGACATAAACGCCCATATTCCTGGAGTCAACCTATGCTATATTGCACGCATAGACGAAATGAACGATGGAATAAATGAGAGAGAGAGAGAGAGAGAGAGAGAGAGAGAGGAGTGCAGTACAAGTGTTCTCACAAGCACACGAGAGAGCTTGAGAAGAACACGTTTTTAGCTGCATTTGGATCTCCTTGTTCATCTTCTTCTTCTTCTTAACATTATCATCTCTGGAGAAGTTCGTGTAGGAATGAAAAAAAGAAAAAATAGAATGCCCAGGTGGGTTCTTTTGTTTTTCACTCTCTTTGCTCTTCCCTTTTGTCTAACAGATTATGCTATAAATCTTCTTGGAATGTCCAGATGAACGATCGAAGGTCCTTATTAGGGTGCACGAGGTGTGGAGTTTCTGGTGTTCTTGTCCATGAAAGCGCTTGTTTCCCTTTCTTCACTAAATTCATCCTGGTTAATGTGGTAACTGCATTTCATTTGCGAACCTCATAGCTATAAGGGAAATGACTAAGAAGGCGCAAGTTTATTCTAGATTATAACTTTTTTGGGTTTGATCTTTTCTACCGTCAAAGCCATGTGCTATTTCTGGGAATTATGGCGAGAAAATATTTTATGTTGGTTGAAACTTTTGACCATATTTCGATGTGCTTTCCTAATAAAATGATCTTTTCATCTATCTGTAGCGTAGTTTCGAATGTCTCACTTCTTCAACCCCTTCACAGTTATGTAAATATTATTGCCCTTCACATTTAGGAAAGAGGGCCAGGTCAGTGTTGCAAGATCACCAGATGGGTCAAAGAGCAGTTGCTAATCCTGATTGCGAGCTCAATTTGAATTCTAAAAGTGATGCCTTGTTCAATATCCCTGGCCGATTTGAGTGTTTGGCCCCTAAGAAACTATCGAACTCTGACTCAGCCAATAGTCCCTATCGCTTATCTTGATTTCTAGGCATTCTCAACTCTGACCAAACCTAACAAGTCCCCTAGATCATCTCATCGTAAAGAAATTTGGGCTTGTGACAAAGTAGGCTTAAGCATTGTAGATTCTCTTCAGGATCGTGCTAGAGCATTGCCTGGAAAAGTTATCAAGTCATTGAATAGCAAGACCATTCTTTTCGGTCCCCAGATGAGGCTTAGAAATTTGAATTTTGAAGCACATGCTCGTCCAATTGAGGCAGCTAAGTCACTGCCAGAGACTTATGGGCTCCTTCATACTGGTTCAACATCTCCCCTCTGTGATAATTAAAATGATTGAAATTCAGAAGTGATAGAGCTCATAGGTGAAGTGCTCTATATGCATACATGTGACTGACACTATTTTGCAACGAATTACAAGTGGAAGGTAGTAAGGAACAACTTGATTATCTGTGATAGAGCTCTGTTAAAAGCTGATCCATTTTTGGAAAGTCCTAGAAACTGTTGGGGAAATTTGATTGTTGAAGAAGATGGAGAAGTAGTAATAGACTCTTGATACTTTAATATGTGATGCTGATCATTGTCCTTGAGGTATTATTTACCCCCACTATTGTTGCTGACGACAGAACAAATATACCTCTTGGACATACACCAAAGCCGCAAAGAAACGAATTTAGCAATTACTTGAATTTCTCTTGGAATTTCTCCTTGAATGTGTCAAGATTACGTGTATGAAAAGAAATGAAGAGAGAGTTTTGAAAAAGAAGCATTTATGAACGATTGTGGTTATTATAAATAATATGTGACTTGATGTCTATTTAAAAAAAAAAAAAAACCATCTACACATCTCTTGGAATTAAGTACCATATCTCCAAATATCACCACTCTTCATTTCAAGAATAATTTCTTCATAACTACCGATAACTTTCCTTTGGGACAAAATGTCACCTCTTTCCATAATTAAGAGTCACGTCTTCTTTGATTAAGAGTCATGTATTCTCTGATTAGTCACGTATTCTCTTAAGCAAGAGACACCTCTTTTATAATAATAAACTAGTTTAACAATCTTCCTCTTAGTTTGTTATCTACATTAATTTACATAAATTCAAACACACAAGAATATATTTGTTAAGATTTGAGCCTTCAATTAGTGCAAATAATTCCATTAACAAAATAAGTGGTAAAAAAAACTTTGAACTATGATTCCACTTATTAATCAAATTATCATGCATATGAATTTATGCACATTTGATTAGAAATTTCCTATGCCTAAGCACTTTTATGGCCTTGTGCTCCTCTTGCAATCATGACCATTTACAAAAGTTCATTCGACTTTTGTTAGAAGCAGTGCCACTTCTTATGCTCATATAGGTGATGTTCCTAAGTTTGTTACTTTAGCATTGCCTTGTTAAAACCTTGAACTTCATTAAGATTGTTTTCTTACACTCATCCTCCTAACTTTCCATGAGTACTAACCTTGAGCCCTGGTACTCGATCACCGTCAAGGTACAATAGCTTGTTGTTACCCATTTAACTTTAATAATTTAGTTAGAAATTATAAAGTAGGGTTTCCACTATACTTGACTATTATTAATTGGCCTAAGACCCATTCCCTTTGTAGTACTACTTATTAAACCTTTCGAGAGTCTCTTAGTGAATGGATAAGCCAAGTTATCATTTACCCAAACATAAATTACTAAAATAAATCCATCGGTAATTATTTATCTGATATACTCATGTTGCAAACTAAAATGTCTAGAGTTCCTATTGTATATTTTATTATTTTCCCTAAACATAGTTACCTCACTATCACAATGTAAAGAAATAGTTGCCATTAGTTGTGGCCACAACTCTATATCCAATAACAAATTTTGTGGCTATTTAGCTTCTTTATCAACTGCCGATAGTGGTATAAATTCAGATTCTATCGCTGAATGTGCTATATATCTTTGCTTCTTTGATGCCCAAGAGACTACACCATTTACAAGTTTGAAAATCCATCCAGATGTTAACCTTTTATCAATCATGCTAGTTATCCCACTAACATTTAAATATCCTTTTAGTACCGCAGGTTATCTTTCATAAAATAGACCATAAATGCATTGTTTTCTTTAAATAACCAAGAATCTACTTAAAGCCTTCCAATGCACAATACTAGGATTACTAGTAAATCTGGATAATTTACACACAAAAAACGTTGTTCCATATACACCTCATCTTTTAATTTACTATTTAGAAAAGCCATTTTAATATCCATTTGATGCACATGCAATTCATAAATTGATGCTAAAGCTAATAGAACTCTGATTGATGTAATTCGAGCAATGGGTGCATATATATCAAAGTAGTCAATTCTCTTTTTCTACTTATAACCCTTTGTCACTAACCTTGCTTTAAAGGTTCGTAGCATACCACTAGGATTATACTTTCTTTTGAATACCCATTTGCATCCGATTGGATTTGATTTAGGAGGCAAGTCAATTGACGTACATGTATTTTTAGTAACAATGGAATCCATTTCATCATTAATTGCTTCTTTCCAAAATTATGCATCTCTAGATGCCATTGCCTTACTAAATGTCCTTGAATTTTCATCCAAGTAAAAGAACATGGGTGATTTATTCACAACCTTTTCTCTATCTCCTTCTACTAGAAGAGTTACAAAATTGGAACCAAAATCTTTCATTTTCTTCACTCTATGACTTCTCCTTGGTTCACTTGGAGAATCAAAATAGTTTTCTTTTAATTGACAAAGTATTGGTTGCATAAATTTTTATTTGTGAATATGCTGAGGCATCACTTTAATCTTTAAGAAACTTGTGTTCAAGAAATTCAACATCTCTTGATTCCACAATAACATTCGATTTAACACTTAATAAGTGATAAGTTTTAGAATTTCCAGCATATCCAACAAACACACTTTTTAATGCCCTTGGTCCTAATTTGGTTCGCTTAGGATTAGGAATTCTATAGTACACAAGGCATCCCCACACTTTAAAGTATTGGATATTCGGTTCCCTTCCTTTCATCTGTTCGTACGGAGATATCTTAACTTTCCTTGAAGGAATTTTGTTGTGAATATGGCATACAGTAAGAAGTGCTTCTTCCCAAAAAATTATTAGCAATTTTGCTTGTAAGATCATTGAATTAACCATATCTACCGAAATTTGATTATTTCTTTCTGCCAATCCATTTTGTTGTGGTGTATAAGGCACACTTACTTGATGCACAATACCATTTTCCTAACAAAATGCAAAAAAAAATCTAATGAGAAATATTCTCCTCCGCGATCACTTCTCAGAACTTTGATTTTTGCATCATTTTGATTTTCAACTACAGCCTTATCTATCTTGAACATATCAAAAGGCTTGATCCTTTGATCTCACTAGGTAAACATGAGTATATCTAGAGTAATCATTGATAAATGTAATAAAATAATGATTTACACCTCTAGTCAATACACCATTTAATTCACAAATATTAGAATGCACCAGTTTAAGTACTTTACTTGTAAACATATTTCACAATCATTCTTATCTAAATTGTCACATGATATCATACCAATTTTATTCATTAATTTCAAAGTACTATATCCAACACGTGATAATCTATTATGCCACAAGGAAGATGACTTGAGCATATAAATAGAGATGATATTCTCATTAATACTTAACTTAAACATTCCATTACATGAGTACCCTTTCCCAACAAGTATCCCATACTTAGATGGCATAAGCTTATCAACTTGTAAGATAACCTTTATTCCATTCTTGCACAACAAATTTGTTGATACAAGATTCTTATGAATATCAGGAATGTATGGCCCATTAATCGAAGTCAATTTCTTTCCAAAAGTGAATTGCAATTCAATTGTGCCTGTCCTAAAACAATTGCAATATTGTGACTTCCCATCAACACTTGTTGTTCTTTTTCCATAGGTGTATAAGATTTGAATTGCTTCTCATCATTGCAGATATCACAGTTATACTGGAATCAAACCACCAATCCTTTGAATAATTCATAGTTGCTATGTTTAATTCAGTCACCATCCCAATTTGCAATTGAGAGACCAAAGCAACTAATTGTTGATGTTTTGCTCCACAATATTTGTTGTTGTGTCAACCTTTTGCTTTTTCCTGTAGTGACACTCCTTCTTGTAGTGCCCTTTTTTACCACAGTAAAAGTAGGACTTGTCCTTCTTGAAGGTGTTGTTGTTGCCATGCTTGTTGATGTTGTTGGTGTCAACGAATTTTCTCTTGTTCCCTTTGTATTTTCTTTGTCTCTACTCATGTTGTCATTCTCAACAAAATGCACTTTATTTGCAACTCCTTTCACATAATTAGCCTCACGTTCTTGAGAACCTTCCTCAATTTTAGTATGTTTTATCAAATTATTTATGGTCAGGTTCTCAATTGTATAAATAAATTTCTTTCAATAATCATTCTAAGTTGAAGGCAATTTTAAAATAATTGCAGCAACTTGAAGATGGTCAGAAACTCCAATCATAAGGTCATTAAGTTTGGCAACATATATTTGTAATTCCTCCACTTGCTTAGAGATGTAATTTCCATTAACCATGATAAATTCAAAATATTTTAGAGCAATAAATCTAGCAGTTCCTTGTTTGTCGGTATTGTATTTGGTTTCTCAATCTATCAATACCTTGTTCATATAAAAAAGTATTGAGAATCCTTCCTCGGCACCTCTTTTCCTCATCCTCGCGCCTTTTCCTTATAGCTTTGATATCATCAGAGTCATCATCTTTTGGATTAGGGATAGTGGGTAAGTTGGGGTTGAGGATGTAGAAGTACATAATTCAGATAGAAGAAGAATCATATTATCCTTCCAACGGATGAAATTAGTTTCCTTATAAGGATGGATTCACAATCTGTCATGATTGTGAGCACTTGATACAATTGATGTCTCCATCTTTATAACAATTATACCTTAAGATTGTTGGGGAAATTTGATTGTTAAAGAAGATGAAGAAGTAGTAATAGATCCTTGATGCTTTGATGCTTGATGATGATTACTGTCCTTAAAGTATTATTTGCCCTCACTATTGTTGTTGCTGAGTTTAGAATAAATATAACTCTATGATATACACTAAAGCTGCAGAGAAACGAGTTCAATAATTACTTGAATCTCTCTTGGAATTTCTCCTTGAATATGTTAAAACTGCGTGTATGAAAAGAGAAGAAGAGAGAGTTCTGAAGAGGAAGCATTTATGAATAGCCGTGGCTATTATAAATAATATGTGAATTGGTGTCTATTCAAAGAAAATCGATCAACATATCTTTTGGAAGTAGGTACCTTATTCCCAACCATCGCTACTCTTCATTTCAAGAATGACTTCTTCGTAACCACTGATAACTTCCTTTTGATCAAGAGTCATGTATTCTCTTAAACAAAAGACACCTTACCACTTTGATAATAACAAACTATTTCAACACCTAGAATTAACCAGCACGCTTATGCAATATTCAACAAGCTTGTAGGGGAAGTCTTCCACATTCAATGCTTGTGATTGACACTATTTTGCAAAAAAGCGAAAAGGAAGATGTGAGGAGTGAGAAGACGATGAAGACTCAACAAGAAAGGCATTGATTTCAGCAGCCCTTCGATTTAAGCTAAATAAAGAAGACTTGAGGTTTTAAGATTTCTTCAGTAGAGAACTAATGAGAGCTTTACCCACAATAGGAAAGGCATTGTATCGAGCTAGTAGAGGTAAAACTATAACGATTTCCGGTTCAGTGATTCAAATAATTCACATGCTAACTCTAACATAATTTATTAGTTTTTTGAATTTTCCTTTTTTTCTTTGCTTTTTATGTATTTTTCTTCTCGCAATGTGCGAGTCATTAACAACCCTCATCATCCGTGCAAGCCTTACAAGACTAGGCAAGGGTTGCCTCCCCCTAGCTTGGTGGGGCCGAGAAGGCGAGTGAGGGCCTTTGTGCCCTAGCTGATCACACCCTAGCTGACCACACCCTCACCCTAGGCCTTTGTAGCTAGTGGCGCGATGAAGGCCTTGGGTGAGGCCATTGCAACCTCGCCAACAAAGAAAAAAAATACAGAAAAATAAAAAATAAAAAAACAAATAAATGAAAATATTATTAAAAATATCCACGACAAAACCGTCCACATTAGTAATTTCAGTCAAAATTAGTCAGATTGACTCATTTGGCAAAATGTAAAAAATTTTAGGACACTATTAAAAAGATTAAAATATTTAAGACTGAATTAACAAAATTACAATATATCTAGACTTTTTGGACAATTTTTCCTAATTTGTCTCAAACCCAAAGAAGGTTTTGAACATAGAAAAGCTCTGAAAGGTCTTTCCTTTAGTGTGTGCACTTTTGGCGTGAAATCTGGATGGTTTAACATCTTAGACGCATCATATATGTACATACAACCATTACACTAAAAAATGTCTCATGCTAAAGATCATTTATCGACTATTTGGACAGAATATACGAAAAGTATCGATTTTAGTCAGGAGAAAATTCATACAACTATAAATTTCACTGAAGACATGATATCGCAAATGGACAAACATCATTCTATCAACCATGTTCCTCCCTAATTGTATAAGTGAAAGCAGCCCTACACTTGTGTGAACTTTCGCCCTCTCATTTCGGAATAAAAGCGCAATTATTTTCATTTGAATGACTCTCCTTCTCAAATAATATCTATATCGCGTGTCTTGACTTCATTCGCTTGTAATGCGTTTTACAATGAGTTCATAGTAAATTAGACAAGTTTATACGATTGTGTTTAAATCATGCAAGCCCCATTTTCACTGAATTATTTTGTGAAAAACCTAATCTGATCATAGAACCTTGCAGAGACACCTAACAGCATGTGCTTTGCCATATTAAGAAATCTTCAATTAATTTTAAGAAGAAAAGGACAAATGGGCGGACAGATTCTCCTACCCTAAACCTAAGATAAGGTTTTATGCCAAGTCCAAAAACAAACAGATCATTTCCCTCCTCTTTACTCAATCCTCTGCTTCCTGCAACCCTAACAATTATATTGCAATCTAATTAACTAATTTATTCATGTGATGATTACTAAGTGCTTAAGTCATATATACATTAGCATATAGACCATATCTTAGACTAGGACAATGTGCCGGTGCCTAGCGCATTAAAATAGTGAATTGTCGATTATTTTTGCAATTTAATTCCCCTACGGTTGGAATTTTTCGGTACTTGTGGTGGGGTTAAAAAGTACTTGTGGTGGGGGTTAAAAAGCTTTATTATAAAGAAACAGAGCAGAAGTATTTTTGTAATTCGATAATAAAATGAATTGAAATTGGGGTTAATGATTAATTAGTATGATGTCATTCACTTTTTGTCAGGTAGATAAGTGGCAACGTCAGACCGCTAAATTATTTTATATATGGAAGGAAAAAAAGAGGAAGCCAAAGTCCAATGTGAGTGCAAGGGTAAATTTGTTGCTCACTCTTCACACCCCCCCATCTTTTCAGTGGCCCCATCTCATTTCTAAATTCTTCATTCAGTGAACACTCATAAATAGACAAATGGATGGAATAAATTCTTCTGTCCTCTAATCATATATAATATATAAATATATATGTATGTGTATGTGTATACGTATTTATGGCAATATTGACTTTCACTATTATGCAGTTGGGCTATAATTGCTTGATTTCTTTCTTTCTTTTTTTCCATCCATTTGGAATCTAGTGCTCTTTGTTTTATTTACATTTGGGTCTCCTTACCTTTTCTAGATCATGTTAATATAAGGATAATTAATTCAATTTACCACTTAAGATACCATGACATTCAGGATATAAATCTAACTATGTATCCTAAGGAATCTCAACTAATTACATCCTTTTTAAGTTTAGATTGCATCAAATAATGCGTCAATCAAATGGTTTTGCTTTCGAGAAGCTGCACAAATTCTAGTATCAGAAGCTCACTAGTTATTATGGGAGTATTCCCATCTGTGAGTTGTGCTATTCCATTCTTTTTTCTTTTTTTTTTTATATTTAGCTACTTTTGCTGATCTAAAGTTTCCAAATATAGAAAATACTCAAGAGAAGTTAATGCCAAATCACACACAAAAAATGTAATTTTCTTCAATGTCAGTATTTGTAAAAAATGAAAAACGTAATGTAATTACATCTATAAATTATCACAGCACCAAAAGCACTAAACCTAGTAAAGAATGAGTACTGTTTTTTTGGGGCTTGAAAAAGAATGAGTACTTCACGGCCCACATTTCCAGTGGTTTACGTCAATTAAGAAAACGTAATACATTATACTATTAGTTGTGCTAATCCATTCTATTTTTATATTTAGTTACTTTTGCTGATCTAAAGTTTCCTAAAACACAAAACCCCAGTAGTTTTATAATTCAATCTACCTCTTCGAATTAAACACCAAAGCACATTTAGTTAGCTTTTACTGAACAAAACAAGTCTTTTTTTTGCTTCAATCAAAAACCGGTTGCGCACGCAAGGACTACGAAATTCATGAGGAACTTACTTGCTAGGTCTCGCCTTTCTTGAACATAAGATCTCAACGGTTCAGCACCCAACCAACTCCTTGGTTTTAAATATGAATGGACATTCACCGGAATAAATCTAGCTCTCTAATTCGTTCAAAGGCAGGTTATTTGTGCTAAGAAGAGCAAACGTGGTATTTGAGATAAAAGTGGAACGTCAAATTAGGTAATGCTCTTTATGTTCTTGCTGTGACTATTGAAGATGAGTTATTGCAGTATATAAAAAGTGCAAAGACCATGAAAGGGGCCTAGGATAAGTTGGCAGCATTGTTCGCAAGGGCCAATGATGCCAGGTTACAACGATTGGAGAATTAGCTCCTCTCAACTTCACAAGAAAATGTGATAGTAAGTCAATACTTTTCCAAAGTTAAATCTATTTGTGAAGAAATTTTAAAGTTAGATCCTCAGAATGCCATCTTTGAGACAAGGATGAGAAGAATAATAATTCACGGGTTAAGGCTGGAGTATAATAGTATTGTTACGGCCACCCGTGGATGGGCAAATGAGCCAACGTTGATCGAGTTGGAAAATATATTAGCCAATCAAGAGGCCTTAGATAGATAAATGCCTAAGATCTCAATTAAAGAAGATGAAAGTTCCCTCTTTAGTAATAAGAGAGGGCTTAAGGGCAAGAGTAGATATGATGATGGCACTAAAGATTGCAAATGGAGGGTCGTGGAAATTGGAAGAGGCAACAAGAATGGAGAAGCACTCAGCCAGGAGGAGCTCGTTGAGATCACAACGATAGCGATGATGAAGACAAGAACAACGGAAGATGTAGCAAACGGTGCTACATTTGTGGCAAGGTAGGACATATTGTTGGAGTTTGTTGGAACAGGCAAGAAGGAGATGCCATCACTTCCTGCAAGAAGGAGAGTGAAAGCGAAGAAGAATGAGACTTTCAAGTGCTTGTTGCATTGAAGGATCGAGAAAATTTGGCAACCGCTTGTATAGTTGAGTCAAATGATTCAACAATTCCTGTCACATCCTTGAAGAAGAGCAAGCCAAGGGAGAACTCAAAGAAGCAACTAATGACACTAATAAGGACTTGTGAGAAGGAATTGCAAGAGATGCGGGAGATGATAAAGAAGCCGAGAGTGGAAAACGTGAAGATGGAAAAGATGTTGAAAATGAGAGATAAAATGCTCAAGGAAAAAGAAAGGAGCTAGAGAAGTTCTGATGTGAGTTTAGGCTGCATTCGTTTCGCGGAAAATATCATGTTTCCGGAAAACATTTTCCTGGAAGTTATTTTCTTGGAAAATGACTCTATTTTCCGGTGTTCGGCCAAAATCTAAAGTTTGAGTGGAAAATATTTTCCGTCGTTCGTTAGCTCATTTGATTGTTTAGAAAAAATTATCAAAAATTAAATTTTAATATTTTTAATTGACCACAAAATTTATTTTATTTATTTATATTTTTAAAAATCGAAATTTTTATTATTTATTTTTTATTTTTTCTTTTTTCTTTTCCTTCCCTCCTTCCTCCTCCTTCTTCCTCCTCCTTCCTCCGCCGTCGCCTTCTTCCTTCTCCTTCTTCCTCCTCCGTCCGCCGTCGCCACCTCCTTCCTGCCTGACGAGGGTCGGCTGCCCAGCGGCCGACCAAGACTTGGTGGTCAAATCCGGCGAGCTTGAGGCTTGGCCGGTCTCACCCGAGCTCGTCGGATCTGGCGACAGAGCTCGAGCTCACCTGGATCCGGCGAGCCGCGAGCTCCGCCGCCAGATCCGGCGAGCTCGAGGCTCGGCCGATCTCACCCGAGCTCGCCGGATCTGGTGATAGAGCTCGAGCTCGCCTGGATCGGGAGCCCGAGCTCTGCCGCTAGATCCGGCGAGCCGCGGGCTCCGCCGCCAAATCCGACGAGTTCACGGCTCGCCACCGCACGACGAGCGGCCGGACGACGGGCTCCCCGCGAGTCTCCCGGCGCCGCCGCGGAGCTCCCTCTTGAGTCGGATCCTCCCGAGCGGCTTCGAGCCGCTAGGGAAGCGGAGCACGGCGGTGGCGGCGGCGCCCCGGCCGGAGCAGGCGGGCAAGAGCGGCCAGGGAGGGCGGAGGCTGGTCCCGGAGAAGGACGTCGTCGAAGCTGACTTCGCAGCAGGGAGAGCGAGAGAGAGAGAGAGAGAGAACGAGAACCGAAGGAAGAGAATAGGCGAGAGGCTTGGAAAATGTTTTCCTCTTTTGAAAAAAGAGGAAAACATTTTCCAAGCTGCAAAGAAGGAATTTTCCGGTCAACGGAAAATGTTTTCCTTGACCGTGATTTTCCGCCCACCCGAACACCGGAAAATATGGAAAATATTTTCCTGGAAGTTATTTTCCGCAAAACGAACGGAGCATAAGAAGTTGCAGAAGCTTAAGGAAATCAAGCCCACTATGATGTTTCCAATTGGTCAAACTAGGAGAGACAATAAACACATGAAGGAGAAAAAGAAAGGTTTCTTTGAGAAAATGGGGCCATCTCGATCTTATATCCCACGATGGGAGGATCGATGGAATAAAATCAAGGAGAAGAAATCCTTTGAGAAAAAAGGATCAAGATGTCTCCATTGAAGTGCTTTGTATGGGATTGAATCCATTGAAGCATGAAATGAAACTCACGAATGAGAGGGTTGATCAAATAAGTTCTAATCTCAAAATTCTTACAGAAGATATGTCGAAGACAAAAGATTGAATTGAGTGAAAAGAAGGAAAATGAGACTAAAGCACAAGCTGAATTGACACTGCAGAAACCCAAGCTTCATGAAACCCGATGGAAAGTCACAACAAGAGAAGCAACTAAAGATAGAACCATAGAGCCATCCACATATGAGAAAGCTTCGCAAGGTGCAGAATGGAAGAAGACAATTGAAGAGTTTGAAAGCAATATTGGCACGACTACTATATCTAAATTAAGAGAGAGTTGTCGGTGAAGGGGAGTGTTGGATCAATCACCGCCTCTCTCTAGATTATTCTTCATCTTGACAAGTTCGGCCCTCCCTCTCTCTCTCCCCTTAGAATTTTCTAGTAAATGCTACTAGACTCTAGGTTGTCTGTGGTAGGTAGAGCTTGTGGCTATAAATTGTCCAATATGAAAGATGGAAGCAAAAATCTCCCGCATGTCAAAGATAATTTGTTGAGAGAGTCGGTGGATGAAGGCTATAAATAGCCTAGCCTCATCAACCTGAGTTCACGCCTCAAATAGAAGGACAGGGGTCTTGTGTAGTAAGTGGTCTTCAAGTGTGGTGTGTAGAGTGTGCTGAGTATGTGTGAGAAGTGAGTGATAGTGGTGTATGTAGCATGTTTAGTGAGTGGCGTGAGTGTGAGAGTCTATCGTGTGCTTAATAAGAGTGGTGTAATTAAATGGTTTTGTAATATTAATAAAGAATTTATTATATTTATTATAGTCACGCTTTCGCAACTCAACATGTGGTTTGGTATTATTTTTGTTATGAGTAAAGTTATAGCTGTTCTAAAAAGTGTTACTTCTTTAGCTTTAATGAATCAATAACACTAAATGAAAATATTTTGGGAGGTATCTATTTAATATCAATCTTAATAGTAAACACTAATCTTTTGACATGTCGCACCTTTCAAGTACGACATTAATCAATGGTCTTAAAAGGAAGAAAACATTACCAAAAAAATGGTCTAGCAAGAGGCCTTCACTTTGCATACAACTAAAATATTACGGGTTGCAAGTACAATGCATTCTTTTGAATGTACTCGATTAAAGTTTTCTCGTGGTCACTTTACAAAAATAAATAGAAAAGTGAATAATAATTTAGAACGATTTGTCGGTGATGCAAGTGTTGATTTTGGAGGAAAAAAGTTACCCTACGTTAAACAAAAAAAGAAAGGAAGAAAGGGCAATTGATTGACCTAGATACACTCAATAGCAAATAATTAAATGAACGAATAAACAAATAAAGCAAGAAACACAGCATGTGACTCACGGGGTAATTGTTCATCAGAAGCATCGGGTCAAAAAGCAATGAAAAAAATATTTAGAGTTTGGGACCATAATTAACCATGTTCACCAATTAGAACTTCGGTGATTTCATACCTAAGGCTAGGAAAGTTGAGGGGTATCCTAACATTAAAGTTTGTGTGATTAATGCACATGCGAACAACCCCTTTTATAAAAATTGAAAAATGTTAAAAAGAAATCCTGGGTATTTGACAATTTGTCGAGTCTTATTAAATATACTTTGAAAACCCCTCAATTAATATGTTTTTGGTCGATTTCTAAACTCTCTTGAAAATTATGATATCCACTTTTAATTAGCATTATTAATACCATGGGGCTGTTAATAAGATGCTAAAATATTTTTTAAAAATCAACTTTTTGCTCGCCCAAAATATGCTCATGGACACAACTAAATTGATTTTTCAAAATAATCCTTTATGATGCAGAAAAAAGAATTGTGGGAAGGCGTGATGGCATTGATCATAGCTGATAAGCAATTCAAGGCATGAGGCTGAAAGTGGCGCTTATTTTCTCTTTTAGCAAGCAGTGCAGTGAAATAAAGCGAAGTGCATCATTGGGAGTCAAAGTGGCTAGGACCCACAAACCATTTTTATTGTAGAAATAAATTCTTACTATCAATGGCATTTCTTGAACGACAAAATCTTTTGCAAAAATTTTAATTTCTTTGGGACAGCATTTAGCAATTGGCACAAACTTGATGTTTCCCTAGTTTGCTTGTGTTGAAATTTGATTGGTTCTTGAATTACTTATGCATGAAAATGCTAACTATATGTTTCCTAAAATGATATTATTATTACACGTTATTCAGATCTCCAATATTTTTGTGTGATGTGCTTGCATATATAATTATGCATGACATAAATACAACTAATTCTTTAGAGATCAATTTTCATTATACATGTATATATATATATTGTGGCATACGGTCATGTAGATCACTATAGCAATATCATATATTGAAGTGAAAGCTACATAATTGAAATTACGGAGCTAGTCCATTCTCGGATTTGTTGATATAAGCCGATTCTATTAAAAATAAGGGACAATGACTTCAACCTTTTTGTCTCATTTTAAAAATGAAGAGGGTAGTTGAAAATTGAGATGGAGCGATATACATTCAGTTGGATTATACATAGGTTGTAAATATCCTCTTATATAATTTGAAGTTATATAGTAAGAAGAATTAACATCAGCCAGTGCTATGTGCATGTTCATGGCACTACAACTATCATTACATACGTAATAACTTCCACACATACCTTGATTTAGGAAATGGTGGGCGTGAGTTACCAAGGGAACTTTTTAGTTAAAGGCTTTTAGATTTTAAAAAAAAAAGTTAAGAGGTAGACCATAAATTATAATCTCTTCCATAATAGCGGCGATAAATCCGATCTATGCCGATTTTGAAAAATCATTACACATTCATCATTAGACAAGCAACATGTATGTTTGTGGTTAGTTGACTATTGGAATTCTTTCATTTGCTAATCATATGAGAGTGAATGTGTAACTTATTTTTTTACACCAATGGTGAACCTAAAAATCCATAAATAATTCAATTAGTCTCACTTATTTTTTTTAATTGACTAATTATTTCGAATGATACAATGAACCATTCTTAAAAATATTTTTCAAATCGTTCATTTTTGTGAAATAAATGATAGCTGAAAATAAGGATACCACCTAGACTAATATTATATGATATAGTTTTATTCCTCCAAAAAAAATATGTTTTGGGGTGTTTGATTTTTGCTCTTAGAATTTTTCTATACATCACTCTAAATTCACTCTCGTCTCAGATTTCATATATAATGAAAATGACAAAAGTAACCAAGTCATGGGTTCTTTGTTTTACCCCCATTTTGCTTGCGAGTTGCCTGGGCAGGTTTAGCAGCGCCCAGGAGTTGGAAAAGAGGAAAAAAAAAATTGGTTTTTTCGAGAAATAAATAAAAAATAAAATTCACTGTAATTCAGCTATTCATCTTTTCTATTTGGGAAAAAAGATAGAGAGAGAAAAAAGGGGAGGTGGACGAGGGATAAATCCAGAATTTCGACGGAAATGAATTAAACGTCCGTTTAAGCTGACCGTTTGTCAGCGGCATGATTGAGAAGAGCGTTTTTTTTACCACGTACGCTTTGTCGTTTTGTGGTGATTCCCCCTTTAAAAAAAAAGGCCTTTTTCATTTAAGTTTTCCAAAAGCAAAAAGAAAAAAGAAATACCAAAAAAATGGAAATCTCCCTCGCTTCCCTCTCGCGTACGGTTTGTCGTTTTGCGATGACTCACATTCAAAAGCTTTTTCATTTAATTTCTCAAAAAGAGAGAGAAAAAATATCGAAAAAAATAATCTAACTCTCTCTCTCTCTCTAAAAAGACTGAACCCCACTTTATTTTTTAAGGCCTTTATTGTCCCACCGACCCGAATTTCTCTCTGGTTCGGCCACGTGGGCATGCACCAAAGAGTTTTGCCAATTTCTTAATTTTCCATTATGTAAATGAAAGATAATATATACATGTACACACGCGTACAATCAATGGATATGGAGGTAATGGACATGGGTTTTTGATGAAAATTTTTTATGGTGTCGATGTTGTTTCATCGCGTCTTTGAAAAGCAGAAGTCGTCCGGCTATCTCCTTGGAATTTATTTAATCGAAATGGGTTTCTTCTCGCTATGGAATTGGACATGAAAGAAGAAAATCCCGATATCAGAAGAGGGAAAGAGAGTCGAAATAGGGAAACTCGACTGGCAAAAGCGATTAGATGGCAAAGAGATGAACCGTGGCTTTTTTAATTATTACAGAGATGGCTTTGTAAGGATACAGACACGCGTAGTCCTGTAGTCCAACGACGGTGCATTGCACGCACATACGAAATGAATGAACAGATGGGGAAAGGGGGAGAGAGAGAGAGGAGTATATGACAAGCTCGCTGGTTCGCTGAATGTGAGGCATATTTCGGGGAGAGAGAGAGAGAGAGAGGGAGAGGGAGGGAGGGTAGTACAAGTGTACCCACGAGCACAAGAACTTGACAAGAACTCGTTTTTAGCTGCATTTGGGTCTTCTTGTTCATCTTCCTCATTCTTCTTCTCTCTGGATAGTATCATCTCTGGAGAGTTCCTGGAGGAAGGACAAAAGATAAACGCAGAATACCCAGGTGGGTTTTTCTTTTCTTTTTCCCACTCTCTTTGCTCTATTCCCTTTTATTTTACAGATTATGCTACAGATTTTCTTGGAATGTCCAGATGAATGATCGAAGGTCTTTGTTAGAGTGCATGAGGTGTGAAGTTTTTGGTGTTCGTTGGCAGCTCTTGTTTGCCTTTCTTCTTTCACTTCCATCCTGGTTAATGTCTTTTGCTGCAATGTTGTTCTTAGATTTCTCTCATAGCTATATGGAAATGACTGAGTTGGTGTGAGTTTAATCTAGAGTGTATCGTTTTTGTTTTTGTTCTTTTTTGTGGGTTTGATCTTTTCTACCTTCAAAGCCATGTACTATTTGGGGGAATAAACAGGAGAAAAACATCAGAGTTCTTCCATTTGATGTGGATCGAAACTTTTGACCATCTTTTTGTGTAATTTCAGACTGAAATGGTCGTTTTAATTTATCTATTGCATGGTTTCGATTGTCTCACTTCTTCTTCAACCCCTTCACTGTCGTGTGTGGATGAGGTTTTTATGGTGATTCAAGGTGGATTTTTCCCCCGTTGAGGTTTCTTTAGCTCGCTCTTTTCCATTACTAATGTGGGCGAAAGGGGGAAAATACTCTCTCTCTCTCTCTCTCTCTCTCTCTCTCTCTCTCAATGCCCAATGACTCACTTATTCAAACACATTTCATCATGATGCAGCTAATCTTTCTTGGCGATTTGAAGCAGTGGGACTTTTTGAGACATTTTTTGGGATAATGCTTGGAAAAAGGGCCAGGTCAGTGCTGAAAGATCGCCAGATGGCTCAAAGAACAGTTGCTAATCCTGGTTGTGAGCTTAATTTGAATTCTAAAAGCAATACCTTATTCAATCTCCCTGGCCTTTTTGTGGGTTTGACCCCTAAGAGACTATCAGACTCTGAATCAGCCAATAGTCCTACCTCTCCTCTTGATTTCAAGGCATTCTCAACTCTGACCAACCCTAACAAGTCCCCTAAATCACCACAACACAAAAAAATTTGGGATCGCGACAAAGTGGGCTTAAGCATTGTAGATTCTCTTGATGATCATGCTAAAGCATTGCCTGGAAAAGTTCATCAGCCATCAAATAACAAGACCTTTCTTCACGGTCTCCAGATGAAGCCTAAAAATCCGAACTTTGACACAGATACTCGTCCCGTTGAAGCAGCTAAGTCGCTGCCAAAGAATTATGCATTCTCTCATACCCACTTGAAATCTCCCCTCCGTGATACTAACTCCAATGTCGTTTTTGAGATTGGAGTGGACCTTCAAGATACTGGACCTTTTGGGAAAACCCGGTCGTGTTCTCTGAATTCTTGCACTATTGTCAATTCTTCTTCCAAATTGAGCAAATCGAATCCAAAATCAAACAACTTCTTCCGTTCTGACCAGAGTTCCTTGTTGGCGTCACCTGGCTCTGGAAATGGAATCAATGGACTCATTGCTTCTCTCCCAAAGAAAGAGATTGAGCTCTCCGAGGACTATACATGTATAACCTTACATGGCCCTAACAAGAAGACAACCCACATTTTCGGTGACTGTATTTTGGAATGCCAATCTAATGAAACAATGGATATTCATGGGACCAGTCAGAACAATCGGCTGAGTTCACTGAGTAAGACTTCTGAAGCTCTGGCATTGGATCCATCAGACATCTTCTTGAGCTTCTGCTTCACCTGCAAGAAGATTCTGGAAGAGGGAAAAGATATCTACATGTACAGGTTCGATCATCGTGCTACCATGCATTGGGAGCTTTATTTATATATTATGTGATTTCCACTGGCAGTGCTTATGAATTGCTTGAAGTGGTTGCTCGAGCTGATGTACTTTGTCTTTTATCTTCCATGCAGAGGCGAGAAAGCATTTTGCAGTTCAGATGCCGTTCAGCAGAGATCAAGATCGACGAGGAAATGGAGAAACCCATGAATACTACAGCTCCTGGGGACTCATCTGATTCGTGCAATGGCCAGGGCAACCTTTTTGAGACCGACCTCGAAGAAACCAAGTAATCGAAGCTGCTTGCCATCAGAGCGTCTCCTCCACCATTAGCCCTGCAGATCGTCCGTTCACAAAGAGCTGTTTCCATGTCCATTTAATCTGCAGCCATGGATGATCATCAATCAAACCCCTTTTTTATACATTGCCTCAGCTTTCACTGCTTGGTGCTTCTATACTTGGTGGTATAGGTGGTGGGGAGTCTTCTTTTGACATTGAGAGATAATTGAGACGTTTGAGTTTTGTTTTCTTTGCTTTTTGTTGTTGTCATTTTATTCCAAAGAAAGGGGGTGGTATGCCGGTTTTCATGGCTCCCCAATTTTCTGTCCCTCTAGAGGAATATCAGAGTCCATGTATGGGCATCCGAATGAACTTGAGCTTTTTGCCTTCAACAATATAAACTTGCTCTTATAGTTTCGTTCACAAATTTGCTTGCAAACTCATGCTTATGAGAGCAAAACTAATCTATCCCGAGATCTCTATAGATGCAAGGATTTCTATTTTATGGCATTCGATTCAAATGTCGGTGTTTCTTCTTCGTGCGTATCTTGGTTTCGATGAACAATTCTACACCTATCGATGCGCTTCCAGACCGGTCTCCGACATTTGCGGTTTCACATAATTTAGACGGCCCGCCATCGTCAGACGACAATTAGGGCCTCCGACGGATGGAGTTCCAGTGATCTTAGGCTAACATTTATGAACACGCAACCCACCCAAATTAGGGGTGATCGGTTCTTGATTCGGTCCGGTCCCACTCAAGAATTAGATTGCTTGGTCTTGGGAAAGAAAAGGTGAGTTTGGACCCAAATTAGGGGTGATCGGTTCTTGATTCGGTCCAGTCCCACTCAAGAATTAGATTGCTTGGTCTTGGGGAAGAAAAGGTGGGTTTTGCCAAAGATTCATTAGCTGAAAATGCGAGGCTTCGAGGAGGAGAAAAAAAAACAAGTTTTTCTTTTTTCCAATTTATTTTAACAGTGTTGTTCTTTACGAAACTAAAATATATATAACACCGATTTTAATTTTACAGAACTAGGAACCAGACTGGCATCCCTTGGAACTGTCCAAAACATGTCAGTTTTGTCTAAAACACGCGGTTCCTGGTTCAGGCGATCCTCTCTGCTCACCCCTAACCAAAATATGCACGCCAATGCTTGCGTGGTGATGTTCTAGAGAGTTTGCCTAAGTCGAGACCAGAATATATTCCGGCGAAAAGAAGATCGCGACTGGTCTAAGTCGTCACCAACAAGGATCCAGAAGAGTGAATGCGACGCCTACTGGTTCTCAAACAATTCAAACCCTGTCCCCTCTTGGCCAGGAAGAGAACAAAAGAGCTTTGCGCGTCTCGTAACATCTCAGATTCTTCTTTATAGCTCGAGACAAAGTTCCACGCCCCAAAAGTCTCGGGACGAAAGAGAAACGAGAAAAGGTAAAGGCAAGCTGAAATTCGCCCGAGGATTCCCTCAGAAAAAGGAAACAAAGGCGATGAAAGTTTGTCCTGTTTTGAAATCGTCCCGTGTAGGGCCTTCGTCGCGAAACTAGCGGACCATGGTCTGAAAAACTCGGGTCCAAATCGAAAGTCTGAACACATTTGTCCTGGTCGACGTCGTGGTGGTCCTCGATCTATCGACGCGTAAAGCCCCCCTGTTGACGTCTATTTGGTACCCCCCGTTGCAATCTCTTTTGTCCCTCTCGTTTCACCTCGACATTCGTAGCTTTCTCGCTTTATCACGCGCCGAATCTCAAGTCTCAACTTTGCTTAAGTTGAAAAGTATATTGAAAATTCTCAAACTTGTCAAAGTATAATTTATTCTTAAAACTTTAAAAAGTGTCATTAAATCTTAAAATTTGTTAAAAAAATAAAATAAAATTTAAATCTTTTTAAAAAGTTATATGAAAAAATAAACTTCATTTGATCAATTTGATAAATTTTAGAATTTAATTACATCTTTTCAAAATTTTAAAATTTAATTATACTTTCATGACAAATTTTAAAATTTAATTGACTTTTTAAAAATTTAAAAATTTTATTATACTTTCATAATAAATTTTAACACTTAATTATACTTTTTAAAAGTTTTTAAAATTTAGTTACATTTTTATTATAAGTTTTATGACTTCTAATATACTTATTCCTAAATTTGCTAAGTAATTTGACAGCATAAGTTTTATGCTCGTCAATGTATAGAAAGACGAATTTTAAAATTTAATTACACTTTTCAAAATGTTTAACACTCAATTATACTTTCATCGTAAATTTTAATACTTAATTATACTTTTTAAAAAATTTTAAAACTCAATTATATTTTCATTACGAATTTTAACACTTTTAATACATTTATTTCTAAATTTGATAAGTAATTTGACCGCATAATTTTCACACACGTCTCTCACACCTTGAAGGTAAAGAAAGGCGAAGATGAGCAAGCAGCTCGATTTCATATTAAATCATTTGCCATTCCACTCGGATAAATATCTAACTGGCTGTTTTCTTTCTGAGCTTGCGAACCGACCAAAGGATCAAAGAAACAATTAGTGTCTCAAGAGAGATTATATATCATGGTGCACTCGATCCCTTGAGGGCCAAGCATATTTTGCAGTGTCACCCACGGGATTCTCTCCAAAGATTACGTACTGCTCAGATGATATAATGCTAACACTGCAGCTACCGTTTGCTCGATAAAGAACACTGAAAAGAAATGGGGAAAGCTAGCGAACCGAAAAGCCGCAACAAGGAGCAGAAGAGCAACTGCACATTCCTTTATTTCCATGATTTGAATAAACAAACCCAGGATAAGATTTTGGAGAGGACAAGAAAAAGGAAGGTCGAGACCCCCTCGAGTTTCAAGAACTACACATCCTTTATTTCCATGAATTGAATAAACAAACCCAGGAATAGATTTTGGAGAGGACAAGAAGGAAGGAAGGTCGAGACCCCCCTCGAGTTTCAATCGCCTGATCATTTTGCATGTCCAGCACACCTCACAAGCGACCCAACTCGATGGTCGTCCCTACCATACAGCCTGCTGTAAGGACATTGATAAACATCACAATTCCTTTTGAGTCCCAGCCACAAGGTCAGCCACGCGTTTGGCGAGTATTATAGGACTTGCAATGGGCGCATTTCTGAGCGACTACATGGAATTGGACCTGAGACGTTTTCCCGCAGTCATTGCAGAGGATCCAAACCTGTTGAACAGCAAACAAACTTCCAGCTTCAGCAGCGGTTCTTCACTAGTCACGGAACTTGACTAACATAACCTCAAGAAGGAATAGATAAATATAACAAGTCCTCCTACACCCACCATTTTGTTTTGATAAGGCTCTGGCATTGGCGTGGCTGCAATCTCCATGTCGAATTTCTCCCAAACCTTTGACATATCACAGACAGACTTCGAGCAGATTGGGCAGGCATACCTATTGCAATAATCACCAAATTAAATCCTGTATGAAGAAAAGTTAAGCCCGAGAACTTACGTCCATGAAAAACCTCGAGATACTCACTGGTGATGTTCTCTCATCTCTTCTAAGCAGTTCTTATGAATTGTGTGCCCGCAAGGCAAGACTGTCACGTCATTTCTCGAATCAAATAGAAACTGCACATCACCATTTCCACAACTTTCAATATATACATCCATTGCAATGCACACATAATGACCATTAAATCACAGAGCTTTACCTCAAAGCAAACAGGACAATCATGATGCATCGCTCCTTCCACGCAAGGATGGCTATTTTTCAGCAAGATTGAATAGCAGCAACCTGTACAGCATGACAAACAGTGAGGCAGGTTAACTTCCGTTCTTTCCATTACTATTTATGCTGGTGCAAGCACAGGGTAACTGAAGCTCACCACACTTGTAACAGTGAAAGAAATTCTCTCGTCCCCCAATTCTGAGAAAGAAAATACAGTTAGACATGTACAAATGTGCAACATCATCAATGACAAAGAAAGGATGACAGCAACACCCAAGAGTGGGGAGCTTTGTGTAAATTGCCATAGAAATTCCTAGAAACCAATAATCTTCTCCAAGGGTGATGAATGACAGAAAATGAGACACATCTACAAATTTCATCTAACATCCTGAAACTACTAGTTCGGTCATTGACTCATATCATATCTAGTCATCTAGCTGTCATTTGTGAAAAAAATTTAGGTAATCTTGAAACAAGACATCTTCCATCTACTCTGACCGATCTCCTTGCGCTAAGTGTTCATGACCTTATTTTCTCACAAATACTAACACTGCCCAACCAGAGATTGAATTGGTAAACAGTGATGTCGTGCATTGAGACACCAAAAAACTCCCATTATTCACATGGATAATTGCTTTGACACTGTTGAATATTAATGATAACGGTTGCCATACCTGCAAATGCCACATCCATTGCAATGATACTGCTTTTTGGATGTCTGCAGAAAAAATAAAGTAAGATGTCAGGTCCACGTGATCATATCGTCTTCCACTGCAGGATATAACACCTCACACTTTCGATAATCTGTAAAATACACATAAGAAACTTCCTTTTTCACATGCTTGCCCATTATAAAGCATTTTTATGCTATTTGCTAGGGGGAGCGGGCAGAAAGAGACTACTTCACAGAGAGAGAGAGAGAGAGAGAGAGAGAGTAGACCAATGTCACTGTCCTAAATTGAGCAGCCAGATAAGAAAAAGATTTGACTCACATCGTCATCGAAAAGCTTACAAGTCCCACAAAAGTACTTGCCCATGCAAACACCACAGTTAATGCACACCTGCTGGACCTGTCAACATGGGAACCAAAGGTTGAGAATCAACATCTGCAAAACCTAAAATATTGATGGCCAAACATGATACTGCACTGTAGCTTATTCTTGGCTATCTTTCTAAACAACTTCACATTTTCACCTCCTTTGCATAGCTCTTAGTGCAACCAAAACTGGTAATGAAGGAAAGAATATTCAAACTTACCTCTTGTTCAGTACCACAGAGTGAACATACAACCTGAAACCAAAAAAGGTAGGTAAGTGGGACCATCATGTAATAAGTGAGTCTTTAAACATGCTAGAAATTACATCGCATCCACCTGTTGAACTTGATGGCGAGGCAACTCATGTCGCTGCTTTTGGTTTACATTGATATTATTCTGCACGTAAGAGAACAGCATGTTGCGTTATGGTGAGAATGTCCATAGGTAGAACGTCAAAGAATAAAATACTTGTCTGATTTAGCAAACTCAACTACTTATCCGAACACAATCAACATGTCAACTTTCATTTATGATGCAAAGAAACTCCGATGCCATTAATAAGTCAATTAACTTCTATAGAATATCAGTGGCAACTTCTACGCATATCTGTCACGCAATAATGGCAAACTGCACAAATCACAATATAAGGGCACACACTTCAAAGTTAACATCAGGTTAGAATGCAGTCTCATTTCAAGAAAACTCATGTCACTAGAGCCCAAAATCTACAAGCAGATGAAGCGGTACCTAAATTTGGGTTAACGAGCATTCTCTAGCATATGGCAAGTGAAAACTTAATCAACTAACCTTACTCTAAAGTATCTCCTAGATATCTAGTGACCCTCCTCATGACATAATAAAGGATGTTATCAAGCATACTTAAGTCTATGAGGGGCACAAGGAATCACCTTTGCATCATTATGACAGTGACGGCAATCAAAAATCTCGTTGCAACAGGGGGCTCTAATGCGGCACCTTCGACGGTAATGAGGACATCTGCAACAGTAGCAACTTTGATATTAACTAAAAGTTGACAGGAATTAAACTTTTAGTAATATTGCTCAAGAAAGAGCTGAGACATTACCCATACTGCATATGCCCACTCTCTAGCAGCTTGGTAGCACTCGCATCATCTTTAGATGTTTCAATGGGCATCTGCTCCCCATTCATCTGCTGAAGGACTGCGAACTCATTGTCCATCTGGCTCTCTTTATAGTAGGCATGCTGAAGGTTTTCCGCATCAAAATGTTGAAACCCCAGCCCTTCAATGGCTACTTCACCCATTTTAATTTGACTCTGCTGAGACTACCAACTACCTAGAAGCTAGAAACACCTGCAGATATGAGCAAACTTAGCGACATTCCATAACCTCCTAAGAATTTTACTTGGCCAGTCAAGCAAGGAGACACTGCAACATTGATTTCTTCTACAAGGCTCAACACCATTTGATATCGGCAACAAGACAGTCCAATGCACGTTGAACAGCTCCGATCAGCAGTGCTCCGACAGAAGGAATCATCGAAACAAGCAGATCTAAAAAACCCCACATAATAATATAAGTGAAGCATTGAGGAACTCCAGGGCATCCAGCAGTGGATAATAAGGAATTGTGTGTCATGATCACTGATTCCTTGAAGTCTGGAACAAACTATACCAGAAACGACCACGAACGAGCCAATCTCTGGTGAAAGCCAACAAAATCACACGATTAACTGCTCTTGAACGTAGTAAGATAACAGAATATGTTGAAAGATTGAAGGATCAAGCTGGTCATTAAGGATATACCTCCTTCTGCAATTCTGCTTGAAGCTTTCTTTGAGAACTGCTAATAGCTCAAGCCTTAAGACTTTCGACTGTATTGAAACTCATTTTACTTTTGCAGTCAGAAGGCTCTCCCAACTAAACAAATACCCTCAAGTTGTCTAAATAATTCCACACATGCCAGCAGAACCACATATTGTATGACTTCTGAAGACGGACATCAATGTCCTTAAGTAAAAGCCTTCACGAAGAAGGTATTTACTCAGGTTAATCGACCAACTTTTCTGTCCATTCCGACCTCTGGCTTTAAGGGGCCCTTCAGTATCCAAGCAACACCTAATCTTACACATCACTTATAGTCCCTCAAAATTTGATTTAACATTCCACATGTTACAAGAGTGAACACATTACAAATTGATTTTGCCAATTCTAGTCCAATATTTCTTATTTCATGCGGTATGCATGAATCAAGTTCTTGGGCTCAGTTGGAAGGAGGCATGGAGAGAGTGCGAGGAAGAATGTCTTTTTTTTAAAGTCCAGAATCACAAATGAAACCCCAATAGACAGAATCATAGCTCACATCCGAGGAATTTTGCCTAAAATTTAGGAAGCAACCACTTCATTTCAGTTTCATGGAACAATTAAATCCTGCCATTGCTCTAGCGGACAAGCTGCTTTAGAGCAACAAACTAATCCACCTCCAATCACCTCGAATGCAATTTCAGTAATCTCCTTCCACTAGCAATTATCAATAATTGGAAATCTTGTTCCTTTTCATGCCTACACTATCATGGGAAGGTAGCCCACATAAACCAGCGAGATTCAAAAGTCTATCTCTCTGTCTCTCTCTCTCTCTCCTCCGTGCCATGTTCTACCATAGTGATTAAACAAAACTAAAAATCCTATGATCATTCAACCGCGTCAGAAATCAAGAAAAGTCAGCAAGAGCAGATTAACATCTACAACGGCACCATCAAACGGCGGCACCCATAACTACGCAAGGAGCCCGTTTCAAGATCCATGATCATTCGACCGCGTCAGAAATCAAGAAAAGTCAGCAAGCGGTATCGCCTCAATGCCGCCGACCCATCCTCGTTCCCCCGCCTCCACGCGGCAGGGACAAAACCCAGAATCGGTTCCCCATCCCACGCTTCGATCCTTCCCCACAGAAATTAAAAAAAAAAAAACGAAAGAGCAAAGAGAAATTTCAACGCGAAGCACCACCTTACCTCCCGCCTAAAGAGGGCTAGAGGTTACCTAACGAAACGCACGCACGCACGCACGCAAAGCAGAAGAGAACGCGAAAGCAGAAGCTGGGTTTAACTAACGGTACGAGGGCTCTTTCGGAATCCGAACTCCGCCCGATCCTCCGGCCAAAGCGACGACGTAGCCCCCGGCTGAAGCTCCGATTTAATGAGGGATGGGAGGGATTTTTCTCGTATTCTTGTGCAGAATTCTTCCTTCAGGCTATAGGGAGATGGTCAGTGATGAGAGAGAAAGCGAGACGGAGCTCGCGTTTTATAGAGAGAGAGAGAGAGAGAGAGAGAGAGAGGGGACGCGCTAACCGGAGGAGGGTTCCAGAGAGTTCGGATTTGGGTCTGGAGGTGGGGACGTTCGTGGAAAATGAAGAGAAAGCAGAGAAAGAGAGAGAGAGTCGACGGGGAAGAATGACGTGTGAAGATAGAGATCGGACAGGTGCGGTGGCGTGTCCGAAGGCGACCTCTTTGGCCTCGCGTCGGATTGGACGGTGCCGTACCATGAACCGGGTCAAGGTCCCTCCTTGCAATATAAATTTATTATTTTGATTCAAGTTATGACTTTTTTTATTTATTTTTTTTGCCTCGGACAAGTTATGCCTTTTGGACAAGCTATAATTAAATAGGCTCGAGATATTAAGGCATTGCAGGTTCTTTACTTTGTTTTGTTTCGAATTATTAAATTAGGTCTCTGAATTTCGTTTTTGTGGGATGGGGGTCTTAAATTTATTATGTGCTTTTTATTTGAGTTGGTCATTCTATCAATATGAATACAAAAGTATTGATGTGGACTGACGTAATAAATGATACTTATGGGTTTGTCAAGGCCAAATCTAGCCTAGGGACTTGACTATGGATTGCCAAGGTTGCTCAATACCCTCTACAAGCTGCCATTGAGGTCTCGCATCCCCTAGCTAGTAGTGGTTGCTAGGGGTGTCAAAAATCCAACCGAAAATTTCAATTTTTCTGGTTCGATTTTCATTTGGTTCTCATTAAAAAAATAAAAAAAATATATATTGATTAACGAACAAACCAACCAACAAACTTATAAGAGCTTATTTATTGGAAATGAAAAATATATACAACAGAAAAAAAAAAAAAACAAATGCAAAAACCAAAAATCGAAAGTTAAAAATCGAAAAAAACTAAATCAAACCAAAATTTTGGTTCAATTCGTATTTGGTCATTCGGCGTTCATAAGTTTTTACTAATGGTTCGGTTCAATTTAGTTCGGTTTTTAAAAAAAAAAAACGGAACTGTTGACACTCCTAGTGATTGCACACTCTGCCTCTTTTCTCTATCTCTTCCTTTTTTCATATTTCCTTTTTCCTTAATTTTTTAAATATTTATATTTCTTTTTTTCTTCATTATTTTTTATTTTCTTAATATCACATAAAATCACATAAAATGTCACATCAACATTACCATTCATAATTTTGATGGAACAATCAACTTGAGTATAAATTTTATGGACTCAATTAAACCAAATAAATATTTCAAAAACATAACTGAACAATTTGAAAAGATTTAAAAATCTACGTTGTTTTTATCTCAATAATTAAATCTGTTATATCCATCAATTCAACATATTTATGTACATTAAAGACAAGTATATATAAATTGAAACTCTTTTTTTAATAAAGCCAGTAATACTATGTAAAAATGCTTATTTAGTTTGAATTTTCAACGCAATGATTTGTCTCTTATTAAATCATTTCTTTCCTTTTCACCCATTCAAATCGTGGGAAGACTTGGAAGTCGTTTCATAATTGTCCAAGTAACCGGTTCTTCATGCTTGCACTATTGGGTTAGAAAATAAAAAAGTAAAAAAAAAAAGTGGGGGCACCGTCGAATTGGAGCGACTGATTGGCGCTAATGGATAAGGTCAAGGTAATCGCACGGCTAAGAACGATGTCATCGGAGCTCATCACTCCAACGGGTTACATTTCGACACGTGTCAAGAGAGTATCATTTTGGCGGGGCCTATGGTCCCCGACACGTGTAGTGGCGGCCTCGGAACGGTCAAGAATAGGGATTTTCTCGGAAGGGGACAGGGACAGGGACCGTCGAGAATCTAGAAGGATACTATTAAAGAAAAAAATCTGTCCCCCAAGTGTAATATCCACCAAAAGCTAGATTTGACAATAATATCATTATTACTATAAGCGGAAGAGTGACGTGGCATCGTTTCGGCTTCTCAACCGCTTGATACGATCACATGTCATTTTAATGGCAGATTTTTTTGTGAAGACTCGCGAGGTTAGGACCTCTAAAGCAGGGGTCAAGGGATGGAACAAAATAAGGGTACGTGAGGTAAGCCTTGAGAAATCTATCCAAAAATTCTTGAAGCTATTATGTTTTGAATTTTTCGATCGCGTCGATTTTATTCTAAATATTTAACTCATTCATTAAACTAATCCTAAATCTTTTAATGAATTATCAATTTAGCCATTCTGACTAATTTTGATCAAACATTGATAGTGTGATAACTAGTCAATGTCACTTGTTTTACGTGATGTGATCGACACTAATATGAACGATTTCTTTTATTTAAAAAAAATTCTAATTTTTTATTGATATTTTATTTTATTTTATTTTCTTTTACACATGACCGGCGAAGTCACAAAACCTTCACCAATGGTGGGCAGAGGCTCTCACTAGATTTGGCAAGGGCTTGTAAGTCCTTGCTGTGGCAGTGAGGACTTGGGCAAGGGTTGCGACACCCTCGCCTCACCAAATCTATCAAGGGCATCGCGGCTCTTGCTTGGTTTGGCGAGGGCATCGTAAGCTCTTGCCCTAGCCCTCACTAGGGTTGACAATGGCTAGGCGAGAGAGTTGTGATGGCCTACGACGGAAGGGCTGCGAAGCCCTTGCCAGCAACAAGCAACCCTACATGCCCTTGCTCAATAACCATTTATTTACTTTAATTAAATATTATTTTTTGTATATATTCGAATTTAATTATATTTTATAATATAAATTATATATATAAATATAAATATTAGTATAGTTTAACTTTAGGTATTTTAGATATAGTTTAATATAAATATAAATATTACATAATTTAGGTATTTTAGTATTTTAGGTATATTAGTATAGTTTAACTTTTAATAAATTTTATTAGAGAATGATGAAAGGGAAAGAAAGAAATAAAAAAAAAAGAAATTAATTTAAATAGAGAGGAAAATAAAATTAAAAATCAAATAAAAATAAAGCAGAAAAAAGTATTGCAATATATTTTTACCATCTCTGTTTATAAGATTTTTATTCATTTGTATTAATATATTATTTATACTAAATAACATACATAAATATATTCAATTTTATTATTATAATCATCAAACAAGTGGATACGATATAATAAAATATATGATTTCACATCTTATCATATTCGACTTTATCTTCATTAGAAATTCAGATAACTAAGCATAGCCTCACCTTTTAAAATAAGTATGGCTATGTTTAATGGTTCGAATTTGAATTTGAATTGTATTCTCGAAAAGAATCCCTGTTTAGTTTGAATTGACAGTTTGCCTCTCACCTGCCAATTCAAAGTAATCCAAATCTTATTGGGTTAGAAAATTAAAAAAAATGAGGGCATTCTCGAAATGGGGGGCTTGATTGGCGCTAATGGATAAGGTCATGCGGCTAAGAATGATGTCGTCGGAAGATATCATTCTAATAGGTTACATTTCGAAACGTGCCAAAAGAGCATCAGCCTGTGGCCCAGCGACACGTGTAGGTCGGCCCGGAAAGGTTAAGAGCATGGATTTTCTCGGAAGAAGACAAGGACGGTCGAGAATCTAGACGGATACGATTAAAGAAAAGATGTGTCTCCCAATGTAAGATTTGACAATGATATTATTGTTATTACTATTGTAAGTGGAAGAGTGACGTGGCGACGTTTTGGGTTCAATCGCTTGTTACAATCACTTGTCATTACAATGGCAGATTTTTTGTGCTCTCACAGCAAAAATAGAAGACTCTCGACGCAGGACCCGAAGTGCAGGTACAAGGGATGTAACAAACTAAAAGTACACGAGGTATTACGTGGGAAAATTATTCTAAAAAAAATTATTATACGATGATTAATTTGATTTAAAATTTTTTAATTGTGTCAATTTTATTTTAAACATTTAACCGATTCGTCAAACTAGTCCTAAGCCTTTTAAAGAATTGTTAGTTTAATCATTTCGACTAATTTTGACTAGATATCACTAGCATGACAATTCAATCAGTGTTAGCCGTCTTATATGGTGCGGTCAACACTAACATGGATAATTTTTTAAATTTTAAAGATTTATCTAAATTTTTATTGATGTTTTCTTTCTTTTCATTATCCTTTTTTTACATATGGCTGATGACATCGTGCAACCCCTAGGCGAGGCCGTGAAGCCCTCACAAGGAGAGTAGTGACCCTTGCTAGATTTGGCAAGGGCTCACAAGCCCTCGCTATGGCAATGATGGCTTAGGCAAGGGTTGCGACGCAATGGCATCACAAGCTCTCACCTAGGCCCTCGCTAACAATGGCTTAGGCAAGGGCCGTGACACACTCGCTTGGGTTGGCAACGGTTGTGAAGCCCTTGCTGGCGATGAGCCACTCACAAGCCCTTCCCGGCAAACCTAATGGCCTTTACTTAGTGGCTAATAGAGGTTGTTAGCTCTTGGTCATTGGCCGGTAGCCCTATCGTTGGCCATGTGTAAAAAATGGGAGGAGAAAAGAAAGAAAATAAAATAATAATTGATAACAAAATTGAATTTAATTAAAAAAATTGTTTACATCAATGATGTCTATGCCATGTAGGAAGATTGGCACTAGTGAGACTGTCGCTCCAATGATGTCTAGTCAAAATTAGCCGGAATGACTAAATTAACAGTTTGTTAAAATGTTTAAGATTAGTTTGACAAATTGTTTAAATGTTTACAACTAAATCGACACAATTGAAATATTTACAATTGAATTAATCACTATACAATAAGTTTAGGACTTTTTGAATAATTTTCTTGATATTATGTAGTAGTAAAAAAATTGAGGGCAAGTACTACCCGTGAAACTCAGGGGGATTTTGCTTATTTTTCCCTAAAACTTACATAATTGGATCTTGGACCAAACTCGATTGCCAACTTCCCCCCCTGCATGCGGCCCAACTATATGTATTTCCTCTTCATGTCCCAGATTCTAAATATTAAGAAACTCTACATCATATAATAGAGCCCAAACTAACAAAATAAATATGTAGCAATCAGCAAAATAGTACAAGGTTTCTATTTAAGATGATATAGGTGAGAGTAGCCTGCACAGAGAAAGTGGTACTTTTTTTTTTGTCGGTAGAAGTGCTGCCTTGATATATGATATGATTCGGGCCTAAAAAATTAGTTCTGCAATTTGTATCTGCAAATTTATCTAAAATAATTTTGTAATATGATATGATTCGAGCCGAAGAAAATTTTTAATCTACAAACTTATCTAAAAACCAAAATGATTTTTTAAAAATTTTGAATTACTATAGATGCGAAGGCACTTTTTAATTCATGATGCCCGTCATGTGTGTTATGCGCGCATACGCAAAGCTCTTCCTTCAGGATTACCTCTAAAAGCGACACAATTTGCAAGGGATTGATTATTCTTCATGTAAATTTTTTTGTTAATCAATCAAATTTACATTAATTAACCCTCGAAATATACATAATGATTATAGCAAATTTTGTCACATGATCTTATGAGGCCTTTTCCCTTTTTGTTTAGTTGTTGTTTATTATATTTCTTAAAATTTCTTGTTTAGTTATATCAAAGTGGCTATTTTTATTAAATAGTAACAAACTCTTACTGTTTAATATAATTATGGCTGTGTTTGGTAGTCCGATTTTGAATTCAAATAGGATAACAAATTATCTTATCCAATATTTGATAACGTTTTCTGAACTGGATAAACTTGGATACATTCGGATAAAATGCTGAATAAGAAATCCAGTCTAGGGGATGGGATAAACCCGAATTAGATATAATTTTTAAAAAAAAATCATTGATAGAGTGACACATCATATATTACTTTGTCGACAGCATTGCATGAGGACACCATCAAGATTGTTGGTCATCATTACTTTCGACCACAATATGATCATTGTCACCTCACTAGGTCGGTTGTCACCACCAACCAGCAATCGTACTCTGACAATGTTCTACTCCAATTCCATATGTCCTTCATGTCGAACACAACCTTTCATGCATGACTCACAAGCCGACTGTTCACCTGTTGGTCGACAAAGAACGGCCAACACACCATTGGCTTCATGAAGATTGCTCTCAAGCATTGAGTTCCAATTGATGTGCATCAAGAATGCCACAATGGCACCGTAATGCGGAATCTCCTCTCGCGGGCCTTCTTCAGTGATAAAGTCCGGTTGTACAACCCATAGAAAGTGCCTCTCGTTGTTCACGAGGTTGTCCTAGAATTACGCGAGCTCGCATCGGTTGGGAGTTGTCGTGCATCGAGATCGACTTTCCAACTAACCAAGTGATTGGAAAGGTTTGAAGCAGATTTCAAATATTTTCAAAAAGTTTCAAATGTTAAGGATTTTCAAAGATTTTCAATTTTATCTTAGGTAGCACAAAATATATAACGGGATATCTTGACAATCTAGGGAAATTTTGAAGATTTCATATTCTCCTTTATCCAATCCTATTCCAATTGAAATTTGAATGACCGAACGCAATATATAGATATTTATTTTTTGACATTAGTATTATATGCAAATTTTTTTCTTTAATTTTCTATACTTTTTTCATTTAGCTTACATCAATTAAGGGTAACCGAGAGATTTTCTTAAAAAAAAAAAAAAGAGATGAAAAAAATACTTCTATCTTTTGAAAGTCACCTGCATTGCATAGTCTAATGAAAAAAATTCACGGAGCGTCATCGGTCCTAACAAAATGAAAGTTAAGAGGGTATTAGATAATAGTAGAAAATTTGGGGACTAAAATATACTACCCCAAAGATTCGGAGGGGTTTGGTGGAAGTGGTCATGCTTGCTGGCCAATATTATGTGATGTTGCTAACTATTGGAGAGAAATTCCTCGAGCAGGAGAAATGCTTACTAAACCCTTTTTTCTTTCAATTATGATGGAGCAACTCAACATTAAACATGACCATACCAAATTTAGGCTATCCTTGAATTGGGTCATTTGGTCTATTGCATTTGGATTTTCCATGAGGAGTTAGCGAGACTTTGCAAGTGAGGGTGTCTACGGTCGGGGCAGCAATGTCGTCATGCTCGGAGTGCAACATCAATTTCAAGAAGCTACAATCTTCTCCTTAATTGAAAGACAAACCAAGAATAAGATGCATATTGGTATAAATATATTAATAAACAGGCTTTTTGATAAATTAAGGGGCGTCTCTATCAATTGTTGATATGCCTTGTCCGGTTATGAGAAAAAAAAGTTACAATAATTGTTGATATTTGAAACTCATTGGCCTGCTAAAAATTAGTGGCTGTTGCCCCATCACTAGTGGGGCAGCAATGATGGTTGGTGAGGTCGTCTAGATGAGGGCTGGTGACCCTCGTCAACAAGAGGTGAGGGTGTGAGACGGGAGCCCTGTCAGTGAGGGTGCTAACCCTCACCTTGGCATTTGTCAGCGATTTTGCTAGCGATCACTGCCACCCCACTGATGATGGGGTGGTGGCCACAAATGGGAGTGAGCCCTCCCTCCTATGTGTGTGTGTGTGTGTTTTTTTTTTAAATTAATTTTTTTTTGAGTTTGGAAAAAAAGAAAAACGGAAGGGAAATATTTAAAAGATGAAATTGTCATCTATCAAACAATGAGTTCAAGTCTTTATTTGAGAAAATGATATTGTTTCAAACTTTTATCTAAAATAAGTCCACTTCATATTCTTATTTTAAAAAAATGAAGATATCTTAGGTCTTTACTTGGAATTTTCTCAATTTCTTATTTATTTATATCAGAGTGGCTATCTTTACTAAATGCTAATAAGCTGTTACCGTTATGAAGGTGTTTGGTAGTCCGAATTTGAATCTAGATAGCGTTTTCAAAAAGAATCTTTGTTAAGTTTGAATTGATGATTTGCCTCTCACCATATATCTTTTTTTTTTTTTTGCCAATTCATAGTAATCCATCAGGCTTGCAAGTTGTTTCATAATTGTCCAAGTAACCGGTTTTTCGTGCCCATACTATTGGGTTAGAAAAAAAAAAAAAGGAGGGCATCGTCGGATTGGGGAGCATGATTGGCGCTAATGGATAGGGTTATCATGTGGCTAAAGAATGATGTTGTCGGGGCTTATCATTCTAACGGGTTACATTTCGACATGTGTCAAAAGAGCATCATTTTGGCGGGGCTTGTGGTCCGGCGACACGTGCAGCGTCGGCCCCGGAGCGGTCGAGGACATGGATTTTCTCGGATGGAGACAGGGACGGTCCGGAATCTAGATGGATACCATTAAAGAAAAGACCCGTCTGCCAATGAAATATCCACCAAAAGCTTAGCAAGATTTGACACTGATATGATTATTATCGTAAGTGGGACAGTGAAGTGGCATCATTTCGGGTTCAAGCGCTTGATACAAACCATTTGTCGTTTTAATGGCAGATTTTTTGTGCTCTTACAGCAAAATGGAAGACTCGCGAGGTCGGACCTCAATTTAAAAGTACATGAGTTATTTGGTGAGATAGTTGTCTAAAAAAATTTAAATTTATTATATAAAAATCAATTCAATTCGAAACTTTTTTATTATGCCAATTTTATTTTAAATATTTAAATAATTTGTCAAACTAGTCATAAAACTTTTAAAGAATGATCAAATTATCGATGTTTTCTTTTCTTTTCATTTTCCTTTTTTCACACATGGCCAATGGGGCTCGTAAACCACAAAGCCCTCATTAGATGGGCAACGACCCTCGTTAGATTGGCAAGGGCTCGCAAGTCCTCGTTGTGGCAGAGAGGGCTAAGGCAAGGCTCGTGATGCCTTCGCCTCACCAGATCTATCGAGGCATTGTGGCCCTCGGTGGGTTTGGTAAGGGCATTGCAAGCTCTCACCTAGGCCCTTGCTAACAATGGCTTGGGCGAGGGCCATGACGCCCTTGTTGGGGTTGGCAAAGGCTGCAATGCCCTTGTTAGCAATGAGTAATGGCTCACAAGCCCTTCCCAATGACTCTACTAGCCTTTACTTGGTGGCTAACAAAGATTGCTAGCTCTTGATTGCTACGGGCCATGTGTAAAAAAAGGGAGAAATAAAGAAATAAAATATAATAAAAATTGAATTTAATTAAAAATATTGTCTATGTTATCATCACATGTGTTACATAGGAAAATTGGTAGTAACAGGGCCATCATGCCAATGACATCTAGTCTAAATTAGTCTGAATGATGAAATTGACAATTCGTTAAAAGGTTTAAGACTAGTTTGACAAATTGTTTAAAGGTCTATGAGCTAAATTAACATAATTGAAACATTTATGATTGAATTGGTCATTATACAATAAGCTTAGGATTTTTTGAATAATTTTTCCGATATTATGTAGTAGTGAAAAAATTTGATGGCAATACTTGTGAAATCATGAAATTTCAATTATGTTTTTAATAGAATAAATCGGGTTTTTCATCGACGCGCTTATAGTGCTATTTTCAGAGTTGATCACTCTTGAGATAACTAGACTATTTGGGGAAGTCATTAAAGGATTTTAATGCAATAAACTTGAGAATTCGACTAGGAATTGACTATTCGATTGTGCTCATTTGCATAGATCATTATAGCACAGTTAAAAATCGATTAGAGATCAGAGATATGTCGGTTTGATTGAGATATGTGGCTAAAAACATGGGTGATTTCACCAAATTGCAAAATTCCCGTCGATCGGTACTAGACTAATTTTTCTGTCGTTTTGATACCTTATGTTTATATTCAAAACCTTGAGATTTTCATGACCACTGAGAGTTGCCAATGTGTCAAAAAGGTTCATGGTGGCTTGAAGAAAATCGATCACAGGTTATTTGCATTAAATTTTTTTGAAAGTTACCTAGTAGGTTAGGTCACGGTAAAATCATGCTAGATTGAAATTAATCACGAATTTAATCCGATTTCAGAAATTGAAAGTATTGTCATATCACAAGTCATTTTAGGAACATCAACTTATCATCCGAAGATTTTTTGTAAATCGAGATTTTCGGTGAAAAGTCAAGATAGGGCTGTTTTTGTCCGGAAAATTCAGGAGATCGTTTTTGATCGCATTTTTGGGATGCAAGTTGGTTCTATTGATGAGGAAAAATGTTAATTTGATCGAGGACATGTTGATGGAAGTTTTTAGGGCCGAATTGAATTGATTCAAGAGAGGATTGAAGTGGAATTGAGGGAAACTCCATCAAAATTCATAGCCCTCCTTTGCCTCAACCTTTTGGACATCTTCAATAGCTTCCTAAGGAAGCTTTGGCAGCTAGGAATTGCTGAGGAAGCCAGCAGCCATAGTGGGACCAAGTCAAGGGAACAAGAGGATAGAGAGAGAGATCAAAGTGGCCCCCTCAAGCTTGGTTGTTCCCCCCTTCTCCTTCCTTACCATTGATCCCCATTTCTAGAGTAGAGAGAGAGTTTCAAAGACTAGAGAAGAACCAGCAGCTCACCTCCCTCACCGTCGATGCCCCCTGCTGTTTGCCAAGCCCACCGTTCGTCGTCGAGCGCCGAACGCCAGCCGTGAGCCTGTTGCACATCGTCCCTCATGCATCGTTCGCCTTGGTCTTGCCATCCTTGGATTGCCTTAGGTTGCCGTCCAGCTCATTGAAGCTCCTGGCCGCCCTTGTCCCGTCGCCGAGAAGCCTCACTTGGACCCGCAATAGCTCCGCGCTCATCCTTGCTCGTTTCAACCACAACCAGCCATTGGTTCCTCTTCTCTCGGCCAAGAACAGAATCCAAAGCCCTGGGTTTGCTATGCATTGTTTGGCTCATTTTCGAGCCCTTCCAAACCTCAAAGAGTGCCCTCGCTTTGGAGTTTGTGGCCCGCCTTCGTGTCCCCATTAAGTGAACTCATCGACTAGCAAATCCAATGAGTTTACTCACTAATATCCGCTTAGAGAGTTAATTATGCTTAAGGATTGATTATTTTAAACTAAGTATGGTTTAAGTGATTAGTTAGAACGGATTAGTGACTTAATCATTGATATTGCATGTTAGGTGATTAGAGTTTATCTAGATAGGTTCAAAATTTTGCCGGGCCCGTTTTGGTATTTAATTAGGCTTTTCCAGCCTAGGTTGCATTTATTGGTATTTATTAATTAATTTTGGTAATTATTTAATTAATTATTATTTTCCGAAAATTAGACCGGGATAGCCGGTGATCGGAAATTTGTGTCGATCGTAGTAGTGTGATTGATTTATTTAATTGAGTGATGGTTTGTGCAATTTGAGTGTAAATTGTAATTTTGATATTTAATTATAAAATCACCAAGCGTTGATTTACAACGCCAAAAATGCTTTTATCGACTATATAATTAGTGGAAATTTATAAAGTAAAGATATTATATTTTTGGCGGAGGCCGACCGTGTACCCACACACGATTATTTTTATTGGGTGTGGTAAAAATTGTGAAATGGTTGGTTGGGTAGAATAGCATACTATATCAGCTTAGAGTAAGCAATATACCTTAAGTATTGCATAACTTTGGTGAGCAATTAAGTATCATACAATTTTGGTGAGCAATTAAGTATTGCATATTTTTTGTGAGCAATTAAGTATCATATAGCTTTGGTGAGCAATTAAGTATCATACAGCTTTGGTGAGCATTAGCCATATACTATGTTAGCTTGATTATGTCAGCTTGATGGTTTCGATATATCAACTTAGGGTGAATAGTATACGTCGTTATCAGCTTTTGATGAGCTTTTCTATCTATCTTCAGCTTAGGGTGAGCAATCTTTGATGTGATCGGATTTTATAGATAGTATTGATTGGGTTGACCGAGAGATGTTCTTGATGGTGGTAATCGATTGGGTCGATTGATTGATGACTTGATATGGTTTGTTGCCTTGATGTGTTGAAATGATTTGTTGAATTTGTGAATTATATTGACTTGTAGAAAGAACGGAGGCAAAGGTGAGTCCTTTGACTTGTGCTTGTGCTTAGGCAGCCCTCGGGTTGTATTTTCTTCCTAGTCGAGACTTAGGGGTGAATTTGCTAAGATGTCATCTTATCCCGTTTGTTGATAACATTTTCAGGTTCTTAGATGGCAGCTCCTCTCGAGAGTTTTGGATAGCCAAAGAAGGTCACAAAGTAGGTATCTTACATCCCGCTTCATGGAAGCCCAAGAAGATGGGTCTATGAGCTAATAAGATCCATGGTTTGGGTTGATGAGGCTTACCCCATAAGTTACTCCATCAATACAGATCATGGTACCGGCATGCATGGAATGGATAGAGAGAGGGTCCCATACTAGAATCTTGGATACATGTGTATGTGATGGAGATTGCTTTTGGAAAAGGGACGATCGACCCTCAGGTGGTTCCTTGTATATAGTTGGTTAATATTGTATATGACATAGTTTGATATGTGTATATAAATGTGACGTGGTTTTCAAAAACGTGGCCTTATTTTTCTATCACATTTGATTGCTATTTGGGGAATATTTATTTGCTTCCATATGCGCATTAAAATGAATGGGTCGGTGGCAACGCATCCTAGGATGTCACTATTTAATCGACTCGACGGATGGGCACGCGCTCGGAGGATTTGGGTGTGACAATACTACCTGTAAAACTTAGGGGGATTTTGCTTATTTTTCCTAATTTAATGAAATGGGAATCATAATTGCTTACATAATTGGATCTTGGACCAAACTCGATTGCCAACTTCCCCCAGCATGAGGCCCTGCATGAGGCCCAACCATATGTATGTCCTCTTTCATGTCCCAGATTCTAAAGATTAAGAAACTCTACCGCATATAATACAGCCCAAAAGAAAGTAAATATGAAGGAACAGCAAAATAGCTCAAGATTCCTACTTAAGATGATATAGGTGAGAGTAGCCTGCACAAAGAAAGTGGTAATTGTTATATGATTTGATTTGGGCCTAAAAATTTAGGTCTGCAATTCGTATCTGCAAATTTACCTAAAATAATTTTGTAATATGATATGATTAGAGCCTAAGATAATATTTTTTTTTTTTTTTTTAGTTTTGCATAACTAAAAAATTAGTTCTGCAAGGGAGAAATATGATGTATGAGCCGAGAATGGAGCGAGTTATATCTGCCTTCGCATCCGAGAAGGTGCTAATCTGCAAACTTATCTAAAAACAAAAAGGATTTTTTGAAACTTTTGAAAATTTTGAATTACTATAGATGCGAAGGCACTTTTTAGTTCACGATGCCCGTCATATATGTGTTGCGCGCGCATATGTAAAGCTCTTCCTTAAGGATTACCTCTAAAAGGGTCACAATTTGCAAGGGATCGATTATTCTTCATGTAAAATTCTTTGTTAATCAATCAAATTTACATTAATTAACCCCGAAATATACATAACGATTAAAGCAAATTTTGGCACATGATCTTACGAGGCCTTTTCCATTTTCTTTTAGTTGTTGTTTATTATAATTCTTAAAATTTCTTATTTAGTTATATCGGAGTGGCTTTTTTTTTTATTAAATAGTAACAAATTCTTACCGTTTAATATAATTATGGCTGTGTTTGGTAGTTCAATTTTGAATTTGGATAAGATAACAAATTATTTCATCCGATATTTGGTGACGTTTTCGAACGGGATAAATTTGGATATATTCAGATAAAATGCTGGATAAGAAATCTAGTCTAGGAGATGGGATAAACCTGAATTAGATATATTTATTAAATCACTAATATAGTGATACATCAATATATTGCTTTGTCGGTGGCATTGCACAAGGACACCACCAAGATAGCTTATCATCATCACTTCAACCCACAACATGATCATTGTCACCTCACTAGGTTAGTCGTCACCACCAATCGGCAATTACGTTTTGACAAGTGAGGGTGAAAGGGGTCTCAAGACAATGTTGTCCTAGGTTTGCATAGATCATCCTTTCCATCCCAATTTCATACATCCTTCATGTTGAGCTCAACCTTTCACGTGTGACTCACAAGCCGCTTGTTCACTAGTTGGTCGACAAAGAACGGCCAACACACCATTGGCTTCATGGGGACCTTTCTCTCACGCATGGAGTTCCAATTGATGTGCATCAAGAATGCCACAATGGCAACGTGATGTGGAATCTCCTCTCGCGGGCCTTCATTGGTGATGAAGTCCGGTTGTACAACCTACAAGAAGTGCCTCTCGTTATCCACAGAGGCTTGTCCAAAAATTACGTGAACTTGTGTCGGTTGGAGTTGTCATGCATCGAGATCCATTTTCCAACTAACTACGTGATTGGAAAGATTTGAAGCCCTAAGGAGATGGGAATTTCAAAGATTTTCAAACGCTAAGGATTTTCAAAGATTAACAATCCTATTAGGTTGTAGATTTTCAAATATTTTCAAAGATTTTTTCAAAAAGATTTCAAATCCTATCTTAGGTAGCAGAAAACATATAATGAGATATCTTTGCAATCAGGGATATTTGGAGGATTTCAAATTTCCCTTTATCCAATCTTATTCCAATTGGAATTTGGACGATCAGACGTAGCTTATAGATATTTATTTTTTTGATTATTAGTATTATACGCAATTTATTTTTCTTAAATTTTCTATATTTTTCGTTTAGTTTACATCAAATAAGAGTAAACGAGAGATTTTCTTTAATAAAAGAGATGAGAAAAATACTTCCATCTTTTGAAAGTCATGTGCATTGAATAGGTTAACGAAAAAAATAATGGAGCCTTTACAGTTCAAACAAAATAAAAGTTAAGAGGGTATTAGATAATAGTAGAAAATTTGGGGACTAACATATACTACCCCAAAGGTGCAAAGGGGTTTGGTGGAAGTGGTCGGGCTTGCTGGCCATGATTATGTAAAGGTTGCTAACCGTTGGAGAGAAATTCCTCTAGAAAGAGAAATGCTCACTAAACTCTTTTTTCTTTAAATTACGATGGAGCAGCTCAAAATCAAACACAACCACACCAAATTTAGGCTACCCTTGAATTGGGTCATTTGGTCTAATGCATTTGGATTTGGCATGAGGAGTTAGCGTCATGGGACTTTGCGAGTGAGGGTGTCTACGGTTGGGGCAGCAATGTGATGCAACATCAATTTCGGGAAGCTACAATCTTCTCCTTAATTGAAAGACAAATCAGAAAGAAGATACATGTTCGAATAAATATATTAATAAACAGGCTTTTTGATAAATTAAGGGGCATCTCTATCAATTGTTGATATGCCTTGTCCGGTTATGAGGAAAAAAAAGTTATAGTAATTGTTGATATTTGAAACTCTTTAGCTTGCTAAAAATTAGTATCTACGCCTTTTAGGAATTACAATTGTTTTCTTTCCCAATATATCTTCAAATAATTATTTTGTGAATATTCCTATCAATGGAAAAATGCCTAAATTAATGATTTCACTTTGCCTTCCACGTATTTCAATTATATAGTTCTAATCCTTTTTATCCAATAAGTTATAAATAATCTTGCAAAAGAAATTCCATCGTTGAAGTAGTTTTCACTTTCCACGTATACATTGTGCACAAGTGCGGCATATTGTACCAATAATCTATTTCCCATCATCAAATATTTAAATAATTTTTAGTAAGGGAATTTTGCTATTAGTACTTGAAGAAGCCTTATTATTGATTATAAAGATTATGTATTAGTACGCTAAAATGTATAGACTAGAAATAAAAAATAAGAGGAAAAAGCTTTTTTTTTTTTTAATGAAAAGAGAAATAATAGTTTTATTCACCGAGAAAGTTTTGAGGAATAATACTTTCATTTACTCAATTTGATGATATGGGCTTGGTTATTTTTTTTTCTCTATTTTTGATAATATATAATTAAGCCAAGCAGATAGGGTTCTGGTGCTCGAAGATATTGCTTTCAAGACAACAGTGATCCAGCATTCTTCTCTCACCAAAATTAAATATGGAATTTATATTCAAAATTCCATTATGGTACTTCGCATGACATATTCTTTGCTCCTTACCTGTATAGTGACTTTTCTGTTTTTATACTACACAAGCAAACGCACCTCAAATAAGGCTTATACTATCAAATTGAGTAATTAAAAGTTTTCTTCTTCGAAGCTTTCCGGTAAGTAAACCTACTATTTCTCTTTTCTTAAAAAAAAAGAAGAAGCTTTTTCTCCTTTCTTTTTCCTTTAATTAGTTGGGCAATATAAGATTTAATATTTAATTAGTACAATGTAAATTTTAAAATTATACTAAATTTATACTACCCAATTACGACAACAGTGCTTTATAAAATTTTGAAATTTACAGATAACCCCAAAAGAACCGAGATCAGCGCTCTCATCTAACCAACGCCCCCGTAAGACTCTCTTCTTCCAGACTAAGCCAAACCGAGAGTGACAGGCGTGCGTAGAGTTGGCGACCGAGAAAAGTGCTCTCGTCTTAACTGACCGAGACTTTTGAGGGGCATTCGTTGTGGTGGGGGATACGATTCACAGCCGAGAGAACACCAGAGCGAGAAGAGTTCCTAGAAAGCTCTCCCTGGTTTGTTTTAGATTTTGCAGACCTCCATCACCTATCTGTTCGCCGCGACACGGTAGTCTCGCTCGAGATTTCTTCCCCTCCGGGTCGCTGACCACCGGCGGAGATGCTTCTGGGACTTCGAGTTCTTCGTCCGACCGTCGTTCGTGACCATATGCTGCATCTCCGAGGTAATTGTTGCATCTCTGCTCTGGTACGTCGAGCCCGTGTTATTTGACCGAAGTCGGAGGAAAAAAAGAAAAAAACGATATCGATTTAGGATGTAACGTTAGTCTAAACACACTTTGATGCCATCAAGATTGTATGGATCTGAACTTGTGCTTCGATGTTGCCTCTGTATGTCCTCGCTTTCTGATTCCTTGCCTTCTCTGATGTCCTCAGGCCGTGGCTACTGCCAATTGTCCGTTGGTGGTGGCGGTCTCAGGCTCAGCTGCAACTGAACCGAGGCCATTCAAAACAGAACGGAGAGAAAATCTTCTCTCAATCCGTGAAGTTCCCAGAAGCTTCTTCACAAACAATGGACAGAAGTTTCTTGCACATAAAAACATGAAATAATAATAAAGAAGTAGAGTTCCCAATTCATTGGTATGGTCTCAATGATGAGCTTCAGTGCTATGCTTAAATCGAATTTCATGTAGTTTAGGATGTTGTCTTTTGTTACTTCACTGAACACTGAACACGAGTTTCTCTTGCAGTTGTACCACTGATTGACATGCCTCAACTGCCAATTAATTTACATTGCAAGTCTTGGAAGAAATATTTTTATGATTTTTTAAAGTTGATGGCAAATGTCCAACCCTAGTTGATTGAGGACTTCCATCCTCTAGTGAAGTGGCGTCGGAAGAATTATGTTATCACCTGCTCTGTTGTGGCCTTCACGAGCTCCGTTTTGCTCGATTATGGTCAGTCCACCGAGCAAAAGGGGGTCATGGGGGCACGATGGCGTAAGCAAATGCAAACTTGTTCAGGCATGGCTTGACTGGAGGATTGGAGGGCTCAATCAACTCCGGTTGGATGTTGCCATCGACTTTAAATAAAATCATTACGTGTTTTTTTAATACTTGCAAAGTAAGTCAATTGGCACCTTAGGTAAGTTAATCGTTGATGTATGGCTGCAAGAAAGACTTGTGTTGAGTAAAGTAACCGAAAATAGCAGACCAAAAAGGTAAAAAGATGACAGATAATACAAGAGAACATGATTTTCTGCAAAAACAAATTGAAAATCTTGCTATAAAAAAGGAAGAGAAAAGCAAACTTACATGGATCAATTTTTTGCGAGCTTCTTGAAGCTCATTATTGCCATTACGCTCCTTTACTATGATAGCTCGATTTAGTGCTTCTACATCCTCAAGATTTCCCTCTTGTTACATATTTGCTAGCAAAATAACTTTAAAAATAAAATAAAATTGAAGTATCATCCACATCTTTCATGCTCTTTGTGACATTTAATGATCCTCTCAATTGTTCGATTTCCAATTTCAAGGCTTGTTTTTGCATCAACTTATTTTTTACAGTAGAATTATTCGATTGGAGAGTTACTCTTTTTGCCTCAAAACACCATAAGTTTTTAAAAGGAAGAATATGAAAAGATATGTATTAACTTCACAAGAGAAAAATATATGAGGAGAACATCTTCTGTTATTCAGCCAGTTTCAAGACTTTTTTGGCGACTTTTCGTTGCTTTAAAACAGCCTATTTAAGCGAACTATTCCTCCGGGCATTCTGTTACTTTCTAATGTAAAAAGGACTTAGCATGAGTAGCGGTTGGAGATCCTGATGACAAGTTAGATTTCGATTCATTGTTGTCTCATATGTTAGTGGTTTAGGATCAAAATTATCAAAGAGTGATTGCAAGTAATCTTTTTTTGAGAGAAAATGTACAGAAAAAGCATTAGATTTATTTGAAGTAACCAAATCTTATTCTTATGACATCTCTTGTTTGCACAAGTAAAATATTTTGGTGACGTTTTCCGAATCGGATAAACTTGGATACATTTAGATAAAACGTCAAATAAGAAATTTAGTCTAGGGGATGGGATAAATCCGAATTAGTTATAATTTTTTTTTAAATCACTAATAGAGTGACACATCATATATTGCTTTGTTGGCGGCATTGTACAAGGACACTACCAAGATAGCTTATCATCATCACTTCTGACCACAGCGTTGCCAACCGACAATTATGTTTTGACAAGCGAGGGTGAAAGGGGTCTCAAGACAATGTTGTCCTAGGTTTGCATAGATCATCCTTTCCAACCCAATTCCATACGTCCTTCATGTCAAGCTCAACCTTTCACGTGTGACTCACAGGCCGCCTGTTCACTAGTTGGTCGACAAAGAGTGGCCAACACACCATTGGCTTCATGGGGACCTTTCTCTCAAGCAGGGAGTTCCAATTGATGTGTATCAAGAATGCCACAATGGCACCGTGATGTGGAATCTCCTCTCGCGGGCCTTCTTTGGCGATGAAGTCCGGTTGTTCAACCCACAAGAAGTGCCTCTCGTTATCCACGAGGCTTTTCCAAAAATTACGTGCACTCGTGTCGATTGGAGCCGTCATGCATTGAGATCGAATTTCCAACTAACCACGTGATCGGAAAGGTTTGAAGCCCTAGGAGATGGGAATTTCAAAGATTTTCAAAGGTTTGAAGCCCTAGGAGATGGGAATTTCAAAGATTTTCAAACGCTAAGGATTTTTAAAGATTATCAATCCTATTAGGTTGTAGATTTTCAAATATTTTCAAAGATTTTTTTAAAAAGATTTTAAATCCTATCTTAGGTAGTAGAAAAGATATAATGGGATATCTTTGCAATCTAGGAATATTTGGAGGATTTCAAATTCCCCTTTATCCAATTTTATTCCAATTGGAATTTGGACGATCAAACACAGCTTATAGATATTTATTTTTTTGATCATTAGTATTATACGCAATTTATTTTTCTTTAATGTTTTATATTTTTCATTTACTTTACATCAAATAAGAGTAAACGAGAGATTTTCTTTTAAAAAAAGAAAAAGAAAAAAGAGAGAGATGAAAAAAATACTTCCATCTTTTGAAAGTCACGTGCATTGAATAGGTTAACGAAAAAACTGAAGGAGCCTTTACAGTTCAAACAAAATGAAAGTTAAGAGGGTATTAGATAATAGTAGAAAATATGGGGACTAACATATTTTGGGACTAACATATACTCGGGCTGGTGGGTCCTCCCATTAAGGTTCGGAGGTTCCCCGGGTAATCAAAAAAAAAAAAAAAAAAAAACACATATACTACTCCAAAGGTTCGGAGGGGTTTGGTGGAAGTGGCCATGCTTGCTGGCCATGATTATGTAATGTTGCTAACTATTGGAGAGAAATTCCTCGAGCAAGAGAAATGCTTACTAAACCCTTTTTTCTTTCAATTACAATGGAGCAGCTCAAAATCAAACATGACCACACCAAATTTAGGCTACCCTTGAATTGGGTCATTTGGTCTAACGCATTTGGATTTGGCATGAGGAGTTAGCGTCATGGGACTTTGCGAGTGAGGGTGTCGGGGCAGCAATGTTGTCATGCTTGGAGTGCAACATCAATTTCGAGAAGCTACAATCTTCTCCTTCATTGAAAGACAAATCAGGAAGAAGATACATGTTGGCATAAATATATTAATAAATGGGATTTTTGATAAATTAACTATAAAGGGGTGTCTCTATCAATTGTGATATCTGGAACTCTTTAAAGTAGGCCCAGCACTTTGGTACTACTACTAATAACATAATATCTATATACCTTCTCTGGTTTAGGAGAAAACAAGTTATAGTAATTGTTGATATTTGAAAATCTTTAGCTCGCTAAAAATTAGTATCCACGCCTTTTAGGAATTACAATCGTTTTCTTTCCCAAAATATCTTCAAATAATTATTTTGTGAATATTTCTATCAATGGAAAAATGCCTAAATTAATGATTTCACTTTGCCTTCCATGTATTTCAATTATAAAGTTTTAATCCTTTTTATCTGATAAGTTATAAATAATCTTGCAAAAGAAATTCCATTGTTGAAATAGTTTTCACCTTCCACGTATACATCGTACACAAGTCCGGCATATTGCACCAACAATCTAATTCCGATTATCAATTATTTAAATAATTTTTAATTTTACTATTAGTACTAGAAGAAGCCTTTCTACTGATTATAGATATTATGTATTAGTACGCTCAAATGTATGGACTAGAAAAGAAAAAGAAGAGGAATTTTTTTTTTCTTAATGGAAAGAGAAATAATAGTTTTATTCGTCAAGAAAGCTTTGAGGAATAATACTTTCATTTACTCAATGGATAATATAAACTTGGTTATTTTTTTCCTCTATTTTTGATAACATATAATCAAACTAAACACATATAGGCTTTGGTGCTCGAAGACATTGCATTCAAGACACATTCAAGACACATTTTTCACATGGCATATTCTTTGTTCCTTATCCATATCGTAACCTATTTGTTTTTATACTATACAAGCAATTGCACCTCAAATAAGATTTATATTATCAAATCGAGTAAATAAAAGTATTATTCTTCGAAGCTTTTCGGTGAGTAAGACTACTAGCTTTTTTCTCTCCTTTTTCTTTAATTTAAAAATTTAATATTTAAAATGAAAAAAGCATGGTTCGGGCGGGCGATTCCCGACCTAGAACTGGGAACCGCCTACTAAAAATCGGTTCCGAAAAATTGGAATCGGGATCCACCCATTTTTCTTCTCTCCGGGTGGATCCATAGAATCGATTTTGACGTGAAACAATTTTTGGTTTTTAATTAGTAGGGCAATGTAAGATTTAATATATAATTAGTACGATGTAAATTTTCAAATTACTAAGCTTATACTATAGCATAGAATAAATAAAAGTACGCATGTTTTTCTCAATTTTAAAAATTTTATAGTGACAACAGTGCATTATAAAAGTTGGAAATTTACAGAAAACCCCAAAAGAACCGAGAGAATCGCTCTCATCTAACCGACGCCCCGTAATGACTCTTCTTCTTCCAGAACAAAGCCAATCCGATAGGCGTGCGTAGAGATGGCGACCGAGAGAAGCGCTCTCATCTTAACTGACCGAGACTTTTGGGGGGCATTCGTTGGGGGGCATACGATTCACAGCCGAGAGAACGCCAGAGCAAGAAGACAGAGCATCAGTTTTGGAGTTGCAATGAGTCCCTATAAAGCTCTCACGGGTTTGTTTTAGATTTTGCAGACCTCCACCACCTCTCTGTTCGCCCCTGTTCCGCCAGAGGGTAGTCCGGAAAGGTCAGATCTCGGTCGAGATTTCTTCCCCCCACGGCCCGGACCGTCAGTGGAGATGCTCCCGGGACTTTTGAGTTCTCCGTTCGATCGTTGTTCGTGACCATCTACTGCATCTCCAAGGTAATTATTGCATCTCTGCTCTGCTCTGGTGGGTCGAGTCCTAGTTATGTGACCGAGGTTTGAGGGGAAAAAACCATACTGATTGAGGGTCTAACGGTAGTTTAAACACACTTTGATCCCATCGCTTTCCAGGAGTTTCTTCACGGTTAATTGACATCAGCATTCACGGTCCACCATTTCAGGATGTCGTAACCCTGCCTACAGCGGCTGTTCGTCATCGCCGAGCTGCTCTGGAATTTTCCTGCTTGTCCCTTTTTTTGGAGTGCCATTGTTGATTGAAGAGTTCGACCAGTTGCTGCCATTGACTCCTTGGCAAATTCAAGCCTTCTAGAGCGCCTCGGTGATTGTTTGTTCAAAGCCATTGTTGAGAAGGGCACCGCCTCTCTCTCTCTCTGGATTTTTCCAGATTACTCTCTCTCTCTATTACTCTTGATCTCTCTCTCGTTACTCCTCCGGATTTCTCTCCCTCTCTCCAGACAATTCTCAGCCGCAATTGTTGACCCAAGTTGCCATAAAATAATAGGAAAAATATGGTGTAAGAAGTCGGTGGATGTGCCGACTTTACACCCTATAAATAGGGGACTTGCCTCTTGTGTGCGTGTGAAAAAAAGAGGATGTTGGGTAGAGTGTAGGGGGTCTTGTGCAAGGGTGTTGTGTAAGAGTGAGTGGTGTTGTGTGCGTAAGTGAAGAGTGTACGTGAGTGAGTGAGTGAGTGGGTGGAGTAGGTGATGTGAAGTGTAGAGAAATAGAGAGTAAGTGGGTGTGTGAGAAAGTTGTGTCCGTGTGAGGTTTGTGAGGGAGTGAGTAAGCAAGTACAATGAGTAGTTGTGAGAGAGTGATAAAATAAAAAGTTGTAATATTGTTCTATAATAAAAGTAATTATTTTACTTGCACATTCACTTGATTTCTCAACAAGTGGTATCAGAGCAGGTCGTTGGAGGCCGAAGACAGTGGTCGGGGACCATTGTAGGTGAGCAAGGTGGTCAGTGATCGTCGAGCCAAGGAGCGAAGAAGTGAAGGACGTCGGATTTTTTGCCAGTGCACAATCTGGGATTGTGAAGTCGGTTGGTCGGTATAGTGCGGGGCATTATACTCAAGTCACGATGGCGGATTTCTCGAGTTCGGTAAGTGGTATCGAGAAGCTCAACAACTCAAATTATAATAATTGGAGTATCCGCATACAATATTACTTGCTAGGACAAGATTTGTGGGATATTGTTGGCGGGAGCAACACCACCCCACCCACGAATGATAGTGAATTAAGAAAATGGAATATAAAATCGGGTAAGGCTCTTTACGTTCTTGCCGTGACTGTTGATGATGAATTATTGCCACACATAAAGAGTGCGAAGACCCCGAAGGAGGCTTGGGATAACTTGGTGACGCTGTTTGCAAGGACAAACGATGCCAAGTTACAATGCCTGGAGAACGAGCTCCTCTCAATCTCGCAACAGAGTATGATGGTAAGTCAATACTTTTCTAAAGTTAAATCTATTTGCGAAGAAATTTCAAAATTAGATCCTGAGAATGCCATCTCTGAGACAAGAATGAGAAGAATAATAATTCATGGGTTAAGGCCGGAGTATAACGGTATTGTTACGGCCACTCGTGGATGGGCAAATGAGCCAACTCTAACTGAGTTGGAAAATATATTGGCCAATCAAGAGGCCTTAGATAAACAAATGCATAAGGTCTCAATTAAGGAGGATGAAAGTGCCCTCTTCAGTAATAAAAGAGGGTTCAAGGGCCTATATAGAAATAGAGCAGGTGCAAGAGATGGCAACCCATGGAAAGATCATGGAGATTGGTGGAGGCAACCCGAAAAGAAGGGTTATCGGCCGGGGAGCTCGTCAAGATCGTGACGATGACAACGACGAAGATAAGAGCAACAAAAGGTGTAGCAAACGGTGCTACGTTTGTGGCAAGGTAGGACATATTGCCGGATTCGTTGGTACAAAGCGAGAGGAAGGAAATGTCGTCACTTCTTGTAAGAAGGAGATTGAAAGTGAAGAAGAATGGGACTTTCAAGCGCCTATTGCAATGAAGGAACAAGAAGAGCTTGCAACAGCTTGTATAGTTGAATTGGATAATTCGACAGGTTCTATCACGACCCCGAATAAGAGCAAGTCAAGGGAGAACTTGAAGAAGCAACTAACAACGCCGACAAGCAGTCATGAAAAGAAACTGCAAGAGATGCAGGAGATGATAAAGAAGCTAAAAGTTAAGAATGCAAAGATGGAGAATATGTTGAAGAAAAGGGATGAGATGATAAGGCAAAAGGATCGAGAGCTCGAGGCAAAAGAAAGGGAGCTAGAAAAGTTCCGATGTGAGTTCAAGAAGCTGCAGAAGCTTCAGGATCTCAAGCCCACTATGATGCTCCCAATTGGTTATGCTGAGAGAGATATCAAACACATGTTTGAGGAAAGGAGGCCATCTACACCCTACATCCCGTGGTGTAAGGATCGGTGGAATAAGATCAAGGGGAAGAAATTTTATGAGGAAAAAGATCAAGAGGTCTACATTGAAGTGCTTCGGATGGGACTGAATCGGTTGAAGCACGAAATGAAAGTCACGAATGAGAGGGTTGACCAGGTGAGTTCCAATCTCAAAATTCTTATAGAAGATATGTTGAATACAAAAACCGAATTGAGTGAGAAGAAGGAAAAGGAGACTAAAGGGCAGAATGAATTGGTATTGCAAAAGATCAAGGATCACAAAATTCTGTGGAAAGACACCGCGGGAGAAGCAATAGAAGATGGAGCCATAGAGCCATCCACATATGAGGAAGCTTCGCAATATGCTGAATGGAGGGAGACAATTAAAGAATCCAAAAAATAATATCGGCACGGCTACCATATCTAAATTAAGAGAGAGTAGTCGGTGAGGGGGAGTGTTGAGAAGGGCACCGCCTCTCTCTCTCTCTGGATTTTTCCAGATTACTCTCTCTCTCTATTACTCTAGATCTCTCTCTCGTTACTCCTCCGGATTTCTCTCCCTCTCTCCAGACAATTCTCAGCCGCAATTGTTGACCCAAGTTGCCATAAAATAATAGGAAAAATATGGTGTAAGAAGTCGGTGGATGTGCCGACTTTACACCCTATAAATAGGGGACTTGCCTCTTGTGTGCGTGTGAAAAAAAGAGGATGTTGGGTAGAGTGTAGGGGGTCTTGTGCAAGGGTGTTGTGTAAGAGTGAGTGGTGTTGTGTGCGTAAGTGAAGAGTGTACGTGAGTGAGTGAGTGGGTGGAGTAGGTGATGTGAAGTGTAGAGAAATAGAGAGTAAGTGGGTGTGTGAGAAAGTTGTGTCCGTGTGAGGTTTGTGAGGGAGTGAGTAAGCAAGTACAATGAGTAGTTGTGAGAGAGTGATAAAATAAAGAGTTGTAATATTGTTCTATAATAAAAGTAATTATTTTACTTGCACATCCACTTGATTTCTCAACAGCCATCAGCCGTTGCTGTAGGTAATTACCTTTCGCTAGATCTAACTGAGTATCTTCTGGTTTAGATGTATGAAAATAAAAACAGAGGATGAGAATCTAGTTCTTCCTAGCTTTAAAATCATACACGTCAGAGCTTATATCCGTGATCTCAACTCTACCGTGATGGTTTCATGTTGAACGTGTCTTGATTTCCACCAACTTGTCATCGTGTTGTTCTCTGACTTGATGCTTACTAATTATTCGTTGAAATGTCTGAAGTGCGTTACTAATAGACGTAACCTCCGGTCTGACCATGATCACCTCATCTGTTTTATTCATCCACTGCGCTAGTTGCATAGGCTAGATGAATTCACTTGTCAGTTAATTCCAAGAATCTCGATTCTAATAAGCCTCCCATGTTTGCAAGTGTTAAGCTCTCGATTCTCTAGGATAATTCGGTAATGTAATTTGAGAAAGTTTGGTGGTTATTGCTGGAGAATTCATTAGGCATATACTGAAATTGAAGAATTATATTATCGTGTGTGAGAGTCAATTAGATATCTCCCGCGTATGTGTTTGTGATGACATATTAGATCACAAATTGTCTTTGCAGAATATGTCTTCTGTATAAGTGTCGTTTGAGTGAATGCATTTTCAATATATGCAGATACATGCGTTCTCTCTCTCTCTCCATGTGTTCTGGGTGTATCTCTTTTCTTTGTGTGCACACGACACTTGCCTCCAAATTCATGGGTTTTTAAGGGTGCAGATATGAGTGAATTGCTTGAAGAATGGTGAGTGAGTTGAGCGAGAAAGAGAGAAAAGATTAATGGAGGTTTGAAGAGATGGGAGCTTCCTGAACTTGAGAGTGAAAAGCGTTCTGGGTAAAAGAATAATGAAGAGAGGATTAATTTGTTTAGGGATGAAGGGACTAAATAAAAAACACAAAGAAAGGCCAGAAGTTCCGTGCACATAAAGATATGAAATAATAATAAAGAAGTAGAGTTCCCAATTAATTGGTAAAGGACTAATGAGCTTCAGTACTAGACTTAAATTGAATTTCATATAGTTGAGGATGTTGTCTTCTGTTATTTCACTCAACATGAGTTTCTCTTGTAACTACTGTACTGTACACCACTGATTAACTTGCCCAAGGTGTTAATTGACTAACTTTGCAAGTCTTAGAAGACAAATCTAGTGATTTTTAAAGTCGATGGAAATATCTAACCTAAGTTGATCGAGGACTTCCATCCTCCATTAAAGCTGCATCAGAAGAAGTATGCCCTTGCCTATGCTGTTGTGGCCTCTGTGAGCGCCCTTTTGCTCGGTTATGGTCAATCCCCCAATCAAAAGGGGGGTCACGGAGGCCACTATGGCGCAAGCAAATACGTGCTTGTTTAGGTGCAGCTTCACTGGAGGATTATAGTCTTCTGTCGACCTTGAACGTTGCCATCGACTTTGAAATCATTATGTATGTCTTTTGATACTTGCAAAGTAAGTTAATTGGCACCTTAGGTAAGTCAATTAGTGATGTACACCTGCAAAAGAAACTTGTATTGAGTGAAGTAACTAAAGGTAGCAGACCAAAAACGAAAAAAAGATGACAAATGATACGAGAGAACATGATACCCTGCAAAAAAAAAAAATTAAAAATCTCACCATATAAAAAAAAAGTAAGAGAAAAGCAAACTTACATTGATCAATTTTCTGCGAGCTTCTTGAAGCTCATTATTGCGATTATGCACCTTTACTATGATAGCTCGATTCGGTGCTTCTACATCCTCAAGATTCCCCTCTTTTCCCCTCATATCCGCTAGCAAAATAATTATTTTCAAAATTTCAGTATCATCCTCGTCTTTCATGTGCTTCATGACATTTAATGATCTTCTCAACTGTTCAATTTCCAATTTCAAGGTTTGTTTTTGCATCAAGTTGTTTTTCCAGATGAATCATCTGATTGGAAAGTTACTCTTTTTGTCTCCGAAACACCAAAAGTTTCAAAAAGGAAGAATATGAAAAATATGTGTATTTACTTCACAAGAGAAAAATATATTAAAAGAACATCTTCTATTATATTTAGCCAGTTTCAAGACTTTTTTAGTAGCTTTTTGTTGCTCCAAAGCAACTAATTTTGTTGGGTGCTAATAATACAACTTAGAGGGGGTGAATAGGTTTTTTAAGAAAACTTGACAAATTTTCGTGGAAATTTGCTAATGCTAAGTAAAGATCAGGTCAAGATGATGTTTCAAAGTTTGTGATCGATTTGTGTGCTTGTGAGAGTAAGAGAGTAAAACAGTAACACACAATGATATATAGTGGTTGGCTTTATCTCCAAGTTTACGTTTAGTCTTCAGACTAATAGCCACAAGTTGGGCTGGATTGCATGTGTAAGTTACTCAGACAATTACAATAGGCAAACACTAGTCCTATTATAAGATAGATCACACTATCAAGACCCAATTGCTATTCTTACCCTTCTACATTTAATCAAGAACACAATTACTCAAATAGCATGAATACAAAACTTAATGAAACACTTTGGGCAAGAGCGTATAGTTAGGAACAAAGCAGAATGCAAATCCTTAGATAATGTTGTTCTCTTTCTCCTTCTTGGCTTCTTAGGTCTTCTCTCTTATATTCATCTGCAGTTTGTCTGTTAAGAGAAGATCAAAGAAGCAACGAACCATTGGAGTCTATCCAAGAATAGAACAGCCTATACAATTCTTTTTTCCTAAACATTTGTAGTCTACTTAAGAATAGCATTTGCCATTGTCCCGTCACTGCAGTCTCTGATAGACTTATCAGACGACTTGGCTTCTCAAATTACTACTTTCAACTGGATTATGTTGGTTTCAAAGTAGAATTATGGAATCTCTATGCTTGTGCTCTGCCTTTTTTTCCCCTACGCAATGAAAGGAGATTTAATCAAGATGGTAGACCATGGAACAGAAGAGAGGCTGATTCATATAGGCTAGTGTACATGAAATGGAACAAGATTCCCATTGCTGATGATTGCTATTGGAAGAGGATTACCAAAGTAGCATTTGCAATGATTTGAGATAGATCAATGTGTTGTTCTAAAGCAGAAGTCCGCCATGGCAATAGATGGCAGAATTTACTTGTTTCGTGACACACAAATGAAGTGGTTGCTTCCTTAACTGTTTGTGTAGGCAAAATTCCTTGGATGTGAGCGATGATTCCTTTTAGTGGGGCTTCAACTATAATTATAGGCTTAAAAAAGAAACATTCTTCCTCTCATTCTCTCCATGCCTCCCTCCAACTTAACCCACCCAAATGATTCATTCACATGGCGGAAGCATATGCTCATACCGCATGAAATGGGAAATGTTGGATAGAATCATGAAGACAATTTGATTTGTGTTGACTCTTGCATAACATGTGGAATAGATGAAAAAGTTGGTCAATTAACCTGGATAAATACCTTCTTCATAAAGGTTCTTACTTAAGGACATATGTCCTTAGCATATGTACATTAGGAATCATCTAGTCAACTTGAAGGTATTTGTTTTGTTGGAAGATATTTCCAGTAGGAAAAGTCTCATAAGTCAGCACAGTTGAATGTATGAGGCTTGAGTTATTAGCAATTTTCGAAGAAAGCTTCAAGCAGAATTGTGGGAGGAGATAGTAAATCCTTGATGCACAAGTTTTGCTCTTGCAATCTTTCACCATATTCTATTGTCTTACTTCATTTTAGAGCAATTGGATTGTGTGATTTTGTTGGCTTTCACCAAAGATTGGCTCGTTCATGGTCGTGTTAGGTATGGTTTGTTCCAGACTTCAAGGAATCAAGTGAACATGACACACGGTTCTTTATCACCTATGGCGGGATGCCTTGGTGTTCCTCAATCCTTCACTTATGTTATTATATGGGAATCTTTTAGATCTACTTGTTTTGATGATTCCCTCAATTGGAGCACTGCTGATCGGAGCCGCTCCACATTAATTGGATGGTCTTATTGCTGATGTCAAATGGTCTTGAGCCTTGTAGATGAAATCAATGTTGCAGAGTCTCCTTGCTTGATTGACCGAGTAAAATTCTTAGGAGGTTATGGGATGTTGATAAGTTTGCTTATCTCTTCAGGTGTTTCTCATCGCTAGCCTAGGTAGCTGGTAGTCTCAGTAGAGTCAAACTAAAGTGCGTGAACTAGCTATTAAAAACCGGGGTTTCATCAGTTTGATATGGGAAACCTTCAGCATGTCTTATATAAAGAAGTCAAAAAGACATTGAGCTAGCAGTCCTTTAGCAGATGGATGTGGAACAGATGCCCGTCGAAAAAGCTGAAGGAGATGTTAATGCTACCGGGTTGCTAGAGAGAGGGTACTTGCAGTACAAGTAATGTCTCAACTCATTTTTTAGCACTATCGGTTCCAAGTTAATTCCCATCAACTTTCAATTAATATCAAAGTTGCTCTGTTGCAGATGCCCTCATTACTAGTGAAGGTGCAACATTACAGCCCCCTGTTGCAGAAAGATCTTCAATTGCCATCACTGTCATAATGATGTGAAGGTGATCCCTTCTGCCCTTCATAGACTTAAGAACGCTTAGTAACTTCCTTTGTCATGACATGAAGAAGGCATTAGATATATATCTAGGAGATACTTTAAGCTTAGTCCATAGATTGCAATTAAAGTTTTACTTGCCATACATTAGAGAATGATCATCAACCAAATGGAGGCAATGCTTCGGGTGCCTGTAGATTCTGGGCACTAGCATCATGAGTTATCTTCATATGAGATTGCACTCTGACCTGATGATAACTTTGAAATGTGTGCGCTTATATTGCAATATGTGCAGGTTTCCATTTTTATGTGACAAATATGTGCAGAAGGTTGCCAATGATATTTTCTAGAAGTTAATTCACTAGTTAATTGCATCAAACTTCTTTCGTATCATAAATGAAAGTCACCATGTGGATTGAATTCTAATAAGTACTCTATAGTTCGGTGAATATGGTGATGAATGTGATTCTTCAATCTTCTGCAAATAGACGTGCTTTCCATAACCTGACATACTGTTCTCCTATGCCCTGGATAGTATCAATGTAAGCAAAAAGCATAAAAATTGTTGACACCTATTTTTAGCAAATCTAGGAAAATAAGGAAAATAACAATTGCATTGGAACAAATAAAAGGAAAAAATGGGGGAAAGTTATTTAATTGATTATGCATGGAAATTTGAAATTCTGACGATCATTCAGATTTCGTCAAATGCAGAAGCAATTTAAAAATCAAGTGAATAAGAGGCAAGAATTTTGTAAAATGGAAGAAATCTGAACAGGATCGAGCTGATTGCGAAATCGTGTTCGATTTGCGCGCGATTTAATCGCAACAGAAGATGGAAAGTCGAAAGTTGCTATAAAAATGACAATCTGAAAATCACTATAAAAGGAGCCATAATTTTCGTGAGGAATGAGAGGGATTTTCGAAATTTTGGAAAAAAAAAGAAGACAGGAAATTGTGAGATTTTCGAAAAATTGGGGGCGAATTCGAAGACGGAGAGAGAATTCGTGAAAGAACCGTGTAAAAAAAAAAGGAGAAACCTCGTCCATCTTCGGTCAACAAAAGGGGTCATTTCCCTTCTTCTCTGACAGGCTGCCAAAGAAAAAGGGAAAAGTCAGCAAGCTACAGTGAGGGAGACGTAAAGGGGACGTGCGAACAGAGAGTGAGAAAGGAGAGCAGAGGAGAGAGAAAAAAAAAAGTAAAAAAAAAAAGAAGTTTACTGTTTCTCTTCTTCGGTGAGCCCCTCGCCGACCTTCGAAGCAACACCGGAGTTCCGCCTTACCGTGCGACCACCGCCGTCTATTTCATCTGCGTAGCCACTCCAGTCCTGCCCTGCCCCGACATTCGTCTGTGACCGCCCAGCACAGATCCCACGTTAGCCGCGTCTTCGCTCGCTATTTCCGAGCACCATCGCTATTGTGATCTGGCACGAGAAGCCGCGGCACCCGCTGAGATCCCGCCGCCGACGCCCGCACCTTCCTGCCGCCGCACCTCAGCCCGTGTCGATCCGCTCGACGCCGCTGGTTGCCGTGCCGAACACCTGCGACGTCGTCACCGCCCCTGCCCTCAGCATCACCAGTAGCCTCCTCACCGCCTAGCTCCGCCGGAGCTCCGACCGCGAGGCCCTCGCCACCTCTCGAGCCACCCCGCGCTCGCGTTGCGCCTCCTGCACTGGCACCTCGCCTGCGCCGCTCCGCCGGACTCGCCACCCGACGCCGCCGGAGACCACACCGCCCCTGCTCGCCTCCGCCCGACGCTCAGCCACCGCTGCACCGCTGTCCCTGCCGCGACTTGACGCCGCCGGAGCCCACACCGTCGCTGCTCGCCTCTCCTCGGTGCCCGACAGCCAGCCTCGCGCCCACGCTACCGCTGCTCGCTTTACCCGCGTCTGCACCAGCACTCGACTTCCCGCGCCAAAGCTCCCCACGGCTGCCAAGCCCAATTTTGAAAAAAAAAAAAAAAAAAAACACATTAGGTAGTTTTCTTTAGTTTATTTTATTTTATTTATTTTATCTTTTTTTTAGTATAATTAGTCTTTAGTATATGATTGAAAATTCCAATGTATCACCTGATTCGCAACCGCGCTATGATTTTTTATTTCATCTATAAAGCTTTAGATGAAATAATTAATTAAGCTGGAATAAAATTGATATTTTGATCTTTAAGGCTTAAGATCAATTTATCGATTTTATTAGCGAAATATTACCCATTGATCTGAACGATGTGTGATATTTTTGATGATTTTGGACGATCTGTTTTATCCTGGTTGTTTTATTTATCTTGAAATGTGTTTGAATTAGAATATCGCATGCTTTAGGGTAATTTACATATTTAGACTAAGCATTTTATTTATTCTAGATTTTCGAAATAAAAAAACATAAATTTAGGATGTTAGATTTTCATTAATTTGAATTGCATGTTTAATTATTTGGCAATTATTAATTTCGAAAATTAATTAAAACAAAAACAACAAAAAATCATCATGCATATTTCATGTAGAATTAGTGCATATTTTGTACGTCATTGCATATTAGGGTTAAATTGCACTTAGTTTAATTCTAGATAATATCTTTCTTAATTTATTATGAGTTTAGATATTTTGCATTTTAGGATTATCTGGGTTAAGATAATATTTTAGTTTAAATTAGGATTTGGCTTAACCTAATTCCTAATGCAAATTAAATAGAATCTTAATCTGGTTAAATAAATTTTCACATTTTTCCTAATTCCGAATTTTCATAAAAAATACAAAAAATGTCTTAGAATAAATTAGTTCTATTCCCTAGGATAGATTGCATTTTTAGGAAAAATAAAAAATGTCATTGCGTATCATTAAAAAATAGATTCATGAAATGCATGTCATTTAGAAATTATTGTTAAGTCCATTTAATTAGAAATTGCATGACATTAGAATTAGGTCATTTAGTTAATATTGCATTGCATATTGCATGATTTTTATTAATTAAGTGAAAACAAAAAGAAATTACGTGTTAATTAGAAACCATATCCAGAGTTTTGATGTGGTTTTTAACTTAACATTGCAGATGCTTTCGTTGCTTTGAAGTAAGTTTTTACAATTTATTTATTGTTTATCTGGGTGTTAAATTGGTGAATTGCGCACCCGCATGATCACCTCACATATTAGGAAAATAGATTTAAAATCAATTTAAGTTGCTTGCAAAAACATTTTTGAAAATAAAAGAATGGTACCGAAAGGGCATTAGAGAATCTAGTGTAACCAAGTCCCCGTACCCATAATCTCTAGTTCGTAGGAGTAAAGTGAAACTCTCGTTACTTTACTTGGGTTTTTAATCGACCCACCAAAAAATAGATTAGTGGCGACTCCTGATTAAAAGATCAATTGCATGTTAAGAACTTGAACTTAAGTCGCGAATTGGTATGGGCTTGGGAGAGCCCGAATTAAGTCTAGGCTTAATAATCCATTAGCCAAATTTTAGGTGGTTTACCCGAAAAATTGGTTGTGACAAAAATGCTTAACAATGGGCAACCATGTTAGAAATGAATTTTTTTTATTTACATTATACAGATTGTCATAAGTGTTAGGTGTCATATCCTGCAGTAGGAGACTATGATTACATGGACCTCACGTCTTACTTTTTTTTTTTTTTTTTTTTTTTCTCTTGCAGACATTCAAGCGGTATCATTAAATTATGTCTCGAGTATGAGCCGTTTATGGAATCCAACCAGATTGAATTAATATCCAAGTTTGATAGCACAATAAAATTGAAGAGTTGGACTCACCTTTGCCGAAGGTTGGATGAACGAGAGGAAAGAAGTCCTTGCCACTGCAAGACAAAAGGGGTTCCTCGTTGTGTGAACGGGCTCCAGTGGCTTCTTTCTTTGAGAAGCGTGGAGTGGGTTCCTTCAGCAAAGTGTAGCCGCACAAGAAGAGAGTACAATGGCCGCACCGTGATTTCCTGTGGAACGCCGCACAAAGAACGAAAGGAAGAATCAAAGAGTGGGGCGCTTGTTGCTTGGCCGTGAACGGGGGGCTATACACCCCGTGGATTTGTGTTGTGAGTATTTTTGCAAACACTTTAAATTTGAGTCTAATCTAGGTGTGAGAAACATTCGAGTATGTGAGTGACTGCAAACTTGGATTTTCCGATTATTAGTGAATTATCTGTTACCGACTCTCTCCGTGGATGTAGGTACCGACATTCGGTACCAAACCACGTAAATCTTTAGCGTCCTTTATTGTTTCTCATTTATTCGCGTTAATTTCCTAATAGCTTATGCGATAATATGTTACAATCAGTATCATTGCAATGGATGTGGCATTTGCTAGTGTGGCCACCGATGGAAGTAAGACTCAACAGTGTCAAAGCAATTATCCATGCGAATAATGGGAGTGTTAGTATTTGTGAGAAGATAAGAAATGCTCATAAACACTTAGCATAAGGTGATTGGTCAAAGCCATTAAGCATGAGGTTAATGAGAGTTCTTTGCTGCCTTAGTGCACAACACTCGCTCTTGAGTGGGTTTAATAGTTGGGGTGTGTAGAGATGCTCATGGGCTCTCGTGGCCGGCTTTGCCAAGAAAATTCATGCTCCGATGGCCCTCGTGCCTGAAATCCTAGCAGTGAGAGAAGCCTTGGCGCTCTCGTTGAAGATAGGGTGGAACTTTTTGCGGAGGAAAAGTGGTGCTCTGCAGGTGAGGATGGAAAGTGATAGCTTATCTCGGGCCAAACCGAAAGCCCATGGGTAGTCCAGTCTGTTGTTGAGAATTGTCAACATCTTATGGCCCAAATGCAACGAATGTCTCCAGCCTTTTGACCTGGGGAAGCTAAGGGCGCGTTTGATAACGTTTCTGTTCTTTTTTTGTTCCAGGGAACAGAAACAAAAAAAAGTGTTTCTGTTCCGGAAACAATTTTTGAACAAAAGAACGCGTTTGGTAAGTGTAAAAAAAAACTGTTCTTGAAATAAAAAAAGAACAGAAACGCGTTTGTAGAATCGAGTTAATTTTTGTTCTAGAATAGAAAAAGAACAGAAACACGTTTGGTAAAGCTGTACAAAATTTCTGTTTTTAATTTTTTTAAAATTGCTTTTTTCTAAATAAAGTTTAAACGAGATGAGAATTGTCATTCTCATGAAATGCTCATTAATTTTGTTTTGTTCATGGTGAGTGAAGACAAACATTTTAAACATGATCATATGTCATACTTGATAGAAAATTTTGTAAGTAAAGTTAGAATCAAATTTTTTTCAGGTACTTTTTTTATTTTTTATTTTTTTAACATTTAAACTTGATTGAATTCTCATTCTCATGAAATTCTCATCAATTTAATTTTGATAATGGTGAGTGAAGAAAAATATTTCCAACATAATCATATATGCATACTTAAAAATTTATAAGTAAAATTCGTACAATAAGAACTAGCAAAAAAAAGAGTATCTTATACATCTCAACATGAATCCTTCCATACATGACATCACAATAATAAAGCATTATAGTTCATTGTTCAACTTCATCATAGTTAATTAAATTTCCCCAACACATATGCATATGCATACAGATACATAGATTTGAAGATCAGACTAAACAAGAAGATTAATAATTAGACTTGAAGGCCTTCCAAACAGTCGGTCCAAACCAATGAGAAATCAAAAGAAGATACAATAGATAAGATCTCTCTGAGTAATCCTTCTCGTATGACCCGGGAAACGTACTATACACCGGCAGAAGAGTCACTTCTTAACCTGCTGCTAAATGGGGAAGGATCCAAAGTAACTCGAATGACGTTCGGCACATAGAAATGCAATACATTCACCAATGATCAGGATGAAGACGGCCCTGCATTTTCCAGAGAAGCATTTCCAAGCAGCAGCATACCACATGCAAGTACAAAGAGCGACACTGCAGGCACAACCATTCTCACAAGATACACATTCACCGTCTCACACCAGTCTCAACCACAGGAATTCTGGGAGAGCAATTTGCTGATACACCCAGATAGATCAACTCATACAGTGTGGCGATCGGATAAGATTGAGAAGGTTCTTCATCTAGTTCTTTTGGTGAACGGCTATTTGGTGGATGTCCATGTCCTTCAACATGACGGAACGGCCACATGAATCACAAGGGGCAGTTCTTGATCCACGATGCTCTCATGCTCACACGGACCTCTTAATTTGTCTCTCGGGTCCACTTTGTAGTGTCTCCTGCATGGACCATGTCCCCGCGAAACGACAAGCGATCAAGCGTAAGGGGGCAAAGCGAAGCTTGGTGCTCCACCCGCCAAACAAAGACATAACATAAGTACAATAATTAAGTAGATGTATTCTAGCCTCGATTTTTCTCTCCTCAAAATGCTCGGTATCCTAGAGATGTAATGTCATGTCTAATATCTAACTGCATTTTTGCCACAATGTGCAGCCCAAACCTATCGTTAGGGTATACTCAGTATATGCACATCTCGACAACATGTTCGAGACATGCATTCATGTTGGACATCCAGACACACTGACCAATTCATGACAGTCAATGATTCAAGATTTTAATAGTCACCATCTCGAGGAGAAATAACACGCAATAAACTCATCCAATTTGGCAATTGTTTTTTGAATGCTACCTTGTGTGACCTCATGCCACCATCCTTTACATTAGAGTTGAGAGGTATAAGATGGGCCCCACCCCTTTGTGTTGTGTGAATAATTGGCTCAAAACAGAAGATTTTAAAGAGGCGGTTATTAGTTAATAAAAGAATAGTTCTTTTGGAGGGTATGCCAGTTTTGATTTTCCTTTGATGCTCAAGAAGCTAAAATACGTTCTGAAACAATGGAGTCACAAGAAGGTAGAAAACCTGGGAAATAAAATTAGTGAGACAATTCAACAAGTTGATGAGCTTGATGATAGCGAGATCCAGGTGACTATTGGAGAAAAAGCTCATCAACTTGTTGAATTGTCTCACTAATTTTATTTCCCAGGTATTCTATTGGAGAAAGGCTTTAGGAGAATAGAATGGGAAAAAGAACTCGCCTCGTTGATTCAAAAATGGAAGAAACCTCCTGAGACAGAAGTCTCGGTAGATTTGGCTTGATGAGGGTGACAGAAACACCAAATTTTTTCATAAGATGTCCAATGCTCGTACAAGATATAACTTCCTCAATAAGTTGGAACTCTTTGGCGAGAGGTTGTTGAACATTGGATGCCATGAGTATGCAACTATCTGAATTCATCTTTGGTTTATATAGGGAGAGATGTGTCGTGAGATCGAATTGGAGGGGATGACTTTTACTTCTTGATCCCGATATGGCTGAAATGGCAAATACCTTTCGAGGAGGACGAGATTAGAAGGACATTCTCGTATTGCAATGGAGATAAGGCACCAGGTTTGGATGGATTTATGGTGATTATCAAAAAAATTTCACGAAATTGGGAGGTTGTTCATGAAGACCTCCGAAAGTTTTCAAAGAGTTCCATACTTCATCAAATGCTAAACACTTTGCATGGCTCATGCACTTAAACGAAAGCATAAGATATATGTTCTACCCCGAAAGAAATTCCAAAATGGCCGGAGGTGAAACTAGCTAGTACGAGACAATCATCGAAATCTAAATAGAGCATTACTAGCATGCCCTGACCTTGACATACAGGGTGTCATATGTTAGTCAAGAACAAAGCATGTAAAATTTGATTTCTTTTCCTTTTAAGTTTTCCAGCAACTAGATTGATTAAATACATAACTTTAAACCTCAGGAATTCCTATGCATGATATCACCACCATAACACCATTCACATGAGAATATAAACTTAAATATGGTTCTGGCTAGTTGAAAGTTGCTTTACCCAGATTCAGCATAATAATCAGTAGTTGCCTAAGATGAGAAGGGACATCTTATAGCAAAAATGGCTACATCTGCACCCCTCACTCAATTAGTTACCCGAACATAATCAACTTGGGACTCACTCTACATTGCATATCATTCAAAGCGAGATCCTACTTACATATTCCAGATCTTTTCTAACAATAGCCCTATCCATTTAACCGCTAATATTAATAAGCACTAAGCGAAGGGTAGAAAAATAGCAAGCCACGAGGATTACCACAAGTCCGAAAACTGCACAACCTACATATCCAGCATGGTTCATTAGGAGGAAAATTATAGAACACAACCAGAGGTCTCATGACAATGGCAACATCAGTCCATACAAGAACTTCGATCAAGGCTATACGGCACACGCACGGCATTAGTGGCAGCTGCAATAAGATGAGGTCAAGGGCAATACTTTCTCCGCTCCACCGACTAAGCAATATATCAAGCTTTAAGCCAATGCCTCAAGTGGAAGTTTTGTGCGTAATGATCTAAAACTAGAGCTAAAAACACTAATTCCACAATGAGTATTTTGCTTTGATAGGTAATGAATCACCCATTGACATTTTCACTGATAGCAAATTTGAGTTGGAAGCCTACTTGAGCACGTTCATAAGGAACCACCCACTTCTAAAGGCCACAAATTGTGCCTAAATCAAAGCACCTAAATATCCACCCCACCAAAGAATCGAGCTTTCCCAACCTGGTAGCCGGATTCGAACTCAAGTCATGCGTCGAGCAACCAAAGCGATTCGAATTCGATAAAAAGGAATTTACTCAGACTAGGAGATCGCAACGGCCGACCGGAATTCCGATCACCTCATTCCATCGGAACGAGGAGGAAGCGAACAAAGGTACCTTTTCCTGCGCTTCGAGAGCGTCCAGCCTCTGGGATCGCTGGACCGCCTCGATGGCCTCCCCTTCGCCTTCCTCTCCCTCTCCAGCCTTGCCTTGGCCTGCGCTTTCCGCTCCTTCTGCTCCTTCTCCAGCTTCTCCCACGCCCTCCTCAGCTCAAAATCCATCTCCCCCAAGGCCCCCTTCTTCTCCGCGACGACGACGCGATGAATTATCGGACTGAATTTTATCGAGGAGATGAAAGATCGAATGGGAATTGCAAGTCGATTTTCCTTCCTTGCCGAGAAAGAAAGGAGAGAGATGGAGGAGCAAACAGAAACTTACCTGGATTCGGAAGCTTCAGCCGGTGAAGGAGCACCACCTGTTGGCGCCGGAGAGTCAGCCGAGTGGGGAGGCGCCGGAGAGTCGCCGGAGTGGGGAGTCGCCGGAGAGTCCGCCCGAGTGGGAGGCGCCGGAGAGGGGAGGCGTCGGGGGAGAGAACGAGCTTCGCACGGGCACGAAGGAGAAGGGCTTCGCACGAGCTTCGCTTTTGTTCCCGTTTTGTTCCAATTGTGTTTTTTATTTCTGTTATTTTTTGGTTTCTCAGAAGTGTTTCTGGAGTAGAGAAACAACAAAAAGTTGTTTCTGATTTCTGTTTCAATTTTGTTCCAGAAACGAAAAAACAAAAAAAGAACATAATGCAAACAAACGCGTTTCTGTTCTTTTTTTGTTCTCTGGAACAAAAAAACAGAAAAAGTGTTCATAAACACTTTTCAGAAGTGTTACCATGCAGGGCCTAATCAACCTGCGAACTAGGTTTCGAAGGCCCATCAACACAGCTCATTGAACTCGAATTGGCTCGCCAACTCCCTATCCTCTTTAGTTATGTTTAGTCATCTATATTTCTAATTAGGCTAGGATTAAATATGATAGGTTAGGAAATCGTGGGATTTTTTCATTTCCTATCCACCATTTAGTGATCGTAAGTATAAAATTGAATATATTCACATCATATTATATATATTAATTAATATAAACAACATCTCAATATAAACGAACCTAAAAGTTTATAAATGAAGATGGTAAAAATCTCTAATGGCTATGTACTTTATTTTGATTTATTTTTGATTTTATTTTTCCTCTCTTTTTTAATTAATTTCTTTTTTATATTTTTTTTCCATCATTCTCTAATAAAATTTTATTAAATAGTAAACTATACCAATATACCTAAAATACCTAAAATATGTACAAAATAAGTTTGGCTTCTCATATTTCCACACCCAACATACATAAATACACACTAATCTCCCTATGAATATATTAGAAAATCGGCATTGCATAATAAATTTTGGAAAATTTACAAAGATTGCTCCAAACTTTGGGAAAATACATGTTTGACATAAACTTTTGATTGTTACACATTACTTCTTCAACTTTTATTTGGTGATAGCCATTAACATTTCACTATATTCTCCATTCACGTGTGCAATGTAGATGACGTTAAAGGGGTCTCGAAAGAATGCCTTTTACTGTTGATTTCTATAAGAAAAATAAAAACAATACAGAAAATTGAGAAAAAAGTTAACTAAATTATCAGTACAACAAAATTTGACTATCAATAATAATATAGATAATAAAAGTTGGTAGAAAATTCATGGATATATTAATAGAACTAGTAGGTATTTGAACAAAAAGAAACGCAATTAAGTAGAAAAGAAAAAGGCCACAAAGAACAAAAAATCAAATAACAAAAATTTGATGCTCATTTTGTGTTGTTAAATGGTTAATTAATGTAAGAAAATTGAGCAATAAAAATATTTTTTAACAAAATCACCTTAGATTTTGATTCATCTTCGTCTTTTATGAGTTAAGGACATCATTTTCATTGATAAGTTCTTTCTAGATTTTTTGTAGATCAATCATTTTACATTAATTAAACCTTTATACATACATAACGCATAATCAAATTTTATCATTTGAACCTTTTTGTTATTGAGGCCTTGTCCCCTTTTTATTTGATTTGCGTTTCTTAACTTGAGTTATTATAAATTATTTTTTACTTTTGTAAATCAATTCATTCATCCCTTTGTTAGGTTGCATTGTTGACCTCAATAATTGGTATTAATGCTCTATTTATTTTCTCGATAAATGTGGTGTTTTTGAAAATTATTTTCAAGCAAGCCATTTTCTAGGAAAATAATCATATTTTTTGGTATTCGGGCTGAAATTTGAAAATGAACTAGAAAATATTTTCTGCCATTCAATAAGAAAATCTTTTTTTGCATGCACTCATTCTCAATAATTTTTTTCATTATTTCATTTTTTAAATCTATTTTTTAATGTTTAATTTTTTCTTTTTTCCTTTCCTTTTTTTTCTCTTTTCTTTTTGCCTTTTTTTCTTTCTTTCTTTCTCTTCTTCTTCATCAACCTGCCAAGGTCAAAGTAGAAGAGAAAGAAAGAGAGAAAAGCAAAAAAGGAAATAGAAATTTAAAAAATCAATGTAAAAAAAAAAAAGAAAAAGAAAACATAAAAATGGAATGAAAATGTGTTTTGTGAAAGAAAGTGAGGTGGAAGAAGTCATGGAAAATATTTTCTACTTTTCAAAATGTAAATATTTTCCTCACTTTTTGTGTGAAATGTGTTTTTTTTTTCCAATAGTGGAAAACATTTTCTTGACTAATTCATTTTTTCATGAAATGAACATCGGAAAATTTGAAAAATATTTTTCTAGAAGTTATTTTATATGAAATGAACAAAGCCTAAATATTGTGTTGCTTGTACTTTGAAGTGTTGTTTACTTCTGATTATAAAGATCCTATTCTTTGTCGACCAACCTTAGTCCAATTTTTTATGAGGGTCAATCTACCTCCAGACCTCCATACTTTGATAGAACCAATTATGGTCAATGGAAATAAGATGATCGTATATATCCAATCAATAGAGTTGGCAACGTGGACATTGACACCCAAATTTTTGCTAGCAAATTGAATCTGCATTTTTGTAAAGATAAGTAAAAGTTAACAAATTTTTTTAAAGGAGAGGACTAATAAGACCTCAGCCCAGATCCACAACTCGAGCTCCCCGCCGGACAATATCGGACTTGAGCCCAGATCTCTTTAGATTTGTCTAATAGCCCATCGGATAAGGCTCAGCAACAGAAAGGAGCTGAAAAATGGAGCCCATCCGAGGTCCAAGGCCCATGCTGAGAGAAGGCCCGGCCTCTTTCTTTCCTTACCTTAATCTCTCTCTCTCTCTCTCTTCTCCCCTCTTCCCCCGAATGAAGGCACGTTCTCTCGGTCCTGCTTTCCCTCTGGTTCCACGGCCGCTCCATTTCCGATCAGGCGATCACCACCACTCCTGGCTCATAATTAACGTCGCAGTTCCTCCTCATCAGCAGCCACTCGGTTCCCTCCTGTTGTTACAATTCCAGCACTGTCCAATCGTGTTTCCGACGGTGCTCTGTTCTGACCGTGAAGATGCTATTGTTACTGATTTGTTAGAGAGCGGTACTTGCCGTACAAGTAATGTCTCGACTCATTCTTGAGCAATAGTAGTTCAAGCTTTGTCCTTCTCAACTTTCAGTTAATATCAAAGTCGCTGCTGCTGCTGCTGCTGCTGCGGCAGATGTCCTCATTACCATCGAAGGTGCCGCACTAGGGCCCCCTGTTGCAACGAGATTTTTTATTGCCTTCACTGTCATGATTATGCAAAGGTGACTCCTTGTGCCCCTCATAGACTAAAGTGTGCTTGAGAACTTCCTTTTGTTATGACATGAAGAACGCACTAGATATCTACGAGATAATTTCGTGCAAGCTCGGTTGATAGATTGCAATTAAGTTTTTACTTGCCATATGTTAGAGGATGATCGTCAACCAAAATATAGGCACCGCTTCAGCTGCCTCTAAATTTTGGGCGCTAGTGGCATGAGTTATCTTAAGATGAGATTGCATTCTAACCTCTTGTTAACTTTGTAGTGTGTGCTCTAATATTTTGGTATGTGCAGTCCGCCATTACTGCATGACGGGTACATGCAGAAGTCGCCATGTCATTTGAGTTCGGATGAGTAGTCCACAGTTTGGTGAATATGTCAAATATTCGATTCTTCAATCTTCAACCTGTGAACATGCTTTTCATAAGAAGACATACCGTTCTCTTATGGCCAGAAGAACATATAAATGTAAACAAAAGCAGGGCATCGACTTGCCTTGCCATCAAGTTCAGCGGATGGATGCTATCGAATTTCTAGCATGTTTATAGACCGACTAATTACTTGATGTTCCCACTTACCTACACGTTTTGTTTCAGGTTGTAAGTTCAATCTATGATAGTGCTCAAGAGGTAATTTTAAACATTTTTATCCTTCGTTACCTACTTTGATTGCACTAAAGAGCTTTCCGAAGGAGGGCAAAAAATGTGTAAGTTGTTTAAAAAGACTGGCCAAAAATAAACTACAGTGCAGATGTTAATTCTCAACCTTTGGTTTCCATGTTCACAGGTGGTGTTTGCATGGGGAAGTACTTTTGTTGGACTTGTAAGTTTTTGGATGATGATGTGCGTCAAATCTTTCTCATCTCGCTGCTCAATTTCTTTCATGTGTCTCGGACAGTGACATTGGGCGAGTCTGTCTCTACGTCAGAAGTAGTCTCTGTCCGCCCTATACCCCTAGCAAATATTTCAAAACTTTGAGCATAAAATTGCTGCATGACGTGCAAACATGTGAAAGAAAAAAGTTCGTTAATTGCATTTTACATATTCTCGAAAGTGTTGGGTGTTGTATCCTGCAGTTGAAGACGAGATGATCACATGGACCTGACATCGTACTTTATTTTTTCTGCAAACATCCTAGAGGCAGAATCGCTGCAATGGATGTGGCATTTGCAGGTATGGCCACCATTAGCAGTGATACGCAGTAGTGTCAAAGTGATTATGAAAACGTCATGCTTCAAGAGCACCTGAGATTTTTTTCACAAATAATAGCTAGATGATTAGATATAGGATGAGTCTACAACCTGAGCTAACAGTGTGAGGATGTTAGATAAAATTCCTAGATGCATCTCATTTTCTGTCAATCATCAACCTTGAAGAAGACTATCGGTTTCCTTTTAGGTATTTACATTTCAATTTATACAGAGTTCCCCGCTTCTGGATGTTGCTCTCATCATTTCTTTGTTGTTGATGATGCTGCACGTTTGATACATGTCTAACTGTATTTTCTTTCTCAGAATTGTGCGGCGAGAGAATGTGGTAAGCTTCGGTTATCCAGTGCTGAGGCCAGCATAACTAGTGATGGAAAGAACTGAAGTTAATCTCCTTCACTTATTGTCATGCTGTACAGGTTGCTGCTATTCAATCTTGCTGAAAAACAGCCACTGCATGGAATGACTCTCCTTTTTGCTTTGAGGTAAAGCTCTGTGGTTGAACGGTTATTGTGCGTGCATTGCAGAGTGTATAAATTGAAGGCGGCGGAAATGGCAATTTGCAGTTTTCATTTGATTCGAGAAATGACGAGACAGTCTTGCCTTGCTAACACAAATTCGTAAGAGAACATTCGCCGGTGAGAGTTGTTTGTTGAAAGGTGTTTGCTGTTCTACAGCTTTGGATCCATTGCGGGAAAACATCACCAGTTCCATGCGGCTAGGACTAAGAAATTGTGATTTTTATGAATGTCCTTACTCGAGGCTGTGAAGTCGGATGTCCATTGATTTTTGTCGGGCCAACATTGTAATGGGCTCACACTAATCATGGACCTTATATTACGTGGTTCCTTGGTGACTTCGATGGAAAAGTTGAGACGCATAATTAGAATATAAGTTTGGCTTCTCATATTTCTACAGCTAATTTTCTAAATCCACCCTGCCCTATCACCTTGCGAATAATGTTTTAGAAATTGAGCATCGCATAAAAAATGTACAGGAAAATTACACAAAAATTACCCTAATTTAAGGGGTAATACAAGGTTCCTTCTAAACTTTCAATTGTTACACATTACTCCACTAAACTTCCATTTTATAACCGAAGAACAAAGTGATGAAACCATCAATCCAAAAGACCCACTAAAATGGTTGGAACGGGCTGGAGCTGGACATGCAAAAGGAGACATCGAAGCAGTCCATAGCATCAAGTTAATTATTTATCCTCTGATCTATTCCAAGAGCTTAGCTTAGCTACTCTCCTTATCCACACGTATGCGATATCACACGCTAATTACAATAATTAAATTCCTCAATAGCATATTTAATGGATTGTCTATGCACATGGATTACATTGTCTATGCAATGGATGATGTAATCCATGTGCTAACTTGAGGGATTTGCTAAGAGATAATAATAACCGTTTTTTTTTCCGATAAGGCATTAAAACAATATAAAATGTGATGCTAGACGTTTAAATATTTTTAAGAACGAATAGTTCGAGAGCATTCCTCGGAAAGTTTTTCTGGCTTATGATGTTTTTTCCTTCCGTTTGTGTGTGTGTGTGTGTTACGAAAGGAAGACCCAATGGCCAAAAAACGATGAAACTGTTGAGGGTATCAGAAGTTCCTTCTAAGATCTAGTACATGAACTCTTGGTTTACACCATGAATCAAAGCACATTTAGCCGACCAATTGCACGAAGGGCGCACAAATTATTATTATTTATAATTGTTTTCATTGTTATTATATTAATGCCATGAAATGGTGCACTCTTTTAGTGAGGTCCGTCATATCTCATTAGTGAACTAAGTACGGGTGATGTCCATGTTTGTGTCGCACCACATTTAAGAGTGGTTTGAGATTTAAAAAAAAAAAAAAAAGTTTTAGACCTCCCCCTTATCACAGATAGCTAACAACTCATGTTTATTACCAGGTCATTGAATCTGAATTACAATATGGGTTCATCATCCATTTTCTCACCTCTAGTGATTAGCATATATTATGCATTTTTTTCATGACATCCGCTTGGTTTATTATGCTAGCATGTCCGGACTTTGATTGAGGCGGTGAATTGCTTGTTGACTCGGTGATCTACTTAGTTTAGTAATGAAGCTGACTCACTTACAGTGTTTTGATATTAATCAAATTGAGTAGGGTAAGGTGGTTGTTCGAAATCCTGCGATAAGAATATGAAGCGTAAATTGAAATTTGAGGCACAATCCAAATAGCGCGTCAAGGTGTCCATATCGTAAATTTGGCGAATAACTCCACTAGAATATGAGATCATGTGTTTAATGAATGGATCGGATGCTTTTGGTTGCTCTTTGATGTGTCCAACAATTAAATAAGAAATATAAGGCAAAGAACTGTCTAAGAAGGAAAGATATAATACAAGCCCGAACTCACAAAAGCAAACACGAAGGACCAGCAAAATGGCACAAGTTACTATTTAAGATAATTCGGTGAGAGTAGCTTTCTCAAAGAAAGCTATGCCTCGTTACACAATATGGTGTGGACCTAAAAACTAGCGTATAAGCCAAAACTGAAGCAAGTTATGTCTGCCATTGCATCCAAGGAGGTTCCAATTTTAAAACTTATCTAAAAGCCAAAACGATTTAGAAAATTTCAGATAACTATCGATGCAAAGGGCATTTTTGTTAAATTAATATCTCGAGTTTGAATTTGGATAATGATTTGTTAAATTGAACTTATTAAGAAAGATTTCCCAAGTAAATTTCAAATTGGATGAAAAAGCATTTTTTTTTTTTTTTTGTTGGACTCCTTATAGTTGCACAAAGGAGGAAATAAAATAAAGATAAAATAAAAAAAAGTTAGGGTTTTCTATCTTTCTTTGTACGTGCAGAAGAAGCTAGAAGAAGAACCCATATTGGAGAAAAGAATCCAAGGTGGCGCCCAGAGTCAAAGTTTTGACTATGGGCACACAATGTAAAAGGGGTGCTGGTGGAAAAAAGAACAGAAGACCTACGAAAGAAAAAGGAGCCGCATGTCCACATGTCCATACATCGCACAAGCCTTGAAGGGGTAGAGAATGCGAAGCTATACGTATGTGGAGAAGAGACAGACGCCTAGTTCTTGTTTTGGCGTACATAGAGCATTTTACTTCGAGTTTGAAAGTGCGATAATTTTGTGTCGTGAGTTTATGTTCAAGTGAGTTATTTATTTATAAATACTTTGGGTTTTGGCTTAAATCTAGGCATGAAAAACACTTAAGCGTGTGAGCAATTGTAAACTCTAATTATCTCCGATTATAGTAGATTATTTACTGTTGGCTCTCCTCGTTGGGACTGAATCACGTAAATTTTTGGTGTCCTTATTATTTTTCATTTATTTCTCTAGTGATTTTACATTGACATAAATTGTAAGATCCTGTCATTTTCACGCATTATATATTTCAACAATTGGTATTAGAGCTTGGGATCAAATTTATTGATTGTGATTTGGAGTTTTTACTTGTCTAATTGTTATTTGGAAATTCCGTTATTGCAATTATGTTTGAGAGGAAATTGGAAATTGAGAAGTTCAATGAGAGGAACAACTTTGGGTTATGGAGCATCAAGATGCGGGCATTATTAATAACTCAAGGTTTGGCCAAGGCACTTGATCATGAAGATGAGTTGCTGACTATAATGAAAGCCGCTAAGAGGATAGATCTAATGGAAAGAGCAAATAGCACAATTCTGTTGAACTTGTCAGATGAGATTTTAATAGAAGTTGCCAACAAGAAGAATGTTGTAGCATACCACCGCCCGCGGTGGAAGCGTTGGTTAGGGCTTGGTACCCCAAACGCAGGGGGAAGGGTTCGAACCTCCGTGGAAGCGATGCTTCAATGCATAACGCGCGTCTTACCTGCGCTTGGGGGTCAGCGGTGGGGGCCCCGGCGCCCAGGGGTTTACTCTCGGCGTTCGGAGTTCCGGGTCATCAAAAAAGGTTCTGGGTCAAAAAAAAAAAAAAAAAAAAAAAAAAAAAAAGAATGTTGTAGCATTATGAGTAAGACTTCAAGCACTCTATGTCATGCCCTAAACCCCAGGCATGCACACATCCCTCGGCGGTCGACTAAAATTTTGCGACGTTCCCAAGATGTGTCACCGACTCTTTCATTTTATGCACATGCGGAAGCGAAATAAATTAATACCCTGACCACCATCAAACATTGGGATAGTGGAAAGACAAGCCAATTATCACAAATCACTTTATACACATATCAAACCAGTCTTATAGGTCTATAAACAGAAGGTCTAACCCGAAAAAATCTACTGGGCCATCTACGCTCGAGACCCTTTAGCCTCGGGCTCCGGGTTCTCCACACTAGGGACTTGAAAAATTTAAACCATGACAAGATGAGACAATGTCTCAGCGAGTCAACACCCTAAACCCCGATTATGACGAGAATTCACTTAGAGGCATCCTAAACATGCACCACTCAAAACTTACCTCGTCTCAGCACCTCCCTGCACATTAGTACATCTCATATACATTTATATTTGTAGCAAGCGTAATCAACACCATGAATGCCTCACTTTCATATATCAATCAATCACAAGGGTCACAATTATAAGGCCAAACCGTTATGACACGTCCTATATCATGTCACACAATTTTGCCTGATAATAAGGCACAACTCTTTCAATCACTCAGGCATGTTCTAATTATTAAGGCCCATCGGCCACAACCAACTCCCCAGTTGGCGATCATCCAAACCCCCGCTAGGCATTCGATAACAATCAAGCATTGTCCCGCTCCATCGGACACGGCAACATCTAGAACCCTTGCCTAGACGGCATCCCATAAAGGAGCATTGGTCCGGCCTCTACCGCTACCGGCTTCTAAACCCCCACTGGGCATCCGATAAAATCGGGCATCGTCCCCAAACTCCCATTGAGTGACGGGTTCCACTTAGTGACCATACATGCATGTCATCAACCAAACCCATTTCTTATCTTCCGTCATTTAGCCAAGAAAACCAAAATTCCTTTTCAAATAGTAAAACTTGCAACTATCCTTTAGTTTTTCAAAACCTTTCAAAATAAATTCATACAGGATCACGTACTTGAAATTAACCCGTCAAATTTTGCACGCATCTAGTATAAAACCTCCTCGTTTTATTGAGCACATAAAACTTGACGTCCAAACCCGACATCATATTTCTTTTTCTAATTTCTTTTCCACACACTACTTTTTGGAACTAAGCTTTAATAACCTCTTTTTTTTTTTTTTTTTTTTGTTCAACACGTTTAGAAATAAATTCATAAGTGCTCACAAACTCAAAATTAATCCGTCAAAATTTGCACACACCTAGTTTAAAACCTTATTGTTGTATTGGGCAAACAAATTTTGGTGTCTGGACCCGACACCTCATTTATTTTCTATTTAATAGTCCAAAGGGTCACCTTTTGCAATAACAATAAATAACCAACAAAGACCAATTAATCTCACGATCTCACACATAAGTTCTCAGCATGCCACGAGTCAACCTCATCACCAAATACACATGATTCAGCAAGTACTACACCAAGAACAACAACAAAATCACAACTGGTCCTAACTGGCAGAAATCGAGCCACTCGTGCGTCTCCGAGTTTAAATCCAGAAACCTAATCAAACGAATTCAAAAAATTCTATATGAATATGTTGTAAAGGACACCTAAACGAACATTTTTATTGAAGACACCTTAACCCAAATCTTCTTAGATTAAGAGTAGTAATTCACTCAAACCGTTACAAAAACTGTGCCCATATCCAAAAATTATGTTTTCCAAAATCAGTTTGGTTCAAGGTCCAAAACTTGTCTGTTTGATCTAAAATTTGAATATGTTAAAATACAAGATGTGAAAAACAACTTTCATGCAAAAAATCTTTTAAAAATCGAACCCTAAGAGTTGATAAAAATTCATTGAACACCAAAAGGTCACTGTTTCATCACAATCCGAGATTCTATTTTGCAAATGGTGAGACTAAAATCTTGTCCATTTAAATCCATAAAATTTTGAGTAAAACATATGTCATAGCTGAAGATATCTAGAACATTTTTTTAAGAAGAAAGCAACCTTGAAATCATAGCACATTTTCCCCACAAAAATGGCAAACAACGAGGGTCCAGTGAACTGATATGAATTTAAGCTAATCCAACTTAATTAACACTAATGATTCTTAGCACTAGTCTAACCATGCTAATTAACACTAATATAACCCCCTAAGTGAAATTAATAACCTAATTAAGGATTAGGAAGTTCACTCCCCAAAATTCGACAACGGCGGGCTCACGGCGATGGCAACGTGACGGCGACGAGAACCGGAGTCTACCGTGACTCGAATGGAGTTCCACTGGTGGCCATGATGGCCTGACCAACTCATGGCCAAAAGGAAGGGTTTGGCTCAGCTTGGTCTCGGTTTGGGTGGACACTGGTGGCTAAGGTGTGGTGGCAGCTCGGTGGTGACGGCGCGACTATTGGATGGAGCTAACGGTGGGGACGAGTTGCTGGCTGTTGGTGGCTGCAGGCGTGGAGTTCTGGTGGACAGTTGCTATGGAATTGGGTGGTAGGTGATGGATGCTAGCGTGATGGATGGAAGGTGGTGGGATGAGGGCATACAAATAGAGTTGGATGATGGGGCAGCAAACAAGAGGGGAAGTGGAGGCGATGGTTGATGCGGCAGAGGAGAAAGATGGGAGGGGAAGGGAAATGATGGTGTTGGCAATAGCTGGGAGAGAAGAAGAAATGTGTGAGGAGTTATGGCAGCAAAATAAAAGGAGAAAATGGAGAAGATAAGGCTGAGGGAAAATGGGCAGAAAGGGTGAGGTCGGCAGCAAAAGGGGGGAAGAATATGTGCGTGAGAGAGGGGAAGAGAGGGAAAGTCAATGGGAAATATCTAAAATCATCATTAGAAGGCCCCAAAAGTCTTCATGCACATCTTCATCCTCCCAAATTACTTTCCTAAGCTTAGTTTCCCAAAATAAGCCTAATTGAGGTAGAAAAATCCAACTTGGTCTACCCATGCGAATTTCCCTTTTTATTTTCTTTTTTTGCCGCAAACTTATTTTTCCACAAAATCCCGAGCTCGACGGAATTTCTCCGAAAGACGAGATGGCATCCTATAAATAAATCGTGACACACTCGAACATACGATTCCCGAAACTGAATTCCATTTCGTGGTTAAAATCGACCGGACGCGATTTTAGTACAACATAACCTATTAGGTAGCTTTTAGGGATTTTATCGCGTTTGACCCGTGGTCAATAATTTTCGATCCACATTTGTGCATCTTCGACTCGTTGGCGACTCTCAGTTGTTGTCAAAATCTCAAGATTTCAATTACGAGCACCAAGTATAGAATTGATAGAAAATCGGGTTAGTGCCGTTCGACGTAAATTTTGCAATCATGTTAAATCACCCACAATTTAATTATGCCATCCCATCGAATCGACCTATATCTGATCACTAATCGATTATAACGGTGCCATATTGATCCTTGCCGATTATCGCGGTTGAGTAGTCAATTTCTAATCGAATTCTCAAGTCTGCTATGTTTATATCTCTTAACGGCTTCACCTGGTAAATTAGTTAACTTGTGAATGGCCAACTTAGAGAAATAGGACCATAGGCACGTCGACGAAATGCCCATTTCATATTATCAAGATGAGGTCGAAATTTAGGATGTCACACTCTATGTGAAGAAATATTTGAACAATTGCTTATAAATGTTGAAAAGGGTGTTTCAATATAGATATACTGAAGGTACGTCTATCAGAATCGACCTAGATGAATTCAATAAACTCATGATCGATTTGAAGAATGTTCGTAAGATACTTGATGATGAAGAACATAGCATAATGTTGTTATCTTCTTTATCAGAGTCATGAGAGCACTTTACTGATTCATTGTGATAGAGGCGTACTACAATTACCTCAAAACAGGTAAAGTTTGCCTTGTTCTCTAAGGAGTGGCAGAGAAAATTGTGGAGATACGGTCTGGCGCAAGAAGTAGTGCAAGCGCTAACGATTTAGGGTAGAGAACAACATCGAGGGCCTAGTAGCAGCATAGGTAAAAGTATATTGAAATCACGCCATAAAAATTCCAAGGGACGTGTGAAGTGCTTTGAGTATCATGAGGAGAGGCACATCAAGAGAAATTGTCCAAAGCAGAGAAATAAAGGTGAGATACAGAATGCTACAAGCAGTGTGGCAAACGTTACCGAGGGGAGCACTAGTGATGTAGAAGCCGTTTTATGTGTGACTACCGCTTCGTCATGAGACAAATGGATGCTAGATTCGAGGTGTTCTTATCATATGACACCTCATAAGAACTAATTTATTATTTACTAAACTGTAGATGGTAGTAGTGTTCTTTTGGGAAATAATGTAGCTTGCAAGGCTGTGGAGATATGGACAATTCAGATTCGAATGCATGATGGGGGTGGTGCGCACATTGACGGATGTGAGACATGTACTGGAGCTCAAGAAGAATCTTATTTCTCTAGGGACACTCAATAACTCAGGTGTAGGTACATCGTTGAAGGTGGAGTACTGAAGATCTCTTGAGGTGTCATGATGATGATGAAGGGAAAGAAAGTGAATACTCTCTATCATCTACTGGAAGAGACCGTGACCGAAACCGTTGCAGTTTTATCAGGTGAGTCACTTTCTAACTTGACTCGATTATGACATATGTGTTTAGGGCACATGAGCGAGACATGTATGATGATGCTGAGTGATAAAGGGTTGTTCAAAAGATAGGGAAGCTGAACTTATGTGAGCACTGCATTTTTGGGAAGCAACGTCGAGTTAAGTTTACTACAGTTGTTCATTTGACTAAACGACCAATTGAATATATTCATTCAAACGTTTTGGGCTCGTCTTCAGTTCCTTCTTAAGGAGGTGCCTGATATATGCTAATGCTTATCGACGATTATTCGAGGAAGGTATGGGTATACTTTCTGAAACACAAATATAAAGTGTTCGATTGGTTCAAAAAATTTAATGCACTAATTGAGAAGCAGTCAAATAAACAAATCAGTGCTTGAGAACTAATAATGATATGGAGTTTTATGGTAAATATTTTATTGAGTTCTGCAAGAAAGAAGGGAATGTGAAACACCGCACAATATCTAGGACACTACAATAGAATGGCGTGACAGAACGGAAAAACATAATTTTATTTAAGCGAGCTCGATGCATGCTTTCGCATGTAGGACTTGACAAGAAATTTTGGGTTGAAGTGGTAAACATGGCATGTTACCTAATTAATTGATCCCCATCATCTACTGTAGAGTGGAAGACTTCTGAGGAAGTATGGTCGAGGAAACCTGATGATTACTCCATAATACATATATTCGGATGTCCTACGTATACTTATGCAAGTGATGGTAAGCTTGACTCGAGGGCTAAGAAATGCATATTTATGTGTTACGCATATGGGGTGAAAGGCTACCGGCTGTAGTGCACCGATCCTATCACATAGTTTTCTAATCATAAGAGATGTGATCTTCGACGAGACTATAGTGCTTCAACAAAGAAGTTCTAACACACAACCCGTAGAGCAAACGGATCATGGTGTCATTAGTGAGGTGAAGTTTCAAGCGGAGACTCCTAAGACCTCTAAGGTAATAGAAGTTGAGACTATAGATAAGGCTACAGTTTCTGAAGTCGATGATAGTAAACAACCAACAAAGCCACAGCACACTATAGGCGCATATAGAGAGAGAAGGCAAGTTAAGTCACCAATATGTTATGGTTATACATATATTGCTTATGTATTGACTATAGGTGATGAGATGGAGACAAATGAGCTTTCGTCTTATTCTAGGGCGATAGTTGGCTCTAAGTCATTACAATGGCTAGGGGCTATGAGTGAAGAGATGGAATCACTCAATCGAAATCAAACATGAGAGCTGGTCAAAGCACCCAAGAGCTAGAAGATTGGTGGGAGTAAACGGGTCTTTAAATGGAAAGAGGACATTCCTAATATCAAGGTAACGAGGTATAAGACGAGACTTGTGATAAAAGTATATACACAGCATAGGATATTGACTACAATGAGGTGTTCTCTCATGTGGTAAGACATACTTCAATTCGTGTTTTACTTGCTTTAGTTGCTTTGCAGGTTCTTGAGTTAGAGTAGTTAGATGTGAAAACTACGTTTCTTCATGGTGAGTTGGATGAGCAAATTTATGTGAGGCAGCTAAAGGGATTTGTTATTCCACGTAAGGAAGATCATGTTTGCTTGTTGAAGAAATTTTTGTATGAGCTAAAATAGTCTCCTAGATAATGGTATAAATATTTTGATGCTTTTATGGCCAATCAAGGCTACTTGAAAAGTCAGATGGATAGCTACCTTTACTTTAGGAGATTAGAGGATGGTGCTTTGATTTATTTACTCTTATATATTGATGATATGCTGATAGCAGTTAAGAATATATCTGATATTGATGTGCTGAAGAGGCGGTTAAATGCTGAATTTGAGATGAATGATTTAGATGCTACAAAGAAAATATTGGTTATAGAGATTTTGCATAACAGGGTTATAGGAGTTTTACGTCTATCTTAAAAAAATAAAAAAAATATTGAGAAAGATCATGGTATGTTTTAATATGTAGTTGGTAAAATCTATAAGTACAATTTTAGCGAAGCACTTTATACTTTCAGATAAATTATCACTACAGACTGAGAAAGAGGAAGTGCATACGTCCCGTGTTCCTTATTCTAGTGCCCTGAGTAATATTATGTATGCTATGGTATGTACTAGGCCTGATATTTCACAAATTGTGAGCGTGGTTAGTTGTAATATAAAGCGTCTTAGTAAAGCTGTGAAGTGGATTCTTAGATATTTAAAGGGGACAACAGACATGGTTATAGTGTACCCAAGGGACAACAATAGTAGTAAGACCACTGGTTTTGTGGATTTGGATCATGCCGGTGACTTGGATAATTGCAAGTCTAGCTGGGTACGTGTTTACGCTAGCAAATGGTGTAGTTAGTTGGAAAGCATCCTTATAGGACCATGTTGCCTTATCTTCAACGGAGGCAAAATACATGGTACTAACCTTTGCAAAGGAGGTGATATGGTTATGAAGTTTGCTCTTCGACTTTCATATAGAATAGAAAAGTGTGGATATACATTGTGATAATCAAGGTGCGATATATTTGGTGTATAATCCAGTTTATCGCGAGCGAACGAAGCATATCAATATCATATACCATTTAATCTGAGATATCTTAGCTAAGGGTAATGTTATTATAAAAAAGATTGCTACAATAGATAACCCGGTAGACGTGATGACTAAGTCTATTCCTCTGACGAAGCTCAAGTTCTACTTGAGCTCTATTAGCATCTATGAAGAGTGAACGTCTCTCAAGGCTTTGGGAGAGCAGCATGGATGATGAACATTATAACTTGGCTTCAAACATCGAGCCAAGGAGGAGAATTGTTAAATTAATGTCTCGAATTTGAATTTGGATAACAATTTGTTAAATCAAATTAGTTGAGAAAGATTTCCCAAGTATATTTCAAATTGATTGAAAAAGGCCTTCTTTTGTTGGACTTCTTATCGCTACATAAAGGAGGAAATAAAATAAAGATAATTATAAATAAATAAAAAAGGTGAGGGTTTTCTATCTTTCTTTGTACTTGCAGAAGAAGGCAGAAGAAGAATCCATATTGGAGAAAAGAATCCAAGGTGGGGCCTAGAGTCAAAGTTTTGACTTAGGCACACAATATTAAAGGCGTGCTCTACAAAAGAAAAAGGAGCTGCACGTCCACACATCCAGACGTCACACAAGCCTTAAAGGGGTAAAGAACGCGAAGCTCTACATAAGTGGAGAAGAGACAGACACTTAGTTCTTGTTTTGGAGTATGTGGAGCATTTTACTTTTAGCTTGAATGCGTGATAATTTTATACCGTGAGTTTATGTCAAAGTGAGTTATTTATTTAAAATTTTTTTAGGTTTGGGCTTAAATCTAAATGGGGAAAATATTTGAGCATGTAAGCGATTGTAAACTCTGATTCTCTGATTATAGTGAATTATTCACTACTAGTTCTTTTCGTGAATGTAGGTACCGATACTCGAATCGAACCACGTAAATTTATGGTGTCCTTATTATTTTCATTTATTTTTTTAGTGATTTCGCGTTGACGTAAATTGCAAGATCATCTCGTTTTCGCGCATTATATATTTTAACAATTTTTTAACTCAAGATGCTAAAAGCTCTTCTTGAAAGATTGCCTCTTAAAGATAGATAGATTCATCATCCTCCTTGTAAATATTTTTGTTAATCAATCATTTTTATAGTAATTTACCCTTTAAACATACATAGTGATTAAGCAATTCTTGTTATTTGATCTTTTAGTTATAGATGCCTTTTTCCCATTCTAATGAATTTGTATTTATTTTTCAAAATATCTTATTTAGTTATATTAAGGTGGCTATATTTATTTAATTTTGAAAAATTCTCATCATTAAATATGATTATTGATATTTATTATTTTGATTATTAGAATATTAGTTAATTTATTTCTCTTCCATTTTCTATATTTTTCAGTCTTTTAGAAAAAGAGGCTTCCTTACAAAAAGAATGAGATAAAATTTATACTTTTACCCCTCAAAATTCACAAGCATGTGCATGCTAATAACAATATAATGAAGAGTTAATTGCTTGAACAAAATAAAAGTTCAGACGTTATTGTATAACAAGTGAAAAATTGGAGGCAAATTTGTTTACCCCAAAATTCAGAGAAGTTGTGCGTAATTTACCCCCATATAGTGGAAGGGTTTGAACCATCTTTATTTACACAAGTGGGCCATCGACTAAACTCAATCGGTGTTCATCGAAATCCCTTAGCCTTCAACAATGTCGAGCACTATTGATGCCTTGCCTTAGTTTACCAATATTTGAGATTGTCCTGCGATGGCTTTGGTAATCAAATCGAGAGAACCTAAAAAGAAAAGTTCAAAGAAGGGAAAAAGAAATGGAAAACTTCTCATGGTGGAGGTCATCATGCTCGCCGACCATGATTGTACAACGTTGTTGATTTTCCATGGGAAACTTGACTTCAAGATTAGAGCTAACATTCTTAATTCTCCACCAAATTCTAGAACATCTTTCTTTCTCTTTGTTTAGTTTCTAACAAAGTACTTTGCATCACGTAGTCTTTGTTCATTACCAGGACCATAACTTCAATTTCTGTACCACACGGCAATTGCACATTGAAATTCCCCTTCTCCCACAAAATCTGAATTTGACTCATATACTCGTGCATTATTTTGCAAACTCTTTGGTTTCAAATGGCCAAACAGATTTGAATTTTAGCATCTTGCTTTTCCTAACATATATGTTTATAAAACCCCTATCTAAGCATGGTAATTGAGTTGTGCTGGCCCACACAAACCGGCCCTCTTAGTCTTGGGTTCAAGCTTGGCATGGGGGTTCTAGCCTGATGAATTGTAATAAGAACAAGAGTGATATGATCTAAGTGACGAACTTTCAAGAAATTTAACTTTGAAAAGAAACTCTTTGTAGTACGAGAGAAGTCAAGGAATCTTTTGACTAAAAATCTTGCTGGCAACATAAAAAAACACGCTAAAAAGCATTGGCGGAACTTATTTTCCACATTGGGATGACCCACCCATCATCTCCTTGTTTGTGTTTTTGCTTTATTTCCTTTTCATTACAAGTGAGAAGTAACCCTCATGGTAAAATAAACGAATGGGGAAGCTAAAAAGGATTTTGTATTTAAGTTAGTGAAAAATCACCAAAAAAATAAAAATAAATGAGGAATAATGAGGATTCAAAGATTTACATGATTAAGTCCTAGTGTTGGCACATATATCTATGGGGAGAGCTAGTAATAAAAATTTGCTATAATTGGAGAATCGGAATTACAAGCACTCAATATGCTCGAGTGTTTCCCATGTCTAAACGAAACCTGAACCCAAGGTTTTAACAATTTGGATGTAAAAAACTCACAGCACAAATAATATGCTTTGCCCACAAACAAATAGGAGCTCTCTTTGAAAGGGTTGAAAATCAAGGACCACGTCCGTTCTTGATTTCCTTTCTTCACGGCATGGCTTTCCAAGAAGTCATTGGGCAGCCGTCAAATCCTCCATTTTCACATAAGTGTGCGTGTGCCCTTTCTTTGGTTCAGCCAATCTGCAATACTTTTAAAGTCCAACCCTTTGTGTGGGTTAAACTTGCATATTGGGTTGGGTTTTTCCATGTAAAAAGGTGTCTTATGATCAATGGAAATGCATGTGCTTTTGAAGGTCTTCATTTCTTCTTTAATTCAATATGGAAGAGACTTTGCTTGTAGCTTGTTAGGACATAGAACCCACTCACAGTGGAAAAGCATATGGCGATTATGTTCCTATTTTTCTATGCCCAACTCCCATTATGGCGAGTCCAATGATGCAAACTAACCAGATGGATCGGCTTGCTTTAATCTACTTCAAACACGGTGTGGATGAGGATCCGCTTGGAGCTGTGAGCTTGTGGAATGACCCTTTTCATCACTGTGAGTGGCAAGGTGTGATATGTGGTGGACGGCATCCCGAAAGAGTCGTGTCCCTCAATCTAATGTTGAAAGGCTTGGGGGGTCTTCTATCACCTCATGTCGAAAACCTCTCTTTCTTGAGAAGCCTCGTTCTACAAAATAACAACTTTCATGGTGAAATTCCACAAAGCTCTCTTTGAAATGGCCGAAAATCAAGGACCACTTCCATTCTTGATTTCCTTTCCTCGCGGCACAGCTTTCCAGGAAGTCATTGGGTAGCCGTCAAATCCTCCATTTTGACGTAAGTGTGTGCGTTTGCCCTTTCTTTGGTTTGGCCAATCTGCAAAACTTTTAAAGTCCAACCCTTTGTTTGGGTTAAACTTGCATATTGGGTCGAGTTTTGCTGTGTAAAAAGGTGTCTTTTGATCAATGGAAATGCATATGCTTTTGAAGGTCTTCTTTTCTTCTTTAATTCAATCTGGAAGAGACTTTGCTTGCAGCTTGTTAGGACATAGAACCCACTCACAATGGAAAAGCATATGGCAATTATGTTCCTATTTTTCTATGCCTAGCTCCCATTATGGACAAGTCTAATGATGCAAACTAACTAAACGGATCGGCTCGCTTTAATCTACTTCAAACATAGTGTGGATGAGGATCCGCTTGGAGCTTTGAGCTCGTGGAATGACTTTTTTCATCACTGTGAGTGGCAAGGTGTGATATGTGGTGGATGGCATCCCGAAAGAGTCGTGTCCCTCAATCTGATGTTGAAAGGCTTGGGGGTTTTCTATCACCTCATGTCGAAAACCTCTCTTTCTTGAGAAGCCTCGTTCTACAGAATAACAACTTTCATGGTGAAATTCCACAAAGCTCTCTTTGAAATGGCCGAAAATCAAGGACCACTTCCATTCTTGATTTCCTTTCTTCGCGGCACAACTTTCCAGGAAGTCATTGGGTAGCCGTCAAATCCTCCATTTTAACGTAAGTGTGTGTGTTTGCCCTTTCTTTAGTTCGGCCAATCTACAAAACTTTTAAAGTCCAACCCTTTGTTTAGGTTAAACTTGCATATTGGGTCGAGTTTTGCCGTGTAGAAATGTGTCTTTTGATCAATGGAAATGCATATGCTTTTGAAGGTCTTCATTTCTTCTTTAATTCAATCTATAAGAGACTTTGCTTGCAGCTTGTTAGGACATAGAACCCACTCACAATGGAAAAGCATATGGCGATTATGTTCCTATTTTTCTATGCCCAGCTCCCATTATGGATGAGTCCAACGATGCAAACCAACCAAACGGATCGGCTCGCTTTAATCTACTTCAGACATAGTGTGGATGAGGATCCGCTTGGAGCTTTGAGCTCGTGGAATGACTCTTTTCATCATTGTGAGTGGCAAGGTGTGATATGTGGTGGACGGCATCCCGAAAGAGTCGTGTCCCTCAACCTAATGTCAAAAGGCTTGGGGGGTCTTCTATCACCTCATGTCGGAAACCTCTCTTTCTTGAGAAGCCTCGTTCTACAGAATAACAGCTTTCACGGTGAAATTCCACAAAGCATTGGCCACTTGTTTCGCCTTCGTCATCTCATACTTAGTAACAACTCTTTGGGTGGACAAATGCCCACCAATCTTTCTCAGTGCTCAAAGCTTGAGATTTTAAATCTCATCGGTAACCACTTTGTAGGAAAAATTCCTAATGAGTTCGGCTCTTTGTCAAAGCTTCAAGCTTTAGGTTTGGCTATAAACAATCTTGTAGGATCTATTCCTCATTCTATTGGAAATCTCTCCCAACTTCACAAGCTTTCACTCATGAAAAATGGGTTGCAAGGAGAGATTCCCAAGACATTGTCCAAGCTTCATGGTTTGAGTTTTGTTCAATTGGCATATAACCAACTCACCGGCAAGATCCCTCTGACAATCTTCAACATGTCCAGCATTTTCTATTTCAGCGTCGGTAACAATCAATTGAGAGGGAGCATTGCTCCTTATATTGGTGATACTCTTCCTTCTCTCCTTTATCTTGATTTTAATAGTAATTTTTTTACTGGGGTTATACCTCCTTCCTTATCAAATGCCTCTAGCCTTCAATACATCTACTATAACATTAACAGTTTTTATGGACCGATGCCCGCAAATCTTGGAAGGCTAAAAGCTCTTAGAGTAATATCCCTTACTTCTAACGAGTTGCAAGATGACTTCAGTTTCATTACCCCATTGACTAATTGTTCAAGGCTAGAAGCTATTTTGTTGGCCTTCACTTTTCTTGAAGGTCAATTGCCGGATTCTATTGGCAATCTTTCCAATAGCATTAGTTTAATTTCTATGTCGTCCAACACAATGTACGGAACCATTCCTCCAAGTATTGGCAATCTCTTCAACTTGTCCTATCTTGACTTATCAAACAATTCACTTGGTGGTCGTGTTCCTTCTTGTATTGGAGCACTCCATAACTTGCACGAATTGTACTTAAGCGGAAACATGCTAACGGGTGAGATTCCATCATCGATTGGCAATTTGACATTATTGAATTGCTTTTACCTGCCGTTCAACAACTTCTACGGGGAAATACCGCAGAGTCTTGGTAACTGCAAACAACTAATTGAGCTTGAGCTTTCCAATAATAATCTGAGTGGTTCAATCCCAAGGGAGGTTCTTGGCCTTTCTACCATTTCGATTATCTTCAACTTGGCACATAACCAGTTGAGCGGATCTCTCCCATCTCAAGTTGGGTCCTTGATCAATCTTGGTGAACTGGATCTATCTTACAATAAGCTAATGGGACCAATTCCTAGCTCCATTGGCAAGTGCTTAGTATTGTGGCGGCTCAACTTAGCATTCAATTCCTTTCATGGTGAAATTCCTCTAGCTTTAAGCACATTACGAGGCTTACAAAAGTTGGATGTTTCCCATAACAACTTATCTGGTGAGATCCCAAGCTTTCTCGCTCAACTTATAGATCTAAAGTACTTGAATCTATCTTCAAACAAGCTTGAAGGAGAAGTTCTGAAGCAGGGAGTATTTCTCAATGCTAGTGCAGTGTCTATCTTAGAGAATGGGAATCTTTGTGGAGGTATTGCAGAACTAAACCTTCCTTCTTGCAAATCGAATACCTCTAAACCATTATGGACCAGCAAAGTTAGAGTAATTGCCACAGTGACAGCCATCTTGTTATACTTCATTATGTGTCTTTGCATGTTTATCTTTTGGTTTCGGAGAAAGAAGTTGAAAAAGAATACCTCTTCGATTGAATTTCCATTTAAACACAAATTTTCGATGGTCTCTTATGAGGAGCTCTTTAGAGCCTCAAACGGATTCTCTGAGATCAATGTGATCGGTAAAGGGACATATGGTACTATCTATAAAGCAACCACACAGGAAGGCGGCTTGGTGGCGGTTAAAGTGCTCAACTTGGGCGACATAGGTGCTTCGAAGAGCTTCATCTCGGAATGTCGAACCTTAGGGGCTATACGACACCGAAATCTCATGAAAATAGTGAATGTTTGTTCAAGTGTAGACTATCATGGCAACAATTTCAAAGCTCTATTGTACGAATACATGGCTAATGGGAGTTTAGAGAATTGGATACACCAAGGAAACAAAGAGGATGTTGAGCATGAACATGAACATGGAAAGCCAGGGCATTTGGGACTAATGCAAAGGTTAGACATTGCCATTGACATAGCTTCTGCAATCGAATATCTTCATGAGGTTTGTAGCCCAAAGATTGTACACGGAGATCTGAAGCCAAGTAACATCCTTTTGGACAACGAGATGATGGGACGAGTTGGGGATTTTGGGCTGGCGACAATTAACTCCCCTATGAAAACTAACGCCATGGACATTGATGACAACGGTAGCTCATTAGTAGTGAGGGGTTCCGTAGGTTATATCCCTCCTGGTAAGAAAATTTTCTCATTAATTGTCTAAGTCTTATTTGTGTTTTGCTTTTAGATAAAATATTTATTTTCATTGTATACTGCTTGATGTGCACTATTTTAGAGTATGGCTCGAGGGATATGGTATCCACACAAGGCGATATGTACAGCTACGGTATTCTTTTATTGGAAATGTTAACTGGGAGGAGACCCACGGAAGAGACATTCAAGGAACATTCAAATCTCCACAACTTTGTCAAGGTGGCTCTATCGGATCGAGTGATGGAGATCGTGGACTCGGCCATTTTTAACGGAGAAAGTGAGAATGACATTGAGAGGATGAGAGGATGTGTTGCCTCCGTCCTAAGAATTGGAGTTGCATGCTCGATGGAGTTACCACAAGATCGGATGGACGTGGCCAAAGTTCTCAAGGAGCTACATAAGATTCGGGCTAGGTATGGATCCAAGTAGGAGCTTGGTTGAAGGAAGTTAAGCTCCTAGACACCTAGACTAAACTTTGTCTTAGGATTAATTTTGCTCTTTGAACAAGAAAAATTTGGATTGTTCTATTCTTCATCTTGGTTGTAATCTTTTTCACTGGGCCCAAAGCCGAACTCATATACTAGTCAAATGTATGTAATCCATCTCCATCTCCATTCCCCCTCCCCTCTTTATGATCTCCCTATTTTCTTCATATGAATTTTCTATTTCTAATTTTTCCTCGGATAGTCCATCTCTAATAATTTTCTTTGGATGCAAAATTTAACTATATATTCATGATTTATAAATGTAGAAAAATATAAAGTAGAGGTGTATCTTATAAAAGGTTATAAATTATGTCAATGCCAATTAATTTTTAAATGATAATTCATATTGTGGATTAATAGGAGAAGTAAAAGTAAAGTCAAATAAGATTATTAAGTTTCACCAAGGTTGATTTTAGGTGGTGGCCTTTTTCTTTTTTTCTATTTTTGGCACTGGGATGATGGTCATTTTAACAATATAAAATCTTAGGTTATACACTTAGATGTTAAAAATCTGAGAATTCAATTGGATAATTTAAATGAGTTGAAGAACTACAAGTGAGATTATTAATTGATGTAATACCATGAAAAATCCCAAGTTGATTATCCCGTGACAAATTTATTCAAACTAATTTTTTGACCACAAAAAACTCCAAGCTATACACTTGTAACAATCTCCGTTAGAATTTGTGTTAAATTGCTAAGTTAAATGACATGTGGCAATAAACATTTGTACCAATTTGGGATTTCAGCCTCCGTTTGTCACATGTGTATCAGTTTGTGGCTTTTTGTGATAGTAATCCAATTGAACAGAAAACAACAGAGGATAAATTTATCACAAATATATTAATTTGAGGTTTTTTGTGATTTATTATAAATGTATTCTGAAATTTTTCATGATATTTAATCCTAAATTTTATTATCGCTTTTTTATAATGCATCAACGTCTAGAAGAGCTTTTCAGTTTCTCTTCATCCTTGCGCATCTCTGTCTGTCTCTTCTGCCCTCACCATTGCGGTTCTTATAACTCTTGCCTTCACCTCCGAAGCAGCTGCCATATTTATGCTGAGTGTCGAATTCTCCTCGCAACTTTTGCTTTTTCACCAAATTTTCCTCGGATTCTGTCGGACCAGTTTCACAGTGAACGACGGTCGAGGTCCCCCAAAAAATGGTTTTATGCTGTCATCAAATCGGTTATGTGATAGAATAAAATTGACTATTTTGGATCAATAGGACTAAAGATACAAACTTTGTGGAGCAAAAATTGATTGGACTTTGTAAAATTCATCAATATTGGAAATCTGATATCTCATTATGAAATCCATCGTCACTATTTAGAAGATTAGGTTTGATAAAAATTTCGAGTTAGAGATTTCAAGAAAAAAGGAAAACATCGGTCCTTAGGTACCAGTCTGTTCTATAACAAGCTGGTCTAATCACCAGTTTTGAGCTCCTAGAATCCCTCACGGGCACAAAAGGGGTCTCATCGGAAATCGGATCTCTCGCCAATTTGCCAGGCACACCCTTGGAATCAAGTGGCATTTGTCTGAGGCATTCACTGTACACTCCTATCAATTATATTATGTAGCGTCGACCGTGTCTCGGGTGAAAAAATCTCAGGTCGGCCTCTAGAAACACGGCCAGTTTTAGGGGGACGAAAGGGACCGTCCTCCTCCTCGACCTGCCCGTTCCGGGATACTTCTGACGGTTTCCCACTAGGAATCTGAGACGTGAATACTTCGCGCATGGATTTACATGAGGTCAACATTGACCCACCCACGACAATGAACCGTGTATGATTTACATCCTAAAAATATTTTCACAAAAATACAATGTAAATGAAGAGACAAATTTCCAATACGGGACGCACGACAGTTTGGCACGAAACTTCCTCGAAGCTTCGTCTCCCACCCAGCTTTGATGTGAAAGCAGGAAAATCCTCCTCCTTTTTTTTTTTTTTTTTTTCGTTTGTTTTCGTTTTTTCCACGCAGTTGGGAACGCTCCATGTCGTTGATTATTTTGATAGTTTGCTTGATAAATGATTCTTCTCGCCACAATTTGATAAATGATTTTCTTTAGGATTAAAACAACAAAAAACTTCAAATTGGTACCCATATGTAAATTTACCCCAAATTAATTTTTAATTATAAAAAACCCCAAATCACTGCACATATGATAAATTTACCTCAAATTAATTTTTGAACAAAAAACCTTAAATTAATATATTTGTGACAAATTTAGTCTCCGTTAATTTCTATTAAATTAAATTAATACCACAAAAGACCACAAATCAAATTGGTACATTCGTTAACTGACATGTCATCCAACTCAGTAACTTAATGGTGAAATCTAACGGAAACAAATAAATGGTAAGTTTATCACAAGTGTATCGATTTGAAGTTTTTTTAAGTCAAAAAATTAGTTTAAAATAAATTTGTACCAATTTAGAGTTTTTTGTGATATTAATCATTTTCTTTATTGGCAAGTAGCGTTTGATAAATGATTCAAGACCACAATTTCAATATTTTCCATGGATCCTCAATGGGAATTTATAAGATGACGTGCTTTCACCGATTCATGTAATGGATTCTAATTAATGGCGTTTTTTATATTAAAATTGCTAGCAATACTTGGATTTTTCTTTTTCAATTCCGTTAAAAATAAAGATGTAAAATTCTACACAGTAAGAATGCACTCTTTATCATCTGCAGTTTGAGAAAAAAAGTTCTGGTTTATTTACAAGTAACGTTAATAAGTATACTGAAATCGATATTAAGTTATATGACCAAATCAAAATTTAACATTTAGCCAGTGCATAATTAGATTTGTGAACATATATATTATACAAGCGTGGAAATCTAGACAATTCTCATTTTCTTTTAAAAAAATAATTTTTCGGAAAAATAAATCTTCCAATTCTCTTTAGCCTAATCTTCTAGAGAATCTTGAAGTTTCCACTTATTATTAAAAATGTCATGAACTTTCAACTTTACCATGTGGAATATAATCTTTCATTTTTGTATTATAATATCATGAAATCTTAATTTTTTTGCAAAGTGTCCTCAACTTTCAACTTTATCAAGTTAATTTAGATATCACTGGATGATGTCCATATCTAGATTTGATGAGTGAGCACCATAGATCAATTCATATCCAAAGACTTTAAACCCTTCTAACTAAGACTTATAAAACTACTATTTCTGATTTAGACGAAGATTTGCAAGAAGATACCTTTTGGCGGCATTTATGGGCATAGCTTACCATGTCTTTTACCATAACAAAAGAAAATCTTACTACAAAATGGCAACATGATAGTTTCATTGCTGTTTGATGTTTTTAAGAATAAAGTAGGAGCAAAAGAGAGAAGACACTTTGATTTCCTTCTGGGATTTGAAGGAGAAACTAAGGGAAGAACTAAAGCAAAGAACTTCTTTGCATAAAACAAAAGAAGAACATATATATATATATGATCTTTGACACGCATTAGTGACACAATTTTGTGGCATGAGTGATCGTTGATAAAATAATAAGAATAATATCTTCAGGCAAGCCAAACGTCGTTTTAGAATATTGGTTAGTGGAGAAGATTCTATATCTCCAGGAATATGATTCTATGTACTATCTGATCATCATTTATACTAGCCACGACTTAAAGTGTAAATGGACCATCACCACGAAACTTGGGTAAGGGGTTGTTTGGTTGGGCATTCCCAAGGGGCTTTGGGTTCGGGAAAGTTTTTGGTGTTTGGCAATGTTTTTGAATGCTCTTTTGCCCAAATATGAGCATTCCAAATGCTCAATGCTGAAAGCTGGGGAGAGGTAGCATTGAGCATTCGGCATTTGGAAAATGCCACGCCTATTGTTCATCTTTCTCTTTCTCCATTGTCTTCTTCTTCTTCCTAGCCACCTCGTCTTCTTCTTCTTCTTCCCGGCCACCTGGCTTCTCCGGTAGCCGACCGCCGCCGCCGCCGCTTGAGGGTTGCTCATCGCCAGTGACCACTGTCTGGGGGTGACGCGGACCTCAGGTGACACTGCCTGGGTCGTGCGGATGTCAAGCTTGGAACCAGGTGACACCGCATGGGTTCGCGCGACCTCAGGCGACGCCAGCTGAGGTCCGCGCAACCTCAGGTGACACCGCCTGAGGTCTGCATCGCCTGAGGTCCGCATGACCTTAGGCCGCCAGATCTGGCAGTCCAGAGGCCAAATCTGGCCTTTGCGCCTCCAAGCGCCTGAGGTCGCCTAAGGTTGCGGCCTCAGGCGGCCAGATCTGGCCATCCGACACTACCGGTTGCCGGATTTGATTTTCAGATTTTAAAAAAAAAAATTAAAAGCAAAAGCCCATTTGTAATAAGTTTTGTCAAATGGCATTTTTACACAAGTCACTTTCCAATATGTAATTTGCTAAATGTCCTAGCATTCTCGAAAACCCTTTTACTCTAAAGATATTTGCATTTGGCCAAAGGCATTTCCCCAAAACCGAACCAAACGAGCCCTAAGAGGAGAACAACTAGACACATTCCAATCAATGGTCGGCACAACTATGGAGGTGCACTCTGCAACGATTTAGGTCCGCTATAAGGATGGTTAAATACTTGACATCTAAAAGTTTGATGAGTTCTTAAATATTTTAAGCATTTTGTCAACGAGAAAACATACATATTGAAATGTAGGAACTTGAAGCTGCAGAATCTATTTTGACTTGGGTTTATACTATCAAACTTTCAATTATGACCATTGAGACATCAACACCTCAAACTTTTTCTTGTGTTATTAAAAATCCCAAAGTAGACACCACACAAATCCCACACCAACACCCTCCTGGGCTTGAGCTCGGCACGACCCCTCATAGTTAGGTGTCCTGCCAAGCCAAGCTAGCTAGCAATAACGAGCTGTGCCAATGTTCAAGTTCTAACTTAGGTTCATTCATTATTTGTATTTGGGTTATGTCTCGAAAAACTCTCAAATTGGTACACATGTGACAAATTTAATTTAAATTAATTTTTTAACTACGAAAAACCCAAAATTGGTACACTTGTGACAAATTTACTTTAAATTAATTTTTTGACCATAAAAAATCCCAAATTTATACATTTGTGATAAATATACCATTCATTAAATTGGATTAATACCATGAAAAATCACAAAATCGGTACACTATGATAAATGAAGGATAAAACCCCAAATTGATACATCTATCAATTGTTATGTATTATTCAACTCAATAATTTGACAGCAAAATATCTGAAAAGGCAAATATGTTATAATTATACTAGTTTGAAATTTTTACTGGTCAAAAAATTAGTTTTGGTATGTGTATCAGTTTGAGGTTTTTCTGGTAAAAAAATCAGTTTATGATAAATTTGTCATAAATTTACTAGTTTCGAATTTTTCATAGTCAAAAAGTTAATTTATAGTAATATTAATTATATGTACCTCAATTTAGAGATTTTTGTGGTATTAACTCTTTTTATTTGTAAGGAGTGATTAAATTGTAATCGGAACAAGAGCGGTAGGACTAACGAGGCACAGAAAAAGAAGGGGCACATGAGCAATAATGAATAATTTCTTGTCATGATTTTTTGCTTGAGAGAATCTTTTGGGGCCAATTTCATAAAAAAACACGAACTTTAGGTGTTGTCCTAAATCTAGCCCAAACTTTATTTTGTCTAAAAAAAAAGCACGAACTTTAGGTGTGGTTTCAAATCTGGCCTGAACTTTATTTTGTCTCAAAAAAAGTACGAACTTTAGGTATTGTGCCAAATTTGACTCGAACTTTATTTGAGACAAAATAAAGTAAGTCTATTACAAATAGGCTTCGCATCTCTATTTAACTACAAGATGCACACGCTTTTAATATCTCACTTTAAGACAATGTAATCTTCTGCTTCCAACCTAGCTTCTGACATTGCAAACAGCTTGCCAATTGTTAATTGATCTAATGGCCCTAGCTATGCGCCTCGTCCCCTGGAACTGAAGCTGCTGAATTATTTTCCCATGAGAATCATTTGTAAAATTCACCTCATTGGAGGGTAGACTTAAATTTAACACTTCTTCTAAACACTCGAATGCAACATTTTTTGCTATGTTGGATATTATTGCTGACGTGGAAATGACTGTAGAATGAGGTTTAATGGAGGGCCAAATTTGAGACACAAGTGAAAGTTTTTTTTTTTTTATAGATAAAATAAAGTTCGAGCCAGATTTGGGACAATACCTAAAGTTCATGTTTTTCTTTTAGACAAAATAAAGTTTATGCCAGATTTAGGACAACGGCTAAAAAGTTCGTACTTTTTTTTTAGATAAAATAAAGTTCGAATCAGATTTGAGACAACATCTAAAGTTCGTGCTTTTCTATAGAAGTAGCCGGAATCTTTTGACTAAAATCTTGGCGACAGGACAAAAGCACGCTGAAAAGCATTGGCGGGTCTTTTTTCCACAATAAGAGGACCCACATTTTTTTCTTTGCTTTTTTTTTGCTTTTATTTCCTTTTCATTATCACTTTGCTTCTTCAGAGTTTTTGTCGGATTCCCTCGGGCCACTTTGCCGCGAATGACGGGTCGAGGTCCACAAGAAATGGTTTTTGCTACTAGCCATCAAACCGGTGGGTAAATTATCACGACAGTTTGCTTTATAAATGATTCTTCTGGCCACCATTTTATAAATGATTTGCTTGATAGGATATAAGTGACGAATTTTTCATAAAATTTAACTTTGAAAAGAAACTCTTCGTGGTACGGGAAAAGACGGGGCAAAGGAGCAATGATGAAAAATTTGTACTCACCACAAGGCATTGTCGTGATCTTCTCCTTGAGGGAATCTTTTGACTAACATCTTGCCGACAACATAAAAATCAGGCTAAAAAGCAATGGCGGGACTACTTTTCCACGTTAGGATGCCCCCATCCTCCTTGTTTTTCTTTGTTTTTTAGCTTTATTTCCTTTTCATTATCACTTTTGCTTCTTCACAAAATTTTCCACGGATTCTTTCGGACCAGTTTCGCCGTGAACGATGGGTCAAGGTCCCCCAAGAAATGCTTTTATGCTGTCATCAAACCAGTTCTGTGATAGAATCGACTATTTTGGAATAAGATGATTTAAGACACAAACTTTTTTTAGCAAAAATTGATTTGACTTTGTAAAATTCATCAATATTAATATAAATATGATATTTCATTATTTAGGTTTGATAAAAATTTAAAGTTAGAAGTTTCAAGAAAAGAGAAAAGATGGGTCCCTAGGTACCAATTCTTTCTATAACAAGCCGGTTTAATCACATGTTCTGAATTCCTAAAATCTGTCATAAGCCTGAAAAGGGCCTTGCCTCCGCTTTAAAAACCAGATCACTCGCCAATTCGCCAGTGACGCCCCAGAATCAAGTATCACTTGTCTAAAGTTTTTTTTTTTTATTTATTGTACACTCCAATTAATTATATTATGTCACGTCGATCATGTCTTGTGGAAAGATCTCAGGTCGGCCTCTAGAAACATGGTCAGTTTTAGGGGGGCGAAAGCGACTGTCCCCCTCCTCGACACTGCCCGTTCTGGGATACTTCTTTGCAGTTTCCCATTAGGAGGCTGAGACGTAAATTCTTCGCGTATGGATTGACAGTAGGTCAATCATTGACCCACCCTTGACGATGAACCGTGTACTATTTAAATCCTAAAATATATTCACAAAAATAATTAAACGAAAAGACAAATTTCCAATGCGGGACGCACGGCATTTTGGCGCAAAGCTTCCTCGAAGCTTCGTCTTCCACCCAGCTTCGATGCAAAAGCAAGAAAATCCTCTCCTCTCCTCTTTTTCTTTTCTTTTTTTGTCTTTTCAATGCAATCGGAGACACTCGATGTCGTTAATTATTTGAAAATTTTCCAAATAAAAATTCAAAGTGCCATCATTTTCTTAAATAAAAGTCTAAAATGAATCTTGTATCAAATAAAGATTTGAATAACTATGTTTGTTTCAAATAAGAGTTTTAAGTGAACAATGTTGTTTTAAATAAAGGTTTGACCTTATCGGTTTCCAGCTGGCTAAATATTCTTACTAGTCAAATGGCATTTTCATCCAAATACAATTTTAATTTCAAATTATTGTTATTCTTTTTTTTCCAATGAGGATCAACAACTACGCAAGGGCTGGCGAGGGCTCGATGACCCTCACTCGACCCTCATCGGCCACTGGTAAGGACCGACGGTTGCAGGCATAGCAAACCTTGCCAGATTTGGCAAGGGTCGCCTTGCTTAGGCAAAGTGTCCCTCGTCAACCATTGGCAAGGTGACCCTCGCCCAAATCTAGCAAGGTTGGCTTCCCTTAGTGCGCGACATCATCCCTTGATCGCCTAGCCCTCTTCGAGCATCCGGCCACCAATGAAGAAGGAAGAAAAAACCAAAAAAAAGAAAAAAAAAAAAGAAAGAAAAGGGAAAAAAGGAAAAAGGAAAATTTTAAAAAATATGTAAGTGACGAAAATGTCCTTACCAACCGGAAAGTTAAGTTTTTATTTGAAACAAAAATAGTCACTTCATGTCCTTATTTGAAATAATATCCACTTCAAATATTTATTTGAGAAAATAAAAATACTTCAAGCCTTTATTTAAAATTTTTCCTAATTATTTTGATAGTCTCCTTCATAAATGATTCTTCTGGCCACAATTTGATAGATGATTTTCTTTATCGGCCCAGCAACGTTTGATAAATGATTGGAGACCACAATTCCAATATCTTCCATGGATCCTCAATGGGAATTTGTAAGATGACAGTGCTTTCACCGTTTCATTTAAAATGTTCTAATTGATGGCTTTTTTTTTATATATATTAAAATTGTTGGCAATATGTGGGTCCTAAACGTTCAATTATTACTCATTACCCCACTAAACTTCAATTATGTTGTGGCTGTACAACAAAGCCGACCCTCAAGCTTACGAACCCACCAATACTTTTTTCTAATTCATTCGGTAACTGTCTTATGACTGCCTCGCAATGCAAATGCAGCTAGGGCACCCTCAACTGGTCCCAACGACATGAAAATCTACTAATTCAAAATGTTTCTGAACGTGGAACTTTTCTTTAAAGCAAAAGAGCAAAATGGAATGATGAAACCATCGTGATCATTTGAGTGTAGGTGCAAGTGGCGTCCAAAAGGACCCACCAAATGGGTTCGAACGGGCTGGACGTACAAAAGGAGACATCAAAGCATTCCACAGCACTAAGGCATCTGCAGTATTTCATGAGCATAGATATAATCATGCGATACCATTCCACGTCATAATCTTCAAGTTATCATTTATCTATTTGATATATTCAAGAGCTTAGCTACCAAATTTATCCACACGTACTTACCATCCGATGTAGTGGAAGGGGTCGGGTCATTTTTATTTACACAAGTGGTCCTTGGACCACACTCAATCTGCGCCCATCGACATTCCCTGATCTAAGCACTGTCGGGTACTTGTTGATGCCTTGCATTAGTTTACCGGTGTCCAAGACTGCCTTGTGATGGCAATCAAACCCAGAGAACCTAATAAGAAGAGTTTAAAGAAGGGAAAAATAAAAGGAAAACCACCCATAGTGGAGGTCATCATGCTCGCTGGCCATGATTATACATTGCTGCTGATTTTCCACCAACAAATTGACTCCTAACATCAGAACTAACATTTTTTATTCTACACAAAATATAATTTAACATTTAACAAGTAAATAAATAGATTTATGAAAATATGTAGTATACAAGCATGGAAATTTGGACAGTCCTCATTTCTTATTTCAAATAAAAAAGACATTTTTAGAAAAAGTGAATTTTTCGGATCTCTTTAAGCTATATTCTAGAGAATCTTGAACATTTCACTTGCTATTAAAAATGTCCTGAACTGTCAGCATTATAATGGGGACTATAAACTTTTAGTTATTTATTAAAATGTCATGGAATCGTAATTTTCTTTAAAAATGTCCTGACTTTCAAATTTATCAAGTTAATGTAAATATTGCAAAAGGATATCCATATCGTAGATTTAATTAAAAGTAGAATAGATTTGTTTTTTTGTCCAAAGGCTTTATATGCAGATTTTCTACCCTTAAACTAAGACTTATAAAACTATTGTTTTCCGATTGAGACCAAGACTCATAAGCAGACGCTCTCAACATTAAAGTTGGAGAAATAAGTCCAGGTTATTTACGGGTAATGATAATAAGTATACTAAAATTGATAAAGAGATATGTGACATCTTGAATTTTGACCCAGTCCCGATAATATGAAATTGACATTTCGTCAACGCGCCTATGGTCAATTTACTCTGAGCTAGCCCCTCATGAGTTGACTAATCTATTAGGTAAAGCCGTTAAGTGACATAAACACGGCAGACTAGAGAATGTGATTGGAAATCGTCAAAGATCAATACGACTCCATTATAAATTGATTAGTAAACGGATATAGGTCGATTTGATGGAATCACGTAGTCGAATTGCGGGTGGTTCCACACGATTGCGATATTCACGTCGAACGGCTATAACCCGATTTTCTATCGATAGTGCACTCAATACACATAATTGAAACTTTACGATTTTTACGACAATTGAGAGTTGTCTACGATTCGAAGATGCACAAACATGGATCGGAAATTATCGATCACAGGTCAAACGCACTAAAATCCCCAAAAGCTACCTAATAGGTTAGGTCGTACTAAAATCGTGTTCAGTCGATTTTAACCACGAAATTGAATTTGGTTTTAGAAATCGGACGTTCAAGAATGTCACGATTTATTTTTAGAATCTCGTCTCATCTTTTGAGAAATTCCCGTTGAGCCCGGAAATTTGCGGAAAAATCAAATTCGACAAAAAGGAATTATGGAAATTCGGATGGGCAACTGATTTTTTGCCACCAATTTGGTTTGGTTGGTGAAAAATTGAAAGGAAATTCGTATGGGCTGCTGAAGGGGTTAATTGGCTACCAAAAAGGCTTGTTTTGGTGTGGAAATGAAGGAAAATCTCTCATTGGATGATGCTTTGACTAAGTGGCTGAAGGATGGCATATTTATCTACACCAAAATGGCTTAATTACGGTGAAATGAGAGCAAATTCTCCATTGGATGGGCTGAATACTTTTGCAGCATGTGATGATGGCTAGATATTTGCTCAAAGGTGTTGATTGGTGCTTGTCTTGACTTCTTAGCTCTCTCCTCTCTCCCCCTCTTTCCTCACTCTATCTCACGCACAAACTCCCCCCCCGGTCACGCACGTTCAGCCTCCCCAGCAAAGAACAGCCCTTCTTCTCCCTCTTCTTCCTCTTCCCCTCTTCTCTTCATTTCTTTGCACGTTCATTCCCCTCCATCTTTCCTTCTGCTGCCACACAACCAGCACCACTACATCAGCCCGCCACCTTCATTTCAGCGCCACCGGAGCTCCTTGCCCGCATACAGCCGTGTCCAGCAGCTCCTTCACCTCTGTCCAGCAAGCACCAGCCTTGGCTGAAGGCTTGTAGGGCTGCTTTCAGCCTCAGTCGAGCCTCCGTGTGAGTCACGGCAGTCTCGGGTCCTCACTGCCGTCACGTTGCCGTCGCCAAGAGCCCGCCGCCGTCCTAATCTGGTGAGTTAACTCCCTAATCCTTGATTAGGTTGTTAATTGCTCTTAGATGGTTAGATTAGTGATCATTAGCTTAGTTAAATTAGTATTAAGTGAGATTATCCTTAATATATATTAATGTTAATCTAATTGATTAGATTAGCACTAATGAATGTGGTTTAGCCTAATTTAATGGATTTCTCCCAGTTCAGTTTACTGGATGCTCGTTGTTTGCCATTTTTGTGGATTGAAATGTGCTACGATTTTGAGGTTAATTCCTTCTTGAGAAATGTTTTAGACATTTTAGCTATGATATATATTTTACTCAAGATTTTATGGATTTAAAAGAATGAGATTTCAGCTTTGTTATTTGCAAAACAGAATCTCAAATTGTGCTGGAAACAGTGATCTTTTGGTGTTCAAAGGATTTTTATCAACTCTTAGGGTTCGATTTTCCAAAGAGTTCCTTCACAAAAGTTTTTCATCACATATTTTAGTTTAAAATAGTTAAATTTCAGATCAAACGAACAAGTTTTGGATCTCAAATCAAACTAATTTGTGAGAATAGAATTTCTGGACATAGACATGGTTTTTGTAACAGTTTGGGCGATTTACTTCTCTCATTCTAGAAGGACTTGGATCAAGGTGTCCCCATTAAAAATGTTTTTTTAAGTGTCCTTTATAACATAATCGAATTTGAGAATTTTCTGAACTCGTTTGGTTAGGTTTCTAGAATTAATTTTGTAGATGCATGAGTAGACCGGTTTCTGCCAATTAGGACCGGTTGTGGTCTAGTGGTTGTTCTTGGTGTTTTGCCTGTTCTTGGTGTTTTGCCTGCTGGAAAGAGTATATTTTGTGATTGGGTTGACTTGTGGCATACTGAGAACTTATGCGTGACATCATGAGGTTGATTTCTCTTTGTTGGTTGTTTATTGTTATTGTAAAAGGTGACCTTATGGACTATTAAATAGAAAATAAATGAGGTGTCCAGATACCAAAACTTATTTGCTCAACAAAAAAATGAGGTTTTAAACTAGGTGCGTGCAAAGTTTGATGGATTAATTTTGAGTACGTGAGCACCTATGAATTTATTTCTAACGGTTTTGAACACAAAAAAAAAAAAAAAAAAAAAAGAGAGAGGGGTTACTAAGGTTTGTTTTCAAAAGAGGGTGATTGGAAAAGAAATTAGAAAAGAAATATGGTATCGGGTTTGGACGCCAATTTTTATGTGCTCAATAAAACAATGAGGTTTTATACTAGATGCGTGCAAAGTTTGGCGGCTTAATTTCAAATACGTGACCCTGTACGAATTTATTTCAGAATGTTCGAACAAAAAAAAAGAGTTACTAAGTTTATTTTTAAAAAGGGATTTGGGTGTTCTTGGCTATATGATGGATTTATATGTGAATTTGATGGCTTATATGTGCAATTGAGTGCTTGGTGCTGGTGATTGATTATTATTACAAAACTTGGTTTTATGGGCTTTTGGATGGAAAAATGCCAGGTGTCGGGTTTTTATGCCAAATTTTATGTATTATATAAAATCGTGGAGTTTTAAATTGGGAGCGTACCAATTTGATGGTTCGATTTAAAAGTGTGACCACGCACGATTATTACTGGAATGATTCTTAATATGGAGAAAAGTGGTCAAGTCCATTATTTGAACATGAGGTATTTGAGTGCAAAGTACGGTGTTCTTGGCCAAGTGCGCGCGTGTGTGGTCATGTAATTGAATCCGTCCCCCAACGGGAGTTTGGGGACGATGCCCAATTCTATCGGATGCCCGGCGAAGGTTCGAAAGTCGGTTGTGGTGGAGGCCGGACTGATGCTCTTGTGTGGAATGTCGTATAGGCGGGGGTTCTTAACAATACTGTGCTCGATGGGGCGGGACGATGCCTGATTTTTATCGGATGCCCAACGGGGGTCCGAATGATCGCCGACTGTTGAGTTGGCCGTGGCCATTAGGCTGTAATAACTGGAACACGCCCGAGTGGCTGCGATAGTTGTGCCTGATTATGGGGCAAAATTGTGTGATATGGTATGGGACGTGTTATGATGATTTTACCTTATAATCGGGACCCATGTGATTGTTTAAGATATGAAAATGAAGTGTTCCGGTTATTAATTGTGCTTGTGATATTATATTGGCATATTTGATATACTAATGTGCAAGGATGTACCAAGGCGAGGTAAGTTCTGTATGGTGCGTGTTTAGGACCGTATTCGAGGCAAATTTGCGTCCTAATCAGGGTTTAAGGTTTTGACTCGTTGAGATTTTTATCTTACCCCGTCGTGGGTTAACCATTTTTAGGGTTGTAGCGTGGAGGTCTGCTGAGAGCGGATGTGGTGAGCGCAAGAGGCGACACCTTTTGGCGGGCCCTGTTGTTAGTAAAGTAGGTTGACCCTAGTCTCGGATTGTTTTGAGAAGGTCGATAGGAAGTGGCTGTAGAGAGGCCCGTAAGTATTAAACTTCCTAGTGTTAATAGTTGATAAATGAATTTGTTGTTCCTAGTTATTATCCCTATTTTTGTTGATTGGCCGGGTGTGTATTTAATTCGCTTCTGCATGTGCTTAATTGGAAGAAAAAAAAAAGAATGGGTCGGCGACGCATCCTGAGATGTTGCATTTTTAATCGACCGCCAAGGGATGTGTGCGCGCCCGGGATTCGGGTGTAACAAGATATGACCAAATCATAATTTAACATTTAGCAAGTGAATAAATACATTTTATAAGAATAGATGTTATAGAAGCGTGGGAATCTACACAGTTTCATTTTCTTTTAAAAAATCATTTTTGGAAAAAGTGAATTTTTTGCGTATCACTTTTGCCTAATATTCAAGAGAATCTTCAATTTTCCACGTGCTATTACAAATGTCCTAAACTTTCAACTTAACCATGGAGAATATAAACTTTCATTTTCGTATTAAAATGTGTAGGAAAAATAATTTTCTTGGAAAATGTGCTGATCTGTTGACTTTTTGAAGTTAATTAAAATATTGCATAAACATGTCCATTTCGTAGATTTGAGGAATAAGTTTAATAGATCAATTTGGAGTTTACATCCATTAGAAGTTTATTTATTTGATACTACAATATGTAACAGGCTCAAAGTGAGAGGGCAAAATTCCCAAGAGGGATCAAGAGCGTTAATATATATTAAACAAAATGCCTTTTTCTGATGGAAAATAGATAACAAAAGAAAAATAATTCAACTGTGCATCCACTAGGCGGAGCGTGCCCTCACCCCATTGTATGTATTTATCTATTTTGACCACTTGTCTGGAAAAAATGCACTGACTCTAGTCATTGCTAGTCATGTGTGCAGATCTGGCCAATTCATATCTTATTTTAATTTGGACTTAGACCGGACAAAGCCCCCGTCTCTCTCTCTCTCTCTCTCTCTCCACTTTTCATCTTCTCCTGTAAATCCATGTCACAGTCTCATCCTGAGTCTCTCTCTTCATTTCAAGTGTATTGAAATTTTAACAGCAGTTGTCTATTTATATTTGGTTTAATTTCTTTTCTTTACTCCCGAATCGAAATTTCCTCACATATTGTCTGCTACCAGGATATGTACCATCTTGGATTCTCTGTGCATTGAGATTTTTGCCACGTCAAGACAATAACTCTAAGTATATGGTTTCTGTTTTCCGGTGAATGAATTACTAATTTATTTGTATATGCAGCTTGACAAATTTGACTTCTTGGTGCGATTACGGTTACAAGCTGTTTTTGACTATATAAATCAATCCAAGGAAGAGACCATGGGGAATAAGAAGGGACCATGGGGAATAAGAAGGCATCTCGTGTTTCTTGAGAGGCATTCTGATTTTCTTCTCTGTTGGACTTGAAAGCAAAGATCAAGTGCGAAGTCGGAGCAAAGACGAAATGCATCGTCTTATTTTTGGGCATTCTTTCGCCGAGCTCGTGGCACTAATCCTTCTCCTTGGGCTCGCGTCGTTCTATTTCCTCAATAAGAAGAAAGCTAATGTGCATGGAAATGCAGAAAATTCTGATACTGGCACATCTGATTCGTTGACTACACTGACGGAAACTAATTCTAGTGTATCTAGTTTGACTCCAATAGAAACTACTAATGGTGTATCTAGTTCATTGACCGAATCGTCTAGAAACTATTATGACGTGTTCTTGAGCTTTAGCGGTAAAGATACTCGAAATAGCTTCACCATCACCTCTACCATAAGCTCATTGATGCTGGAATCTCTACTTTCAGAGACAATAACGAACTCCACCAAGGCAAGAAGATCGGCCCAGATCTTTTTGCAGCCATTGAGAATAGTAAGATCTTGATCCCCATTCTCTCCGTGAATTATGGTACGAGTAATTGGTGTCTTGATGAATTGGTTCGAATGATGGAGTGCCAATTTAAGACAGGCCATATAGTGTTGCCTATATTCTATAATGTGGAACCATCACACGTGCGACATCACACTGGAGATTTTGGAGATGCATTCCTTGAGTATGAGAGGTGTTTGCTTGATGGGGGTTTCGACCCGAAATGGAAGAAAGCACTCAATGACGTCAGCGACTTGAAAGGATGGCTAGTCACGGGGTAAAAATTTTCTCCAGAACTTTCTGTACTTTCTTTTAGTTTTAGGTGGATGTTTACTAGTTGTATTCCTGTCTGCGTCGTTTTCTTTCTTTTGGGTTTTCTTTCTAATAATGAAAAAGCTGTAAGATCTTGCCAGCAGTAATGTCTGCGATGCATGAGTTCCATGAGTTATTCTTCCATGAGTTATTCTTTTTTAAAAGTTACTTTAATGATATTGACCAATTTAATTTTAGATTTCATTGTAAGGTTCCCATTCGCTTGAATAATATAAGATTTTTCAAATGATTTTTTACTCTTATATCCAAAGATTTTATAACATAGTGCCCTTCTTTTTTCATGTTTGAAGTATAAACTACGTTAATCTTTAACACTAACTTTTCTAATTTCAAATTCGTTTGAGATTAATGGTACAACTTATTGGTGGTTTCAATTTGAAGCTCATAACCTCATATGCCGTGCATGTGATTGTCAAAGCCATAATTCTTTATTTCCCAAATTACATTTGTTAAATCATTAAAGTTTTTTTTTTTGTCAGTTCTACTCTATTCCTACTCTACACTTACTTTCAGACTTTTGCCCTGCATCTTGTAGGGCGTGAGAGTCGAAACCCACTCATGAAACTTACGCGTCCCTACCCCATCCCCCCCTAAAAAGGTGGGGATTTGAACCCTTCACCTCCCCCTTCCATGTTAGAAGGGTGGCCACTGGGGCGAATCATTAAAGTTGATTGGGATAAGTGTAATAAAAGTCCTAAAACTTGTCATGAAAATACAATTGAGTCCTAAAACTTTTAAAAAGTACAATTAAATTCTAAAATTTTTCACGAAAGTATAATCAAGTCCTAAATTTTTTAAAAAGTATAATTAAGTCCTAAAACTTGCCATGAAAAGGCAATCAAGGTCTAAAATCTTCAAAATGTGCAATCAACGTAAAGATTTGATCGAATCAATTTGACAAGTTTTAGAACTTGATTGTACTTTCTAAAAGTTTAGGACATAGTTGTATTTTCATGACAAGTTTAAGGACTTAATTACACTTGTTGAAAGTTTTAGAACTAAATTGCACTATTGTAACAAGTTTTAGGGCTTTCATTGCACTTATCCCAAGTCGATAATTGGTTGCTATTAAACTTATTTTTACAGAATAAATATTTGATTGATTATATACAATAAAGGCAGTATAAAAAGGAAAAAAAAAAGATTATCTTTATTATATTCTTGTAACTTTTCAATGCCTATCTTCAACACATAATTTCTATCTCATACACCTGCATAAATTGAAGCGTTGTTCCTCATTTTGGGGAAAAAATATTCTTCTACTTCCAATAATATCAATATCAGATTGACCAAAATCATTAAACATAGATATTCAAATGGAAAATAGCGTACACATGTTATGTAGAAACACACGTAGAATCATGTAAGCATGTACAATTGCGCAAATAAGGAGAAATCCCCTCAATTGTATTCAAGAAGTCCATAATATAGTACTCTAAGCAACTTTTTGGATTGGTACTATAGGACTTGAATTCCTCTTGTATAAAAAGTTGTGACTTGTTTATTGACTGATGGCTGAACTCTCAAACGAGGTTGACTTATTGGATTTTTGCTGATTCAACCACTCTAGAAAGTTTTCAAAGTCAAATCCACTTCATACTAATATCTTTAGTAGCAGCATATTTTAAAACATAATTCCAACCCATAATATATACAATATTCAAGATTCAATAACGATACCCTCAAATTTCTTCCTATTCAATATATTATGTTGGCCTAATAATGGTATGAGGCACGCTATATGAAGCAACCACTAGCATTTCCTAGTTTAGTCTTAGCATATAAGATAATGTATGGAGTAGTGACAAAAACAATTCTTGAAGCTTTTCGATTTATCTATAGATTTATTTGTTACTCTATTCTCATTAGACAAGCAATATGAAATTATTGTTGCAACGTATTTGAACTCTTGTCACATTTGACAGGCCTGAAGGAGAATTGTTGAACTTGGTTGTTCAAAAAGTGTTAAATGAGCTGTTTGAAAAGTTTGAGTTGGATACTCCTGAGAATTTGACTGGAATTGATAGTCATGTGGAGAAGGTTATGAAATTTATAGCTAATAATTCTCATGCCCCCTATTTGTTGGCATCCATGGAATGGGAGGCATTGGTAAGACAACTATTGCTAAAACCATCTATAACAAGCTCTCAAATAAATTCAAGTATTGTAGCTACATTGCTGATATTAGAGAAAAATATAAGTACGGTGTTGAGCACTTGCAGAATAGCTTAATCAATGATATCCTGAAGAAAAAAATATCAAGTTTGTGATAAGGATAAAGGGATTAAGTTGCTCTCATCCAACTTGAAAAATAAGAAAGTGCTGATTCTCCTTGATGACGTGGATTCTGATGAACATTTGTATTATTTAGCCATAAGTCATAATTGGTTTTCTCCAGGAAGTGTGATCATTATTACCACCAGAGATAAGAGTATTCTTGATAGAGCAAATGTGAACCACAAACATGAGCACAACGAACTATATTGGGATAATTCTTTGATTTTGTTTAGAAGACATGCGTTTCTAAATAGCACTCCTCCAAGTGGATTTGAGAAACTCATTGATGAAGTTGTGTCTACCACTGGAGGACTTCCCTTATCTCTTAAAGTTATAGGTTCACTTCTGCACAATAAAGAGCGAGGGGTATGGGAAGATACGATAAGGCAGTTACAAAATGTCCCTAATAAGAAGGTGCAAGACACGCTACAAACAAGTTACGAAGCATTAGAGCATGAAGAAAAACAGATATTTTTGGATATCGCTTGTTTCTTTATTGGCACTGATCAGAGAATCGCATCCTACATGTGGGACGCTTGTGACTTTTACCCAAAGAAAGGAATTGATGTATTGAAATCGAGGTCATTAATAAAAGTTGGAGAGAATCATGAGCTCATAATGCATGATCAATTGCGAGATCTTGGTCGGGAAATTGTCCGCAAGGAAGATGTGGAGCCTAAGAATCGCAGCAGGTTATGGGACTCAAAGGAAATCTTGGCAATGCTAGAGGAAGATGAGGTAACCATTTATCCTCCTTTGCTCCCTTGGTCCATGTTCTACTATCAAAGTGACATTGGTCCTCTACTTAGTGCTTGCTCTAGCAAACAAAGAACCTTCTTCTAATATTATCATCCTCGTGTCGCTTCATTGGCATGATTGGAAATTAGAATTTCACTCTCTCTTAATGAGTATTGCAACTTATCTGAGATTTTTCTTACACAAGTGTACATTATAAAAAAATTTCGGGAAAAGTACCAAAAAAGTCCTAAACTTATCGCGGTATCAATTCAGTCATAAACCTTAAAATTGAACAAATTTAGTCCTAAACATTTTCGCATCGGTATTAATTTAGTCTATATGGTCAATTTAGAATGGAAATTAGTAATGTGGACGCCAGCGATTCTATGTTGCATCGCTGGCATTTACGTGGACATTTTAAAATAAAATTTCAATTTTTTTATTTTTTTTTTTCCTTTTTTCCTATATTCCCTTTTTTCACCCTTTCTTTCGACTGTGGCCGACAACCAACCACAAGCGAGGGCCGGCAAGGGCAAGACCCTCACAACTTGGGCTAGGGCGGCCCTCACTAAATCTAGTGAGGGCGTGACCCTCACAAGCTAGGCATGGGTGGCCCTTGCCTCCCCCACCAAGGGTCGCCCTCGTCGGCTCCCACTTGTGGTTAGTCGCTAGTAATGGCCAGTACTAGCACAATCCAATGAAAGGGAAAAAAAAAAAAACAAAGGAAAAAAATTTTAAAAAAAATAATCGAAAATTAGTAAAAAAAGTATTTTCAAATATCCACCAATACCACATAGGATCGCCGACATTCACCTTACCGAATTATTGCCTAAATTATCAGATGGGTTATATTGGTATCAATATGAAAATGTTTAGGATTAAATTAATCCAATTAAAAAGTTTAGGACCAAATTAGTAGTAATAGGTTTAGGAATTTTTTTGTACTTTTTCTCAAATATGAATAATTTACAATTTGTTTAATGTCATTTTTCTAAGAGAAATGTATTTTCATGCAATAATAAAGTCAATGACACTAACCGATGTGTACTTTTGTTTTGAATTCGAGAATAAGAGAAATGCTCATAGGAAAACCAAAAAATGGTATGAAAAATCAAAGGAGCCTAACTAATCATTAAAAAATTTAGAAAGTGATACATCCGTAAATGTAATACTTTGTAAAAACGTGTTCGTTAATGAGAGGGAAGCTCTACTTGCCTACGTTGTTTAATGTAACCGTACTATTTAGATCTAGTAAATATTATTAGCAATATATTATTTTGGAGACCCTATTTTTATCATTAAAAAAATAGTGTATGGTCAAGAGTAAAGACCACAAATCTAAATGACTTCGTTTAGAAGAGTAATTAACACTTCCTAACAAATATTCATCATCCCGACAATTTTATGAAAGAATAGTTATTACGATATCTATGTATACATAGACATATCAGAAAATTAATTCCCAAGTCACGAAATCCGTGAAAAGTGTATACGAGAATTTTTAGAGGTGAGATTATAGATTAGTTTACAACGTTACAGTATAGTTCTATAAGAATATATACTTGCAATGATATGCTATTAACAATGCTTTTATAACATAATTTGAGAACCATGCATTTTCAACAAAACATATATTAACAAACATACATCTTCAATCCCATAATTATAAAAAATTTAATGTTGAAGTATTATCAAAACTAAAATTTTTAAGTTAATACCACGAAAAACCTTAAACTAGTACACATGGGACAAAAAATTTTCAAACTAATTTTCAGAGTATAAAAAACCCCAAACTAGTGCATCCATTACAAATTTACCCAGAGCTAATTTTTGCATCATCAAAAACCCCCAAACTAATACGCTTGTTGCAAATTTACCCCAAACTGATATGAATTTTTAATATCAATTGAGTTATTGCCATGTGTCATTCAACTCAGTAATTTCATACTAAAAATTGACAGAAGTTAATGGATGATAAATATATTATGAGTATATTAGTTTGGGACTTTTAGTAACGCAAATATTAGTTTGTGGGTAAATTTATTATAGATGGATTGATTTTAGAGTTTTTGATGACCCAAAAATTAGTTTGGAATAAATTCATCACATATGTACTAGTTTAGGATTTTCGTGATATTAATCCAAATTTTTAACAAGATGCTCATTAAACTTGGAAGTTAAATATTTCAACTATACATACATGACCTATTTTTTATATAGAGAATCCTTGAAGTTTATATTTGAGTGATAAAATAGCTTTACAATTAAAACCTTTTTAGAAATTTTTAAAAGAATGATAATAAGTAATAAAACTAAACAACTTCACAACCATATGTTCGCACAGATTTAATATTAACATAATGTAATTAATTTTAATGTCCAATATGTCTATTAGAAAGATATTAGTAATCCATGGGAAAATTGATCAAAAAATTAGATGACTGCTATTTCTCACTAACAAAATCAACACGAAATGAAAAGATAGCATCAAATATTTGTAGTAATAAAAAGAGAAGTAAAAAGCCATTTATATAACATTTGGTATATATTTTCTCCACATACAATGAAAAACACTGGTTGAAGAAACAAAACACATCATAAGAAAGGAATGTAAAACATGTTCGTACTTCTTAGGATGGAATTCTCTTTTTCATTTTGCTATTGAGAATTGCAAACAAGATACATAAGAAAAAGAGGGGGATTCTACAATTGGAATTCTTTAGTATTGATACATGTTATGATGGCAAGTTTGATAGATGTGTTCGAACTGCAACAGCCGTGTTGTTTCACATATAAAGGATATGAGTTAGGATTTTGTTGTTTCCTAGATAAAAGGGCATGAGATTTGATAGATACATTTGAAGTAGTGTCTACATGAAGAGATGCCTTCTATTGTAATTTTCAAAGGATGTGCCTTTTGGGTATTTAAATGGTGCAAATTGTGAATGGCATAATTGGAAGAGGAAAATTCAGGATAACACCTCTTGAGCTTCAAACTTTCACATAGATTAGATAATTAATATGCAATCATAACCTATCATGTCATGAAGTCAAAGGTGAGAACTACATCATAATAGTATGACAACAAATTTGAAATCAATACATCTTTTCTTATATATAGTAATTCAATATTACGATTTACGAAGTTTCCTAATTGCAGGACACTAAAATGATTAGGGCCCTTTGTCTTCCTATGAGAGAAACCTACATAGCTGAAAAATTTAAGAGAATGACCAACTTGAGGTTCCTTCGAGCAAATGGTGCGAGTCTCACCAGAGATTTTCAGAACTTGCTTCCTCAATTAAGATGGCTTGAATGGACAAGATGTTGCTTGGATCTTGAAGCAGCCATCTTTCACCCGAAGAAGTTAATCATTCTTGATCTATCATATGGTAAGATTAGGGAGGATTGGGGAGGATGGGATCCACTAAAGGTAAGACGCAGAGAAGGCATATCTCCTACAAATAATAACATGTTGTCGACGGGACTAATTGTACCAAGTTCGCCTTTATTTCTTCTGCAAATCCTTCCTTGCATTATGAATTTTCCTCTAAGCATAAGTGGATTTTCCTCTTTGCAATGATATGCTTTAAAACATTCATACATTGGTTAGCCAAAACACTACTGAAAAGGACCATTAAAATTAAATAAAACAACTGTGAAGGAGCAATGGAGCATTGGTATTTTTGTCCAATCTCACAGTGGTATCTTCTCTTTCTTTCAGATGGCAACCGAACTCAAAGTTCTCAATCTCAAGTGTTGTACTTTGAGAACAATCCCGGACTTGTCCGCTTTCAAGAGCTTAGAGATTTTGAATCTTGAATGTTGTAAGCATCTAGAAGAGATTCATCATTCTATCGAGGGCGTCAAGACTTTTGTCTCCTTGAATGTTAGAAGTTGTAAGAAATTGGAGGAGTTACCTCGAGGAGTAGGCAGAATGGAAAAATTGAGGGTGCTTCAAATAAAAAACACTAATATACAAGAGATTCATATTTCAAGAGGTTGTTTGACGAAGCTGGAGACTCTAGATGCCTCAAATTGTCAACTAGCTCAACTTCCAAAATCCTTAAGCTCCTTTGTGTCATTAACTGAGCTAGACCTACTTTACACAAGAATTGAAGAATTACCTGAATCAATTGGTTCTCTAAAGAAGCTCAGGATACTCGATGCCTCCTATTGTAAATCATTAGCCCACATAGCCAGCTCCATAGGCGATTTAGCATCTCTGTCACTTCTTAACCTAACAGGATGTTACAAGCTTGCTCAACTTCCAGGCTCCATAGGCTCTCTCATGTCGTTGCAGCGCTTGCTATTATCAAGATGCAGCTCATTGGGAGCAACCCAGACTCAATTGGACAATTAGAATCATTGACTGAACTGCACTTAGAATTTACAGTGATTGAAGAATTACCCAAATCAATCGGTTCTCTAAAGAAGCTTAGGACACTTGATGTCTCATGTTGTGCATCATTAGCCCACATACCCGGCTCCATAGGCTCTCTCGTGTCATTGCAACGCTTGCTATTATCAAGATGTAGCTCATTGGGAGCAATCCCAGACTCAATTGGACAATTAGAATCATTGACTGAACTGCACTTAAAATCTACAGTGATTAAAGAATTACCCAAATCAATTGGTTCTCTGAAGAAGCTCAAGACACTTGATGTCTCCTGTTGTGCATCATTAGCCCACATACCTAGCTCCATAGGCGATCTAGCATCTCTATCTCTTCTTGACCTAACAGAATGTGACAAACTTGCTCAGCTTCCAGACTCCATGGGCTCTCTCGTGTCTTTGAAGCACTTATTATTATTGAGATGCCACTCATTGAGAAAAATCCCAAACTCGATTGGGAAGTTGTCATCAATGAAGCTGCATTTTAGTTCTACAGTGATTATGGAATTACGTGAAGGCATTGGAAATATGCAAAACTTGCGGATGTTGAACAATAGGAGAATTAACATAACAGAATCGCATGATGATAGGGAAATATTGGCAGAACTCCAAGACTTGAGAGCTTCAGGGGGGAAAAATCCAGAAGGATTACCAAGCAATACAGGTGAACTGGTTTTGTGAGACAATCTTCATTTAGATGTCACCTGCCAGATTCCACAATTGCCGAATCTTTGCCAACTAACCTTCCTTAAGAAACTCACTCTTTCTAATTAGCTGGAATGTCTCCCAAACCTTTCTTTAACACATAGTGGAAAAGCTGTGAAACTTGATTTTTTAGTTTCCACAAGTTCAAGCTGATTCTATTTACTTTTTGTCTTGCGACACAGATCTCCTAAAGCGTCCCTTAAAGCGTCGCAGGACAACTACTGCCAACAACTCAACCATGGACCATCAAACAACAGATTCTGAACTTGTTTTGAAGAGATCAAGACCTTTCGGAACCTCAGATGAAGTACTTATTTCATCTTGTTTTTTCTTTATCGTTCTTCAGTTTTTAACGGATGGTTCCATCTACAAAGAATAGTATTGTGATTAATTTTCTGTTATGTATGGAATGCTTTTCTCAACATTCGTACCTAGATCTCCTCCGACTTGTTAAATGTACTTCTCGCTACTTTAAGTCCTCTATTCATGAAAGTCGGGATTTCAGATTTCTTAAATTATAAAGTGGACTGGAATATGTTGCCCATTCTTTTGCATTCTATTTCTTAATTATCTTTCAATCAATGCCATTAAAAGAAAAACCTTTTGAAAACGCTCTCACTTCGGTGCTATTGCGGCATATGATCATGCATTGAGAATCTTTAGGAGAAACTTTCGGTTTTGAGGTTTCTAATATCCTTAATTTTATGATGATAACCTAATGATCATTATATGCTGGAAAGTGAACTAATTGAGGATTGGAAGGATTACCAGAAAATCTGATGGAGAGAAAAGTAGCAAAAGGGCTAAGGTTGTCAATTCATGTCTGCTTGTCTTGAATGTGTTCGTGATTGTGTCAATTCATGATAACTTCTATTAAACATGCCAACCATTAATTAAGACAAAAACTAGAAAATATCTTGTCAGTAAACTGGTTAGATGTATTGTGATGTGTCATATTGGTTTGTGTCTGTGATGTGTCATATTGGTTAGATGTTGGTTTGTGTCTGTGTTTTTCGTGTTTGGTATTATCATGTAATATTGGCAACATGAGGAGCAGGAACTGAATAGGTGTGAGTCTCATCTTCTCCCATCATGCATGCATTGTGCTCATGTATGCTAGTAAAAGAGAGGCTCTCATATGGTTTCTACATCCTTTGAGTGCAGTGTCTTTGATTGATTTTCTATAGGACTTACAGATTTTGTGATCTTTATGACTTTCTATTAGGGGACTCCTATAGAAAATAAATCAAAAGCAGTGAGTCCTGTAGAAAATTAATCAAAGCCATGGCACTCGAAAGATGCATTTTGATTACATCTTCTCCCATCATGAATGTAATCTCTCGTTTTGATTAACTTTCATAGAGATGAGCTTACTAAATGTCTTGAATCTTATGTAGCCATCAGCAATCACAATATTTGGTTCTGGTAATGCTAATGCTGGGGCAAGCATGGGTAATAGAGGTGCTCCAGTGGCAGCAATGCTAGGTCTGGTAAGTGATATCGTTACTGCATTAGGTAGTTAAATGTTTTAAGGAGCTTTATTTGTTGCTTTCTCTGTTACTTAAATGACTTAATAATTGCATTTGTATGTTCATTTTTATTGGACGTCTTTCAATGACATACTCTCTTTTGAGCTTTATAGGACAGTGAGAACATGGCCGATGTGAAGCCCAGAATTGCTGATAAGTCACGAGGCAAATCACGAATTTGGAAACCGACAGAAATCAATGAACCATTACAATGCCGGTCTATAAGACTGCCTGATATCTTAACGGCTACGAGGGTACAAATGATTGCCAAATTAGGATTTTCTTATGTAGCATTTCTTTTCCGCATTAAATTGTCATGTTTCTACTAGATAATACAAATTTGAATAGGGGTCACATTTTATGCACTTGCTTTATTAGTTTCATTCACTTTCTGGTCCAATTAATTATCTCTTAAGCCTCAACGCCTGGAAGGCTTTGTCATCTCCTCATTTGGCCTTTTAATGTTAATTGATTGTTTCAACTATACAAATAGGAAAAAGGATAAGATCGACATTAATAAATCTGTGATTATGGTGTGGCAATTGTGCTTGAGTTTCATTGGCCATGGAGGTCATGAATTTCGTGATAACGATGAATAGCGAGACAGACGATGCTTGATTTAGAATGTAGAAGCTCATGCAGTTACATGTAGTAGAAGGCACGGATTCTTTACGAGATGAATTTGGCTTTATACATGGCAGGCAAAGTATATCATTGTGCACCACTTGGATGCTTGTCCGGAATGCTAAACTTATGAATTGAGCTATTTTGAGCTTGTCAATTTCTGGAAAATTTGAGGCTAAAATTGCCTGTTGAATCTAAGCACACGAATACTAGAGGTAAAAGGATAGGCATTCCCAGAAAAGAGTAGCATGGGCGAAGGCACTATATTTTTGCACGAAAACCGCACAGAGTTCTCTTGGTTCTATAAATATACAGCTAGACGGTTTAAGCGGTTCTAGTTTTCTTTTGGTAACTATATATATATGGCGTCACCAAGTGTCTCTTTACATGAATTTATGCATCTATCATTTAATGCCCGGTTCTTTGAGCTCTTTCTTTTGCCTTTTCTTTTAACTTTGGGTATTATATTTAACTGTCACCACTGAAGCTGATAAAATGAAGCAGGTCTCGAGATTAACCTATTCAAACTCAGGTCATGCCATTCGGGCATTATCATCAAATGGTGTACACAAGCTCTGGAAATGGCAAAAAGGAAATGCAAACTTAGAAGGCAGGGTAAGGAATCTTCTTTTTTTCCTTGAAATTGGCAAACTGTTTTATTGTTTAGCGCGCTGTTAACTACATTGATTCTTCTTTTTGCAGGCCACATTTAGGGTAGAATTAGAGTTGCGGCAACTTCCTGCTTGGAATTGGATGACCAATGACACAAGTGATACAAATCCTGAAGATGCAGTTCCGTGCTCTGCACCGTCAATGAACGATCTATTGTCAGCATTAGGGGGGACGATCGTTTGGCCCAATGTGATCTCTTCTGCGGCGAATCATCTCCCAGAGGCATGTTTATATCTTCTCGTCATTTTCTATTAGCACTGTCCACAAGGCACGAGATGATGAACTACTCCTTTGTACTGAATATGCCTGCACCGTTTCCTTTCACATTTTTATGGGAGCTAAAATTGATTACTTCTATCATGTATGGAAAGTATTAAACTTTATTTTTAGGAGGTCCACGAAAGCAATTACTCTGATTTTTATGTGGATTACGTGGTAGTCACAAGTGCAGCATATATCCTTCACTTTCTAAGTGAGACAAGGGCTTTTCTCTGTTCCAGAGGAATCTTTTTGCTCTTACTGATTAAAGAACAGAAGGTCAGAGTTTTTTTCACCCATCCAGGGATGTGATGGTTGAATTGCTCTCTCCCTTTCCGAAGAAGGGAGATGCCATTGAGGCTAGTGCCTCTTGGCACATATGGCCCACTTTTACTTGTATAGTTGTTAATACCATGTTGCCTACTGATATTCCAGACAGCGACGGCATTTCTACACACACCATCACCAACAACATTTCCGGCGTTCCATCCTCAAGACAAAACCATTATTGCAATAGGAATGGAGGACTCTTCTATTCGAATTTACAATAATCCCGAGACCTATTTTCATTGTCGTTGAAAGTTATCCTTGTTATCTACAACAAAGTTAAGGGATATTGACTATTTTCACTTTCTTGGTTCAAGGCTATACTAAGAGGACATCAGAAAAGAATTACGGGCCTTGCTTTCTCTAGTGTCCTAAATGTTTTGGTGTCTTCTGGTGCTGACTCTCAGGTACTAGACCTCTGCTACATCTTACTTCCAAGTAAACATGCATAAGTTTTGGGAAGAGAGAGCAATGTAGTTTAAAGTGCTCCATAAAAAGAGTTGATGTTCACTCTGGATATATTGATGCCTATGTCCTCAGCATACGTCAGGTCATGAAGGCATCCTTTACCGGCAGAATCAATCCTTCCAAAAAACTTCATCTTTTGTGTTGAAAAATTAATCCCATCCCATTAAGTACAGAAAAAAGAAGCTATGATGTCCTGTTGTTGCTTACAACAGATAGATCAGTGTGATTCTAATATAAAAACACAATGTAGAATTCTGTTCTTTCATTTGTGCATCAATGTTGATTTCACCTTTGATGGATATCTATGATCACTGCAGTTGTGTGTTTGGAGCACTGATGGACTGGAGAAGCGGGCTAGTAAGTTTCTGCAGATGCTGCCTAGGCGAGGCGCAGCTCCTCCTGCCGATACTCGTGTTCAATTTCACGTGGATCAGATACATTTGCTGGTGGTTCATAAAACACAGATCGCCACATATGAAGCTCCTGACCTAGAATGCCTCCACCAGGTATTGAAGACTTTTTTTGTTATGCACAAACCAATCTCTTCTTTCATCCTGATTGCATAAAAATTATCGAAATATTAGGCCGTATGAGTTGCTTCATGCCAAATGTTTTTTTTTTTTTAATTCGTTGATCATCGAAACTAGTGGGTTACTAGAGAAGCTAGCAGTCCAATCACAGATGCTACATTTTCATGCAATGGCCAATCAATATATGTGAGCTTTGAAGACGGAAGAATTGGTGTTCTTACTACTTCTACATTCAAATTGAGATGTCGCATAAATCCTGCCGCTTATATCCCTCCAAACCCTAGGTAAATTGGTTATCGATGTGTGACCTCATTCTTTTATGAAAATGGCAAGTCTCATTTGCAAAGTTCCAATAGTCTCATTCATTCCTCACTAATGTATTTCGCAGCTTGAGAGTCAACCCGCTAGTCATTGCAGCACATCCATTGGAACCTAACGAGTTTACACGAGGGCTTACTGATGGTAGTGTCTATGTGCTTGAGCCATTGGGATCTAAAGGAAAGTGGGGTACTCTTCCTCCTGTCAAAAATGGTGCTGGGCCTAGCACGACCACTAGGCGCAACCAGTTCAGATCAACCCGAAAGGTAGTACAGGCCATGTCTCTACCCCGTGGAACTTTGAGCATTAAATGCTAAGCCGGCTTTCCTCTGCCGCACTTGATTCAAGTTTTGAGGGATGCTGCAGATGGTAGATTTCACTGCCTCGGGGTATTTCCTCGGGTCGTAGTTCATGCTCTCTCCAGTATCTACCTTTTTTAAGTGTCTAAAGACGCTCTCCCCAGAGCCAACCTTTTACCAAAATCGTTCTAAGAACCCATTCGCCCCTCTCTCTCCCCGCCGGCCATGTGCCCAAAAAGTTTTTTGTTGGGTGATTAACAATCTGATATGTCCGGAATGCTTTTCTCAACATTCATCAGACTTATAAAGTGGAGCTGGAGTTTGTCGCCCCTTCTTTTGCATTTCTATTTCTTAATGATATTTTAATGCATGCCATTGAATGGAAACCTTCTGAAAGCTCTTTCACTTTGGTACTATTACAGCGTAAACTATTACAACATAAGATCATACATTGAGAATCTTCAGGAGAAACTTATAGTTTTGAGGTTCCTAAATACCCTGAACTTTTATGATGATAACCTAATGATTGTCATTCACTGGGAAATGAATATATAAATTATAAAAACCCATTTGGAGTCAACTGAGGATTGGAAGGATTACAAGAATTTCTGGGAGAGAAAAAGGTGCAAAAGGGCTAAGATTGGCAAGTTGTGTCCGCGTGTCTTAATTGTTTTTGTGATTGTATCAATTCATGGTAACGTCATAACATTTATCAAACATGTCAAGCCAATGAATTAGACTAAGGTACGTAAGCATCTCGTCAATACACTGGTTGATCGTATTGTGATGTCATATTGGGCCATGTCTCTATATTTCATGTTTGGTATTGGCATGTAAATGGTCTATGTCAATTTATTGGCAACATTAATAAGGAGCGGGAACTAGGTAGGTATGAGTTACATCTCTTCCAGCATACAAGGATTGTGGTCATGCATGCTAGTAAAACAGGGCCTCTCAAATGACTTTTGCACCTTTGGAGGGTCATGGCTTTCATAAATTTCCTATCAGACTCACTGGTTTTGTAATCTTTATGACTTTCTATTAGGTGAATAATTTGCCGGTAAACATTCTGCCTGTCACATACAAAAACCAAAGCCATGGTCAGAGTTCATATTTTTCAGATGACTTGCCCAAAAATGTAGTCGCGACCCTAAATGAAGGTTCACCTATTAAGAGCATGGATTTCCATCCAGAACAACAAACTCTGCTGCTCGGTTAGCACATCTTTCTTACTCTATGAAAAACATGTTTGTGCTTTTCTTCAGTCAACATACTAGTTTCCCCTTTTAAGGCATAACATTGTTTTATGATGATTGGAAGATTGCTTTTCGTTGTCCTTTTGATAGAAGTTTCAGCTAATTGAAACCATGGGGTGTGATTCTTCATCTTTTCTGCATAAACAATTTTAGTGGGAACAAATATGGGCGATGTTATAGTATGGGAGGTGGGCAGCCGTGCAAGGATCACTCTAAGAAATTTCAAGGTTTGGGATCTAGGATCATGTTCAGTGACACTGCAGGTATAGAAGTTCAATTCTAAATAAAATCAAACTATTCTGTTTTTGGCCATGTGATTGTGGGTTTTGATTCTTTGTAGGCATCTTTGGCCAATGCTTATATAGCATCAGTCAACCGTGTAATGTGGAGTCCCAATGGAACCCTTTTTGGTATGTAAATACTTGCTAATTGATGAAAACCCTAAATTGCCGAGAGCCATACTTCTTTGCAATATTTTTAGGAAGAAGTGTTCACATGCTGATATTAATAATGATTTATGGTGTTCTCTTTAGGTGTTGCTTATTCCAAACACATGGTGCACATATACTCATATCATGGCAGTGATGACATAAGGAACCACCTTGAGGTTTGTTGCTAAGCATGGAGAAAAAATTAAGCTTTTTTTTTTTTCTGTAGACAATTGCCACCTAATTGTGAGTTCAACTTGATTTTGATTCTAAACTAATGCGTGATACAGATCGAGGCTCATGTTGGAAGTGTTAATGATCTTGGTTTTTCATGTCCAAACAAACAGTTATGTGTTGTTACTTGTGGAGATGACTGGTTGATTAAGGTATATTCTGATTGTTTTCCTTAGTGTCATAGGTTGTGCTGTTTGACTCTTTTTACCCAAGCTAGTAGTTATGCAGGTGTGGGATGCAGCGACTGGGGCTAAGCAGCACAGTTTCAAGGGTCATGAAGCACCTATATATTCCATTTGTCCATGCCACAATGAAAATGTTCAGGTACCTGCTTATTTTGCATACTAATAAGATCACACTAAAAGCATGGCCAATTGGCATGTGTACTTGACTATTCATTGGGCTTCTATTTGCTAAACCTGGGTTCGGTGAAAATTTGCTTCCATTTGTATGAGAAGTGTGAATCTATAGTTTTTGTGGACCTTGCTCTTTTCAACGGTTTTGCAAGTCTTCCAACTTTTAACATGTCTTGATTAGAATGTACTTGTTAAAAAATGGTGACATGGTCCAAAGATCAAATTACAAAATTTGATTCTTTTGGGCGATGCTTTTGAGCACTGACAACTTGGTAAAGGTCTTCACAATAATGACCTTTTTGCTTAATTATTTGTTGATAAGGAAAATTCTCTTTTCCGCTTCCACCATTTGTTCTCTCTTAATTTTCTCCTTTACTTATGATTGGTTAAATTTATAATAGAAGGTTGTTTACTATGTCTGAGTGGAGCAGCAGTTGGCCATATTATTTTCTTTGTTTAAAATCTTTTGAACTCTCATGGTTGTGTATACTCTATCACAAAGAGATTTTCTGATAAGCCATCATCCTAGAATGCCATGATATCATAACTACAGTTTAAAGTGGATGTGCTCCTAGGAATCTTTATTCTGATCCATGGTGCTCCCGTTTGAAGAAGCCATCCATCTAGGCATGTCATTAAAATTGATTCTACATTCCTTTTTCTCGTGTAGTTTATCTACTCAGCATCAACGGATGGAAAAATTAAGACTTGGCTTTATGACGACATGGGGCCAAGATATGACGATGATGCACCAGGTCGCTCTTCTGTCGTGATGGCATTCAGTGCTGATGGAACAAGGTTCAGATCGACAGCGTTCAAGCTTTATTTCATATTGTCTCTTTTTTTTTTTTTTTTATTACTGAATAACTTATTTTAAAGATTTTATTTTGCTATAGGTTATTCTCACAGGGGACCAATATAGAAGGAGAGTCACACTTAGTTGAATGGGATGAAAGGATGTGGACCATCAGGCGCTGGTATTGTGGACTTGGAAGGAGACTTGGCGGGATTGGACAGTTTGATATTTCCAAAAACGGATTTTTGGCTGTTGGTGACGAGTGCATGGTCAAATTTTGGGATATGGACAATATCAATATTTTGGCAACTAACGATGCTGAAGGAGGATTGCCGGTAATTGGTTGTTGTTAACCTCTGTTGACTGAATTAACTGAATCTTTCTATTAAATATCTCACTATTTAACTTTGCAGGCTTCACCTTGTATTAGATTTAACAAGGAAGGAACTCTATTAGCCGTCTCAACAAGTCACAATAGCATCAAAATTTTAGCAAATCCTGATGGGATTATGCTGCTAAGGACAGTGGAAAATCGGCAATTTTGATTGTTCTAGAGTCACTGGTGGAAGTCTTGTGAAGGTAATCTTTTTCAAGAGTACACTGACTTTATGCGAAGAAGTCCCAATAGTCCATTGGAGTGGGCTAAAAACCAAAGACTTGATAACACTAATTATTCAATTAGTGCTCTTTCAATACCTAGACTTTGATTAATTTGTTAGCTTAAGTGTCCACACAATATTGACCAGTTTATTAACCTGTGCCACTAATTGGTGTCCATGCATGAGTGCGGAAAATAAACAATCGATTAAGTCGATAAAAATAGATTATAAGAAAGTAAATGCGATGAAGTGCCACACAAAAAATACATATGGCTTTGTTTTTAAGCCTCAGGACAACAACCCCATAAACTAAATTCAAATTAAGTTCAATCCCTCTTCTCAAAGACTACTTTACCTTGCCTCAACTAAATCAAAAGTGCTCATTAAAATGCCTAAACTATATGTATAGTAACTAAAACCTAAGAAGTACTGATACTCTCCAAAAATTTTCGTGTCGTGTCTAACACTCCGACACATGTCCGACACATTCCAACACGCGGTCAACGAGTGTTGAAAAATTCGACACGTGATCAACTCTTCTTGACACTCTCCGACATACAAGTCTGAAATTCCGACACGCGATTCCAACACGTACATGGTCAATTTTAAAAATTTTCAATACTTGAGGGGTCAAAATGTAAATATATGAAAAAATAATGAAATAACAAAAATAAAGGGGAAAGAAGAAAATTCTTACTCTCAAGTTTCTCACTTATAAGTTCCGATCTTCCCGTGAGTGACAATGGAATGCCCCTCTTCTCGTTAGCATCGTTTTGTTGCCCCCACATACTTAAAGTTATAATTTTTTTTTTTTCTTCTTTCCGCCTCTCACAAGCATCGCTTATGAGTTATCTCTCACGTTTTCCATGGCAAATTTAGTGATTTCCTTTTCTTTTGGTCATATTTCGAGAGTTCTTGTCCTGGATTTTCATTTTTCTCGAACCTTGTTCCTCCAAGCTAGTCTATATCATGAACTCCAAACTCTGTCTAGGACTATAAGAAATCTCACTAATCTCCGACAAGTATAAGAACAAGACATGTTCCTTCAAGTTTACTCTTTCATGTTTGCAATTTTTGAATTTTTCGTTCAATCTCTGTCAAATTAAAATAATGAATGATATCAACAAATGTTGGATTGATATTTTTAGTATAAATTAATTATGTGCTCTTTTTATTATTATTTATTTATTTTTGTATTTATATATGAAAATATATATTTAATATATAACGTATCGGAGCGTGTCGGAATTCTTTATTTTTTTTATAAATGATGAGTCGGCATGTCATGTCGTGTCGTGTCGCGTGTCGATGTCGCGTGTCACGTGTCGGTGTCGTCTTACATAGACTAAAACTAAAAGAAACTAGGCTAAATCTAGCACAACTTAACGACCTAATCAAGGTATCTGTTACTAACCATTTTCCAATTTTTCATATTTTCCAATTTTTTTCAAAATATAATTTTTATTATTATCTGAAAATAAGGACTTGGGCTGGGCCCTTGGGCCGGGTCAGATTATGAGCCGCACGCTTGTCACGAATCTGGGCTTATGGGCACAATTCGGGCTTTTATATCCAGCGGCCCGTCAATTCTGACTCTACTGAGCCCAATACACATTATACCTATTTTAAACTCATTTACCCACGTTAACTACTCGAGCCCACTTTCTCTTCTAACTGCACCAAGTCCATCTTTAAGCCCAATTTCTTCTACGGATGGATTGAACCCTAGGCCCACGCTAACCCCATCTTATTATTATATTTTTATCCAATTTCATCTTTTCTTGCATCTTTCGTCATTTTTTTACTATTATTTTCTTCTTTCTTCTTTCTGATCGCCGTGCTCTTCGGACTAAACTGAAAATCTACCAGCTCATTCGCAGTTCTATACGTTAAATCCATAGAACATGAGCATTATATTTCATCCTCCATTTGTATATATCCATCACCAGCTATTTCCTAACTGATGAACACTATAGAGACATCACAAAAATGTATGTGAAATTATAAAATAAAAATATTTAAAAATTGATGCTTGGATTTGCTCTTGATAATAACGGATTATAATAAGAATTGAATATGAATGCTTGCCGACTAACTAATAGCAAGTAATTTATGCTAAAAATTTCTTCAGATTGAACTAGATCAAGAATTATTTCACTTATATAACTTTAAAATATTTAATTAAACAGTCTACGGGCACTAAAGGGATTGAATCTAGTCATGAAATCGAAGCTTGGTTTTCGTCTAAAATCAGTATCAGAATCATAAACCGTTACAAATCATCTAATTACAATTTAGAACATCAAGTGATTCACATGAGTTACATGAATGTAGTTTAGTCATGCATCTTTCCAAAACAGGGCAGGAAAGAGGGGAATGAAATCACCTTGTCAAGGAGGAGTTCTCGATGGCGGTTTTGGTCAAGCTTGTTCGAAGAAGATCTGAAAAATGTCGCCCCGTGGGAGTGCGGCCCGGCAATGAAGCTTCACACACCAACGACATGGTCCGGTTTCTGAGCTTTTATGGGTCCGAGTAATGCAAGTTGGGCCTAATACATGGACTTAACATACGTGGATGGGCCGTGGGCTTGGCTTGGACGAATTCGATCTGGCCCGGCGCATCGAATGAATGCCCTTCCCAATTAGTTGATAAATGGAAGTCCCCCTTATGTTATTATTTTTTGCATTATTTATTTTGGTTTTTATTTATTCACATTTTTTTTTAAAAATAAAAACTGCCTAAATTGCCGATTTTGCTTAAATTATTCACTAAAAATCAGGCGCCGACACCACCTCCAACATCTCAAAATTGGGTGAAGCAATTTCCTAAAAAGCTGTAGTAATTTTGAAGGGGCTACAATTGCGAAATATTTGCCGAACACCTCAAAAAGCTAAATCACCCATCTTTTATACCTGAAGTTACTGTCAAGAAAGCTTATCAAATAGTCTCTTTTAAAAAAACAAAGCTCTTTGTACACCTAGCATTAATTATTTTTACTCTTTTCAAAACCATTCATATTCTTTTAGATAGTATAATATGAATTAATTATATAATAATTTCTATGAGAGCAAATTGTTTATTCGAAGCCTTCAAGCAAAGAATTATAAAAAGGAGGTTGTCAATGGCATTGGAGGCAATTTGGTAAAAGTAGTATTTCTAAGTCGGAACACGACAAAAACGTCCACGGAAGTGTTTAATCATGAATAAGAAGAAGCAATCCCATTCACTAAGGGAGAAAGCAGAAGGGAGGAAGCAGGGGAAAATGGCTCCATCTTCGGTCATCTCCGGTCACCATTAGAAAACCTTTTGTTATCACAAGTTCCGATATAGCCACTAGCTACCATTGCCCGATCATTACAAGTTCCAACTCCTTCGCTGGATCAGTCTCGGGAGGAACACATTTGGTTCAATTCATTGAGAGCACCACTCTAGAACCAAAAAAATATAATTGAGCAACGAAAATTCATCTCAAAAAGCGATTCCGTTCGATTCAGTTGGCGATTTTAAGCGTTCTGAATTGATTCCAGTGGCCGTTGCTGGCGATAGCATCAACAGCCTCTTCAATGACGCGACTCATCTCCTTTGTTTCACTCTGTTCCGTGGCCGATAGCTTCGTGAATGTTCCCGTTCTGCTCGAAGCTTCTCCGCCTGTTCAGGTTTCGATCATCGACACGTTCTAGAGCTTCTTTCAGTGATTCGTGCGCCCAACCGTGGCCTCAGTCCACTTGATTAACCAGGTAGGATCTCCTGTTCTGTCGTCACACATAAGAGGCGGAGAATCCGATTCTCTTATTATGATGAGATTGATCATACGTCAATTTTATTTTATTTTTTAATTATGATGTACTGATTTAACTTGAGTCTAGTTGTACATTTGAGTTCGAAATGGCTATGATGTGTTCCTCAACCGATTGACCATAATGTATTAGATGACATATGTCTAAGACCTTGTTGTGAATTGGTTCCAATACTCATCCAGTTTGAAAGCACATTAGTGATGTTCACATGATATTGTTCGATTTGTACATCTTTAGACATGATTATGAGTGTATGCCATAGTTTCCAAGAATGAGACCGACTCTCCATTTGTTTTCTCTGTGCTTCTTGTGATCTTTTAGTGATCGGTGCTGGTCCCCAGTAAGAGGAAGGCTTGGAGTCGCTGGCACTTGCGTTGATCTTTGGTGATGATCCTAGTACGCCCTTGGACAGAATCGAGATGACTTCACTGAATGGTAATCGTGATCATGCCGATTCAGATCACGAACTTCGGCCGACACCTGTTACGGTCACTAAGAGCAATGTTATGGCCAGTCGCTATCCCCGTCCTTGTCGCTGAGTCACCGCGCAATGTCCTCGACCACCTAGCTTTGCTTCTGTCCATGCCTTGCAGTCCATTGTTGCCCTTGTTATCGCTGTGGTAAACGTAAACCTTACCATAATGGCTTGATACTGCCATAGATTACCACCACAAGTGATCTCCACTTGTGACAGCATTGCTATCAGAAGATACTGCCATAGATTACCGCTATGGATTGATGTGCCAATAGCCCTATATCCACTGCACGTCATTAAAATCGGATCGCCTCATACCACCAGGTTATTTCTGTTCCGACTGAGTTTAGAGTTGATTGTATGTTCAGATTTCCTTCACTGCTTTGTTTTCATGCTCAGGTTTCCATGCATCTTCTTCAACCGATTCATGGGAAAGCTAAGTGGTTTGAATTCCAGTCATCATGGGGTCGATATTTTGTTACAAAATCACTCTGCATTACCTGCTTCACGATTCCTGTCTTGTCCTTCAGTTATTGATTACTCCACCTTCGTCACTTTTATTGTCCAGAAGCAGGTAATCGATCTAAGAGCCACTAAAATCACATTTTATCTGGGCCATCTGCTTCCTGCTTCATTCTCTGTGCATGACATATTATACTTCAAGCGTCCTGTGGGGGGAAATCGATGGTTGACGATCAATATGAAATGAGCAAGTAACGCTTATCCCCTGTCTTTAGTTGATAGTTTCTGCACGATCAATGAATAAAACCAGTTAATAGGTTGCTCAGAATTAGTAAATTGAGGATTTGCTTCTTTCTTGGAAGTGTCAATGTCATCGCTTTGTCTCTGATAGTGGAAAGAGTAAATTGTTGTTTTTGAACTTGCCTAAGAATTGATGGAATGCTCATGGAGAATGAGTACCAAAATTTCCAAGTTATGAATGGTGGTGTCCTGTTGTTGCATATGCTGGAGTTTAGCTGTTATTGTTCATTTGTCTGCTGGACTGTTTGATTTATCACTTCAATCGACAAAATTCTGATAAAGACACATGACAATTGCGAGAGATTGTCTTGAAACTAGCGCTTTGGTGATGATAGTACTCCTTCATGTTGACTTTATGTACTTGTTTTAGGAAAAACATTCATGATGTTGTAGAAGTGAATATGCGTCGAACGTACCTTGGATTCGTAAGAGTAAAACCCTTGTGATCCTGGACCCACTCATTGAAGCAATGGAGAGGTATGAACGTAATTACTTTCCTTCTCTTCACAACAATTTTCTGCCACTCCCATAGAAGTTCCAAGAGTACCATGAGGTCACTTAAAAATAAGAAAACAGAAAATGGAGAAACATTTTGAATCAGAAGTAACTAAACTAATGTTCTATTATGGTTTTCTCCTAAAATATGTGGTGCTTGGAACCACCGAATACCTAAAGGAAAACACAAGTGAGAGAGAGCTTTCAGGAGTGCTGCTTATAACAGTGGCTGATGAGTCAAATAGTGCATTGTACAATGTACAGGACTATATAAGCAGGGAGAATTATGATAGATATAGCCGTGCTTACTTTTCTTTGTGCTGCCAGCTGAGTTGAAGCTAGATGTATAGAGTCGGCGTACATCTACAAAGAAGTATATCTACAGTGTCAGAGTAAACGAGGGAAGTCTGATAATTACAATGGAAATAATATAAATTTTCCGGGCCAATAATGAACATGTGACGTTTGGCCAGCAAAATGAACATATGAAGCGCAAAACCAGAAACAAAATCTTACATTGTCACCGTCAGCACCAGTAAAAGCATCACGCACCTGCAAACTTCAAACGTCTCACTTAACTGAGTCCAAACTCCAAATCTTTGCGTAGAAAGTAGAATTGGATAACAAAAATGTTCACAGCATACAAATAAGAATGAGCCCTCTAATTTCGGAATCCTCGCTACAACCACAACTGCCACAATTTCTTTCAACTGCAACTATTGCTTCAATTTTGCTGCTGAAGAGCACCCTACTAATTTCGGAATCGTCACTACAACCGCAACTACCACAATTTCTTTCAAGTGATTCATAGTATGAATTCATCTCCCAAAGATTTCCGTCTACTATTGATTCATTGAGTCGATGAACGTAAGTGTCCCCAACATAGTCCCAAGTATGCTGTGTTCTTAAATCTAGAGAATAGCAACAATGTGTATTTTTCCAATGGCTGATTGCGTCCTTATCTTTGCATCTGCAAATCCAAAAAGGAAAAGATGTAACAAGACAGCTTATCAAATCACTAAAATATAGAGAGAGCGAACATTCCAGCACATAATACACCTTCCACATCCTACAAAACCACATATCAGACGAACCCAAAGAACTTGCATTGTTCCACAAATAAAGCAGGCTGGTACCTCATCTTGCTGCTGGCATAGTCGGCAAAACCGAGATAGAGCAAAACGAAAATATTCTTCAGTAAGTTCACAGATGGACATCCCTGATGATGTTGCAATATGAAACCACATGTCCGATAGTGTTTAATTCTCGCAATCAGATTAAGTATGTGCATACTTGAAATCTTTAGCAATGCAATTGAACCTTGCGATAAAATCAAAGGAAGACCCTTGGCACATCACCAGCATGGGAGAATATCATATTGACTTATTTTAAACATAAAAATTGACAAATCAACCCTTACCAAAAAAAAAAAAGATTGACGAATCAAGCAAAGGTTAGTAAGCACATGTCCATCGATGTATTTCTTATAGTGTCTACTGTTTGTGTCAGTGTTGTTTTACTTTATTTCCTTAAATGAATAGGATGAAGCGATAGTCATACAGAGAGAAGACAATCAATTTGTCATAGAGATGCATCATAATGTTGCCACCACTTAAAAGGTACTTTTAAACTTACTTTAACTAAGCGATTCTGTACTTGAATGATTATGAGTGCCATTTTAACTTGAGTATTGTTTGGCTCTTAATAGCATGACATGGGGGAGGCAGTCGAGTCATTTCTCTGCTAAGAGATACCAACAATGTCGTGGTCAATGCTGATAAGGTAGAGAGTGCATCTCGCATATTGATCACGACAGTGGGATTAGAGGTACAGCTTTATGCTAGTATACAAGTCATTGCATACAGATTTGAAATTTGATTTGATAGTGTGCATTTATTTCATCCAGCAGCAAGAGGACAGTATGAAAAAGAAACAAAAGAAATGGAAACGTGGGGCAAAGCACTTGAAGGACATTGGAAGTGTTGGATCAACAAGATCTCTGAGAAAAAGAAAAATTGACCGTAAGTGGCTGTTTAAAGAGCTGGAAGTCTGATAATGTTTTAGCACCTCTTGTTGGTATGATACTCTTCAGTTTAAGATCAAGGGATGGAGTCTGCTTTTCACATTTTCTGCTAGTGTTTAAGAAGTGGGAATGATACTGTTTAAGACCACAAGCATTCTAGGCAAAGGCTATTTGTGCTTGGGAGCATGTTTGATATTTGGAAAGAAGTGCAATTAGCCTCATCTTCGCCAAATATGTTGGTGTTACAGACAAGGCTCTGTCCCCACTAACAAGCCAAGCTTGTTTAGAGGTGGGACATGAATTTTCTTTCCTAGCAATTTCCTTCTAACAATTCGATTTTTTATTGCAAAACACCAGCGACTTTATAGACATCATCACTAGTAAAACTGGAGATCCTAATCTTCCAATTATTCAGCAGTTCCAGCCGTGGAACATTGATATCATCCAAGTAAAGACCAAAATGAAAATCCACACCATTTTTTCAATATCTTTCCCAATTGTATTTGCTTTCCAAGACCTCAATGTGATCTCCACGCCAACGACACCAGCTCCTTTACAACAAAGATGAGCTCCGTGGCACAAGCGAGCTTGTCACCATCGATCCATTTCTCCCTTCCATATTCCTCAAATTCAAAGTGCCTAAGCAATGCAGAATTCTCCGACTTGACCAATCTCGCCTTCAATTTGGTTGAATTTAACGTCTTCACCTACACGGGCATATATAGGTGGCGCACCGTCCACGACCTCAAGATTTGCATCGTTGCCGGCTAGACCTCAACCCATCAAACCATCTTCGTCCTTGAGGCTCAAAGCAGTTCGTGTGAGAAGTTCGAAGTGTGAGTTGATGAAGAAGATGAAACGTTGATGTCGAGGAAGGGGTTTATTTGAAGCCCAAATGTTTTGTTTTTCCCCTTTTCCAAGTATGAGAATAGACGAAGATGGATAAAATAATGGACGTGCAGACTCAGCACTTTATATATCCAACTGAGCACACGAGATTTCATGTCATTAAATAATCTCTTGTTTGTCTTTTTATCAAACGGAGTGGCGTTATAAAAAAAACACACACACCAAAAAGAGAGAGAAAGACGCCCAATACTTATGTTACAAAGCCACGTGGAATAGGTGTAACAATAAAACATTATGTTATATAATAGATTGAATGAGATACATACTACATCTTCTACCAACGTCCTCAACTTTATCAATATCAATCGAACACCAATAATGGTACTGTCTTATTGGGCTTTAATTGTTTTAGACCAATTTAAATCTTTTAAACCAAAGTTACGTAAACCATGGTCTTAATTACCAGGTAATTGAATCTGAATTGAAGAACGAGCTTATCATCCATATTCTCACCTAATGTGGTTAGCTGTGTAATGTGAATTAATTCTTCAATGGATCTTTCGTGTTAAAAGGGATAAACAAAAGTAACGTATGAGCCAAATTGGGGCATGCAGTTGCATTCGGGTAGGTTTCAAATTAAAAACTTATATAAAAACCAACATGATTTAGAAAATTTTGAATTGCAATTTTTTTCTTTTGGTCAGTAGAATAACTAGAGATGCAAAGGTGCTATTTAATTCAATATAGATATGTGTGTGCGTGTGTATGTATGTATGTATGTATGTATGTATAACAGCAAGCTTCCATTGTCTAAGCTGTAATAAAATTATCGTTCACCAAAATCCTCGTATATCTATTGTAAAGTTCATGATGAAGCATCGTAACTTCTTGAACTTGGGTAAAGGTGATGGATGAAAATAACATAAGATATGCCCAAGATGACTTTGTTATTATGCAGAAAGCGAAAGGAGTTATGCACGTTTAAAAAGGAGAAAGATGTAGTTATAATTAGAGCTAATGTTCTTATGTGGCTGGCTTCCTATTACATCAATTATTTTTTACCTTGTTAATTAGTCAGGCTTTATTATTTAGCTAGAAAATCACGGTAAGTAAGAAGAATATCACCGATTACATACTTTCTAATCTGAAGAGAAAAGCAAAAAGAAAAATTTTAGGGTCGCATTTTTTCCACTCTCGCTGTGACTAAAACACTTCCTATCACAATATTTTGACAATACTAAGATTTGTGGTCTTTAAAGCATTTCGTTATGTGGTGTTCCGTTTGTTTTCTTCTCTCTTTTCTCGTGAGTCCTACTTCTCTTTAGGTACGTCCCTCTCTCCTTTCCATTCACTGCTTCAACATCCTTAGTAATGAAATGACCGATATCTGTTCATGGAATTTAGAGTAAAATATATATTAATAATTAATATAAATAATTAATATACACGTGTTCTATGTAATGTAGGACATAAAGTAGCGATGTATGGAAACTTGAATTGAGGTATTAATAAATATACTAGGTTGTACGGAAAATGATTTTTTTCACCAATTTAAAGCGCAGAAAAGGTTGTAGAAGACAAAAAAAGTTCCTCCGCACGCCTCTGGCACTCTCTTATGCCGTACTTGTTTTAAGGCCCGGTGGTGGCGATGCTGGGGCTCATAGGCTTTGCTCTCTTGATCCTGGCCCGTTCCGACCGAAGTCTCTCCGGCAACTGGAGCAACACCCAAAGAAATGAAGAAAACAAAGGCGAAGCCCTCGCTGTCGCCGTGCCTGTGTAGCAGACGCCCTTCTTTTGGCGATTCTCAAGGCAACAGCAATGGCGGTGGTCAGAGCTTCGAAGCGAAGGCTAAGAAGGAAGAGAGTTTCGACAAGACCAGGGAGGTTAATGAACGTTAACAACGATGATGGCGATGACTGATGTTGGCAGACATGTTGCTCATGGCCATAGTTGAGAGGTGAAGATGTAAAGCGCTGCAACTTTTCGCCGGCCGGGAAGACGAGTTCTGGCCGAAAGCCTCTCCAGCCGAGGAACTCTCTGTGACAACCAAATGAGGAAGAAGCTGAAGGGGGAGGCGTTCTTGGCAAGGAAGATGAGGGAGCTTGAGGAGAGAGGCGAGGTCGGGAGCTGCTCGAGCCTCGAGATCGGGAGGTCGATCGGTAGATCGGTTGAAGCACTGAAGCTTGCGCTCGCGATAAGCGCACTTGGAACCGATGATGTGGACAGTGATTTTTGAAATCGATTCTGACGAGAAGTTTCGATCGAGAAGCTTTTGTGTTCTTTTTATGTTGAATGAGAGACTGTCGCCACGTTGATTGCTGAGAAAGAGGTCTCATATCAGTCAGATGCCACCATAGCTAAAACCATGACCGAAATTAAGAGGACGAAGAGAGAATTACATAAGAGGAGGAGAAGAATAAGAAAGTGGGACCCACAAAAGAGAGTAGAAAACAAACGGGAAACAAATAAAAAGAGGAAATACTTTTTGTGGAATAGCAATCAAAGGATGCTTAAAAAGGTAGGACCCAACATTACGGCCTGTTTGGTTCAATTTTGGGAAAATGGTTGTACATTTTCTCAAGTATCTTTGAGTGAATGGACATTTCGTAAAGGCAAATGTGTTTGAAAATGTATATTTTGCAAAGTAACTTTAAGGTGAAATGAAAAAGGAAAAAAAAAAAAAAAAAGGAGGAGGAGATGCACACAAGAGGGGAAAATCATGGGGGAGCGACTGGTGGTGGTGGCACTGGTGGTGGTGGGGAGGCAGTGGTGGTGGCGGTGGTGAGGAGGCAGCTCGCTTGAGGTCGTGCACCTCAGGTGAGACTTCCCAATGGCCAGATCTGGCCACTCAAGGCTGAGCGTTGCCCATTGTGAAGCTCGGCCGACTCTCAGGTGGGAGAAGAAAAAGACAAACGGCAAAGGAGATGAAGATGAACAGTGGCTCGGTAAACAGTAAAATTGCATCTCCAAAATGCTAATACTTATAGCAGCCCCTCATAGCATTGAACTTTCAGTATTAGAAATGTTGACATTGAGCAAATTAGCTTTCAAAAATACATGTCAAACACAAAATATTTTTCCTAAAGGACTTTGGAGGCCTAAAGCCCCTTGGAAAAGTCGAACCAAACGGGTTTGTCAGAATACTGGAGAGTGTTTTAACCAAGATAGGGGTGGAAAAAGCGCAACTCTATTTAATATATTTTAAAATAATTTTTTCCACATGGTAATAGTTATTCTGGGTTAGGTAAAAAGCAATTGAATGCTGAGTTAAGAAATAAAAAATAAAAAATCATTGCAACTTCATCGAGAAGCCACTTCAACGATTTACTAGCCACGCGCCTTCCCTCTTAGTATATATAAGATTCATGCGCCTTGGATCACTGGGAATATAAACACAAGTACATGTCAAAAACTAAAACCTTCGAAATAGAGGGGCCATATATTACGGCAAGTAGTTTGGATCACAGACTAAAATTGTGCTCCAAATTTCAAAATGGTATGCTTGCTAAGTTTCTATTTGTTTTGCAATCAAATGTTGGAAAAAATCGCATCACTGGATTCGATTTCAATCTAATTGTCCACAAATACATCAATGAAAGCCAAGTTATCATCTTATACGCAAAAAAAAAAAAAAAAAGAGACAATCTATCCTTGAACCACCAGACCCGTAGTAAACATCATGACACTGGGAGGCCAGCTTAACTCACTTTCTTGTCTGGCTCTTCATTATAGTCAGATGGGTAGGACTTCCATTCCACTATGGTATGCTTGTAAGACGAGTCTGTTTTGTGAAAAAGAATTTGAAGTTGCCGTCGAGTGTGCCGCCATGTATCGAGTTGAGGATCATCATCTTACAGTCTCAATTGGCCCGACGCTGATACCAGTGCTTTGTCAAGTTCCACGTTTCAGCCCTTCACATAAGTTATAAGCAATCCAAAAAGGAACTCAGTTCTCTACTTGTGCTAGAAAATGATGAACAGTATAAGCTTAATGCATAATCTAAAAGCTACAGGTCAAATACAGAGAATGCTCAAGAAGTAAAAAAAGGGCATAAGCTTCAGAGACGCATCGCCCTATGTACAAGTAAGAAGATAAAAGGCATGTCACGTGATGATTAGTCATTCTGCTGTTCAAAGTTACAGTCTGCAGATGATGACAAGGATATCTGAGGAGAACAGGCTCTTAAAGCATCGAGCAAATTCTTACCAAAACCAATTAAGCATAGTCAATCTCTTCATTTTTTGTTTTCTGATTCGATAGAGGGGGTGGGCTGACTGTACAGAGAATGTTAGCAAAAGATTCTACAAAATGCTCCTGCCAAAAAAAGAAACACGACAGGCAGCACTAATGAGGGATACACTTGCTGCTGGTGTAAAAGACTACTGGAATCACTAAGGTATTGCAAGGATTGACTAGAAAACTGCCAAAATATCAACAATTGAATGTAACAGAACCAAATATTTCTCTATTTCATGACCCCCCACCATAAACTTTTCCTTCAAAAACTGTGCTTGGTGAAAGGTGCACCAGCATCGACGAATCAAGGACAAGCCCCTGACTCAAATAAACTTTCTTCGGGGTCAAATTTATACCAATTCTGGTCAAATTTAATGCATGCTTCAAATTAAAAAGAATAATGGAATGAATATAATGAGCAATCCTAGGATACATAAAAGCTAAAAACCCTTAAAAAGTCCACCTGCAGCAAACTGCTCCATCTTCACTTCGTTGAGGATCACGAGTTTGGATTGAAAGGTCGTCCTTAGTTGAACCAGCCTCGTTTGAGTTCTCTACTGCTTTGTGGTGGATGCTTTGAATTCTAGTGTCTCTGAAAGAGGAAAGATCTTTGTGTGAATCGGAATCGATTTGTGGCTACCTGTATCGTGTTGAGGAAGGGAACGAGGATAATTCGGATGCATTGAGGCATTTGTCGTCTTTTTCTTTTATTTTTTTTCTTCTGATGTAGTTGAATGATTGGAATTGATATGCTGGCTAGGTGATGATTTCATTTTAACAGAGTTCTTACGTTCGTTATAGCGTTTGATTACCGGTCCGATTTGCTGTTTGGAAGGGGCAAAATAGGAATGATAAACAATTTCTTCGCATTAGGATGACCCGTCTTCCTTTCATCTTTTTTTTTTTTTTATCTTTATTTCTTTTCGTTATCACTTTGCCTTTTACACGTGCAAAGGTACCGGGACTGGCAATGGAGGTTGTCTCCAGGTCCTCGCAGCCTCGGATCGAGATTGATCTCTACCTCGAACAAGCCTCGATCCAAGCAATGGTGGCATCGCAGGATATGAAACAGAGGCCTACAGAAATCCCTTTTCATTTTGCTCTTGGAGGGGAGTGCTCAAGTTATTTGACCAATATTGTCCGTGTCATCTCTATTACTTATTACACATATGCCATTGCTAATGGGAAATTCTCATTTTGTGGCGAAACTTCACGCGAGTCTATGCGGGCGCACGATGGAAAGAGAGACAGAGACAGAGACAAATTGCGAGGGAATAGCGTGGCGTGGCGTGGCGAGAGAGAGCGAGAGAGAAAGAGACAGAGAGACAGAGAGAACCTGTGAGAAAGTGGCGTGGCCTTACGCGAAGCGAGCAAACCGACAATTGGCATCGTACTGAGATAGAAGCCAAACGGGCCTCGCCAACACTCCAAACCGACCCTTTGAACTTTTCTTCTATAAAAGAAATGCCTCTTCTTCGCGGCTTGCGAGACAACAGAGAGGGCACGTAGTTAACGAAGAGAGAGGACGCAATGAAGGGCTCATCATCTTACAGTCTGAGCCGCCCCGCTGCGGATACCAGTGCCTCGTCAGGTTCCACGTTTCATCCCTTCGCGTAAGTTACAACTTACAACCAATCTAAAAGGGAACTCAGTTCTTTGCTTGTGCTAGAAGATGATGAACAGCATAGGCTTAATACATAATCTAAATGCCACAGATCAAATGCAGAAATTGCTCAAGCAGCGAAAAAGAGGCCATAAGCTTCGGAGACTCATCGCCCTATGTACAAGAGAAGATAAAAAGGTATCGCATATTGACTTGTCATTCTGCTATTCGAAGCCACAGATGATGACAAGGATATCTACGCAAAACAGACTCAAAGCATCAATCAGGTTCTGGCCAAAACCAATTACGTTTGGTCAATCTCTCTTCATTTCCTTTTTTTTCTTTCTTATTTGATAGAGGGGGTGGGCTGACTGTACAGAGAATGGTAGCAAAAGATTCTATACAATGCTCTTGCAAAATAAACACGACAAGCAGCACTAATGAGGCATACACTTGCTGCTGGTGTAAGAGACTACTGGAATCTCACTAAGGTATTGCAAGGATGGACTAGAAAACTGCTAAAATATCGACAATTAAATGTGACAACCAAATATATCTCTATGAATACCCTTTCCATAAACTTTTCCTTCAAAAACTGTGCATGATGAAAGGTGCACCAGCATCTGATAAATCTTGGACCAGCTCCCGCCTCAAGAGAAATATTTTCATGCCATCTGCACATTCTTCGGGGTCAAATTGAGAACTATACCAATCTGTTCACTGATAATCTTCAGATAACCTGCCCATCATCCTTCCTATCCTCCGAAGATGCTTTCATCGCTTCAGCAGTCATGAGAGCAACCACAGCTCTGTGAACTGCTACATCTGCTGCAAAGAAGTCTCTGTGGCCTCTCTCTCTTAAGCTTAGCCAAATTAGATGCATACCGTGCTGCGCCAGATGCATCCAACAATTTATATTCATCAATATCCATCTGATCCCACTGCTCACTAGATGGTCTCTGAGAGCCTTCAGACGAAAACTGTTGATGAGAATTCCAATGCAGGGTATTCTTTTTACTGCTCGTGGCTCTCCTGCTGTAGGCAGTGATCACCTGTGAATGTCGAGGAGATGCAATAGCACCAGATTTCTTTGACTTATATCTCTGTAGTATCGGAGGATAATTTCGATTGAATCCATCATTGCCAATTGGAAAATATCTCTGGCCAGGGACATCTCGTGGAGAATATCCCAATGGAGATGTCTGTGCCATTTGAGAATTGTCTACATGTCCATAGTTATGTCCCAAATAGATGGCTCTATCATCTCCAAAACTAGGTCCGTTCAATCTCCTCCCTGACAGGAACAGAAAAATAATGACGTCAAAATTCTGGATCCAAGAAAAAATAACCCTATAGTGTTCCGCTTAGTTAAATTCACATGACATTACCAAAAGCATGGAAACTGTCCTGATCTCCATGAAAACCATTGCTTTGCCCCGTGACTGAGAATCGTTTTTGCGACCTTTGCTTTGAGCCTTTATTAGGGACTTCTAAGCCCCTAGGTTTCATCCAAAAAGCAAACATGGGAGGTCTTTCAGCAGCTGAGGCCTTCTGACATCCATCAGAAGCAGCAGAGTTCCCTTTATTCAAAGCTAGCTCCCACTCTCTCAACTGCTGCTAGTACATTTCCCATAACGGTGGCTGCAAAGCATGAGTATGAATTGAATAATTTGACGGGGAGAAGTACAGCTCAAATATCAAAACTTGGCACGAATGGATACTTAAGTATCAAAGGTTAGAAAAGTGACACTTAGTACTACTTTTTTTTTTAAAAGTGAGACACTCAAGTGCTATATCCGGTGAATCCCATCGAAAATCTTACATGGCAAATTTTTTTTTTTTTTCATTTACGTGGCTCACCGAAATGCTAACTTAAAAAAAAAAAGGCAAAAACGACCATCATTTTTTAGCAGATTCAAATTTAATAATAATAATAATAATAATAATAATAATAATAATAATAATAATAATAATAATAATATATTTTATTATTTTATTATTTTTTTTTAAAGGAGTGAGTTGGGGCGAGAGCCGCCGACCCTTGCCCCAGATCTGGGCAAGGGCTTGCAAGCCCCCGCCGCCGATCGACAGTGGTCGCCTGCCCCTAGTTAGGGCTTAGTGACCTCGGCCGACGCTCCCCCCACTATCACCAGCCCTTCCTAGCGACGTCGAGAGGTGGCGGCGGCGAGAGCTTAGCCCTAGTTGTTGCCTCCTCCCCTTTTTTTATAATAATTTTAAATAATTATTATTTATTTTTATAATTAAATTAAATTAGTTTTTATATTAATTACTTATCACGTCAAAAAATAAAACTACGTCGTTTTTGCTTTTGTTTAGCCACGTCAATATGTAAAATGACGTCGTTTTGCACTTATCTCGCCGGAAAATTGCCACATTAACATTTTGGCCAAATTGACACTTAAGTGATCCATTTTACTCCGATTTTGATACTTAAGTGTCACTTTCCATAACTTTTGGCATCTCTCTATGTCAAGTTTTGGCACTCCAAGTGTCCTGCACTCATAATTGATACCATGACATTTAAATCACAAAAGTTCAAGAAAGTGCACACTATGTGCACACAAAGGTAACAAACAGGATTAATCATGATAGGAAGATCTAATTAACAAAAAAGAGACATACAAATTAGCATCTGATTTTTAATAATATGTCTAACAAACTAATTAATAACTAAACTAATTAAGAGCTAATTTCAAAGGCTGTTTGTTTCTTTATTCATGCTCAATGCCCTATTAATTGAAAAACCAAGCATTACCATCATGCATGAAGGCCTAAGAAGTTGATAACAATTATGCAAGAATGAAAAAAGGAAGATCACAAAAACCAGATATTTCCACATGCTCCAGCAGAAAGCAGCCCCATATCAGACAAAATTCCAAAGAACGACTCGAGGAAAAGATAAAAGTGAAACGGGCATGGAAGAGAGGAACAAAGCAATCACATACCAACAGGTCCCCCGACAATCCTTTGCAATTCACTCAAACAAAGTACACCCCAGATTAAAACAAAACGAGCATCTCAACATGGAAACGTTCATCTGGAAAACTGAGTGACAGAAATTGTTCCCAATGGAAGATTAACAGTAATTGCAGAAAGCCAAATTAAATGCAGCAACTCACATAAATGTGTATCTGGACAAAATCAATAAACGACAATAAAAAGGATTTTAAAAGGCACCTGAAGAAGTCGAATCAATGGCATTCCCTTCTTTTGCCTCTTCTGCCGCCAATGTTCATAAATACCTCTTACAACTGGTCCTGCACCTAACTTCAAATCGTCCATTTCCTCGGATGTGAAATGGTCACGCTGTAAAGCATGAGCTTTCTTCTCAAACATTGATTAGATGAAATCCACCGCTCATCATCGCTATCCATGTCATATAGGACACGAGATGGATTCAAGGCCATTTCAATATCTGTTTCAACCCGCTGGAAGTAGATAGCAGAACTGCGAAATGACAGCTCCATTCCATTATCATCATAATCTGCTACCACACGGACACCAGGAATCGGAATGTTCTTGACTGATGCAGCACGGAAGTTTCGGTTGCAACACTCTTCATGCATCTCCTTGAAAAGAACCCATTGGCTTCTGTCTGAAAATTCGAGTGTCCACTCTTTCCCTTCTTGCCACATCATAGCATGTGTATACCTGTTAGTGGACCCAGGCTGCAGAAACTGATGTGCTTTATGAGAATATTTTGTGGTTCCTGAAAGGTTCCACTCATTCTCAACAAGTTCAAGTACCACCTCTGCCCCACTCTCTTTCCATCCCTTGTCCCCCACTGTAACTAACAAGTTCGCATGACACGATAACAACTGCCAGTTTCTTTGAGGAACTCGGGCGACATCTGAGGCCCTCTTTTCACTGGCTTTCCTGATTCTTTTGTGAGGAATTGTTCTCTGCAGTGGCTTTGAGCTTGAACCTGAAGCTACAGAAGGATGAGTAAGTAACGTGTCCGTGGTTTCTTCGGTCCATTGCCAAAACAATTCAGGGAACCGTCTGATTTTGCATCTGACCAACCACGTGAGAAGTGTCCATAAAATGAACTACTACTACTGCGATGCCATACACTTCTTGGTGTGGTGGGATTTGGACTGGGAACGAGGCTGCCATTCATATCGCAAGCCATACCAGTAGGCTGCAAACCACGCAGCAATCCATCATCGGGAGGCTTATCACCTTCATTATAATGGGGAATATCTATCTTAATACCATTCAAAGAAGGACAAGCACCATTTGTGATCCTCGCCCCATCAAGCGGAGGCCTTGACGTTTTCTCTGATGCTGCGTAGTTTCCTTGCCCTTCCTGCACCTGGCCAACCTCATCACCAACTACAGCAGTACCACTGTGAATCCTGCCAGCAGGAAGATCACTGCTTTGGTTATCCTCAGGGGTCCCCAAATCTGCACCCCCGCAAACAACTAGTTGAACAGCTTGATCATCTTTAGCACAATGCAAGTACCTATCACAAGGACTTTCTCTTGATGGAGCTTCTTGGCTAGTATGGAATCCCACATCATTCTTTGAGCAGTCATCTATGGCGATGTTAGATTGAGCCAAAATGCTTGCAGTTTCAGTGCTCTTCTCCTGATTAAGCTCAACAAAACTAATTTTGGAGACACTATGATTCATAAGAAGCTTCAGGTGCAATCTCAGAAAGAAAGTAGGAGCAGCGGAAAAGGACAGAACAAACGGAAGAAGCTTCTTGTACTCTGCATCAGAACCTGAAGAATTTCCCCCATTAATGTCGTCATTATCTCTAGATACATCCGAGGGCCGCATTCTTTCACCGGTCAGCTTCTGTAGACCCTGATCAGTTAAGCTTAGGACAATTAATACTGGTTTTACATAAGTGTGTGCGTATGCACGTGCGCATGCCAACAGAGAAGAGGGAAGGGTAGGGTGGGGGGGCAGCAGAGAGTTTAAGAAATTGGTTCATGGAAGAATTGTAAACGTTGAGATACCAAAGACAACAGAAAATCATGCACATATTGCTCCACAACCCTAACCCTGAATAGAGAAATTGCACATTCTGAGAAGAAAATGGTAAAGAGAATAATACCTCTCGCGAAGAGTCCAAAACAGCTGGTGCCAGTAATGGGACGTCTCCATTTTGAAGCGCACCGTAAGTGCATACAGAAGGAGAAAGTTTCTCAACTAGCAAACGATTCTCCCTCGGTATCGACTCCAAACACAACCTCTTAGAACTAAGGGTGAGCAGCGGTTTAGGGTTGACCCTGGACCGACCCTGGACCGGCCCAACCCTGCCGGTCCTGGTCTGGTCCCCAAGGGGACTGGGTCGGTCCTTGGTCCTGAAATTCCAGGACCAACACTGTGCGGGTTGGTCCTCGGTCCTAAGAGTTTTGGGTCGGTCCAACCCTGGACCAACCCTGTATATTATATTATATTATTTATAATTATTTTATATATTCAAACATAAGTAAAATATATGTTATATTATATTATATTGGGATGTTCTATCAATAGCACTAATAGTAATTTCAATTTAAAACTTTTGTTGAGTATCAATTATGTGTCGTTTGTTTTGTTTTTAGGTTTTTAGAAGTTCAAGTGAATTAACAATATGTGAAGTTATATATTTATGGTTTATATTAAGTATTTTTAAACTTTTTATGGTTTAATTGTATTTTACTAATGAATTTCAGCTGCACTTTGCTTTTTAATTTGTATCAAATGATAGAAGTTTTTGAAGAGTAGAGTAATACTGCAGTTACTACGGTGATTTGCTAGTCAAGTGGTGTGAAACTCATTTTTTGGTTTAGTGGACTTTACATGATCAAACGTAGTAAAACATTATTGTATATGGTGCTATGAATATTAAAGATAGATGATTATAAGAACTTTCCATGTTGTCCCATATCTCGATAAGTGGTTAGCAGGTACGAAATTTATATTATTATGTCATCTTAAATTTGTTAAATATGTATTGGTATTTATAGTTTAGTTGCACAATGTCACATTGTCGATGGATGTGTAATTTGAATTTGTAGGTTTGCTTTTTTAGGGAGTATAAAAAATAAGACGAAAAAAAATTATCGATCGGTCCTGGATTGACCCTGGAACCGGACCGAACCCATTGGGTTGGTCCGGTCCTTGGTCCCAGGCTTAATAGGGTTGGTCCTCGGTCCTAAAAATTGAGGACCAACACTGTACGGGTTGGTCCTAGGGTTAGGGGGTGGCCCAGACCAACCCGGACCATGCTCACCCCTACTTAGAACGTTTTAATCTCAAAAAGTTGTAATATCCAAACACAAGTTGGCTTTCACAACCTTGAACACTGGAGAATTTGAATCTAACAGAAGTTATCGGAGATCACAAGCTTACAAATTTCACCTCCCCGTTAGACTCACAAGCCTTTGCTGTGGCAATGAGGACTTTGGCAAGGGCATTGCAAGCTCTCACCTAGGCCCTCGCTAACAATGGCTTGGGCGAGGGCCATGACGTCCTTGTTGAGGTTGGCAAAGGTTGCAACGCCCTTGTTGGCAATGAGCAATGGCTCACAAACCCTTCCCAATGACTCTACTAGCCTTTACTTGGTGGCTGACAAAGGTTGCTAGCTCTCGACTGCCATAGGCCATGTGTAAAAAAATGGAGAAAAAAATAAATAAAATGAAATAAAAATTGAATTAATAATAATAATAATAATAATAATAATAAATTGTCTATGTTATCATCACCTATGCCACATAGGAAGATTAGCAATAACGGGGCTGTCATGCCAACGACATATAGTCTAAATTAGTCTGAATGACTAAATTGATAATTCGTTAAAAGATTTAAAACTAGTTTGACAAATTGTTTAAAGGTCTATAGCTAAATTGACACAATTGAAATGTTTAGGATTGAATTAGTTAGTATACAATAAGCTTAGGATTTTTTGAACAATTGTTCCAATATTACCTAGTAGTAAAAAAATTGAGGGCAATACTACCCATAAAAGTCGGGGATTTTGCTTATTTTTCCCTAATTTAATGAAATGCGAACTATAATTACTTACATAATTGGATCTTGGACCAAACTCGATTGCCAACTTCCCCCCTGCATGTGGCCCAACTATATGTATGTCCTCTTTCATGTCACAGATTCTAAAGATTAAGAAACTCTACCGCATATAATACAGCCCAAAGAAAGTAAATATGTAGGAACAGCAAAATAGCTCAAGGTTCCTACTTAAAATGATATAGGTGAGAGTAGCCTGCACAAAGAAAGTGGTAATTGTTATATGATATGATTCGGGCCTAAAAATTTAGGGCTGCAATTCCTATATGCAAATTTACCTAAACTAATCTTGTAATATGATATGATTAGAGCCTATGATAATTTTTTTTAGTCTTGCATAACCAAAAAATTAGTTCTGCAAGGGAGAAATATGATGTATGAGCCGAAAATGGAGCGAGTTATATCTGCCTTCGCATCCGAATTATCTAAAAGCAAAAAAGAATTTTTTGAAAATTTTTGAAATTTTTGAATTATTATAGATGCGAAGGCAATTTTTAGTTCACGATGCCCGTCATATATGTGTTGCGCGCGCATATGTAAAGCTCTTCCTTAAGGATTACCTTTGAAAGGGTCACAATTTGCAAGGGATTGATTATTCTTCATGTAAAATTCTTTGCGAATCAATCAAATTTACATTAATTAACCCCGAAATATTCATAACGATGAATGCCTTTTCCCTTTTTTTTTTTTTTTAGTTTTTGTTTGTTATAATTCTTAAAATTTCTTATTTAGTAATATCATAGTGGCTACTTTTATTAAATAGTAACAAATTCTTACTGTTTAATATAATTAGGGCTGTGTTTGGTAGTCTGATTTTGAATCTGGATAGGATAACAAATTATCTTATCCGATATTTGGTGACGTTTTCCAAACTGGATAAACTTGGATACATTCAAATAAAATGCTAAATAAGAAATCCAGTCTAGGGGATGGGATAAACCCAAAATAGATATAATTTTTTTTTAAAAAAATCACTAATAGAGTGACGCATCTTATATTGCTTTGTCAGTGGCATTGCACAAGGGCACCACCAAGATAGCTTATCATCATCACTTTTGACCAGAGCATGATCATTGTCACCTCACTAGGTCGGTCGTCACCACCAACCAGCAATTACATTGTGACAAGCGAGGGTGGAAGGGATCTCAAGACAATGTTGTCCTAGGTTTGCATAGATCATCCTTTCCATCCCAATTCCATACGTCCTTCATGTCAAGCTCAACCTTTCACGTGTGACTCACAAGCCGCTTGTTCACTAGTTGGTCGACAAAGAACGGCCAACACACCATTGGCTTCGTGGGGACCTTTCTCTCAAGAATGCCACAACGGCACCGTGATGTGGAATCTCCTCTCACGGGCCTTCTTCGGTGATGAAATCCGGTTGTACAACCCACACGAAGTGCCTCTCGTTATCCACGAGGCTTTTCCAAAAATTACGTGAACTCCTGTTGGTTGGGAGCCGTCATGCATCAAGATCGAATTTCCAACTAACCACTCGATCGGAAAGGTTTGAAGCCCTAGGGAGATGGGAATTTCAAAGATTTTCAAACGCTAAGGATTTTCAAAGATTATTAATCCTATTAAGTTGTATATTTTCACATATTTTCAAAGATTTTTTTAAAAAGATTTCAAATCCTATCTTAGGTGGCAGAAAATATTTAACGGGATATCTTTGCAATCCAAGGATATTTGGAGGATTTCAAATCTCCATTTATCCAATTTTATTCCAATTGGAATTTGGACGATCAGACGCAGCATATAGATATTATTATTATTATTATTAGTATTATACGCAATTTATTTTTCTTTAATTTTTTTATATTTTTCATTTACTTTACATCAAATAATAGTAAACAAGATATTTTCTTTAAAAAAAAGAGAGAGATGAAAAAAATACTTCCATCTTTTGAAAGTCACGTGCATTGAATAGGTTAACGAAAAAAATAACGGAGCCTTTACAGTTCGAACATAATGAAAGTTAAGAGGGTATTAGATAATAGTAGAAAATTTGGGGACTAACATATACTACCCCAAAGGTTCGGAGGGCTTTGGTGGAAGTGGCCATGCTTGCTGGCCATGATTATGTAACGTTGCTAACTGTTGGAGAGAAATTCCTCGAGCAGGAGAAATGCTTACTAAACCCTTTTTTCTTTCAATTACAATGGAGCAGCTCAAAATCAAACACGACCCCGCCAAATTTAGGTTACCCTTGAATTGGGTCATTTGGTCTAACGCATTTGGATTTGGCATGAGGAGCAAGCGGACTTTGCGAGTGAGGGTGTCTACGGTCAGGGCAGCAATGTCGTCATGCTTGGAGTGCAACAATAATTTCAGGAAGCTACAATCTTCTCCTTAATTGAAAGACAAATCAGGAAGAAGATACATGTTGGTATAAATATATTAATAAACAGGCTTTTTGATAAATTAAGGGGCGTCTCTATTGATTGTTGATATGCCTTGTCCGGTTATGAGAAAAGAAAGTTACATTAATTGTTGATATTTGAAACTCTTTAGCTCGCTAAAAATTAGTATCTACGCTTTAGGAATTACAGTCGTTTTCTTTCCCAAAATATCTTCAAATAATTATTTTGTGAATATTCCCCTATCGATGGAAAAATGCCTACATTAATGATTTCACTTTGCCTTCCACGTATTTCAATTCTAAATTTTTAATCCTTTTTATCTAATAAGTTATAAATAATCTTGCAAAAGAAATTCCATCGTTGAAATAGTTCACTTTCCACGTATACATTGTACACAAGTCCAACATATTGTACCGACAATCTATTTCCGACCATCAATTATTTAAATAATTTTTAGTAAGGGAAATTTGCTATTAGTACTAGAAGAAGCCTTATTATTGATTATGAAGATTATTTATTTAGTATGCTAAAATGTATAGACTAGAAATACAAAATAAGAGGAAAAAAACTTTTTTTTTAATGAAAAGAGAAATAATAGTTTTATTCACCAAGAAAGTTTTGAGGAATAATACTTTCATTTACTCAATTTGATGTTATGGGCTTGGTTATTATTTTTTCTCTATTTTTGATAATATATAATTAAGCCAAACAGATAGGGTTTTGGTGCTCGAAGATATATTGCTTTCAAGACAACAATGATCCACCATTCTTCTCTCACTGAATTTACATTCAAAATCCCATTATGGTACTTCGCATGACATATTCTTTGTTCCTTACCCGCATCGTAACTTATCCATTTTTATACTACACAAGCAATTGCACCTCAAATAAGGCTTGTACTATCAAATTGAGTAAGTAAAACTTTTCTTCTTCGAAGCTTTTCGGAAAGTAAACCTACTATTTCTCTTTTCTTTAAAAAAAAAAAAAAAAGAAGAAGCTTTTTCTCCTTTCTTTTTCCTTTAATTAGTAGGGCAATATAAGATTTGATATTTAATTAGTACAACGTAAATTTTAAAATTACTAAACTTATACTATCCAATTGAATAAATGAAAGTACGCGTGTTTTTCTCAATTTTAAAATTTAATCACGACAACAGTGCTTTATAAAATTTTGAAATTTACAGATAACCCCAAAACAACCGAGATAAGCGCTCTCATCTAACCACCGCCCCCGTAAGACTCTCCTCTTCCAGACTAAGCCAAAACCGATGGTGACAGGCGTGCGTAGAGTTGGCGACCGAGAAAAGCGCTCTCTTCTTAACTGACCGAGACTTTTTTTTACAGCCGAGAGAACACCAGAGCAAGAGGAGTTCCTAGAAAGCTCTCCCTGGTTTACTTTAGATTTTGCAGACCTCCATCACCTATCTGTTCGCCACGACACGGTAGTCTCACTCGAGATTTCTTCCCCTCCGGGTCGCTGACCACCGGCGGAGATGCTTCCGGGACTTTGAGTTCTTCGTTCGACCGTTGTTCGTGACCATCTACCGCATCTCCGAGGTAATTATTGCATCTCTGCTCTGGTAGGTCGAGCCCGAGTTAATTGACCGAAGTCAGAGAAGAAAAAACGATACCGATTCAGGATCTAACGTTAGTCTAAACACACTTTGATGCCATCGGGATTGTATGGATCTGAACTTGTGCTTCGATGTTGCCTCTGTATGTCCTCGCTTTCTGATTCCCTACCTTCTCCGATGTCCTCAGGCCCTGGCTACTGCCAATTGTCCGTTGGCGGTGGCGGTCTCAGGCTCAGCTGCAACTGAACCGAGGCCATTCAAACCAGAACGGAGAGAAAATCCTCTCTCAATCCGTGAAGTTCCCTGAAGCTTCTTCACAAACAAAGGACGGAAGTTTCTTGCACATAAAAATATGAAATAATAATAGAGAAGTAGAGTTCCCATTTCATTGGTATGGTCTCAATAATGAGCTTCAGTGCTAGGCTTAAATCGAATTTCATGTAGTTTAGGATGTGCTAGGCTTAAATCGAATTTCATGTAGTTTTGGATGTCGTCTTTTGTTACTTCACTGAACACGAGTTTCTCTTGCAGCTGTACCACTGATTGACATGCCTCAATTGCCAATTGATTTATGTTGCAAGTCTTGGAAGACATATTTTGTGATTTTTAAAGTTAATGGAAAATGTCTAACCCTAGTTGATTGAGGACTTCCATCCTCCGGTGAAGTGGCGTCTGAAGAAGTATGTCATCGCCTGCTCTGTTGTGGCCTTCACGAGCTCCCTTTTGCTCGATTATGGTCAGTCCACCGAGCAAAAGGGGGGTCATGGGGGCACGATGGCGCAAGCAAATGCAAACTTGTTCGGGTGTGGCTTGACCGGAGGATTTGAGGGCTCAATCGACTCCGGTTGGACATTGCCATCGACTTTAAAATCACTGTGTATGTCTTTTAATACTTGCAAAGTAAGTCAATGGCACCTGAGGTAAGTCAATCGTTGATGTATGGTTGCAAGAAAAACTTCTGTTGAGTAAAGTAACCAAAGACAGCATACCAAAAAGGTAAAAAGATGATAAATGATACGAGAGAACATGATTCCCTACAAAAACAACTTGAAAATCTCACTATAAAAAAGGAAGAGAAAAGCAAACTTACATTGATATTTTTTTTGCGAGCTTCTTGAAGCTCATTATTGCCATTACGCTCCTTTACTATGATAGCTCGATTTAGTGCTTCTACATCCTCAAGATTTCCCTCTTGTTACCTCATATTTGCTAGCAAAATAACTATTTTCAAAATTGAAGTATCATCCACATCTTTCACGTGCTTTGTGACATTTAATGATCCTCTCCATCGAGTTGTTTTTTACAGTAGAATTATTCGATTGGAGAGTTACTCTTTTTGCCTCTGAACACCATAAGTTTTAAAAAAGGAAGAATATGAAAAGATATGTATTAACTTCACAAGAGAAAAATATATGAGGAGAACATCTTCTGTTATTCAGCCAGTTTCAAGACTTTTTTAGTGACTTTTCGTTGCTTTAAAGCAGCCTATTTAAGCGAACTATTCCTCAGGGCATTCTGTTATTTTCTAATGTAAAAGCTCGTTAGCACGAGTAGCGGTTAGAGATCCTGATGACAAGTTAGATTTCGATTCATTGTTGTCTCATATGTTGGTGGTTTAATCAAAATTATCAAAGAGTGATTGCACATCATCTTTTTGAAAGAAAATGTAGAGAAAAAGCATTAGATTTATTTAGCGTAACCAAATCTTATTCTTATGACATCTCTTGTTTGCAGGAGTAAAATACTTTTTCACATTTTACTTGGGTTTTCAATTGATCCATAATAAATTAGTGGCGACTTTAAATTAAATTGATTTGCATGTTTAATTGATTAAATCAAGATCTCAAAGTTCAACCCCAAGAAAAAAAAAAGATCTCAAAGTTGCAATTGGTATGGGTTTGGGAGAGTTTGCACTAACTATTTGTTTAGTAATCCATTAGTTTTCCTTTGATGGTTCATATATGGGAAGGTCATGACAAATGAAAAAAAAAATAACGGGCTTGTTAGGCAAACTTCTTACTATTTGAAGTTGACATAATCATATATTTCTTGTTATTATTTGATAAATGCAGAGATTACTTATTTCATTGTGATGATATAAGGAAAGCTTTATTACCATCCACAGCACCCAAGATAGGTAGTGGAAAGATGTCAAAGAGTTGGAAGGACCTGGTGAAGGATAAACAAGTCTAGGAGGAGGAGAAGTTTGTGAAAACTTAGAGATACCATAATAAGGTGAAAAAACTGAATGATTTCTTAGTCATTGATGTACTTAGGAAGGCCAATTGACGATAGTTCGTTTGGTGACCTCTAGTGGGGAGTTCAGATGAAGTCATCCTATCGCCAATAAATGCACTTCCCTTTACCAATATCAACTAATGATTTTATCATGTGTTACGAATTTGACAAGAAGATCTATATATATATTACAAGTTTTACATGTCAAAAGAGATTTAACAACTATCTTGAAGGCTTGGAATTCTGGAAAGGAAACTGGAGCTAAATCAAATCAATTGTTATCTAATTTTGAGAAATAGAGTATTACTAGGAGTAGCCGACTTCATTTTGGGAAACCTAACCATTATGGGGAATATTTGATTGTATGTGCGATTCAGTCTCTTGTGATTGTGTCCAATAATTCAAACAGTTATTTGATCATGTTGGGAATAATGGATTTCCTAAAACAGATTCGATACTCAATCAAATCCCTAAAACAAACGCGGTTAACGAGCCTAGGAGTTACATATATCACCGATCAAAGATATATTACGGAATCAAGCGTATTTTGTTTTTCACAGATTAAACACCAATGTTAAAGTTTGAGAAAGAATTCTGATCCTGTTTTACGGAAGAGCGTATTGTTGTTTCGAGGGGGAGAAAAATTCTGAAGAGACGTACACCTGTTTTTCTGGAGCGTTGTTACTGATAGAGACGTATTCCCTTTCTATCTAAAACGCTACTTCAAATAACGTAACTCTTTTTTTTTTTTTTTTGGTATTGGAGGAACCAGCTTGCAGCCGACAGCCGCGCCGTAAACCCCTAAGTGACACTTAAGCAGGAGGACCCACCACCCCTGAGTCACACTTAATACACGTAGCGCCTCCCCTGGGTTTTGAACCCTTCACCTCTTCGTTGAGGATCAGCAGAGTCTTATCCAGTGGAGCCACCGCGGCCGGTGGTAAATAACGTAACTCTTCGTATCTAAACAAAGCAACCTTTTACATCATAACCGTTTCTTCATGAGCCCTTAACTTGCGGGCCGGGTTCTTAGGCCCAACATGGGCGGACAGGCCTACTTAAGCCCATCAACACATAGAAAAACCCATCAGATCGTATTGAAGATTATCCAACGGCTAGATTGGAGAGTAAATACCATATAAGAAGATCAATTCAAGCCAAAGGAGAAATGAGAAAATTGAGAAAGCTACAAACACTTGGTAACTATTTTGTGAATATTCCTATCAATAATCATAAAAAATTTAATTATTCTAAATTGTCCACCACATATTTCAATTTTAAAGTTTTAATCTTCTTCATCTGGTAAGTTATAAAAAATCTTACAAAAAAATTTCAAATGTCGAAATAGTTTTGACTTTCCATGAAGATATGTATACAATTTCGTCCTATTGTACCAACAATCTATTTTCGATCATTAATTATTTAAATATTTTGTAAGAAGGAATTTTAGTATAATTAAATTTTTATTTTTTATTTTTTTTGCATCCACGTGATGCAAATGTATTTTTGCTAGTAATAGACTAGGGGTGAGTATGGTTTGAGTGAGTGAGAACCATCCTAAAACTTAGAACCGCTTACTAGGACCAATTTTGAAAAGTTAGAATTGGGAATTGATTATTGATTCCATAGACCCACTTGTGAACCAGAGCAATTCTGGGTGAGTCTATGGAATTAGTTCCACCAACCTTCGAAAGATGCCTAGCTATGATGTCTTTGCTTGACCAAGTTACCTACAACAAACCCAACGACTTCTAGTGCTCCACCATAACAGTTCTGTAGCAACGGACTGCCGTCAACATTATTGATTAGTTCCAGTACTTAGCATGTTCCCAGCATTATTGTGGCTTTAGTTGCATTAGCCCAATTCTTCTCGACATTTCTAATCTTGACAATGCAAGCTCGACAACATCGGCTCACCGCCTTCCCCCTTTGGATTCAGAGAGGAATTTCAAGCCAAAGTAAAGGAAAAAAAACAAATATTAGGGACTTAGGATTTTCATTTTTTTTAAATTAATAATTATATATTTACTTATATAATCGGTCCAATCTAAAAGGGCAGTTGCATGATTAGACTAGTATCCATCTATTTCAATAAATTGGATCCGGAAACAAGTCCCTTAGGAACCATCATTTTTGTACCAGTCCGGTTCGATTTCGAACGGTCCTAGGATTGTCGGGTCCTTTGCACGGGTGTATTACAGGAAGCCTTATTATTGGTTATAAAGATTTTGTATGACGAGCATCAGAACGCTCAGAGCTTCCGTTGACTTGGCTACCCGTCGCCCTCCATCTCCATCTCATCTCTCCCTTCATAGAATTCGTGATTCAAACCCAGCTTCGCGTTCGTTCGCATCATTCTCTGATGCTCCCTCCCGCGATTTCTCTCGAGGTTTGATCGATTCTTCCTTTTCATCCTTCTTATTCTGTATCACCTTTGATTTTACGGATTTTATTTCAATTTTTCCATTGCTTGCTGATGGGGTTGTCATTTTCTCCGGACTAATTGCTGGTGGATTCGCCTTGTTCTCGGTGTGCCACTTCCAGAGCTTGCCAGTGATCATCTGGGTGGAAATAGGTCTGTACAAGCAAGGAAATCGACACTTGCACAGCCAAACGAAGCGAAAACGCTCTTTTCTGGTAAGAACAGGTATGGTTCAGCTAATTTTTCTTCGGGGAAGTGGTTCAAATCCTCCAATACTCGATGTCTCCGTCGCATTGTTGCTGCAGATGCGTAGATAGCGACCGTATGTACGTAGGTTGGCAGAACTAAATGAGGGAATGATGATCAGGCTTTAATCGGGCATAGTGATGAACGAAATGTGATTTCTTGGTGTTTGATTTCGTAAGCCTCTGTCAATGTTGATCTGATAAATCTGTAAATGTGCGTTGAAATCTTTGTGGGTTTGCTCATCTTCGAGTGCTCCTTTCGTTCTTCGGGTCTTGTTGGGTTTATTGGGATATAAGCATCTTTCTTTAGCTGGTCGACATTAGAATTGTGGGATCGGTGTTCTAACTAACAGTCCCAGCACTTTGTTCTTTTTCATTTTGGGTTTTGTGACAGTTCTATAAATGTCTTGTGTTCTTTGGATCCCCTTCAATCCTGTAAAATAATTCACTCCTTCCACAACTCATCATCAAGCACATAGTTAACCCTGAACTCTCCCTTCCTCTCTCTCTCTCTCTCTCTCTACGACAGAGGATGTTTGGAATCCTCAGAGAATAAATTTTAGTCCATGGTTGGGTTGATGATTTTGGGAAATTCTTGTTGTGAATGCAGACACCACTATTGGCTTATGAAGCATATAAAGCTGGTAAAATATTTGTCTTTTGGTGACATAAAATTTGCTTTAATATTGTATTGATACCACTTCCGCAAGTATCTAGGCAGATACTCAGGCTTTGGCAGAATGTACTTCTCTGTATTTTGCCAATTTAATTATACTCTAGTTTTTGGCCCTTGGCTGTTAGGCTGATTAGTGAGGCCTTTAGATTTTGTCTCCTTTTGATTCTTTTTGGTCTTTTTGAGCATAAAACTTCTGAAAAATAAGGGCGAAACTTTGTTCTGTATTTTGTTTCGATTCTAATTTTGTATCCGTAAAGACTTTGGCTAAAGAATTGATTTAGCTCGGCACATCCCTAAGTGCTATTGAGCCTTGTGAACTGCAACCTCATTTTCTGTTAACTTTCAATCGAGTTATGTTTGTGGAATTTGATAAATTGGCTTCTATTTTTTGTGAAGATTCATTTGAATTTGCTATTCTTTTTGTGGATGCACTTTTAGATCTTAAATTCTCTTGTAAATATAAGAACACTAGCTAATTCTGCACATATTTGAGTTACAAATTAGACTTTTACTGTTCTGTTTGAAGTTTCTGAGAAACTAGTTAATGTTTGCTTGTCCTAATGGGAAGATGATTTACACCATGAAGCTGATATATGTTGTTTTACATATGTTAACCATTAAACAGTGACATCATTTGATTTTATGCAAAGTTGTTTTGTAATTTTCAAATTCATTGTTCATGTACACGAAGAACAGTAATGCGATTGACATGGGGAAGAGAAGGAGTTGGTTTGCTGCATGAGGTCTTGGAAGAAGTAGAAGACTTTTGTAATTCCTATTTTGGCAATTCAGTGAGAAAGGATGAACACGAGAGCCATTCTAGTGGATTTGCTTTCAATCTGACAGGAATATCTTGTCACAAGTGAATTTTATGTTGATCAGTATTAGTACTATGCGTAGTTTTATCTGTGATTGAAGAAAAATGTGTTTGACTTCACCTCTGTTGTCTGGAAAGATCTATCGTCAATTATAATGGAATTTATGCTTGAATTGGGGCATATGTTTGAAATAGGCCCCCCATCCCCCCCCCCCCCCCCCCCCCCCAACCAAAAAAGAAAAAAAAAATGAAAAAGGAAACCCAAAACCCAACCCGACCCCTTTACATTCGGTTCTGGTCACATTTGGGTCAATATATGCACACGTCCATAAGGTTCTGTTCAGGTATCATGGAGAACCGAACAGAACCGTTGAGACCCTAATATTATCATGGGGAATATAAAATTTAAGTTTTGTATTAAAATATCATGGGATTTTAATTTTCTTAAAAAATGTCCTGACTTTTCAACTTATCTATGATGCAACCTTGAATGTTATTATCTGATTTTAGCATCGCTTGTCTTCTTTTCTTGGTTTTATTTCTTTTCATTTCTTCTGCATCGAAATTTTCTCACATATTGTATTCTTTATAGGCAGGTATTGCCTTGGATTCTCCTGTGCATTGAGATTTCCACCAGAAGAAGGCAACAACTATAAGCAAGTGGTTACTGTTCCCAGTCAATGAATTACTAATTTATATGCAGCTTGACAAGTTTGAATTATTGGTGCGGTTCCGGTTGCCAACTGGTTCAATTATATAAGTCCAATCAATAAAGAGACAACAGGCAACAACAAGGCATTTTGTGTTTCTAAGAGGCAGTTTGGTTTTCTTTTCAATAAGACCTGAAAGGAAAAATTAAGGGTAGGGTCAGAGCAAAGACGAAATGCATCATCTCATTTTTGGGCATTCATTTGCCGGGCTCATGGCCCTGATCCTCCTCTTTGGGCTTGCGTTCCATTTTCTCAATAAGAAGAGAACTAGTGTGCGAAGAAATGCAGAAGATGCTATTACTGGTGCATCTGATTTGTTGACTGTGTCAACAGAAACTAATTCTGGTGGATCTAGTTTGTCTCTGACAGAAACTAATGGTGCATCTAATTCGTCGGCCATGGCAACTGGAAACTGCTATGAGGTGTTCTTGAGCTTTAGAGGCTTAGATACTCGAAAAGGCTTCACTGATCACCTCTACACCAGACTTGTTGATGCTGGAATTCATGCTTTCAAAGATGATAATGAGCTCCGCCATGGCAAGAAGATTGGGCCAGATCTTTTGACAGCCATCAAGAATAGTAAGATCCTGATCCCCATTATCTCCTTGAATTATGGGTCGAGCAGTTGGTGCCTAAATGAACTGGTTCAAATAATGGAGTGCCAGAATAGTAACATTGGGCATCTAGTGTTGCCTATATTTTACAAAGTGGAACCAACTCACGTGCGTCATCAAATCGGGAGTTTTGGAGATGTGTTTCGTATGCATGAGAGGCATTCTGACCAGGCGATTTTAGAGAAATGGAAGCTAGCACTCAGTGAAGTCAGTTTCTTGAAAGGATGGGAAGCCAATGGGTAAAGTTTTTCACCAAACAATTCTCTACGCTTTATTTTCTTGCTTTTCATTCTTTAACATAAAAAAGGGAAGCAGTGAGATCCTGCCATGCATGAGTTCTATAAGTTATTCTTTTTTTAAAATTACTGTAATGATATTGACCAATCTAATCATAGATTTATTTTATGATCCCATTCGCTTGAATAATGTAAGATTTTCTAAATGAGTTTCTGCTCCCATATCCAAAGATTTTGTAACATCATGCTGTTTTTATTTTTATTTTTATTTTTATAGTATAGGCTGCATTAAACTTCATCTCAAACCTTTCTAGCAGTATATTTATTTGAGATTAATAGCACAACTTATTGGCAGCTCCTATCGAAAGCTCGTAACACCATATACCATACATGTTGATTGTTAAAGCCATAATTCCTTAACCTCCCAAGTTACATTTATTAAATCATTAATGTCATGAATTAGTTGCTATTAAAATTATTGTTACAAAATAAATAATTCTTTAGTTATATGTATGGTGATGATAGATAAGAATGGAAAAACGATTGTCATATTATATGTTTGTTTAAATAACTTTCAATGCATTTTCCTATCTTCAGCGCATAATTTTAATCTCATACACCTGCATAAATTGAAGCAATGTTCTTATTTTGGGGAAAAAATTATTCTTTTACTTCCCAATGAATCAATGGTAGATTAATTAAAATCCTAGAACATAGAAAATACTCAAAAGGAATATAATGTACAACCCTTGATGCAATAAAAATTGATAAGAACACAAATCTAGAACATACTATACTCCCAGCACGAGTAGAAACTTGCAAGCATGTAGAATTGCATAGATAAGGAGAAATCTTCTCAATTGTATCCAAGTAGTTCACAATATAGCACTCTGAAAGACTTTTTGGATTGGTCCTCTTACATCAAAAGTTATGTCCTACATATTGACTGATAATTGAACTCTCATACCGGACTAGTTTATTGTATATTTGCTTATTCAAACACCCCAGAAACTTTTCAAAGTCACGCTCGTGTCATACTTAATATCTTTAACACGCAACAAGTTTAAAATTTGATTCAAATGTGTTGCATATTGCATATACAATATTCAAGATTTATAAGCAATACCTTCAAACTTCTTCCGGCTCATAAATTATGTTAGAGTAATACTGGAATGGGGTAAGCCATGTGAAGCAACCACCAGCATTTTCTACTTTAGTCTTACAATGTAAGATAATATATATTAATATGGCAAAAACACTACTTGAAGTGTTTTGATTTATCCCTTAGATGTCCGATATGATATAAATGTTGCCATGTGTGACAGGTATGAAGGAAAATTGGTGAAATCAGTTGTCCAAAAAGTGTTGAATGAGCTGAAGAAAGAGTTTGAGCTGGTTGTTCCCGATAATTTGGTTGGAATTGATAGTCATGTGAAGAACGTTATGGAATTTCTAGATAACAATTCTAGTGCTACCCTATTTGTTGGCATCCATGGAATGGGAGGCATTGGTAAGACAACTCTTGCTAAAACCATCTACAACAAGCTCTCCTGTAAATTTGAGTATTGTAGCTTCGTTGCTGATATTAGGGAATCATGCAAGCGTGATGGCCTTGAGTACTTGCAGAATAAGTTAATCTCGGATATATTGAAGCAAAAATATCAAGTTTATAGTAAGGATGAAGGGACCAGATTCCTCTCATCTAAGTTTGAAGATAAGAAAGTCCTCATTCTTCTCGATGATGCAGACGATGATGATCAGTTGAAGGCTTTGGCTGGAAATCATAATTGGTTTTCGCCTGGAAGTAGGATCCTTATTACCACCAGAAACAAGGCTATTCTTGACAATGCTGCAGTGGACTTCAACTATGAACATGAGGAAATGGTTGGTGATCAATCTGTGATTCTGTTTAGTAGACATGCATTTCGTAGGAACTCTCCTCCAAGTGAATTTAAGGACCTCGCGCATGAAGTTGTATCCACCACTGGAGGCCTTCCCTTATCTCTTGAGGTTTTAGGTTCATTGTTGTGTGGAAAGAGGCCAACACAATGGAGAGGTACGATAAAGAAGTTGAAAAAAGTTCCAAATAGAAAAGTGCTAGAAAAGTTAAGGATTAGTTATGATGTATTAGAAAATGGACAAAAAGAAATATTTTTGGATATCGCTTGTTTTTTCATTGGCACCGACGGAAGAATTGCATCTTACATGTGGGATGCCTGTGAATTTTTTCCAGAGGAGGCAATTGAAGTATTAAGATTTATGTCATTAATAAAAGTTGGAGTTAATCATGAGCTTAGAATGCATGACCAATTGCGAGATCTTGGTAGGGAAATCGTTCGTGAGGAAAACCAACAGGAGCCTTGGTACCGTAGCAGGTTATGGGAATCCAAGGAAATCCAAAAAGTGCTGAAGGGAAATAAGGTGATTGTTTCTCTTCTTTTGCTCTCTTAGTCTTTATAAGTACTGTTTATTGGCCAAAAAAAATGTCATATCTTTACTTTGCTAACTCTAAAAGCCATTGATGCACGGTAATAGCAATATGAATGAATGATATTAGATTACTTTAGTTGGATATAAATAGTATTAAAAAACGTTGATTCTCACTTGTAGGGAACAGAAAAGATCAGGGCCATTTATCTTAACAAAGGCAGCTCAGAAGACTTTGGCGAGACACCTGAACATGCTGGCGATATCCTTACAAGCGAACAATTCAAGAATTTAACAAGGCTAAGGTTTCTTCACGTGAATGGGGCACATTTTAGTGGAGATTTTAAAAACTCAATTGAGGAGTTAAGATGGCTTCAGTGGCAGAATTGTCCCTTGACTTTTGAAGCAGAAAATATTCATTTAAAGGAATTAGTTGCACTTGATTTGTCAAAAAGCAAGATTTCAGATAAATGGGGAGGATGGAATTCCATCATGGTAAGATAGCAGAACAAGTCTTTGTTTTCCAATTTTTTTTCTGGCTTTCTGTTGAATTATAATCACTCTGTGCTGAACCCTCGACGATTATTGTATTTTTTATCAGATGGCAGAGGAGCTAAAGTTTCTTGACCTTACACGTTGTTCATCTTTAGAAGGAACATTCTTCCTATCAGCTTTTAAGAATTTGGAGGTTCTTATCCTAAAAGGTTGTTGGAGATTGGAGCAAATTGACTCTTCGATTGGAGACGTGAAGAGTATGGTTTGCTTGGACTTGACGGGATGTATTAGTCTCAAGGAGCTGCCACTAGAAGTGGGTAAATTAAAAGCATTGGAGCAACTCCTTTTACAAGGTTGTCAAAATATTTCTGTAGTACCAGACGAAATAGGGGCTCTGCAGAATCTAGAAATTCTGAATATTAGTGGCACTGGGATAAAAGATTTACCCTATGGTATTGGAAAGCTGAGAAACCTCCGAATCTTAGATGCTTCAGGCTGCTATAAACTGGGAGGGAAAATGTCAGAAACAGAAAGCATCCGTAGTCTTTCTTCCCTACCACGCCCTCATTTTCATGGTTACCGAAGGCTCCAATTGCTACTGGAGCTTCCTTCTAGCTTAACATGTTTGAGCATCACCTGTCAAAGTCGCAGATTGCCTTCACTTTCCCACCTAAACCATCTCAAGGAACTACGACTTCTTGACTGCGAATATCTCGAGTGCATCTGGGAGCTTCGATCGACGCTATTGCAACATTCAGAATGCTCCCAACAGACAGATGTTGAAGAATCAGAATTACAAAAATCCCCTTACGATCCCTTCAAGTTGGAAATCTTAGAAATACGTGGCTGCAAATTTATGAAAACACTGGATGTTTCCCAATCAAACCATCTGAGGACATTATCAGCCGAGGGTTGCGATAATATACTTGAAGTTCGAGGTCTTGACAAATTGAAATATTTGGAAAGCTTGGGCATCACAGGGTGTACTTCAATCAAAAGGCTGGACCTTCCAAATTCTGAAGGCATGAAAAAAATACATGCTGAAGATTGTGAAAACTTAGTAAAAATTAAAGGTCTTGATAGGCTGAAATTCTTGAAAGTGTTATATATTTCTAAGTGTCCGTCAATCGAAAGGCTGAAGCTTTCAAATTCTGAGGGCATGAAGAAATTACAAGCTGAATATTGCAAAAGTTTAGTGGAAATTCAAGGCCTCGATAAGTTGGAGTTCTTAGAAGAGTTACATATCTCTCGTTGTGCTTCAATTGAAAGGCTGTACCTTCCAGTATCCAAGGGTCTGAAGATATTAAATGTTAAAAATTGTGAAAAGTTAATCGAAATTCAAGGGGTTGATGGATTGGAGTTCTTGAAAATGCTATGTATCTTTGGGTGCACTTCAATTGAACGGCTGAACCTTCCAAAATCTGAAGGCCTGAAGATATTAAATGCTAAAAATTGTGAGAACTTGGTCGAAATTCAAGGTTTCGATAGGATTGAGTTCTTGGAAGAGCTATATATCTCTCGGTGCACTTCAATTGAAAGGGTAGACCTTTCAAAATCCAAAGGCATAAAGAAATTGCATGCTGAATATTGCAGAAAGTTAGTCGAAATTCGAGGCCTTGATTTGTTGGAGTCCTTGGAAGATTTAAATATCTTTCAATGCGCTTCAATTGGAAGGCTTGAACTTCCAAAATCTGAGGGCATGAAGAAACTGCATGCTGAATATTGCGAAAACCTGGTCGAAATTCAAGGCCTTGATAGCTTGGAGTTCTTGGAAGAGCTATATATTTCTCAATGCACTTCAATTGAAATGTTGAACCTTCCAAAATCTAAGGGTCTGAAAATATTAGATGCTGAAAATTGCAAAGACTTAGTCGAAATTCAAGGCCTTGATAGATTGGAGTTCTTAAAAAAGCTGTGTATTTCTGGGTGCACTTCAATTGAAAGGCTAGACCTTCCAAAATCCAAGAGCATAATGACATTATTTGCTAAAAATTGTGAAGATTTAGTCGAAATTCAAGGTCTTGATAGGTTGGAGTTCTTGGAACTCCTATATATATCTCGGTGCGCTTCACTTGAAAGGTTGGACCTTGCGAAATCCAACGGCTTGAGGAAATTATTTGTTAAAAATTGCAGAAACTTAGTCGAAATTCAGGGCCTTGATAGGATGAAGTTCTTGGAAGAGCTATATATCTTTGAGTGCGCTTCTATTGAAAGGCTAGACCTTCCAAAATTTGAGGGCCTACCTGAAAATTGGGAAGAGTTAGTTGAAATTCACCACCTCGGGAAATTGGAGTTGTTGAAGGGGTTGTTGACTTCCCATAAGCATCCACTGCTAGCCCCTCTAAAATTCGAGGGCATGAAGATATTATGTGCTAAAAATTGCAAAAGCCTAGTTAAAATTCAAGGCCTCGATAAGTTGGAGTTCTTGGAACTGCTATATATATCTCAATGCACCTCAATCGAAAGGCTTGACCTTCCAAAATTTGAGCAGTTGAAGATATTAAATGCTGAAGATTGTGAAAACTTAGTCGAAATTCAAGGCATTGATAGGTTGAAATTCTTGGAAGGGCTGTATATCTCTGGGTGTGCTTCAATTAAACGACTGGACCTTCCAAATTCCGAGAGTCTTGAGATATTATATGCTCAAAATTGCAAAAACTTGGTCCAAATTCAAGGCCTTGATAGGTTGAAGTTCTTAAAAGAGCTAGATATCTCTCGGTGTGCTTCAATTGAAAGGTTGGATCTTTCAAAATCTGAGTGTCTAAAGATATTAAATGTTGGATATTGCAAAAAATTAGTCAAAATTCAAGGCTTCAACAGGTTGGAGCTTTTGAAAGAGCTATATATCTTTGGTTGCACTTCAATCAAAAAGCTGGACCTTTCAAAATCCAAGGGTCTGAATATATTAGATGCTCAATATTGCGAAAATTTAGTTGAAATTCAAGATCTTGATGGATTGGAGTTCTTAGAAGTGTTGAATATCTCTGGGTGTGCTTCAATTGAAAGGCTGGACCTTCCAAAGTCTGAGGGCATGAAGAAATTATTTGTTGAAAATTGCGAAAACTTAGTTGAAATTCGAGGCCTCGATAGGTTGGAGTTCTTAGAAGTGTTGAATATCTCTGGGTGTATTTCAATTGAAAGGCTGGACCTTTCGAAGTCTGAGGGCATGAAGAAATTATTTGTTGAAAATTGGGAAAACTTAGTTGAAATTCGAGGCCTCGATAGGTTGGAGTTCTTAGAAGTGTTGAATATCTCTGGGTGTACTTCAATTGAAAGGCTGGACCTTTCGAAGTGCGAGGGCATGAAGAAATTATTTGTTGAAAATTGCGAAAACTTAGTTGAAATTCGAGGCCTCGATAGGTTGGAGTTCTTAGAAGTGTTGAATATCTCTGGGTGTACTTCAATTGAAAGGCTGGACCTTCCGAAGTCTGAGGGCATGAAGAAATTATTTGTTAAAAATTGCGAAAACTTAGTTGAAATTCGAGGCCTCGATAGGTTGGAGTTCTTGGAAGTGCTATATATCTCTCAGTGCGCTTCAATTCTAAGGGTGGACCTTCCAAAATCTGAGGGCATGAAGAAATTATTTGCACAATTTTGCAAAAAGTTAGTCAAAATTCAAGGCTTTGATGGGTTGGAGTTCTTGGAAGTGTTGAATATTTCTCAGTGCTCTTCGATAGAAAGGCTAGATCTTCCAAAACTCAAAGGTTTGAAGAAATTATACGCTCAAAATTGCAAAAACTTAGTTGAAATTCAAGGCCTTGATAGGTTAGTGTTCTTGGAAGTGCTGAATATCTCTGGTTGCATTTCAATTAGAAGGCTGAACCTCCCAAAATCTGAGGGTTTGAAGATATTAGGTGCTAAAAATTGCGAAAACTTAGTCGAAATACAAGGTCTAGCCAGGTTGGAGTTCTTGAAAGTGGTGAATATCTCTGGGTGCACTTCAATTAAAAGGCTTGACCTTCCAAAATCAGAGGGTATGAAGATATTAGCTGCTCAATATTGCAAAAGCTTAGTCGAAATTCAAGGCCTGAATAGGTTAGAGTTCTTGGAAGTGCTCAATATCTCTGGGTGCACTTCGTTTGGAAGGTTACCAGATTTATGTTGCTTTGACACCTTGCAAAAGTTTGCAATCAACTGCAATGACAAGCTTTATGACATTCAGAGCCTGGATAGATTCTCATCTTGCACAAGTTTATGGATTGAAGATTGCAAGACCTTAGCAAAATTCCCAAACTTGTCAAATTTTCGTAAGTTACGGAAATTGTTCCTGTCTAATTGTCATGAACTTCGGGAGATCCCAGGGCTTGAGGATTTGACATCTCTAAAACATATTGCTATCTCAGGATGTTCTTTGATTGAGATCTTACCAGATTTGTCATTGTGTACCAACTTGATCAGTCTGGTAGTGCAAAATTGTGAAAAGTTGACTGAGCTTCGAGGGCTCCAGAATTTGGACCACTTAGTGGAACTGGACATTTCTGGATGCATGTCACTCAAAACAATACCGGAATTATCTGGAACGCAACTTTATCGAAATTATGAGAAAATGCCATTTGCCTCGGTTCTGGAACAATAGAACTTGGAGAAAGCGACTGGGATGAGTCAGAATAGTTCAGATGATCCACATTTCCTAACAAAGGTACATAAAGCAGGTAAGCTACCTTTTCTCTTTGAGATCTATCACCCAAGTTTCATTTTATTCCCCATTAGAAGATTTATAACCTTTTTGAGAGTGTCAGTGTTAATCATTTTCCTACACGAATTCCAGGAATCTGTGGGAGATGTTTGTGGAAGTTTATGTGTACCTTGGCAAAATGTTTCTGCTGGTCATGCCAGTCATGGAAATAGATCAGCAGGCCTTCTAAGTGCATCATTTGCCAATAGTCTTCAGGTAAGATTCTACATCCTATGCAGAAAAATAAAGAGTCTTCACATTTGATTGATTCTGGAATGCTGGAATTACAGAATAAAAACTGATGTATGTGGGCTTTTTGATAGAATGTCAAAGGTAATCGTATAGGTCAAGAATTGCTAAATGAAGGACCCTTCATGGAGATCCTTCTGATATGAGGTTTTTGTTTGCTCTGCGCTCACCATGCATTTCAGGACTGCATGTTTCTAAGGTATGCTTAAGATCGAATTTAAAGTGCAGAAGGAACATAGTTAGTGGGCATCCTCTAGTGTGCATACGCTACTGACTTGGGACTAAGTTTGTCCAACTATTCTGTTCCACACATATTATCTCACCGAATCGTCTGCATTAGTTGATTAAGGTAATTGTATCGGTTGAGAAACTACAAATGCAAGAGCAGACTCTCCTTCTAGTGATGTGGCTGTGAATAAACAAGGAAACAGTTTGGAAGCAAAACTATTGTGACTTATTTGGATCAGTTGAGAAAATTGCAACTGGAATTTTGCTGACTATGAATCCATGTTCATTTGCTTTGAATCCAGGATATTCCTAAAAATCCAAGCCAAACAATAGTTTAGCCCAAAGGATACTTCTTAATGTTTGTAGAATTAGTAATGCCATTAGTCATTTGCCTGAACTGTTGAGTCTAGCAAATGATCAAGATGGAAAACATGAGCAATAATGTCTTTGACACAAATGACTTCACTGTGAAATAATCCCTTACATTGTGCATAAGCTATTATTAGTGCATTTACTTGCTGAAAAGAAAAACATGGAAAGCGTTTCCATCAATTTCCTAAAGAGACTTTACTTTGTCCTGTCATTTGAAAACTGTAAGGAATTAATTACACTTTATCCCACAAAAGCAAGCAACTTAAGTTGTATAACTGTACTAACTTGATGAAAGCTTCTGGGGTGGATGATTTTAGATTCCTATTAGTTGGATTGGAATTGGAAGAGTTCAGAAAGAAAATCAGCATTGAGTTTGACAAACAAAGATCTGTAAACTTTGGGGTATTATTAGTAGATGCCTGTCAATATTGATTTCATTTGGTTCACTGACAGGATATGGTTATTATTGTGCTGGTTGTGAAGTAAACACTGAAATATCGAAAAGAGCTTCTGAAGGGCACTTCTAAAAGGAAACGAAGTCATCAAAGGATCAGAAGCTTAATTTATTGGACTTGTCCTAATTGCTGACAATGAACCCTTGGATCTGTAAAGGATGTTTGCATATTGTTATCCCACATGGCCCTGATTACATTCAACAGAGGCATGGCAGAGCTAAAACTGTCAGTTAACTTAAGAGGTTTCTGTAATACTGAAATTTGGACGATTGTATTTCGATTTGTTATCATAATTGGCACCTGCATGGTGGTCTTTTGGAGTTTTTATTTGAAGAGAGTTGTTTGTGAGTCAGGGTTGGATCTTCATGCTACAGTGGAAGCTATTTGAAGTCTGCCTGCTGAACTTTGTTGGGTTAATAAAGAACTTGGAGTTTCTTACTTTGGGAAGCTACTGTCTTAAAATGGATGTATCCACCGGGGTTGGAAGTCTCAGAATCAAAATTTTGCGATGTTGAGATCTTGTTGCAGTTCATTTTGCTGTTAGAACGATAGAAGTTCTGTATCCAAATTTGAAAAGATTTCTGGTGTGAAGAACAAGGTTGCTAGAGTCTAGTGATGTGCTTTTGCAATTGCGCCTTATTTGGGATATTAAGCTTGATTGATGTTGCTTTAGCTTGTAACAAAGATAATATCTCATGAACATGCTATTTTGGAATCTAATTGACAGTTTAGTTTTCAAAAACAAATGCCCAATAATTTCTCACATCCCTTGTCATTGATTGGAGTAGTCTTCACGTGCTCACATTGCTCATCTTCCCAGTTGCACTCGAGTTTGACTTGGTGCACTTCCTGTTTTTGGACTTTTCTTGACCTGTCTAGATTCAACGGATGTCCCATGTTTCTTTCTCTATCTTTCCTCCTTGAAATATTATTTGTTGAATTTCTCTTATAGCTTGCATTATATCATAAGTTAATAGAAGGAGGTCTAAAAATTCAATTCTCATTCATCATCAGCTAATAATGTGCACCCTCTCACTCATTTGGCCTTCCAGTGATAGAGAACCTTTGGTGGCACCAATGCCTCGGATTGCCCGGTAGGCCTAAAGAGAAAAGGATAACAGAGGAAGGAGAGTCTAAATATGGATTTGAAGTGTCAAGACAAGGCACAGAAATCACATGCCATTTGTGCTTCAAGCAAGGCCACGACTCAAGATATTGTCCATTGAATCAGAAGAAAAAAGGTGAGGTTCAATCATTCTGTGTTTCCAGTCTGTGTTTGTGTCATTATTTTCTTACTTTCATCTTTGTTAAGTGAACAGGATGAAGAGATATTCGGACAAAGAGAAGCCAACCAACTTGTTGCAGAGATGCATCATAACAGTGCCACCGCTCAAAAGGTACTTTTAACCTTACTTTTAAGTAACTGTATGTAGTTGAATGATTATGAGTGCCATTTTAACTTGAGTATTGGTTGGTTCTTAATAGCCTTAATGGGAAGGCAGTTCAGTCACTTCTCTACTAAGAAATTCCAACAATGTTGTGGTCAATGCTAGGACAGTAGAGAGCGCATCTTCGCATATTTATCACTACAGTGAGATTAGAGGTACAGCTTTATGTCAGTAAATGAGTTTTGTAAAGATCTAAAATTTGATTTCATAGCATGCATTTCTTTCGTCCAGCAGCAAAGGAAGACAGTATGAAAAAGAAGCTAGAGAAATGGAAACAAGTGGTGGAGCATTTGAAGGACGACATTGGAAGTGTTGGATCAACAAGATCTCCAAGAAAGAGGAAAAATCGACCAGAAGTAGCTCTGTAAAGAATTGGAAGTCTGATATGTTCTAGTGATTTTTGTTGATGTGATAATCTTCAATTTAAAGAGACGGAATTTGTTTTCTGTATTTTCTGCAAGATGTGGCAATGATACTGTTGAGACCACAGGCATTCTGGGCTACAGTTTATTGTGCTTGGCAGTACGTTTGATATTTGAAGAGAAGTGCAGTTGACCTTATTTCTGCCTGTCTGTTGGTGTTAAAGACTAGGCCGTGTCCACAATAACGAGCCAAGCTTGTTTAGATGCAGGGCATGGATTTTCTAGCCTAACAAATTCTACAAATTGTCATTCTAAAAACATCAGTCTACATCACCATAGCAGTGAAGGAGTCTGACAATTTATTCTAAACAAACGAATTTTTGTTGCAAAACACCGGCAATTTGTAGGCATCATCATTAGTAAAACTGCAGAACCTAATCCTCCAACCCCTCAGCAGTTCCAGTAGTGGAACATCGCTCTCATCTAAGTAAAAAACAAAATGAATCGTTTTTTGCTTTTTAATTCGGGCAATATGCACAATTAAAAAGGTGAAGATGATGTTTTAAAGCTAAAGCTCTTAAGTTGTATACTTCCTTTTACATCGATCATTTTTGACCTTGTCTTCTTACATGGGAATGGGTAGGTGAAGAGTTTGATTCTCCACCTTTTTAGAGTTTCAGATGTGAAGTCCAAATCCTACGGTTTGCAAATAGGCGGGATAAAAGTTTGAGAATGAGTTAAAAGCTAAAATAAGAAAAAAAAAGAAATAGTTGGGCTTCATTTTTGGGTTGGAGGATTGCCATAAGAAAAAATAATATCATTGATTGCATATTTTCCAATTTGAAATGGAAAGATAAAACGAAAACTTTTAACCCATAACTCTAAAAAGCCACGTCACATGCACTATTTAAGTTTTGCCACGAATATAATGATATCATACTACGTCATTTTTCAAATTAGAAAAAAAAATCAACCCACTACTCTAAGCGAAAAATGCAATCCATGCTCCTCATTCCATCATAATAAAAAATATTTTAATGCAATAGGCGTTGGAATAAAAGATTTAGGTTAGCAATACTACGAGCATAAACACATTCATTTAAGATTGTAATGTATATTTTTTTAATAAGTAGCAAAATGTTCAATGGTACAATTATAACTAAGAATGTAATGAGTAAAGTCTGAAATTAATTAAAACAATTAAAAAATCCTAAATATACTTCGTCACTTTTTTCACTATTTAAATGCACTTCATTTTATATACTTTAATATAGATAATAGTAGTTTTTAGGTGAAAAGTGGTAGAGTGGTGATTATATTTGTGTTTTGTTCAACCTAAAGCTATAGTGAAGAGTTTGAGTTAGTCTTATCCTTCCCTCGCTCTCTCGTTGATTCTATTTATATTTTCTTGTTTATTTTATTTTATTTTTCTTCTTTTTCGATCTAAATATGAGAGCTCTTTTCTCTTGCTTCAATTCTAGATTTGAGAGTTTGAATTCTTACAATCTAATTTTAGATCTAGGAGCTATTTGTTTATTTAACCTGTTGTGGCTATATTTGTACGGTGATGGTGTAAAGGAAGCCAAACCTAGGCATACACTGCCAATTGACAATGCTATAGTTATTGGAAAAGAAATTATCAGCGTGTGCTTATTATTGACAATGATATAAGATTCAGTGATTGGTCAACAATTATTTTGCTAGACTAATCCATTCTTATGGAACGAGTGTGTGCTTAACTTTGGTGCTCTAATAATTTTCCTTTTTTTTTTTTTCACTTTGTCTTGTAATTATCTAGACTTTGCTTTACTTCGATTTGATTTATTGTGAAGTTTACGTACTTCTCATGTATTTCCATAAAAAAAAAAAATGAAAACAAAAGCAACATCCGGAATGGCGAAACTGGTAACTACCAGCAAAGTTAACGGTAGAAGCACAAACACGGTGGTGCGTTGTTCTGCATTTTCCCTACTATTTACACTCAGTTTTTTTTTTTTTTTTAATGAAAGTTGTAAAGTTTTGCGAGTTTTTATTTTTTATTTTTACTTTGCCCCCATTAACTTGAATTAATTTTTATAATAGGGTTAATATAATGCAAAATTCTAAATTGGTATATCCGTGATAAATTCTCGAAAGATTAATTTTTTTGTCTACAAAAAACCTTAAAACAGTATACGTGCGATATATTTGCCATTCATAAGCTTCTGTCAAATATTGCCATTAAATTGCTAACATAGGTGACATGTGGACTTAATGCCGATCAATTAATAGGTTATATCATGAAAAAACCAAAATTAATATACTTATGATAATTTTGTCCCAAACCAGTATGCCGCGACAAATTTATTAAAACTAATTTTTAGATTATCAAAAACTTCAAACTAGTGTATTCTTATAACACATTTACCCCCACATTAGCTTCCATCAAAATTTATCATTAAATTTTTGCGAGAACGCTAAAATGTCTTCCCCTTCATTGAGTCCTTCATCGTTGTCTTTGTCTAAGGTCGTGGAAACTGCGAACATCATTTAGCGAGATCTCTTTGGTGATACTTTTAGTAACTCTAGTTGTACTTGACAAAATGACTTGACCAAGTAACAATATATGGCCTAATCACTTCCTCCCCATGACTGGCAATCGAGGTTGTCCCTGGGTCCTCGCAGCCTCGGATCGAGATTGAGATTTGGATTTTAGTTCTATAACTTTCAAAACCGTTCATCACAAGAGTGCCTTTGGATTTTCAGCATTTGGGGAAATATTTTAAGAAATTTTAAAACTTAAGTTATCGATTGAAAATTATGATATTCAAGTAAACATTTTTCTTTTAGAAATTTGGACACTTAAGCAGTTGAAAAAAAAGTTAATATCTATATACCTTGTCCAGTTAGGAGAAAAAAAGTTATAGTAATTGTTGATATTTGAAATTATTTAGCTCGCTAAAAATTAGTATCCATGCCTTTTAGGAATTACAATCGTTTTCTTTCTCAAAATATCTTCAACTAATTACTTTGTGAATATTTCTATCAATGGAAAAATGCCTAAATTAAAGATTTCACTTTGTCTTCCACGTATTTTAATTCTAAAGTTTTAATCATTTCTATCTGATAAGTTATAAATAATCTTACAAAAGAAATTCCAACATTGAAATAGTTTCACTTTCCACATATACATTGTACACAAGTCCGGCATATTGTACCAACAATCTATTTCCGATCATCAATTATTTAAATAATTTTTAGTAAGGGAATTTTACTATTAGTACTATTATGTACTAGTACGCTCTAATGTTTTGACTAGAAAGAAAAAAGAAGAGGAAAAAAAGCTTTTTTTCTTAATGGAAAGAGAAATAATAGTTTTATTCATCAAGAGAGCTGAGGAATAATACTTTCATTTACTCAATTTGAAGATATAAGCTTGGTTTTTTTTTTCCTCTATTTTTCATAACATATAATCAAACTAAACACATATAGGCTTTGGTGCTCGAAGACATCGCATTCAAGACACATTCTTCTCTCGCCAAAAATAAAAATGGAATTAACGTTCATAATTCCATTATAGTATTTCACATGACATATTCTATGTTCCTTATCCATATCGTAACCTATTTGTTTTTATACTATACAAGCAATCGCACCTCAAATAAGACTTATATTATCAAATCGAGTAAATAAAAGTATTATTCTTCAAAGCTTTTTGGTGAGAAAGACTACTATTCTCTTTTCTTAAAAAAAAAAAAAAGAAGCTTTTTCTCCTCTCCTTTTTTCTTTAATTAGTAGGGCAATGTAAGATTTAATATTTAATTAGTATCATGTAAATTTTCAAATTACTAAGCTTATACCATCACATAGAATAAATAAAAGTACGCATGTTTTTCTCAATTTTAAATTTTTTATAGTGACAACAGTGCATTAAAAATTTGAAATTTACAGAAAACCCCAAAAGAACCGAGAGAATCGCTCTCATCTTAACTGACCGAGGCTTTTGGGGGGCATTCGTTGGGGGTGATACGATTCACAGCCGAGAGAACACCAGAGCAAGAAGACAGAGCATCAGTTTTGGAGTTGCAATTATGTCCCTAGAAAGCTCTCACGGGTTCGTTTTAGATTTTGCAGACCTCCACCACCTCTCTGTTCGCCCCTGTTCCGCCAGAGGGTAGTCCGGAAAGCTCAGATCTCGGTCGAGATTTCTTCCCCCCACGGCCCGGACTATCGGTGGAAATGCTCCTGGGACTTTTGAGTTCTCCGTTCGATCGTTGTTCGTGACCTTCTACTGCATCTCCAAGGTAATTACTGCATCTCTGCTCTGCTCTAGTGGGTCAAGTCCTAGTTATGTGACCGAGGCTTGAGGGGAAAAAACCATACTGATTGAGGGTCTAACGGTAGTTTAAACACACTTTGATCCCATCGCTTTCCAGAAGCTTCTTCAAGGTTAATTGACATCAGCATTCACGGTCCACCATCTCAGGATGTCATAACGCCGCCTACAGCAGCTATTCGTCATCGCCGAGCTGCTTTGGAATTTTCCTGCTTGTCCCTGATTTTGGAGTGCCATTGTTGAATGAAGAGTTCGATCAGTTGCTGCCATTGACTCCTTCGCAAATTCAAGCCCTCTAGAGCGCCTCGGTGATTGTTTTGTTCAAAGCCATCAGCCGTCGCTGCAGGTAATTAACTTTCGCTAGATCTAACTGAGTATCTTCTGGTTTAGATGTATGAAAATAAAAACAGAGGATGAGAATCTAGTTCTTCCTAGCTTTAAAATCATACACGTCAGAGCTTATATCCGCGACCTCAACTCTACGGTGATAGTTTCATGTTGAACGTGTCTTGATTTCCAGCAACTTGTCATCGTGTTGTTCTCTGACTTGAAGCTTACTAATTATTCATTGAAATGTCTGAACTGCGTTACTAATAGACGTAACCTCAGGTCTGACCATGATCACCTCATCTGTTTTATTCATCCACTGCGCTAGTTGCATAGGCTAGATGAATTCACTTGTTAGTTAATTCCAAGAATCTCAATTCTAATAAGCCTCCCATGTTTGCACTTGTTAAGCTCAATTCTCTAGAATAATTCAGTAATGTCAGTGTGGTAATTTGAGAAAGTTTGGTGGTTATTGCTGGAGAATTCATTTAGCATATACTGAAATTGAATAATTATATTATCGTGTGTGAGAGTCAATTAGATATCTCCCGCGTATGTGTTTGTGATGACATGTTAGATCACAAATTGTCTTTGCTGAATGTGTCTTCTGTATAAGTGTCGTTTGAGTGAATGCATTTTCAATATATGCAGATACATGCGTTCTCTCTCCATGTGTTCTGGGTGTATCTCTTTTCTTTGTATGCACACGACACTTGCGTCCAAATTCATGGGTTTTTAAGGGTGCAGATATGAGTGAATTGCTTGAAGAATGGTGAGTGAGATGAGCGAGAATGAGAGAAAAGATTAATGGAGGTTTGAAGAGATGGGAGCTTCCTGAACTTGGGAGTGAGAAGTATTCTGGGTAAAAGAATAATGAAGAGAAGATTAATTTGTTTAGGGATGAAGGGACTAAATGAAAAACACAAAGAAAGGCCAGAAGTTCCGTGCACATAAAGATATGAAATAATAATAAAGAAGTAGAGTTCCCAATTAATGGGTAAGGAATAATGAGCTTCAATACTAGGCTTAAATTGAATTTCATATAGTTGAAGATGTTGTCTTCTGTTGTTTCACTCAACATGAGTTTCTCTTGTAGCTATTGTACACCACTAATTAACTTGCCTAAGGTGTTAATTGATTACTTTGCAAGTCTTAGAAGACAAATCTAGTAATTTTAAAAGTCGATGGAAATGTCTAACCTAAGTTGATCGAGTAAAGCTGCTTTAGAAGAAGTATGCCCTTGTGTCCGCTGTGGTGGCCTCCATGAGCTCCCTTTTGATTAGTTATGGTCAATCCCCCAAGCAAAAGGGGGGTCATGGAGGTCACTATGGCGCAAGCAAATACGTACTTATTTAGGTGCAGCTTCACTGGAGGATTGGAGTTTTCTGTTGATCTTGAACATTGCCATCGACTTTAAAATCACTATGTATGTCTTTTGATACTTGCAAAGTTATTAATTGGCACCTTAGGTAAGTCAATCAATGATGTACAGCTGCAAAAGAAACTTGTATTGAGTGAAGTAACCAAAAATAGCAGACCAAAAAAAAAAAAAGATGACAAATGATACAAGAGAACATAATTTCCTGCAAAAAAATTTAAAAATCTCACCATAAAAAAAGGAAGAGAAAAGCAAACTTACATTGATCAATTTTCGGCGAGTTTCTTGAAGTTCATTATTAATCATACCCGATAAAAATAATTGTATGTGGATATACTGATCGGCTATAGCCAAAATACAATTTTTCTCGCTTGAAAATCCCAATATTATAACAACCCACAAATCCATTTTTGGCGCTGTAAACCGATGCCCGGTGATTATCCAATTAATTTCTAAAATTAAATAAATTTTGGATTAAATCCCAAAATCACAAATTACACACAATCAACACAAATTAGAACTCAATTAAATAAACAGATCATACCACTGCAATCAGCATAAAATTCCGGTCACTGGCTATTCTGATCTAATTTCCGAAAAATAATTAATTAATTAAATAATTACGAAAATTAATTATTAAATGCAAATAAATAGGACTTAGGCTCGTAAAGCCTAATTAAAAGCCGAGACTAGCCCAGAAAGTTTCCGAACCACTCTAGATAAATACTAGAGCTTGTCTAGGCTCTAATTGCACTAAACTAACCACCTAATATGCAAAATCAGTTGGTTAATTCATTAATCCAATCTAACTAACTACATAATCCATACTTAGTCTAAACTAATCAATCCTTAAATGTCATTAACTTATTAAGTATGGATTAATGAGTTAAACTCACTTGATTAATTATTTGCTCGGATCAAAACGACGGAGACGAGGAGACGGGTCAAAAACTTCAAAGCGGCGGTACCAAGTGGAGCCGGGGCAGGCTCGAAAACGGGCTTTGATGCCCACAAACCCCTGCTGGGTTTTGGTTAAGAACTTGGGCCCAAAGAGCTGCAACGACGGCTGGTTCGGGCACGGCTTGGGCTAGACTTGGCGGCCGCGAGTGGGGGTGTGGGCCGTGATTGGAACGGCCATGAACTGGGCCGAGTTGTGGCGGCTGGACTTGCTGAAATGGAGCTGCTGTTTGGGCTTTGAAGATGGGCTGACGTAGACGGATGGGGGGCAGCTTCGGTGGAGCGAAGATGGGCCACGATGGGGGCTGAACCAAGAGGAGCTTGCTGGGAAAATTTGACCAATGTCTTCGTGGCCGAATGGAGGAGAATCGGTGGGGCACCCATGAAGAAGAAAGTAGCAAATTTGAAAAGGGCTTGGTGGGGGTAGGGGACATGTAGGTGAAACGAAATGGAAGAAACGAAAAACATAAAGAGACAAGGTAGCCGTCGAAGCTGGCGGGCTAGGAAAAAATATTGGGTGGTCCGGGACCGCCACGTCAGCGTGGTCCCGGACCACTCACACGGCGCCACGTGTATGGGGAAGCCAGACAAAGGACGAAAACCGGGACCCACTTCTCTGACGTTCTCTCTTCTCTTTCTCTCTTTTGTCCCCCTCCCCTCATATGTGGCGCCATATGAGTGGTCCGGGACCACGCTGACGTGGCGGTTCCGGACCACCCAATATTTTCTCGGCGGGCTAGAGAGAAGACCATAGAAAGAAGAAAACAAAAGCAAAAGATAGAAGAGCAAAGGGTTGGTCGGTTGAGAGGGGGAAGGAAAAAGTGTGCGAGAGAGAGAGAGAGAGAAAGAGTAACGTGTGAGAAGATAAGGAGGAGGGGGGCCTAGCGGTCAAAGATCAAAAGCAAATGGAAGCCCAATTTGCAGGGACCGTCGACTGGGGAAAAGAAATGCGCGAGGGAGAGAGAAAGAGAGAGAAAAAGGAACGTGGGCATGATGGCGGAGGGGTTGATCGGCTGAAGGGGGAAATGAAAATAATCAAAACACAATTATTCCTTTGCTCCACTTCACACAACAAAAATAACAATTGGCCATCCAAGGCCAATTTCAACACCAACTTACTCAATTTGAAGTTCAATTGAGGATTTCACACAACAAAAATAACAATTGATCATTCAAGGCCAATTTCAACACCAACTTGCACAATTTGAAGTTCAATTGAGGATTGAAATAAGACAATCCCTCAAACCTCCGAATTTCCTTCAATTCTGAATTCTATTTCTTTTTCTCGAATCCGATTTCTTAACAAACTTCTCCGATTGCGCCAATTTTGTTGAAGAATAAGTCCACAAGATTTTCTTTCACCAAGTACTTCACGCCAGAGGCTAGAAATCCCTTCAAAATGGCTAATTCGAATTTCCGTTTGTTTTTTCGAATCACTTAAATCAATTTTTCGTAAACATCCCGAACTTGCTTGAAAATTTCTAAAAAGATGAGTCAACATTTTTAAAATAACTCATGATACGACATAACTTTCAAAGTCGAAATCAAATCCAAATTTGCGATTAATTTCAATCGATATGATTTTAGCGTTACCTAGCTTGGGTAACTTTTAGAAATTTTTGGTGCAATGGACCCGTGGTCAATTTTCTTCAAACTACACATATCTCTTCGACACATCAAGAATTCTTGGAAGTCGTAAAAATCTCAAGATTTCAAATATGGACATAAGGTATCCAAAACGATAGAAAATCATTCTAGTGCTGATTGACAAGAATTATCACCCACACTTGATCACACATCTCAGTCGAATCGACTTATTTCCAGTCTCAAATTGATTTTTAATTGTGTCATAATGACCCTTATAGACTAGCAAGGTCAAATAGTCGATTCGGTTGAATTCTCAAGTCTATTGTATTAAAATCCTTAACGAGCTTGTCGATGGCTAGTTATCTCATAAAGTAGTCATGTGTTATAAAAACACTATAAGACGTGTCGATGAAATGTCCAACTTATCCAATCGAAATCAGAATCTAAAAATCAAGATGTCATACTAGTGTTCGTCTTTCGTCCATGTATGTAAATCTTTACGTTCTTTGGAAAGATTCGTGTGGCTTCAAGGGAACATGCGGCTCATTCCCAAACGGCATGAACGTTTGGCTCTACGTAGGTTTCAGCAGCTTCTTGCTTCGGCAGCTTCCTTCAGGCAAAGAAAAGAAGACCCGTAAATTGTCTCCGCTTTTATACGCGTGCCAAGGTCAAAGTTTGACCTGGGCCCACCTACGCTTTGTTTCATGTGCAGAGAAAAAATATTGGGTGGTCCGGGACCGCCACGTCAGCGTGGTCCCGGACCACTCACATGGCGCCACGTGTATGGGGAAGCCGGACAAAGGACGAAAACCGGGGCCCACTTCTCTGACGCTCTCTCTCCTCTTTCTCTCTTTTGTCCCCTCCCCTCCTATGTGGCGCCATATGAGTGGTCCGGGACCACGCTGACGTGGCGGTCCCGGACCACCCAATATTTTCTCCATGTGCAGAGGCTTACGTGCAGGAGCTTCTCACTTTTTTTCTTTCCTTGTTTCCATTGGCTAAAAGAAGAACATTCAGGCGTGAAAGTTTTGTGCTCCAAGAAGAAATTTTTGACTTGGGCCCACGAAAATAATTCAGTTTCTACAGGCTTCCACATATGAGGAAATTCATATTTATTTTTTTATTTCCTCTTTTGTAATCATTTGTTGAGTCTAATGGAGTTTTTTCTACTTGAAAAATCTTTATCAACAAAATTTGGTTTAACAAATCGTTATCTGAATTCAAACTCGAGATATTAATTTAACATAGACGACATATGCATGTTCAATTCCATTACATATAATTTGGAATATAAAATTGAGAACATATAATCTCCAATCCGTACTTGGCACCCCGTGGAGGCAGGTCTCAATTCCCTATTTATTGTAGCGACAAGCCAGCTGTCCCAATTCACTCAAAATCAAGGTAATATTTAAAAATTATTTTCTTTTTCAATGAAACCCAGCGTGAGTCAAAATATCATGATAGAGGTCGTTTTCACAACTCAAGGTGAATATTTTCGTATCACCGAGCACCCAAGGAGGAAGATCTCTCTCTCTGCAATTACTAATCAGCCAATAATTACGTGGCAGATTACATAGCTCTATTGCCCAAATGATAAGTATGTCTATCTTTGTAGCTTGAGACCTAATTCGAGCCACCATATGCATGCATTATTACATACTTGCATTATCTTATGATTGCCCAGCCCAAGGCTTGACAGAGCTCGGCTCGATTCCACCCCGGACCATGCTTTCCTACGGCAGAAATTCTCGCGCCACATGGCGCTCGTCCAAATCCTCACAATCGCAAGCTTCTCACCTGTAACCAAAGGGAGGATCTGGGTTTACTTTATAGACAAGGCAGGAGGTGATTGGCCGTAGTTGGGGGCTGCGGATGAATAGGACAAAAGGGGGATCGGGGTTTACTTTACACACGAGGCAGGGGCTGAGTGGCAGTAAAAGTGCAGAGGGTACAAAGAGAAAAGTTCGCGTTATTTTCATCTTTTGTTGTCTCCTCTGATATTCTTGTCATATAAAATCGACTAATTCTCTATTACGGTTCTTACTCTTAATTTAATATTCCTTTTACCTTTTTTTCTCTATTTTCTTTTGTCTCAATTTTATTAAAAGAGAAAATTATTTATATCCCTATCAAACAATTTTTTTAAGCTCGTGCTATTTCTCGCTCTCCTATTAGCTCCCGCGCCCCTTCTTCATATTGATTTGACTACAATATTTATTACGAGTCCTATCCTTGATTTAAAATAGTTTCTTACCATTTTTCTTTGTTTTCTTTTGTTTCAATTTTATTAAAAGACAAAACTAGCAATATCCCTTTTAAATAATTTTTTTTCGCTTTAGATGTTTCTTCTAAACCCATTACATTCTAACGTTTCCTTCATGTTTGTCTTCTTTTAAATTTATTCTGCCCATTATTAACTTTATTTCTCCAAATAATCCTCATGATTTTGAATTTTTCGATTTCAATTTTCATTACAAATTAACAAGAATTTACCCAAAGATTGAATATTGTGGTTAATGAATGCATTATCCACGATTTACTCATCTTTCATTGTATTGTTTTTTGTAGTGTAGTTATCATGGAGGACAATATTGAAGAGAACCCATTACTTAAATGTATTTATTGATGATGAAACCACAAATGAAAAACAACAATTAACCATGTCAACAAATTCATTTGGAGCTTCTTGTACTAGAAATTGAAAACTATCCTTGATATATATGGCTTTAAGTGAATAATGAGACTCTTATTAATGTAATGAAAAAAAAAATTATTTCTGATTCAAGTAAAATATTTTTTTCAAAAGAGTTGAACCCCATATTTAACCTTAGAAAAGCTGTTTGAAGGGAGTGTGGTTAGTTTCATCTCTAGAAATTGAAACAAAAGAAAAAGAAGAGAAAAATGTAAGAAATTATCTCAAATTAATAATGGTATCCACAAATGAAAATGTAGTCAATTAGATGTGATGGGGATGTAGGAGCCAATAAGGGGTGGAAATAGCACGAGCCTATTTTTTACCTAACCACTTCTTTTACACCAATTACATTTCAATATTTCTTTCATGTTTGTTTTCTTAAGAACTTATTATCCATTATTGTAATTAGAGCAAGCACTAATCATATATTGGAATAAATAGAAAATGTTAGTTTTATCTTTTTTTTTTTACTTTATTTCCTTTGATTGTCGTCATAATGGTAAAATTTTTCAACTTCGATATCGTGGTTGATGTATGCATAATACGCAATTTACTCATTTTTCATTGCATCATTTTTTTTTTTTTTTGGTAATGTAGTCACTATGTAAGACAATATTGTCTAATTGCTTAAATGTATCCGTCGATGATGAAAGTGCAAATGGAAAACAACAATCAATCAAGTCAACAAGTTTATTTGAAACATTATTAGGCAATTTCCTAATGTGAGAGGTTTTCCTTAAGAAGTTTGTGGACGCATGTTCTTGTTCAAGTTATGTCGTCTTTATAAAAGGGTCAAAGAGAGAAATATATTCTTCTTGGTTGCCATAGAGGAGGTAATTATCATAATCAGCATAATATTTTTATTACACATCAAAGAAGAAAGATCGGATCATGTTTGATTGACTATCCTTTTGAAAATGAACTAGTAGATAGTTCTTTTCCCTTTTACTTGATCTTAGGCTATTTTTTGAATAATATTTCCTAGTTAAAAAATAAAAAATAAACGACTCACTAACACAATAATTAGCTTTTTTGTCAAATAATTAGTTATCTACCAAATAATTACTATTTTATTTGAAAAAGAGGTACATTAACTTTGTTTCAAATGGAGAAAGAAAAGAAAAAAAAAACCAAAAAAAAAAAGAAGAAGGCAAATGATAATCTTAAAATCAAGAGCTGACCTCACATTTAACCTTAATAAATATTGTTTAGGAGAAGCATAGATAATTTCATCAAAGAAATAAACTTAAGTCAAGACCCGTAATAAATAATATGTTCAATATGAACAATGGCCTTTGGGAATTAAAAATGGAGTGTAAAACAAGCAATCCAAAGAGCTAAAAATGAAAAATGGGGATTTACTGCAGACAAGGCGGGGGAAAGAGAAAGCGGCGGTCTTCTTTTTGCTCATCTCGGTCCTCACGCGCACTCTCTTTTTTCGGTTATAAATCTCACGCACTCTTTTCTTCTCCATTCCCCCCTCACCTCAATCTCACTGTCGACCACCCTCTTCCGTCCATAGCCTCAGTCGCCACCACCAGTCGCAGCCATTACCGGCGTCCCCTCACCGATCCATTCGCCTTCTCCTCTCAGTCTCACATCTCCCTTTGCTTGTCTCTTTGGGTCTCCTTCTCTCTGGACCTCACCTGACCGGCCACTTCCACTGTTGCTGTCCAACAACCTCCAGCCGACATCGTTTCTCACTACTTCTCTCTCCTGATTCTCAGCATTTCCAGATTTTCTTTAGTTGCTCGGTTCGAGTTCCTTAATCCGAGGATCGCGGCTCGGAGACGAAGGGAGGCAGCCGGCTGTAGTTTGACTCGTCCCGAACTCATACTATGGCCGTCGGCTTCGAGGCCGGTAGGAGTCTTCGTGGTTAAACCCCGTTCCCATGAACCGTCGCCCTCTTTTGGTCCAATCAGAGGCCGAGACTGGTATTTTTTCTAAACCATACGCTGGGTTCGAGTGAGTTGATATGTCTGATTTCGAGTGTTTCTTGATAATTTCTTTCGGTCTAGATCCGAGTTCGAGGTCTAAAAATGGTCAATACCTTGTCCTCAGCCCACTTCCGCTGCATGTCCGACGAAATGCAGAGTTTATTCCCGATTTTAAATTACCTTGAGTGCATATCTATATGTTTTGTGTGATAAGACGCGTTCTTAATGGTTGTTGAACATCACATTTTCTGCCATATTGCGTCGTTTCTGGGAGTGTTGCTGCGTTCACTTCCCTTCCATCTGTTCTGTGCTTTGCCCTACTTCATGGGGTGGCCGGCGATGATAAATTTCGGTGGCCGGGAGTGGTTGACTGTGGTGGTCCGGTAACGGCATTTCGTTTGATGATCGGAGGTTAGCGATTGTTGCCAGTGACAAGATTTGCGGAGTAGGTTTGGTTTAATGCACCTTTGGGGTTTTATCGATGGAAGTTCTGAGAAGTCGAGGGCAGAGGCTCGTCCATCTGAGGAAGGAGGAAGATGATGGGAACAAAGGAAATAATAGAATAAAAGGCAGAAGGCAAGAGGAAAAATGCAAGAAGAATAAAATGGTAAAAACAATGCATAACCACTTAAGTAACGACCTTCTAGTTAGAGGCACCGAAAGGGCATTAATATAAATATTACCGTAGTCAAGTTCTTGTAGTTAGAATCTCTCGTTGGGTAGGAAATGAGTCAAGCCTCCTGCATCTCATATGGTTTTTAGCCAATTCCAAATTGCTAGTGGGAACTCCAAGATTTAATTAGGTTAAAAAGAACATAAAAAATGAAATCTCCAAATGTTACGAGAGAGAATAGTTGGGGAGAGCCTGCACTCATAATCGAGAGATCATTTGGACCGTTTTATGAGTAATGCCTCTAAACCCCTCAAAAGGTTCAGACCTTGCTATCGGATGTGCTTTGAGAGGGTTGCAACACTTGTGAACATGTTTCATGTGAAAGGAATTTTTTATTAATTGCTGAGTACGTTTTCAGTTAGATTTCTTTGTTAAAAAGATCGAATATGAACGTTTTCTTTTATATATGTTTCGCGGTTGCAGCAGAGCTTGTTATGATGATGGCTCTGTGGTGATAATCTGTGAGGAATGGCCAGGAGTTTGTGAAGCATTCAACGGTGCCCAGAGATAAGCTTTCAACAACATCATTTTCCTTCCGTACGTTTCCATTGTTTCTGTTCATGCGTTGGTTATTTCCTCGACAAGGTGAGGTTAAAAATCTTTGCACGTTGGGTTTGATTTGGGACGGGCTTGACTCAGCTTTTTAATGTTTGGCCTGGGTTTGACTTTTTATGAAATTGGTTTAGTTCAGTTGAGTGGGCTTGATTTAAGAGCCCAATAATGTCCCAAGCTTAAGATCCAGAACCCATGATACTAAAGATGTGGCCCTCGCCAGGCGGAAGCGTCCATTCCAACTTCAGACCGGGCCAGAGGACCAGCCCGAGCCCCCTCTACTATAAAAATAATAATTTCTAACAGAAAATTCGATAAATTAAAAAATTGTATAATAGCTAGAGATAGAGATCTTGATTAGGTTGTTATGTTTAGTGCTAGATTTAACTACCAGGGGTTAGTCCGAAGACACATTTCCCACTTGAAAAGGGGGAGGTGTTGAGTTTGATTCCCTCCTTTTCTCAGGAGCTAGGAGCTGAGGTAGCCTCCAATTGAGGATCTGTTGGTGACTTGAGCTTGTCCTGATGATAATTCGGTTGTGAATCGTTGTTTCACAGCTGCAGCTAGATCCTTTGACTGAAGTGCTTACCACAGGTTTGATTATATTCTCGAAATAGAACAGCGAACATTGCAGGTTAGGTTTTGATTGAGAGTAACTTGTTTACTGTCTCCTGTCAATGAAGCTTTGCTTGAGTTTTGTTTTCCTTCATTGAGGATGAGTCTAGTGGTTATATGCTGCTTATATGTGACAGCGTCAATGAAGAAAAAGTTGAATGTATATATGTATGTGGCGAGATGCTGGTGAGTTCACCGTGGGCATGTTCTGGGATTGTCATGCCATTGATAACCGATAGACGGTTCTTTTAGGTCTGTTTCAAGCTAAAATTTTCGTTTGTTCCATGCAATCGTGTAAAGCAAATGTGGCTGGTTTGTTCTTCTTATGCTTGCTATGAGACGCATTGCATGCTCACTGTTAGAAGGTTCTTTTAAATAGGCCCCGTAAGCGTAGCAAATAAGTGCTGTTGAGTTGTGGGCTTGCTCGTATTTTGTGCGTGATGAGTCATGGAAGGTCAATGGGATTGGTTTAAAGGACCAAAATGCGTGTGCCTGACGATTTGTTGATGAGAAGTGTCACAGGTTTGGATACTCATTGAGATTAATCAGGTTATTGGACCTAGTAAATGACCAAATCATCAAAAGGAATTAACTAATGAAATGATCATGACATTTTAAGCTTCGTTTTGATAGATTTTAATCCCAAGTTGAAGATCATTTACTAGGTCAAATCCACCTCAAAATCTAGGACAAAGATAATAGAAAATTGAAGTTGAATCTGGAATTAGAAGTCTGATCAGGCGTGCTGGGTATTTTGGGATTTAGGAGATCTTAATGACAAAATCTCGAAATATCATGAATTACAAACTTTTAAAAGACTTCCAGATCTTTCCATTCATTCAAGTTTCATGAAATTCCAAATTGAATTGCTCAGTCAAATGTCTTCTCAAAGTACCAGTCAGAATGTCAAAGGCCAGTCTGACCTTCAAGGCTGTTTCTGCAATTTCGTTAAAATATGGGCCGAATCTCAGTAAATGATAAACTACAAAGTTTTAGAAGACGTCTTAAGCTTTCAGACAGGACTGGTTTCATAATTTTCTGAGGTGATTTACAATTTCGGGTTTTGTGGCTCTGATCATGAAAATGGTCATCTGAGAAACTAAAGTAGACTTAATAAGCTGCAAATTCATGGGTGTTTCATCAAAATTGGACCTCATTTGTTCAAGCGATTAAGTGTGTTGATTCTCCTTGCTTGATATGCTTGATGCAGGAGATGTGCTGAGTGCCAATTTATTGATTTTTCCTAGCTCTTTGGTGGTCAATTCTTTTTGTGAGCATTCTAATGCTTTTATTGATCGTGGTGCATGAGTGAGTGCAATGAGACTATGATAAACCGAACTGTCGAGGTGGATTGGAGAAGTTTGGAGATTTTCATTAGCTTTAATTAAGATTAGAGTTAGTTCTAGAATTCGAACTCTAGATCAGGCTCGATAATAGACTTAGTATAGTCACGTTGAATAAAAATAGTAATATTTGGTTTAGTTTAGGATCCACTTGGGATCGGTTTAGCTAATTAGTCTTAATAAATGAAATAGACTTAGTTGAAAAATATAAAGAAAAAAATGAAATTAGTTGTTTAGAAACATAACTATGAGAAAAAAAAAACCATAGTAAATAGCTTAGCTGAATTTAGGATTCACTTCAAATAATTGAATAAGTGATGTGGAAGTGTCATAACCTAGGATAAATTTGAGGAGGACTAAGTGAATACCTAATATCCAAAAGTTGGATTGGGATCTGACCTCAGACGACAAAGTACCGATGTAAGGCTTCATTTGTCTCTGAAAATTTCGATTAATCATATTACCCATTTTAAGATAAAATAGTTTCTGAAGTCAACCTCATAGGGATTGTTGTCCTAAGGCTTAATAACAAGGCCATGTCATGTTCTTTGTCCTACTCATATCGGATTACTTTAATACATTTTACTTTTATTCGTTCTTTTACTACCTTTTTAGTTCAATTGATTGTATATCTTTTATGTAGCTTTTTTTGAGTTTTGATTTTGCTTGTTTTAGCTGAATATTTTGGGTACATTTCAAATCATTATAAACACAAAAGCATTGCTTGTTCACTTAGCGGATGAGAACCTTAAGATTTATAATTTTGTAAAAATACCTAGGTAAGTAATTAAGCTTAGGGATTAAAAGGGCAATAGTTAGATAACTTATGTAATTAAGGCTGCGTTTGGTAACGATTTTGTTCTTGGAAGTAGATTCTGATAAGAAATAATTCTTTTTTATTTTGTTCTTAGAACAAATTCTAAGTATTTTAAGCCATTTAGTAACTAATCAAAATTTCTGATTTTGGAATAGAATTGCGTTTGGTACCGTGCTCATTAATTCTGTTCCAAATCAATTTCTTTTTAATTTTTAAATAATTTTTACACTTTTTTCCTTTTTTTTTTTTTCTTCTTATTCTTCTTCTTCTTTAGGCCGGTGACCTCACCGGAGCATCGCCAGCCCTCGGCGAGGCTGGCCCTCATCGGCCGAGCCTCATCGGCAGCTAGGCGAGCCTTGCCCAGTCCGCGCCCAGCCTCGCCGAGGCTCGGCCTCGCCGGGCTGGGCGAGGCTTGCTTGGCCACCGGCGGGGTTGGGCGAGGCCCGCCTGGCCACCGGCAATGCTAGGCTTGCCTCCGGCGAGCTTGTTGGATTGGTTGCCGGCGACTGGCGGACGGTGGTGGCGGATGGCGGTGGACGGTGGCGAACGGCGGTGACGGGAAATGGTGGACAATGGCGAACGGCAATAGAGGAGGGGAGGGAAGGGTTTCACTTTTTTTATTATTTCTTTTGTTCCCGGAACAAGAATCAATTTTTTTTTTTGATTCTACTCCAAATCTGTTCTCAGGAACAAAAATTTTACCAAACGCGATTATGTTCCCAAACTAATCCCGGGAACAAAAAATTAGAATCAGCCACTATTTGGATAGTTACCAAACAATGCCTAAGTCTCCGACACAACAACACTGGATCTCTAGTTACGTAGGAAGTAAGGTATCTCCCATACTTCACTTGATTTATAGTCGGCCCTAATAAATTAGAGGCAACTCTTCATGTATAATTCTCATATGATTAATCGAATTAAAATGGAAATTCAATGTTGCGTGAGTTAAGGATATGGGAGTATTCACGCTGATTGAGGACCGTTGGTCCCCAACTCGATATTACTTCTAAACCCGTCATCTTTATCTCCCAATCTGGTGTTGAATATTATGTCCACATATGCTAGCCGAGTATGTGTGTCCTTGTAAGCAGATAAAAGAGACGAAATAAACAAATGCTTGTCCCTCCATAACAACCTAAGAGATCTTTTTATATATATTCCCCTCTTTTGCACTATATGTCTTTTCTTCACGGACACATTCCTCTCTTGGCTTCTCATAAATTCAAAGTCCATCTTGACCGAATCCTTCCATCTTTTGTTGCCAATTCATGTACACCAAATTTCACTTAATTTTGCATGCAAATATATCTAAGCCTTATCTCGAAGGTCGAAGTATATTCATCCAGATTCATTCATCTTTAGTCGACCATATGGGGGGTAATCCGGCGTTCCCCGGTGTGCCCGAATGGAGATAAATTGGTAACTGCAAGCAACAACTTAGTGACCAACATTATCAATCAGGAGTGGGGTGCAGAATTGAAACTCTTCCTGAAGATGGCCAGTCATAGTGCCCACGTTTGCATGCATGACGGTCCATCATAATATCATGTGGGGTCATGTGGCTTGTATGTGATGCGTGACTTAAATAATATGTGAATATAAATTATGATCATTGTACTTTTGTTATGGGGTTGGGTTAATCCTTAATTTTTCTATGCGATAAAGAATTAAATATGGTGGCCATTTAAGTTTCAACTTCATCTATTTTATGGGCAGTTCCGAACTCCTTCCATCAAGCTGCTTTTAGTGCACCATCTTTCGATAATCGAGAGAATGTCTGAGGGCCTGAATATGTGGTTGAGTCTCGATGTGTGTCATTCAATCTTTTTTCTTTAGAGTGGAGAGTCCTTTGTTCTGTCGTATTCCCACCTTTAATAGCAAATTATAGCATGAACACCGATAGCTGATCCGTCATAGAGAAACCCACATTGACAACTAGAGGCGGTCGGATGGAGTGGACATCTATGTGAATCGAAAAGGATGGTGAAGTATGCAGAATTCTTTTTCCTCTCTACATGTCCTCTCAAGAATATTAGCGGTGTGTAGTGAGAACCGTCTGAACTGATAACTGCCTGAACTAGATTGGACCGGCTGATTCTAGGCGGTTCGCAAGAGTGCTAGTCTAGTTCCTGATTCCATGAAATTGGAAACGATGATGGGTGATCCAATTTCTGTTTCTAGGGTGGGATTCGGACCAACTGAACTACTCGAACTGGATTGATTTTTTATTCCTTTGAGAATGCTTTTTCTTGATTCTGTATCCTCCTTTTCAACCCTTTCATTTTTTTTTTAAGAAAGAAAAGAAGTACAAAGTCTTCTCTCTCTCTCTCTCTCTCTCACATCAATCCATAGTCTCCTCACATCAATTCATACATAGTCTCAGTTAGTGACCTCTATGCTATATACTAGTATCCTTTTGCAGATTCGTGTGAACTCTGTCATTTTTCTAGTCCTGCATTTCTCTTCCAGTAGCTTTGTTCTGTTTATCTCTTTCGTTGAGTAGTTCTTTATTTTCATTATCTGCTGATAATGGCACTACCAATCGACCCAGCAAGCCACTCTCCATTGTCCTCTGGACCAACCCCCAACGGAACCCCTTCGACCTCTCCGAAGGCAAGCTCTCGGTCAACAGGGTCCCGATCCTCACCGAAGTCCCTAGCAACGTCCCACTGAGTCACTAACCCACTTTTCCTTCATGCGTCGCTCCTCCATGCGCCCCTCCCTGCTCCCGCCGGGCGTCGAGAACGTCCGTGACATCGGTCTCTTCGGCAACGTCCCCATCATCTCCACCCTCCACCTCTCCCTCCGGTGGTTTGCCTCCCACCCCAACCCTCCCGTGACCATCCTTTCTGACTTCTCACCCTCGACTTGGCCAACAAGCACTGTCCATCGTTTTTGTTGGACAGTCCGGGAATCGGACCAGACCTGTCGCTCCAATCCAATTCTCGGTTCCAGAAATGGGGAAGCGGATCGGACCAGAACCGATCAGCCTAGAGAATATCCCACTCTTGATTTCTCTGCAATTTTTTTATTCCACGTGTGAAATGGGCTCTAGCCATTCTTTCTTCCCTACTTTTTTCTGGCCAAGAATTACTTGCCACTTTAAGCGTGATCTGCAGCTTTAATACTGGAAAGTTTTGGCCGGCTAATCCTCCTTGATGTCCTTGCCTTGTTCTTTGAATTAGCATGTGCTCACTCGACCGTTGATTGAAGGAATCATAACATGAAAATTCCTCGTTTGTCATCGATGTAATTGCAGTTGCCCTTTATGTAAATGCGGTAGTAACATAATGTATCTAGCACAATGGATTGCCGAACTAATTCTATGATGGCACTTGTCTTTTTCTTTTTGGTACTACTTAATTTGATTGCTTCTGCATCTCACATATTCTCTTCTTCCAGGGCAGGTATCATCTCGGATTTTCTTGGGCATTAAAATTCCACCACTTGAAGGCAAAGAAGAAATGCATCCTCCCATTGAGAAATGCAACGTCGGTGTGCATAGAAATGCAGAAGATGCAAATACTGGTGCGTCTGATCTGTTGACTGCGCCCACAAAAACTAATTCTGGTGGATCTAGTTCATTGACCGCATCGATTGGAAACTACTATGATGTTTTCTTGAACTTTAGAGGTGTAGATACTCGAAAGGGTTTCACTGATCACCTCTACAACGGGCTTCTCGATGCTGGAATTCATACTTTCAGAGACAATAATGAGATTCAGCAAGGAGAGATGATCGGCCCAGATCTTTTGACAGCCATCAAGAATAGTAAGATCCTAATCCCGATTCTCTCTGTAAATTATGGTTCAAGCAATTGGTGCTTGGATGAGCTTGTTCAAATAATGGAGTGCAAGAAAAGTGACAGCGGGCATATAGTGTTGCCGATATTCTACAAAGTGGAACCAGCTCACGTGCGACATCAAATCGGGAGTTTTGGGGATGCATTTCATAAGCGCGAGAGGCGTTTCGACCCAACAATTTTCGATAAATGGAAGCAAGCACTCGTTGAAGTTAGTTCCTTGAAAGGATGGGACGCTAATGGGTAAAATCTTTCACGAAAGCATTATGTACCTTCTTTTAATTTGTAGGGGTGTTTCCTGAATCTGATTCCTACTCGCTTCTTTTTCGTTTTTATTGGTTAGCAGCAAGATTTTTATAGTAGTAACACATGGCGATGCATAAGTTCCATAAATTATCTTTTTTCAGTTTCTTAATAAGATGATATTGACCAATCTAATATAGATTTCATTGTTATGATTACAATCGCTTGAATAATATAAGATTTTTCAAATGAATTTTTGCTCTTATATCCAAAGATTTTGTTAGATTGTGCCTTTTTTTTCCCCATGTTTATAGTGTAAGCTACATCAATCTTCATTACAAACTTTTCTATTTACAAATTTATGTGAGATTGTAATTCAACTAAGCAAGTCAAAAAAGAGATGGTTGAGGAAAAAGTATTATCTTTGTAATACGTTTGTTCAAATAATTTTTAATGCATTTTCCAATATCAAAGCGATGTTTTTTTTTTTTTTTTTTTGTCCTTCTACTTCCCAATAAAATCAATACATATAATATAGACACCAAAAGGAAAGTAAAGTACATGTTATCAACTCTTGATTCAATGGAAATTGATAAGAACATGAGTTTAGAATCAAAATTCACAACACGAGTAGAAACTTGCAAGCATGTAAAATTGGGCAAATAAGGAGAAATCCCTTAATTGTATTCAAGTAGTTCACAATAAAGCACTTTGAACGACTTTCGGGATTGGTATATAAGACTTAAATTCCTCTTGCATCAAAAGTTGCAACTTGTTTGTTAATTGGTGGCTGAACTCTCATACCATGTTGCCTAATTGAATTTTTCTTATCCAAACGCTCTAAAAAGTTTTCAAAGCCATGTCCATGTCATCCATAATATCTTCAACAACAAGAAGTTTGAAATATGATTTCAATCCATAGTATGCTAATATATGAAGGTGGACCAAAATGATTGTTAAAGTATTAGGATTTATCCCTAGACTTATTTACTATTGTGCTCTCATTAGATAAACAATATAAAATTATATTTACCATGTATTTGAACTCTTGTTACACTTGATAGGTATGAAGGAGAATTGGTAAAATTGATTGTCCGGAAAGTGTTAAGCGAGTTGAAAAAAAAGTTTGAGTTGAATATTCCTGAGAATTTGGTTGGAATTAACAGTCATGTGGAGAAGATTATAAAATTTGTAGATAAAAGTCCTTGTGACACCCTATTTGTTGGCATCCATGGAATGGGAGGTATTGGCAAGACAACTCTTGCTAAAACCATCTACAACAAGCTCTTAAATAAATTTGAGTATCATAGCTTCATTGCTGATATTAGGGAGTCATGGGAGCGCTTTGGCATTCATTGCTTACAAAATCAGTTAATCGTTGATATATTGAAGCAAGACAAGCAAGCTCGTAATAAGGATGAAGGGATTAAGATCCTCTCATTAATGCTTAAAGGTAAGAAAGTCCTCATTCTTCTTGATGATGTAGATGATTATGATCAGCTGAAAGCTTTGGCTGGAAATCATCATTGGTTTTCTTCAGGAAGTAGGATCATTATTACCACCAGAAACAAGAGTATTCTTGACAATGCTCGGGTGAACTACAACTATGAACATGAGGAATTGGATAAGGATAAATCTTTGATTCTATTTAGTAGACATGCATTTCGAAAGGACTCTCCTCCAAGTGAATTTGAAGACCTCGCTTATGATGTTGTGTCCACCACTGGAGGGCTTCCCTTATCTCTTGAGGTTCTAGGTTCATATTTGTGCGGACAACAGCCAATGCTATGGAGGGATACGATAAAAAAGTTAAGAAAAGTCCCTCATAAGAAAGTGCAAGAAAAGTTAAGGATAAGTTATGAAGCATTGGATTATAGACAAAAACATATATTTTTGGATATTGCTTGCTTTTTCATTGGGACCAGCAAAAGAATTGCATCCTACATGTGGGACGCTTGTGACTTTTTCCCAGAGGAAGGAATTGAAGTATTGAAGTTTATGTCATTAATAAAAGTTGGAGATAATCATGAGCTCAGAATGCATGATCAATTGAGAGATCTTGGTAGGGAAATTGTCCGCGAGGAAAACGAGCAGGGACCTCAATACCATAGTAGGTTATGGGACTCGAGGGAAGTCTGGGAAGTGCTTAAGGCGAATGAGGTATGCATTTCTCTCTTTTGCCCTCTCAGTCCATGTTCTAGTGTCAGATTGATATTGGTCTTGTACTTAGTGCTTGCTCTAGTGAGCAGAGAACTGTCTACTATTATTGCCCTTATGTCGTTTCATTGACATGATTAGAAAGTATGAGGTTGCTCTCTCTTATTTGAGATTTTTCTTGAACAAGCGTGCATTCAGAAGTTGCTTCCAAGTACGAGCTATTTTCAAATTTATTAGATACTTGATAGAGGTATTCTATATTGACAAAATCCTTAACTTCTAAAATTTATTCAATTACATCCTTGACACATGCAATAATTACTTTGACTATGCTACTGTAAACCATAACTTCCTTAGGATATATAAATCATAAAATTCTACTCTCTAGGTGTTGGAATTGATATAGTAGGAGCAATCATGCCCACATTTCTCATGAAATTTCAATCATTATAACGTATTTGAGAATGGATTGGATATTTATTTTATGTAATATTAAGTTAGTAATTCCTTTGACCACAATTCACATAATAAGGACTGATTCAAAACTTACCGAACATATAATTAATAGAATATGAACATAATGTATGCATATATATATGACATTAAGCGTATTTGATGCAATGACTATTGAAAAGAGAAATGTCTTATTTATTTCATATAAAAAGTTCCAAAGGTAATTACTCTAAAATTCTATTTTGTATATAATTATGTGATTGTATTGTATGTGTGAAATTAATCATAGTTTTGACTCTTAATATTCTTGATCTATCATTTGTTTGACTCGGAGTTGTTGCTCAAAAACTAGCACATATTTGCATTTTCAACGTGCAACCTATATATAATCTCAAGAGCTGATTTCTATGTTATCATAATAAAGCCAATGTTCATTAGTTATGTCTTCGTATTACGTCATAAAATAAACTGAACTAACTAAAAGAAAAATGAATATGCTGTATATTTAAGTCTAGATAACTTGGTATTGATGGCTTTACAAACTAAAAGGGTACGTCATTGGTCGTAATTATTTCAGAATTCTTGCTGGGTTCATTTTTCTTCTTCATTCATGGCACTGTCATTACTCCAAGTTAAAGCGGCTGAGACAACTGATACAAATATTCTTGTAAGTTGATTCCTACATCCGATCAATATTAGAAGTTATCGTCATGTATGTCATCGAAAACAGTCAATCTTGATATTCGTCATGTGAAGTGCAAAGCATGGACAAGGGCATTGGCACGACTTACAAAATAAACAAAAACAAAAGACATTTAAAGCATAATTAGAACACATATATAACTCATTCCTCGGACATTATTAGTGAGTGAACTGCCAAGTGAAAATAGTGCAGCCTTTTGCACCCTTGACAATAATAACACAACCTAAAATATCCTAAAAGGAAGCCCAAGCAAGCATGTGGGCTGATAATAACACCACCTTTCGAACTTCCAAGGGAAAAGCTCAGCCTTCTTCACTCGCGATACAAAATTGGCATCTATTACAAATTCTACCTATTCTCCTCTCACCTTAAATAGACACACGACACCTACATGGCTCATTGGGCTGACATGCACAAAAACAATTTTAATTATACGGCTTTTTGTTTTTTTTTATTAACAAAATGCTAAAAATTTGATAACAAAGATATTACACTAATTTTGTTGGCAAAGATTATTAAATGAAAAAGCAACGTCGTTCTTCTGTGCTGGTTGATGTGGCTCGCTGTGTACGTCAACACAGTGAGCCATGTAGGATATTAGTGGCAATTTAATGAATGTAATTTACAATAGATGTCGGTTTTTCTCCCGGCTAAAAGGTTGGGCATTGTTCCATGTCAACATGTCCCCGATACATTAGGCTTTTTTTTTTTTTTTTTTTTTGGGACATTTGAAAGATTGTGTTACTTTTGTCTCAAGTACAAATGGTTTGGCTTTTTTTTTTTGGGATTTGACCATGAGTGTTACTCAATTTTGACGACAGATAGATTTCTTCATATTTTGAGAGGGAATTTTCTCATGGAAATGACTAATCTGAGTATGTTTACTTCTCTTGGAGGTTGCTTACTTTTTTTTATAATTACTCTTCTCATGGTTTTCTTTTAGGTATAAGATATAATTCCTTCTCCACTAATTATGACATTCTCCTCTGAGTTTCCATGAAATCTTAAGAAACATTGTCAAATACAATAAGAAATTTTCTGGTTTGAATAAACTGACATGAATCTGGAAATCCATGAATTGTTGGTGCTCCTTAACTTCTTATGCATAAGTGATTTTTCTTGGTGAAAGCTTGTTGCACATTTGGTTCGCAGGAATAACTATCATGTTTTTAATTCATTAAAATTGAAGCAATTTTTCATTCCTTTGATTCAAAAAGTAGATTTGAAATGGCTATTCTCTCAAAATCAGGACTAGCTATTCGTGGGGGCCAAGGAATTACTCGCTATTTCATGTAGCCAAGAATAAGTTCAATTTTTAAAATTCCGAAAATACTATACATTTTTAATAATTAGTTATATTCAAATTAATCAAAGTTAATAAATTAGGACTGTTTATTATATTTATTATAATTGTTAGAAAAATTATACTTATTATACTTGAATAATTCAATTTCTGATCGATTTATAATATAGCCACTTGTGATCTGCAACTAAATAATAATTTATGCTAGTATGATAAGTCATAGAGAGCATAGATATAATTAATGTCATCATCTCAGTTGCTTATAATTAGAGATTAATTATTGATAATAATTCAAGTTACTATTAATAAAAAAATTACATATGATATTAAAGTAACTACTATCACAAGCTTAGTTACGTACAATTAGTCATTACTCCATGAGTATAAGTTATATTTTTATTAATTGTAAGTAACACAGCTGAGTAATATACACGAAATCTAAACACAAGAAAATACGGAAAAGAAAAGATGGACTTCATAAGGATAAATTTTTTTTTATTAAGAGAAGTTTTTTTTTTCCCAATTGTCACAATAATCACAAGAACTTTCAATTTTGTGCATTGTAATTTAATTAAATTCCATGCATTGCATGTGCGTCCTAACTAGTATAGCAACAAAACTACAATACAAGAGAAGAGGATTTATCAGTTGTGAAGTTTTACCCTATAGGTAGATCAAAGGGTAATAGTACGTTTATAATGGGTATAAGAAACTGTAAACTATTATACATGATAAAATAAAACTAGAGAACATCATAATTCTTTTAAGATCAAAGTACTTATGGCCAAATTTCAAAGTCGGAATTGACATCTTTCACTTTGTTAGCTTTTATTAATACCGTTTATCTGCCAAAAAAGGATTTGCTAGTCTCTTGAAGAGATCGATGCATAATAATAGCAATATGAACAAATGATATTAGATGACTTCAGTTGGATATAAAGAGTATTAATGGATGTTGATTCCTACTAATAGGGAACAGAAAAGATTGAGGCCATTTGTCTTAGCTGTGGTGAAACCATTGACCAAGGTGACAATATCCTTAAGGGAAAACAATTCAAGAAGTTAAGGAATTTAAGGTTCCTTGATGCAAGTGAAGCACATTTTAGTGGAGATTTTGAGAACTGCACTAAGAAGTTAAAATGGCTTCGATGGCACAATTGTCCCTTGACTTTTGAAGCAAAAGAATTTAATGTAAAGGAAGTGGTTGTACTCGAGTTGTCGAGAAGCAAGATTTCTAGCAGATGGCAGGGATGGAATTTTGTGAAGGTAAGATGGTTAAACAAGTCGTTTCTTTCTTTTTTTGTATTGATTTCTGTTGAATCAAAATTACTTTTGGCTAACCCCTCCACAATGATTACATTTTTTATCAGACGGGACAAAAGCTCAAGTTTCTCGACCTAACACATTGTCAATTTTTGGAAGGAACTTTCTTCCTTTCAGCTTTTAAGAACTTAGAGGTTCTTATCCTCAAAGGTTGTCGAAGTCTGAAACAACTTGATTCTTCAATCGGAAACATGAAGACTCTGGCACGCTTGAACTTGTCGGGATGTATTAATCTCGAGGAGTTGCCGGCAGAAGTGACTAAATTAGAAGCACTGGAGCTACTTCTCCTAAGAAATTGTGGTCACATTTCTTCCCTACCGGACAACATAGGGGCTATGCAAAATCTAGAAACTTTGGACATTTTTGGGACTGGAATAAAGAAATTACCCAATGATATTAGAAGGCTGAGAAAGCTAAAAAAATTAGAAGTTTTAAGGTGCTGGGAGCTTCAATGGCTGCCAAAGCTTCCTTCCAGCTTGACATATTTGAGTGTCACCTGTCAAAGTTTCAAAATGACTTCACTTGCCCACCTAACCGATCTCAAGCAACTACACCTTCTTAACTACAAAATTCTCAAGTGCATCGTAGAGCTTCCATCAACAATACTAGAGCTTTCAGAATGTTCCCAACGATCTCTAAACACTCCCTTCAAGTTAGATTTTTCGGAAGTCTTGTTTTGCGAATCAATGGACACACTGGATGTTTCAGAATTAAACCATCTAAAGACATTATCTGCCCAAGGTTGTTGTAATATACGTGAATTTCCCCGTCTTGACAAATTCAAATATTTGGAAAGCATGACCATCAAAGGGTCAATTGAAAGGTTTCCAAAATCCAAAGGCATGAGAAAACTAGAAATTGAGAATTGCAACAACTTAATTGAAATTCAAGGCCTCGATAGGTTAGAGTACTTGGAAGAGCTGTGCATCTCTAAGTGCACTTTAATTGAAAGGTTGGACCTTCCAAAATCAAAGGACATGAAAAAATTACGTGTTCAATATTGTGAAAGCTTAGTCGAAATTCATGACCTCGATAAGCTGCAGCTCTTGGAAGAATTATGTGTCGTCAGTGTGCTTCAATTGAAAGGTTAGACCTTCCGAAGTTTGGTGGTCTAAAGATATTAAATGTAGAAAATTGCAAACACTCAGTGAAAATTCAAGGCCTTGATAAGTTGGACTTCTTGGCAAAGATATCTATCATTGAGTGCACTTCACTTGAAAGGTTGGACCTTTCAAAACCCAAGGGTCTGAAAATATTGAATGTTCAAAATTGTCGAAACTTAGTTGAAATTCAAGGCCTCAATTGGCTGGAATTCCTAGAAGAGCTTTGTTTCGTCAAGTGTGCTTTAATTGAAAGGTTGGACCTTCCAAAATCTAAGTGCATGAAGAAATTAAGTGCTCAATTTTGCCAAAATTTAGTCGAAATTCAAGGCCTTGATGAGCTAGAGTTGTTAGAGAAGTTATCTATTGTCGGGTGCACTTCAATTGAAAGGTTGGACCTTTCAAAATCTGGGAGTTTGAAGATATTACATGTTCCATATTGCAAAAACTTAATAGAAATTGAACATCTCAATATTTTAGGGTCCGTGAAAGAGTTACTTTTCTTTGAGTGTTCTTCAATTAAAAGGCTAGACCTTCCAAAATCTGAGGATCTGAAGGTACTAGATGCTAAAAACTGCAAAAACCTAGTTGAAATTCGAGGTCTCCAATGGGTGAAGTCATTGGAAAAGCTGAATATCTCGTGCACTTCAATTGAAAAGCTGGATCTTTCAAAATCCAAGGGTCTAAAGATGTTAATTGCTCAAAATTGCAACAACTTAGTCGAAATTCTAGGTCTCGACAGGTTGGAATGTTTGACTACAGTAAATTTGAAAGGCTCGACCGTCCAAATATCCAAAAGTCTGAAGATAATTGGACAAGATAACTAGGATGGGATGAGTCAGAATAATTGAGATGATCCACATTTCCTAACAAAGGTACATAAAGTAGGGAAGCTCCCTCTCTCTCTTTTGAGATTTACTGCCCAATTTTCATTTGTGTTTCTCGTTTGCATTTTCTTTTAAGATTTGTTACCTTTTCATTAGTATATCATGGTTGACAGTCTTCTTATTTTCTTATTTGATTTCAAGGAATCCAGAGGAGATGTTCCTGGAAGTTAATGTGTGCTTTGGCAAAATATTTTTGCACATCATGCTAGTATTGGAAATAAATCAAAAAGTCTTCTAAGTGAACCATTGTCATTAGTATTCGGGTAAGATTCTTCATCCGATGCAAAAAAAAAAAAAAATGAAATAAAGATTCTCCACGTCTGACTGATTCTGCAATGCTGGAATTACTTAATAAAACCTAATGTATAAGGGCACCTGATAACATGCCAAAGGTAATTGTATAGATTGAGAAATGCAAAATAAATGACCCTAAGCGGAGGTCCTTTTGATGTGAGGTTTTAGTTTGCTCTATGTTGATTATGCAGTTCACGATTGCATGTTATAAGTTATGCTTAAGAATAAATTTACTATACAAACATTTTGAGAGGGCATCTCTCTGTATGCATACAATTCTAAGTTGGGACAAGATTTGTCTGAGCATTGTGTTCTGCACATTTTATCTCACAGAATTGTCCGCATTAGATGATCGAGGTAATCGTATGGGTCGAGAAATAGTAAATGAGAGGACAGATCCTTCCACTAGTGGCGTGGTTTTGAATAAACCAGGAAAATAGGCCAAAAGCAAAACCACTGTAAACTATCTGGATCAATGGAGAAAATTGCAACTTGAATTTTGTTGACTATGAATCCATGTTCAATTGCATTAAATTCGGGATAAACCTAAAAGTCCAAGGCAAATAACATATTAGCCCAAAGGATACTTAATGTTTGTAGAGTTAATAATGCATTATGTCATTTACCTGAACTTTTGAGTCAAGCAATCATCAAGATGGCAGACGTGAAGGAGGACGTCATTTGAAATAATCAACTGCACTGTATGTTTGGGTGATTGTATTTCAGTTTGGTATTATAATTAGCACCTGCATGGAGATCTTTTGGAGTCCTTATGCTAAGAGAATTTTTTGTGACTCAAGGTTGGATCTTCATGCTAAAGTGGAATCTATTTTTACTTCGTGAAGCTGCTGTCATGGTTGGCTTGGAATGGTTTTTTCCAATATAGGTGGAAGTCTTGGAATCAAAATTTTGCGAGGTTTAGATCTTATTACAGTTGATTTTGCTGTCAAAATGATAGAGGTTGCTGTTGATACTAAACTTGAAAATGTTCCCAGTGTGAAGAACAACGTAGCCAGAGTCCAGTGATGTGCATTTGAGATTGTGCTTTATTTGGGATTTTGAAGCTCAATTGTAACAAAGGTTCAGGTATCATGAACATGCAATTTCGGAATCCAATTGACCATTTATTTCTCAAAAACACATGCACAATATTTAGTCATGATTCTTGTTAGTAATTGTATTAGTCCTCATGTGCTCAAATTGGATCTAAGCAAGTCCTTTGAAGGTTTTATCTAGGTTCTTATTTGGACCTCAAATAACGTGGATATGAAACACTTAGGGTGTAAATGGTAGTCATTCTGTTTCAAAAATCAATTTCTGGTCAGAAGTAGATTTTTCTATTTCTCTTTCCTAGGTGAGTTTCTAAGTAAAAATACACATTTAATGACGATAGGAGAGCGGATAGAACATCGGCAGGTGAGTGGACAGCTAGTAGTGAGGGTGAGCGATGAAAACAGTTTTTATTTCTCATTTTTGTTGTAGAATAGAAAAGTAAATTTTTACTTCTCATTTATATTCTAAACCTATTTTTGGACTAAAAATTTATTCCAGAAATAAAAAAAATGAAATTATATTATCAAATGGATTTTTATTCCAAACATGTTCCAAGGATCAAAATAATAGAAAAACAGACAGAATAGTTATTATCCGCACCCTGAGAGGGTAATTATGGTAGTCCCTATGTGCTCAGATCGCCTATCGGGCTAGTGGACTCTAATTAGTTTAGCTTGCTACACTTCCTGTTCTTTCCTAGTTGACTCTAATTAGTTTAGCTTGCTGCACTTCCTGTTCTTAGGCTTTTCTTGATCAATCCTGATTTGACGAATTGCCCATGTTTTCTTTTCTTCTTTTTTTCTCCTTGAAGTGTTATCTGTCGAAATTCTATATAGCTTGCATTATGTCAAATTGGACACTAAGTGTACTAAAAGGAGGAGGTCTAAAAATCAATTCACTCATTTGGCATTGGCTAGTGATGTGCATCATTCACTCATTTGGCCTTCCAATGATCAAGAACCTTTGGTGGCACCAATGCCTCATATTATGCCTAGTAGGCCTCAAGAGAGAAGGATATCAAAGGGAGGAGAATCTAAAAATGGATTCAAACAATCAAGACGAGGCACATAAGCTACATGCCATTTGTGCTTAAGCAAGGTCACATCTCAAAAAATTGTCCCTTAGAACAAAAGAAAAATGTAAGGTTCATTCATTCTGTGTTTCTAGTCTCTATTTGTGCCATTACTTCCTGACTTTATTTTCTTAAGTGACAGGATGAAGGGATAGTCAAATAAAGAAAAGCCAACAAACTTGTCACAAAGATGCATCATAACAATGCCACCAATCAAAAGGCACTTTTACTTTCAAGTAACTGATTATGTACTTGAATGATTGTAAGTGTCAATTTAGCTTGACTACTTTCTTATTTTTAATAATGTGGAAGTGCCAACAATGTTGTGGTTAATGCTAAGAAGGTAGATAGCACTTCTCACAAATTTGTCACCGCAGTGAGATTAAAGGTACCGCTTTATGGTTGTAAATGTCTTGTCGTGTGAAGATTTGTAATTTGATTTTATTTGATTTTATGTGATTCTTTCATCCAACAGCCAAAGGAAGACATCATGACAAAGAAGCAAGAGAAGCGGGAAAAAACAGTGGACCATTTGAACGGCATTGTTAGTGTTGAATCAACAAGATCTGCAAGACACGGGAAATTTGATCGGAAGTAGCTGTATTTTTTCTTTTTTCCTTAAAAAAAAAAAAATCTTCTTTCATTACTCAAATGAGACCTCCGGTAGAAGATATCCTCAAACAAATAAGGTCCCAAAGAACTGTAGGAGGATTGGTAGTCCAACATAAAGGAAATCCTTGGCGATCTATTCCGCCACTTGTTTTCTTCACTTCCACCTTGGACTATTTGAAATTACTTAAAACGGCCATCAATCTCTTGCATTCGGTGATAATTGGGGCCACCTCCCTCTCATATTGTGATACGTAAGTACGCTTGTTACTTTCCGATAGTCTAACTCCAAAGCGAGAGAGAGAATGAAGGGCTTCTAGACTAGCACGGTTTTCAATTTGCTTGGACTTCCTTCCCGAAACCAACCACCACTCTCCCAGCTTCGTCTCCGCATACCCCTTCTCGATGGGTTTCACATCTCGAGTAAGAGTTCCTGCTACTGTGTTCGGTTTTTCCTTCTATAGTTCCATCTCTCAAAGCTCTTTTGTGCAGCCATGGTCGCTTCCGCTATGCTACTCTAACTTGGTTTTTGGTGGCGCAAGATGAAATGGTTCCAAGCCTTCTCAAATGTTCCAGAGAACCCCTACTACCAAATCTAGTGAAGGTGAGTTTGCATTTGAGTTATCTCATTGTAGAATCCTCTCCTCCATGCGACTGAGCTCCTTGCCCGTGACTCTGATATCTAATTTTGGGTGATTCCAGACCTCACGAGTCCAGTTGCATCATAGAAAAATATGCTCAACTGTTTCTTGGGTCTTTTGGCAAAGGGGGCAGATGGGATCAGGTAAGACTTTCCGTTTGAACGAGTTCTCTAAAGATGGGCTAGCATTTTGGCACACGTTCCATTATAGAGCCTCATTTTTGTGTTAATATTCATCTTCCAAATCAATTTTCATTGCTATCTAGGTGTTTGATATGAGGATGTTGGTTGTTCTGCTTGCTGCTCTGCTTGTTGCTTTGTTTCTGTTGACATTATGTGATGGTAGGCACTTTTCATTGAATTAGAGCCTGAGGTTGTGCATGTCCAAACCATCTTGTCTTTCTCCATGGTTGAGCTGATAGGAATAGCTAGGATTTCGTTTGCAGTTCTTTCGTCAAATATCCCTTTAAGTATATGTTCTTTCCACTTGAATTCCTTTTTGTTGAATAAGTCTGCCACTAGTTGGGGTTTACCCTAGGCTGCCTCACCACCAATGAGTCCAGATCTTGGCCATTTATCTTTCCTTATTCTGATTTCAGTCCCATCTCCTACCGACCATCTCATTGTGTTTGAAATGTGATCCCTTCCTGTCAAGATACTTTGCCATCCCCAAGACGAACAGGAGCCCTTTGTAGCACTCTAGAAGTTGCTATTTGGGAAATAAGGGCCTTTTGATAACCTTAACCCACAGACTTTGTGGAGCTTGAGTAAATTCATCATGCATTCTTGCCCAACATCACCATGTTGAAATTAATTAGATCTCTGAACCCCATTCCACTGCTATCTTTTCTTCTCTTTATTACATCCCATCTCTTCCAATGAAGTCCTGATTTTGATTCACTATTTTTCCACCAAAATGAGGCAGCATTCTACTCTATCACACGACAAATGGATACTGGAACTTTGAAGATCAACATAGCATATTGAGAGATAGCTTGCACTGCAGCTTTAATGGGAATCTCTTTCCCTGCTTTGGAGATGAGCTTTTCTTTTCAACCTTGAAACTTCATGTTAAATCTTGCCAAGATCCACGTGAACATTTATTTTTTGATTTTCCCCCAATCCAATGGAATTCCAAGATACTTTCCTATTTTTTCTCTTTCCGAAACTCACAGCTCCTTTGCCATATTTCGATGTAGATTTTGGGGACATTCACTACTAAAGAAAATTCTTGATTTAATTAATAGCCTGCCTTTTTTTTTTTTTTTTTTTTGGTTTGAAACGATGATGCTTTTCATTCAAGGAGGACGAAAGTTACAACCCATAGAAAGGGCGTCGATACATAGTAAAGTCATTAACTTTGGAGGAGGTGATGTAGACCAAGAAGGTGAAATTGAAATACGAGCTTGGGCTTTAGCAGCCCAATTAGCTGCAGCATTGGCCTCTCTTCGGCAATGTTGAATGCGTAGGTGGGGGAAGGAGAGACGCAATGCTGAAGCGTCTGCAACCAGCGCTCGAGTCTCCCATGGTGGCAAACGGCAATCGTTGAAGATCTCCACAAGAGTCAGACAGTCAGACTCGATGATGAGGTGAGCTTCTTCCTTTCCCTGATCTAGCAAATAAGTGAGAGTGGAAATAAGGGCTTGGATCTCACATTGTAGGGGAGAAGACGCACGAACTGTGCAGGTGAATTCGTCGATCAAAACACCAGTGTGATCCTTGAGGACACACGCGATTGCACCCATGTCAATAGCCGAGGGAAAAGCCCCATCGATGTTGGCCTTAATGCTGCCCCGGTCCGATGGAGTCCAAACTCGATTAGGGTTGAGCAGAGCATTTCCTGCTTCGGTTGATTGTGGCACCGAGCTGCTGTACAGCTTTGCTTCAGCAAGCACCAGATTTACCAGCTGGTCAAGAGTGGTCCGTTGATGCCGAAAAGTGAAATGGTTCCGTGCCTTCCATAGCTGCCAGAGGATGGAGGCAATGATCTCCTTAGAAGGTAAGCCCGATTGATTTTCAAAAACATCCTCAAGCCACGCATCTATTCGATTTCTTCTGTAAGCTAAATGATAAATTTGTACTCTAGAGTGAGACTAAATCTTCTTAGTCCATGGGAAAAATAAAAGAATATGTTCAATGGTTTCAAGTGTGTGCGTAGAATAGAACTGACATACTAGTTCCTGTATGATGTGTCTTCGGAAGAGGTTAGCTTTTGTAGGGAGAGCATTATGACATAATGACCATATAAAAACTTGAATCCTAGGGGGAGTCTTTAGATTCCAGATATGTTGCCAGAGACGGGCCGATGGCTGATAAGAGGATGAGGCTAGATTGCTGTTTTTGGGGTGGCCTGATTGTCTGAGGATGTGGTAGGCAAATTTGATTGAATATGTACCTGTTTGTGTGCCTATCCAGATGATATGGTCTGTTATAGGAGCATGACTTAACGAGATATTGATAATCTCCTCAACTATGTGCTGGTCGAAATTGTGTCGTAGAAGAGGGATATTCCAAATCTGCTCATTTGGGACTATAAAGCCAGCAACCAGTTTTAGTTCTTCTCTAGGTGCTGCTTTGCTGATGATTCCACTGGTGAGCCATTTATCCTCACGGATATTGATTTGCTGTCCATCACAAACAGACCACTGTAGCTTAGTAAGGATAGCATCTCGACCTAAGAGTAAGCTTTTCCATCCCCAAGAGGAATTAGTCCCATTCCTTACTTGCCAAAAGCTGCTAGAATGGTAATATAGGCCTTTAAAAAGTCTACCCCATAATGAGGATGGGTTTTGGAAAAGTTTCCAGGCTTGCTTCCCTAAGAGGGCTCTATTGAAGGTTAGTAAATCTCGAAAGCCGAGGCCTCCTTCTAGCTTCCTTTCTTTGAGTAGATCCGATGCCCTCCAATGTATACCAAATGTAGTATTGCTGGTCTGCCACTAGAATTTGGCAATTTTTCACTCAATAGACTGACCTATGGAAACAAGAAGTTTGAATATGGACATGACGTATTGCGGGAGTGCCTGCACTACCATTTTTAATAAAATTTCCTTTCCCCCTTTAGAAATAAAGTGCTCTTTCCAGCCTTCAAGTTTGGCATTGACACGACCCAAAATCCAAGTGAACATATCTTTCTTGGACACACCCTAATAAGATGGAATACACAAATACTTGCCTATCTTGTCTATAACAGGAACTCTTAATTCAGCTGCGAGGTTTTGTTGTAAAATAAAGGGACAGCCCCTACTACAGAATAGACCAGATTTGTTTCCGTTTATAGACTGGCCTGTGGCAACACAGTATTGTTGTAAAATATTGGCTAGATTTTGGTTTTCTAGGGCATCGTCCGCGAAAAATAAATGGGAAAGGGTAGGGCAGTACCTATTCAGTTTAATTCCTTTGAGAGTGCCAAAGTGGACAGCTTGGTGCATGAGAGTAGATAACAGTTGGCTAAAAGGATAAACAAATATGGAGATAGTGAATCCCCCTGTCTTAGACCCCTTGTAGGATGGAAGTATTGCAATGATTCGCCATTAAATTTAACGCTAAATGTTGTTGTGTTGACACATTGCATCACCCACCTGACCCATTGATCATGAAACCTTAGTCGTTTAAGATAGTCCTCTAAAAAATCTCACTCAACCCGATCATAAGCCTTCTGCATGTCTAATTTTAAAACGCCTGAAAGTGTTTCTTTCGTTTTTTGATTTTTAAATGATGCAGAACCTCCTACACAACCAAAATATTGTCTTGGATCTGTCTACCTATGACATAAGCACTCTGTTCTATTGAAATTAATCTTGGGAGCCACTGCTTTAAACGGTTTGCCAACACCTTTGAAATGATTTTGTATATGAAATTGCATAGACTAATGGGTCGATATTGTTCTAACCTTTCCGGGTGCGGAACCTTCGGGATGAGAGTAATGAGAGTTCTATTGAAGGTAGAGGGCATCACTCCTGAACTGAAAAAGTTGTTGACTAATGTGTATATGTCCTCTTGAATGATATCCCAGTGGTGATGATAGAATAACCCATTGAAACCATCAGGTCCTGGGGCTTTGTTAGCTCCAAGCTAGAAAGCAACTTGTTTAACTTCCTCCCTAGAAACAATTGCTGTTAAGCTTGTGTTCATTTATGCTGTAATGACCTGAGGGCATTGCATAAGAACAGGTGCATAATTTCGATAGCCAGTTGAGTGATAAAGATTTTGGAAATATGTTTGCGTTGTGTTCTTGAGCTGAGTAGAATCTCGGATCCAGCCAAGGTGCTCGTCTTTTAACATGCTGATGCGATTCTGTTGTTTGCGTTGAATTGTCGTTGCATGAAAGAACTTTGTGTTCTTGTCTCCCCCCCTTAGCCATTGGATCCTCGAATGCATTACCCAATATGTTTCCTCTCGCTGCCATATATTGTGAATTTCTTCTTGTAGGCTGGATACAAGTGCCTTATCATAGGTATGACTTGGTTGATTAAGATGATTTTGAATATGTTGTTGTAACAGGTAAACTTGTTGCTGACCTTTACTGAAAAGGGATTTACTCCACTTGGCGAGAGCAAAGGAAGTACGTTGAAGCTTGCTGGTCAAGGATTGAGCCCGTTGATGATGAAGCCCAAGCATTGCTAATAATCAATTGACAGGCTTTGTCTTGAAGCTAGAAAGCCTCAAAGATGAAAGTTTTCTTTCGTTTTAAAGAGTTTGGTTCAATGAGTAAAAAAAGAGGACTATGATCTGAGGCTAAAGCAAGATAAGCAAAGACTTCCGCCTCTGGGTAAGTTAATCTCCATTCAACTGTGCATAAGGCCCTGTCAAGCCTTTCTTAAATAGCTTCATCTCCATCTTTGCTGTTCACCCATGTATAAAAGCAACCCTTGCTTTCAATATCCATAAACATGCAATCATTCACAAATTCTTGAAAGGAATGTAATCTATATGGCTCCACTATCTTTTTGCCCTCCTTTTCCCAATGATATAGTATGTCATTAAAATCGCCTATACACACCCATGGAAACATATTTGAAGACTTGATTTGTTTGATATCTGCCCATACTTGTTGTCGTTAATGGTATATCGAAGGTGCATGAAGACCTTGTGAGTCTCATGGTTGTAGCACTTTGATTCTCTGTACAAATTGTGTCAATAAAGTGGCTGGTAGTATGCTCCATAGTTAAAGTCACCTCCTGGTCATCCCAAAAAATTATCAATCCTCCGGCCAAACCCATAGGATTCACCACAAAATAACTTGAAAACTTCAGCTTTCTTTTCAGATTCTAGATCACCATTTCTTGATTTTTCGTTTCCATCAAAAAAACAATGTTAGGCCTTTCATTGGCCACAAGGGCCTTTAATGCTTGAATTGTCAGGGGGTTGCCCAGCCCCTGACAATTCCAATTGATGATCTTCATTTGTCAAGTGGTGGCATTTTGGGCAAGCCACCTCGGCCCATTTCTCGACCCCTTCAGTTGTAAAGATGGGGGTTTCCATGAGATTTGATTCGTCAAGCATATCATTGACCTTAGAACTCAAGTCATAAGGGCTGTATCTTTTAGTTTTCTTCAGAGGACTCGCCTTGGATGTTGATCATGGACTCTTGAGCTTCTTGTAAATTGAGTAATCTTCAGCTGCATTGTTGATTAGAGTTAACTGGTTTGTCACAGGGGATTTATGTTTTGGGTCATCAAGTGAAGGATGCTGCTGTGTGAGGATTGGATTACAAGGCAGACGCTGGTCTATGTGAGTTTCCTCTATGGCGGGTTACGCGTTGTTAATCTGAGGTGTTGCTGTGAGTAAGAGGGGTGTCTGCTGTTGGGTTTCTGGTACAATCTCTTCTACTTCTTTTTTATTCGAATGCTGCTCATAAAAAGCAATCCATAATGGACTATGTTGTCTGACCTCTGCCCTTAACCACTGCCCATAATACAAGTTGTCTTTGCCATCCATATTTGCTGCATCATAAGGAATGTCTTGATAGTGCATGGCGTAATGGCCTAAGATGCCACAGGAATAACAATAATGTGATAGGCGTTCATACCGAAAGTCAATCCATATGTTCTTCCCCTCTAATCTAATAAGTTTGCCAGATTTCAGAGGCTCATTTAGATTAAGTTCTACTCTTGGCCTGATTGATTTAACTGGAGAACTGTCTCTACCTTCAATTTTCACCTTCTGCACTTTGCCAAGATTTCTAATTGATTTTGTAATCATATCCTCTTAACATCGTTCTAGGGGGAGGCCATAAACTTGCACCTAGAACGCGCAAGTTGTAAAGTCATAGCAGTGCAAAGGAGTATTTGGCATCCAAGGTTTCACCATCATCAGATGGTTGGCAAATAGACAAGGACTGTTATCTAAAATTCGCTGCTTTTCCTCTGCCGAATTGAATTTAAATACATAGAGCCCCGCTTCACGTGGTGAGATTACTACTTGATCATTGCGCCATACTCTTTTTAACGTGTTATGAAAAGCTTGAAAGTTGATAAAAGGGTTTGACAATATTTTACCCATTAATGTGAGTTTGCAATCTTGCAGTGTCGCCGGCTGAACTTCATCATCCCAGACTTCCACCTCCTGTTTTGGCCAGAGTCTTCCAAGTCGGTTACAGAGCGCTGCGACTCGGGCATCTTCTGACTATTGAGATTGTTCCATCAGAGCCAAACGTTAAAGGACATGCAAGCGCTAATGAAGATGGCACCTAGAAGAAGACAGTCAGTGGGACCACACAAATGCTCAGGGGAAGAAAGATTGAGGTGCGATGATGATGAAAGGGTACTTGCATGAAGAGGATTATGAACAGAAAGAAGGGAGCGGAGGGTTCAAGGTTGAAATGGCAATACAGTTTGGTGAATTCCATATGGAAGTGCGATAATCATCTGGGTAATTGCAGAAGAGAAGGAGAGGAATGAAGATGGGTTGGAAATTGAGGGTTTAGGCGAACAGGAACTACCATAACGGTAGAGAGAACTCTACATTTCGATAGACAAATTTTGACCGGAGATTAGTTTGGGAACCTAAATCTTTTTGCGTGATTGTTTCTAATAGCCTGCCTTGAAGCATAGCTATATTGGTGCAAAATTTCAGTAATACTCTAGCACTCTCATATCTTTCCATCTAGAAGAAAGATGGAGTTGCTGGCAAATAAAAGGTGAGACCATGAAGGGCAATGTCTATTGAGCTTAATTCCTAAGATTCTCCCTTCCTTCATATCCTTATTTAGCAAGGTAGATAGCACATTTGACACTATAATAAAAAGATATGGTGAGGGAGGGTGACCCCGTCGAAGCCCTCTAGACAGATAGAAAAACGGTAGAGGCCCCCGTTGAACGTAATACTCAAAGACACAATTCAACACTGTGCATTGTCCAAGATATCCATTTAGTGTTAAAGCCCACTTTTAGTAGACATCCTTTTAAAAAAAAAAAAAAATCACATTTCACCCTATCATTTGGTTTCCTCATATCAAGTTTCGAAACTGCTTGGAATTTTCTTCATTCTCTTTCTGATTCTCAACTGGTGCAACACCACCTATACTATCATGATGTTATCACCAATGCACTCTGTTTTGCTATCAGGTCATATTAAAGTGGGAGGCTTTAGGCGATTAGCCAAGACCTTCGAGATGATTTTATAGCTGAAATTGCACAAGTTAATGGGATGAAAATGATCTAGAATTTATGGGTTTAATATGTTGGGAACCAGGGCTATATATGTTTTATATAAGTGCTCATGAAAATTACCTAATGGAAAGAAGTCTAAGACCATATAAAGTACATCCTAATGAATCTCCTCCCAGTGATGTTGATAAAAAGTTCGTTCAGTCATCAGGTTCAGGGCCTTGGAGGCTCACGATTAGAACCCCGCGTCTCTAACCTCTTTCATAGCGACAGCCTGAGTCAGGGATTGATTCATTTCCTCTGATACTATTCGAGAACATTGTTCAAGAAGAGGTTGGAAGTTTTGGGCTTCCTCCGTTCTGTACAGGGACAGGAAGAACCTGCATCAACTCTTTTAACTTTCCTGTTTCTCGGCTTCAAACCCCCATTTCATTTTTCAGGCTGAAATCTTGTTTCTTTGCCTTAGTTGCATGGATTAACCAGGTGTTTCTATTCCCCCCCCCCCCCCCCAATTTCATCCAGTTAATGGGGGACCTCATTCCCCCATATATCTCCTCTTGCTGCCACCATAACATTTCCATTCATTCTTTAATCTGCTGGGCTCTTTCTCCACTGTTTTCTGTACAGGAGCTGTTGGTGATGGTTTGAAGTTCCTGCTTTAAAGTATACATCTCCCATTTGGCATTTGAAAATTTGTTCCTACTCCAATCAGCTAGGACCACTGATACTCTCTTCAGTTTATTCAGACATTCCTCTGTCCATTCTTCTTCATTGCCATGCCATTTTCACAACTTCTTTGCATTCGTCATCCTCATTCCAAAAAGCCTCATATTTAAAAACTTTGCCTTGTTTTGCTGGTTCTGATGAGAGAATCAATAAGATAAGACTATGATTCGAGCCAAGGGCCGGCGAGGCATAACCTTCTGCATTAAGGAACATTACTCTCCAATCGACATTGCATAGGACTATCTAATTTTTCCATCTATCTCATCTCCCTCTTTGTTATTAGTCCACGTGAATGTGTACCCCTTGCAATCCCCTTCCATTGGAAAACAATCATTTATGAATTTCCGAAATGCTGTTATTCTACAGTTCTCAGCCATTCTCCTCCCTTCCTTCTCCTAGTGATAACAAATTTCATTAAAGTTGCCCATACAAACCCATGGGAGATGAATACTGTTTTTTATTCTTTTGATTTCCTCCCACAGCCTTAACCTATCCTAGAATGCGTTTGAAGCATGAACAAAAGTAATACACATAATTCTCTGCTACCTCGATCTGTGGAAGTCAGATTAATAGAGTATTCTGATAATGAATCTACGACCACCGAGACCAAGTCTTTCCACATAACCACTTATCCCCCTGCTGTACCAACTAGATTCACAATATAACATTCCTAGAAATCGAGCTGTCTCATATGTTGCTGCACCACTCTCTCTATTCTGTCTCCATGAGAAATAGCAACTTGGGCCTTTCACGAGCAACCATAGCTCATAGCTTAAAATTCATCCACGCATGCACACACGGGGGTTGGGTGGTGTCTAGCCCCTGACCATTCCAACTTATGCTCGTCATTTGTCACTTGGTGGCTTATTACAGCTAGCCACCCAAGCCCATTCAGCTACTTCTTCTGTCATAAGAATGGGAGTGTCCAGGATTTTGGTTTCATCCAACCAAGAAGAGGTTGGGTTCATTGAATTAAATGGAAAAAACCTACGTTGCTTCTTGCTGGTATGAGTTTTCTGTTCTTCACCTTTCTTCTTCTTGTTTTCTTCAATACCCTGGATCATAAGGACTCGTTTTCCAGATTTCTGTCACTCCCTATTTTCTATTCAAATTATATTCAGCATTCACTTCTACTATCTCCTCCTCCCGTCCCTCCGTATCTGCCTGGGTTGCATCAATTTGAGCTTGCTCATAGGGCACTAAAGCACCTTGATTCACTGGAGTTTCAGGAACAGCCTATACCTCTTCTTCCTTTACAGTTTTTCCCTCATAAAATACCCTCCAAAATCTATTTCTGATTAGAAATTGTTCTTAGGAACAAGATGGTTATCAATTGTGGCCTCAAGGACTAGCTCCCGACTCAGAGAAACATTCTTTGGGGTCAAATTTATACCAATTCTGGTGATATTTAATGCATACTTCAAATTTAAAAGAATAATGGAATGATTGAATAATGAGCAATCCTGGAATACATAAATTAATTGAAAAAATCAATTCGGGTGAACTTGAGGATTTCAATAACTGAGCTATTGCGAAGCGGCCATGAGATTTTACTATATCACCTTCTTTTTTTTCTCCAGTATCATTCTTACATTTTTCTGTTTCCAAACGACTATATTCTCTAACTTCTTGCACCCATCACCTGCATAATTTTCATGGCTTAGTTTCTCGTAATTATATATCAACTTAAAAAGCGGATTGCTTTAGAGATTTGGGATGACGTCTTAGCCCAAACTTTGATACGAATTGATATGTTTTCACGTGATTATTGAGAGAATTCGAAAATAACATGAATTGACAATAATTTGTACATAATTTTTAGAGCATAATTAACAAAAGATAAATTATATCTTTCAATAACACACTTCACACGAGTACAAAATTTGATAAAAATAAATAAACAAATGAGCACGAATCCTCTAAGAGTCGACATGCATCAATCTGATTCAATCGGTGCTCCACTACAAGCTGCAAAAATTCAAATTTTGATGTTTTGAAAGAGAAAGGATGAGTCTGAATCGGAATCGGTTTTGGGCTTGTCATTGTCATGTTTAGACAGCTAATGAAGATTGTCCGGAGATATTTTTGTTGTTTTGTTTTGGTTTCTGATGTAGCTGAATGATATGGGATCTCTTGAACATTCCGACATTAATGTAATGGGAATGCAGGCTCGATGATGATTTCATTTGAAAGAGTCCTTTGCATTGGAAGAGGTTTCTCTTGGGGAGAAAGAGTTTGTGATCATTTTGATGGTATTGTTGTTGATGTTAGTATGATCCTACGGTCTTTTGAACTGTCATTCATTTGGCAGTTTTTATCACATCATGAATCGATTCTTGTTGATTACTGGAGGACTAGCATGGTCTTGTTTTTCCTTTGTCGAAGTGATGGACTCCCTGCTGCTTTCTTTTCTTTTGCTACTATCTCATGTGATTAAAGATGTGGCATTGCAATCATTTCACGAATCATTGGATAATGAGTCATGTGATTTATTTGGCACACACATTAATGGTTAGATATGTTGGGATTTGATAACTTTGGAAAGTCAATATTTTCTGGAATATTTTGTGTACAGCGTGGCGTGCTATAGTGTTGTTAGAATTTTAGCTTGCAATTCGGTTGTTGGTCACCGAATGCTATGTACTGTATTTGGATTTCACCCCAAGCGGCTTGATAGCATACTATGCTAGGTGGCTTTTGTTAAGTGAGAAATAGGAGACAAGGTGAATGCTGATGCAGATTCACCTAAGTTCCTTGTAAGAAGATGAAGAAGAGAATTGACTGGCTGCTCTTTTACACCTAATACGTAATATCATATATTATACATGGCTGGCCTTGTCTGATGAGTCAATTCTCAAATGAGGAATGTTAATGATGGCTAAGATGAAAGCCAGCCTTCCCATCTTTTATAGGGTGTAGATTTTCTCACTTCAGGAGTCCTTGGGAATTTAGTATTTAGGGGAAGATAAAGTGGAGACAATTGCTTTTCTTGTTTTCCTCTTTTCTACATATGACTGAGGTCTTGGCTCAAGGGTATGTCCTACTGGTTGGAGCAGTGTTTTCCCCACTTTCCTTGTGCTGGAAATGTTGCTGAACAATGTAGAATCCAGGCATCATGAGGCTGAATGATAATTATATCAAATGATCTGCTGTATTCATTTGGAGAGTAGTCTACAAATTGTCATATGCACTATCTGCAAGACATAGGAGGTTTAGGTTCTAACTCTGTGCTCATCCAAGTGACATGCTTTTTGACCTTTGCCTGATGATTCGATTCTCGAGTGAAGAATGTTAATGGTTTAGATGATAGTCAGCCTTTCCATCTTTTATAGGATGTAGATTTTCTCCCTTCAGGAGTCTTGCAAATTTTGTTTTCAAGGGAAGGTGGAGTGGGTACAATTGCTTTTCATGTTTTCCTCTTTTCAGAGATCTCCTAATGATTGGAGCAGTTTTTGCCCATTTTCCTTGTTGGAAATTTGCAGGACAATGTAGAATCCAAGTGTCATGAGACTGAACAATAAACATATCAAATGATATGTTGAATTCATTTGTAGAGTAGTTTACAGATTGACACGTGCACTAATGCATACTCTATGTAACATGCAGATGTATAGGTTTGAAGTTTTCTGCTCATTCGAGTGACAAGCTTTCTCACCTTTACCCTAGATCCTAGTTCTCATGCAATGTAGCAAATTAAGAACTTCGAGAAATATCTGCTAGAATGGTTGGCTTTTAGACATATTTAAGATAAATGCATAATGTGGATACTGTAGTTTGGGTTTCAAAGTAGAAGTCTGGAATCTCTATGCTCGTGCTTTGCCTTTTTTTTTTTTTCCTTTTTTTTTTTTTTAATGTGCAATGAAAGGAGATTTAATCAAGATGGTAGACCATGGCACAAAAGAGAGGCTGGTTTATATAGGCTAGTGTACATGAAATGGAACAAAATTCCCATTACTGATGATTGCTGTCGGAAGAGGATTACTGAAGTAGCATTTGCAATGATTGGAGATAGATCATTGCATTGTTTTAAAGCAACAGTCTGCCATGGCAATGGATGGCGGAATTCAATTGTTTTGTGACACACAAATAAAGTGGTTGCTTCCTAGTGTAGGCAAAATTTTTTGGATGTGAGCTATGATTCTGTTTAGTGGGGCTTCGACTATAATTCTAGGCTTAAAAAGAAACATTCTTCCTCTCATTCTCTCCATGCCTCCCTCCAACTAACCCACAAGCTTGATTCCTGCACATGGAAGAAGCATATGCTCATAGAGCATGAAATAGGAAATGTTGGACTAGAGTGATAAAGACGATTTGATTTGTGTTGACTCTTGCATAACATGTGGAATAAATGAAAAGGTTGGTCAATTAACCTGGATAAATACCTTCTTCATGAAGGTTCTTACTTAAGGACATGTATGTCTGTCCTCAGCAGATGTACATTATGGAGTCAATTAGTCAACTTGGAGGTATTTGTTTTGTTGGAAGAGCGTTTTGACAGGAAAAGTCTCGTGAGTCAACACAGTGGAATGTCTGAGGCTTGAGTTATTAGTAGTTTTCAAAGGAAGCTTCTAGCAGAATTGCGGAAGGAGGTAGTAAATCCTTGATGGACAAGGTTTGCTTTTGCAATCTTTCGCCATATTATGTTGTCTTACTTCGTTTTAAAGCAATTGATTTGTGTGATTTTGTTGGCTTTTGTTGGAGAAATCTTCTTGAAGTGTTTTGAAGCTAACAAAACGTTTCCATCAGTCTAGTCTGAAGGTTTGCAGACTCAGCTACTTAAAGTCTAAAGACCTCCGGATAGCCAAACTCAAGACTCAAAGTTTATCCTTATTGACAGTCTCTAATCCGTTGAAAAAAGGTTATCCAGAACTGGATGTTTCGTTAAGGATTCAACCTTATCAACTGGAGAAGATCTCGTGGCTGGAAAAGACTTAACAGAATCCTTTAATTGATCGAGATTGATTCGATGATTGAAGATTCGATAATTGCCTAAATATTCTTGGAAGGTTCTACTTATGGAAACCGAGATCCTGATTGTATGGGCGAACATGATTGATGGGCTATCGACACGTTCCTTTAATAGCTTGAACAATCTTCCTAATTGATTCCGTCCAACGGGTAGATTGGAGGAATTCCTTTGGTAAGTGCCAACGCGTATGATGGCATAAAGGAGTATATAAGGAAGACGTTCTAAGTTGTTCGAGGTGTGCGCGATAGAAGGATTTCAAAGTCTGAAGCTCCTTGTTGTTTAGACAATTACTATGAGCGATAAACATTGTATTCAAAAGAGAGTCTATATTTGTGAGAAACCTTGAGGAGGTGTGGTAGAACATCTACACTGTGGAATCAAGGAAAAGCTATGCTGTAATTACTCTTTTGATCATAGTGAAATCCAACCGGTGGGCTGTCAGTGCGGAAGAGTGGACGTAGGCTTGGAATAAGCCGAACCACTATAAACCCTGTGTTCAATTCTCTCTTCCTTACTCTCTTTACTTTGATCGTACTTCATTTTCGTTAATCAATAGTGAACTTCCTTTCTATCGTTTGCCAAGAATTGCTTCCGTATTTCGACAAATTGTTTGTGCACCTATTCACCCCCCTCTAGGTGCTTATACTAGCTATCTCAATTGGTATCAGAGCTCGTGTACTCACTTTGTTTGAAGTGTTTTACTTCAGAGTAAAAGATCCATGGCTAGTATGTTGGCTCCAGGGTTGGTAGAAGGGCAAAGCAACACCAGACCGCCTTACTTTGATGGAAGGGACTACAACATATGGAAGAACAAAATGAAGGCATTCTTAAGATCAAAGGATCCTCTGGAATGGGACGTTGTAGAAAAAGGAATCATTCCTAAAGCTGCATCTGTCTCAGAAAGAAGAAAGGACACTGTTGAGTCCAGCGAATTGAGTCAGGAAGAGATAATCAAGAGACAAGCTCTTGATGCAAAAGCAATTTATTCTTTATATTGTGCTTTATCACTTACTGAATATAATAGAATATCTTCTTGTGATACAACCAAAGAAGTCTGGGATAGATTACACATTACCTATGAAGGAATCGATCGAGTGAAAGAAACTAGAATCAACATTCTTCTCGGTCAATACGAAGCCTTCATAATGAAACCAGGAGAATCTATAATTGACATGTTTAGTCGTTTTACAGAAATCGTGAATGGTCTTGAAAATCAAGGTCAACCAATTTCTGATCCCATGAAAGTAAACAAGCTATTGCGTGGACTCTCCAAGGATTGGAATCATATAAAGACCTCAATCAGAGAGACCCAAAGAATCATGCCACTGTCTGTTGATGAGTTGGTTGGAACCCTTCAGTCTTATGAAGTGGAACGAATCAATGAAGACGAAGATCCTAAAGGTAAGAAATCTATTGCATTAAAATCTAATGATGATTCTGATGTAACAGATTCCGAAGACGACATGGATGATGAAGAACTTGCTCTCATGATAAGAAGATTCAGAAAGCTGAATAGAAAAGGAAGAAGATTCAATTCAAGGAAACAAAGTTTTCAAAAGTAATAGACCAAGTCTGTTGAAGATGATGAATCAAACAAAGATGTAGTCTGCTTTGAATGCAAGAAAAAGGGACACATCAGATCCAACTGTCCTCTTCTGAGAAAGAAGAAAGGAAAAACTGAAAAATATCGAAAAGCTCTCAAAGCTGAAATCTGGAGTGATACGGAGTGTGAAGATAGTGATGATGATTATGCCAACATATGTCTAATGGCACAATCAGACTCAGAATCAAACTCCGAGACTGATTTAGATTCGGAAAGTGAATTTGAGGTAAGTAATTTCAAAATCCCTATTAAAGTTTCAAAATACATTGATGAATTATGTTTTAGTCTTAAGACTTCTCTTAAAAGAATTTCCAAACTCAAAAAGGAAAATTCTGTTTTAAAACAATAAGAGAATGTTTTGGAAGAAAAAGTGAAATGCTTAGACAGAATGTTTTTCTCTCGAGAAAGTAAAGATAATCTTTTAAAAGAAAATGCATTTTTGAAAAATGATATTTCAAATATTTCCAAAAGATTTTCTCTAGGATATGAAAACTGGAGAAAATACTTTCGTTCAAAGACCGTATTTCAATAAATCTGGTTTAGGAATGACTACTAAAACCATTTCTTTAATTGATTTTCCTAAAGTAAAAGAAAGAATTAAATAAAGACCCACAAGAAATGCTTACAAAAATCATTTTGAAAGGAACTTTGTAAAACCAATAGGTCGCAATGCTCTTAGATGTTCAAAATGCAATAGTGCAGATCATTTTGAGAAAGATTGTCCTGTGGTTTGGAGACCTGTCAATAAAGTCTGGGCAAAAACCGTATATCAGACTAACTCAAAAGGACCCAAGAAAATATGGATACCAAAGAAAGCTTGAGTTTCTTTTTAAATGCAGGTCACTATCAAGAAAAAGGTGAAATAGTATCTGGATAGTGGATGCTCGAGACACATGACAGGAGACTCAAATTGTTTCATAAAGTTTGCCCAAGTGAATGGTGGAAAAGTCTCATTTGGAGGAAACAGCAAAGGAAAAATAGTGGGATTTGGAACTGTAAAAATTGGGAACCTCACAATAAGCAATGTTTCTTTAGTTGAAGGGTTCAATTACAATCTGCTCAGTATTAGTCAGCTGTGTGATGTCGGTTTTAAAATCAACTTTCAAGAGGGTATTTGTTCAGGAACCAGTAAAGACTCTACTCAGTCATTCATGGGTCGAAGACATGGAAATATCTATCTCTTGGACGTGAAACCAGATGAATCGCAATGTCTAATCTCAATCCAAGACGAAGTGAACTTATGGCACAAAAAGCTTGGGCATATCAACATGAAGCAGACAGCCAAAATCTCAGCAAAGAAGCTTGTTCGTGGTCTACCCAATTTATCATACCAAAAGTCTAATCTATGTACACCATGTATATTGGGAAAACATGTAAGAAATTCCTTTAAACCAATAAATCAAGTTTCCACTAACTGTGTACTGCAGCTCTTGCATATGGATCTCTTCGGACCAACAAGAACGTAGAGTATTGGAGGTAAAAAATATTGCCTAGTAATTGTGGATGACTACTCACGATTTACTTGGGTATATTTCTTGGCAAGTAAGTCTGAAACCTTCTCTTACTTTGAAAAATTTGCTAAGAAGATTCAAAATGAAAAATGGTATGTTATTTCAAGTATAAAAACAGATCATGGAAGTGAATTTGAAAATCAAGATTTTGCTAAATTTTGTGAAGAATCTGGTTTTCAGCATTTGTTCTCTTCTCCATATACTCCAGAGCAAAACGGAGTTGTGGAAAGGAAGAATAGATCACTTCAAGAAATGGCTAGAACTCTCTTAATTGAAAGCAATATCTCTTTACGATTTTGGGCTGAAGCAGTTTCAACATCATGTTATATTATCAATAGAGTTTTTCTAAGGCATATTCTAGAAAAAACCCCCTATGAACTATTTAAATAAAAGAAGCCCATTGTTTCATATTTTCATGTATTCGGATGTAAATGTTTCATATTGAAAAATGCAAATGATCGAGTTGGTAAGTTTGAAGAAAAGTCAGATGAAGGCATCTTCCTCGGATATTCAACCACTAGTAAAGCGTACAGAGTCTACAACAAGAAGACTCAAACTTTGGAAGAATTAATGAATTTCAAGACTCTATTCAAAATGAATCTATTCAGACTCATCTTGAAGAGACTGAATCTGCTCCAGACTCTACAAAGTCTAAATCTCAAGAAGCAGCTCAGACTTTGAAGGACCAGCAACAAGTGACTGTTGAAGATTCAAGTGAAGGAAGTGACCATCAATCTGACAAATTAACAAGCAATCGGAAACATAAGTCCAGTCATCCCAAAGATCTTATTATTGGTGACATTAATGAAGGAATCCGCACGAGATCCAAAAGGCGAGAAGAGTCTAGTGCTGTGGCACTTATTTCTAAAATAGAACCTAAGAGTATAGAAGAAGCTTTATCCGATGAAAGCTGGATTGAAGCTATGCAAGAAGAACTCGACAATTCAGAATTAATGATGTCGGGAGCTGACTCCTAAACCAAAAGGCAAATCAATTATTGGAGCTAAATGGGTTTTCGGGAACAAGATGGATGAGAAAGGAAAAGTCATAAGAAACAAGGCTAGACTCGTGGCCAAGGGATACACACAAGAAGAAGGGATCGACTATGACGAGACTTATGCACTGGTAGCAAGGTTAGAAGCAATTCGTTTATTACTTGCATTTGCTTGTCATAAAAATTTCAGGTTATTCCAAATGGACGTCAAAAGTGCTTTCCTAAATGGATTTATCCATGAGGAAGTCTATGTGGAACAACCACCAGGATTTGAAGATCCAAAGAATCCAGACTCAGTATTCAGACTCAAAAAGGCCTTGTATGGCTTAAAGCAAGCACCTCGAGCTTTGGTCTCTGGTATCCAAAAAGGGGAGACTTTACTTTTCTTGGATATTCAGACGCAGATCTTGCTGGATGCAGAGTCGATAGAAAGAGCACTTCGGGTATTTGTCAACTACTTGGAGGTAGGACAGTGTCTTGGTTTTCAAGAAAGCAAAGTACAGTAGCTGTCTCCACAGTAGAAGCAGAGTATATAGCTCTCGGAAGTTGTTGTTCGCAAATTCTGTGGATAAAATAGCAGCTAAGAGACTTTGGAATTGAAGACTCATGCACAGAGATTAATTGCGACAACACCAGAGCTATAAACCTCACCAAAAATCCAATTCTCCACTCAAGAGCAAAGTATATAGAGATTCGACATCACTTTATTAGAGACCATGTTTAAAATGGAGATGTCTCAATTCAATTTGTTGACTCAAAGAACTAACTGGCGGATATATTCACAAAGCCTTTGGAGAAAAATCAGTTTGAAACCATCTGTTCCAGACTCAACATTTTAAGGTATGAGGAGATCAAAGTCTAAAGACTTTCAGACTCAGACATACAAAACTTCAACTGTAAGTTAGTCTTGGTACGACCGTCAGACTGTAAGTTAGTCTTTCTCTCTCTCGAATATTATCTTGAAAAGGTACGATTGTGAACCGTGTTTTATTGCTATCTTTAATTGGCTTAATTATTGCATCGTTTCCTTTTCAAAAGAGAAGTTATTTTTTGAAATGACTATTTTCGCGGAAAAAAGGACGGTTATTTTGAAAAGGCATCTTTTTATTTCCTTTGTGACGGTTCGTTTATCTTTCTTTTTAACCGATTGTGCACTGTTGATTCCTCTTCACTTTACTCTAAAAAAACCCTAGAAAGCATCGATCCTCCATTCTCGTTTTCTCCCCTTGTTTAATCTTCAAAAAGTTGTCATCTTTCTTGGGAAAGTCAAGGAAGGAATCTTCCAAAAACCGTGAAAGATGTCATCTTCAAGAAAGTCTTCGAGAATCGCAAGCAAGGGACCACGGCGAATGAGTGAGGGGCCTACGCACTTCGATCTCACTGAAGAAGAAGTGTCTCCAGAACAACAACCGAGCCCACAACATTCTTAGCAGCGTCATTCTCCTCCTTCTAGTCCTCAAGGCGTTGATCATCAACAGCAAGAAGAAATCATCGAGGATGCAGATCCGGTAAGAGTTCAAAAGCCCGCTTATATTTATAAGCTATATTGTTCCTTAAAAGGAACTCGTACTCCCTTGAACTATGTCGATGATTTTCTTAAAGACAAAGGATATGGGAACGAATATATCTTTCTGTGAAAAATGGAAATTTTGGGAATTGCTCGTAAAGGGGTGGCTGAGGAAACCCTTGCGAATATCCCAAGTGATCCTCGTGATTGGGGACCAAATCCTGTAGATGGGAATGATGATGACAAGTTGTACAGTCAATTTCAACCGAGAATGGGTGTTGCGGTTGAAAGTCGAGGAAAAATGGGAGATTTGTTCAGATCGAAGGAACAAAAGGATTTGTACTCGAAATTGCTGAAGCGTGGGGTGATAAACCCTAGAAGTGTAGATTTTGACTTTTTGGATGCTGTGAATGTGAACTTGAGGGAAAAGTTCGGTTTTCTTCAACTTGAAAAGTTCTGCTCCGACACTACAGAGGCATATGTTGAATTAACCGCATATTTCTATTCAAATCTTAGCTTTTTGGATGCGAATAGATTCTCTTTCAGTGTCAAAGATCAAGACTATGTTGTGGATATAGGAATGCTGGCAGATGTGTTAGGAGTTGAAAGAAGAAGATATCAACCGATCAAAGTTTCCATTGCTCGGGCCACACTGGAACTAGTGAAGGATAGGAGAACAGAGGAGAAGATTACCTACTTAAGGATGAGTGCATTCAACATCTTGCTTCACAAGATTGTGATCAATTGCCTTCGACCAAAATCAACTTCCAAAACCGATGTTTCAAGTTCAGAGGCAAAGCTGATGTATGCCATTCTCACTGGGAAAAGGTTTTCTCTCCCTCACACTATCATGTTCCACATGTATAGAGCGATGATGAAGGACAAAGGTCAACTCCCTTACCCAAGCCTTGTTATGAAGTTATTCAGACATCTGAATATTCAGCCTCCGCAAATCTTTTGTGTTCGATCGTGCGATCATATGGTGGTAGGACTGAAGATGGTAACCAAAATGCGTCTGAAGGAACTGAACACGGAGTTGGAGAAATTCAAGGAGAAGACTCCAGTCAAAGCTCATCAAATCTCTTCTTCAAAAAGGAAAGGAAATGAGCCTTTGGTTGCTTCAAAACCAAAAAGGAGAGCTCTTATTATGGAAAATGAAGAAGATGATGACCTTACCATTTCGGCCATAGCTTTGAAGAAGCTAAGTCGTACTGTTCCAGAGTTAATGGAACATTGTGAGACAGAAGGAAAGGAAAGAGAAGGCCAAGAGGAAAGAGAAGGTCAAGAAAAAGAGAAAGAAGAAGAAGAAAGAGAAGAACAAGAGAAAGAAGCAGAAAGAGCAATTGGCAAGAAAGAAGCAGAGGCAGAACGACCTGAAGAAGAAAGAAGAGAAGAAGGAGAACCTGAGGAACACTCTTCTCCACCTGTAGGCATGGAAACAGGGGGAGATCAAGAAAAAGGAGAGAAGTCCTCATATCCTGATGCAAGTGAAGGAGTTAGTCGCTCACCTGCAGACCCAAATGATGTTTATGCCACTCAATTTCCAGAAGAAGGTCATGAAGTTTCATCGCCAAACTTGCGAAATTATTCTGATATGCCATCATCTGCAGAACATGCTGAAGCTAGTACGCAGACTGATAACTCAGCCGATTTTCGCAGAATTATGGATATTCTCTTGGAGATGCGAGGTCAAATTTATGCATTGGGATGCGAGGTTCAGAACTTGCAAACTGCGGGTCAAGTTTCTTCATGTTCATTGAATGATAAAATCCAAGCCCTCTCTGTTCAGATTTAGGCCAATGCCAAGGGTGAGGAGGTTGCACAACTGAAGGAAGACTTGAAAAGGCTGGAAGGCATCGTTCAGTCTATGGGAGATTTCCAGCTTGTCCGCGTTCCCAAGCCATCTTGACTTCATTCCATTTTCATCTCAACCTTTTTTTAATGCTGACAAAAAGGGGGAGAGATGCAAGATTTGAACAATTTGACTTTTAAATCGTGTGGTTTGTTAGACTGTGTGGTTACAGTTTGTTGGATTTTGTTGGATTGTTTTGATCTATTTGACTTTGTTTTTGTGTCTAGATGAGAACTGAACTAGACTTCGACTTGACTGCTTTTATTAACTATCATTGGTATCTTATGGATGGCTTTATCACATATTAGACTAACCTATTTTCTGTGGTTGCAGATTCTAGTGTTATTCATTTAGCCATTTATCTCTATAAGATATGCATATGTGTTTGAGAAATGTTTTGCAGGTCAAAGTTGTCCAAATTTGCAGGAAAGTTTTGTCACCATCAAAAAGGGGGAGATTGTTGGAGAAATCTTCTTGAAGTGTTTTGAAGTTAACAAAACGTTTCCATCAGTTTAGTCTGAAGGTTTGCAGACTCAGCTACTTAAAGTCTGAAGACCTCCGGATAGCCAGACTCAAGACTCAAAGTCTATCCTCATTGATAGTCTCTAATCCGTTGAAGAAAGGTTATCCAGAACTGGATGTTTCGTTAAAGATTCAACCTTATCAACTGGAGAAGATCTTGTGGCTGGAAAAGACTTAACGGAATCCTTTGATTGATCGAGATTGATTCGATGATTGAAGATTCGATAATTGCCTAAATATTCTTGGAAGGTTCTACTTATGGAAACCGAGATCCTGATTGTATGGGCGAACATGATTGATGGGCTATCGACACGTTCCTTTAATAGCTCGAACAATCTTCCTAATTGATTCCGTCCAACGGGTAGATTGGAGAAATTCCTTTGGTAAGTGCCAACGGGTATGATGGCATAAAGGAGTATATAAGGAAGACGTTCTAAGTTGTTCGAGGTGTGCGCGATAGAAGAATTTCAAAGTCTGAAGCTCCTTGTTGTTTAGACAATTACTTTGAGCAATAAACATTGTATTTAAAAGAGAGTCTATATTTGTGAGAAACCTTGAGGAGGTGTGGTAGAACATCTACACTGTGGAATCAAGGAAAAACTGTGCTGTAATTACTCTTTTGATCATAGTGAAATCCAGCCGGTGGGCTGTCAGTGCGGAAGAGTGGACGTAGGCTTGGAATAAGCCGAACTACTATAAACCCTGTGTTCAATTCTCTCTTCCTTACTCTCTTTACTTTGATCGTACTTCATTTTCGTTAATAAATAGTGAACTTCCTTTCTATCGTTTGTCAAGAATTGCTTCCGTATTTCGACAAATTGTTTGTGCACCTATTCACCCCCCTTTAGGTGCTTATACTAGCTATCTCAGCTTTCACCGGAGATTGGCTCATTCATGGTCGTGTCAGGTATAGTTTGTTCCAGACTATAAGGAATTAAGTGATCACAATTCCTTATTATCCATGGCGGGATGCCCTGGTGTTCATCAATCCTTCACTTATGTTATTAAATGGGAATCTTTTAGATCTACTTGTTTTGATGATTCCTTCGATTGGAGCTCTGCTGATTGGAGCTGTTCCACATTAATTGGACGGTCTTATTGCCAATGTCAAATGGTCTTGAGCCTTGTGGAAGAAATCAATGTTGCAGAGTCTCCTTGCTTGACTGGCCAAGTAAAATTCTTAGGAGGCTATGGAATGTTGATAAGTTTGCTCATCTATGTAGGTACTTCTCATCGCTAGCCTAGGTAGCTGGTAGTCTTAGTAGAGTCAAACTAAGGGATAAGTACACTAATGGTGCCATAAGTTGTGTACGGCGCTCACTTTGGTGTCAAAAGTTTCCGTCGAATCACTTAAGTGCCAAAAAATTTAAAAAACGCTCACTTTGGTGCCGCCGCCGATCTGAACTGCCGGAAATTCAACGTGGCATTTTTTATATTAATTTCTTATACTAACGTGGCTTGCTGGAGAGTCTAGTCAACGTGTAAACCACCAAACGACGTCGTTTGGCGTTTTAAACCCCAAGTCGAAACCCTAAATCCCCAAATCGAGAGAGAGAGAGAGAGAGAGAGAGAGAGAGAGAGAGAGAGAGAGAGAGAGAGAGAGAGGCCATGGCGGCGGCGTTGTCTTCTTCCCTAAAGAACAACACCACCAGAGAGAGAGAGAAGCCATGGTGGCATCGTCTTCTTCTCCAAAGAACAAAACCAGCAGAGAGAGAGAAGCCATGGCAATGTCGTCTTCTTCCCTGAAGAACAACACCAACAGAGAGAGAGAAGCCATGGCGGCGGCATCTTCTTCCCGAAGAACAACACTAGCACTAGCCACTCTTTGAACAAAGCCTAATCCACCATCTCCATCTGCGCCCTCCTTTTCCCTCGCACTCCTCGTCTTCTCTCTCTCTCTCTCTACACCTTCAATCCCTATTCTTCCTCCTCCTCCTCTGCCCTCGCCTCCTATTTTCCCATCACTTCTTGGCCGAGTGATGGTGGCCGAGCACGGTGGTCGAGCGATGGTGGCCGAGCACGGTGGCCGAGCGACGGTGGCCGAGCATGGTGGCCGAGTGACGGTGGCCGAGCACGATGGCAAAGCGACGGTGGCCGAGCAAGCTAGGTCGGCGAGGATGAACAAAAAAAAAACCCTAATTTCAATCACAAATGAGCTATACGGCGTCGTTTTTCCTAAGCTATCCACATAGGATGGCAAAACGACGTCGTTTTCTTAAGTAGGACAGAAAACGACGTCATTTAAAGGGTTTATCGAATTTTTTTTTTAAAATATAAAGCCACATAATCATTTTGGCCGGAATTTCTTGCCGGTGGCACTAAAGTGATCTTTTTTTTCTCCGATTTGACACTTAAGTGATCCAACGGAAACTTTTGGCACCAAAGTGAGCGCCGTACAAAACTTATGGCACCATTAGTGTACTTATCCTGTCAAACTAAAATGGATGAACTAGTTATTGAACAACCAAGGTTTCATCAGTTTGATGTGGGAACCTTCAACATGTTTTATATGAAGAAGTCCGACAGACAATGAGCTGGCAGTCCTTTAGCAGATGGATGTGGAACAGATGCCTGTTGAAAAAGCTGAAGAAGATGCTAATGCTACTAGGGTGCTAGATAGAGGGTACTTGCAGTACAGGTGATGTCTTGGCTCATTCTTGAGCAATATCGGTTCCAGGTTAATTCCTGTTGACTTTCAATTGATATCAAAGTTGCTGTTGCTGCAGATGTCCTCATTACCGTTGAAGGTGCTGCATTACAGCCCCCTGTTGCAGCAAGATCTTTAATTGCCATCACTGTTGTAATGATGTGAAGGTGATCCCTTCTGCCTTTCGTAGACTTAAGAATGCTTAATAATTTCCTTTGTCATGACATGAAGAAGGCATTAGATATATATATCTAGGAGATCCTTTAGAGCAAGCTTAGTTGATAGATTGCAAAAAGTTTTACTTGCCATACATTAGAGAAAAATCATCAACCGAATGGAGGCATTGCTTCAGCTGCCTGTAGATTTTGGGCACTAGCGTCATGAGTTATCTTCATATGAGATTGCATTCTGACCTTATGATAACTTTGAAATGTGCGCGCTTATATTGCGACGTGCAGTTTTCCATTTTTATGTGATGAATATGTGCAGAATGTTGCCATTGATATTCTCTAGCTAATTGCATCAGACTTCCTTTGTATCATAAATGAAAGTCACCATGTGGATTGAGTTCGGATAAGTACTCCACAGTTCGGTTAATATGATGAATGCGATTCTTCAATCTTTTACCCACAGATGTGCCTTCCATAACTTGACATATTGTTCTCATATGCCCTGGATAATATCAATGTAAACAAAATGCATAAAAATGCTGAACAATGGGCAATCACGCTAGAAAGGAAATTTCTTATTTGCATTATACAGATTGTCATTAGTGTTAGGTGTCATATCCTGCAGCAGGAGACAATATGATTACATGGACCTCACGTCTTACTTTTTTTTTTCCTGTAGACATTCAAGCGGTATTGTTAAATTATGTCTCGAGTTTGAGTCAATTATGGAATCCAACCAGATTGAATAAATATCCAAGTTTGATAGCACAACAAAATTGAAGAGTTGGACTCACCTTTGTCGAAGGTTGGACAAATGAGAGGAAAGAAGTTCCCTACCATTGCAAGACAAAAGGGGTTCCTCGTTGTGTGAATGGCCGCCAGTGGCTTCTTTCTTTGAGAAGCGTGGAGTGGGTTCCTTCAGCAAAGTGTAGCTGCACAAGAAGAGAGTACAATGGCCGCACCGTGATTTCCTCGGGAATGCCACACGAAGAACGAAAGGAACAATCAGAGAGTCGGGCGCTTGTTGCTTGGCCGTGAACGGGGCTATACACATCATGGATTTATGTTGTGAGTATTTTTGTGAACACTTTAAATTTAGTTCCCGATAGCTTGTGCGATAATATGTTACCACCAATATCATTGCAATGGATGTGGCATTTGCTAGTGTGGCCACCGTTGGAAGTAAGACTCAACAGTGTCAAAGCAATTATCCATGCGAATGATGGGGTTGTTAGTATTTGTAAGAAGATAAGAAACACTCATAAACACTTGGCACAAGGTGATTGGTCAAAGCAATTAAGCATGTGATTAATGAGAGTTCTTTGCAGCCTTAGTGCACAACATTCACTCTTGAGTGGGTTCAGTAATTGGGGTGTGTGGAGATGCTCACTAGCTCTCGTGGCCAGCTTTGCCAAGAAAATTCATGCTCCGACGGCCCTCATGCCTGAAATCCTAGCAGTGAGAGAAGCCTTGGCGCTCCCGTTGAAGATAGGGTGGAATTGATCTGTGGATGAAAAGTGGTGATCTGCAAGTGAGGATGGAAAGTGATAGCTTATCTACAACCCTCCTTATCTCGGGCCAAACCGAAAGCCCATGGGTAGTCCGGTCTGTTGTTGAGAATTGTCAGCATCTTATGGCCCAAATGCAATGAGTGTCTCCAGCCTTTTGACCCGGGGAAGCTAATCAACCTGCGAACTAGGTTTCGAAGGCCCATCAACACAGCTCATTGAACTCGAACTGGCTCGCCAACTCCCTATCCTCTTTAGTTATGTTTAGTCATCTATATTTCTAATTAGGCTAGGATTAAATATGATAGGTTAGGAAATCGTGGGATTTTATCATTTCCTATCCACCATTTGGTAATCGTAAGTATAAAATTGGATATATTCACATCATATTATATATATTAGTTAATATAAATGACGTCTCAATATAAACGAACCTAAAGTTTATAAATGAATATGGTAAAAATCTCTTGCAAATATATACTTTATTTTGATTTATTTTTTATTTTATTTTTCCTCTCTTTTTTAATTAATTTCTTTTTTATATCTTTTTTTTCCATCATTCTCTAATAAAATTTTATTAAACAAGTAAACTATACCAATATACCTAAAATACCTAAAATATGTACAAAATAAGTTTAGCTTCTCATATTTCCACACCCAACATACATAAATACACACTAATCTCCCTATGAATATATTAGAAAATTGGCATTGCATAATAAATTTGTAGAAAATTTACAAAAATTGCTCCAAACTTCGGGAAAATACATGTTTGACATAAACTTTTGACTGTTACACATTACTTCTTGAACTTTTATTTGGCTATAGCTGTTAACATTTGACTATATTCTCCATTCACATGTGCAATGTAGATGACGTTAGAGGGGCAAACTTGTTCTTCATCTAATTTTTTTCTCGAAAGAATGCCTTTTACCGTTGATTTCTATAAGAAAAATAAAAACAGTACATAAAATGAAAAAAAAAATTAGCTAAATTATCAGTACCACAAAATTTGACTATCAATAATAATATAGATAATAAAAGTTGGTAGAAAATTCATGGATATATTAATAGAACTAGTAGGTATTTGAACAAAAAGAAACGCAATTAAGTAGAAAAGAAAAATGCCACAAAGAACAAAAAATCAAATAACAAAATTTTGATGCTCATTTTGTGCTTTTAAATGGTTAATTAATGTAAGAAAATTGAGCAATAAAAATATTTTTTTAACAAAATCACCTTAGATTTTGATTCATCTTCGTCTTTTATGAGTTAAGGGCATCATATTCATTGATAAGTTCTTTCTAGATTTTTTGTAGATCAATCAATTTACATTAATTAAACCTTTATACATACATAACGCATAATCAAATTTTATCATTTGAACTTTTTGTTATTGAGGCCTTGTCCCCTTTATATTTAATTTGCGTCTCTTAACCTGAGCTATTAAAAATTATTTTTTACTTTTGTAAATCAACCCATTCATCCCTTTGTTAGGTTGCATTGTTGACCTCAATAATTGGTATTAAGGCTTTGTTTGTTTCTCGATAAATGTGGTGTTTTTGAAAATTATTTTCTAGCAAGCCATTTTCTAGGAAAATAATCATATTATCCCGTATTCAGCTGAAATTTGAAAATGAACTAGAAAATATTTTCCGCCGTTTGGTAAGAAAAATCTTTTCTTGCATGTGCTCATTCTCAATAATTTTTTTCATTATTTCATTTTTTAAATCTATTTTTTAATGTTTAATTTTTTTTCTTTTCCTTTCCTTTTTTTCTTTTTCTTTTTGCTTTTTTCTTTCTTTCTTTCTCTTCTTCTTCATCAACCTGCCAAGGTCAAAGTAGAAGAGAAAGAAAGAGAGAAAAGCAAAAAAGGAAATAGAAATTAAAAAATCAATGTAGAAAAGAAAAAAGAAAAAGAAAATATAAAATGGAATGAAAATGTGTTTGGTGAAAGAAAGTGAGGTGGAAGAAGTCATGGAAAATATTTTCTACTTTTCGAAAATGTAAATATTTTCCTCACTTTTGAATGTGTTTTTTTTTTTTTTTCCCAATAGTAGAAAATGTTTTTCTTGACTAATTCATTTTTCATGAAATGAACATCGGAAAATTTGAAAAATATTTTTCTAGAAGTTATTTTCTATGAAATGAACAGAGCCTAAATATTGTGTTGCTTGTACTTTGAAGTGTTGTTTACTTCTGACTATAAAGATCCTATTCTTTGTCGACCAACCTTAGTCCAATTTTTTATGAGGGTCAATCTACCCCCAGATCTCCATACTTTGATAGAACCAATTATGGTCAATGGAAATAGGATGGTCGTATATATCCAATCAATAGAGTTGGCAACGTGGACATTGACACCCAAATTTTTGCTAGCAAATTGAATCTGCATTTTTGTAAAGATAAGTAAAGTTAACAATTTTTTTTTTTTTAAAGGAGAGGACTAATAAGACCTCAGCCCAGATCCACAACTCGAGCTCCCCCGCCGGACAATATCGGACTTGAGCCCAGATCTCTTTAGATTTGTCCAATAGCCCATCGAATAAGGCTCAGCAACAGAAAGGAGCTGAAAAATGGAGCCCATCCCAGGTCCAAGGCCCATGCCTAGAGAAGGCCCGCCCTCTTTCCTTCCTTACTTTTATCTCTCTCTCTCTCTTCTCCCCTCTTCCCCCGAATGAAGGCACGTGCGCGCGTAGGAGGGGGAACTGAAAACAGAGAAACGTTCTCTCGGTCCTGCTTTCCCTCTGGTTCCACGGCCGCTCCATTTCCGATCAGGCGATCACCACCACTTCTGGCTCATAATTAACGTCGCTGTTCCGCCTCATCGGCCGCCACTCGGTTCCCTCCTGCTGTTACAATTCCAGCACTGTCCAATCGTGTTTCCGACCGTGCTCTGTTCTGACCGTGAAGATGTTATTGTTACTGATTTGTTAGCGAGCGGTACTTGCCGTTCAAGCAACGTCTCAACTCATTTTTGAGCAATAGTAGTTCAAGCTTTGTCCTTCTCAACTTTCAGTTAATATCAAAGACGCTGCTGCTGCTGCTGCGGCAGATGTCCTCATTACCGTTGAATGTGCCGCACTAGAGCCCCCTGTTGCAACGCGATTTTTTATCGCCTTCACTGTCATGATGATGCAAAGGTGACCCCTTGTGCCCCTAGACTAAAGTGTGCTTGAGAACTTCCTTTTGTTATGACATGAAGAACGCACTAGATATCTACGAGATACTTTCGTGCAAGCTCAGTTGATAGATTGCAATTAAGTTTTTACTTGCCATCTATTAGAGGATGATCGTTAACCAAAATCTAGGCACCGCTTCAGCTGCCTCTAAATTTTGAGCGCTAGTGACATGAGTTATCTTAAGATGAGATTGCGTTCTGACCTGTTGCTAACTTTGTAGTGTGTGCTCTAATATTTTGGTATGTGCAGTTTGCCATTACTGCATGACGGATATGTGCAGAAGTTGCCATGTCATTTGAGTTCGGATGAGTAGCCCACAGCTTGGTGAATATGTAAAATATTCGATTCTTCAATCTTCAACCTGTGGACATGCTTTTCATAAGAAGACATACCGTTCTCTTATGGCCAGAAGAACATATAAATGTAAACAAAAGCAGGGCATCGACTTGCCTTGCCATCAAGTTCAGCAGATAGATGCTATCGAATTTCTAGCATGTTTATAGACCGACTAATTACTTGATGTTCCCACTTACTTACACGTTTTGTTTCAGGCTGTAAGTTCAATCTATGATAGTGCTCAAGAGGTAATTTTAAACATTTTTATCCTTCGTTACCTACTTTGATTGCACTAAAGAGCTTTCCGAAGGAGGGCAAAAAATGTGTAAGTTGTTTAAAAGATTGGCCAAAAATAAACTACAGTGCAGATGTTAATTCTCAACGTTTGGTTTCCATGTTCACAGGTGGTGTTTGCATGGGGAAGTACTTTTGTTGGACTTGTAAGTTTTTGGATGATGATGTGCGTCAAATCTTTCTCATCTCGCTGCTCAATTTCTTTCATTTGTCCTGGACAGTGGCATTGGTCGAGTCTCTGTCTATGTCAGAAGTAGTCTTTGTCCGCCCTATCCCCCTAGCAAATATTTCAAAACCCTGAGCATAAAAATGCTGGATGACGTGCAAACATGTGAAAGAAAAAAGTTCGTTAATTGCATTTTACATATTCTCAAAAGTGTTGGGTGTTGGATCCTGCAGTTGAAGACGATATGATCACATGGACATCCAAGAAGCAGAATTGCTGCAATGGATGTGGCATTTGCAGGTATGGCCATCATTAGCAGTGATATGCAATAGTGTCAAAGCGATTACAAAAACGTCATGCTTCAAGAGTATTCAAATTTTTTTCACAAATAATAACTAGATGATTAGATATAGTATGAATCTACGACAAGAACTAATAGTTTGAGGATGTTATATAAAATTCCATGATGCATCCCATTTTCCGTCAATCATCACCCTTGGAGAAGATTATTGGTTTCCTTTTAGGTATTTATATTTCAATTTATACAGAGTTCCCCGCTTCTGGATGTTGCTTTCATCATTTCTTTGTCGTTGATGATGTTGCACGTTTGATACATGTCCAAATGTATTTTCTTTCTCAGAATTGTGGGGCGAGAGAATGTGGTAAGCTTCAGTTATCCGGTGCTTAGGCCAGCATAAATAGTGATGGAAAGAACTGAAGTTAATCTTCTTCACTTATTGTCATGCTGTACAAGTTGCTGCTATTCAATCTTGCTTAAAAACAGCCATTGCACGGAAGGAGTGACGCGTCCTCCTTTTTGCTTTGAGGTAAAGCTCTATGATTGAACGGTTATTGTGCGTGCATTGCAGAGTGTATAAACTGAAGGCGGCGGAAATGGCAATGTGTAGTTTCTATTTGATTCGAGAAATGACGTGAAAGTCTTGCCTTTCTAACACAAATTCATAAGAGCACATTTGCCGGTGAGAGTTGTTTGTTGAAAGATGTTTGCTGTTCTACAGGTTTGGATCCATTGCGTGAAAACATCACCAGTTCCATGCGGCTAGGACTAAGAAATTGTGATATTTATGAATGTCCTTACTCAAGGCTGTGAAGTCGGATGTCCATCGATTGTTGTTGGGAAAATTTTCCAAAAAGTCCTCTACTTATTGCACTTTTGCCAATGCATTCCTAAATCTTTTAACTTTGCAAATTCTATTCTAAACATTTTCACTTCTTGTCAATTGAGTCCATACAACCAATTGTGGCCAGAAAATGCAATGTGGATTTCTAATGTGGACAATCTTTAATAATATTTTTATTTTTATTTTTATTTTTTCCTTTCCTTTTCTTTCTTTTCTTTTTGGCTTTCTTCTTTGCCTTTTCCAATGGTCGGCCAGCCACAAGCTACCACCGGCCACTGGCTATAGCTAGCTGGCTGGCCTCACCCACCACAAGCAAGGCCCGGTCGGGCGAGGGCTAGCCTCGACAAGGGGAGCCCTCGCCCAAGCGCAATCGGGCAAGGGTTAACTGGGTGAGGCCGATCCTTGCCCAAGCCAAGCGAGGTTGTCCTGTGCCTAGGTCAGGGCAGCTTTGTTGGGCATCGATTGGGCGATAGTGATATCGGGCAAGGCCGCCTTGACCATAGCGAAGGTCGACCTCACCAAATCTAGCGAGAGGAGAGCCCTCGCCCAGGCGAGTGTTAGCCTCGCCTAGGCTAGGTTGGCCTTACTGAGCGTCGGTCGAGCAATGGCGATGCTAGGCAAGGCTGGCCTCGGCAGGCATTGATCGAGCGATGGTGACGCTGGGTGAGGCCGACTTCCGCCTTGGCCTAGGTACAAGTCGGCCTCACCTCTAGTGGGCATTGCCGGTGGTTGGCCATTGCTTGTGGCCGGTTGGCCATCTGAAAAGGCAAAGAAGAAAGCCAAAAAAAAAAATTAAATAATAATAATAAAATAAAGAAAAAAAGGAAAAAACAGAAAAAAAATATTAAAATTCAAAAAATTATTAAAATATTATTAAAAATTGTCCATGTCAATGCTGGTGGTCCTACGTGGCACCACCAGCATTCATATCAGTATTTTTTGGGACAAAATTGATTGGATGAACTCAATTAGCAAGAAGTGAAAATGTTTAGAATTGAATTGGCAAAATGAAAATATTTAGGACTAAATTAGCAAAAGTACAATAAGTTTAGGATATTTTAGAAAGTTTCCCTATTTTTGTCGGGTCAACATTGTAATGGGCTCACACTAATCATGGACCTTATATTATGTGGTTCCTTGGTGACTTTGATGGAAAAGTTGAGACGCTTAGTTAGAATATAAGTTTGGCTTCTCATATTTCTACACCTAATTTTCTAAATCCACCCTACCCTATCACCTTGGAATAATGTTTTAGAAATTGGGCATCACATAATAAATGTACGGGAAAATTACACAAAAATTACCCTAATTTAAGGGGTAATACAAGGTTCCTTCTAAACTTTCAATTGTTACACATTACTCCACTAAACTTCCATTTTATAGTGCCATCATCCAGAGATGCGCGCCCACCCATTGGTGGGGAAGTAAAGCTCTGTTAGGCCCGGGGGTGGTGTGTGTTAAACACCTTTGGTGTTCCCCCGGCGGTTACCCTTCCATTTTTATGACCCGGAATGGGGGCTCCAATAACCGGAGCCTTTGTTTAAGGTCCTTAGGCTGGACCAAAACTTCCATTTTATAACCAAAGAACAAAGTGATGAAACCATCGATCCAAAAGACCCACTAAAATGGTTGGAACCGGCTGGAGCTGGACATGCAAAAGGAGACATCGAAGTAGTCCATAGCATTAAGTTAATTATTTATCCCTCTGATCTATTCTAAGAGCTTAGCTTAGCTACTCTCCTTATCCATACTTATGCGATATCACACGCTAATTACAATAATTAAATTCCTGAATAGCATATTTACCGGATTGTCTATGCAATGGATTATATAATCCATGTGCTAACTTGAGGGATTTGCTAAAAGATACTAACTTTTTTTTTTCCCCCGATAAGGCATTAAAACAATTTAAAATGTGATGCTAGACGTTTAAATATTTTTAAGAACGAATAGTTCGAGAGCATTCCTCGGAAAGTTTTTCTGGCTTATCATGTTTTTTTTCTTCCGTCTGTGTGTGTGTGTGTTACGAAAGGAAGACCCAATGGCAAAAATACGATGAAACTGTTGAGGGTATCAGAAGTTCCTTCTAAGATCTAGTACATGAACTCATGGTTTACACCATGACTCAAAGCACATTTAGCCGACCAATTGCATGAAGGGCGTACAAATTATTATTATTTATTATTGTTTTCATTGTTATTATATTAATGCCATGAAATGGTGCACTCTTTTAGTGAGGTCCGTTCTTGATTTCTTCTGATCATATCTCTGATTAGTGAACTAAGTATAGGTGATGTCCATGTTTGTGTCATACCACATTTAAGAGTGGCTTGAGATAAAAAAGAATAAATAGAAAGTATCAGACCTCCCTTTTATCACAGATAGCTGACAACTCATGTTATTAGCAGGTCATTGAATCTGAATTACAATATGGGTTCATCATCCATTTTCTCACCTCTAGTGATTAGCATATATTATGCATTTTTTTTTCATGACATCCGCTTGGTTTATTATGCTACCATGTCCGGACTTTGATTGAGGCGGTGAATTGCTTGTTGACTCGGTGATCTACTTAGTTTAGTAATGAAGCTGACTCACTTACAGTGTTTTGATATTAATCAAATTGAGTAGGGTAAGGTGATTGTTTGAAATCCTGCGATAAGAATATGAAGCATAAATTGAAAATTGAGTCACAAGCCAAATAGTTACAAACACGACAAGGTGTCCATATCATAAATTTGGCGAATAAGTCCACTAGAATATGAGTTCATGTGTTTAATGAATGGATCGGATGCTTTTGGTTGCTCTTTGATGCGTCCAACAATTGAATAAGAAATATAAGGCAAAGAACTGTCTAAGAAGGAAAGATATAATACAAGCCCGAACTCACAAAAGCAAACACGTGGGACCAGCAAAATGGCACAAGTAGAAAGCTATGCCTCTTTACACAATATGGTATGGACCTAAAAACTAGCGTCTGAGCCAAAACTGAAGCAAGTTATATGTGCCATTGCATCCAAGGAAGTTCCAATTTTAAAACTTATCTAAAAGCCAAAACGATTTAGAAAATTTTGGATAACTATCGATGCAAAGGGCATTTTTGAACTCAAGATGCTAAAAGCTCTTCTTGAAAGATTGCCTCTTAAAGAGATAGATTTGCAAGGGATTGATCGTCCTCCTTGTGAATATTTTTGTTAATCAATAATTTTTACAGTAATTTACCCTTTAAACGTACATAGTGATTAAGCAATTCTTGTTATTTGATCTTTTAGTTATTGATGCCTTTTTCCCATTCTAATATATTTGTATTAATTTTTCAAAATATCTTATTTAGTTATATTAAGGTGGCTATATTTATTTAATTTTGAAAACTTCTCATCATTCAATATGATTATCAATAATTATTATTTGATTATTAGTATTTTCGTTAATTTATTTCTCTTCCATTTTCTATATTTTTCGGTCTTTTAGAAAAAGGGGCTTCCTTAGAAAAAGAATGAGATAAAACTATACTTTTACCCCTTAAAATTCACAAGCATGTGCATGCTAATAACAATATAATGAAGAGTTAATTGCTTAAACAAAATAAAAGTTCAGACATTATTGTATAACAATTGAAATATCGGAGGCAAATTTGTATTACCCCAAAACTCAGAGAAGTTGCGCATAATTTACCCCCATATAGTGGAAGGGGTTGAACCATCTTTATTTACACAAGTGGGCCTTCGACTAAACTCAATTGGTGTTCATCGAAATTCCTTACCCTTCAACAGTGTCGAGCACTATCAATGCCTTGCCTTAGTTTACTGATATTCGAGACTATCCTGCGATGGCTTTGGTAAACAAATCAAGAGAACGTAAAAAGAAAAGTTTAAAGAAGGGAAAAAGAAATGAAAACTTCTCATGGTGGAGGTCATCATGCTCGCTGGCCACGATTGTACAACGTCGTAGATTTTCCACGGGAAACTTGATTTAGATCAGAGCTAACATTCTTAATTCTCCACCAAATTCTAAAATATATTTCTTTCTCTTTGTCTAGTTTCTAACAAAGTACTTTGCATCACGTATTCTTTGTTCATTACCAGGACCATAACTTCAGTTTTTGTACCACACCGACAACTGCACGTTGAAATTCCCCTTCTCCCACAAAATCTGAATTTGACTCATATACTAGTGTATTATTTTGCAAACTCTTTGGTTTCAAACGGCCAAACAGACTTGAATTTCAGCACCTACTATGTATATTTATAAACCGGCCCTCTTAGTCTTGGGTTCAAGCTTGGCATGGGGGTTCTAGCCTGATGATAGGATCTAAGTGACGAACTTTCAAGAAATTTAACTTTGAAAAGAAACTCTTCGTAGCACGGGAGAAGTCAGGGAATCTTTTGACTAAAAATCTTGCCGGCAACATAAAAGACACGCTAAAAAGCATTGGCGGGACTTATTTTTCACATTAGGATGACCCACCCATCATTGATTTATTTCATTTTCATTACAGGTGAGAAGTAACCCTCGTGGTAAAATTAACAAACGGGGAAGCTAATAAGGACTTTGTATTTAAGTCAGTGGAAAATCACCAAAAAAATCACAAAAAAATAAAAATAAATGAGGACTAATAGAGGATTTAAAGATTTACGTGATTCAATTCGAGTGTTGGCACATATATCTATGAGGAGAGCTAGTAATAAAAATTTGCTATAATTGGAGAATTGAAATTACAATCGCTCAATATGCTTGAGTGTTTCCCATATCTAAACTAAACCTGAACCCAAGGTTTTAACAATTTGGATGTAAAAAACTCAACACAAACTACACGCTTTGCCTGAGAACAAATAGGAGCTCTCTTTGAAATGGCCGAAAATTAGGGACCACATCGATTCTTGATTTCCTTTCTTTGCGGCACGGCTTTCCAGGAAGTCATTGGGCAGTCGTCAAATCCTCCATTTTGACGTAAGTGTGTGTGTGTGCCCTTTCTTTGGTTCAGCCAACCTGCAATACTTTTAAAGTCCAACTCTTTGTTTGGGTTAAACTTGCATATTGGGTCGATTTTTGCCGTGTAAAAAGGTGTCTTTTGATCAATGGAAATGCATATGCTTTTGAAGGTCTTCATTTCTTCTTTAATTCAATCTGGAAGAGACTTTGCTTGCAGCTACATAGAACCCACTCACAATGGAAAAGCATATGGCGATTATGTTCCTATTTTTCTATGCCCAGCTTCCATTATGGACAAGTCCAACGATGCAAACCAACCAAACGGATCGGCTCGCTTTAATCTACTTTAGACACAGTGTGGATGAGGATCCGCTTGGAGCTTTGAGCTCGTGGAATGACTCTTTTCATCACTGCGAGTGGCAAGGTGTGATATGTGGTGGACGGCATCTCAAAAGAGTCGTGTCCCTCAACTTGATGTCAAAAGGCTTGGGGGTTCTTCTATCGCCTCATGTCGGAAACCTTTCTTTCTTGAGAAGTCTCGTTCTACAGAATAATAGCTTTCGCGGTGAAATTCCACAAAGCATTGGCCACTTGTTTTGCCTTCGTCATCTCATCCTTAGTAACAACTCTTTCAGTGGACAAATGCCCACCAATCTTTCTCAGTGCTCAAACCTTGATATTTTAAATCTCATCGATAACAAACTTGCGGGCAGAATTCCTAATGAGCTTGGCTCTTTGTCAAAGCTTCAAGCTTTAGTTTTGGCTATAAACAGTCTTGCAGGATCTATTCCTCATTCTATTGGAAATCTCTCCCAACTTTCCAAGCTTTCACTCATGAAAAACGGGTTGCAAGGAGAGATTCCCAAGACATTGTCCAAGCTTCATGGTTTGAGTTTTGTTCAATTGGCGTATAACCAACTCACCGGTGAGATCCCTCCAGCAATCTTCAACATGTCCGACATTTTTTATTTCTGCTTCGGTAATAATCAATTGAGAGGGAGCATTCCCCCTTATATTGGCGATACTCTTCCTTCTCTCTTATATCTTGATTTGCATGAAAATTTGTTTACTGGGGTTATACCTTCGTCTTTATCAAATGCCTCTAGCCTTCAGTACATCTTCTATAACATTAACAATTTTCATGGACCGATGCTCGCAAATCTTGGAAGGCTGAAAGCTCTTAGAATAATATCCCTTACTTCTAACAAGCTACGAGATGACTTTAGTTTCATTACCCCATTGACTAACTGTTCAAGGCTAGAAGCTATTTTGTTGGCCTTCACTTTTCTTGAAGGTCAATTGCCGAATTCCATTGGCAATCTTTCCAATAGCATTAGTTTAATTTCTATGTCGTCCAACACAATGTACGGAACCATTCCTCCAGGTATTGGCAATCTCTTCAACTTGTCCTATCTTGACTTATCAAACAATTTGCTTGATGGTCATGTTCCTTCTTGTATTGGAGCACCCCATAACTTGCACGGATTGTACTTAAGTGGAAACATGCTAACGGGAGAGATTCCATCATCAATCGGCAGTTTGACTTTATTGAATTGCTTTTACCTGCCATTCAACAACTTCTATGGGGAAATACCGCAGAGTCTTGGTAACTGTAGGCAACTAATTGAGCTCGAGCATTCCAATAATAATCTGAGTGGTTCAATCCCAAGGGAGGTTCTTGGCCTTTTTACCATTTCGATTATCTTCAGCTTGGCACATAACCAGTTAAGCGGATCTCTCCCGTCTCAAGTTGGGTCCTTGATCAATCTTGGTGAATTGGATCTATCTTACAATAAGTTGATAGGACCAATTCCTAGCTCCATCGGTAAGTGCTTGGTATTGAAGCGACTCAACTTGGCAGTTAATTCCTTTCATGGCGAAATTCCTCCAACTTTAGGCAAATTACGAAGCTTACAAGAGTTGGATGTTTCCCATAACAACTTAATTGGTGAAATCCCGAGCTTTCTTGCTCAACTTATAGATCTAAAGTACTTGAATGTATCTTCAAACAAGCTTGAAGGAGAAGTCCCGAAGCAAGGAGTATTTCTCAATGCTAGTGCAGTGTCCGTCTTTGAGAATAGGAATCTCTGTGGAGGTATTGCTGAACTAAACCTTCCTTCTTGCAAATCGAATACCTCTAAACCATTATGGACCAACAAAGTTAGAGTAATTGCCATAGTGACAGCCGTCTTGTCATGCTTCATTCTGTATCTTAACCTGTTTATCTTTTGGTATCGGAGAAAGAAGTTGAAAAAGAATACCTCTTTGATTGAATTTCCATTTAAACACAAATTTTCGATGGTCTCTTATGGGGAGCTTCTTAGAGCCTCAAATGGATTCTCTGAGATCAATGTGATCGGTAAAGGGAGATATGGTACTGTCTATAAAGCAACCACACAGGAATGCGGCTTGGTGGCGATTAAAGTTCTCAACTTGGGCCATAGAGGTGCTTCGAAGAGCTTCGTCTCAAAGTGTCGAACCTTAGGGGCTATACGACACCGAAATCTTGTGAAAATCGTGAATGTTTGTTCAAGCATGGACTATCACGGCAACGATTTCAAAGCTCTATTTTATGAATACATGGCTAATGGGAGTTTAGAGAATTGGATACACCAAGGAAATGAAGAGAACTTTGAGCATGAACATGAACATGGAAAGCCAAGGCATTTGGGACTAATGAAAAGGTTAGACATTGCCATTGACATAGCTTCTGCAATCGAATATCTTCATGAGGATTGTAGCCCAAAGATTGTACATGGAGATCTGAAGCCAAGTAATGTCCTTCTAGACAACGAGATGATGGGACGAGTTGGGGATTTTGGGCTGGCAATAATTAGCTCCCCTAAGAAAACAGATGCCATGGACATTGATGATAGCAGTAACTCAGTGGTAGTGAGGGGTTCCATAGGCTATGTAAGAAAACTTTCTCATTAATTGTCTAAGTTTTATTTGTGTTCACTTTTCGATAAAATATTTATTTTCATTGTATATTGCTTGATGTACACTATTTTAGAGTATGGCATGAGGGATATGGTATCCACACAAGGCGATATGTACAGCTACGGTATTCTTTTATTGGAAATGTTAACTGGGAGGAGACCCACGGAAGAGATTTTCAAGGACCATTTAAACCTCCACAACTTTGTCAAGGTGGCTTTGCCAGACCGAGTGATGGAGATCATAGACTCGGCCATTATTAACGGAGAAAGTGAGAATGACATTGAGAGGATGAGAGGATGTGTTGCCTCCGTCCTAAGGATTGGAGTTGCATGCTCGATGGAGTTACCACAAGATCGGATGGACGTGGCTGAAGCCCTCAAGGAACTGCATAAGATTCGAGCTAGGTATGGATCAAGTAGGAGCTTGGTTGAAGGAAGTTCAGGTCCCAAACACCTAGACTAAACTTTGTCTTAGGATTAATTTTGCTCTTTGAACAAGAAAAATTCGGATGGTTCTATTCTTCATCTTGGTTGTAATCTTTTTCACTAGGCCCAATGCCGAACTCATATACTAGTCAAATGTATGTAATCCATCTCCATCTCCATTCCTCCTCCCCTCTTTATGATCTCCCTATTTTCTTCATATGAATTTTCTATTTCTAATTTTTTCTCGGACAGTCCATCTCTAATAATTTTCTTTAGATGCAAAATTTAAATATATATTTATAGATTTATAAATGTAGAAAAATATAAAGTAGAGGTGTATCTTATAAAAGGTTATAAATTATGTCAATGCCAATTAATTTTTAAATGATAATTCATATTGTGGATTAATAGGATAAGTAAAAGTAAAGTCAAATAAGATTATTAAGTTTCACCAAGGTTGATTTTAGGTGGTGGCCTTTTTCTTTTTCTTTTTTTCTATTTTTGGCACTAGGATGATGGTCATTTTAACAATATAAAATCTTAGGTTATACACTTAGATGTTAAAAATCTGAGAATTCAATTGGATAATTTAAATGAGTTGTAGAACTACAAGTGAGATTATTAATTGATGTAATACCATGAAAAATCCCAAGTTGATTAACCCGTGACAAATTTATTCAAACTAATTTTTCGACCACAAAAAACTCCAAGCTATACACTTGTAACAATCTCCGTTAGAATTTGTGTTAAATTGCTAAGTTAAATGACATGTGGCAATAGACATTTGTACCAATTTGGGATTTCAGCCTCCGTTTGTCACATGTGTATCAGTTTATGGCTTTTTGTGATAGTAATCCAATTGAATAGGAAACAACAGAGGATATATTTATCACAAATATATTAATTTGAGGTTTTTTGTGATTTGTTATAAATGTATTCTGAAATTTTTCATCATATTTAATCCTAAATTTTATTATCGCTTTTTTTATAATGCATCGACGTCTAGAAGAGCTTTTCAGTTTCTCTTCATTCTTGCACATCTCTGTCTGTCTCTTCTACCCTCACCATTGCGGTTCTTATAACTCTTGCCTTCACCTCCGAAGCATCTGCCATATTTATGCTGAGTGTCGAATTCTCCTCGCAACTTTTGCTTTTTCACCAAATTTTCCTCGGATTCTGTCGGACCAATTTCACAGTGAACAACGGTCAAGGTCCCCCAAAAAATGGTTTTATGCTGTCAGCAAATCGGTTCTGTGATAGAATAAAATTGACTATTTTGGATCAATAAGACTAAAGATACAAACTTTGTGGAGCAAAAATTGATTGGACTTTGTAAAATTCATCAATATTGGAAATCTGATATCTCATTATCTAATCCATCGTCACTATTTAGAAGATTAGGTTTGATAAAAATTTCGAGTTAGAGATTTCGAGAAAAAAGGAAAACATCGGTCCTTAGGTACCAGTCTGTTCTATAACAAGCTAGTCTAATCACCAGTTTTGAGCTCCTAGAATCCTTCACGGGCACAAAAGGGGTCTCATCTCCACTTCAAAAATCGGATCTCTCGCCAATTTGCCAGGCATGCCCTTGGAATCAAGTGGCATTTGTCTGAGGCTTTCACTGTACACTCCTATCAATTATATTATGTAGCGTTGACTGTGTCTCGAGTGAAAAAATCTTAGGTCGACCTCTAGAAACACGGCCAGTTTTAGGGGGACGAAAGGGACCGTCCTCCTCCTCGACGCTGCCCATTCCGGGATACTTCTGATGGTTTCCCACTAGGAATCTGAGACGTGAATACTTCGCGCATGGATTTACATGAGCTCAAACATTGACCCACCCACGACAATGAACCGTGTATTATTTACATCCTAAAAATATTTTCACAAAAATACAATGTAAATGAAGAGACAAATTTCCAATACGGGACGCACGACAGTTTGGCACGAAACTTCCTTGAAGCTTCGTCTCCTGTCATGCCTCGATCCTCTTGGGGACGCGCCTATCCTTGGCTTGGTCGTTTTTAAAGTGCGATATCCCAGAACTAAGCATCGCCGACCCATTGCTTTATCTACTACGCATGCAAAAGCAGTTATAAATTTTCAGACAATAAAATAATGAGATAGAAAAGCATGCCATATTTTTTATATTGAAATTCACGACCACACTTTTATTAACAGCACAACTGATAGTATATTTACAGTACTATTCACAGCATACTTGTCTCACACCTATCTACACTAAGACAGGGTTTACAAAAGGGATGGGATCTCAATCCACATCCGGGTTACACTCAAGATCCCTCTCTGGATCATTTTCTCCTTCGAAGGTCTTTCTCCCCTTCAGGTTCCTCCTCCTCAGCTTCTCCTCAGGGTTCTGAAATGGTTATTCAATAACCAATGAGACCACGTCTTAGCGAGTCCTACCCTATAAGACTCGATTAGTAAACCAATACATTACTCGGTTGCTTAAGTACAGCATGAGTCAGAGGACTTACCTTGGCCTTAGATTCCATCTGCATATTAGTATAGTTCAATAGGTACTCAAACAATCATATCACCGATCGAAGCATCGATCAAATCGACCTAGTCGATTTCATGTCAGTCGGACCATTTCTAGGTCATTCATCCCACACCAAGCAATTCCTTAGATTTAGGGTGCGTTTGGGAAAGCTTTTGGGAAAAGCCTTTAAGGAAATGCAAACGCCTTTGGTCTAAAGGGTTTTGATGAAATGCAAAGACCGTTTGGTAAACTGTAATTGAAAAGTGCCTTGAAAAGTAACTTTAAGAAAATGCTGTTTGGTAAACATATATTTGAAAATTCATTTTAGTGTGATTAATTTAAGTTTCATTTTATTTTAATTTGTTTAAAATTGACAAAAATGATTGTAATTTTTATATTTTTGTTAAGAATAATGTATTAAAGACATATTAACAAATTTATAAACCAAAGAATACATCAAGGTGGATCATTCTCAATTAAAAAGAGAGTAATTTCATTAAAATAAGCATGGTCATATATGTTCTAAGGAAAGAAATATGTTATCCTTAAATATTACATGAACATTCTTGGACAACATCCAAAGAGGCCAAAGTGACCATGAAGAACAAGACCAAATGTTGCCATCCCAAATTTTGAGTTGAAGATCTTGCCATCCAAAACTTTAGCTCCACGAGAGTCAAGACCAGTAATTGTCTCAGCTTTGTCATCGTCAGAAGTATATGAACTGCTCCCTGATTCAGCCTCCTCCAAACGCATGACACTCTGGTCATCATCTTCATTTACAGACATCAGTAAGTGACCTGAAAATAAGGTCAATGACTGGTCTCATCACTGCATAGGCAAGAAGCTCCCTGACAATGCATCTGACAAATGAGCATTGCAAATGTTCAGGCTCAAAGGTAAAAGAGATAAGTCCATCCATTACATGTTGTAAAACCCGAGCAGGAAAAAAAAAGCATGAGAATAGCAAGGAACACAAGTATGTCTATGTAAAGGAGATTACAAGAAAGCAACCTTGTGCTCAGCTTCAATGGAAAATAATGATGGGTGCAATTTATTTTCAGAAGCCAAGATACGTCTTAGTTCACCATCTAGTTGCTGAACAGTGAGGTGTTCAAACTGTTGCTTTTCAATCTTTGCCCGTGTCATGCGAAAAATCTCCAAATGTGTTCAGATGAGACCAACAATGTCCCTGCACCAGTTATTAGGTCAATGACCTTGAAAACCAGATTTTTGGAAACAATAATCATACAGAAAAAAGATGAACAATATCATGATGAGAATACCTTGTAAGAAGGTCGATAAGGTTAATGTTCCTCACGCAATCTGAAAATTCTGCAAGAACATCATTGATGATGCACACCAATTCCTCCGGGCCTTCTCTATCAAGTGTTAAACAAGAAAACCAATGATCTGTGACCCACTCGGATACTAGATGCCTGGTAAAGCTATCCATTGCATCTTCAACTACAGGAGAACCCACTTTACTTCTCCACTTCGACTATGTAACAACTTTAGGAGTTTGAACAGGTTTCTTCAGAGATGCAGTGGTGCTTGCAGGTTTTTTGCTGTTATATACTGCAGCTTTCCTTTGCATATCAAAATCCATTGAAAAATAGAGAAGGGCAATGATTAATGTTGCAGCAGCGGGCAAGTTAACCCACACAGAAGAGCTTGTCACTGGAAACAGAGATAAGATCAATGAATGTCCCATCATAAGCAAGGAGATTAGCAAATAATAGCAGAAAGAATTACATGACATAAATTTTCAACAATACCTTCAGTCTAACAAATTTTCAAATTATGAGAACACATCAAAGTTTCACACAAAATCGCAAGACCTGATTATTCCAAAACTCCACAAAGCTCCATTAGGTTTCAAATTTTGATGCACCAACAGTAGCAAGGATGAAAATGCCATCTTCGTTGAAATGGTCAGAAATGAAGGTATGAAGCAAAAGATAATTCTAGCAAGATATTTGCTAACTGTAAAAGTTACTTGAGTTTATCTTTCTTTCTAATGTTATTGGTTGAGGCCCAAGATATTGCCAAGCCTTTGCTCTCTTAATTACTATGCCAATTGGGTAGCTACACAAGTTAGGAAGTGTTTATGTCCACAGGAGTGAATTACTCACATCTCTTTCACTGACAACTTTGTTAGACAAGGATATTTGTTCTGATCTTCGTTGAGAGGTCGTACTCTGAACTCTAAAGCAATAAAGATTAAGTCTGATGCATTTCTGGTCAAAAAAAGAAAAGAATCCTTGCTCTCTTTATTCTTATTGCCACAGAGAAAAAGAGCGTCAATCTCACTCTTTAGTATGAATGACAATGCTAGCGAGTCATCCACCAATATAAAGCAAATTAATAGCTGGGGTTTTATTTCAAAGATCATTACAGATAATCAAAATGGAACTACAAAAGAGTAGAATAGTATAAGTTAGCATGAACAAAACCGAGGACAAGAAGAAGACCAAATGTTGAAGAAGCACAAGATCTTCAACTCATAATTCATATTTCTACACTAAACAAGCAAATATCCACATCTCGCCAGAAATTAACTGTAGCAAGACCAATGAACATCTCACTCGACTTAATTCAATCATCAAAACACGAAGTCCTGGATGCCCCCAAGCCTCGCTAATCAAAAGTCAAAACTCCAAAGTCAGATTAGCCCATAACAAAATAAAAACATCGAAAGACTGACAACAAAATTAAAGTTCACTAGAAAATAGAAACAGATTGGTCCACAGACAACCACAATCAACAAATGTGGAATCACGACCAACACAACCGGAGAAATCAACACCAATCAAATAAGTATTGAACATCAGTGGCAGAGATTATAGTGAAAGTGAAGACCTTGCCGATGGCATTGCGGAGGAAGCCGTCGCGATAGACCTCGCGCTTCAGCTTCAACGTCAAATGCTTCGTGAAGGTGACGTTCCATTTCTTCTAAACTTCGATGGTTGTTGAATATGGGATGATAATTTCTAGGATTACTTCGGAACCTAGGCGTCGCCAGACCCTAGGCGCAGTGCGCCGGTGTCCTGCGACCTCGGCAAGCCTTACAATAACAGATCTGGGCGACGACGCGACCATCGACCAGGCGATTAGCGGCAACCGTCGATTAGTCGATTGCAGGCGACCGGGCGAGCAATGTTCGCAAGGCGAATAAAGAGAGGCGAGAGAGCTACGTTTCGTTAGGCAACCGCACGAGTGAAGAGAGGCAAATGAAGAAGAGCGACGATCTAAAGGGTTTTTATGTTAGAATAGGGGGTAATGTGGAATTATGATTAGTGAGTGAGGGTAAGATTGGAAATTCAAAAAAATCATTAACCGGGTACTGTTGCATGCCGAGAATGCCAGAAAGCTAAGGCAGGGGAGAGGCAGCCTTGAGCTCAATGCCTTTACAAGGCATTTGGAAATGCTAGCAATTGGGAAATGTATCCCCAAAATTAAATGCCAAATGCACTTGCCTTTGCCTAAGGGCCTTTAGGCTGCGTTTGGTCGTCCGGATTTCTAAACGGGATAGGACTGGATAGGATAGGATAAGAAATCCATGGATTTCTTCATATCCCATCAACTGTTTGGTGAACTACGGATTTAAAGTCGGATATCCTCATATCATATCCAATCTATTGTTTGGTGAACTGCGGATTTAAAGTTGGATATGTTCATATCTTATCAAATCTATCGTTTGGTGAACTACGAATTTAATTTTGGATATTTTAAAAACACTAACATTAGGCAAGTACAAATTTGCATGTTTAATATTCACAAAATCATCAAAAAAAATATATCTTTTTCAAATTAACAGATTCTCATTGAATTTCATGATTACGCATCGTAATAATCTTTTACGTTCCTTTGAAATAATCTTTTGGATACCCCTTCAACGCCAAACGTTTTTAGAATAACCTCAATTTCAATATATTCACTTTCAAACATGAATTCTTTCTCTCTTACAAGTTTTTCATTTGTTTCCATTTTGTTACATGTCCAATACCAAATCATGCCTAGGTTTTTTGCCAAAGAGACAGAGAAACTATTTATGAAAATAAAAGACAGAGGCAAATAATATTATAGATAATGGTTTTCTTGGCAATGAACATAGAGATAAAGTTTCAAGCCATATCCACCTCTTTTCAAGTCATGGCTACAATCGAAAGGTCCAAAAAGATAACATTAAAGCTTATAGCTAACCCCAAAAACCCTTTAAAAAAAAAACATAAAGAAGAAAAAAAGAAAAAGTATGGAGAGAAAACATATCTCCTACAAACTCATAAATAACTCATCATCACTCATTCTCTTCTCTCATCTCTTGGAGAAGTAATTCCACAAATGCTTTCCTGTCTTCTCCTTGAAATCCCAAAAATAGATGAATATTCTCAGGATCCTTCACAATTTTTCTACATAATTTTATTCTATCCATAGTACCTAAAGACATTTGAAGAAGCTCCTCATTGATTTTTCGTTTGTCATTATCCAAATCCTTGGCATGTCCGATGCGGCTAGCGATCATCTCCATTCTCTCGTTAGCTTTTTCCAAGAATGAGCCAAAAGTTCCTGCTATCTCAACTAAGCCAGCAGCCCATTTGTCACTTGCTTTAGCCCTTTTTCTTCTTGAAGAATCAGAAACATTTTGTGCCTGAGAAGATGATAGTGGCGGTGAGTTTTGACTTACACCATTGGTTGCCACATTATCATGATTTTCATATTCCTCATGATCTACAGCCGCATGAGCTTCTGAAGGGTCTTCACTAAGATTTCCTTTGGCACGATCTTTTCCAAATATGTTTGCTAATCGATCATATTGAGGGAAGGACTTCCCTCTCAAAGAAGCAACTCCGGATAGGTCTACAAAGAAAATTATATTATTTTGTTAAAAATGAAACAATTAATAAAGAAGACAAATGAGAAGAAGTGGCACAAACCTTGCAATATTTTTGCCAACTATCCTCAGAATGAATATCGACACAATGCTTTTCATGGTCCCACCCAAAGCCACTTTGATTCCTCAAGTCATATATCTGATTATACAACTTTTTCAAGTTTTTCATTTTTGACTCTATGTGAGGATTACCCTTGATGCCAGAATGAGGAAATTTTTCTTCAAACCACTTCTCTAACATAACCATGTAACCACTCTTGAAGCCATTATCGGCTTTCATTCCTCGCGTAACTAATTCTTCAAGACCATCTAGAAGTGCATTTTCTTCATCTATTGTCCTTATACGTCGGTCTCTCTTTGTTCCCCTTCCTTGAGTTTGACTGAAATTGCTACCTTCCATTCCTAAACAAAAAACTATCTCAGCATATATGTTGATTGAATCACTCCCATATTTCTTAAAGTAACAAAAAACAGAGAAAAAGAAAAATAACTCAGCATTCAATCAGCCACGATATTCAACCCACACAACAAAATACAAGGATCTCCTTCATACGATAATATCTTGCAATTTCTACTAAATACAGGGATCTCCTTCATTACTTGAACCTTTCTTACTAGAAAGAAATTTACTTGAGATTTACCTGGAGTGAGAAGATCAATACATAATGTATGACCTATAAAGGCATAATCAATAGGGTTTTACATTTGAGTTATACTTTTACTTTTTGCTAATCAAGCCATGTTAACAACCTAACTCACTGCAATCTATCAATGATCTTGATTAATTCTCCAAAGAGTAGAACAATAAAGCATTGAATGTCATATTTTCAATATCAGTGCCAGGTTATATACATATACATTTATATATCTATTCCTAAATAAATTTATAATGGAACTCCAGCACATGCTACATGAAAAGGTCCCAAACAAAATGAGTGTGCAAAAATTATAACCAAAGAAACTTTCAGATATATGCCACCAGATTGTTATGTAGGTTCTCACACATGCAACTCCCGTAGAATGACATGATGTGACATGGCCAAGCAAACAGCAGACAGCACACATGAAGGAAGAACTCATACCTTTAATTTTCTTCTTTGGGCTTATGTTGAATCATTATGGTTTTGCTTAGAAAAGGATATAGTCTTTTGACACGTTGATGCAACACAACATGATTACGAGTGACAAAACTAGTCCTGGTAAATCTGACCTAGATGTTGTCCAGTTTCGGGACAGTCCAAGCTATAATGTCCAGGCGACGGAGGGTGTGTTAGTCGCAATTCATGACTAACTTAACTTGAAACTGCATTTAATAACATCATACTTAAAAAGCAATGTATCCATCTATGGTCCACTATCACTCCCAGGTTCTCTGCATAACAATTCGATTCTCTTTTCATGTCCGTTTCTGGCCTTTGAAGGCAACGTTTGCCGAATCCTAAGGAGCAATAGAAAACCTTGAGATTGTTTCCGATTGGAGAAAAACTGAGTCATTTAATTATAACAGAGGGGTGCCATTGTTCAAAGGAAATACAAAGCAGCAGAGCGTAACCATTTGAACCAGCTACATGTCGAAACGAACCCGTTACATAAAGCCCAGAGTGTAACCATTTGAACCAGCTACATGTCGAAACGACCTTTAAAAAAAAACCTAGTAAGTCTCTGACCAAACTGCCTTCCCGATTCTTATCTCACAGAGAGAGAGATGCAGTAGCCTTGGAAATCTGGGTATTGAAGAACAGAACCAAGAACAAACAATTCGCGTTGAAGATATCAAATATTTTGCACAAAAATAGAAAGGCCTTTATAAATCTACAGATTCAAAACTACCAAGAAGACGATCTCCAATCAACCAGCAAAAAAACCTAGAACTACAATTCTGACCTACGTAAGCTGAAACATAGATGAAACTGGAAAACAATCCACAACTACTTTAGAAATCAACGTTAGAGAGAGAATGATTATTTACCTTTGAAAATTCTTCGCTTTCGTAAAATTTCGATGAGAATCGAAGAGCTATTGAGAAGAAGGCTTCAACGTCGATACTTTGGAAACGAGAGTCGTCTGTGGGTGAACGACGGAGAAAAAAAAAAAAGCGTAGGGTTTATGTTCGGATAAAAGAAATCCTATCCGACCTTATCCCACCCCCTCAGATTTTTTTATCCGGTCTATATCCCTCCTATATCCGACCTTATCCTATCCTGCATACACAATAAAACATGGGATAGGATAAAATATATCCTATCCTGGTTTTTATCCGGTCGACCAAACGCAGCCTTAGAGGTTCAAAGGGCTTTGTAAAGCTGTTCCTAAACGCAGCCTTAGTGGCTTTACGGTCCCACCCGACCCTTTCCAGATTCAATGGCTTTATGGTCCCACCCGACCCTTTCAAGATCTAGTGGCTTTACGGTCCCACCCGACCCTTTGAGATTCGATTTAGGAATAAATCTTAAATTCACTCATAAATTACTTTAGCGCCAAATAAAGCTCAAATAAATAAATGGACTGCACCACGACAATCAGCACGAAATTTCGATCACCGGCTATCCCGGTTGAATTTCTCGAAAAATAAATAATTAAATAATTAATTTCGAAAATTAAATAAATAATTATAAAAAATCCAATTTAGGCTCGTAATGCCGAATCGAACGCCTGACGAGCCCGGAAAATTACCGAGACTTGTTCCATAAATAACATGACATGTCTACTTGCTAATGTCTATTTCTAACCACCTGACATGCATCATTAAATCTAACCAACCCTAAAGATATTAAAGAACCAAGAAAGACAGTTAGTGAAGAAACTCACTTGTAAGCGGAGACCGAATCACCGCAACGGCGACGCGACGGCGGCCGAAATCGGACTTTTGATGACACCGGCGGACTTGGACCGGGCCTTAAGCTTGGCCCAACAAATCTCAGCCCAACTGAGATTTGTTCTTGCATTGGACTGGGCTTGCTCTTGGGCTTTTCTGTTTTGAAAATGGGCTGACTTCACTGGGCTTGAAGACTTCAACTGGGCCGAAAATAGGCTGGGCCCAAAGCTGAAAATTAAAACTTGCTGGGCTTGATTGGATTGGGCTTCAAGAGGGATGGAACAAATTGAACTGGGCTGAGCAAGATGCAAACTCGAAGCTGGGCTGTTCGGTGGCTTCAGATGAGCTGCTGGGCTGATGAAGACGGGTCGAACAAGGCAGAGATGGGCCTCGACAATTTCGTGAAGGCTGAGGGCACGCCGCTAGAGAAGACTGAAGACGGAAGCTTCTCGTGGACGCTGCTTCACTGGCCAAACTCGGCTGACTCGGTGGCAGTGCACTGGAAGTCAACGATCGAGATTAATCCTGCTGAAGAATTCGCTAGATTGGAAATCCCGTAGACTGGTTTCTCAGTGGATTTGCTGGCCGAAGATGGGGGAGTGGAAACCGGCACGTGGAATGGAGGCTCGGAGGATTGTGGCTTCACTGGACGCACAAAGCGGTGAGGAGCTTCAGTCAACAAATGGCAAGCTGGGTCTTGCGGCCTTGACTGAACACGTGGGGCTTCTTCTTCCGTGGGCGTGTGGCTGCACGAAGATGCGGCAGGTAGCTTCGGTCAACAAACCGAAGCTTATTGTTGGGGAATTGACTCGTAGAGGGGAGAAGCTCGCCGCTTGAAGTATGCACGTGGATGGACTGAAGCTGGCGTGCGGTCAACAAATGGCAAGAAGCAGCTTCGGTTGACTTGGACGCGTGGAGAGAAGAAGATGCAGGCATGGAGCTGCTTCTTTCGGCGATGCTTGCTGTTCTCGCTTCCGCTGGGTTCTCCGTAGCTACAAGCGTGCGAATTGGAGCAAAATGAGAAGTCTTGGACGGCAGCAGGAAAGAGGGGATAAGAGAGATGAGTGAGGGGCCCTTTGGCTTGATATTTTGCAAAATATCTTTCAAGAACCACTCTTAGCCTTGCACTAATCGCTTGGCTGTGATTCGACCATCAAAATGCCCTATATAACCTCCTGCTTCCATTCTTGCTAGTGGGGGTGCTGCGAATTTCTCAAGGTCTTGCTTTAATTGCTTTTCTATTCTCTCTTGATTCATTTTAAATTGGCCACCATAGTTTCAATCGATGTCTCAATGCTTCACTTGCTATTTTTCCTCATCCAATAATCCCTCACGCTTCTCAATTTCGCAATCGAAAATCACTTTCGGCAATTTCTGCATTAAAACAACTCGGCGACGACTTTTTCCCAAAAAATGTCGATTGTTAGAAAAATCTTCTGAAACTGAGTCGACACTTGAATTTATGTGACATGGCCAAAACTTCAATTTCTAAAATCGGACTCGAATTGGCGGTTAATTTTCATTCGGCGCGTTTTTAGCGTGATTTAGACTATCGAGTAGTTTTCAGAACTTTTTAAGGCAAACCACCTGTGGTTGATTTTCTTCGAACCACTATGAACCCATTCGACTCAATGGCGACTCTCAATTGTCATGAAAATCCCGATGATTGAAATACGGACACAGGATACCAAAACTGCTGTAAAATCAGATTAGTGTCAGTCGACGAGAATTTTCCAATTTAGTGGAGTCATCCACGATCGGCCACACATCTCAATCGACCAGACCTATGTCTGGTCTTAAATCGATTTTTAACTGTGCTGCAATGGCCTCTAAAGATGAGCATGGTCGAGAAGCTGAATTCTGATCGAATTCTCAAGTTTATTGCCCTAAAATTTCTTAATTCCTTACCCAAACAATCTAGTTATCTCAAGAGTGATCGGCTCTGAAAATAGCCCTATAAACGCATCAACGAAATGCCCGATTTATTCGGTAAAAGACAAGGTTGAAAAATCTGGATGTCACATCTCCCACCCAGCTTTGATGTGAAAGCAGGAAAATCCTCCTCCCCCTTTTTTTTTTCGTTTGTTTTCGTTTTTTCCACGCAGTTGGGAACGCTCCATGTTGTTGATTATTTTGATAGTTTGCTTGATAAATGATTCTTCTCGCCACAATTTGATAAATGATTTTCTTTAGGATTAAAATCACAAAAACTTCAAATTGGTACCCATATGTAAATTTACCCCAAATTAATGTTTAATTATAAAAAACCCCCAAATCACTGCACATATAATAAATTTACCCCAAATTAATTTTTGAACAAAAAACCTCTGGTATATTTGTGACAAATTTAGTCTCCGTTAATTTCTGTTAAATTGAATTAATACCACAAAAGACCACAGATCAAATTGGTACATTCGATAACCGACATGTCATCTAACTCAAGAACTTAATGGTGAAATCTAACGGAAACAAATAAAGGGTAAGTTTATCACAAGTGTATTGATTTGAGGTTTTTTGAAGTCAAAAATTAGTTTAAAATAAAATTGTACCAATTTAGAGTTTTTTGTGATATTAATCATTTTCTTTATTGGCAAGCGGCGTTTGATAAATGATTCAAGACCACAATTTCAATATTTTCCATGGATCCTCAATGGGAATTTATAAGATGACGTGCTTTCACCGATTCATGTAATAGATTCTAATTAATGGCGTTTTTTATATTAAAATTCCTAGCAATACTTGGATTTTTCTTTTTCAATTCCGTTAAAAATAAAGATGTAAAATTCTACGCAGTAAGAATGCACTCTTTATCATTTGCAGTTTGAGAAAAAAGTTCTGGTTTATTTACAAGTAACGTTAATAAGTATACTGAAATCGATATTAAGTTATATGACCAAATCAAAATTTAACAATTGGCCAGTGCATAATTAGATTTGTGAACATATATATTATACAAGCGTGGGAATCTAGACAATTCTCATTTTCTTTTAAAAAAATAAATTTTCGGAAAAATAAATCTTCCAATTCTCTTTAGCCTAATCTTCTAGAGAATCTTGAAGTTTCCACTTATTATTAAAAATGTCATGAACTTTCAACTTTACCATGTGGAATATAATCTTTCATTTTTGTATTATAATATCATGAAATCTTAATTTTTTTGCAAAGTGTCCTCAACTTTCAACTTTATCAAGTTAATTTAGATATCACTGGACGATGTCCATAACTAGATTTGATGAATGAGCACCGTAGATCAATTCATATCCAAAGACTTTAAGCCCTTCTAACTAAGACTTATAAAACTACTATGTTGACACCTAATTTTGACAAATCTATGAAAATAAGGAAAATAAAAATCGCACTGGAAAAAATAAAAGGAAAAAGTGAAAAAAATAGGGAAAATTGATTTGATTGATTATGCATTGAAATTTGAAATTTGATGAGCATTCGGATTTCGTCAAATGCAGAAGTAATTTAAAATCAAGTGAATAAGGGGCAAGAATTTTGCAAAATGGAAGAAATCGAAGCAAGATCGAATTTGATTGCAAAATCATACTTTTATTTACAGATTTGATTTAATGTGGCAAGGGATGGGAATTTGGATAATGCCATAAAAATACAGCCGTCTGGAACTACTATAAAAGAGTGCTGCATTTTTCAAAAAAAAGGGGGGAAGGCCACAAATATTGATACATACGGCCACATTGAGGGTTTTCTTCATCTCGATTGCTTGGCAAAAAGAAACGGAAGCCAAAAAGAGAAAGAAATTCCCCTTCGTTTTTAGGGTTTTATAAGATTCAAAGGGTCTTGCTTTTGCTGAAAAGTAAAAAGAAATGCGTCAAGAACAGTGACAGGGGAGAGAGAGAGACGTGTAGCAGAGCAGGAAAAAGAAAAAAAAAAAGAAAAGAAAACAGGGTCTTCTTCTTCCTCGCGCAACAGCTTCGTCCCTGTAGCCGTCCGGACTTCACCTTCACCTGAACGACCAGCAGCTCGCCATTGCCACCGTTGTCGCTTCGCCTTCGCCCCGACAACCCGACGTCACCTGCCCTGTTCGTTGCTGTTGCTCCAGTGCCTATCTCCTTCCCCGTCATCTGTTGAAGCCGCGCTGGTCCCTGCCGCCCGCGCCAGCCGCGACACCGGCAGCCCAACGAAGCCGTCGCCATGTCGATCCGCAACGCCCGGGCCGCTCTGCCCTCTGTTGCAGCGTCACCGGGCCAGGGTGCCCCTGCCTTTCATCTCTGTTCGTAGCTCCGCAGACGCCACCGCCGCACGACCCCGCGCCCCTGCTCGCAGCACCGCTTTAGATTTGGAGCCTGAGCCACCATACGCTCGTCTGATGCCCCCGCGTCCCCTGTAGCCCGCATCTCCGCGTCGGTCCGTGACCAGTCGCTACTGCAGATCCGGTGATCCTCCTGCAAAAACCAACAAGCTCACGCGCATGTCGCAGCCTTCCTGGTGAGATCTTCTTGTCCTGTAGCCATGGCGTGAAGTCAAGACGAGACGTTGTCCAGGTGCACCTAGAAGTCTCCAGCTCTCAGCTCGTCGTTGACTAGCAGATCATCAAAGATCAAGAAGCATCAGAGGGATTAGAGACAAAGGATCGTGACTTTGGAATTCTCGGTGGAGATTATTTGTCGGCAAAGTCGCTCGAAAATTCAATCGCTGTCTCAAGCCAACGTGACTTGTGGCGCCTTGCTGCCGTGCCGTTCACCGCAAGCGCTCGTGACGAACTCCACCAAGATAGCACTGCAAGCACACCGCGACTCACTCATCGCCGATCCATTGTTGATCCACCATGAGTCCAGGCCGCTGATTCCCTCCAACTACGTAACGATGAATGGCACTCGTACCAACCAATAGCCTTGCGACAATCACACTGAGAAGCTGCTGCTTCGGCTGCACTTGCGCCGAAATTCACAAGCCCGGCCATGCTTGCACTTGCGTCGTGTCCTATTGCGGTTCTTGACGAAGTCGCTGTCTAAGTTTCATTATCCCTAATCGCAACATCAGACAAAGATTCAATACTGACTATCTCTTTTCTTGTTCGGGCTATCTCGGTAGTTTGTAGATTTGTCTTTGCAGGCGTCTAGGTGGCTAGCTAGTTTTTTAAAGGTGGACTCCAGTAGCTTCCAATACGTTCATATGGAGAAGGAACAAAAGAAGACCAAGTGAGAAGACATTTGGCCATCGTTCTTCTCCGGATTACTGGATGCGTGTCATCGATCAGGCCCTGTTAAGCACCACGAACCACCATCGACCACGGTTTGCGATCCATCATCATAGATCCATTTTGCCGGTTCCAATTTGGGAAGCTTATTTGTACGATAATTTGAATTAGGTAATTATCTGATTTGCCCTCAATTTGAATATTCTACGATTCAATTTGATTGAGAATATTGCATGATTCCTAAATTTGAGTGATAAGTGCACCCCAATTAGGATTTATTGCCTAATTTGCAACCGCGCCTAAGTTTTTTTTTTTATTTCATCTATAAGGCTTTAGATGAAATAATTAATAGAGCGGAGTAAAATTGATATTTTGATCTTTAAGGCTTATGATCAATTTATCGATTTTATTAGCGAGATATTATCCCTTGATCTGAACAATGTATGATATCTTTGATGATTTTGAATGATTTGGTGTTTATCTTTTAATTGCTTTATTTATCCCGAAAATACAAAAAAATTACATTTGCATATCATGTAGATTACAATAAATTTCCTATATAGAATTGCATGATAGAATAGTTAGATTATTTTCTAATTATATTAGAACACATGTTTAGATGGTATCTAGGTTAGATAATATCCTTGAATTAAATTGCATGTCGAGATAAATTTCTGAGTTAAGATAGGATTTAGATTAGTCTATTTCCTAACTTAAGATAGATAATATCTCACTTTAGTTAGATTTTTAATTATGAATTTTTTGTATATAAAAAACACAAAAAGAAATGTCATTGCATGTCATATAGAATTAGATTCATGAAATGCATGTCACTTAGGGATTGTTATTAGATCTATTTAATTAGAAATTGCATGACATTAGAATTAGGTCATTTAGTTAATATTGCATTGCATATTGCATGATTCTCATTAATTAAGTGAAAGTGAAAAAAAAAAGAAATCGCATGTTAATTAAAAATCATATCTAGGGTTAATGATGTGAATTTTAATCTAACCATGCAGATGCTTTCGTTACTTTGAGGTAAGTTTATTTTTGCAATTTATTCATTATTTATCTGGGTGTTAGATTTGTGGTTTGCGCACCCGCATGATCACCTCACATGTTAGGAAAATAAATTTAAAATCAATTTAAGTTGCCTGCAAAAACATTTTTGGAAAATAAAAAAATGGTACTAAAAGGGCATTAGAGAAATCTAGTGTAACAAAGTCCCCGTACCCATAGTCTCTGGTTCGTAAGAGTAAAGTAAAACTCCCGTTGCTTTACTTGGGTTTCTAATCGACCCACCGAAAAATAGATTAGTGACGACTCCTAGATAAAATCCATTTGCATGTTAAAAAATTGAACATTAAGTCGCGAATTGCTATGGGCTTGGTAGAGCCCGAGTTAAGTCTAAGCTTAACAATCTATTAGCCAAACCCTAGGTGGTTCACTCGAAAAATAGGTCGCGACAGCTTGGCGACTCCGCTGGGGACTTGTGTTAAAACACTTAGTGGACTTAAGCCAATTTTCTTTTTGAAAAAATGTTTTTGTTTGGCAGCGAGGATTCCAGGTACGCCCTAACTTTTAAGGTGTTAAATGTTCTTGCATATTGGGAGGTATAAGGGGAGTAGTGATTACTAACCTTTGTCTTGCAGGTTGGAGTTGGGGATGAATGTTTTAAATTCAAGTTATTAAAGTGTTGCTTGATCTAAATTGTTGTGCATGTCTTGCATTCAACACTACATTATTGCACACACAACCTGCCGCCGGACCTGGGCCGCAATAGGACATTTAGGATAGTATTGAGTTGGATATGACTTCGACCGCGAGGCCGCGTTGTAGAGGTTGCCCAACTCAATCCCAAAAGTTTTTCTTGGTGTTAAGAATGTTTACCTCTGCCCGCGAGGCTGCGTCGCATTGGGGTATCATTCTTGACTGAGCTGAAGTTAGGAGGACTTGACTTAGTATGCGAGGCTGCAACTAAGTCATCCCACCCTTTTAACTCCACCTTGCTTAGCCTCTCTAGTTAGAAATCAAACCTCACATCTCATGTGCATGTCTATGTGATTGCCATTAATTTTCCTTAGTGAAGTAAGTCTTCTATCCCTATACAATGCAATTTATTTTGTCGTGTTATTGGGTCGGTCCATGACAATCTAGGTCAATCATTGATTTGATTCATTTGTCAATTGGAAATAAAATGAGAGATTGCTAGAGAATGATGCATTTTTTTTAAAAAAAAAAAAAAACTTTGGAGAATTTTTTTTTGCGTCATGCCCAAAAAATTTGGTTTTACTAGGATATCCATTTTTTTAGGAAATTTCCTTATTGCATAGACTTTTCATGAATAAATAAAAAAATTAAAAAAAAAATCGATTAGATCATTGTCATGGGTTGACTCTCCATTTACACCTCATGCTTACATGTTCCCGTTTATTTCCTATAGGTGATTATGGAACAATGTCGCTCACCCATCCGTACACGGCCGAGAGCTAAAATGGCGGATCAAAATGAGCAAAAGGGTCGTGATGACATAGGTACTCTATCTTCAATGAGAAACTACGACTCGAAAAAGAGAGCCAAGAAGACTTTCGAACCGTCCCATTTTCTTGAGGTAGCTGCATTTGATGCCACTATGAAGAGACTAGTGACATATCTAGAAGGAATAATCTCTGACTTGGAGGATTTGCATCGAAAGATCAAGGAGGGTGAAGAACTGAAGCACACATGACTCATGATCCTTAGTAGTTCGCTTTCCTTATTTAATTAGAGGCATTTTCAATTGCACCTTCCCCTGCGTGGGAATTCTTATTGCTTTTCAGAGATTGGTAAAAATTTATCCTGTTTTTCTTTAGTGCTTGAATATCACATTTTTCATTCCAATAAATGTAATTTGATTGATGAATATCAATAAAATTACAAGTTTTGTTTTGAAGACATGATGGGGTATGCCAAACCAGTTCGGTGATGATATCCAACAACGAAAAAAAAAAACATCATCCATGGAGAAATTATGAGGATTGGGTTTCTTCATGCTTCCTCATATAAAAAAAAAAAAAATCACTTTTGAAGCCATTTCCAAAAGCATGCATTAGCCATGTTTAATTTTCTGACTCATTTACTTTATGTTTCAGAGTATTACTTTTTCTGCCTGGTGAGAAGGCATCCGAAAAGGGCACACCAATTGGTTCAATTGTTAATTGAGTTAATGTTGGTCATAGGACACATTTCTAAGGAATTAATGTGACAGATTAAAGGCATGACAAATTTTGGTAGTGACCTGATTGAGATAAAATCTCGACCCAAGCCAAAATTCGATATTCCATTTGTTTTTACTTTGATGTTGCATAGTATTATATTCATGCACGTTCTCTTGTGCAGGGGCAAAAATGGATTTTCAGTCTTGAATGATAAAGACAATCCAAAGACATCAACTGCAGAGGCAATCCCATTGTAAAGGAATCCTTGAATGAATGCTTAAAATCATTTTGCAATGTGGAAAACTGTTTGAAGTTGACAAGTTTTCATGCCTAAAGCTGTTGAGTTCCTTTTTTTTTTTTAAATGATTTTGCATGATGACTCTTAGCCACTAATTCCACTAAAGAGCATCAAGATGGACTAATTTAATCAATGATGTGGAATTGATTGAGCATACTAAATGAGACGAGTCGGGATGATGAAAGGCAAACCTTATCCTATACATAGTCCCCTACTCATGCACTTGTGAGATGAGTGTAGGAAGGTTCATATACACAAGGTAAAGAGTTCTCTCGCGAAAGATATGGCAACCGAAATGATGAGAGGTAGTTCATTTCTTTATCCTAAACACTACAGGTGATCCATTGCTTAACCCTTTTGAGCCCATACACTTACGGATATTCTTTTCAAATTACCCCTGTCAAGAATCACCCCACATTGGGGCAAATGGGAGATAAAATGGCATCATGAGGTGAGGAAAATGAATTGAAATTTTCTTGCTCTCACTTGCATCAATCTTCAAGTCATGCTATTACATTGAATTCATGTGTTAATTTAAGTGCCTTAGGATGACGAAGAGAATTTCTTTCTCTATCATATACACTTATATCCTTTGCATAGCCCACTTGAACCCGCAATTTCTATTCTTCAAAACTAGTTGGTGTCATCCCCCACACTGGGGCAAGGCAAAAGGCAGATGAAGACTCTTGAAAAGTTCAAGTGTCATTCAAAGTGTAATTTGCTTGATGCATGCGTTATGCGCAAGAATTGAATTCAAAATAGAACTAAGAGGCATGAAAAAGTAGTATGCCTGGTAAAAGTAAGGCTAATGCCCATGAAAAGAAGTGAAGAAAAAATGCATGAGAACTAGGGGCTCGAAAAAGCGGTGTGCCTGGTAAAAGCAAGACCAATGCCCATAGATGAAAAAAGAGTCAAGATAGGTGACTGTCAATTACAAGAATTGAATCCCAATGGAGCAATAGTCAAAGAACTCAAATGCCGATTTTCTACAATCAATGGGGGACTTCATGAAGACAATCCTCGATGGTGAAAAGGAAAACCGGTGGCAATGCCAAGATGATCGTCAACTCTCACATTTTACACACATTTTGAGCCTAATGATCCATTCATTTCTCAACCCATGAACCCAACCTACGTTACGTCACTTACAAAGTCTCTTTAGATTAGGGCATTTGAATTAACGTAGGAATTCATATGTTTATAAGCATCGCTCGAAGAAGTGCGAGCAAGATTACTTCTTTTTCATTTTGCAGGGTTCTTGACTTGTAAACCTAGAGATGATTACAAGACTGTTCATTCAATAGCCTTGACTTAAAGAGTCCCTTTGTTAAGCCGTTGACCAAGCCCACATTATGGTCCCTATTAAAGACCTCTCAAATTGGTAAGATCGCACCACTTGCGAGAATACTTGGACCCGTGTCGATATGATAAAATTGAGTGATTCTCATAAAATAGCCATTCTAAATGAGAGTGAGTGAAAGTCATTTCTAACTGAAAGTCTCTCATTTAGTATTTTTAATAAATCCATGTCATGAGTGAAAGTTGTCTTGAACAATAATTCTCTCTAGTGGAAAGTTGGGTGGTGCAAAAGTCATTATGCATGAATCTTCATTGAATTGATAAAAGCTTCATTAGATTTTGAAGTATGCATTCCTGAATAGCCTTAATTGCCTATTTCATTGGTAAATGCATTTTTGCTCTAATCATGTTTGACAGATAATGTTTTCTCAAAGACCCAAGAGCTCTTGATATTCAAGTTCCTTTCAAAATGCGTCATGATATTAAGAGATGAGGAACCATCATGAACATTCAAGGTGCATCCTTGATGTTTCAAAATTTATTTCTACCAGGAGGTGAGAGGCCTCCACAAGATATCTAAGTTCCAGAAGACATATCCCAAAGAATCAGAAATATCATCAGGTAAGTGTATCTCTACCCATTCTTGACAATTGACTAGGTCAGGGTGTCTTTGTAAATTGACCTGGCGTATTTTCGTAGCCTAGAGTCCCCCTTTATATTAACCTAGAGTGCTTTTGTAGCCCAGAGCCCATTTATATTGACCTGGCGTGCTTTCGTAGCCTAGAGCCCATCTTTATTGACTCGGTGTGCTTTCGTAGCCCGATGTCCTTTTATATTGACCTGGCGTGCTTTCGTAGCCCAGGGCCCATCTTCATCGACTCGGCGTGCTTTTGTAGCCCAATATCCATTTATATTGACTTGGCATGATGTCATAGCCCAGAGTCCCTTTTGAAAACACCGACACTTAATGGAGTTGTCCCCCAAAGATTTTTCCTCCAAATCAATCTGATTAAGGAGACCGAAGAATGGTTCGGGTCCTGGTCAGATGATTCTGTCGCAAGGCTGGGCGACCGAAGAATGGTTCGGGTCCTAGCCAAGAAAAACCTCCATTTAGGCGACCGTAGAATGGTACGGGTCCTGAAAAAATCAATTTTCCGTCAAGGCGACCGTAGAATGGTACGGGTCCTCGACAACACCTATTCTTTATTCAGGCGACCGTAGAATGGTCCGGGTCCTAGAAAATGAATCCCCGTTTAGGCGACCGTAGAATGGTATGGGTCCTAGACAACACCTATTTCCCCATTCAGGTGACCGTAGAATGGTACGGGTCGCGGAAAATGAATCCCCGTTTAGGCGACTATAGAATGGTACGGATACTAGACACAACAAAACACTATCATACTAGGGGACCGTAGAATAGTACGGGTCCTGGGAAAGCAGTCTCTTTGCAAAGCCATGTTATTATTCTGGGCGACCGTAGAATGGTACAAGTCCTGGACATGTAACACCAACTTTCTCGAATTACTCTATCCTCCTTGAAGGTAAGTTATTCCAGGTAGGTTCATTTATCATTTGCATTAGCATTTCCATGCATCATATAAATTGCATTAAAAAATGGAATTCATGTTCCAACAAAAAATCATTCATTGCATGAGCATTACCAAAATTTAGGTCTCAATTTGTCTTTAAAGGCAACCTCTGCGAGCTCACCTTCAAAGGGGGGCAGCTGTTGACACCTAAATTTTGGGTTATTCATTTACCATTTAAAAAATTAAAAAAAAAAAAATATTAGAAAATTAACATGGCATATAGTTTAGAAACATTTGCATTTTTTTTTGTTTTAGACCGGTGGCGGAAGGAAGATTTTTCACATATTCCATCAGATTTTTCAACATTTAGACAATATACACCAAAGGATGTATTTTCAAGTAAAAAGGAAAATTTTGGATGGGATATTTGATAAATCTCAAAAAATAGGAATTTGAAAAATTTTCAGGATTTGATGAGCAAATTAGAAAGTAAAATATACCAAAAAGATCCTAATTTTTGGCTTATAAAAAGGGTTTGTGTAGGGACGGGGGTGACACAAAAAAAATACGGCCGGCTTTTCTCTTGGTTTCTAAGTTAAAAATTCAAAGCAAGAGAGAAAATGTTCTTCCTTTGTTTCTAGGGTTTTTGAAGGGTGAAGTTTCGTTGAAAAGAAGAAAAGAAAAGTCAAAGGGAAAAGTAGAAAAAAGCAAAGAGGAAAGGACGTGCGGCAGAGAAGAGAGAGAGAGAGAAAAAAAAAGGCTCCTGTTCATCATCTTCTACGAGTCCCCTCGCCGTTCCACTTGCCGGCCTTCGATGCGCCGGTTGCCGCCGCTGCTACCTTGACGCCGAGACGCTGCCACTGCTCCCCCTCCACGTGACCCGACGCCAGCGACCCACGACGCCCTGCCACCGTCTCCAGACGTGGCTACTGAAGCCGCGACGATCCCGACACCGGAGTCGCTCCTGCCCTGCTTTACCACCCGATCGTGACTGCTCAGTGTAGATCTTGCCTTTGTCGAACCCGTTCGCTGGTCTCCGCCGCTCGAGATCCGCCTATGATGCCTTTACCCAACACCTGCTGAAGCCGTGACGATCCGAAGCCCCCTGCTCCGTCGTGCTCTGCCTGCAACCTCATCCCGACCTCCGATTGGTGACCCGACGCCACGGATCTAGTGACCTAACAACCCGGGGTTGCTCTCCACCTTGCTCGTGACCGATGCCACGAGATCCGAACCTCCCGCGCCCCGTGATGCGCCGCCGATCACAACCCTAGCTACTCCTACGACGCTTGACCCGCGACGGATGACCTGCCTGCTCCCGTAGTTCCACCAGCCACTGCTATGTTCGCATCTCGTTGCGGAGTCCCAAACCCGCGACGCTCCCTATTGCCTCATCGTCGTCACCCCGCTTCCGGGGTCCTCGCCAAAAACCCTCACCGGCGATTTCCCCCAAAACCAGCGGCCAAGATTTTTTTTCTTTTATTGGGTATTTTTGCTTTACTTTATTAGGCAAGTTTAGTTTTTCTTTATTTCTTTATTATTATCTTTTTATATGTTGTTTTATTTGGTTGAAATTATATATCTATGCATAATTGGAAATCCCAATATATCGTATGATTCGCAACCATGTCGGGGTTTTTTTATCTCATCTATAAGGCTTTAGATGAAATAATTAATCAAGTGGGAGTAAAATTGATATTTTGATATTTAAGGCTTAAGATCAATATATCGATTTTACTAGCGAAATATTATCCCTTGATCTAAATATTTTTTATGATTTTGAATGAGTTGTCTCATCTTAATTGCCTTGTTTATCTTGAGATATGTTTAGGTTAGAATATTGCATGTTTTAGGGTTTACATGTTTAGAATAGGAATTTTATTTCAAATTTAAAAATAAAAAAAAATGAGATTTCAAATAAATCAATTTAGGTTGCTAGATTTTAATTTGGATTGCATGTTTAATTATTTGGCAATTATTAATTTTGAAAATTAATTAAAAAAAAACAAAAAAAAATCATCATGCATTGTCATGTAGAATTATGGCATATTTTGTACGCCATTGCATATTATGGTTAAATTGCACTTAGTTTAATTTTAGATATATTTTTTTCTTAATTTATTATAAGTTGAGGCATTTTTTTAAATATATTGCATTTTAGGATTATTTGGGTTAAGATAATGTTTTAGTTTAAATTAGGATTTAGTTCAATCTAATTGCTAATATAAATTAAATAGGATCTTAATCTAATTAGATAATTTTCACATTTTCTAATTTCGAATTTCATAAAAAAATACAAAAAAAAATGTCTTAGAATAGTTTTGTTTTCTAGGATAATTGCATTCTTTTAGGAAAAAGAAAGAAAAAAAGAAAATAAAAATGTCATGCATGTCATTAGGATTAGATTCATGAAATGCATGTCATTTGGTAGTTGTTGCTAGGTCTTTCAATTAGAAATTGCATGTCATTAGAATTAGGTCATTTAGTTAATATTGCATTGCATATTGCATGATTTTCATTAATTAAGTGAAAACAAAAAGAGAAATTGCATGTTAATTAGAAATCATATCTAGGGTTGTTGATGTGGATTTTGAATTAACATTGCAGATGCTTTCATTGCTACGAGGTAAGTCCTGCATTTTCTATTTGCTTTCTTGGGTGTTAAATTGATGGATTGCACACCCGCATGATCGCCTCGCATGTTAGAGAATTAAATTTAAAATCAATTCAAGCTGCTTGCCAAACATTTTTGAAAATAAAAGAATAGTACCGAAAGGGCATTAGAGGAATCTAGTGTAACCAAGTCCCCATACCCATAGTCTCTGGTTCGTAGGAGTAAAGTAAATCCCCCGTTAGTTTACTTGGGTTTCTAATCAACCCACCAAAAATAGATTAGTGGCGACTCCTAGTTAAAAATCAATTGCATGTTAAAAAACTTGAACCTAAAATCGCGAATTGGTATGGGCTTGGGAGAGCCCAAGTTAAGTCTAGGCTTAACAATCCATTAGCCAAACCCTAGGTGGTTCACACCCGAAAAGTCGCGACCAAATTTTCGGGGTGTAAACCACCTAGGGTTTAGCTAATGGATTGTTAAGCCAAGACTTAACTCGAGCTCTCCCAAGCCCTACCAATTCACGACTTAGGTTCAAGTTCTTAATATGCAATTGACTTTTAATTAGGAGTCGCCACAAATCTATTTTTGGTGGGTCGATTAGAAACCCAAGTAAAGTAACAGGAGATTTACTTTACTCCTACGAACCAGAGATTTATGGATTCGGGGACTTGATTACGCTAGATTTTCCTAACGCCCTTCCGGTACCTTTCTTTTTATTTTGAAAAATGTTTGGCAAGCAGTTTGGATTGATTTTAAATTTATTTCCCTAACATGCGAGGTAATCATGCGGGTACGCAATCCATCAATTTAACACCCAGATAAACAATAAATTGCAAAAAAAAAGAAAAAATTACCTCAAAGCAACGAAAGCATTTGCAATGTTAAATTAAAATCCGCATCAACAACCCTAGATATGGTTTTTAATTAACACGCAATTTCTTTTTTTTTTTTTTCACTTAATTAATGAAAATCATGCAATATGTAATGCAATATAACTAAATGACCTAATTCTAATGATATGCAATTTCTAATTAAATAAACCTAGCAATAATCACTAAATGACATGCATTTCATGAATCTAATTCTAAATGACATGCATGTAATATTTTTGTATTTCTTATAAAAATTCGTAATTAAAAAATACTAACAATAAAAATTTAACTAAAGTGAGATATTATCTATTTTAAGTTAGGAAATAGACTAATCTGAATCCTATCTTAACTTAGAAATTTATCTCGACATGCAATTTAATTCAAAGATATTATCTAACCTAGATACCCCCTAAAAGTGCATTATAATATAATTAGAAAAGAATCTAACTATTCTATCATGCAATTCTATCTAGGAAATCAATTCTAATCTACATGATATGTAAATGCAATCCTTTTTGTATTTTTGGGATAAAGCAATTAAAGCAAGATAATCATCAAATCATTCGCGGTCATCAAAGATATTATCCACTGTTCAAATTTGGAAACGATATCTAACCAACTTGATTATTTTGCTTATAAAATCGATAAATTGATCTTAAGCCTTAAAAATCAAAATATCAATTTTATTCCCGCGGAATCAATAATTTCATCTAAAGCCTTAAAGATGAAATCAAATATTATATGCGGTTGCGAATTAGGCAATAAATTCTAATTAGAAATATGCCTATCATTCAAATATGCATGCAAGATAATGAAAGAAAAACATATATGTTCAGAGATTCAATCAAGATCACAATAGTTCAAATGAGGAAACAAAATATTCAAGAATTAAATCAGAAAGGATTTTAACCTACCTTGATTATTTGTTTCCAAGTTCAGACAAGCAACAGATCGCGAAAGTCATGGATCGATGACGCTTCACAGTGGCGATGTGTGGACTCCACAAATTACAGCTGGCTCGGGATGCTCGACAAGGGTGCTGGCCTGCTGTGTTGCTAGCTACGCTAATGGTAGATTATGGACGCTGCTGCCATTGGGCTGGAACGGAGGTGATATTGCATGAGCTATTGAACCGCGTTGAGTCACGACAGCAGGGACTGATCTGAAGTGTTGTGGTGCCACCGGTCTCGCTGAATCTCGTTCGCTGGTCGCCAGCAACCCCCGAGAGTTTGCTGCTGGGGTGTATCGATGGAGGAACGGGGAGGTGTAGTAGCTTGGGCACTTGCTGGCCACCAAAATTTGTCGAAATCAGCGAGCTTTCTCGGCGAAGGAGTGGACATCGAGAGAGAAAGTCTTCGTGTGTGTCTTTCATGGACTTCAGGAGGCATGCGTCTTAGGAAGAATATCTATGCCCACGATTTTTCTCCTCTGTCTTCATGTGTGGATTTTATGAGATGGGTGCTGTAGAGAAGGGAAGGAGGCATGCGTCCTCTCCCTTTTGTTGACTATTGTCTCTGGACTTTTTTTAAATAAAAAAAAGAAACCTCCTCCTCGATTCCCTCATGAACCGGCGTGCTCTCATGATGCGCCACCTGCCTTTTTGTTGCCTTCTTTCCTTTGGAGTTCTCTACTTCAGATCACGTGGCCATGGGTTTCCCTGACTTGGTATTCTTGACCTTGGCCGACGAGCAATGGGAAGCAGCAGCAAAGACACGTCACGGCCATCGGTGGCGCATGGCGAGGGGCTAGGAGACAATGCGAAGCTGCGACTGGCTTCGATCAAGAGAGCCTTGACCGTCTCTGCGGTTCACTCTTTCGTTCATGTATTCTCGATGTGCCCTCCAAAATTCTGATTTGCCGACTCTCACCGTGGAGAAACGTGAGTTCTCCCTTTTTCTGTGGCCAAGTGTTTATATTGTGTGACCTCCTCAAAACCCTACACAAGTAACATTTTTATAGGCAAAAAATTAGGGTTTTAATTTCCCTTTCAAATCAACATTCGCGAAGATTTCTTTTCCGCACGCAATATCACTTTTTATTTTCCACATCTCTTAAGATTTTTTCAAATTTGAAATCTCGCAAAGATGAGCCCATAATACGGGCTTGGGCCAATTTGCTCTCGTCGTGGGCTTAGTTCAACCTGTCCATTTAAAGCTTAGAACCCTTAATTCGAACCCATCCGCTACCGATCCAATAAATGAATGCAACAAATGCAAATTAAAAGTAAATGCACCTAAATCTATATGTTATGCAATTAATATTTAACCCCTAATTTTTTTAATGCAATAAATGACTAATGGGTCGCCAAAATTTAGGTGTCAACAGCTCTGTTGACACCTATTTTTAGCAAATCTAGAAAAATAAAGAAAATAAAAATTGCATTAGAAAAAATAAAAGGAAAAAAATAAAAAAAATGGGGAAATTGATTTGATTGATTATGCATGGAACTTTGAAATTTGATGAATATTCATATTTTGATAAATGTAGAAACAATTGAAAAATCAAGCGAACAAAGGGCAAAGATTTTGATAAAATGGAAGGAATCGATGCAAAATCGAGCTGATTCCGAAATCATGCTCCGATTTCAATCCATGATTTAATGCATTAGAAGATGGAAGTTAAAAATTTTCCATAGAAAGCGGCTGGTCAGAACCATTATAAAAGGAGTTGACCTGCACAGGGTTGAAGGGGGCCACACGTTGAATACAGGGCCGCACAATTCGATGGAGGGAAAATTGAGAGAAGAGAGAGCCAGGGGGATCCAATAGAGAATAGAAACCGGAGTTCTTTCTACTCTTCCTGTCCCAATTTTGAGATCGTTCTATCATCTTCTCCCAAGATCCACTGGCCATCACTGTTGCTAATAGCCATCCACGCAATACCTACACCCTCTCAGCTGAGCTCTTGCCTTTCACAACAGCGAAGCTCTTTCAATTTTGCAGGATCTCGAATGAGCACCACAGAGTTTTTACCATGCTGTGAGACGTGACATCTCTGCCGTGTCGAGTTGAGATCAATTTGGTGCCTCTCCGCAATGAAATCATTCTCTGTTTTGCAGGTTCGCTGTGAGACTATCTCGGCGAACGTCTGAGCATCCACCTCACCATCGGTCCGTGCTCATGCGCGGTCACCAAGCCTCCATCGAGAAGTCCCCACAGTGAGTTGTTCCTTCCCTGGCCAAGAATTACTGGACCAGCAGGCTTTGTCGAGCAACCCATAATCAGAGTCCCATCGTCGGTCCGCACGTGACACCACCACGGATTCCCTGTCGATGAAGCTGCTGCCGCACTGAGACCAAACCAAGGAGATCATCAAGTTATTAAGGGAGTTATCAACTCTCAATAAAAATTCCACTTTTCTTTCTCTATAGTCACGTAAAAGGGGCACATATCATACCCATGTGAACACCTGAAATGCATTGCCACTCACAGCCATCGTCGGTCCGCACGTGGTTATTTTATGTTTAATGCATTGCCACTCACAGCCACGATCTCCATTAATCGCAGACACCACCTGGCGCAAGTCTAGTCAGCTCCATTGATTTTCCCAGATTTGTTGAGTAGTTCGTTGCGACGATTTCAGTCCAATCCAGCGGCCGCCGCATCGGTTCCAGCATCATCCACCACGAGCCATCGCTGGTCCCATCATCCGATGAGTCCAAATTTGAGAACGATATTACGAAATTGGTTTTCCAGTGATTGTCCATGCACCAAGGAGCCCCAATAATCCCAAAGGTCTTTTGCATTCGTTGTCGCCCAAATCTGCCTGCTGTCGCTTGTCCTTGCTGGCATCACCCTCGACAGCCGTGCCGCGAGTTTTGCCGGCCACCGACTAGCTCGAGCCGAGACGTCCACACCAACATGAGCAACTGCTGCTGTGAGCCAATCACCCACCGCCATTCCCAATTGCGACTCCAATCGCGATAGGCCCGAATTCGGAAATTATCTTCAAATTTAGGTAAGATACTCGTGCCTAATTTATTCGCCGCCTAATATACGTCTATTAGAATATAACATGCACATTTATAAGTGATAGACGTATTTCTTGATTAAGGTTATTTGCCTAATTCGCAACCGCACGCCGATTTTTTATTCCATCTATAAGGCTTTAGATGAAATAATTAATCAAGCGGGAATAAAATTGATATCTTGATCTTTAAGGTTTAAGATCAATTTATCTATTTTATTAGCGAGATATTATCCCTTGATCTGAATAATGTATGATACCTTTGGTGATTGTGAATGATTTGGTGTTTTATCATTTAATTGCTTTATTTATCCCAAAATACAAAAAAAAAAAAAAAAAATTTGCATTTGCATATCATGTAGATTAGAAGTGATTTCCTAGATAGAATTGCATGATAGAGTAGTTAGATTCTTCTCTAATTATATTAAAATGCATGTTTACATGATATCTAGATTAGATAATATCTTTGAATTAAATTGCATATCGAGATAAATTTGTAAGTTAAGATAGGATTTAGATTAGTCTATTTCCTAACTTAAAATAGATAATATCTCACTTTAGTTAGATTTTTGTTGTTAGTTATTTTAATTACGAATTTTTATAAAAAAAAATATACAAAAAATCATGCGCATGTCATATAGAATTAGGTTCATGAAATGCATGTCATTTAGTGATTATTGCTAGGTCCATTTAATTTGAAAATTGCCTACCATTAGATTAGGTCATTTAATAAATGTTGCGTGACATATAATTCACATGTTAGGTTGCATGTTGCATGTCATTGTAGTTAAATTTTTTGTATGTTATCGCCTATGTAGCACGGACACGGCGACACGGACACGCGATATGACACAACACGCGACACGTCATTTCTCAAAAAGTAGAGAATTTCGACACGTTCCGACACGTTAAATATTAAATAATTTATTTATTTTTAATTAAATTAATTCAAATTCACAAATAAATAAATAAATAAATAAATAAAGAGTTTACAATGAATTTATACTAATAATATTAATAAATCTTACACTTTTGTATTTAATTATCCCAAATTTATATTTATTTTTCGAAATCCCCCTCCCCCCAAATTTACTTTTATTTTTTAATCTCATTTATTTATTTTTCTGATTAAAAAAAATTCCCCCACTCTCTTCTTTTCCTTATCCATTTCTCCGCACTCCAAAATTTATTTTCCTTTCCCTCCCAGTCCCCACCATCATCCATTCCCCCCACCCAATTTTTTTTTTTTTTTCCCTCCCACAATCGTCCATTTCCCCCCATCTGTCCGTCACTTTCCCTCCCCCCAAAATAGGTACCCATAGACTCCCATTTTTTTAATTACTTTTGAGTTTCTCAGAAACCCTAGCTCCTTTACTCCTCATCCTCGCCGCTCGCGACCCTTCCTCTTCTCCTCCTCCCTCCTTGCTGCTCGCCGCACGACCTCCTTCCTCGCTGGTCGCCGCTCCTTGCCGCATGCATGACCCCCTTCCTCGCCGCTCCTCGCCGCACGCACGACCCCCTTCCTCGCCGCACGACCGCCTTCCTCTCCTCTTCTTCTCCCCTTTGGTCCTTTCTCCCTCGCAGCTGCAGCCTCGTCAGATCCATCGCAGCATCACAGGGCCAGCCCTTACCTCAGTCTAAGCTCGACCGTCTCTCACCGTCGCTCGTGGTCTGCTCGCTCCCAGACTCGCGTGTCGAAACGTGTCGGGAAAAGGTTGACCACATGTCGAAAAATCCGACACGCGTTGACCGCGTGTCCAAATGTGTCCGAGCGTGTCGAGGTGTCTGACACGCTCCGACACGTGTCGGACACGATACGCGAGCACGGACAGCGTGTTCGTGCTTCATAGGTCATCGCATTGCATATTGCATGACTTTCATTAATTAAGTGAAAACAAAAAAAATTGCGTGTTAATTAGAAACCATATCTAGAGTTGTTGATGTTGATTTTAATTTTACATTGCAGATGCTTTCGTCGCTTTGAGGTAAGCTTTTGCAATTTATTTATTGTTTATTTGGGTGTTAAATTGGTGGATTGCGCACCCGCATGATCACATTACATGTTAGGAAAATAAATTTAAAATCAATCCAGACTGTTTGCCAAACATTTTTCAAAATAAAAAGAAAGGTACTAAAAGGGCGTTAGAGAAATTTAGCGTAATCAAGTCCCCGAACTCATAAATCTCTGGTTTGTAGGAGTAAAGTAAAACTCCCGTTACTTTACTTGGGTTTCTAATCAACCCACCAAAAATAGATTAGTGGCGACTCCTAATTGAAAATCAATTGCATGCTAAGAACATGAACCTAAGTCGTGAATTGGTATGGGTTTGGGAGAGCCCGAGTTAAGTTTAGGCTTAACAATCCATTAGCCAAACCTTAGGTGGTCCACACCAAAAAATTAGGTCGCGACAGCTTTGCCCCTGCAAGAGGATGTGCATCAGTATGATACTATGCAACATCAAAGTAAATTCAAATTGCACATCCATTTTGGCTCGGGTTGAGACTTTATCCCAGTTGGGTCACTACCAAAACCTATCATGCCCCTAATTTGTCAACTCTTCCACTATGGAATGATGGTCCTCTTTTACTTGCCCCGAATTTCTTTTATTACAAGTGTGCTCTAAACCTGTTGAACACAAGTCAAGTTTATGATCATTGAAACTTGATACGCCATTCTCAGATGTCCCTTGTTATAACAAGTTATAGAATCATGCTTTGAGACAAGAAGCAAATGAGTCAAACAAACAAACAGGTTCAATCTGCTACAAGCTTTGGGAAAATGTTTTTTTTTTTTTTTCAAAAAAGTTTTTGGGAGGAAGCATGAAAAAGTCCAGCCCTCAGGATTTCTCCGTAGATGATAGTTTCTTTCATGGTTGGATATCGTCATTAGACTGGTTTGGTATACTCCATCATGTCCTCAAAATTGAAAATAAAATTGTAATTTCATTGAATAGAAGCAAATGAATTACATTATTGGAATGGAAAATGCAAACAAGCCAAACCCTAAAAGCGAAAGCAATAATTGAAGTTTCAAAAAGCAGAGAATCCTAAACAAAACTTGAAATCCTAGGAGATAAGAACTTCTTCACTCAGTGACGGCGTTTGCGCCTTCATCATGGTTGGGTAGAGGATTTTTCTGATTACTGCTGAAAGAAAATGCCTTTGTATCCAAGAGATCTTGGACCTTATGCTTCAAAACATAGCAATCATCAGTGGAGTGACCAACCTCTCCCGTGTGATAGTCACTTTTCGGATGGATTATATGCAGGATAATGCTCAGGATTTGGTCGCTTTAGCTTCGAAGAAAGCAATCCCTTCTTTTAGAGGATAGGCAAAACTTTGGATAAGGGCCTAGGAAGAGGTGTGAATTGTCTTCTGATGTTCTCCACCTTGTTGCTCAGTAGAAATCTTAATTACTGGAGTGCGACCACGATTCGGTTGAGAATATGTCATATTAGGTCCCCAGTGGAGTCGCCAAGCTGTTGCGACCTTACTTTTTCGGGGGGTACCCCCTAAAACTATGTTAATGGATTACTAAGTCTTTAAGCTTAGCTCGGGCTCTCCTAAGCCCATACCAATTCGCAACTTAGGTTTTAATCAAGAGTCGCCACTAATCTATTTTTTGGTGGGTCGATTAGAAACCCAAGTAAAGTAATGGGAGTTTCACTTTACTCTTACGAACCAGAGATTATGGGTACGGGGACTTGGTTACACTAGAATTTTCTAATGCCCTTTTGGTACCATTTCTTTTATTTTCAAAAGTGTTTTTGTAGGCAACTTGAATTTATTTTAACCTAAGTTACTATCATGCAATAAGTGACCATACGAATGCTTAAACATTCAATAAATAAATTGCATCATACAAAGCAAACAATTATTTTGGGTTTCCTTAGATTTTTTATAAAATGCATTTCTAACTACATGACCTAAACTATATGACATGAAGAAATGCAATCTAAATGACATAATTCTAATGACATACAACTCAATGCAATGACATACAAAATTATTTCGACTAAAATGACATGCATCATGCAATTTCATACGTGAGCTTATATGTCACGCGACATTTATTAAATGACCTAATCTAATGACGGGCAATTTCTAATTAAATGGACCTAACAACAATCAATAAATGACGTGTATTTCATGAACCTAATTCTATATGACATGGACATTTTTATTTTAACAAAACATGCAATTTATCTAAGAGAGATTATCTGCCTATAATTGATAAACATGCAATCCTAACATACAATGACGTGCAAAGAATGCCCTAATTCAACATGATATATGCATGATGATTTTTTGTGTTTTTATATTAATTTCGAAATTAAAATTTCACATGTAATTTAAATAATGATAAAACTAACAACCTAAATGAATGCATTTTTTTGTTTTTTGTTTTTTTTATTTTTTCTAAATTCGGAATAAAATCCCTATTCTAGATATGCAAGATAACAAGAAATATTTCAAAACAAACTGAATCCTAATTCAAATATTTTTTAGATTTTTTAGTGGTTTTCAAACACAAGCAATTATCAACTAAACATTAAATCTAAACAATCAAGATATTCAACAAATAAAGGATTAAAATAAACGAAAAAAAATAACCTGTTATCTCACAGGTCAAATTAACGATTACTTTTAACCCAGAATATCACGACAAGAAATCAAAATAATTAAAAATTTGATCCGAAATCTTACAGATCAAATTAATAATTATATTGATTCAACAATTAATATACTATCAACAAACCCCAAGAATTAATATAATTGAAAAAATGACCCGACATCTTACGGGTCAAATTAATAATTACAATAATTTTAGGGATAATTCCTGTGAATAATGCCTACAATATCCATAACCTATAAGTCACCTCACAATATTCAAACTTAAACAATAATAAAACTAACTAAAAGTAAAGTAAAATAATAAAAATAAAAGAAAAATAAACAACCTAAGGAAAATGGAGGGGCAGCAAGTTCGTCAACGCCAGCTGGAGGATGACCGGCGTCGGAGCTCCAGTAAGGGTGGACCGGCACGCAGCGAAGGAAGAGTAGCAGCAGGCAGGGGTTGGTGCAGTGGCATGCAATGGCATTGCTGGGTCGGAGGACTGCTGCCGGAACGAGCAGAGAGCTGCTGTTGGAGCATCGTTCGGAGGAGGGTCGTCAGACACCGGGCGATCGCAGACAGAGCCGCTACAGGGATGGTAGAGAACTCCGAGGCGTGCGTCGCGGGCGTAGGGCTCCAAATCCGGTTCCGGTGGTCACTCAGAGGGCGGCGAGGTGATCGATCAGTAGATCTCGGACCGGCGAGTAGAACCCAGACGGCTGCAGGAGTGTGTACGCGTCGGTATGGACAGCAGAGGTGTCGAGTGAGCTCGGGGTCAATCGGGGCGAGGCGAGGGCTCGGACTTTGGAGGCTGGGTGACGGGTGACGCACAGGTCTTCGTCTCCGAACAGCAGGTGGATCACGGGTCTTTGGCTCCGAGCAGCAGGTATCACGATTCAGGCGAGGCCGAGGAGCAGTGTTCGGTTGCTGGTGCGAGACCGACTCAGGTGAGCGGGGGCGCTAGGCTTGGTTGCAGCGGGCTTTGGGTTGCAGTGGCAGCGAAGACGGTCTCCGGTGGCAACGAACAGTAGGATCTTGGGTCGGCGCGGCACGGGGAGGCGTTGGGTGGCAACGGGTCACCAAAATCGTGGGTCGGCGTGGCACGAATGGGAGAGCTCGGGCGGACACCGGTGGGGCTTCAAGCGAGGTGGCCGCGGTTGGCCTCGGCTTCCAGGCGGCGTCGGCGTGGCAAGACGGTAGCGTTCGGCATGCAACGTCGATGGCCGATCGGGATGCTGGTGGAGCGGCGGTGGGCGCGAGGGTCTTCGCGGATGGAAGTTGCAGGGGGTGCGAGCAAAGGGGTCGGTGGTTCACCGAAGAAGAAGCACAATATTTTCTCTCTCCTCTGCTAGCCTCCGCACGTCACTTTCCTCTCTGCTTTTCACTGTTGCACTTTTTCTCCTCCCTAAAGCTCCCAAAACTCTCGCTTTTCTTCTCCTCTCTTTTTTCTGAATTTTTTTCGTTCTTCCCTCCGAAAGCAAGAACCGAACCACCCCCCCCCCCCATTTTTCGACCTCCGTACGCACTCTTTTATAGGCCAAAACAAAATGCGATCTTTTTATCAATATTTCTTTTAACAAAAAGATTGCCGATAACCTCTTGATCACAAAAAATATTTTTATTCTCCTCATCTCTCGATGATTTTATTGCCTATTGATAAAGATGAGATTGCAATGCGGTTTTCTCAATTTTCAAAAATCATCAGAATATCGCATCAAATCTCAATTTTTACAACGGGCTTGGGCTAATTTGCTCCTTTCGTGGGCTTAGTCCGACTTGTCAATTTAAACTCAGAAACATTAATTCGAACCCGTCCACCATCGGTCCAATAAATAAAATGCAAAATATGCAAACTAAATGTACCTAAATTTATATGCTATGCAATTAATATATTTTTTTCAAGGATAAAATTAACCCCTAATTTTTATGCAATGAATGACTAAATGGATCGCCAAAATTTGGGTGTCAACAACTGCCCCTCTTTGAAGGTGAGCTCGAAGAGGTTGCCTTCAAAGACAAATTGAGATCTAAATTTTGACCATGCAAATTCACTAAATGATTTTTTGTTGGAAAATGAATTCCATTTTTTTAATGCAATTTATATGATGCATGGAAATGCTAATGCAAATGCATGATGTCAAAGGAAAGAACGTATCTACAATTACTTATCAATTAGTGCAGTAAAGCATCTTGAGGTACATGATAATTCCCTGTTTACTCTACAAGTACCCAACTCTCACTCAGGTCCCTTGAAAAGTGTAACAGGTAAGAACATTCACATCCAAAGTGAAATGTTCAACGGAAAAAATTGAGACATCTAGATCCAGACTGAGATGTCAAGATTTTTGAAAATCTCAAAATACCTAGATCCAAACTAAGGTATAATGAAAAGGATTGACAAACATTCACATCCAGAGTGAAATGTTTGAATGAAAATAATCAAGACATCCAGGCTTAGACTGAGATGTCAAGATTTTTGTACTCGAGATACTTAGATCCAGACTAAGTATAACAAGAAAGGTTGAAGAACATTCACATCCAGAGTGAAATGTTCCATGAAAAGAATGGAGACATCCAGATCCAAACTGAGATGTCTAATTTTTGGAAAATGGTAAAAAAAAAAAAAAAAAAAAACTTACTTGGAATATCTTACCTTCAAGGAGGGTAGAGTGATTCAAGATAGTTGGTGTTACATGTCTAGGACTCGTACCATTCTACGGTCGCCTAGAATAGTAACATGACTTTGTAAAGAGACTGCTTTCCTAGGACCCGTACCATTCTACGATCGCCCAGTATGACAGTGTTTGGTTGTGTCTAGGACCCATACCATTCTACGGTCGCCTAAACGGGGATTCTCCTTCCGGGACCCGTACCATTCTACGGTCACCTAAACAAGGGTTTACCTTCCAAGACCCGTACCATTCTACGGTCGCCTAAATGGGGATTTACCTTCCAGGACCCATACCGTTCTACGGTCGCCTAAATAGGGAAACAGGTTTTGTCTAGGACCCGTACCATTCTAGGTCGCCTAAGTGGGGATTTACCTTCCAGGACTCGTACCATTCTATGGTCGCCTGAATAGGGAAATAGGTTTTGTCTAGGACCCGTACCATTCTACGGTCGCCTAAACGAAAAATGATTTTTCAGGACCCGTACCATTCTACGGTCGCCCGAACTGAGAAAAATCTTTGAGGGGGGGGCGACTCCATCGAGCGCCAGTGTTTAAAAAGGAATACTTGTACAATGACAAGCATTTAAGATATGGATAGAGATATACTTACCTGGTGACATATTTGTTCCTTGGGGATGCGTTTTCTGCAAAACACAGTTGTAGGAAAAGCAATATGCATTCACAAACATGCATTAATTCAAATGAGATTCATGTGTGATGATTTTTATCAATCTTGCATCGCCTAAAAGAATATTTCAATCTGAGCACATGAGTGTCATGGATGTGTCAAATGAGGAATATTTTGGTCTGAAAGGACTTTTCTCTCATCCTTATCAAAAAGGGTTGTTTCATCCTGACCTTTGATGCAGGATTTTGACAATCACTCTATCTCACCGTCATCATGCTAAACAAGGTTTTGTGCAATCTCGCAAGTGGTACGATCTTACCAATCTGAAAGGTCTTTAACTGGGACCGTAATGTGGGCCTGGTCAATGGCTTAAAAAAAAGGACTCTTTGAATCGAGGCTTTTGAAAGAATGAGTGATATTCTGTAATCATTTATGGGTTTACAAGTCAAGAATCCTGTAAAATGAGAAAGGAATAATCTTGCTTGCACTTCTTCAAGCGATACTTAAAACATGTGAACCCCTAGGTTAATTCAAGTGCCTTAATCTGAAGAGACTTTGTAAGGGACGTAACGTAGGCTTGGCTCATGGGTTGAGAAATGAAAGGATTATTAGGCTCAAAGGAATGTTTAGGGGGGTTAAAGTTGGTGATCATCCTGACATTTCCACCACTTTCCTTCTCCATTGTTGAAGATTTTTTTTATCACAACTCCATTGATTGCAACAACATTTGAGAGAGTTTTTTTTTTTTTTGGTACCACTTTGTTGGGAATACGACACAAGTGTTTGATTTTTCTTTTTGGGCATTGACCTTGCTTTTACCAGGCACACTGCTTTTTCATGCCTCTATTTTGCAATTCTTCTCTTTGGACTTACACAGTTTTCTTTTATGAGCATTTTAGACCATGCTACTTGAATGATTGTCTTTCATCTTGCCCCATTGTGGGGGATGATCACCAATTGGGTTTGACATGAAATGAATTTATAGGCTCAAGTGGCTATGCAATAGTCAAAAGTGTGCAGGATAAAAAAAGAATTGCTCTTCGTCATCCTAAGGCACTTGAATTACCGCGTAAGTTGCACTGCAAAAGCGATGCTCGAAAATTGATGCAAGTGTGAGCAAAAAGATTCCTACCATTCATTTTAAATTTGCCCCAGTATGGGATGATCCTTGACAGGGGTAATTTTAAAAGAATCTTCATAAGTGTATGGGGCTCAAAGTAAGCAATGGATCACCTGCAATGTTTGGGATAGAGAAACGAATGCCTCTCACCACCTTGGTTGATGTAGCCTTTGCGAGATAGCCCTCTTCCTTGTGGGCATGGAATTTTTTCACACAACTCACTGGGGGTTAGTGTATGAAACACTGTATGGAACAAGGCTTTGTCTTTCGTCATTCTAAAGTACCTCATTTGACACATTCAACTCATCTCACATAATTCATCAGGGAAAACATGCAAAATTTGCAATGGTTCAACTCATTGAAGTAATTTACTCATCATAGAAATTCTTGCAATTCAAAACATGACATAACAAATTCTATCACAGATAATACTTCTTGACAATATCAGAATTAACTAGAGTGGAACACTCATGACCATGCACTTCTACCAAGATCAAGGCACATTCAGGAAGTTTTTTTTTTTTTTTTACCACATACGGGCCACTGTAATTTGGAGCGAACTTGCCCCTAGACTCCGGAATTGGATTGGACCATTTCCACACCTTTGCATGTCATAGGATTGTTCCTGAAACATGAAGTAGATAAATCAGGAAGACAAACAGAGTAATCAACATCTTTGCTTTTTGTTTTTTTTTATTAAAAGAAAAATCTTTGATAAAAACATTTTTTGAAACATTTTGACATGAGGAAGCATGATGAAGCCCAGGCCTCAGAGTTCTCCTTGGATTTTTCTTTTTCATTTATCGGTTGGATATCATCACCGAGCTGGTTTGGTGTACTTCATCATGCCCTCAAAATAAAACTTGTAATTTCATTGAAATTTATCAATCAATTACATTTATTAAATGCAAAAATGCAACAGTCAATCACTAAAAGAAAAGGAAGTTGAAAACATCTCTCAGAAAACAATAAAAATTCCCATGCAGGGGAATGTGCACAAACAGTAAAAGAGTTACTCTTATGGGCCAAGGCCCATTTCTTCAGGGGGTCCTTCATTAATGGCTCCTATGATGAGGTTGTTGAATAAGCTTGCAACTCCATCCAGCTCATCATTAAGGTTCTCTGCTTTCGGGGGTGTTGGATCATCCATGCCACCCCATCCATCTGGGACTATCTCACTAGGATCAATGTAGTAGCTAGGAGGGGTTGAATACTTCACCGTGTAATCAAACTTGCCACTAGGCTGCCCCAAAGTATCTATCACTTCCGCTTCTTCATGCATCATTCTTGGAGGACCAGAGAATGTCTCGTGAATGCGCAGGGGTAATGGGTTTTGCCTCTCTCGCCCTTGGTCAGGTGGCGAGCTCCGCCTCTCTTGTCTTCGTCCTTCAGAACTTCCCCCACCTCGTCCCTAGTACCCTAAACCAGCAGAACGGGACCTCTAAGGGGCTTCAATGAGGCTTCGAATGCCCTGACCATTTCTCCCAAGATCATTGCCTGGGACAAAGTCATTCCCAACCATTACTCTTCCCACCATGAGGGCAACATTTGATACTTCAGGGGTAGGCGGTGATGAACCCCGAGAAGCATATATAGTGGACACCAACTCGAATGAGTGGTAACTTGATTCAAACTGGGAATCCGGCTCCACATAGGGGATAGCCGTCTCATGATAAATCCGGTGGTTTTCCTCACCATACACGGTGACTAACTTCCTTTCAATCACAAATTTGATAGCTTGATGTAGACTTGAAGGCACTGCTCCAGCAGTGTGTATCCATGGTCGACCTAACAAGAAATTGAATGCAGTAAGGATGTCTAGCACTTGGAAAGGAATGTTGAAGACGACCGGTCCTATTTGTACATCGAGATGAATTTCTCCGATCACTTTCTTTCTTGTTCCATCAAAAGCTCGCACCGAAGTCTTCGCGGCATGTATCCTTGACGAGTCTACCTTAAGGCAATGAAGAGTGGCCAACGGACAAATGTTCAGAGCGGACCCATTATCAATGAGTACTCGGGACACATGAGAAGACTTGTGCTTAATGGATATGTAGAGTGCTTTGTTATGTCCCCTACCTTCAAGAGGAAATTCCTCATCAGAGAAGGCAATTAAATCCTTAAGAATGACCGATCCCACAAATTCTTCCAGCTTGTCTACCTCAACTGTCTCTGGCACACGAATTTCACTCAGCACCTTCATTAGCGACTTTTGATGAGCAGGGGATGTCATCAAGAGCTCGAGTAAGGAGATCTAAGCGGGCATCTTTCGTAGTTGGTCAACCACGTTATACTCGCTTGCTTTGATTACGGCTAGAAACTCCTTAGCCTCTTCATCAGTGACCGGCTTTACAGGTTGAGCATTGGCTTGACCATAGGTCCAACCAGACCTTGTAATAAGGTCCACATCCAGGTCATAGGACCAAGGCACTGCCTTATCATTGACATACTCATACGGCTGAGGCACCTCTATCACTATCTCTTCATCAGATGCATCCTCTGATGGGGGCATGTCTATAAGTGAAGGATCAACCTCTTTCTTGTCAGCATCAAGTGCAGCCTACTCCTCCTCCCAATCGATGATGAGGTGGGAGATAGTAGAAACTATGCAGTTATGATCAGCATACACAATGATGCCATCATCTACCATTTTGGCAACTCTTTCTCTCATCACCGATAGAGGGACATCTTCCTGACCTCGGTAATACCCAGCTCTCACTAGCCCGTTGTAGGCATCTACCACGTGCACCTTTGAATTCCTGATCCGTCCAACTTCAGGTTCCAAGATAGCATCCACTGTACCCTCATGCTCTGGTAACGGATTTTTTTGAATGTTTGGCTGAGTAATCTGAAATGAAAAGGCCTTTGTATCCAGGAGATTCTGGATCTTGTGCTTGAGGGTGAAACATCCATCGGTTGAATGCCCCAGTTCACCGTTATGATAGTTATGATAGTCACACTTCTTTGTTGGGTCGTAACCACGAATGCCTTCACGGTTAGGGCGCTTTGGTTCACTAGTAAGCAAACCCTTCTTTCGGAGGACTGTCAACACTTGGGATGGAGACCCGAGGAGAGGGGAGAACTGCCTTCTATTATTCGCTTGGGTGAATGATTGACGGCCAACGGGTTGTTGCTGTCTTGGGTTCACCTGTATAGCCGAGGCACGTTTGGCACTTTCTTGGCTATAAGTCACATTCACATCCACGGCTGCTTCCTTCTCCTTCTTGGCAGAGAACCTTTTAGTAGATGGCTTAAAAAACCATCCTTCCCTTATCCCCATCTCGATTTGTTCTCCTACAGGAATAAGTGATTGAAGCTCTCGACATACGTACTGGCCATTCGATTACGGAACTCAGATGGAAGGGTCTTCACGAATAACTTCATCAACTCCTTGTTGGTAGGCTCAGGAGTAATTTGAGCAGCCAAGTTTCTCCATCTCACGGCATATTCTTTAAATGACTCACTCCTTTTCTTTTCCATCCGCTCCAGGTCTTCTCAAGAAGGCGCAATGTCCATATTGAACTTATACTGTTTGAGGAACGCATCCGCCACGTCATTCCAAGTTTCGAGGAGGTTTACGTTCTTCATCACGTACCAGTTTAGTGCGAGCCCGGTCAAACTCGCATGAAACGATTGGATCATAAGGGGCTCATTTTTTACGTGTTGGGCCATGCGCACGTGATACATCTGCAAATGAGACATTGGACAAGATGTCCCGTCATACTTCTCGAACTCCGGCATTTTAAACTTGCTCAGCATTTTAACCTTCTCATAGACCGAGAGGTCAAACAGGAGTGAGCTTTGAGACTTCTACAGGTATTTTACTTTCTCTTCCAGCTTCGCAACGCGCTCATCTTGATTTGTCTTGGGAACCATGTCGTCTTCCAGCTCAGGCATTTCGTCATCACTGATTTGGGCCCTATTTGCTTGCCTTGGGACTACTATTTCATGGAGAGCGGGTGGAGGAATCGGGTTTACTTGGAGGAATTGAAGTTGAGCTGTTATAAGCTGCATATAAGCGACTAACTCTTTGAGTTGATCTTCCATGGTGGACATGCAATCGCGCATCTCGCTTTGGTCGGCCATTCTTGCTCTTAATCGTGTGATGATGGGTGAGCGTGGAGGATCCGTTGCCACCTAATTTGATTTTTTTTCTTTCTTTCTTCCAAACCAAACTTGGCAACTGGTTCGAAGTTATGGCGCGGGAAGTCGCTGGCGAGGAATTCCAGTGAGAAAGCACAGCAGGCACACCGGCGGCGAACAGGTCAGCAGTGAACAGGGGACTGCAAGCGTGAACGTCACTTGGAAGGGAAGCTTGAGCAACGCGCAAGGGCTGCGTCACGGCTGGGGCAAAGGCGCGGCTACCGGTCAGTCGGAGCAGAGGCAGCGGCGAGCGGTCCCACAGGTGCCGGTGACAGTGCTGGGCTGTAGGTTGCGATGGGTTTCAGCCCTAGGCAGCGACGGGGCAGCGTGAGCTTCGGGCGTCGGGTTGAGGCAGGGACGGCGGTGGGACTTCTCGAGCGGCACAACGAGATCGACGGGCAGCGTCGCGAGCGGATCAGGGGCGTTGCAGTGGCGCGGCGTCATCAAGGTCGAGAGCGCGGTCGTCAAGGTGTCTGGCGTTCGGTGCTGTTGGTGCGGAGCGATGAGGAGTGGCGAATGGAGTGGCTGTGGCGACGGTGGCGGAGGCGCGGTGGTGCTCGGAGGTCAAGTGTGGGCGTCGCTGAGGGCGGCCGGACGGCTGGGGGTGTGGCGGACGGAGACTGGCAGGACGCGAGCGTTTATGCGAGGAAGACAAACAGTAACCTGTTTTTTTTTTTCTTTTTCTTTTCTCTCACCTTACGTCACTCACCGGTCTTCTCTCTCCTCTTTTTCTTGTCAGGGAAAGAAAAGGGAAAGGACCTTCTCTTTGACCAAGGCAGACGAGGCCTTCTTCTCACGCCGATTTTTCTTCGAATTTGCTCTTGAATTTTTCTCTCCGAAACTTTTTTGCTCTCAATTTTCGAAAAACCTCTCTGTGATCCCCTCAACCCTATGCAGGTCAACTCCTTTTATAGTGGTTCCGATCGGTCGCTTTCTATGGAAAATTTTAAATTCCATCTTCTGTTGCATTAAATCATGGATGGCAATCGGAGCATGATTTCGCAATCAGCTCGATTTTGCATTGATTCCTTCCATTTTATCTAAATCTTTGCCATTTGTTCGCCTGATTTTTCAATTGTTTCTATATTTATCAAAATCTGAATACTCATAAGAATTTCAAATTTCCATGCATAATCAATCAAATCAATTTCCCCCATTTTTATTTTTTTCCTTTTTATTTGTTCCAATGCAATTTTTATTTTCTTTATTTTCCTAGATTTGCCAATTTTTTATTTTTTTCTTTTTATTTGTTCCAATGCAATTTTTATTTTCTTTATTTTCCTAGATTTGCCAAAATTAGGTGTCAACGATTGCCCCTCTTTGAAGGTGAGCTCGTAGAGGTTGCCTTCAAAGACAAGTTGAGACCTAAATGTTAATCATGCACATGTACTAAATGATTTTTTTTTTCTTGGGAAGATGAATCCCATTTTGAAATGCAGGAACAAATTTAAGTCAAGCACGTGCACATTGAAAAAAGACAAATTTACGTAATCCCATTTTTATTTTAAGGTGGTTCATGCGTGTGTCTATGTGATTGTCATCCATTCCCGGTAAAAGTAAGTTGTCCGAATTTTCACTTCACAATTTACTTACTTCATTGCAATTTTCGTTGATCCCTGACAAGGTTTCAAATTTAGTCTTGTTTTATTCCTTAGGGAAAACCAGTGTACTGTTCACTTTTGAGGTTTAAGATGATGCCATATGGTCTCGAAAGAATGGTTCAAGGCATTCAAAACTCCACTGAAGCCCCTCGAAGGTCCCATTCTGCTGGATCAGGACACCATGGAAGAGGTGAAGAAAATTCTGGAGGACAAATACAGGAAATGCGGAACTTGTCACCTGACCAAGGGCGAGGGAGGCAAAACCCACTACCCCCAGGCATTCATGAGATATTCCCCGGTCCTCCAAGAATAATGCAGGATGAAGCGGAAGTGATAGACACTCTGGAGCAACCTAGTGGGAAGTTCGATTACTTGGTGAAGTATTTGGCCCCTCCAAGATTTTTTATTGATCCTCGCAAGATAGTTCCAGATGGATGGGGTGGCATGAATGATCCGACACCCTCGGAGACAAAGAACCCTGATGATGAGCTGGAAGGAGCTGCAAGCTTATTCGACGACCTCATCAGAGAAGTCATTAATGAAGGACCCCCTAAAGAGATGGGCCTTGGCCCACAAGAGTAACTCTTTTATTGCTTTTGCACATTTCCCCTACGTGGGAATTTTTATTATTTTCTAAATGATGTTTTCAGTTTCTTTTAGTAATTGAGTGTTGCATTTTTTCCATTCAATAAATGTAATTGATTGATGAATTTCAATGAAATTACAAATTTTATTTTGAGGGCATGATGAGGTACATCAAACCAGCTCGGTGATGATATACAACCGATAAAAGAAAAGAATAATTCAAGAATAATTCTGAGGCATGGGCTTTGTCATGCTTTCTTGTATCAAAATGTTTCAAAAAAAATGCTTTTCCAAAAGCTTTTCAAAAAAAAAATTCAAAAAAATAAAACTTGATTTACTCTGTTTGTCTTTTGACCAATCTACTTTTTGTTTCAGAGACAGTCTTGTAACATGTAAAGGTGTGGAAATGGTCCAATCCAATTCCGGAGCCTAGGGGCAAGTTCGCTCTAAATTACAGTGGCCCGTATGTGGTAAAGAAGATACTTCCTGAATGTGCCTCAATCTTGGTAGAAATGCATGGTCATGAGTGTTCCACTCCAGTTAATTTTGATGTTGTCAAGAAGTATTATCCGTGATAGAATTTGCCATGTTATGTTTTGAACTACAAGCATTTATATGATGAGTAAATTACTTCAATGAGTTGAATTGTTCAAATTTGTTACAAATTTTGCATATTTTCCCTGATGAATTGTGTGAGATGAATTGAATGTGTCAAATGGAGTACTTTGGAATGACGAAAGGCAAGCCTTGTTCCATATATTGTTTCATACACTAACTCCCAGTGAGTTGTGTGAAAAATTCCATGCCCGCAAGGAAGAGGGCTATCTCGCAAAGGGTACGTCAACCAATGTGATGAGAGGCATTCTTTTCTCTATCCCAAACACTACAGGTGATCAATTGCTCAACCCCTTTGAGCCCTACTCGCTTATGGAGATTCTTTTAAAATTACCCCTATCAAGAATCATCCCATACTGGGGCAAATTTAAGATGAATGGTAGGAATCTTTTTGCTCACACTTGCATCAATCTTTGAATATCGCTTTTGCAGTGTAACTTATGCGGTAATTCAAGTGCCTTAGGATGACGAAGAGTAGTTCTTTCTTTATCCTACATACTTTCGACTATTGCATAGCCCGCTTGAGCCTATAAATTCATTTCATGTCAAACCCAGTTGGTGATCATCCCCCACACTGGGGCAAGATGAAAGACAATCATTCAGTAGCATGGTCTAAAATGCTTATAAAAGAAAACTGTGTAAGTCCAAAGAGAAGAAATGCAAAATAGAGACATGAAAAAGCAGTGTGCCTGGTAAAAGCAAGGTCAATGCCCAAAAAGAAAAATCAAACACTTGAGTCGTATCCCCAACAAGGTGGTACCCAAAAAAAAAAAACTCTCAAATGCTGTTGCAATCAATGGAGTTGTAATAAGAAATCTTCGATAGTGAAGAAGGAAAGTGGTGGAAATGTCAAGATGATCACCAACTTTAACCCCCTTAAACACTTTTTTTTAGCCTAATAATCATTTCATTTCTCAACCCATGAGCCAAGCCTACATTACATCCCTTGTAAAGTCTCTTCAAATTAGGGCACTTGAATTAACCTAGGGGTTCGCATGTTTTAAGCATCACTCGAAGAAGTGCGAGCAAGATTATTCCTTTCTCATTTTGCATGGTTCTTGATTTGTAAACCTAGAGATGATTACAAAATATCACTTAAAAGCCTCAAAGAGTTCCTCTTGTTAAGCCGTTGATCAGGCCCACATTACGGTCCTTGTTCAAGACCTCTCAGATTGGTAAGGTTATATCACTTGCGAGATTGCACAAAACCTTGTTTGGCATGATGACAGTGAGATAGAGTGATTGTCAAAATCCTGCATCAAAAGTCAGGATGAAATGACCCTTTTTAATGAGATTGAGCGCAAAGCCCTTTCAGATTGAAGGATCCTTCATTTGACACATTCATGATACTCATGTGTTCAGATTGGAATATCCTTTTGAAATTCTTCCCAATGGAAATTAGGTATTGCAAGAATGATAGAAATCATCACACATGAACCTTAATTGAATTAATGCATGTTTGTGAATGCATATTGCCTCTCCTACAACTGTGTTTTGCAGGAGACATATCCCCAAGGAACAAAGATGTTACCAGGTAAGTATATCTCTATCTATACCTTAAATACTTGTCATTGTGCAGGTATTCCTTTTTCAAGAACTGGCACTCGATGGAGTCGCCCCCCAAAGATTTCTCCCAGATTCATCAGGCGACCGTAGAATGGTACGGGTCCTAGACGACACCTATACAGGCGACCGTAGAATGGTACGGGTCTTGAAAGTGAATCCCAGTTTAGGCGACCGTAGAATGATACGGGTCCTAGACGACACCTATTCAGGCGATCGTAGAATGGTACGGGTCCCGGAAATTAAATCCCCGTTTAGGTGACCGTAGAATGGTACGAGTCCTAGACAACCTCAGTTCAGGCGACCGTAGAATGGTACGGGTCCTAGACAATCTCAGTTCAGGCGACCGTAGAATGGTACGGGTCCTGGAAAATCATTTTTTTCGTCAAGACGACCGTAGAATGGTACGGGTCCTAGAAAATCATTTTTTCATCAAGGCGACCGTAGAATGGTATGGGTCCTAGACAACCTCAGTTTAGGCAACCGTAGAATGGTACGGGTCCTGAAAAATCATTTTTTCGTCAAGGCGACCGTAGAATGGTATGGGTCCTAGACAACCTCAGTTCAGGCGACCGTAGAATGGTACGGGTCCTAGAAAATCATTTTTTCGTCAAGGCGACCGTAGAATGGTACGGGTCCTAGACAACCTCAGTTTAGGCGACCATAGAATGGTACGAGTCCTGGAAAACAGATTCCCGTTTAGGCGACTGTAGAATAATACGGGTCCTAGACAACCTCAGTTCAGGCAACCGTAGAATGGTATGGGTCATGGAAAATCTTTTTACATTCAGGCGACCATAGAATGGTACGAGTCCTGGAAATCATTTTTTTCGTTTAGGTGACCATAGAATGGTACGGGTCCTAGACACAACCAAACAATGCCATACTAGGCGACTGTAGAATGGTACAGGTCCTGGGAAAGCAGTCACTTTGTGAAGTCATGTTACTATTCTGGGTGACCGTAGAATGGTACGGGTCCTGGACATGTAACACTAATCTATCTTGAGTTACTCTACCATCCCCGAAGGTAAGTAATTCCAAATAAGTTCCTTTATCATTTGCATTAACATTTCCATGCATCATACAAATTTCATTTCCAAATGGGATTCATTTTTTCAAAAAAAAAAAAAAAAGAGTCACTCAGTACATCAGCATGATTAACATTTAGGTCTCAACTTGTCCTTGAATGCAACCTCTACGAGCTCACCTTCAAAGAGGGGCAGCTGTTGACACCTATTTTTAGCAAATCTAGAAAAATAAAGAAAATAAAAATTGCATTAGAACAAATAAACGGAAAAAAATAAAAATAAATTGGGGAAATTGATTTGATTGATTATGCATGGAAATTTGAAATTCTGATGAATATTCAGATTTTGATAAATGTAGAAACAATTGAAAAATCAGGCGAGCAAAAGGGCAAAGATTTTGATAAAATGGAAGGAATTGATGCAAAATCAAGCTAATTGCGAAATCATGCTCCGATTTCCATCCATGATTTAATGCAACAGATTATGGAAGTTTAAAATTTCCATAGAAAGCGGCCGCTCGGAACCATTATAAAAGGAGTTGACCTGCACAGGGTTAAGGGGGCCACATGTTGAATACAGGGCCGCACAATTCGATGGAGGGAAAATTGAGAGAAGAGAGAGCCAAGGGGATCCAATAGAGAATAGAAACCAGAGTTCTTTCTACTCTTCCTGTCCCAATTCTGAGATCGTTCTATCATCTTCTCCCGAGATCCACTGGCCATCACTGTTGCTAATAGCCATCTACGCAATACCTACACCCTCTCGGCCGAGCTCTTGCCTTTCACAACAGCGAAGCTCTTTCAGTTTTGTAGGATCTCGAATGAGCACCACGGAGTTTTTACCGTGCTGTGAGCCGTGAAATCTCTGCCATGTCGAGCTGAGATCAATTTGGTGCCTCTCCGCAATGAAATCATTCTCTGTTTTGCACGTTCGCTGTGAGACTATCTCGGCGAACGTCTGAGCATCCACCTCACCATCGGTCCGTGCTCATGCGCGGTCACCAAGCCTCCATCGAGAAGTCCCCACAGTGAGTTGTTCCTTCCCTGGCCAAGAATTACTGGACCAGCAGGCTTTGTCGAGCAACCCATAATCAAAGTCCCATCGTCGGTCCACACGTGACACCACCACAGATTCCCTGTCGATGAAGTTGCTGCCGCACTGAGACCAAACCGAGGAGATCATCAAGTTATTAAGAGAGTTATCAATTCTCAATAAAAATTCCACTTTTCTTTCTCTATAGTCACGTAAAAGGGGCACATATCATACCCATGTGGACACCTGAAAATAAGAGAAGAAGAGTTTTCTGGTTTTCTCATGGCTTCGCTTTCCTGACGTGGTTATTATATGTTTAATGCATTGCCACTCACAGCCACGATCTCCATTAATCGCAGACACCACCTGGCGCAAGTCTAGTCAACTCCATTGATTTTCCCAGATTTGTTGAGTAGTTCGTTGCGACGATTTCAGTCCAATCCAGCGGCCGCCGCATCGGTTCCAGCATCATCCACCACGAGCCATCGCTGGTCCCATCATCTGATGAGTCCAAATTTGAGAACGATATTACGAAATTGGTTTTCCAGTGATTGTCCATGCACCAAGGAGCCCCAATAATCCCAAAGGTCTTCTGCATTCGTTGTCGCCCAAATCTGCCTAATGTCGCTTGTCCTTGCTGGCATCACCCTCGACGGCCGTGCCGCGAGTTTTGCCGGCCACCGACTAGCTCGAGCCGAGACGTCCACACCAACATGAGCAACTGCTGCTGTGAGCCAATCACCCACCGCCGTTCCCAATTGCGACTCCAATCGCGATAGGCCCGAATTCGGAAATTATCTTCAAATTTAGGTAAGATACTCGTGCCTAATTTATTCGCCACCTAATATACGTCTATTAGAATATAACATGCACATTTATAAGTGATAGACGTATTTCTTGATTAAGGTTATTTTCCTAATTCGCAACCGCACACCGATTTGTTATTCCATCTATAAGGCTTTAGATGAAATAATTAATCAAGCGGAAATAAAATTGATATCTTGATCTTTAAGGCTTAAGATCAATTTATCTATTTTATTAACGAGATCTGAATAATGTATGATACCTTTGGTGATTGCAAATGATTTGGTGTTTTATCATTTAATTGCTTTATTTATCCCAAAATACAAAAAAAATTGCATTTGCATATCATGTAGATTAGGAGGTGATTTCCTAGATAGAATTGCATGATAGAGTAGTTAGATTCTTCTCTAATTATATTAAAATGCATGTTTAGATGATATCTAGGTTAGATAATATCTTTGAATTAAATTGCATGTCGAGATAAATTTCTAAGTTAAGATAGGATTTAGATTAGTCTATTTCCTAACTTAAAATAGATAATATCTCACTTTAGTTAGATTTTTATTGTTAGTTATTTTAATTACGAATTTTTATAAAAAAAATATACAAAAAATCATGCGCATGTCATATAGAATTAGGTTCATGAAATGCATGTCATTTAGTGATTATTGCTAGGTCCATTTAATTTGAAAATTGCCTACCATTAGATTAGGTCATTTAATAAACGTTGTGTGACATATAATTCACATGTTAGGTTGCATGTTGCATGTCATTGTAGTTAAAGTTTTTGTATGTCATCGCATTCCATATTGCATGACTTTCATTAATTAAGTGAAAAGAAAAAAAAAATTGCGTGTTAATTAGAAACTATATCTAGGGTTGTTGATGTGGCTTTTGTCGCTTTGAGGTAAGCTTTTGCAATTTATTTATTGTTTATTTGGGTGTTAAATTGGTGGATTGCGCACCCACATGATCACATCACATGTTAGGAAAATAAATTTAAAATCAATCCAGACTGTTTTCCAAACATTTTTCAAAATAAAAAGAAAGGTACCGAAAGGGCGTTAGAGAAATTTAACGTAATCAAGTACCCGAACTCATAAATCTCTGGTTCGTAGGAGTAAAGTAAAACTTTCGTTACTTTACTTGGGTTTCTAATCGACCCATCAAAAATAGATTAGTGGCGACTCCTAATTGAAAATCAATTGCATGCTAAGAACATGAACCTAAGTCGCGAATTGGTATGGGTTTGGGAGAACCCGAGTTAAGTTTAGGCTTAACAATCCATTAGCCAAACCTTAGGTGGTCCACACCAAAAAATTAGGTCGCGACAGCTGCTGTCACGACCTATATTTTGGGTGCACCACCTAAGACTAGGTTAATGGACTACTAAGTCTTTAAACTTAGTTCGGGCTCTTCCAAGCCCATACCAATTCGCGACTTAAGATTTAAATATTTAACATGCAAAAGATTTTTAACTAAGAGTCGCCACTAATCTATTTTTGGTGAGTCGATTAGAAACCCAAGTAAAGTAACGGGAGATTTACTTTACTCCTACAAACCAGATACTATGATTACGGGGACTTGGTTACACTAGATTTTTTTCTAATGCCATTTCGGTACCATTCTTTTATTTTCAAAAATACTTTTATAGGCAACTTGAGTTGATTTTAAATCTATTTTTCTAACATGTGAGGCGATCATGCGGGTGTGCAAACCACCAATTTAACACACAGATAAACAGTGAATAAATTGCAGGGACTTAACTTATAGCAACGAAAGCATCTGCGTGGTTAGATTAAAATTCACATCATCAACCGTTTCTGTGGTTCACTCTTTCGTTCGTGTATTCTCGATGTGTGCTCCAAAATTCTGATTTGCCGACTCTCACCGTGGAGAATGTGAGTTCTCCCTTTTTCCGTGGCCGTGTGTTTATATTGTGTGGCCTCCTCTTTGCTTGTCCGTAGATGATCCTTTTATAGGTAGGACTAACCTAGGTTTTTGAGGAAAGAGAATAAATCTGCATATTATATTTTAGAACAATGACATTTGTAGCCAAAAATTTTCTGATTCCTTTCCATCCACGTTCCTCAATCCTTTTACCCACATCTTCGTAAAATCAGCCGAATTCTTTCTTCTTTTATTTGCTTTATGTGTCCATGTGTGTCCAAGAAACAAATTTCTTCAAGACAAATCAAATATACCGCCATAGATACGCATGAAGAGAATATCTGGTCAATATCTCCAAATTTTACTTCCTTTCTCTTCATTATCTTTCTCAGCAGAAACATTGGTGAGCCCCTTGGATTTTCTTTTTGCCCAAGCCAATTTTTTGGAGTTCACACATGAGTGGGCTCCTTGCCAGCAATATTGAATGTCCACTGCCAAATTTCACATGAGATCCACGCAATGCAATTGTTATGCTAATGCTCCTAACATCTATGCAATTAATATATATATATATATATATATATATATATATATATATATATATATATATTAGGGATAAAATTGACCCCTAATTTTTTAATGTAATAAATAAATAACCAGATTGCCAAAATTTAGGTGTCAACAGCTGTCCCTCTTTGAAGGTGAGCTCGTAGAGGTTGCCTTCAAAGACAAATTGAGACCTAAATTTTGACCATGCACATGTAGTGAATGATTTTTTTTTTTTGAAAATTAATTCCATTTTAAAATGCAATTATATGATGCATGAAAATGCTAATGCAAATGCATGATGTGGAAGGAAAGAACGTACCTACAGTTACTTACCAATCGGTGTGGTAGAGCATCTCGAGGTACATGATAAATCCTCATTTACTCCACAAGTACCCAACTCTCACTTAGGTTCCTTGAAGAGCCTAACAGGTAATAAATTGAGACGAAGAACATTCACATCCAAAGTGAAATGTTCAACGAAAAAAATTGAGACATAAAGATCCAAACTGAGATGTCAAGATTTTTTTAAACTCGAAATATCTAGATCCAGACTAAGGTATAACGAGAAAGATTAAAAACATTCACATCCAGAGTGAAATGTTTTAATGAAAACAATCAAGACATCCAGATCCAGACTAAGATGTCAAAGGAATCTACCTAGAATATCTTACCTTCAATGAGGGTAGAGTAATTCAAGGTAGTTGATGTTACATGTCTAGGACCTGTACCATTCTACGGTCGCCTAGAATAGTAACATGACTTTGTAAAAAGACTACTTTCCCAAGACCCGTATCATTCTACGGTCGCCCAGAACTGAGGTTGTCTAGGACTCATACCATTCTATGGTCGCCTAAACGGGGATCTGTTTTCCAGGACCCGTACCATTCTACGGTCGCCTGAACTGAGGTTGTCTAGGACCCGTACCATTCTACTGTCACCTAAACTGGGATTCATTTTCCAGGACCCGTACCATTTTACGGTCGCTTGATGAATCTGGGAAAAATCTTTGGGGGGCGACTCCATCGAGCGCTGGTGCTTGAAAATGAATACATGTACAATGACAAGTATTTAAGATATGGATAGAGATATACTTACCTGGTGGTATCTCTGATCCTTAGAGATATGTCTTCTGGGATTTAGATACCCTGTGGAGGCCTCTCACCTCCTGGTAAAAATTTGGAACATCAAGGATGGACCTTGAATGTTCGTGATAGTACCTCATCTCCTAATATCATGAGGCATTTTGAAAGGAACTTGAATGTCAGGAACTCCTGGGTCTTTGAGAAAACATTACCTGTCAGACATGATTAGAGCAAAAGTGCATTCACCAAAGAAATAAGCAATTAATGCTATTCTGGAACGCACACTTCAAAATCCACTAAAGTTTTTATCAATTCAATTGGGGTCCAGGCATAATGACCTTTGCATCACCCAAATTTCCATTAGAGAGAATTATCGTTCAAGACAATTTTCACTCATGACATGGATTTACTAAATGAGAGACTTTCGGTTAGAAAGGATTTTCACTCATTCTCATTTAGAAGAGAATCACTCAATCTCACCATATTAACAGGGATCCGAGTATTCTCGCAAGCGGTACGATCTTACCAATCTGAGAGATCTTTAACATGGAGCATATTGTGGGCATGGTCAACGGCTTAATAATTGGACTCTTTGAGTCAAGGCTATTGAAAGAACAGCTTCACAATCATCTTCGGGTTTACAAGTCAAGAACCCTACAGAATGAGAAAGAAATAATCCTGCTCGCACTTCTTCGAGTGATGCTTATATACATATGAACCCCTATGTTAATTCAAATGCCATAATCTGAAGAGACTTTATAAGGGACGTAACATAGGCTGGGTTCATGGGTTGAGAAATGGAAGGATCATTAGGCTAAAAAATGTGTATAAGGGTCAAAGCTAATAATCATCTAGGCATTGTCGCTGGTCTTCTCTTTTGCCAGGGATGCGCCATTGATCTTGACTCTTTGAGTACTGCTCCATTGAGATACAACCTTTTGCAACTGATAGTCACCTATCATGACTCTTTCATTTTCATTTTCATTTGGCATTACTTCTACTGGGCACATCACTTTTTCATGCCCCTAGTTTTCATACATTTTTTTAATTTCTTTTTCATGGGTATTGGCCTTGCTTTTACCAAGCACACTACTTTTTCATGCCCCTTAGTTCTATTTTGATTTCTATTCTTGCGCAGAGTGCATGCATCAAGGAATTACACTCTGAATGACACTCGAACTTTCAAAGGTCTTCATCCGTCTTTTGCCTTGCCCCAGTGTGGGGGATGATCACCAACTAGGTTTAAAGAAATGAAAATTGCAGGCTCAAGTGGGCTATGCAAAGGGTATAAGCATGTAGGATAGAGAAAGAGATGCTCTTCGTCATCCTAAGGCACTTAAGTTAACACGTGAATTCAATGCAATAGCACGACTTGAAGATTGATGCAAGTGAGAGCAAGAAAATTTTAATTCATTTTCCTCACCTCATGATGCCATTTTATCTCCCATTTGCCCCCAATGTGGGGTGATTCTTGACAAGGGTAATTCGAAAAGAATATCCATAAGTGTATGGGCTCAAAAGGGTTAAGCAATGGATCACCTGTAGTGTTTGGGATAAAGAAATGAACTGCTTCTCATCATTTCGGTTGATGTACCTTTTGCGAGAGAACTCTTTACCTTGTGTATATGAACCTTCCTACACTCATCTCACAAGTGCATGAGTAGGGGACTGTGTATAGGATAAGGTTTGCCTTTCATCATCCTAACTCGTCTCATTTAGTATGCTCAATCAATTCCACACCATTCATTAAATTAGTCCATGTTAATGTTCTTTAATGGAATTGGTGGCTAAAAGTCATCATGCAAAGTCTTTTTTTTTTTTTTCTTAAAAGAGCTCAACAGCTTTAGGCATGAAAAATTATCAACTCCAAAACAAACAGTTTTCCACATTGCAAAATGGTTTTAAGCATTCATTCAAGGATTCATCTACAATGGGATTGCCTCAACAGTTGATGTCTTTGGATTGTCCCTATCCGCTTTTGCCCCAAAATCTGTCATGCCTCCAATCTGTCACATTAACTCTTTAGAAATGTGTCCTTGACAATTGGACCAATAGCAACCTGGTGTGCCTTTTTCAGATGCCTTCTCACTAGGCAAAAAAAGTAATGCTCTGAAACATGAAGTAAATGAGTCAGAAAATTAAACAGGGCTAATGCATGCTTTTGGAAATGGCTTCATAAATGATTTTTTTTATTTTTTTATTAGGAAGCATGAAGAAGCCCAGTCCTCAGAATTCTCCTTGGATGATATTTTTTTTTTCATTGTTGGATATCGTTGCCGAGCTAGTTTGGTGTACCCCATCATGTCCTCAAAACAAAACTTGTAATTTTATTGATATTCATCAAAATTACATTTATTTGAATGAAAAATGTGATGTTCAAACACAGAAGAAATTGAAACCAATCCCTAAAGAGTGATAAAAATTCCCACGCAGGGGAAGGTGCATGCCCCTAATTAAATGAGGGAAACGAACTACTTAGAACCATGAATCATGTGTACTTGAATTATTCACCCTCCTTGATCCTCAAGAAAATGAGACAGTTCAAAAGGTCTTCTTGGCTCTCTTCTTGGAGTCACAATTTCTCACTAAAGATAGAGCATTTATGTCATCGCAACACTTTTGCTTGATGAGATAGGCTCTTTTTGATCCATCATTTTAGCTCTCGATCGTGAACGGATGGGTGAGCGGAATCGCTCCATAATCACCTAGTTCAAATGAACAGGAACATGTAAGAATGAGGGTAAATAGAAAGTCAATCCGTGACAATGATCTAAATCGATTTTTCCATTTTTTTTTCATTTATTCATGAAAAGTTCGTACAATAAGGGCATTTCCTAAAAATAGACTAGAAAAATAAAGATAAGACACCCTAATAAGACCAAGTTTCCTAGATATGAATTGAAAACAAACTCTCCAAAGTTTTTTTTTTTTTTTTTTTTTTTTTGCAAATGATTCATTGCATGGCAATTTCCTCATTTCATTTCTAATTGACAAATGAATTAGATCAAACGATTGACCTAGATTGTCATGGACCGACCCAAGAATACGACAAAATAAATTGCATTGCATAGGGATAGAAGACTTACTTCGCCAAGGAAAATTAACGGCAATCACATAGACATGCACATGAGATGTGAGGCTCGATTTCTATCTAGACAGCTTAGCAAAATAGAGTTAAAAGGGTGGGATGACTTAGTTGCAGCCTCGCATACTAAGTCAAGTCCTCCTCACTCCGGCTTGTCAAGAATGATACCCCAATGCGACGCAGCCTCACGGGCAGAAGTAAACATTTTTGACACCAAGAAAGAAACTTTCGGGATTGAGTTGGGCAACCTCTACTACACGGCCTCGCGGTCGAAGTCGTATCCAACTCAATACCATCCTAAATATTCTAGTGCGGCCCAGGTCCGGCGGCGGGTTATGTGTGCAAAAGTGTAGTGAAAAATGCAAAACATGCACTACAGTTTATATCAAGCAGCACTTCATATATTAAAGTAAACCATACATTCCTACACCTCCCTGCAAAAACATTTAACACCTTAAATGTCAGGAACGTACCTAGAATCCTCGCTGCCAAACAAAAACATTTTTCAAAAAGAAGAAAATTGGCCTAAGTCCACTAAGTGTTTTAACACAAGTCCCCAGCGGAGTCGCCAAGTTGTAGCGACCAATTTTTTGGGTGTGAACCACCTATGGTTTGGCTAATGGATTGTTAAGCCTAGATTTAACTCGGGCCCTCCCAAGCCCATACCAATTCACGACTTTAGGTTCAAAATTTTTTAACATGCAATTGATTTTTAATTAGGAGTCGCCACTAATCTATTTTCGGTGGGTCGATTAGAAACCCAAGTAAAGTAACGGGAGATTTACCTTACTCCTACGAACTAGAGATTTTGGTACGGGGACTTGGTTACGCTAGATTTCTCTAACGCCCTTTCGGTACCTTTCTTTTTTATTTCAAAGAAAATGTTTTGCAGGCAGCTTGGATTGATTTTAAATCTAATTCTCTAATATGTGAGATGATCATGCGGGTGCGCAATCCATCAATTTAACACCCAATAAAGCAAATAGAAAATGCAGGACTTACCTCGTAGCAACGAAAGCATCTGCAATGTTAATTCAAAATCCATATCAATAACCTTGGATATGGTTTCTAATTAACACACAATTTTTTATTTTCACTTAATCAATGAAAATCATACAATATGCAATGCAATATTAATTAAATGACCTAATTTTAATGTCATGTAATTTCTAATTAAATGGGCCTAGCAAAAATACTAAATGGGATACATCTCAATGAATCTAACCCTAATGACATGGCATATGGCATTTTTTCCTTTTCCTAAAAGAATGCATTTTATCCTAAACAATAAAACTAATTTAACCTATGACTTTTTTGTATTTTTCATGAAATTCAAAATTAGGTGAAATGTGAAAATTACCTAATTAGATTAAGATCCTAATTAATTTATATTAGGAATTAGATTGAGCCAAATCCTAATTTAAACTAAAATATTATCTTAACCTAAATAATCCTAAAATGCAATATATCTAAAAAATACCTAAACTTATAATAAATTAAAAAATTATCTAAATTAAACTAAGTGCGACTTAAACCTAATATGCAATGACATGCAAAATATGACATAATTCTACATGACAAGTGTGATGAGTTTTTTTTTGTCTTTATTAATTTTCGAAATTAATAATTGCCAACTAATTAAGCATGCAACCTAAATTAAAGTCTAGCAACCTAAATTGATTTATTTGAGTTTTGATTTATTTGATTTTTTTTTAATTTGAAAGAAAATTCCTATTCTAAACATGTAAACCCTAAGACATGCAATATTCTAACTCAAACATGTCTCGAGATAAACAAGGCAATTAAGATGAGACAATTCATTCAAAATCATCAAAAATATCACACATTGTTCAGATCAAGAGATAACATTTCGCTAATAAAATCGATAAATTGATCTTAAGCCTTAAAGATCAAATTGTCAATTTTACTCTCACTTGATTAATTATTTCATCTAAAGCCTTATAGATGAAATAAAAAACCCTGACGTGGTTGCGAATCAGGTGATATATTGGGATTTCCAATTATGCATAGATGGGTATTTCAACCAAAGAGAACAACTTATAAAGAGATAATAATAATAATAAAATAGAGAAAAACCTAGACTTGCCTAAAAAAGTAAAGCAAAAATTCCTAATAAATTTTTTTCCTTTTTTTTTAGAAAAAGAAAAGGGGAAATCATGGCTGCTGGTTTTGGGGGAAATCGCCGGCGGGGTTCAGCAGGCACCGGTAGCGAGCGAGCGGTGAGCGTGTCGCGGGCTGAGGAGGGACGACGGAGCTGGGCGCGAGTGTCGCGGGCGGTGGACTTGGGCTTCGGGGGCACGGCGTCGAATGCGCAGGCGCGGCGTCTAGTGAGTGGAGAACGGCGGCAAAGGCACTGAGTGCTCGGCTAAGGCGAGTGGCACGGTGGCGTCGCGGGCCGCTACAGGGGCGCGGAGGTGCGGTGATCAGCTCGGGCGAAGCTCGAAAGTCGGCGCTTGGATTTGGACCGGCTACCGTCGGGGAGGCCATGAGCAGCGAACGACGAGGCAGGGGCAGCGAGCCTGCTCGGGATCCACTGGGTCACGAGTTGCAGGCGAACCGAGGGCAAGATCAGCGGCGGAGCAGCAGATTGGGGAGCTGGGGCGCTGCAAATCGGCGATGGCGGAGGCGGCGTCGGGGTGATACGAGCTTCGGGCGTCGGGGCTACAAAAGGTGAGCAGCGGCGGCGGAGTGTCGGTTCGGCGCGACCTTCGAGCTTTAGGGCCGCTGAGGGCGAACGACGGCGGCATAGGCGCTCATGGACGGAGGCTAGCGGCGGTGGGCAACAGCAGCGCCAGCGGCTCTTCGGGGAAGATGAACGGTACCCGATTAGGGTTTCAATTTTTCTTTTTTCGGCTTGACGCCGTACACTTTTTCTCTCTTTTTTTTCGAAATTCTGCTCAAATCAACCTCTCCACGTATTTGCTCTCAAAATTTGCAGACAAAAGCCCCCTACATACGCCGTGTGTATCAATATGTGTGGCCTTTTTTTCTTTTTTGTACCCCATCGCACCTTTTATAGGGTAAAAAATTGAATCTTTATTGCATATTTCGTTTCCAATTTTGCTCGTGCAATATTCTCTTTTGCTTTCTCCGCATATTCCATCCAAAAATAATTCCATTTTCAGGGAAAATACACCCCCTGGTGTATATTACTTGAATATGTCAAAAATCTGAACGGAATATGTGAAAAATCCTCATTTCACCGGCAGCCTAAAATAAAATAAAAATAAATAAATTGTTTCTAAACTATATGCCATGTGTGTGTGTGTGTGTGTGTGTGTGTGTGTGTGTGTGTTTTTAAGTAAAAATTAACCCTAAAAATTATGCAAAAATTTAGATGTCAACAGCTGCTCATCTTTGAAGGTGAGCTCGAAGAGGTTGCCTTTAAAGACAAATTGAGACCTAAATTTTGGTCATGCACATGCAATGAATGATTTTTTGCTGGAAAATGAATTCCATTTTTTAATGCAAATTATATGATGTATGAAAATACTAATGCAAATGATAGATGAACCTACCTGAAATAACTTACCTTTGAGGAGGATAGAGTAATTCGAGGTAGTGGGTGTTACCTGTCTAGGACTCGTACCATTCTACGGTCGCCTAGAATAGTAACATGACTTTGTGAAGATGCTGCTTTTCCAGGACTCGTATCATTCTACGGTCGCCCAGTATGGCAGAAAGGAGCTGCTTTCTCAGGACCCATGCCATTCTACAATCGCCCAATACGACATAAATGTTTTGTAAGGAACTGCTTTCCCAGGACCCGTACCATTTTACGATCGCCTGAATAAGGAATAGGTTTTGTCAAGGACCCGTACCATTCTACGGTCGCCTTGACGAAGAAAATTATTTTTCCAGGACCCGTACCATTCTATGATCGCCTGAATGAGGAAATTGCTTTTCCAAGACCCGTACCATTCTATCGTCGCCTGTTAGAGCAATAAATGTTGTCTAGGACCCGTACCATTCTACGGTCGCCTAGATTGAGGTTTTGCTTGGCTAGGACCTGAACCATTCTTTGGTCGCTCAGCCTTGCAACAGAAATCATCTGACCAAGACCCGAACCATTCTTCGGTCGCCTTAATCAAATTGAATCTGGAGGAAAAATCTTTGGGGGACAACTCCTTGAGTGTCGGTATAAAGGACTCTGGGCTACGAAAGCAAGCCAGGTCGATAAAAGAAATCCGAGCTACAGAAGCACGCCGGTTCGATAAAATGGACTCTGTGCTACGAAAGCACGCCAGGTCAAGAAAGAGACATCGGGCTATGGAAGCACGCCGAGTTGATGAAAATGACTCTGGGCTACGAAAGCACGCCAGGTCGATATAACTGGACAGCTAGACAAAGTCAAGTGTCGATGCACTTAAGAGAGAATACCTGCACAATGACAAGTATTTTAGAGTATGGTAGAGATATACTTACCTGGTGATATCTCTGATTCTTGGGGATATATCTTTTGAAATTTAGATATCCTATGGAGGTCTTTCACCTCATGGTAGAGGTTTCTCATCTCATAATATCATGAAACATTCTGAAAGGAACTTGAATTACCTGTTAGACATTCATCAAAGAGATAGACAATCTAAGCTACTCTAGAATGTACATTTCAAAATTCAGTGAGGTTTTCATCAACTCAATCAGGGTTCATGCATAATGACCTTTGAATCACCCAAATTTCCACTGAAGAGAATTTTCGTTCAAGACAATGGCATGGATTTCTTAAGAATACTAAATGAGACACTTTCAGTTAGAAATGACTTTCACTCACTCTCATTTAGAGGCTATTTTATTAGAATCACTCCGTCTCACTATCATCATACCAACAAGGGTCCAAGTATTCTTGCAAGCGGTACGACTTTACCAATCTAAGAGGTCTTTAATAGGGACCGTAATGTGAGCTTGGTCAACGGCATAACAAAGGGACTCTTTGAGTCAAGGCTATTGAAAGAACAATTCTATAATCATCTCTGGGTTTACAAGTCAAGAACTCTGCAAAATGAGAAAGAAATAGTCTTGCTCGCACTTCTTCGAGTGATGCTTATAAACATATGAACTCTTATGTTAATTCAAATGCCCTAATCTGAAGAGACTTTGTAAAGGACGTAACGAAGGCTGGGTTCATGGGTTGAGAAATGAAAGGATCAACAAGCACAAAATGTGTGTAAAGGGTGAGAGCTGATGATCATCTTGGCATTGCCACCAGTTTTCTTTTTCACCATCGGGGATTGTCTTCATGAAGTGCCCCATTGATTATAAAAACTCGGCATTTGAGTTCTTTGAGTATTGCTCCATTGGAATTCAATTCTTGCAATTGACAGTCACCTATATTGACTCTCTTTTTTCATCTATGGGTATTGGCCTTGCTTTTACCAGGCACGCTGCTTTTTCATACCCCCAGTTCTCATGTATTTTTTTTTTTACTTCTTTTCATGGGCATTGGCCTTGCTTTTACCAGGTACACTGCTTTTTCATGACCCTTAATTCTATTTTAATTTCTATGCATGTGTCAAGCAATTGCACTTTGAATGACATTCAAACTTTCAAAGGTCTTCATCTGTCTTTTGCCTTGCCCCAGTATGGGGGATGATCACCAACTGGGTTTAAAGAAACGAAATTGCAAGCTCAAGTGAGCTATGCAAAGGATATAAGTATGTAGGATAGAGAAAGAAATGCTCTTCGTCATCCTAAGGCACTTAAATTACCACATGAATTCAATGTAATAGCATGACTAGAAGATTGATACAAGTGAGAGCAAGAAAATTTTAATCCATTTCCTTCACCTTATGGTGCTATCTTACCCTCCAGTTTGCCCTGATGTGAGGTGGTTCTTGACAGGGGTAATTTGAAAATAATCTTCACAAGTGTATAAGGCTCAAAGTGGTTAAGCAATGGATCACCTGTTGTGTTTAGGATAAAGAAATGAATTGCCCCTCATCATTTCGGTTATTGTACCTTTTGCGAGAGAACTCTTTACCTTATGGATATGGAACTTCATACACTCATCTCACAAGTGTATCAAGTGTATAAGTATGGGACTGTGTATAGAATAGGGCTTGCCTTTCATCATCCTGATACGTCTCATTCAGCATTCTTAAGCATCTATCTTGACAAATCTCCACATGAAATTGGTGAGCTAGATCTATGTAAAAATTCTCTTTTCAAAAGAATCTAGCAACTTTAAGCATGAAAAGCGTTTGTGAAAACAAACTCAAAACATGATTTTAAGCATTCATTCAGGAGATTGCTCCACAAAGGGATTGCCTCAACAATGGATGTCCTTGGATTGACTCTATCAATCAAGATTGAAAATCCGCTCTTGCCTTTGCAGAAGTGAACATGCATAAATAGGATCTATGCAACATCAAAGTAAATGCACATGAAATATCCATGTTGGTTTAGGTGGTTCACCCGAAATTTAGAGTACATATGCCATACTGGGCGACCGTAGAATGGTACGGCTCCTGGGAAAGCAGTCACTTTACGAAGTCATGTTACTATTCTGGGTGACTATAGAATGGTGTGGGTCCTGGACATGTAACACTAATTTATCTTGAGTTACTCTACCATCCCCGAAGGTAAGTAATTCCAGGGAAGTTCATTTATCATTTGCATTAGCATTTCCATGCATCATATAAATTTCATTTCAAAATGGGATTCATTTTCCAAAAAAAAAAAAAACAAAACAAAACAAAAAGTCATTTAATGCATGTGCATATTAAAATTAGGTCTCGACTTATCTTTGAAGGCAACCTCTACAAGCCCACCTTCAAAGAGGGGCAGCTGTTGACACCTAATTTTGACAAATCTAGGAAAATAAGGAAAATAAAAATTGCATTGGAACAAATAAAAGGAAAAAGTGAAAAAATAGGGAAAATTGATTTGATTGATTATGCATGGAAATTTGAAATTCTGATGAGCATTCGGATTTCGTCAAATGCAGAAGTAATTTAAAATCAAGTGAATAAGGGGCAAGAATTTTGCAAAATGGAAGAAATCTGAGCAGGATCGAGCTGATTGCAAAATCATACTTTAATTTACAGATTTGATTTAATGTGGCAAGGGATGGAAATTTGGAAAATGCCATAAAAATACAGCCGTTTGGAACTACTAGAAAATAGTGCTGCATTTTTCAAAAAAGGGGGGGAGGCCACAGATATTGATACATACGGCCACATTGAGGGTTTTCTTCATCTCGATTGCTCGGCAAAAAGAAACGGAAGCCAAAAAGAGAAAGAATTCCCCTTCATTTTTAGGGTTTTGTAAGAGTCAAAGGGTCTTGCTTTTGCTGAAAAAGTAAAAAAAAAAAAAAAAATGCATCAAGAACAGTGACAGGGGAGAGAGAGAGACGTGCAGCAGAGCAGGAAAAAGAGAAAAAAAAATAAGAGAAAACAGGGTCTTCTTCTTCCTCACGCAGCAACTTCATCCCTGCAGCCGTCCGGACTTCACCTTCACCTGAACGACCAGCAGCTCGTCGTTGCCACCGCTGCCGCTTCGCCTTTGCCTCGACGACCCGACGTCACCTGCCCTGTTCGTTGCTGCTGCTCCAGTGCCTATCTCCTTCCCCATCATCTGTTGAAGCCGCGTTGGTCCCTGCCGCTCGTGCCAGCCGCGACACCGGCAGCCCAACGAAGCCGTCGCCGTGTCGATCTGCGACACCCGGGCCGCTCTGCCCTCTGTTGCAGCGTCACCAGGCCAAGGTGCCCCTGCCTTTCATCTCTGCTCGTAGCTCCGCAGACGCCACCGCCGCACGACCCAGTGCCCCTGCTCGCAGTACCGCTTTAGATCTGGAGCCTGAGCCACCATACGCTCGTCCGATGCCCCCGCGTCCCCTGTAGCCCGCATCTCCGCGTCGGTCCGTGACCAGTCGCTGCTGCAGATCCAGTGATCCTGCCACAAAAACCAGCAAGCTCACACGCACATCGCAGCCTTCCTGGTGAGATCATCTTGTCCTGTAGCCACGGCGTGAAGTCAAGACGAGACGTTGTCCAGGTACACCTAGAAGTCTCCAGCTCTCAGCTCGTCATTGACTAGCAAATCATCAAAGATCAAGAAGCATCAGAGGGATTGGAGACAAAGGATCATGACTTCGGAATTCTCGGTGGAGATTATTTGTCGGCAAAGTCGCTCGAAAATTCAATCGCTGTCTCAAGCCAACGTGAGTTATGGCGCCTTGCTACCGTGCCGTTCACCGCAAGCGCTCGTGACGAACTCCACCAAGATAGCACTGCAAGCACACTGCGACTCACTCATCGCCGATCCATTGTTTATCCACCATGAGTCCAGGCCGCTGATTCCCTCTAACTACGTAACGACGAACGGCACCCGTACCAACCAATAGCCTTGCGACAATCACATTGAGAAGCTGCTGCTTCGGCTGCACTTACGCCGAAATTCACAAGCCCGACCACGCCTGCACTTGCGCCGTGTCTTGTTGCGATTCTTGACGAAGTCGCTGTCCAAGTTTCATTATCCCTAATCACAACATCAGACAAAGATTCAATACTGAGTATCTCTTTCCTTGTTCAGGCTATCTGGTAGTTTATAGATTTGTCTTTGCAGGTGTCCAGGTGGCTAGCTAGTTTTTTAAAGGTGGACTCCAGTAGCTTCCAATACGTTCATATGGAGAAGGAACAAAAGAAGACCAAGTGAGAAGACATTTGGCCATCGTTCTTCTCCGGATTACTGGATGCGTGTCATCGATCAGGCCCTGTTAAGCACCACGAACCACCATCGACCACGGTTTGCGATCCATCATCATAGATCCATTTTGCCGGTTCCAATTTGGGAAGCTTATTTGTACGATAATTTGAATTAGGTAATTATCTCATTTTCCCTCAATTTGAATATTCTACGATTCAATTTGATTGAGAATATTGCATGATTCCTAAATTTGAGTGATAAGTGCACCCCAATTAGGATTTATTGCCTAATTCGCAACCGCGCCTAAGTTTTTTTTTTTATTTCATCTATAAGGCTTTAGATGAAATAATTAATAGAGCGGGAGTAAAATTGATATTTTGATCTTTAAGGCTTATGATCAATTTATCGATTTTATTAGCGAGATATTATCCCTTGATCTGAACAATGTATGATATCTTTGATGATTTTGAATGATTTGGTGTTTATCTTTTAATTGCTTTATTTATCCCGAAAATAAAAAAAAATTACATTTGCATATCATGTAGATTACAATAAATTTCCTATATAGAATTGCATGATAGGATAGTTAAATTATTTTCTAATTATATTAGAACGCATGTTTAGATGGTATCTAGGTTAGATAATATCCTTGAATTAAATTGCATGTCGAGATAAATTTCTGAGTTAAGATAGGATTCAGATTAGTCTATTTCCTAACTTAAGATAGATAATATCTCACTTTAGTTAGATTTTTAATTATGAATTTTTTGTATATAAAAAACACAAAAAGAAATGTCATTGCATGTCATATAGAATTAGATTCATGAAATGCATGTCACTTAGGGATTGTTATTAGATCCATTTAATTAGAAATTGCATTAGAAATTAGGTTATTTAGTTAATATTGCATTGCATATTGCATGATTCTCATTAATTAAGTGAAAATGAAAAAAAAAAAAAAAAGAGAAATCGCGTGTTAATTAAAAATCATATCTAGGGTTAAGGATGTGAATTTTAATCTAACCATGCAGATGCTTTCGTTGCTTTGAGGTAAGTTTATTTTTGCAATTTATTCATTATTTATCTAGGTATTAGATTTGTGGTTTGCGCACTCGCATGATCACCTCACATGTTAGGAAAATCAATTTAAAATCAATTTAAGTTGCCTGCAAAAACATTTTTGGAAAATAAAAAAAATGGTACCAAAAGGGCATTAGAGGAATCTAGTGTAACAAAGTCCCCATACCCATAGTCTCTGGTTCGTAGGAGTATAGTAAAACTCCCGTTGCTTTACTTGGGTTTCTAATCGACCCACCGAAAAATAATTAGTGGCGACTCCTAGATAAAATCCATTTGCATGTTAAAAAATTGAACATTAAGTCGCGAATTGGTATGGGCTTGGGAGAACCCGAGTTAAGTCTAGGCTTAACAATCCATTAGCCAAACCCTAGGTGGTTCACCCGAAAAATAGGTCGCGACATACTATTTCTGATTTAGACGAAGATTTGCAAGAAGATACTTTTTGGCGGCATTTATGGGCATAGCTTACCGTGTCTTTTACCATAACAAAAGAAAATCTTACTACAAAATGGCACTACATAATAGTTTCATTGCTGTTTGAAGTTTTTAAGAATAAAGTAGGAGCAAAAGAGAGAAGACACTTTGATTTCCTTATGGGATTTGAAGGAGAAACTAAGGGAAGAACTAAAGCAAAGAACTTCTTTGCATAAAACAAAAGAACATATATATATGATCTTTGACACGCATTAGTGACATAATTTTGTGGCATGAGTGATCGTTGATAAAATAATAAGAATAATATCTTCAAGCAAGCCAAACGTCGTTTTAGAATATTGGTTAGCGGAGAAGATTCTATATCTCCAGGAATATGATTCTATGTACTATCTGATCATCATATATACTAGCCACGACTTAAAGTGCAAATGGACCATCACCATGAAACTTGAGTAAGAGGAGAACAACTAGACACATTCCAATCAATGGTCGGCACAACTATGGAGGTGCACTCTGCAACGATTTAGGTCCGCTATAAGGATGGTTAAATACTTGACATCTAAAAGTTTGATGAGTTCTTAAATATTTTAAGCATTTTGTCAACAGGAATACATACATATCGAAATGTAGGAACTTGAAGCTGCAGAATCTATTTTGACTTGGGTTTATACTATCAAACTTTCAATTATGACCATTGAGCCATCAACACCTCAAACTTTTTCTTGTGTTATTAAAAATCCCAAAGTAGACACCAACACCCTCCTGGGCTTGAGCTCGGCACGACCCCTCATAGTTAGGTGTCCTGCCAAGCCAAGCTAGCTAGCTAGCAATAACGAGCTGTGCCAATGTTCGAGTTCTAGCTTAGGTTCATTCATTATTTGTATTTGGGTTATGTCACGAAAAACTCTCAAATCGGTACACATATGACAAATTTACTTTAAATTAATTTTTTAACTACGAAAAACCCAAAATTGGTACACATGTGACAAATTTACTTTAAACTAATTTTTTGACCATAAAAAATCTCAAATTTATACAGTTGTGATAAATATACCATTCATTAAATTGGATCAATACCATGAAAAATCACAAAACCGGTACACTATGATAAATGGATGATAAAACCCCAATTGTTACATCTATCAATTGTTATGTATTATTCAACTCAATAATTTGATAGCAAAATATCTGAAAAGGCAAATATGTTACAATTATACTAGTTTGAAATTTTTACTGGTCAAAAAATTAGTTTTGGGTATGTGTATCAGTTTGAGGTTTTCATGATTAAAAAAATCAGTTTATGATAAATTCGTCATAAATTTACTAGTTTCGAATTTTTCATAGTCAAAAAGTTAATTTATAGTAATATTAATTATATGTACCTCAATTTAGAGATTTTTGTGGTATTAACTCTTTTTATTTGTAAGGAGTGATTGAATTGTAATCGGAACAAGAGCAATAGGACTAACGAGGCACTGAAAAAGAAGGGGCACAGGAGCAATAATGAATAATTTCTTGTCATGATTTTTTGCTTGAGAGAATCTTTTGGGGCCAATTCCATAAAAAACACGAACTTTAGGTGTTGTCCCAAATCTAGCCTGAACTTTATTTTGTCTAAAAAAAAAAAGCACGAACTTTAGGTGTTGTCTCAAATCTGGCCCGGACTTTATTTTGTCTCAAAAAAAGTACGAATTTTAGGTATTGTCCCAAATTTGACTCGAACTTTATTTGAGACAAAATAAAGTAAGTCTATTACAAATAGGCTTCATATCTCTATTAAACTACAAGATGCACATGCTTTTAATATCTCGCTTTAAAATAATGTAATCTTCTGCTTCCAACCCAGCTTCTAACATTGCAAACAGCTTGCCACTTGTTAATTGATCTAATGGCCCTAGCTATTTGCCTTGTCCCCTGGAACTGAAGCTGCTGAACTATTTTCCCATGAGAATCATTTCTAAAATTCACCTCATTGGAGGGTAGACTTAAATTTAACACTTCCTCTAAACACTTGAATGCAACATCATTTTGCTGTGTTGGATATTATTGCCGACGTGGAAATGACTATGGAATGAGGATTAACGGAGGGCTAGATTTTGGACACAAGTGAAAGTTTGTGTTTTTTTATAGATAAAATAAAGTTCGAGCCAGATTTGGGACAACAGCTAAAATTTGTACTTTTCATTTAGACAAAATAAAGTTCGGGCCAGATTTAGGACAACAGCTAAAAAGTTCGTACCTTTTTTTAGATAAAATAAAGTTCAGACCAGATTTGAGACGTTCATGCTTTTCTATGGAAGTAGCCGGAATCTTGACTAAAATCTTGGCGACAGGACAAAAGGCACGCTGAAAAGCATTGGCAGGTCTTTTTTCCACAATAAGAGGACCCACATTTTTTTTCTTTGCTTTATTTTGCTTTTATTTCCTTTTCATTATCACTTTGCTTCTTCAGAGTTTTTGTCGGGTTCCCTCGGGCCACTTTGCCGTGAATGACGGGTCGAGGTCCAAAAGAAATGGTATTTTGCTACTAGCCATCAAACCGGTGGGTAAATTATCATGACAGTTTGCTTTATAAATGATTCTTCTGGCCGCCATTTAATAAATGATTTGCTTGATAAGATATAAGTGACGAATTTTTCATAAAATTTAACTTTGAAAAGAAACTCTTCGTGGTACGGGAAAAGACGGAGCAAAGGAGCAATGGTGAAAATTTTGTACTCACCACAAGGCATTGTCGTGATCTTCTCCTCGAGGGAATCTTTTGGCTAACATCTTGCCGACAACATAAAAATTAGGCTAAAAATCAATGGCGGGACTACTTTTCCACGTTAGGATGCCCCCATCCTCCTTCTTTCTCTTTGTTTTTTAGCTTTATTTCCTTTTCATTATCACTTTTGCTTCTTCACAAAATTTTCCACGGATTCTCTAGAACCAGTTTCGCCGTGAACGATGGGTCGAGGTCCCCCAAGAAATGCTTTTATGCTGTCATCAAAGCGGTTCTGTGATAGAATCGACTATTTTGGAATAAGAGGATTTAAGACACAAACTTTTTTTTAGCAAAAATTGATTTGACTTTGTAAAATTCATCAATATTAATAGAAATATGATATTTCATTATCTAGGTTTGATAACAATTTTTTGTTAGAAGTTTCAAAAAAAGAGAGAAGATGGGTCCCTAGGTACCGATTCTTTCTATAACAGGCCGGTTTAATCACCTGTTCTGAACTCCTAAAATCTGTCACAAGCCTGAAAAGGGCCTTGCCTGCACTTTAAAAACTAGATCACTCGTCAATTCGCCAATGACGGCCCCGGAATCAAGTGGCCCCGGAAGCTAACGTGCATGGAAATGCAGAAAATTATGATACTGGTGCATCTGGTTCATTGACTGCACCAACGGAAACTAATTCTGGTGCATCTAGTTCGTCAGCCGAGTCATCTGGAAACTACTACAATGTGTTCTTGAGCTTTACCGGTGAAGATACTCGAGATAGCTTTACTGATCACCTCTATCATAAGCTCATTGAGGCCGGAATCTCCACATTCAGAGATAATAACAAACTCCACCAAGGCAAGAAGATTGGCCCAGATCTTTTTGCAGCCATCGAGAATAGTGAGATTTCGATTCTCATTCTCTCTGTTAATTATGGTACAAGTAGTTGGTGTCTAAATGGATTGGTTCGAATAATGGAGTGCAAAAGTAAGAAGGGGCATATAGTGTTGCCTATATTCTACAAAGTGGAACCATCTCACGTGGGACATCAAATCGGAAGTTTTGGAAAAGAGTTTCTTAAACGCAAGGGGCGTTTGCTTCGTAGGGGTTTCGACCCAATGATATTGCAGAAATGGAAGCAAACACTCAGTGATGTCAGCTCCTTGAAAGGATGGAACGTCGTGGGGTAAGAATTTTCACCAAAAAATTCTGTATTTTCTTTTAGTTTGGGTGGATGTTTACTAGTCGTATTCCTGTCTGCTTCATTTTCTTTCTTTTTGTTTTTTTTTTTCAAAAAAGAAAAAGCTATAAGATCTTGTTAGCAATGACATCCTGCGATTGATGAGCTCCATAAGTTATTCTTTTTTAAGAATTACTTTAATGATATTGACCAATCTAATTTTAGATCTCATTGTAAGGATCCCATTCGCTTGAATAATATTTCTCAAATGAATATTTATTGTTATATCCAAAGATTTTGTAACATTATGCCATTCTTTTTTCATGTTTAGAGTATAAGCTACGTTAATCTTCAACACAAACTTTTTTTAAATTTCAAATTTATTTGAGATCAATACTCAATACTACAACTTATTGGTAACAAATTTGAAGCTTGTAACATCATATACCGCGCATGTGATTGTCAAAGCCATAATTCTTTATTTTCCCAAGTTACATTTGTTAAATCATTAAAATCAATGATTAGTTGCTATTGAAAATTTTTTACAAAAGAAATGCTTGATTGGTTATATATGATTATGGCAAATATAAAAAAAAAAAAAAGGAAAAATATTACCCTTATTATATGTTTGTAACTTTTCAAAGCATTTTCCTATCTTCAACACATAGTTTCTATCTCAGGCACCAGCATAAATTGAAAGTCTGTTCTCATTTTGGGGAAAAATTATTCTTCTACTTTCCAATAAAATCAATATCGGATTGACTAAAATCATAGAACATAGATATTCTAATGGAAAATAACGCACATCTTTTTTCTTGAAACACGCGTAGAATCTTGCATGCACGTACAATTGCGCAAATAAGGAGAAATCCCCTCAATTGTATTCGGGTAGTCCATCATATAGCACACTAAGCGACTTTCTGGATTGGTATATAAGACTCGAATTCCTATTGTACAAGAAGTTATGTCATGTTTATTAACTAATGGCTGAACTCTCGTATGGGGTTGGCTTATTTGATTTTCGCTTATTCAACCGCTCAAGAAAGTTTCAAAGTCACATCCTCGTCATACTAATATCTTTAGCAATACCAGGTTTAAAACATAATTTCAACCCATAATATATACAATATTCAAGATTCATTAGCGATAACCTCAAGTTTCTTCCTGTTCAATATATTATGCTGGCCTAATAATGGTATTAGGCACGCCATATGAAGCAACCACTAGCATTTTCCACTATAGTCTTGGCATATAATGTAATTTATGAAGGTGTAACAAAAACTATTCTTGAAGCTTTTCGAGTTATCCATGGATTTATATATTACTCTATTCTCATTAGATAAGCAATATGAAATTATTGTTGCAATGTATTTGAACTCGTCACATTTGACAGGCCTGAAGGAGAATTGGTGAAATCAGTTGTTCAAAAAGTGTGCAGTTTGCTGATTGAAAAGTTTGAGTTGGATACTCCTGAGAATTTGATCGGAATTGACAGTCATGTGGAGAAGGTTATGAAATTTATAGCTAATAATTATCATGCCCCTTTATTTGTTGGCATCCACGGAATGGGAGGCATTGGTAAGACAACTATTGCTAAAACCATCTATAACAATCTCTTAAAAGAATTCGAGTATCGTAGCTTCATTACTAATATTAGAGAAAACTATAAGCATGGTGTTGAGAATTTGCAGAAACAGTTAATTTATGATATACTGAGGATGGAGGAAAACGAAGTTCCTACTAAGGATGCAAGGATTAAGATCCTCTCATCCAACCTATAAAATAAGAAAGTGTTGATTCTCTTAGATGACTTGGACGCTGATGATCATTTGAATGATTTGGCTAGAAGTCATGATTGGTTTTATCCAGGAAGTGTGATCATTATTACCACTAGAGACGAGAGTATTCTTGATAGAGCAAATGTGAACCACAAACATGAGCACGAGGGACTAGATAGGGGTAATTCTTTGATTCTATTTAGTAGACATGTATTTCAAAAGGACACTCCTCTAAGTGGATTTGAGAAACTCACTGATGAAGTTGTGTCTACCACTGGAGGTCTTCCCTTATCTCTTAAAGTTGTAGGCTCACTTTTGTGCTATAAAGAGCGAGGAGTATGGGAAGATACGATAAGACAATTAAAAAATGTCCCCAATAAGGACATGCAAGGCACACTACAAATAAGTTACGATGCATTAGATGATGGAGAAAAGCAGATATTTTTGGATATCGCTTGTTTCTTTATTGGCACTGACTGGAGAATCGCATTCTACATGCGGAACGCTTGTAACTTTTACCCAAAGGAAGGAATTGATGTATTAATATCAAAGTCGTTAATAAAAGTTGGAGAGAATCATAAGCTTATAATGCATGATCAATTGCGAGATCTTGGTCAAGAAATTGTCCGCAAGGAAGATGTGAAGGAGCCTAAGAATTGCAGTAGGTTATGGGACTATGAGGAAATCTTTACGATGCTAGAGAAAGATGAGGTAACGTTTCTCCTCTTTTGCTCACTTAGTCCATGTTCTACTGTCAAAGTGACATTAGTCCTCTACTTAGTGCTTGCTCTAGTGAACAAAGGACCTTCTTCTAATATTGTTGTCCTCAATGTCGTTTCATTGACATGATTGGAAATTAGGATGTCGGTCTCTCTTAATGAGTATTGCAACTTATCTAAGATTTTTCGTACACAAGTGTACACTACAAAAATTTTTGGGAAAAGTATCAAAAAAGTCCTAAATGTATTATATTAGTACAAATTCAGTTATAAACATTTCAATTTGACCAATTTAATCATAAACCTTTTCACATTGGTACCAATTCAGTCAATTCGGCCAATTTAGGTTGGAAGTCAATAACGTGGATGTCGGCAACCCTATGTGGCATCACCGGCATTGACGTGGGCATTTTTAAATAATTTTTTGCTAATTTTTCGATTTTTCATTATTTTTTTAAATGTTTTTCCTTTTTCTTATTTTTTTCCTTTTTTTCCCCTTTCTTTGGATTTTCACTGGTTTCGGCCACGGCCGGTGACTAGCCACAGCCATCAACCGCCCATGGGCAAAGGCCAACCAGGATTGCCCTTGCCAAATCTAGCAAGGGAGAGATCCTCGTGGCTTAGGTGAGGGCAGCCCTCACCAAGTCTAGCAAGGGCTCAACCCTCATTGGATCTAGCAAGGGTCACCCTTGCGGCCTCTAGCGAGGTCACCCCTCGACTTTCGCCGCCCCTGCCAAGTTTGGTGAGGGCCACCCTCGCCCAAGCCGCAAGGGTCTCGCCCTTGTCAGATCCTGTGAGGGCCATGACGCCCTTACCGACCCCCACTTAGGGCTAATCGCCGGCAATGGCCGATACTAGCCATAGTCCAAAGAAAGGGGGAAAAAAGGGAGGAAAGAAAATAAAGGGAAAATGAGAAAAAAAAAATCAATAAAATAAAAAATAAAATAAAAATTGAAAAATTAGTAAAAAAATCATTTTACAATGTCCACGTTAACGCTACCGACACCACATAGGATCGCCAATGTCCACATCAATGATTTCCGGTCTAAATTACTTGATGGACTAAATTGGTACTAATGTAAAAAGGTTTAGGGCTAAATTTTTTTTATTGAAAATTTTATAATTGAATTGGTATAAATACAATAGGTTTAGGACTTTTTTGATACTTCTCCCAAATATAAATAATTTACTATTTGTTTAATGTCATTTTTTGAAGAGAAAATCTTTTCGTGCAATAATAAAGTCAATGACACTAATCGATGGGTACTTATGTTTTGAATTCAAGAATAAGAGAAATGTTTGTAGAATAAAAAAAAAAAGTATGAAAAATCAAAGGAGCCTAACTAATCATTAAAAAATTTGAAAAGTGATGCATTCTTAAATGTAATACTTTGAATAGACGTGTTCGTCAACGAGGGGGGAGCCCTACTTGTCTACGTCGTTTAATATAACCGTACTATTTAGATTAAGTAAATAATATTAGCAATATATTATTTTGGAGATCCTATATTTATCATTAAAAAAATAGTGTATGGTCAAGAGTAAAGACCACAATTCTAAATGACTTCGTTTAGAAGAGTAATGAACACTTCCCAACAAATATTCATGGTCCCAACAATTTTATGGAAGAATAGTTATATGTATACATAGACATATCAAAAGATTAATTCCCAAGTCATGAATTCCATGAAAAGTGTATACAATAATTTTTAGAGGTGAGATTATAGATTTGTTTACAACTTTACATTATAGTTCTATAAGAATATATACTTGCAATGATATGTGATATAGCTAGTACGAGTACCTAGAGGGAGTGAATAGGTGTATAAAATAAACCTTGGCAAATATATGCAAAATAAAATAAACTTCGAGTAAAATAAAGGAGTTAGGGAAGAGAACAAGAACACAAGATTTATAGTGGTTTGGCTTAATCCAAGCCTACGTCCACTCTCCCACGATAACAGCCTTCTTGGCTGGATTCCACTATGCAATCAACAAGAGATTACAACTTCGAGTGCAAACACTTAGTAGTAGATCACACTATCTCACTAAGTCACTCTTTTGGTATTTCTCTCACGATTACAAACGTTTAAGCTCTCAAGAGACAAGTATATGATCGAAAGTCGCTCAGACTTTGGAATTATAAATTCTACGCTCCGTCTCTTACTTGCTCATCGGTCTTTCATCTCCTTAAATACTCCTCCACTTCCAAACTACCCATTGGACAGTATCCCAGAGAATCGTTTTCCAATATACCCACTAGACAGCTCTGTATCTAGAAGATTTGGTAGCCGTTGAGTGACAAAGGTAGAATCCCAAATTGATTCCGATTGCCCATACAAACGAAATCTTGGTTTCCATAAGTAAAGCTTCTTCGTATAGAAAGTTCTTGTCTTCAAGATCCAATCGTCAATCAATTAGATTGAATCAATCAAATCAATCTTGATGTGGAATCCAAACCAGATCACTAGCCGTTGTATGATTGGGCTTGAGTTACGATTCATCGAATCTGGATGTAAAGTCTGAGTCTGTAGACTTTACAATATGAGTCTGTAGACTTTACAATCTGGGTATGAACATATCTGCTTCTGAATAAATTTGGCTTTAAGATCTGTACACAGTTCAGCTTCAGCATAGAGTCTGTCTTCTGGTTCAGCTTCAGCATAGAGTTTGTCTTCTGGTTCATCATTCACGTTCAGTCTGGAATTAGTCAGAGTTGACAGACTTCTAATGTAGAACAGACTTTGACACTAAAGTCTGGCAGTCTTCAGACTTTGAGTCTTGAGTCTGGCAGTCTTCAAACTTTGACACAGAAGTCTGGAAATCTTCAGAATATACTTCGGACATGTGTTACGTTCAGTCTTCTGGCCGTCTTCACACTTTGATAATATCCTTCATATGTTCTATAATCTGCATGGTCTATTACTTAATCATTAAACATGTTAGTAGCCTTTGATTTATTTTGTCATCTTCAAAACATCATAAGGGATTTCCCTAACAATATGCTATTAACAATACTTTTATAATATAATTTGAGAACCATGCATTTTCAACAAAAGATATATTAACAAACATACATCTTCAATCCCATAATTATAAAAATTTAACGTTGAAAGTATTATCAAAACTAAAATTTTTAGGGTTAATACCACAAAGAACCTTAAACTGGTATACATGTAACGAATTTTTCCCAAACTAAATTTTAGACTACAAAAAACCCAAAATTGGTGCATCCGTCACAAATTTGCCCTGAACTAATTTTTGCGTTATCAAAAACCTCAAATTGATACGCTTGTAAATTTACCCCAAACTAATATGAACTTTCAAGGTCAATTGAGTTATTGCCATGTGTCATTTAGCTCTGTAATTTCACAGTAAAGTTTTATAGAAGTTAATAAATGGTAAATATGTTATGAGTGTATTAGTTTGGGAATTTTGATAACACAATATAAATTTAGGGATAAATTTATTATAGATGTATCGGATTTGGGTTTTTGATGACCCAAAAATTAGTTTGGAGTAAATTTGTTATAGATGTATCGGTTTGAGATTCTTCATGATATTAACCCAAATTTTTAACATGATACTTATTAAACTTGGAAGTTAAATATTTTAACTATGCATACATGACCTTTTTTTTATATAGAGAACCTCGAAGTTTATATTTGAGTGATAAAATAGCTATACAGTTGCAACCTTTGCAGAAATTTTTAAAAGAATGATAATGAGTACTAAACTAAACAACTTCACAACCATATGCTTGCACAGATTTAATATTAACATAGCGTAATTAACTTTCATGTCCAATACATCTGGTAGCAAGATATTATTAATCCATGGGAAAATTGATCAAAAAATTCGGTGACTGCTATTTCTCTATAACAAAATCAACATGAAATGGAAAGATAGCATTAAACATTTGTAGTAATAAAAAAGAGAAGTAAAAAACCATTTATATAACATTTGGTATATGTTTTCTTCCACATACAATGTAAAACACTTGTTGAAGAAACAAAACACATCATAAGAAAGGAATGTAAAACATGTTCGTGCTTCTTGGGATGGAATTCTCTTTTTCATTTTGCTATTGAGAATTGCAAACAAGATACATAAGAAAAAGAGGGGGATTCTACAATTGAAATTCTTTAATAGTGATACATATTATGATGGCAAGTTTGATAGATGTCTTCGAACTGCCACAGCTATGTTGTTTCACATATAAAGGATATGAGTTAGGATTTTGTTGTGTCCTAGATAAAAGGGCATGAGATTTGATAGATATATTTGACGTAGTGTCTGCATGAAGAGATGCCTTCTATTGTAATTTTCAAAGGATGTGCCTTTTGGGTATTTAAAAGGTACAAATTGTGAATGGCATAATTGGAAGAGGAAAATTCAAGAGAACACCTCTTGAGCTTCAAACTTTTACATAGATTAGATAAATAATATGCAACCATAACCTATCATGTCATGAAGTCAAAGGTGAGAACTACATCATAATAGTATGACAACAAATTTGAAATCAATACATGTTTTCTTATATACAGTTGGTCTCATCCCATCATTCAATATCACGATTTACAACGTTTCCTAATTGTAGGGCACTAGTAAGATTGAGGCCCTTTGTCTTCCTATGAGAGAAACCTACACAGCTGAAAAATTTAAAGAATTGACTAACTTGAGGTTCCTTCGAGCACATGGTGCAAGTCTCACCGGAGATTTTCAGAACTTGCTTCCTCGATTAAGATGGCTTGAATGGAGAAGTTGTTGCTTGGATCTTGAAGCGGCCATCTTTCACCCGAAGAAATTAATTGTTCTTGATCTATCTCATGGTAAGATTAGGGAGGATTGGGGAGGATGAGATCCACTAAAGGTAAGACGCAAAGAAGGCATATCTCCTACGGATAATGATGTGTTGTCAATAGGTCTAATTGCACCAAGTTCGCCTTTATTTTTTATGAAAATCCTTCCTCATATTATGGATTTTACTCTAAGCATAAGTGGAATTTTGGGCACTTAAATATGCTAGAAGCTTCTACCCCTTAATATCTTAACAACCAGACATACTAATTATTTTTTAACTATATTAATTAATAACTATCAATACTGTGCCTACTTAACTTTAATCTAAATTGTTATGGCTTCTAGTTAATTTCTCCCCATGCAAAAATGTCTTTTTAGCAATTCTTGTAATATGCATTTATGGGGAAAAAAAAATCCTTGCAGTGACGTTTTTCACATGCATACTAAAATTTTAAATTCATTTTTATTTTTGGAGTAATGGAAATAATTTATGAACTGCTTTGACTTGTTGCACACAATATTTATTAATTATAATATTTCATTGTTGAAGTCACCATACAACACAATTATAATGTAGTAATTTTATATGAGAAATTAAATTATCCTTCCCATTGCATTTAAATATTTATAACCTTTTTTATATATTGTACATATAGCATTTAAACTAATTTTCCATAAAAAAAAAAAGTAGCCATTTATTTTTTATAATAAACTTTGGATATATTTAATCAATAAATAATAGCATCACCATAACTTTGAAAAACAAAATATGATATTTTCTACCAAATGTTATTCACAAATAATTCTGGTTAGCACTTATACATCTCTAACATTCTCTTTGCAATGATATGCCTTAAAACATTTATATATTGGTTAGGCAAAACACTACTGAAAAGAACCATTAAAATTAAATAAAACAACTGTGAAGGAGCAATGGAGCCTTGGTATTTTGTTCCAATCTCACAGTGGTATCCTCTCTTTCTTCCAGATGGCAACCGAACTCAAAGTTCTCAATCTTGAGTATTGTGATTTGAGAACAATCCCGGACTTGTCTGCTTTCAAGAGCTTGGAGATTTTGAATCTTAAATATTGTCGGTATCTAGAAGAGATTCATCCTTCTATCGAGGGCGTCAAGACCCTCGTCTCCTTGAATGTTGGAAGTTGTGAGAAATTGAAGGAGCTACCTCGAGGAGTAGGCAGAATGGAAGAATTGAGGGAGCTTCACATAAATGGCACTAAGATACAAGAGATTCCTATTTCAAGAGATTGTTTGACAAAGATGGAGACTATAAATGCCTCAAACTGTCAACTACTTGCTCAACTTCCGGAATCCTTAGGCTCCCTTGTGTCATTAACTAAGCTAGACCTATTTCACACAAGAATTGAAGAACTACCCAAATCAATTGGTTCTCTGAAGGAGCTCAAGACACTTGTTGCCTGTTGTTGTGCATCATTAGCCTACATACCCAACTCCATAGGCAATCTAGCATCTTTGTCTCTTCTTGACCTAACAAAATGTGACAAACTTGCTTAGCTTCCAAGCTCTATAGGCTCTCATGTCGTTGCAACGCTTGCTATTATCAGAAAGCATATCATTGGGAGCAATCCCAGACTCAATTGGACAATTAGAATCATTGACTAAACTGGACTTAGCTTTTACAGTGATTGAAGAATTACCCAAATCAATTAGTTCTCTAAAGGCGCTCAGGACACTTGATGCCTCTTGTTGTGAATCATTAGCACACATACCCAGCTCCATAGGCAATCTAGCATCTCTGTCTCTTCTTGACCTAACAGGATGTGACAAACTTGCTCAACTTCCAAACTCCATAGGCTCTCTCATGTCATTGCAGCGCTTGCTATTATCTGGATGCAGCTCATTGGGAGCAATCCCAGACTCAATTGGACAATTAGAATCATTGACTAAATTGCACTTACAATCTACACCAATTGAAGAATTACCCAAATCAATTGGTTTTCTGAAAGAGCTCAGGACACTTGATGCCTCCTATTGTGAACCATTGGCCCACATACCCAGCTCCATAGGTGATCTAGCATCTTTGTCTCTTCTTGACTTAACAAAATGTGACAAACTCGCTCAGCTTCCAAACTCCATAGGCTCTCTCATGTCATTGCAGCGCTTTCTATTATCAAGATGCAACTCATTGGGAGCAATCCCAGACTCAATTGGACAATTAAAATCATTGATTGAACTGCACTTAAAATTTACAGTGATTGAAGAATTACCCAAATCAATTGGTTCTTTGAAGGAGCTCAAGACACCTGATGTCTTCTTTTGTGCATCATTAGCCCACACACCCAGCTCCATAGGCAATCTAGCATCTCTGTCTCTTCTTGACCTAACAAAATGTGACAAACTTGCTCAGCTTCCAAACTCCATAGGCTCTCTCGTGTCATTGCAGCGCTTGCTATTATCAGGATGTAGCTCATTGGGAGCAATCCTAGACTCAATTGGACAATTAAAATCATTGACTGAACTGCACTTAAAATCTATAGCGATTAAAGACTTACCCAAATCAATTGGTTCTTTGAAGGAGCTCAGAACACTTGATGTCTCCTATTGTGCATCATTAGCCCACATACCCAGCTCCATAGGCAATCTAGCATCTCTGTCTCTTCTTGACTTAACACAATGTGACAAACTCGCTCAGCTTCCAAACTCCATAGGCTCTCTCATGTCATTGCAGCGCTTGCTATTATCAAGATGCAACTCATTAGGAGCAATCCCAGACTCAATTGGGAAGTTGTCATTGAAGAAGCTGTATTTTAGTTCTACAGCGATTATAAAATTACGTGAAAGCATTGGAAATATGCAAAACTTGCGGATGTTGAACAATAGGAGAATTCACATAACAGAATTGCTTGATGATGGGGGGACATTGGTGGAACTCCAAGACTTGAGAGCTTTAGGGGGGCAAAATCCAGAAGGTCTACCAAGTAATACAGGTGAACTGGTTTCGCCAGACAATCTTCATTTAGATGTCACCTGCCAAATCCTGCACTTGCCGAATCTTTCCCAACTGACCTTTTTTAAGAAACTCACTCTTTTTGATTGGCATAAATGTCTCCCAAACTTTCTATAACATGTAGTGGAAAAGCTGTGAAACTTGATTTTTTTAGTTTCCACAAGTTCAAGCTGTTAGTTTGGCATTCTGTTTACATTTTATATTGCGATGCAGATCTCTTAAAGCGTCCCTTAAAGCGTCGCAGGACGACTACTACCAACAACTCAGCCATGGACTACCAAACAACAAATTTTGAACTTGTTTTGAAGAGATCGACACCTTTTGGAATCTCAGATGAAGTACTTATTTCATCTTGCCTTTTCTTTATCATTCTTCAGTTTTTAACGGATGGTTCCATCTACAAAGAATAGTATTGTGGTTAATTACCTGTCATGTATGGAATGATTTTCTCAACATTCATAACTAGATCTCCTTCGACTTGTTACATGTACTTCTCGCTATTTTAAGTCCTTTGTTCATGAAAGTCAGGATTTTCAGATTTCTTAAATTACAAGTGGACTAGAATATATTGCCCCTTCTTTTGCATTTCTATTTCTTAATTATCTTTCAATCGATGCCATTAAAAGAAAAACCTTTTGAAAACGCTCTCACTACGGTGCTATTGCGGCATATGATCATGCAATGAGAATCTTCAGGAGAAACTTTCAATTTTGAGGTTTCTAATATCCTTAATTTTATGATGATAACCTAATGATCATTATATGCTGGAAAGTGAACTAATTGAGGATTGGAAGAATTACAAGAAAGTCTGATGGAGAAAAAAGTAGCAAAAGGGCTAAGATTGTCAATTCGTGTCTACTTGTCTTAGATGTGTTCATGATTGGGGCAATTCATGATAACTTCTATTAAACATGCCAACCATTAATTAAGACAAAAACATGAAAATATCTTGTCAGTAAATTGGTTAAACGTATTGTGATGTGTCATATTGCTCGTGCAACGTTGGAACTTGTTCAGGATAGAAGGACGGAAGGAAAGATTTCTTATGTGAGGATGAATGCGTCCAACATTCTACTTCACAAGATAGTGATTAATTGTCTCAGACCAAAATCAACTTCAAAGACCGACGTTTCAAACTCGGAAGCAAAGTTGATGTATGCCATCAATGCTGGTAAGAAATTCTCTCTTCCACACACTATTATGTTCCATATGTACAGGGCAATGGTGAAGGACACGGCTCAACTTCCTTATCCAGCTGTTGTGACCAAGTTATTCAGATATTTGAACGTTCAGCCTCCCCGGTTATGTTCGAACATGCGATCAAATGATGGTGGGACTGTGAATGGTCTCAAAAATGCATCTGAAGGAACTTGCCAAGGCTATGGAACAGTTCAAGGAGAAAACCCCTGTCAAGACTCATTCAATCTCTTCGGTGGCAAAGCGAAAAGGGAAGGAGCCCATAGTTACTCCATCCAAGAAAAGAAGAGCACTCATCATTGAAGATGAAGAGGATGAGGATGATATCACCATTTCTACAATGGCATTGAAAAACTTGAGTCATTCTGTTCCATAATCAATGGAGAGACAAGAAAAAGACATGGATGAAACAGAACAGAGGACTGGAGAGAGAGAAGATTTGGAGAGAGAAGATTTGGAGAAAGAAGTAGAAGAGAGAGATGCAAAGGAGGAAAGAATTGAGGAAGAAGAAGAAGAAGAGAGAGGAGATCAAGCGGAAGTAAAGCATGAGGAACATTTTTCTCCACCTAAAGGCATGGAAATAGGGGGAGATCCTGAGAAAAGAGGAATGTCCTCATTCCCTGTCCCTAGTGAAGGAGTGAGTTGTTCTCCAGCAGATCCAGAGGACATCTATGCCACTCAATTTCCTGAAGAAGGACATGAGGTTTCATCGCCCAATATGCGTGATCGTGCTGAAATGCCATCATTTGTCAATACTCCGTCTGATTGTGCATAAGCAAGTACTCAGACAGACAATTCGATAGACTTTCGCAGAATTCTTGATGTTCTTTTGGAGATGAAAGGCCAGATTTATGCTCTGGGATGCGAAGTACAGAACTTGCAAAATGCAAGTCAAACCTCTTCAGTTTCTTTACATGATCAAATTCATGCCCTTACTCTTCAAGTTCAAGCAAATGCCAATGGTGAAAATGTGACGCAACTGAAGGAGGATTTGAAAAAGCTGAAAGGGATTGTCCAGTCAATGGGAGATTTCCAGCTTGTTCGTGTTCCCAAGCAATCTTAATTCCGTTCTCTAGTCATCTCTACCTTTTTAATGATGACAAAAAGGGGGGGAGATGTGGTGCAGATTTGATTTGAACTTTGAACTTTGAAACTTTTTGAAATTTTGTGTCGATTATGTTTGATTGACTTGACTTTTGTGTTTGGCTGTTTGGATTTGGACGGACTGGATTTGGATTTGACTGTTTGAACATTTGTTTATCTTAAGTACTATTGATATCTCATGGCTTTGTTCATTTACAAGACTAACCTACTTTCTGTGGATACAGATTCTATTGTTATTACTAAGCCATTTATCTTTGTGAGATATCCATATTTGCTTGAGTAATGTTTTGCAGGTCAAAGTTATCCAAATCTACAAGAAAGTTTTGTCACCATAAAAAAGGGGGAGATTGTTGGAGAAAACTTTCTTAAGTGTTTTGAAGCTGACAAAACATTTCCATCAGTCTAGTCTGAAGACTTGTAGACTCTTTCATCAAGGTCTGAAGACCTCCGGACTGCCAGACTCAAGACTTAAAGTCTATCCTCATTGACAGTTTACTAGACCGTTGAAAAAGGCTTATCTAGAACTGAATGTTTCGTTAAGGATTTGACTTTATCGATTGGAGAAGATCTTTTGGCTAGATGTAGCATGTCAGAATCCATTATTCAAATCAAGATTGATTCATGGATTTTGGATCCGTTGATTGGCGAAGCATACTTGGAAGGTTTTACTTATGGAAACCTAGATCCTGATTGTATGGGCGAGCAGGATTGATGGGCTATCATCATGTTCCTTAAATAGCTCGAAGATCTTCCTAATTGATTCTGTCCAACGGGTAGATTGAAAGAATTCCTTTGGTAAGTGCCAACGGATATGATGGCATAAAGGAGTATATAAGGAAGACATTCCAATTATTCGAGTGTGTGCGCAATAAAAGAATTCCAAAGTCTGAAGCTCCTTGTTCTTAGTCAATTAAATTGTTGAGCGAAATCTTGTACACAAAAGTGAGTTTTTATCTTTGAGAGACCTTGAGGAAGTGTAGCAAAGTCTCTACATTGTGGAATCAAGGAAGAGCTTTTCTGTAACAACTCTTTTGTTCATAGTAGAATCCAGCCAGTAGGCTGTCAGTGCGGAAGAGTGGACGTAGGCTTGGATTAAGCCAAACCACTATAATCTCTGTGTTCATATTCTCTTCCCTACGCTCTTTACTTTGATCGTAATTCGTTTTGTTTACAAGAGACAATTTTCCTTTTCATAATCTATTGTTGAGTAGTGCTTCACACTTATTTCATAAAAAAAATTTTACACCTATTCACCCCCCTCTAGGTGCTCGTACTAGCTTTCACACTTACTACTTCTACATTCAGAATGAGATGTCGCATAAATCCCGCCACTTATATCCCTCCAAACCCCAGGTAAGTTGGTTATCGCTGCATAACCTCATTCTTTTATGAAAATGGCAAGTCTCATTTGCAAAGTTCCAATAGTCTCATTCATTCCCCACTAATGTATTTCGCATCTTGAGAGTCTACCCGTTAGTCATTGCAACACATCCATGGGAACCTAACAAGTTTGCACTAGGGCTTACTGATGGCAGTGTCTATGTGCTTGAGCCATTGGGATCTAAAGGAAAGTGGGGTATTCCTCCTCCCGTTAAAAATGATGTTGGGCCTAGCACGACCACTAGGCGCAAGCGGTTCAAATCAACCCGAAAGGTAGTACATGCCATGTCTCTCCCCCAGTGGAACTTTGAGCATTAAATGCTAAGTCGGCTTTCCTCCGCTGCACTTGATTTAAGTTTTGAGGGATGCTACAGAGGGTAGATTTCACTGCCTCAGGGTATTTCCTCGGGTTGTAGTTCATGCTCTCTCTAGTATCTACCTTTTTTAAGTGTCCAAAGACGCTCTCCCCAGAACCACCCATTTACCGAAATCATTCTAAAAACCCATTCGCCCCCTCTCTTCCCCCACCGGCCGTGTGCCCAAAAGGTTTTTTGTTGGTGATTAACAATCTGATATGTCTGGAATGCTTTTCTCAACATTCATCAGACTTATAAAGTGGAGCTGGAGTTTGTCGCCCCTTCTTTTGCATTTCTATTTCTTAATGATATTTTAATGCATGCCATTGAATGAAAACCTTCTGAAAGCTCTTTCACTTTGGTACTGTTACAGCATAAGATCATACATTGAGAATCTTCAGGAGAAACTTATAGTTTTGAGGTTCCTAAATACCCTGAACTTTTATGATGATAACCTAATGATTGTCATTCACTGGAAAATGAATATATAAATTGTAAAAACCCATTTGGAGTCAACTGAGGATTGGAAGGATTACAAGAATTTATGGAAGAGAAAAAGGTGCAAAAGGGCTAAGATTGGCAAGTTGTGTCCGTGTGTCTTAATTGTTTCGGTGATTGTGTCAATTCATGGTAACATCATAACATTTATCAAACATGTCAAGCCAATGAATTACACTAAGATATGTAAGCATCTCGTCAATACATTGGTTGATCGTATTGTGATGTCATATTGGGCCATGTCTCTGTATTTTGCATTTGGAATTGGCATGTAAATGGTCTATGTCAATTTATTGGCAACATTAATAAGGAGCGGGAACTAGGTAGGTACGATTTACATCTTCTTCCAGCATGCATGGGGTCATGCATGCTAGTAAAACAGGGCCTCTCACATGACTTTTGCACCTTTGGAGGGTCATGGCTTTCATAAATTTCCTATCAAGCTAACTAGTTTTATAATCTTTATGACTTTCTATTAGGTGAATAATTTGCTGTTAAACATTCTGCCTGTCACATACAACAACCAAAGCCATGGTCAGAGTTCATATTCTTCAGATGACTTGCACAAAAATGTAGTCATGACCATAAATCAAGGTTCACTTGTTAAGAGCATGGATTTCCATCCGAAACAACAAACTCTGCTGTTTGGTTAGCACATCTTTCTTACTCTATAAAAAACATGTTCCTGCTTTTCTTCAGTTGATATACTTGTTTCCCCTTTTAGAGCATAACATTGTTTTCTGATGATTGGAAGATTTCTTTTCATTGTCCTTTTGATAGTAGTTTCAGCTAATTGAAACCATGGGGGTATGATTCTTCATCTTTTCTGCATAAACAATTTTAGTGGGAACAAATAGAGGTGATGTTATGGTATGGGAGGTGGGCAACGGTGCAAGGATCGCTCTAAGAAATTTCAAGGTTTGGGATCTAGCATCATGTTCAGTGGCACTGCAGGTATAGAAGTTTAATTCTAAATAAAATCAAGCTATTTTGTTTTTGGCCATGTGATTATGGGTTTTGATTCTTTGTAGGCATCTCTGGCCAATGCTTATATAGCATCAGTCAACCGTGTAATGTGGAATCCCAATGGAACCCTTTTTGGTATGTATATACTTGCTAATTGATGAAAAACCTAAATTGCCGAGAGACAGACTTCTTTGCAATACTTTTAGGAAGAAGTGTTCACATGCTGATATGACTAATGCTTTGTGGTGTTCTCTCTAGGTGTTGCTTATTCCAAACACATGGTGCATATATACTCATATTATGTCATCACCACCTTGAGGTTTGTTGCTAAACATGGAGAAAAAATTAAGGTTCTTTGTTTTGTAGACAATTGCCACCTAAGTGTGAGTTCAACTTGATTTTGGTTCTAAACTAATGCATGATATGAGGCTCATGTTGGAAGTGTTAATGATCTTGGCTTTTCATGTCCAAACAAACAGTTATGTGTTGTTACCTGTGGAGACGACCGGTTGATTAAGGTATATTCTAATTGTTTTCCTACGTGTCATAGGTTGTGCTGTTTGACTCCTTTTACCCAAGCTAGTAGTTACGCAGGTGTGGGATGCAGTGACTGGTGCTAAGCGGCGCAATTTCAAGGGTCATGAAGCACCTATATATTCCATATGTTCAAAGGACAATCTTCAGGTACCTAGTTATTTTGTGAACTAATAAGGTCACATTAAAAGCATGGCCAATTGGCATGTATACTTGACTATTCACTGTTTGCTAAATCTCGGTTCGGATAAAATTCGCTTCCATTTGTATGAGAAGTGTGAATCTGTAGTTTTTCTGGACCTCGTTCATTTCAAGGGTTTTGCAAGTCTTCTAACTTTTAACATGTCTTGAGTAGAATGTACTTGTTAAAAAATGGTGACATGGTCCAAAGATCAAATTGCAAATTTAATTCATTTGGGCGATGCTTTTGAACGCTGACAATTGGGTAAAGGTCCTTACAATAATGACCTTTTTGCTTAATTATGTGTTATAAGGAAAATTCTGTTTTCCGCTTCCAACATCTGTTCTCTCTTAATTTTCTCCTTAAGTTATGATTGGTTAAATGTATAATAGAAGGCTGTTTACTATGTCTGAGTGGAGCAGCAATTGGCCATATTTTCTTCATTTAAAATCTTTTGAACTTTCATGGTTGTGTGCACTCTATCACAAAGAGATTTTCTGATCACCCATCATCCTAGAATGCTATGATATCTTAACTACAGTTTTAATAAATGTACTCTTAGGAATCTTTACTCTGATCCATGGTGCTCCCGTCTGAAGAAGCCATCTATCTGGGCATGTCATTAAAATTGATTGTACATTCCTTTTTCTCGTGTAGTTAATCTACTCAGCATCAACGGATGGAAAAGTTAAAGTTTGGTTTTTTGGCTCCATGAGGTCAATATTTGACTATGATGCACAGGGTCGCTCTTCTGTCATGATGGCAAGCACTGCTGACGGAAGAAGGTTCAGATCAACAGCATTCAAGCTTGATTTCATACTGTCTCATTGGTTTTTTTTTTACTGAAATAACCTACTTAAGCGATTTTATTTTGCTATAGGTTATTCTCGCACGGGACCAATATAGAAGGAGAGTCACACTTAGTTGAATGGGTTGGAGGGATTTGGACCATCAGGCGTTGGTATCGTGGACTTAGAAGGAGATTTGGCAGGATTGTACAGTTTGATATCTCCAAAAACGGATTTTTGGCTGCTGGGGACGAGTGCATGGTCAAATTTTGGGATATGGACAATATCAATATTTTGACAACTACCGATGCTGAAGGAGGATTGCTGGTAATTGGTTGTTGTTAATCTATTTTGACTGAATTAACTGAATCTTTCTATTAAATATCTCACTCTTTTAAATTTGCAGGCTTCACCTTGTATTAAATTTAACAAGGAAGGAACTCTATTAGCCATCTCAACAATTGACAATGGTATCAAAATTTTAGCAAATCCCAATGGGATTATGCAGCTAAGGACAGTGGAAAATCGGCTATTTCGATTCTTCTAGAGTCACTGGTGGAAGTCTTGTGAAGGTAAGCTTTTTCAAGAGTACACTAACTTTATGTGAAGAAATCCCAATAGTCCATTGGAGTAGGGTAAAAACCAAGGACTTGATAACACTAGTTATTCAACTAGTGCTCTTTTGATACCTAAACTCGATTACCTTGTTAACTAAGTGTTCACGCAGTATTTGACAATTTTATTAACCTATGCCACTAAGTGGTGTCCATGCATGAGTGCACAATAAAAGAAAATAAACAATCAATTAAGTCGATAAAAGTAGATTGTACAAAAGTAAATCCAATGAAGTGCGACGCGAAAAATACATATGGCTTTGTTTTTAAGCATCACGACAACAACCCCATAAACTAAATTCAAATTGAGTTCAATCCCTCTTCTCAAAGACTACTTTACCTAGCCTCAACTAAATCAAAGCTTCTCATTAAAATGCCTAAACTATATGTATTCTCTCTTACTAACCATTTTCCAATTTTTCATATTTTCGAATTTTTTTTCAAAATTTAAATTTCATTATTCTCTGAAAATAAGGAGTTCGTGCTGGGCCCTTGGGCCCAGTCAGGTTATGGGCCGCACGCTTGTCTCACGATTTTAGGTTTATGGGCACAATTCGGGCTTTTATATCCAGCGCCCTTCAATTCTGACTCTACTGAGCCCAATTCAAAGTATACCTACTTTACACCCATTTACCCATGGTAACTACTCAAGCCCACTTTCTCTTCTAACTGCACCAAGTCCATCTTTAAGCCCAATTTCTTTTAGAGATGGATTGAACCCTAAGCCCACGCTAACCCCATCTTATTATTATATTTTTATCCATTTTTCATCTTTTCTTGCATTTTTCGTCATTTTTTACTTTTCTTATTTCTTCTTTCTGATCGTTGTGCTCTTCGGAGTAAACTGAAAATCTTCCAGCTCATTCGTAGTTCAATACGTTAAATCCACAGAACATGAGCATTATATTTCATCCTCCATTCATTTCCTCACCAATGAACACTATAAAGACATCACAAAAATGTACATAAAATTATCGAATGAAAACACTTGAAAAATTGATGTTTGGATTTGCTTTGATAATAACGGATTATAATAAGAATTGAATCAAAATGCTAGCAAACCGATTAGTAGCAAGTAATTTATGCTAAAATTTCTTCGGATTGAACTGGATCAAGAATTATTTCACTTATGTATCTTAGAGATATTTAATTAAATAGTCTACGGGCACTGAAGGGATTGAATCTAGTCATGAACTTGAAGCTTCTTTTTCGTCTAAAATTAGTATCAGAATCATAACCCGTTACAAATCATCTAATTACAGTTTAGAACATCAAGTGATTTACATGAGTTACATGAACGTAGTTTAGTCATGCATCTTTCCAAATCACCTTGTCAGGGAGGAGTTCTCGGTTATTGGTCAAGCTTGTACGAAGAAGATCTGAAAAATGTCGCCCTGTGGGAGTGCGGCCCGGCAATGAAGCTTCAAACACCGACGACATGGTCCGGTTTCTGAGCTTTTACGGGTCGGACTAATGCAAGTTGGGCCTAATACATGGACTTAACATATGTGGATGGGCCATGGGCTTGGCTTGGACGAATTCGATCGGGCCCAGCGCATCGAATGAATGTCCTTCCCAATTAGTTGATAAATGGAAGTCCCTCTTATGTTATTATTTTTTGCATTATTTATTTTGGTTTTTATTTATTCACATTTTTGATAAAAACTGCCTAAATTGCCGATTTTGCTTAAATTATTCACTAAAAATGAGGTGTCAACACCACCCCCAACATCTCAAAATTGGGTGAAGCAATTTCCTAAAAAGCTGTAGTAATTTTGAAGGGGCTACAATTGCGAAATATTTGCCAAACACCTTAAAAAGCTAAATCACCCATCTTTTATAGCCGAAGTTACTGTCCGGAAAGCTTAGCATATGGTCTCTTTCAAAAAACCAAAGCTGTTTGTACACCTAGCATTAATTATTTTTACTCTTTCCAAAATCATTCATATACTTTTAGATAGTCATAATATGAATCGATTATATAATAATTTCTATGAGAGTCAAATTGTTAATTCGAAGCCTTCAAGCAAAGAATTATAAAAAGGAGGTTGTCAATGGCATTGGAGGCAATTTGGTAAAATTAGTATTTCTAAGTCGGAACTCGACAAAAACGTCCACGGAAGTGTTTAATCGTGAATAAGAAGAAGCAATGCCATTCACTAAGGGAGAACTCACGCAAGCAGAAGGGAGGAAGCAGGGAAAAATGACTCCATATTCGATCATCTCCGGTCACCATTAGATAAACTTTCGTTATCACAAGTTCCGATATAGCCACGAGCTACCATTGCCCGATCATTACAAGTTCCAACTCCTTCGCTGGTTGCCGCTGTCGACCATCGGTCTCGGAAGGAACACATTTGGTTCATTTCATCGAGAGCACCATTCCAGAACCAAAATAATAATAATAATAATAATAATAATAATAATAATAATAATAATAATAATAATAATAATAATAATAATAAAAAACATCGAGCAACGAAAATTCATCACAAAAAAGCGATTCCATTCGATTCAATTGGCGATTTTAAGCGTTCTGAATTGATTCCAGTGGCCGTTGCTGGCATCAACAGCCTCTTCAATGCCGCAACTCATCTCCTTCGTTTCACTCTTTCCCGATCTGCTTGAAGCTTCTCCGCCTGCTCAGGTTTTGATCATATTTCAATTTTATTTTTTATTTTTTAAATTATGATGTACTAATATAGCTTGAGTCTAGTTGTACTTTTGAGTTCAAAATGGCTATGATCTGTTCCTCAACCGATTGACCATAATGTGTTAGATGAAACATGCTAAGACCTTGTTGTGAATTGGTTCCAGTACTCGTCCAATTTGAAAGCACATTAGTGATGCTCACATGATATCGTTTGATTTGTTCATCGTTAGACATGATTATGAGTGTATGCCATAGTTTCCAAGAATGAGACCGACCCTCCATTTGTTTTCTCTGTGCTTCTTGTGATCCTTTGGTGATCGGTGCTGGTCGCCAGTAAGAGGAAGGCTTGGAGTCGCTGGCACTTGCATTGATCTTTGGTGATGATCATAGTACACCCTTGGACAGAATCAAGATGACGTCACTGAGCGTTAATTGTGATCATGCCGATTCAGATCACGAACTTCGGCCGACACCTGTTACGGTCACTAAGAGCAATGTTATGGCCGGTCGCTATCCCCGTCCTTGTCGCTGAATCACCACGCAATGTCCTCGACCACCAAGCTTTGCTTCTGTCCATGCGTTGCAGTCCATTGTTGCCCTCATTATCGCTGTGGTAAATGTAAATCTTACCATAATGGCTTGATACTGCCATAGATTACCACCGGAAGTGATCTCCACTTGTGACAGCATTGTCATCAGAAGATACTGCCATAGATTACCGCTATGGATTGATGTGCCAATAGCCCTATATCCACTGCACGTCGTTAAAATCGGATTGCCTCATACCACCAGGTTATTTCTGTTCAGACTGAGTTTAGAGTTGATTGTATGTTCAGATTTCCTTCACTGCTTTGTTTTCATGCTCAGGTTTCCATGCATCTTCTTAAACCGATTCATGGGAAAGCTAAGTGGTTTGAATTCCAGTCATCATGGGGTCGATATTTTGTTACAAAATCACTGTGCATTACCTGCTTCACGATTCCTGTCTTGTCCTTCCGTTATTGGTTACTCCACCTTCGTCACTTTCATTGTCCAGAAGCAGGTAATCAATCTAAGAGCCACTAAAATCACATTTTATCTGGGCCATCTGCTTCCTGCTTCATTCTCTGTGCATGACATATGATACTTCATGCGTCCTGTGGGGGGAAATTGATGGTTGACGATCAATATGATATGAGCAAGTTATGCTTATCCCCTGTCTTTAGTTGATAGTCTCTGCATAATCAATGAATAAAACCAGTTAATAGCTTGCTCAGAATTAGTAAATTGAGGATTTACTTCTTTCTTGGAAGTGTCAATGTCGTCGCTTTGTCTCTGATAGTGGAAAGAGTTCATTGCTGTTTTTGAACTTGCCTAAGAATCGATGGAATGCTCATGGAGAATGAGTACCGAAATTTACAAGTTATGAATTGGTGGTGTCCTGTTGCTGCATATGCTGGAGTTTAGCGGTTATTGTTCATTTGTCTGCTGGACCGTTTGATTTATCTCTTCAATCGACAAAATTCTGATAAAGACACATGACAATTGCGAGAGATTGTCTTGAAACTAGCGCTTTGGTGATGATAGTACTCCTTCATGTTGACTTTATGTACTTGTTTTAGGAAAAAACATTCATGATGTTGTAGAAGTGAATATGCGTAGAACGTACCTTGGATTCGTAAGAGTAAAACCCTTGTGATCCTGGACCCACTCATTGAAGCAATGGAGAGGTATGAACGTAATTACTTTCCTTCTCTTCGCAACAATTTTCTGCCACTCCCATAGAAGTTCCAAGAGTACAATGAGGTCACTTAAAAATAAGAAAACAGAAAATGGAGAAACATTTTGAATCAGAAGTAACTAAACTAATGTTCTATTATGGTTTTCTCCTAAAATATGTGGTGCTTGGAACCACCGAATACCTAAAGGAAAACACAAGTGAGAGAGAGCTTTCAGGAGTGCTGCTTATAACAGTGGCTGATGAGTCAAATAGTGCATTGTACAATGTACAAGACTATATGTTAAGCAGGGAGAATTATGATAGATATAGCCGTGCTTACTTTTCTTTGTGCTTCCAGCTGAGTTGAAGCTAAATGTATAGAGTCGGCGTACATCTACAAAGAAGTATATCTACAGTGTCAGAGTAAACGAGGGAAGTCTGATAATTACAATGGAAATAATATAAATTTTCCGGGCCAATAATGAACATGTGACGTTTGGCCAGCAAAATGAACATATGAAGCGCAAAACCAGAAACGAAATCTTACATTGTCACCGTCAGCACCAGTAAAAGCATCACGCACCTGCAAACTTCAAACGTCTCACTTAACTGAGTCCAAACTCCAAATCTTTGCGTAGAAAGTAGAATTGGATAACAAAAATGTTCACAGCATACAAATAAGAATGAGCCCTCTAATTTCGGAATCCTCACTACAATGGCAACTACCACAATTTCTTTTAACCGCAACTATTGCTTCAATTTTGCTGCTGAAGAGCACCCCCACTAATTTCAGAATCCTCACTACAGCCGCAACTACCACAATTTCTTTCAAGTGATTCACAGTATGAATTCATCTCCCAAAGTTTTCCGTCCACTTTTGATTCATTGAGTCGATGAACGTAAGTGTCCCCAACATAGTCCCAAATATGCTATGTTCTTAAATCTAGAGAATAGCAATAATGTGTATTTTTCCAATGGCTGATTGCGTGCTTATCTTTGCATCTGCAAATCCAAAAAGGAAAAGCTGTAACAAGACAGTTTATCAAATCTCTAAAATATAGAGAGAGCGAACATTCCAGCACATCATACACCTTCCGCATCCTACAAAACCACATATCATACTAACCCAAAGAATTTGCATTGTTCCACAAATAAAGCAGGCTGGTACCTCATCTTGCTGCTGGCATAGTCGGCAAAACCGAGATAGAGCAGAACGAAAATATTCTTCAGCAAATTCACAGATGGGCATCCCTGATGATGTTGCAATATGAAACCACATGTCCGATAATGTTTAATTCGCACAATCAGATCAAGTATGTGCCATACTTGAAATCTTTAGCAATGCAATTGAACCTAGCAATAAAATCAAAGGAAGACCCTTGGCACATAGTATGTGCCATACTTGAAATCTTTAGCAATGTAATTGAACCTAGCAATAAAATCAAAGGAAGACCCTTGGCACATCACCAGCATGGGAGAACATCATATTGAGTTATTTTAAACATAAAGACTGACGAATCAAGCAAAGGGTTAGTAAGCACATGTCCATCGATGTATATCTTACGGTGTCTACTGTTTGTGTCAATGTTGTTTTACTTTATTTCTTTAAATGAATAGGATGAAGCGATGGTCATACAGAGAGAAGACAATCAATTTGTCATAGAGATGCATCATAATGATGCCACCACTCAAAAGGTACTTTAAAACTTATTTAACTAAGCGACTCTGTACTTGAATGATTATAAGTGCCATTTTAACATGAGTATTGTTTGGTTCTTAATAGCATGAATGGGGGAGGCAGTCGAGTCATTTCTCTGTTAAGAGATACCAACAACGTTGTGTACAATGCTGATAAGGTAGAGAGTGCATCTCGCATATTGATCACGACAGTGGGATTAGAGGTACAGCTTTATGGTAGTATACAAGTCCGTACGTAAAGATTTGAAATTTGATTTGATAGTGTGCATTTATTTCGTCCAGCATCAAGAGGACAGTATGAAAAGGAAACAAAAGAAATGGAAACGAGGGGCAAAGCATTTGAAGGACATTGGAAGTGTTGGATCAACAAGACCTCCGAGAAAGAGAAAAATTGACCGTAAGTAGCTGTTTAAAGAGTTGGGAGTCTGGTAATGTTTTAGCACCTTTTGTTGGTATGATACTCTTCAGTCTAAGATCAAGGGATGGAGTCTGTTTTTCACATTTTCTGCTAGTGTTTAAGATGTGGGAATGATACTGTTTAAGACCACAAGCATTCTAGGCAAAGGCTATTTGTGCTTGGGAGTATGTTTGATATTTGGAAAGAGTGCGATTAGCCTCATGTTCGCCTAATATGTTGGTGTTACAGACAAGGCTCTGTCCCCAATAACAAGCCAAGCTTGTTTAGAGGTGGGACATGAATTTTCTTTCCTAGCAATTTCGACAGATTTTCATTCTGAAAAATATCAAGTTTCTTCGCCAAATGAAAGAATCTAACAATTCAATTTTTTATTGCAAAACACCAGCGACTTTATAGACATCATCACTAGTAAAACTGGAGATCCTAATCTTCCAATTATTCCGCAGTTCCAGGCGTGGAACATCGATATCATCCAAGTAAAGACCAAAATGAAAATCCACACCATTTTTTCAGTATCTTTCCCAATCGTATTTGCTTTCCAAGACCTCAATGTGATCTCCACGCCAACGACACCAGCTCCTTTACAACAAAGATGAGCTCCATGGCACAAGCGAGCTCGTCACCATCGATCCATTTCTCCCTTCCATATTCCTCAAATTCAAAGTGCCTAAGCAATGCAGAATTCTCCGACTTGAGCAATCTCGCCTCCAATTTGATTGAATTTAACGTCTTCACCTACACGGGCATATATTGGTGGCGCACCCTCCACGACCTCAAAATTTGCATCGTGGCCGGCTAGACCTCAATATATCAAACCATCTTCGTCCTCGAGGCTCAAAGCAGTTCGTGTGAGAAGTTCGAAGTGTGAGTTGATGAAGAAGACGAAACGTTGATGTCGAGGAAGGGGTTTATTTGAAGCCCAAATGTTTTGTTTTTCCTCTTTGCCAAGTATGAGAATAAACGTAGATGGATAAAATAATGGACGTGCAGACTCAGCACTTTATATATCCAACTGAGCACACGAGATTTCATGTCATTAAATAATCTCTTATTTGTCTTTTTATCAAACGGAATGACGTTATAAAAATAAAAAAAAATAAAAAAACACACACACACACACACACACATCAAAAAGAGAGAAAGACGCCCAATACTTATGTTACAATGCCACGGGCACAAGGTGTAACAATAACATTTTATGTTATATAATAGATTGAATGAAATACATATTACATCTTCTACCAACGTCCTCAACTTTATCAATTTCAATAGAACACCAAGAATGGTACTGTCTTATTGGGCTTCAATTGTTTTAAACCAATTTAAATCTTTTAAACCAAAGTTAGGTAAACCATAATCTTAATTACCAGGTAATTTAATCTGAATTGCAGAACGAGTTTATCATCCATATTCTCACCTTCAGTGGTTAGCTGTGTAATGTGCATTAATTCTTCAATGGATCTTTCGTGTTAAAAGGGATAAACAAAAGTAACGTATAAGCCAAATTGGAGCATGCGGGTAGGTTTCAAATTAAAAACTTATATAAAAACCAAAATGATTTACAAAATTTCGAATTACAATTTTTTTTTCTTTTGGTCAGTAGAATAACTAAAGATGCAATGGTGCTATTTAATTCAAGATATATATATATATATGTGTGTGTGTGTGCGCGCGCGCGCGCGCGCGTGCACGTGTGTATGTATGTATATCAGCAAGCTTCCATTGTTTAAGCTGTAATAAAATTACCGCTCACCAAAATCCTCATATATCTATTGTAAAGTTCATGATGAAGCATCGTAACTTCTTGAACTTGGGTATAGGTGATGTATCAAAATAACATAAGATATGCACAAGATGACTTTGTTATTATGCGGAAAGCGAAAAGAGTTATGCACGTTTAAAAAGGAGAAAGATGTAGTTATAATTAAAGCTAATGTTCTTATGTGGCTAGCTTCTTATCACATCAATTATCTTTTACCTTGTTAATTAGTCGGGCTTTATTATTTAGCTAGAAAATCACGGTAAGTAAGAAGAATATCACTGATTACGTACTTTCTAATTGGAAGAGAAAAGCAAAAAGAAAAATTTTAGGTCGCATTTTTTTCACTCTCAATGTGAGTAAAACACTTCCTATCACAATATTTTGACAATATTGAGATTTGTGTATTCACCTTCTTTAAAGCATTTCATTATGTGGTGTTCCGTTTGTTTTCTTCTCTCTTTTCTCGTGGGTCCTATTTTCTATAGGTATGTCCCTCTGCTCCTTTCCATTCATCGCTTCAACATCCTTAGTAATAAAATGACCAATACCTGTTCATGGAATTTAGAGTAAAATATAGATTAATAATTATTATAAATAATTAATAAATACTTTTTCTATGTAATGTAGGACATAAAGTAACGATGTATAAGAACTTTGAATTGAGCTATTAATAAATACTCTAGGTTGTACAGAAAATGTTTTTTGCACCAATTTAAAGCCCGAAAAAGGTTGTAGATGATAAAAAAAAAAAAAATTTTAAAAAAAAGGTCCTTTGCACGCTTTGGCACTCTCTTATGCCGTACTTGTTTTAAGGCCCGGTGGCGATACCGGGGCCCACAGGCTTTGCTCTCTTGATCCTGGCCTGTTCCGACCGAAGGCTCTCCGGCAACTGGAGCAACACCCAAAGAAATGAAGAGAACAAACGCGAAGCCCTCGCCGTCGCCGTGCCTGTGTAGCAGAGGCCCTTCTTTTGGCGATGGTCAGAACTTCGAAGCGAAGGCTAAGAAGGAAGACAGTTTCGACAAGAGCAGGGAGGTTAGTGAACATCAACAATGATGTTGGCGATGACCGATGTTGGCAGACATGTTGCTCATGGCCATAGTTTAAGAGGTGAAGATGTAAAGCGCCACAACTTTTTGCCGGCCGGGAAGACGAGTTCTGGCCGAAAGCCTCTCCAGCCAAGGAACTCTCTGTGACAACCAACGAGGAAGAAGCTGGAGAGGGAGGCGTTCTTGGCAACGAAGATGAGGGAGCTTGAGGAGAGAGGCGAGGTCGGGAGCTGCTCGAGATCGGGAGGTCGATCGGTAGATCGGTTGAAGCACTGAAGCTTGCGCTCCCGATAAATGCACTTGGAACCGATGATGTGGACAGTGATTTTTGAACTCGATTCTGACGAGAGTTTTCGATCGAGAAGTTTTTGTGTTCTTTTCCTGTTGAATGAGGGAGTGTCGCCGCTTTGATCGCTGAGAGAGAGAGGTCTCATGGCGGTCAGATACCACCATGGCTAAAACCATGACCCATGACCGAAATTAAGAGACAACGAAGAGAGAAGTACGAAGAAGAAGAAGAAAGTGGGAAGAGAGTAGAAAACAAACAGGAAACAAATAAAAAGAGTAAATACTTTCTGTGGAATAGCAATCAAAGGATGCTTCAAAGGTTAGGAATTGTCAGAACACTGGGGAGTGTTTTAGCCATGATAGGGGTGAAAAAAGCGTGACCCTATTTAATATAATTTTAAAATAATTTTTTCCACATAGTAATAGTTATTTTGGGTTAGGTAAAAAGCAATAAAAAGTTGAGTTAAGAAATTTAAAAAAAAAAAAAATCATTGCAACTTCATCGAGAAGCCACTTCACCGACTTACTAGCCACGCCCCTTCCATCTTAGTATATATAAGATTTTCAGTGAGAATCTGTAAAATGACATGCTCTCTTTGTTTCATGTAACAAATTTTACTTAATGATGTGCACTTTTACTCATTAGGGAATCGATCTCATCATTTGAAGTTTGACATCCAGGTTATTTGTGAGTAATTATAATAAATATACTAAAATTGATATATTAAGAGATATGATCAAATCATAATCTAAGATTCAACGAGTGAAAAAAATAGCTTTTATAAGAATAGATGTTAAAGAAGCTTGGAAGTCTAGACAGTTTCATTTTCTTTAAAAAAATCATTTTCAAAAAAGTGAACTCTTCTAAATCTCTTTAGCCTAATATTCAAGAGAATCTTGAACTTTCCACTTGCTATAAAAAATGTCCTAAACTTTCAACTTAATCTTGGAGAATATAGACGTTTAGTCTCATATTAAAATGTAATGGAATTTCAATCTTTTTGGAAAATGTGCTGACTTTTCAACTTTATCAAGTTAATTACAATTTTGCAGAAGCATGTCCACATTGTAGACTGAAAGAGTAAGTCCAATATATCAATTTAGAGTTTCTCTCCATTTGATAATACAATATGTAACAAGCTTAAAGTGAGAGGACAAAATTTTTAAGTGAGATCGAGAACTTAAATATATTCAACAACATAACTTTTCTGGGGAAAATAAATTAACGAAAGAAAAAGCAAAGTTCACCAATGCATCCATAAGACTAAGCGTGCCCTCATCACTGTCGTAAGGCTTTGTTTGCATATATCTTATTTGTTCACTTGTCTGGAAAAAACACGCAACTCTACTCATTGCTTGCCTAGGATGGGTCGGTTACCACCCTGGAATCAAGAACCGAAACATTAGAGTCGATTGCCAATTTGTGGAACTAGGAACCGGACTGGACCGGACCAATCATCAGGTCCAGCTGGTAGGTGGGTCTAGGAATAGGTGGAGAAGAGAGAAAAATTCCACTTTGAATCCACGATTTCCAGAAGCTTACCTTTCACTGATCCACGCCAAAGTGAAAGTCCATCCTTTCATCGCTTGTTGTCGATAGCCGGCTACCAGGGAGGACGATTAAGAGAGAACAGAAACAACAGAACAGACGGAGCCTCACGGATGGACCTCACAAGAAGTTCCTTCTCTCTGTCGAATCCTAGAGAGTTTGCAGTTGATTCTCCTTTTCCGGACATCACTCACCGCCGTTGATCGACGCTGCGAGCCATCCCCACAGCCGCGCAGGAAGAGTTCTATCATGTTCTCTTTGCCGTCCAAGAGAGCATGAATAGCTCAGACTTCGCATCTTGAGGATTCTCTACTCACCGGAAGCTCCATTCCCATCGATTCGAAGTTCATTGGAGTGATCCACCACCAATTCGTGTATTCAATCATCTCTGCCGCCTCGCACTGGCTTCCCTGGCAGTCCGATGACAGTTCGTTGTTCCCTCTATCTTGAAGCTCTCTGCATTGCGCCATCAGCTCTTTGGTTCCAACCTTGATTCTTCTCGAACTAAGCGGCGAGAATGACGGAGCGAGGCGTCTAGCGAGAGAGTCTGCGGGCTAGAAGAGGCGGACTAAAAGACAAGACCGAGAGAGGGAGGCGAGTGTCGAGCGAGAGGGACTGAGGAGGGAGGCTTGAGACAGAGCAGTGAGAGGCGTGATTCGTGAGACTGCGCGGGAGGGATGAGTGGCTAGAATGGGCAATTAGTATTTTGACTCAAAGCGAATGCGAAATTACACGTACAACTCCCAGATCATCTTTTAAGAAATGTTTTCTAAAAATAAGAATTATAAATATAAAAAAAAATAAAATTGTCAGTTCAGTGCGGTGATTCGGTCCGCTATTGGGGTCAGAAATCGGATCGATTATCACATGTTCCAAATTTTAAGAGCCAAGAACAAGATTGATTCGCGGCTCAGTCCAATTTTAGTGCTCACTCCTAATGCAGGTCAGGTTGAATCATTTTCTATGTTAATTTGGACTTAGGACCAGACAAAGCTCCATCTCCCCACCACCACAACCCCCCCCTCCCTTTTTTTTTCTCCCAAAACAAATAATATATATTTATCTCTCTCTCCACTCTTCATCTTCCCAACAAACCCACCATTTCAAGTGTATTGAAATTTTTTCGGTTAGGAGAAAAGTGCATTGATTTTTTAACAACACTGATCTATTTATTTTTGGTTTTATTTCACCTTGTTGCTTCTGCATCGGAATTTCCACGCATAGTCTTCTTCCCGGACAGGTGTCGCGATGGTCTCTTGTGCCTTGGGATTTCCGCCACGTGAAGGCGACGACTCTAAGCCAGCTGGTTTGTCAATATACATCAAACCGTTAAGGAGACAATGGGCAACGACAAGGCATTCCGAGAGCCATTCTGGTTTTCTTCTCCGGTGGACTTGAAAGCAAAAATAAAGTGCAGAGCCAGCGCAAAGGCGAAATGCATCTGCCCATTAAGAAACGCAGACTCAGCGTGCGTAAAAATGCTGAAGACACTGATACTGTTGGTTCTGGTTCGTTGATTGCCTAATTTCAATGAATCTAGTTCATCTCCATCAGAAACTAATAAAGGTAGATCTAATTAATGAACCGTGCCTATCAGAAATCAATATGAGGTGTTTTTAAGTTTTAGAGGTATAGATACTTTTTTTTCTTTTGGTCAAAAACGGAATAATTTCATTTAATAAGCAAAGATGAGAGGCCCTGTAAATTGGCATCATTACATAAAAGGTCCAACAAAGTTTGAGGAGGATATAAGACCAAATTCAGAGATAAGTAATTTTTCTTGTGGGCTTTGGCTACCCAATCTGCAACAAAGTTGGCTTCTTTAAAGCAATGGACTATCTGAACATTTTGAAAGGCCCGCGTTTTTTCCTTGCACTTACTGACAAGAGGTTGAGTCTCCCAACTCAACTCTTCTGAACTGTTCATAGCTTTAACCAATTGGAAGTTGTTTGACTCAATAATTAGTACTTCGTGTCTTTTAGAAAAGAAGAAGTTGAGGGCCTCCCATAAAGCTAGGGTTTTAGCCATCAAGGGGGAAGAAGCTCTCACCGATTCTACCGTTCCTCCCACCATCCTTCCACCCGAGTCTCTGCAGATGCAAGCTATGGAATTTCCCAGTGAACCAAGTGCGTATGTTCCATCTATATTAATCTTATAAGCTCCTTCCAATGGTGGAATCCATATCTAAGGTGTTTCAGCTTCTCGAATTTCAAATCTGCCATCTTCATGGATCCCCAAGCTTCTAGATCCGCCATTTTCATGGACCCCCCGAGCGATCAACACTTCGAAGATCTAATGCTCTGTATTGAGATCTCGGATCTCCCCTTCCAACTCTACTTCGCGACCTGGCATCAACTTCAACTCCCGACGGTCTGTTGTTTGGCCTCTATTCTCCGCTCAGCCCAAGGCACAGCTCGCCTCTCGACTCGCCTACTCTACCTCCCGATTCTTCCTTTGCTTTGGCTGGTCGATGGGCCGGTGCTCTGTGCCAAGGTCGCAGATCTTCGCTTTCCATTCGGCTTCCCAACCTTGTGTTTACTTCGTCTCCTTGCTCTGTAGTGATCGTTCTCAGTTCATTGCTCGACCCAAGGTGGAAATCTCCTCTCAAATCGCCTTTTCTACTTCCCAGTTGGACATCTTCTCTGAGTCCCAGTGCTCTGATACCAAGTTGTGGCCCTCTTATCTCAGATCTACCTACTTCACACCCAAATCTACCTTCTGCTCGATGGTCTGATTCTCTACTCCGAGTTCATAGCTCTCCTCTTGCTGATCTGCTTCTTGATCCGGTGTTTATTTCGGGTCCCGGCACTCGATTACCAAATCGCAGCTCACCCGTTTCGCTGTTCAGCTCTGCATTTAGCGCTCTGTTCCCTGTTCGAGCTTCTCTACTGCCAAATTCAGCAGCTGCTCTGTCTCTTACTATGCTCTTCCTTGGATTCCAGCAATTGTAGCTTTTAAGTGATGCTTAAGCCAAATCAATAATGACCAAAGCCATTGGTTTTTTACCTCGGAAAATGGCCTAGTTTCGAGCCTTCCAAATATTCCATAACGTCGTAGCCACCAAGTTCAGGTTTAATAGGTTAGTTGCCTTCTCTTTAAGATTGTAGAACTATTCTCCAATCCTTGTGAAGCCCTGACTAGATATCTTAATATTCAACACAGGGTTATCCCATATTTCCTTTGTCCAAGAACATAACAGGAAGAGATGCTCTACCGTTTCCCTCTCATGACTGCATAATGGACATATAGGGTCAGGTAATATTTTCCTTCTAAAGAGGTTATCCTTCGTTGGAAGAGCATTTTGGCATAAATTCCACATAAAAATTCTTATATTAGGTGGAGTGTGCAAAGTCCAAATATTTTTCCAGAGTGAGGGGGGAGGTTGAAACGAAGTTGATGCTTGGTTTGCATTGCATTGCTCCATATTCTTCTTGATGTAGTGATACCCGCTTTTAAATGTATATTTGCCTGCTTGAGTACCGGTCCATACAAACTGCTCTTGTTTTGTTTGAGGGTTAATTGGGATAGTTAGAATCTCTTCAGCTAAATTTTCATCAAAGTGTGCCGCGATGGTCATTTCATCCCATTTGCCTTCCTCTTTATCAATAAGTTCCAATACTAAAGAGGGTTCATTAACATTTATAGGACCCTCAATAATACCTCTTTGCAACCATTTATCTTCCCTGATTTTAATTTTAGATCCATCTCCTACTTTCCACATGACTTGGGGTGCTATTGAATCTCTTTCTAAGACTAGGCTTTGCCATCCCCATGAAAGTCAAAGGCCCTTTGCTGCATGCCAAAAGTCCGTATGGGGATAATATAGTCCCTTAAACAAGCTGCTCCAAAGAGAGGATGAGTGTTGTCCTAGCTGCCAAGCCTGTTTTCCTAACATTACTTTATTGAAAGAAAGAAGATCTCTAAAATCCAATCCACCTTTATCTTTTCTGATCTTCAAGGTATCTCAGCTCTTCCAATGAATGCCTACTTTCTTTTCATTAGTCTTCCACCAAAATGAAGCAATTTTCTGTTCTATAGTCTTGCAAATAGAAATCAGGATTTTAAAAACTAACATTGCATATTGTGGTAATGCTGGAACCACCGTTTTTAGCAAGACTTCTTTTCCCGCTTTAGAGATGAGCTTTTCCTTTCAACTTTCCAATTTTGAGCTGATTCTTCTGAGAACCCATGCAAACATTTGTTTTTTCGACCCTCCCCAATCTAAAAGAATACCCAGATATTTGCTGGTTTTGTCAATAATAGGAACCCGCAATTCCCTTACCATATTATCTTTCAAAGATTGAGGGAAGCCCTTACTAAAGAAAATTCCCGATTTGTTTAAATTAATCTCCTGTCTAGCAGCCAGACAATATTGATTCAGAATCATGGCCAGATTTTGACATTCAAGAATGGTGCATTTCAAGAAAAAGATTGAATCATCTGCAAAGTAAGTGAGAAAGAGTAGGTCATCTTCTATTTAGCAGAATCCCTGTGATACTACCATTATCCACAGCTTGCTTCATTAATGAGGACAAGACATTTGCCACAATAATAAAGAGATAAGGAGATAAGGGATCCCCTTGCCTGAGTCCTCTTGAAAGTTGAAAGTATTGAAGAGGTTCTCCATTGAAATTGACGTTAAATGTGACCGTAGTAACATATTGCATTACCCATCTCACCAATTTTTCATCAAAACCAGTCTTCAGTAGGCATGCTTCCAAGAAATCCCATCCCACTCGATCATAGGCCTTTTTCATATTTAATTTAAAAACTGCTTGGAATTTCTCTTTTTCTACTTCTGATTCTAATCCGATGCAGTACCTCCAATAAATATGTTATCCTGAATTTGCCTCCCTCCGACAAAAGCACTTTGTTCAGGTGCTATAATTGCTGATAATAAGGGTTTAAGTCTATTAGCCAGCACTTTCGAGATAATCTTGTAGCCAAAATTGCATAAGCTAATTGGACGATACTGATCCAACATCTCCAGATTTGGAACCTTCGGGATAAGTGAGATATTTGTTCTATTCAGAGCTAGTGAAAGATGGACGGTAGTCATGAAGTTCTCCACCTCCGTAAATATGTCCCATTTAAGGTCTTCCCAATGATGATGATAGAAAAGTCCATTAAGACCATCCGGGCTAGGAGCTTTAGTGGCGCCTAGCTGGAATGCTACTTTTGTCACTTATTCTAGAGTTACTTCAGCAAGTAATATTCCATTCATAACATCTATTACTAATGCAGGAAGTTGGTCTATCACTAGTTTGAAATTCTGGGGGCCATTGGACTCATAAAGCTTCCTGAAAAATTGCAAAGTATGTTCCTTCAATTGATTTTGCTCAACCAGCCATGTATTTTCTGCATTTTGAAGCATGGAAATCATGTTTCTCTGTCTTCTCTGGATAGTTGTTGCATGGAAGTATTTTGTATTATGATCCCCCATCTCAGCCAATTAATTCTAGAGCGTAACCCCCAGTACATTTTTTCTTGCCTCCCAAGTTCGTCAATTTCACCTTGTATTTTTTAAAAATGTTCCTTGTTAAAGGAATCTGAGATTTTGTTGGTTAAGCACTCTAGTTCTTGCTTCAACATGCTGATTTTCTTCTTTCCATTCACAAACTTCTTTTTGCTCCATTTAGAAAGTGCGTTTTGAACAGCTTGAAGCTTCCCAACTAAACCTTTTTGGTGCTGAATTGGAGTTGCCCATGAATTTAACACCACTTCCCTACATTCGGTACTCTCAAGCCAAAAGGCCTCAAATCTGAAAACTCATTTTCTTCTAGCTTGATCAGGTTGGAGAGAGAGGATGAGAGGACTATGATTCGAGCCTACTGCAGGAAGGGCAAATGCTTCAGCTTCAGGGTACATCAGCCGCCATTCTATTGTACACACCACTCTATCTAATCGTTCTTTCACATAGTCTTCCCCTTCCCTGTTATTGGCCCAAGTAAAAGCACATCCCTTACTATCGATATCCATGAGTGAGCATGCATCCAGACATTCCCAAAAAGTAGTCATCTTGAAGTTTTTAGCCAATCACTTCCCCACTTTTTCCCAATAAAATTGCACTTCATTAAAATCCCCCAAGCACACCCAAGGCAGAGAATTGCAGAATTCATCTGTCTCAAATTCTCCCAAAGTTGCAGCCTCTTTGGGTATGTATATGGAGCATGAACAAAAGTAATCCTCATTTTTTTTTTACCTCTGACCCCTTCTTCACATTTCAAATTCACAAAGCTTTCAGTCATTGAGTCAATTTCTAGTGTAATCCGATCATCCCACATAATAGCCAAACCTCCCGCCATACCCACAGGATCAACTACTAAACAACTATGAAAATGAAGCCTTCTCTTTACTCTCTGCACAAACTCAGTCTTATTTTTAGTTTCCATTAGAAACCAACGAGGGCCTGAATTGAGCCATTAAGGCTCTCAATTCTCGGCTTGTCAAGGGTGTGCCCAACCCTTGACAATTCCAACTTAATATATTCATGGTTCATTTGGTGGCTTATTAGGGCTAGCCACCACAACCCATGTTACAACTTCTTTGGTCATCTGAATGGGAGTATCCAGTAGCTGAGTCTCATCCAACCAGCCTTGTGTTGGTGTTGTTGTTGTCTGATTGCTAGCTCTTCTTTGTTTCTTAGTAGAGGGAGTTTTTGGTTGTGAGAGGGTTTTTTTTTTCCTGATGCTATCTAAGGTAGTTGCTGGCTGGAAATTTGGGTTGTTTAAATGCTTCGGACCGGTGATCATTAATGCTCTTTTCCCTAAATTGTAAATAGTTATCTCTTGTGTACTGTTATAATTGGACTCCATTAGCATCTGTTCAGGACCTCCCTATTGAATGTTCTGATTGATGATTGGAGAGCTAGGCTGACCATCTTCCATAGCTTCGGTTGGTCTTGGTTGCTCAGGGGTTTCAGGAATAGCCTCTTCTTCATTATCTGCTGGGGATACTTCATTATAAAACACTCTCCATAATGGACTATGATCAGAAGTTTCAGCTTTCAACCAGCTACCAAAGCACCCTCCCAGCTCAGTTGTGAATTTCTCCTCGTCATAAGGTATGTCTTGACAATAATTAGCATAATGTCCAATTTTGCTACATGAATAGCATAAAAAGGGCAGTCGTTCATACTTAAAGTCCAGCCAAACTTTCTTATTCCCATGATGCATCAATTGTCCTACTCGCAATTCAGCGTCCACATTTAACTCCACTCTTGCTTTCCCAATTTTCTGAAAAGCAAGACCTCTAGCATTTGTTTTCACATCCAGAACCTTCCCCATTGAGCTAGCTATTTTCTTTATCATATTTTCAGAGTCCCATTCCAGAGGAAGGCTGAATATTCTTATCTAGAAAGCACATGTCTTAAATTCATAACAATATGGAGGGGTATCCGGCTTCCAGGCTTTTAATAACAGTAAATGGTTCGAGAAGGACCAAGGACCTCCCTCTAATACTCGGTTTTTATCCCCTTCATTACGAAAGACAAAGTTGATTTTCCCATTTTCTAATGGTTTTACTTCCACATTCTCATTTTCCATGCCTTTTTCATTGTTGTTGTGAGAGCTTGGAAATTAATGGCAGGATTCTTATAAAGTTGCCCAACAAGGGAGAAGCGACATTCTTGGATTTTTTCCCTTGATATTTCCTCATCAAGAATCTGCATATCGTTCTCATACATCAGCTTACCCAATTTGTTGCAAAGATGGGCGAGGCAACCCACTGCTCCTTCCTCCCCCACCATAGTCACCGGTGTTCTGTCGCTGGGTTTACTAAGTGCATAGCCTGTTCGTTTCCCCAATCTAGAAGGATAACACCATGAATGGCGAGAGGAAGAGCCTGCCTAGTCAATCCCAACTGCCGTGAAGATGCTTCGGTGAGGATTCCAGCTAGGACAACAGATTGAAGAAAGCTGTGATTCCTGTGGGTGTAAAAGCTAAATCGTGTTGGGGGATTAGGGTTGGTGAAGGTGAGGAATCCGACAGGGGCACCGACTGAAATTACTTCGGTAAGGGTTCCGACAAGAGCTATAGACTGAAAACTTGCGATTTTGTGGGTGTAAAGGCTATATCATGGTGGGGGATTAGGGTTTGAGAAGATAAGGGTGGGGTTGCCATAGCTACTCAACCAGTAGAGGAGAGCTCCGAAAGAGGAGAGTTTAGAGGTATAGATACTTGAAAAGGCTTCATTGATCATCTTTACACATCAATGCCGGAATTTGTGCTTTCAAAGATGATAAGGCACTCCACCAAGGCGAGAAGATCAAACCGAATCTTTTGACAATCATCAAGAACAGTAAGATCCTGATCCCCATTATCTCCGTGAATTATGGTGAGAGTAGTTGGTGCCTGGATGAATTGGTTCAAATAATGGAATGCAAGAATAATAACATGTGACATCAAATCGGGAGTTTTGGGAAGGCATTTCATGAGCGTGAGAGCCGTTTGCGTGAGTGGGGTTTCGACCTAACAATTTGGGAGAAATGGAAGCAAGCACTTATTGAAGTCAGTTCCTTGAAAGGAATGAACGCGGATGGGTAATTTTCACTAAAACATTCTCTACTTCCTTTTAGTTTGTGTGGATTTTCACTAGTTGTTATGATTCCTACATGCTCCATTTTCTTTCTTTTAGGTTTTTCTTAATATGAAAAAAGCAATAAAATCTTGCTGGCAGCAAGATTCTACTAGGCGTGAGTTCCATAAGTATTCTTTTTTAATAATTACTTTAGTGATATCGACCAATCTAATTGGAGATTTTTTTGTTATGATCCCTTTCGCTTGAAAAATATAAGAATTTTTTAATTAAGTTATTATTATGATGTCCAAAGTTTTTTTGTAGCATCGTGCCTCTTTTTCATGTTTTTAGTATAAGCAAGATTAATCTTCATCACAAATTTTCCTAATTACATATTTATTTGAGATTAAGCTCATCAAATCATGTACCATGCACGTCGATTGTGAAAGCCATAATTCTTAATCTCCCCAAGTTACGTTAATTAAATCATTAATGTCATTAACTTGTTGCTACAAAAATTATTTTTGCAAAAGAAATATTTTATAGTTTATATAGGATGGTGGTACATATGACAGGAAAAAAAGACTATCTTTATTATATGTTTGTTTACTTATTTTTCAATGCATTTTCCTATCAACTCATGCACCTGCATAAATTGATTTATCAAAATCATAGAAAATAGACAGTCAAGAGGAAAATAAAGTACAACGTGTTATCATCCCTTGATGCAATGAAAATTGATTACAGCATGAATCTAGAGTGATAAATCCACAGCACAAGATAGAAATTTGCAAGCATGTATACTCGCACATAAAAGAAAAAAAAATTACCCTTAATTATATTCAGGTAATCATAATAGTTATGACCCTTTCAAGATTTGAATTCCTCTTGCATCAAAAGTTATGACCTATTTATTGATTGATAGTTGAACTCTGCTATCAAGCTGATTTATTGGATTTTTGCCTATTCAAACACTATAGAAAGATATTCAATGTCACATCCACATCATCCCCAATATTTTTAACAAACAACAAGTTTAAAATGTAATTCAAATCCATAATTCTTGTAATATTCAAGATTCACTAGCGATACCCTCAAGTTTCCTATGGCTCAATAAATTATGTCAGAGCTAAGTAATAATGGATTTGGGCACACCATGTGAAGTAACCACCACCATTTCCCACTTTTGATCTTAGCATATAAGGTAATAAATGGTCAAACCTGAGCAGGTCCTTAAAAGGCTCAAGGGGAAGAAACGAGTGGGAGATCCACCTTGGGGTGGGAGACCCTACAATGTCACTCCCATATTTTCTCTCTATTGAAAATACAAAGATAGATATGGAATTAGGAGGCCTCACGGTGATGAAGGTAAACACCACGTCAGGAAAAAAGTTCTGGCTACCGCTGGGTAGGCTAATGTAGTAGCCACTTGCGTCTGAGGTGAGTGAGAGTGGGTGAAAGGCCCACTGCTAAGTTAACATGCCTTACGGCACTGTTCCTAAACCAACAGCTTAACTCAATACCCCCAGTTTTTGAAACAGTGCCAGGTGTGGCAAAAACAATTCTTTTAGTTTTCCCATTTATTCCCAAATTTATTTATTATCGTGCTATCATTAACAAATAATAAAAAATTATTACTGCCACGTATTTGAACTCTTGCCACACTTGATAGGTACAAAGGAGATTTGGTGAAATCAATTGTACAAAAAGTGTTGAGCGAAATGAAGAAAAATTTTGAGTTGGTTATTCCTGAGAATCTAGTTGGCATTGATAGTCATGTGTGGAGAAGGTGATAAATTTTGAAAATAATAATTCTAGAACTACCCTATTTGTTGGCATCCATGGAATGGCAGGTATTGGTAAGACAACTCTTGCTAAGACTATCTACAACAAGCTTTCCGACCAATTTGAGAATCATAACTTCATTACTGATATTAGGGAATTATGTAAACGTAAAGGCCTTGAGTACTTGCAGAAAATCAGTTAGGCTTTGCTATAACAAAGCAAAAAGATCAAGTCTATAATAAGGGTGAAGGAATTAGCCTCCTCTCATCTAAGTTTAAAGATAAGAAAGTCCTTATCATTCTTGATGATATGGATGAATATGATCAATTGAAGGCTTTAGCTGAAAATCATAATTGGTTTTCTTTGAGAAGTGTGATCATTATTACCACCAGAAACGAGAGTATTCTTGACAAAGCAAATGTGGACTACAAACAAGAACATGAGGAATTAGATAAGGATAAATCTTTGATTATGTTCAATAGACATGTGTTTCGTATAGATATTCCTCCAAGTGAAATTAACAAACTCACTTATGAAGTTTTATCCACCACAAGTGGGCTTCCCTTATCGCTTGAGGTTTTAGGCTCACTTTTCAGTGGAAAAAAGGCAACAAAATGGGAAGGTATTATAGAGAAGTTAAAAAAGTCCCTCATAAGAAACTGCAATACAAGTTAAGGATAAGTTATGAAGCATTAGAGAATGGACAAAAACAAATGTTTTTGAATATTGCTTGTTTTTTCATTGGCATTGACAAAAGTATCGCATCCTACATGTGGGATGCTTGTGAATTTTTCCCAAAGGAGGGAATTGAAGTATAAAAATTTATGTCATCAATATAATTTACAAAGAATGGTAAGCTCAAAATGTGTAATCAATTGAGAGATCTTGGTAGGTGGATAGTCTGCGAGGAAAACGAGAATGAGCCTCGGTACCGTAGTAGGTTATGGGACTATGAGGAAGCCTTGAAAGTGCTAAAGGAAGATGACGTAAATGCTTCTCCTTTTTTGCTCCCTTCATCCACGTTTTACTGTAGAGTGATGTTGGTCCTCTACTTAGTGTTTGCTCTAGTAAAAAGAAAACCTAATATTATTCTCCTCATGTCGTCTCACTGACATGACTAGAAAGTTGGAGAATGCTCTCTTTTAGCAAGTAATGTAGTTTACCTAAGATTTTTCTTACACAAATCATGAATGAGGTATTTTCAAATTTATTAGATACTTGATAGAGGGAGTCTACATTGAAAAAATCTGAAATTATATAATCGATTGGGTAACATCCTTGACACGAGCAACAAACAACTTGATTATGCTACTGAGAACAATAACTACTTAGGATATATAAATCGTTGAATTCTAGTCTCCAGGTGAGAGAATCAATACAATTGGAGTCACCGTACTCATATTTTTCATGAAATTTCAATCATTATATCCTTAATAAGAGCGCAAGGGATATTAACTTTATGTAATATTAAATTAGGAATTACTTTTTTACCAAAATTCACATGATAAAACAGGAACATATATAGACATACATAATGTTTAGCAAGGTAAAGGACATCACAAGTGCCACAACTTTCACACAGTAGTCATTTGAGTGCCATAACTTTTTTTTGATCATTTTAATGATATATAACTTTTCAATCAATCACTTTAATTTCATAACTTTCAGAAAACATTCATCACAAGAGCGACATTGGATTTTCAACTTTTGGGGAACATTTTAAGAATAGATAAAACTTAAGTGATTGATTGAAAACAATGATATTCAAGTAAATATTTTTTTTTTTAGAAATTACGACACTTAAGTCGTCGAAAAAAAGTTAAGCCACTCAAATGACCGTCATACAAAAGTTATGGCACTTGTAGTATTATTATTTCAAGTTTAGCGTAATTCATGCGATGACCATAAAAAAGAGAAGTGTCTTATTTATTTTTTTTCCACATAAAAGGTTCCAGAGATAAATACTCTAAAATTCTTTTTTGTGAATAATTGATACACTTATGGCCAAATCTCAAAAACAAGCCCGGGCAAAAGTAATTCTATCTTTCAAACTTTTCAGAATAAAAAGCATAACCTTTTACATGTAGAACAAAAATAGCACAAATTTTCCAATGTACGAAAAAAAAAAAAAAAAAAAAACTCAACCTTTTATCATGGAACAAAATGGACACCCGTTCCAAGTTCCGTCCGTTAGCATCATCAAATCACCACAAATAGCCTATATGGCTTGTTGCGTTGGCACGCATAGTGAGCCATGTCAATCAACACAAAAACGTCTTCCTTTTCTTATTTATAATCGTTGTCGACAAACTTAGTGTATAATCTTCGTTACCAATTTTTAGCATTTTGTAAGTCATTTGTGGTCATAATTAACGGGGCTCATTGTGCATGTCAGCACTATGAGCCATGTAGGATGATGCTTGGTGACTTAAGGTGAGAATAGACATAATTTGTAACGCGCGTCGTTTTTTTCCTACAAGTGAAAGGTTGAGATTTTCTTTGGGAAGCTTGAAAAATTGTGTTATTTTCATCCTGCATGCAAATGACTGGGCTTCTCTTTAGGATTATTTAAGGTTGCATTATTTTTGTTCCTGGTTCAAATGTTTGTGCCTTTTTTTTTGGTTGTATACCCACTAACATCCAAGGAGTGTGTTATCAATGTGTTTCAATTATTTCTTAAATGTCTTTCGTTTTTTGCTTATTTGTAAGTCGCCCTAGTGCTCTTGTCCATGCGTCGCACTTCTGGTTTTTTATTTTTATTTTTTATTTATCGAAGTTGATTGTACTTTTAGATAACACATGAAGATACTTTAATATATTTTGATTAATTGTAGGAATAAATTTAAAAGAAGATCTTGTATCAGTTTCTTCAAAGCCACTTTGATTTCGACTTAATGAACCCAACAAAATTACTGAAATAATTACGTCAAATAATGTACCTTTTTAGTTGTAAAAGTTATTTATACCAATTTATTTAGATATAAAAAAATACAGCATATTCATTTTTCTTTTGGTTAGCTAAGCTTATTTTATGATGTAACACAAAAGACATAATAGATAGACATTCGCTTTGAAATTGCTAATATATCAATCGGCTCTTAAGATAATAAATAGGTTGCATGAAATACGCCTAACGTTATGTATGTCTATATATGTTCTTGTTCTATCATGCGAATTTTGGTAAAAAAAGTAATTCCTAACCTAATATAACATAAAAGAAAATACCCTTCCATTCCCAATTTGGGAATAATGATTGGAATTTCATGAAAAATGCGGGCACAGTTACTCCAATTGTATTAATTCTAACACTGGAGAATAGAATTCTATGATTTATATATCCTAAGTAGTTATTGTTCACAGTAGAATGGTCCAATTATTTGTTGCACGTGTCAAGGCTGCAACCAAATCTATTATATAAATTCAAATCTTTTCAATGTAGAATACCCCTATTAAGTTTCTAATAAATTTGAAAGTACCTCGTTCTTGAAAAAAAACTTTGTAATGTGCGCTTATGTAAGATAAATCTCAGATAAAGCTACACTACTTACTAAGAGAGAGCAACCTCCTAATTGTTAATCATGTCAATGAAACGACATAAGGGCAATAATAGTTCACTGTTCACTAGAGCAAGCACTAAGTAGAGGACCAACATCACTTTGACAGTAGAACATGGACTTAGGAAGCAAAAGAAAAGAATAAGTTATCTCATTTTTCCTCTAGCATGTTCAAGACTTTCTCGGAGTCCCATAACCTGCTGCGATTTTGAGGCTCCTTGTCTTCTTGGTGAACGATTTCCTGACCTAGATCTCACAATTGATCATGCATTCTAAGCTCATGATTCTCTCCAACTTTTATTAATGATATTAATCTCAATACAATGGCCTCATTTGGGTGAAAGCCTTCACAGGCGTCCCACATATAAGATGCGATTCTCAAGTCAGAGCCAATGAAAAAACAAGCGATATCCAAAAATATTTGTTGTTGTCCATGCTCTAACGCATCATAACTTATTCTTAGCTTTTCTTGCACTTCCCTATGAGGGACATTTTGTAACTTTTTTATTATATCTTTGTTAACACCTAAATTTTACCATTTTATTTATGACTTAATCACATAAAAAATTAGGAATTAGTCGCTAAAAAAAAAAAAAAAAAGAGGAAGTAAAGAGTAAACTAAGTAATTTTCATTAAAATGCATCGTGTATGATTTCATTAAAATCCATTACGCGTGGGCATTAGGAACATTTACATAACTATCAATAATTATTAAGATTAAAAAATTGAAAATTTAAAAAATAATAATAAATAAAAGAGTCGAAAATTAAAAAAAAGTTAAAAAAAGAAGAAAGAAAAGTAAAAAAATTTCATTAAAAGGTATCGTGTTTACATTATTGCACTGCATATTGAATGGTTTTTTTTTTTAATTCCAAAAAATTCTTCATCAAAAGGAAAAAAAATTAAAATTATATAAAGAAATTAATTACAAGAAAAAAAGGAAAAAGAAATGAAATGAAAATGGGAAAAATGAGACCGGGCCGGAAGCAGGTCAACCCGGTCTCTATCTTTCCCTTTTCTTTCTCTTATCATGGGCCGGCCCACTTTTCTTTTATTTTGCCCAAGATGAGCCCAGCCTTCTTTTCCTGTCCCCTTTTGTCCTTCACGCATTCTGCAGAAAAGAGGAGGAGGTATGCGAGCAAGAGGAGGAACAGAGGCAGAAGGGACAGGCACGAGCCTCGCACCGGAGTTGGTGGTCGGGGGCAGATCGGCAGCAACAGCTGGCTTGGCAGAAGACCATGCGCATCAATGCTGAAGAGTGAGAGAGGAGCAAGGGAAGATGGGGGGGCCTTTTCTTGTTTTCCTGCAGGTTTTGGCCAAAAGAGAAACCGAAGAAGAGAGAGTTGAGACAGAGAGGAAAGGGGCTCCAGGCATCACTTTGAGCAATACGCAGATGCAGGGAGACAAGGAACAACGAGCATAACGAGGAGCAAGGAAAAGAACGACCATTCTGGTGAAATATTTTCACGAGTTCCTCGCTCGACGATCGATTCGTAGCCATCATTCTTTGATAACCGGAAGTTTGGTCTTGGCTGGGGACCGTGATCTGTTCTGTTCCAAAGACGAGGTTAGCCGAGCTCGATCCCCCTTTTGTTCTGTTTTGTCTCGATCGACCTAAGGACTGAGATTTGTTTGCTTCGGTTATGCACGTTTGGGTCTCAGGTGAGTCGCCTCTGACTTCGGGGAATGTCGTTTGTCGCTTGATTTTGATTCTGGACATGGCTTCGAGCCCTGAATAAGCCAGTATTATCCCTCTAGCCGATGCACTCCATATGCTTGATAAAATGTCTCAGCAAGGACCGAGAATCAGTTCATGCTTAAACTCGAGATTGACGTGCCCTTGCCTCTGTGCTCGCTGAACCGCGTTTGTTTTGTTTATCACTTCACCACTTGCAGTGTTTCTACGTGATTGTCGCAAAATGGTCGGGTATTGTCGAGTTGGCGAAGGTTTTTCTTGGTTCCGGTAAGCGGATTAGCGGTCGCTGGAGTTTGTGGCGGGCGGTGGTGGATGCCGGTTAGGATGGAAGCGAGTTGTGAAGGCCCGGTGGTTGTACAGCCACCGGCGACCGAGGATTGCCATCTGTGAAGAAGAAGATGCACCATGGAAGCCGTCGGTGAAGAAGAAGATGCACGAAGAAGAAAGCACGGGGAGAAGAAGACCCAAGGGGAAAAGGAAAAGAAAAAGGAAAAGAAAAAAATTGCAGAAAAAGTGAAACACAAAAGTTGGCTATCTTTTAAGCAATATCCCTAAACCTATTCCCTCCCCCCTTGGGTAGGTCGCGATAATCTTCCCCTACTACTAGCTCTTTATTGCACAAATATGAGCCTACAACCTCAAGAGATAAGGGAAGTCCTCCGGTGGGGGACATAGCCTTACGAGTAAGGTCCTCAAATTCCCTTGGAGGAGTGTCCCTTCGAAACGCATGTTTATTGAACAAAATCAAAGCGTTACCCCCATCCACTTGCTCATGTTTATATTGGTAATCCACCTAAGCATTGACAAGAATACTCTTGTTTTAGGTGGTAATAATGATCATACTTCCTAAAGAAAACCAATTATGATTTCCAGCCAAAGCCTTCAATTGATTGTCATCATCCACATCATCGAAAAAATTGAGGACTTTCTTGCCTTTAAGTTGGGATGAGAGGAAATTAATCCCTTCATCCTCATTATGAGCTGAATTGCCCTACTTCAATATACCATTAAGTAACTGGTTCTATAAGTGATGAATGCCATCATGTTTCCATGATTCCCTCACATAAGCAATGAAGCTACGATGCTCAAATTGATCAGAGAGTTTGTTGTAGATGATTTTAGCAAGAGTGGTCTTACCAATGCCTTCCATTCCATGGATGCCAATACATAGGGGGGCATGAGATTTTTTATCTACATATTCCATAACTTTCTTGGCATGATTATCAATTTCGACCAAATTCTCAAGATTAACCAATTGGAACTTTTTCTTCAGCTCGAACAACACTTGTTGGACCACTGATTTTACCAATTCTACTTCTGACCTGTCAAATGTGACAATTTTTCAAATACATGGAAATAACAATTTTATATTGTTTAACTAATGATAACATGATAATAAACAAATCGGAGGATAAATTGGAAAACTTGAAGAATTGTCTTTGCCACAATTCCATACACTATCTTATACCCTATGATTGAAGCAGGAAATGGCGGTGGTTGCATCACATGGCGTGCCCCATTCCACTATTACTCTTGACTTTATTGTGCCAAAAGAAACTTGAGGGCGTCGCTAGAGAATATTGAATATTATATGAATTATGCATTTGAATTAAATTTTAAATTTGTTGCTTGTTAAAGATATTAGGGATGACGTGGACGTGACAGTGAAAACTTTCTATAGCGTTTGAATAAGCAAAATCCAATAAACAATCATAATATCTACCACTGACATATTTCTTTTGTAAGAATAATTTATAGCAACTAATTAACAACATTAATAATGTAACAAATGTAACTTGGCAAGATAAGGAATTAAGGCTTTGACAATCAACATGCACGGTACATGACGTTAGGGGGAAAAAGCACAATGTTACAAAATAAAATCTTATTATCCAAACGAATGGGATCATAACAATAAAATCTCTAATTAGATTGGTCAGTGTCATTAAAGCAAAAAACTTAAAAAAAGAATAAAAAATAATAACTTATAGAACTCATGCATCGCTGTATGTTACTGCCAGCAAGATCTTATTGCTTTTTTATATAACAAGAAAAGAACGAAAACGATGCAGGTGAGAATCAGAACAACCGTAAACACCCACACAAATAAAAACAAAGTAGAGAATGTTTTGGTGAAAAAAAATAAAGTACCCATTTGCTTCCTGTCCTTTCAAGTCACCAACTTCTCTGAGTGCTTGCTTCCATTTCTCCAAAATTGTTAAGTCTAAGCCCCTACCAGGCTACCACGTGAACGTTTTGTCACGCTCATGAAATGCCTTTCCAAAACTACCAGTTTGATGTCGTACGTCAACTAGTGACACTTTGTAGAATATAGGCAACACTACCATCTCCATGTTATTATTCTAGCACTCCATTATTTCAACCAATTCATTGAGGCACCAATGGCTTCCGTCGTATTTTTATGAGAGAATGGGGATAAAAATCTTACTGTTCTTGATCTTTACCAAAAATAAAAATAAATTTTACTGTTCTTGATGGCCGCCAAAAGATCTGGGCCAATCTCCTTGCCTTGGCGGAGCTCCTCGTCGTCTCTAAAACCACGAATTCCAGCTTCGATGAGCTTACTGTAGAGGTGATCGGTAAAGCTATTTTGAGTATCTGGGCCTCCAAAGCTTAAGAACATCTTGTAACTATCTCCAATTGTCGAACTAGATGCACCATTATTAGTCTCTGTGGGAGACGAACTGGATCCCCCGGCACTAGTTCCCATCGCCGCAGTCAATGAACCATATGTACCAGAATTAGCATCTTTTGCATTTTCACGGTTGCTAGCTTTCTTCTTATTGAGAAAACTGAACGCGAGCACGAAGAGAAGGATGGGTGCCACGAGCACGGCAAAAGAATGCCCAAAGATGGGACGATGCATTTCGTCTTTGCTCTGACTCTACCCCTAATTTTTGCTTTCAACTCTGACGGAGAAGAAAAACCAAAATGCTTCTCAAGAAACACGAAATGCCTTGTTACCCTTTGCCTCTTTATTGGCTTGAATTATATAATGGAACCAGTTAACAAATCGCAATCAATAATTCAAACTTGTCAGGCTAGATATAAATTATCACTTCATTGACCGAGAACAGTAATCGCGCGCTTAGAGTCGTTGTCTTCGTGCGTGGAAATTCCAAATGCACCAGAAAATCCAAGCCGATACCTGTCTAGGAAGAATAAGAGCGCACTCAGAAATTCATTTCTAGAAAAGAAATAGACTTTCTATTTCTATTATTGATTGAGTTTTTGAACAAAATACACGTTTGATAATGATACTAAAATAGAAATTCATTTAATAACGATATAAAATTTCTCCCTCTCGGTTGGTGATAGATGGCGGTTGACAATCTGTGAACGGTGGACGGCGACTGACAACTAGCATATGGTGACGGGCAACTAGTGGATGGCAACTGGCGAAAGGCGACTGCGGCAACAGACGATGGTGGCAACAAGCAAGGGATGGTAGTCAACAATGGTGGTGGCAGACAATGGTGGGCAGCAAGCAGCAACAGACGGTGACCGGCGATCGACAACAACGGGCAACAATCGACGAATGGCAATTGAGTGGACGATGGACGGTGGGCGACGACGGTGGATGGGCAGTCAACTAGTAGTGAGAATGAACAATGAAAGGAGTTTTTATTTCTCAATTATGTTCTAGAAATAGAGAAGTAAAAATTTTTTAGTTATAATTTATGTTCCAAACCTATTTCTTGAATAAAAATCTATTCTCGAAATAGAAAAATTAAATAATTTTACTAAATGGATTTCTATTCCATAACTAGGTCTAGAATAGAAAAATAATTTCAAAATAGAAATAGAATGATTCTCATGCATGTCTTAAAATAGCTGAGGAAATTTCGATGCATAAGCAGTGATAAGAAATAAAACCAAAAATAAAAGACAAGCGCTGCTATTGTATAAGTCAGAAAAATGGTCAAGCTCAAGATAGATAGATATATTTTCTTTTGTTAGCATATTTTCCACTGGAAAGGTACTGATCCCATTCTGGAATTTGGCCCCATCACTTTTGAGCTGTTAAATATTGTAGTATCCAGTGGATACATTTCATTTCTTACTGAAGTATTGTTTTATCAGCGAGCACTTGTGCTAAAAAAATTATATTATTAACACGCGTCGAGGATCATGAAATTATCAACATGCTATAAAGTGACTTATAAAACTGACTATTTTATCTGCAAAATTGTGCGGGGCTGTGCATTTGGTCTGACGAAATGTATGCTACAAAGCCACTTGCATTAGGTCCAGCAGTATTGGATTTCCACAAATCCATTTCCATAGTAAAAACAAATACTCTTTTGAACTAAAGTCGATTTTCATTTTGTAAATCATGTTAGCCGGGCACAGTTTTCTAGATTTGGAGGGAGAAAGATCCATTTTGGTTATTCAAAATTTTCTAAATCATTTCGGTCCTTAAATAAGTTTTCGAATTGGAGCCTACTCGGATGCAACGAGAAATATAACTTTCTCCAATTTTGGCTCATGCGTTACTTTGTTTAATAGGATTCCGACCTAAAAGATTAGTTCTTCAATGGATCTTTCTCCATAATGATGATGATGATGAGGTATTTCTTTACTCTGATCTCTCTTCTTTTGAAGGTCAAAACAGAAAAATACAACCAAAGATCATAAATTATGCTCATTGTGACAGCAAAAATCCAAACTCTTTTCTGGTAAACTTGTTCTAGTATGACACAAATACCGTCTGTTTACCATTAGAAAATCCTAAACTCTACCCAGTGTGAACCAATTTCCCGAATTTGTTCTAGTGTACAAGTTTATGAGTTTTGTTGAGATTTGAGTATTGATGTCACTAGTCAACATAATTTAAGATTTTTAGTAGCAAAGAAAATTTGGGGTGATTGTGTCACAGTGACCATAGTTTTAAGAATTTAATAGTATAAACACAAGTCAAAATAGATCAGGCAACTTCATATTCCTAAGTTTCGAGAAGTGTATATTCTCATTGATAAAATTCTTTAAAACGTCTAATAATTCATCTAACTTCTAGCTGTCAATTACCAATCATCCTTAGTATTACAAAATAGCAGACCCAAATTTTATTGCAGTTTGGAGGGAGAGACATAGTTTTAATTGAATCGGTGTGGAGTGCCCCTATATAGTTGGAGCACCGATCGACTAGAATATGTCTACTTTTTCTAATCTAAGTCAATTTTATGATGGCACATTTGCACTTCAGGCCATGCTAATGCAATTTTTGATTAAATAGTACGTAGAATCATATTCATGGAGAAATAAAATCTTCCGCACTAAGCAAGATTATAAAACACATTTGGCTTGCCAGAAAATTATTATAAGTACTATTTTATTGACATCACCTAGCCACAATATTATGTCGCTAATGCGTGTCAAGGATCATGTGTGTGTATATTCTCTTTCTTTCTTTCTTTTTCATTTTGTACCCGAGCACAATGCAAAGAAGTTCTTCTTTGCTCTAGTTCTTACCTTAGTTTTTCCTTCAAATCCCAGAAGGAAATCAAAGTGTCTCCTCTCTTTCCCTCCTATTTTATTCTTAAAAACATCAAAAGGCAACGAAAGTATTATATAGTGACCTTTTGTTGACATGGTAAGATTTTCTTTTGTTATGGTAAAAGACATGGTAAGTTATCCCCATAAATGCCACCAAAACGTATCTTCTTGCCTAATCATAAAACAGTAGTTTTATAAATCTAAGTTTGAGGGGAAAATTTTTGCATCTAAAGTTTTTGGATCTGAATTGATCTATTGTACTCACTTATCCTATATAGGATTTGGACATCCTCCTGCAATATCTAAATTAATTTGATAAAGTTGAAAGTTCAGACACTTTTCAAGAAAATTAAGATTCCATGACATTTAAAAAAAAATGAATAACGTTGAAAGTTCATGACATTTTTAATAACAAGTGGAAAGGCCAAAGAGATTTGGACGGTTTACTTTTCCAAAAATGACTTTTTAAAAGAAAATGAGAATTGTCTAGATTTCCAATATACATTCATAAATTTATTCACTGGTTAGATATTAAATTATGATTTGATCATATCGCTTAATATATAAATTTTAGTGTACTTATTTTCATTACTCGTAAATAATCATGACATTAGTTGGTCAAACTTCAAATAATGGAGCACATGCTTACCGTGGGAAAGTTTACATCTTTTTTTAACATGATTAAAAAAAAAATCCAAATATTGCTAGCAATCATATAAATAGCTTCATTGATTAGAATCTCTTACATAAAAAGGTCAAAGCAGGCGATCATTTATAAAATGTGGCTAAAAGGATCATTTATCAAGCAAAGTATGAAAATAATAAACCCCACTGGCTTGAATTTTTTTTTTTTTTTACTTTAACTCTCAATTCACTCTTAAAATTTTTGTCCAGCCTCTTTGCAAAGCGTGGAAGTGAAACCCCACAACTGTATTGACATCTAAATTTTGGCAACCCCATCATTCATTTATTACATAAGTTAGGGACTAAAATTTAGTCCCTAAACAAAAATAATATTAAATTGCATAGCATAGCATTTGTTTTATTGCATTTGCATTGGAACGGTAATGAATGGGTTTAAATTGATGGTTCTGAGTTTTAATTTGACGAGTTCGACTAAGTCCATGGTGGGAGAATTTGGCCAAGCTCATTATTCTTTAAATGGGTAAATTTTAATGTCAAGGTGGAAAATCGCTAATTGAACTCGACCTTGAGAAATATTGAGGCAATCTGGAGAAGCGATATCAAGAGATCTCTTGATCACCTGGCAAGGAATCGGTATAATTTTCAAGATATTTGGGTGTGTGCTTAAGAGGGGCAAATGAGCCGTGGCTGATTCTGTTAATCGAAAAAAAATACAAAGGAAGGGCTGAAAGAATATTTTTTGCTGATCTAGTGAATAAAAACGTGCAGACAGAGATATAGAAGGTAGGGCATGAAAAAGAATAGCATTACTCATGAATGGAAAAGAATTTTTAAAAGAGGTTTTAATCAAAACAGGAGAGAGGGACACGATTCTTTCATGATGACATATGGATCCGCAAAGTATGCAAAGATAGACACACGGCCGAGTACTTCACGGCCAAACATCTCAAGGCCGTGCCTCCACCGATTTTCACCACCGTCATTAGAATCCTCGCTGCCAATCACTGCTGCCTTACGAAGCTGAGAAGTTGCTGCCTCGCTGAAGATCACCGAGAACTTTCTGTCGCAACTGTTCGTGAGCGATACGCAAAGAAACGGACATGGTGTGCTCCTGTTCTTCAAGTCGAATCAACAGCACACCCTCACGTATGGAGGTGGTCCTCCCTCTTGACTTCACGACGCACGGACACGGCGTGATACACATGGAGCCATCAAGGAAAGACCAAAGGAAACTTTGATCGTGGGGTTTAGAGGGTCAAAGTTTGAAAATCAAAGACCATCGTCACAAGACTTGGATGATTTGGACAAAGAGTTTAGGAGTCAGCAAAGTTTGTCATTGGTCAAAGTTTACTCGGCGCCCTTCACTGCCTTGTCGAGAGAACCAACACAGCTCGCTACGTCACTACACTGCCCATTGGCCGTGAACCATCGCGCTGCCGCTCACCGCTGTTGTCTCCAGCCCGTGAGCACTCCTGTCGCCGTGAATGTCACCGCCGCTTGCCATCCCGCTGAGGAGCTGGCTGCGATCCCGGTCTGACTGCGTTTGGTCCAAATTTGGAAAGAATATCCTCAAATTAGATAAGATGTACATCTCTAGTATATTTGCATATTTTACTGCCTTATTTGAGTGATTTAGCATATTCTAATATATCTTGTTAGATACTATAATTATTGGATATTAGAATACTCCGTTAGATATTTACTTAAATAATGCAATACCCTCAAAATCCTAAGATACCTCCAAATTAAGAAACTTTCCTAATTTAACAACGTACTTGGACAGTCATATGATCTTTAACTATGGGATACGATGCTTGGGTACGGAAAATCTTTCGTCCTATCCATAATCATTCAGATACATTTGTTGATTTACCCATTCCCAAATTTGAACGAATGAACCTTCCGTCAATATCCATAACCACTTGAATATGATCGTCATTTTATTTCGTGTCCTTATTGAGATAGATAACGTAAGATTGCGGATTACATTATTTAATTAAATATCTATACGTCATTTGATTGCTATCCTTAAAGAAGAAAACCCCAAAAAATAAAAAATAAAAAATAAAAATCTTGGAATTAGATTCAGTTCTTGCTAGAATATTGCTTATTTTAGGCTATATTGCATGTTTAGATTAAGTTACTTATTTGTTCCGAATCTCTTAAATAAAAATTCAAAAAATTGCTTTAGGATTTTTTTTTAAATTAAAATTGCATGTTTAATATTAGGTAATTTTAATTTCGAATTTCACTTAAAAAAGAGAACATAAAAAATATAATACATGTCTCACGTAAAATTAGCTCATCCCTTGCACGTCATTTAGTCATTGCATGCTTAGGATCATTTACACATGTGATATATTAGAATAGTTGTATTAATATATGTCTGTCATTAGATTAGGTCATGTAGGTAACGTCACATGACATATTGTTTGCATATTAGGTCGCACGATGTGTCATGTTAGTATAAATACATTTTTATACATCATTGCATTGCATTGCATTGCATGAAGTTTAGGTTTCATTAAATAAGAGAAAATCCAAAATAAAAATAAAAATGAGTGACTGTGCATTAATTAGAAATCATATGTAAGACTGTTGATGTGAATTCTGAGCTAATATTACAAATGATTTCATTGCTATGAGGTAAGTCCTGTAATTTATTTATTATTTTATTTGTGTGTTAAATTAGTGGTTTGCACACCCGTATAATCACCTCACGTATTAGGGAGTAATAAAATGAACTCAAGTTGTCTAATAAACATTTTTTTCATGAACATAACAGTAGCGAAATGGTATTAAAGAAATCTAGTGTAATCAAGTCCACATGCTCAAAATCTTTGGTTCGTATAAATAAAATAATTCTCTTGTTATTTTACTTAGGTGTCTAGTCGACTTACCATAAGCTAATTAGTAGCGACTCCTAATTGAAAAATCATTTGCATGTTAATAACTTAAACCTAAGTTGTGAATTGGTATGGGCTTAGAAGAGCCCGAGCTAAGTTTAGATTTAGTAATCTATTGGCCAAATTCTAGGCGGTTCACCCGATTTAGGTCGCGACAACCTGAAACTAGATATTCCCACTCTCAACTCTCAAGAAAATGGAAAATCAAACTTCTCACCTTCTATTTTCTATGTGAGAAGGGTATGCCAATAGTTGACTGGCTTGTTGACTAGTAGCATAATAAAAACTTTTCTTATGGAAATCGACCTTTGTTCACGGTGAATGTGGCCCGAGGGAATCTGGGGAAAAATTTGGGAAGAAGCAAAGTGGTAATGAAAAGGAAATAAAGCAAAAAAGCAAAGAAAAAGAAGGTGGGTCATCCTAATGTGGAAAAGAAGACCAGTCAATGCTTTTCAGTAGGGGTGAGCATCAGTCCAGGGTCAACCCTAGACCGACCCTAGGCCAGCCCAACCCTGCCAGTTCGGTCCAGTTCCCAAGGAGACTGGGTCAGTCCATGGTCCTAAAATTCCTGGACCAGCACTATGCTGGTTAGTTCTCGGTCCAAAGAGTTCCAGGTTGGTCCAATCCAGAGTATCCGTTCTCCTTAGTGACTATATATATATATAACCTTAAAATAAACGGCGTCAACAACATTTAATAGCTCTTTAGTGAGAAGTTCAAGTAATTTTACATTGTTATTTAATAACTTAGGTTTTTAATGTATTTTACGGCGTCAATAGTTATAATTTATGAAGGAAGAAAATGTTTTTGTAAGAAGTCCTCACGACATCCAAAAATGCACCTTATGACATCCTCCTTTAGTATCCGTTCTCTTCTGTCTTATTTGTCATCTTAGTCAACAATTTGCTAAAATCGAATAAAACAACTTCTCCACTCGCCACTCGACACTTGCTTCACTTGCTTTGGGTCACTCATGCCACTCGCCGCTTGATGCTCGCTTGGCTTGTTGCTCCCCGCTCGACATTCGATGCTCATTCTGTTCGACGCTCACCCCACTTAACCCTCACCGCTTGCCTTCCTTAGCTGACCTTGCTCATCATCAAACCCATTGGATTGGTACGGTCCTCGGTTGCCCTTTCAAGGAGTACAAAAAATGAAATAAAAAAGTATTGGTTAGTCTTGAGTTGACCTTAAAACCAAACCGAATCTATTAGGTCAATCCGGTCCTCAATCGCTTTTTTAAGGAGTACAAAAAATGAAATAAAAAATTATCAGTTGGTCCCAGGTTGACCCTGGAACCAGACCGAACCCATTGGGTTAGTTCGGTCCTCGGTCCCAAGCTCAATAGGGTCGGTCATCGGTCCCAAAAATTGAGGACCAATACTGTGCTAGTTGGTCCTAGGGTTAGGGGGTGAATCGCCCCAACCCGGACCATGCTCACCCCTACTTTTCACCATGTGCCTTTATGTTGTCGGTAGGATTTTAGTCAAAAGATCCCCCAAGAAAAAAATCATGACAATGCGTCACGGTTGCATTGAATTATTCATTATTGCTCCTTTGCCCCTTCTTTTCCCATGCTACAAGGATTTTCTTCTCATAGTTAAATCTATGGACATTCGTCACGTTAATCCTACTGCACTTGTTCCGATCACATTTCAATTGCTCCTTAAAAATAAAAGTAAAACTAAAAAATGAACCTAGGCTAGAGCTCTAACAATGGCACGGCCCTTATTACAGGTGGCACAACCCCCAAGGGTTGTATCTAACTCGAGCCCAAAAAGATATTTGTGTCACGACAGATATACTTTAGGAATTTTAGTAACGCGGGAAAAAATTTGAGGTACTAATATCATAGTGGACATAATTTAAAGTTTTTAGTGGTATAAACCCAAGTCAAAATAGATTATGCGGCTTCATGTTCCTACATTTCAATATGTATATATTATGGTTGACGAAATGCTTAAAATATTTAAGAACTCATCAAACTTCTAGGTGTCAAGTATCGACCATCTTTAGTACTACATAATAGCGGACCTAAATCGGTGTGGAGTGCACCTAGATAGTTGTGCCGACCATTGATTGGAATGTGTCTAGTCGCTTTCCTCTTAATCAAGTTTTGTGGTGATGGTCCATTTGCACCTTAAGTCGTCGCTAATATAAATGATTATTAAATAGTATATAGAATCATATTCATGAAGATGTAGAATCTTCTCCATTGACGAATATTCTAAAACGACATTTGGCTTGCCTGAAAATATTATTCTCATTATTTTATCAACGATCACTTTTGCCACAAAATTATATCACTAATGCGTGTATGTATGTATAGAAATTCTTTCTTTCTTTTCTTTTTTTTTTTCCCATTTTGTACGTGAACACAATGCAAAGGAGTTCTTCTTTGCTCTAGCTCTTCCCTTAGTTTCTCCTTCAAATCCCTGAAGGAAATTAAAGTGTCTTCTCTCTGTTGCTCCTACTTTGTTCTTAAAAACATCAAAGAGCAACGAAACTATTATATGATATATAGTGCCATTTTGTAGGTATGGTAGCATTTCTTTTGTTATGGTAAAAGACATGGTAAGTTATCCCCATAAACGCTGCCAAGATTTTTCTTCTTGTATGTCTTCGTCTAAATTATAAATAATAGTTTTATAAGTCTTAGTTTGAGGGGTTTGCATCTAAAGTCTTTGGATGCGAATTGATCTACTGTACTCATTCATCAACTCTAGATAAGGACATCCTCCTGTGATAATTAAATTAACTTGACAAAATTGAAAGTTCAGGATAATCCGCAAGAAAATTAAGATTTCATGACATTTTAATACAAAAATGAGAGATTATATTCCACTTATAAAATTGGACGTACGTGGCATTTTTAATGATAAGTGGAAAGTATGAGACTCTCTAGAATATTAGGCTAAAGAGATTTGGAAGATTTAGTTTTCCCAAAAAAAAAAAAAAAATGAGAATTATCTAGATTTCCACGCTTGTACAATATTTATGTTCATAAATCATGTTAAACTATGATTTGGCCATATTACTTAATATCGATTTTAGTATACTTATTAACTTTACTCGTAAATAAACCATGACTTTTTTTTTTTGTCAAACTTCAAAAGATGGGGAGTGCATTTTTACCGCGTAGAATTTTACGTCTTTTTTTAACAGAAATGAAAAAGAAAAATCCACATATTGCTAGCAATTCTAATAAAAAGTACCGTAACGGTGAAAGCACGTCATCTTACAAATTCCCATCGAGGATCCATGGAAGATATTGGAATTGTAGTCTTGAATCATTTAAGCTGGGTGGGAGACGAAGCTGGAAAAAACAAAAACAAACTAAAAGAAAAGGGAGGAGGATTTTCCTGCTTCCACATCGAAGCTGGGTGGGAGACGAAGCTTCCAGGAAGTTTCGCACAAACAGTCGCGTAAAATGATTCCAAGGACGTGTCTGGCGAATTGGCGAGAGATCCGTTTTCTCAAGTGGAGATGAGACCCCTATTGTGCCCATGACGGATTCTAGGAGCTCAAAACTGGTGATTAGACCAGCCTGTTATAGAACAGACCGGTACCTAAGGACTGACATTTTCCTTTTTTCTTGAAAGTTCCAATTTGAAATTTTTATCAAACCTAATCTTCCAAATAGTGACGATGGATTAGATAACGAGACATCAGATTTCCATTAATATTGATGGATTTTACAAAGTCACATCAATTTTTGCTCCACAAAGTTTGTACCTTAAGTCCTATTGATCCAAAATAGTCAATTTTATTCTATCACATAACCGATTTGATGACATCATAAAACCATTTTTTTGGGGGACCTCGACTGTCGTTCACTGTGAAACTGGTACGACAGAATCGGAGGAAAATTTAGTGAAAAAGCAGAAGTTGCAAGGAGAATTCAGCACTCAGCGTAAATATGGCAATTGCTTCAAAGGCGAAGGTAAGAGTTATAAGAACCACAACAGCGAGGGCAAAAGAGACAGATAGAGATGCGCAAGGACGAAGAGAAATTGAAAAGCTCTTCTAGATGTTGATGTGTTATAAAAAAAAAGTGATAATAAATTTTAGGATTAAATATCCATAGTACATTTATAATAAATCACCAAAAACTTCAAATTAATATATTTATGATAAATTTATCCTTTATTAATTTCTGTTAAATTGGATTACTATCACAAAAAGTCACAAATTGATACACATGTGACAAACAAATGGTAAAATTTCAAATTGGTACTAGTGTCTATTGCCACATGTCATTCAACTTAGCAATGTAATACATATATAACGGAGAATAAATTTATTACAGGTGTATAGTTTGGAGTTTTGTGGTCAAAAAATTAGTTTGAATAAATTTGTTACAAGTGAATCAACTTAGGATTTTTCATGGTATTACATCAATTAATAATCTCACTTGTAGTTCTTCAACTCATTTAAATTATCCAATTGAATTCTCAAATTTTTAACATCTAAGTGTATGACCTAAGATTTTCTATTGTTAAAATGACCATCATCCCATTGCCAAAAAAGAAGAAGAAGGCCACCACGTAAAATCAACCTTGGCAAAATTTGATAATCTTATTTTACTTTACTTTTACTTCTCCTATTAATCCACAATATGAATTATCATTTAAAAATTAATTGGCATTGACATAATTTATAACATTTTATAAGATACACCTCTACTTTATATTTTTCTACATTTATAAATCTATAAGTATATATTAAAATTTTGCATCTAAAGAAAATCATTACAAATGGACTATCCGAGGAAAAATTAGAAATAGAAAATTCATATGAAGAAAATAGGGAGATCATAAAGAGGGGAGGGGGAATGGAGATGGATTACCTACATTTGACTAGTATATGAGTTCGGCTTTGGGCCCTGTGAAAAAAATTACAACCAAGATGAAGAATACGACTATCTAAATTTTTCTTGTTCAAAGAGCAAAATTAATCCTAAGACAAAGTTAGTCCAAGTGTCTGGGAGCTGAACTTCCTTCAACCAAGCTCCTACTTGGATCCATACCTAGCCCGAATCTTATGCAGTTCCTTGAGGGCTTTGGCCACGTCCATCCGATCCTGTGGTAACTCCATCGAGCACGCAACTCCAATCCTTAGGACGGAGGCAACACATCCTTTCATCCTCTCAATGTCATTCTCACTTTCTCCGTTAATAATGGCCAAGTCCACGATCTCCATCACTCGGTCTGGCAGAGCCACCTTGACAAAGTTGTGGAGGTTTAAATGGTCCTTGAAAGTCTCTTCCGTGGGTCTCCTCCCAGTTAACATTTCCAATAAAAGAATACCGTAGCTGTACATATCGCCTTGTGTGGATACCATGTCCCCCATGCCATACTCTAAAATAGTGTACATCAAGTAGTATACAATGAAAATAAATATGTTATCTAAAAGTGAGCACAAATAAAACTTAGACAATTAATGAGAAAGTTTTCTTACCAGGAGGGACATAACTTATGGAACCCCTCACTGCCACTGAGTTACTACTGTCATCAATGTTCATGGCATCTGTTTTCTTAGGGGAGCTAATTGTCGCCAGCCCAAAATCCCCAACTCGTCCCATCATCTCATTGTCTAGAAGGACGTTACTTGGCTTCAGATCTCCATGTACAATCTTTGGGCAACAAACCTCATGAAGATATTCGATTGCAGAAGCTATGTCAACGGCAATGTCTAACCTTTGCATTAGTCCCAAATGCCTTGGCTTTCCAAGTTCATGTTCATGCTCAACGTCCTCTTCGTTTCCTTGGTGTATCCAATTCTCTACACTCCCATTAGCCATGTATTCATACAATAGAGCTTTGAAATCGTTGCCATGATAGTCCACGCTTGAACAAACATTCACTATTTTCACGAGATTTCGGTGTCGTATAGCCCCTAAGGTTCGACATTCCGAGATGAAGCTCTTTAAAGCACCTATGTGGCCCAAGTTGAGCACTTTAACCGCCACCAAGCCACCTTCTTGTGTGGTTGCTTTATAGATAGTACCATATCTCCCTTTACCGATCACATTGATCTTAGAGAATCCGTCTGAGGCTCTAAAGAGCTCCTCATAAGAGACCATAGAAAATTTGTGTTTGAATGGAAATTCAATCGAAGAGGTATTCTTTTTCAACTTCTTTCTCTGATACCAAAAGATAAACAAACAAAGACACAAAATGAAGTATAACAAGACGGCTATCACTGTGGCGATTACTCTAACTTTGTTGGTCCATAATGGTTTAGAGGTATTCGATTTGCAAGAAGGAAGGTTTAGTTTTGCAATACCTCCACAAAGATTCCTATTCTCAAAGATAGACACTGCACTAGCATTGAGAAATACTCCCTGCTTCGGAACTTCTCCTTCAAGCTTGTTTGAAGATAGATTCAAGTACTTTAGATCTGTAAGTTGAGCGAGAAAGCTTGGGATTCCACCAGATAAGTTATTATGGGAAACATCCAACTCTTGTAAGCCTCGTAATGTGCTCAAAGCTAGAGGAATTTCGCCATGAAAGGAATTGAATGCTAAGTTGAGCTGCCCCAATACTAAGCACTTGCCGATGGAGCTAGGAATTGGTCCCATCAGCTTATTGTAAGATAGATCCAGTTTACCAAGATTGATCAAGGACCCAACTTCAGATGGGAGAGATCCGCTCAACTGGTTATGTGCCAAGCTGAAGATAATCGAAATGGTAGAAAGGCCAAGAACCTCCCTTGGGATTGAACCACTTAGATTATTATTGGAAAGCTCAAGCTCGATTAGCTGCCTACAATTACCAAGACTCTGCGGTATTTCCCCGTAGAAGTCGTTGAACGGTAGGTAAAAGCGATTCAATAAAGTCAAATTGCCGATCGATGATGGAATCTCTCCCGTTAGCATGTTTCCACTTAAGTACAATTCGTGCAAGTTATGGAGTGCTCCAATACAAGAAGGAACATTACCACCAAGCGAATTGTTTGATAAGTTGAGATAGGACAAGGTGAAGAGATTGCCAATGCCTGGAGGAATGGTTCCGTACATTGTGTTGGATGACATAGAAATTATCCTAACGCTATTGGAAAGATTGCCAATGGAATCCGGCAATAGACCTTCAAGAAAATTGAGGTCCAATTGAATAATTTACAGCCTTGAACAATTAGTCAATGGGGTAATGAAATTGAAGTCATCTCGCAACTCGTTAGAAGTAAGGGATATTATTCTAAGAGCTTTCAGCCTTCCAAGATTTGCAGGCATCAGTCCGTGAAAACTGTTAATGTCATAGAAGATGTACTGAAGGCCAGAGGCATTCGATAAGGACGGAGGTATAACCCCAGTAAATAAATTACTATGAAAATCAAGAAAAATGAGAGAAGGAAGAGTATCACCAATATAATGGGGAATGCTCCCTCTCAATTGATTGTTATCGACGCGGAAATTGAAAATGCTAGACAGGTTGAAGATTGCCGAAGGGATCTCGCCAGAGAGTTGGTTATACGCCAATTGAAGAAAACTCAAACCATGAAGCTTGGACAATGTCTTCGGAATCTTTCCTTGCAACCCATTTTTCATGAGTGAAAGCTTGCAAAGTTGGGAGAGATTTCCAATAGAATGAGGAATAGATCCTGAAAGACTATTTATAGCCAAACCTAAAGCTTGAAGCTTTGACAAAGAGCCAAGCTCATCAGGAATTTTGCCCACAGGTTGGTTATCGATGAGATTTAAAATCTCAAGGTTTGAGCACCAAGAAAGATTGGTGGGGATTTGTCCGCCGAAAGAGTTGTTACTAAGGATGAGATGACGAAGGCGAAACAAGTGGCCAATGCTTTGTGGAATTTCACCGCGAAAGCTGTTATTTTGTAGAACGACGCTTCTCACGAAAGAAAGGTTTCCGACATGAGGTGATAGAAGACCCCCCAAGCCTTTCGACATCAAATTGAGGGACACGACTCTTTCGGGATGCCATCCACCACATATCACACCTTGCCACTCACAGTGATGAAAAGAGTCATTCCACGAGCTCAAAGCTCCAAGCGGATCCTCATCCACATTGTGTTTGAAGTAGATTAAAGCAAGCCGATCCGTCTGGTTGGTTTGCATCGTTGGACTTGTCCATAATGGGAGTTGGGCATAGAAAAATAGGAACATAATCGCCATATGCTTTTCCATTGTGAGTGGGTTCTATGTCCTAACAAGCTACAAGCAAAGTCTCTTCCAGATTGAATTAAAGAAGAAATGAAGACCTTCAAAAACATATACATTTCCATTGATCAAAAGACACCTTTTTACACGGCAAAACCCGACCCAATATGCAAGTTTAACCCAAACAAAGGGTTGGACTTCAAAAGTATTGTAGATTGGCCAAACCAAAGAAAGGGCACATGCACACACTTACGTCAAAATGGAGGATTTGACGGCTGCCCAATGACTTCTTGGAAAGCTGTGTCGTGAAGAAAGGAAATCAAGAATGGACGTGGTCCTTGATTTTTGGCCATTTCAAAGAGAACTTTGTGGAATTTCACCGCGAAAGCTGTTATTTTGTAGAATGAGGCTTCTCGAGAAAGAGAGGTTTTCAACATGAGGTGATAGAAGACCCCCCAAGCCTTTCGACATCAGATTGAGGGACATGACTCTTTCGGGATACCGTCCACCACATATCACACCTTGCCACTCACAGTTATGAAGAGAGTCATTCCACAAGCTCAAAGCTCCAAGCGGATCCTCATCCACATTGTGTCTAAAGTAGATTAAAGCGAGCCAATCCATTTGGTTGGTTTACATTGTTGGACTCGTCCATAATGGGAGCTGGGCATAGAAAAATAGGAACATAATCGCCATATGCTTTTCTATTGTGAATGGGTTCTATGTCTTACCAAACTACAAGCAAAGTCTCTTCCAGATTGAATTAAAGAAGAAATGAAGACCTTCAAAAGCATATGCATTTCCATTGATCATAAGACACCTTTTTACAAGGCAAAACCTGACCCAATATGCAAGTTTAACCCAGACAAAGGGTTGGACTTTAAAAGTATTGCAGATTGACCGAACCAAAGAAAGGGCGCACGCACACACTTACGTCAAAATGGAGGATTTGACCGCTGCCCATTGACTTCCTGGAAAGCCGTGCCACGAAGAAAGGAAATCAAGAATGGACGTGGTCCTTGATTTTTGGCCATTTCAAAGAGAGCTGTGTGGAATTTCACCGTGAAAGCTGTTATTCTATAAAACGAGGCTTCTCAAGAAAGAGAGGTTTTCGACATGAGGTGATAGAAGACCCCCAAAGCCTTTCAACATCAGATTGAGGGACACGACTCTTTCGGCATGCCATCCACCACATATCACACCTTGCCACTCATAGTGATGAAAAGAGTCATTCCACGAGCTCAAAGCTCCAAGCGGATCCTCATCCACATTGTGTTTGAAATAGATTAAAGCGAGCCGATCCATCTGGTTGGTTTGCATCATTGGACTCGTCAATAATGGGAGCTGGGCATAGAAAAATAGGAACATAATCGCCATATGCTTTTCTATTGTGAGTGGGTTCTATGTCCTAACAAGCTGCAAGCAAAGTCTCTTCCCGATTGAATTAAAGAATAAATGAAGACCTTCAAAAGCATATGCATTTCCATTGATCAAAAGACACCCTTTTACAAGGCAAAACCCGACCTAATATGCAAGTTTAACCCAAACAAATGGTTGGACTTTAAAAGTATTGCAGATTGGCCAAACCAAAGAAAGGGCACACACACACACACTTACATCAAAATAGAGGATTTAATGGCTGCCCAATGACTTCCTAGAAAGCCGTGCCGCGAAGAAAGGAAATCAAGAATGGACGTGGTCCTTGATTTTTGGCCATTTCAAAGAGAGCTCCTATTTGTTCGCGGGCAAAGCGTGTAATTTGTGCTGTGAGTTTTCTACATCCAAATTGTTAAAACCTTGGGTTCAAGTTTAGTTTAGACATGGGAAACACTCTAGCATATTGAGCAATTGTAATTATGATTCTCCAATTATAGCAAATTTTAATTACTAGCTCTCCCCATAGATATTTGCATCGATAGTTATCCGAAATTTTCTAAATCATTTTGGCTTTTAGATAAGTTTTAAAATTGGAACCTCCTTGGATGCAACGGCAGATATAACTTGCTTCAGTGTTGGCTCATACGCTAGTTTTTAAGTCCACACCATATTGTGTAATGAGGCATAGCTTTCTTTGAGAAAGCTACTCTCACCAAATTATCTTAAATAGTAACTTGTGTCATTTTGTTGGTCCTACCTATTTGCTTTTGTCAGTTCGGGCTTGTATTATATCTTTCCTTCTTAGACAGTTCTTTGCCTTATATTTCTTATTCAATTGTTGTTGGACGCATCAAAGAGCAACCAAAAGCATATGATCCATTCATTAAACACATGAACTCATATTCTCGTGGAGTTATTCACCAAATTTACAATATGGACACCTTGACGCATTTGTAACTATTTGGATTGTGCCTCAATTTTCAATTTACGCTTCATATTCTTATCGCAGGATTTCGAACAACCAGCTTACCCTACCCAATTTGATTAATATCAAAACACTGTAAGTGAGTCAGCTTCATTACTAAATTAAGTAGATCATCCAATCAACAAGCAATTCACCGCCTCAATCAAAGAACGGACATGCTAGCATAATAAACCACGCTGATGTCATGAAAAAATGCATAATATATGCTCATCACTAGAGGTGAGAAAATGGATGATCAACCCATATTGTAATTCAGATTCAATGACCTGGTAATAACATGAGTTGTTAGCTATCTGTGATAAAAGGGAGGTCTAAAACTTTCTTCTTCTTCTTCTTCTTCTTCTTCTTCTTTTTTTTTTTTTTTTTTTTTTTTTATCTCAAGCCACTCTTAAATGTGGTGCGACACAAACATGGACATCACGTATACTTAGTTCACTAATCAGAGATATGATCAGAAGAAATCAAGAACGGACCTCACAAAAAGAGTAAACCATTTCATGGCATTAATATAATAAAAATGATAACAATAATAAATAATAATAATTTGTACGCCCTTCATGCAATTGGTCGGCTAAATGTGCTTTGAGTCATGGTTGTAAACCAAGAGTTCATGTACTAGATCTTAGAAGGAACTTCTGATACCCGCAACAGTTTCATCGTATTTTTGCCATTGGGTCTTCCTTTCGTAACACACACACACAGACGGAAGAAAAAGACATCATAAGCCAGAAAAACTTTCCGAGGAATGCTCTCGAACTATTCGTTCTTAAAAATATTTAAACGTCTAGCATCACATTTTAAATTGTTTTAATGCCTTATCGAAAAGGAAAAAAAAAACCAGTTAGTATCTCTTAGCAAATCCCTCAAGTTAGCACATGGATTACATAATCCATTGCATAGACAAACCATTAGATATGCTATTCAGGAATTTAATTATTGTAATTAGCGTGTGATATCGCATACGTGTGGATAAGGAGAGTAGCTAAGCTAAGCTCTTAGAATAGATCAAAGGGATAAATAATTAACTTGATGCTATGGACTGCTTCGATGTCTCCTTTTGCATGTCCAGCTCCAGCCCGTTCCAACCATTTTAGTGGGTCTTTTGGATCGATGGTTTCATCACTTTGTTCTTCAGTTATAAAATGGAAGTTGGGTGGAGTAATTAACAATTGAAAGTTTAGAAAGAACCTTGTATTACCCCTTAAATTAAGGTAAATTTGGTGTAATTTTCCCGTACATTTATTATGTGATGCCCAATTTCTAAAACATTATTCGCAAGGTGATAGGGTAGGGTGGATTTAGAAAATTAGATGTAGAAATATGAGAAGCCAAACTTATATTCTAACTATGCGTCTCAACTTTTCCATCAAAGTCACCAAGGAACCACATAATATAAGGTCTATGAATAGTGTGAGCCCATTACAATGTTGGCCCGACAAAAATCGATGGACGTCCGACTTCACAACCTTGAGTAAGGACATTCATAAAAATCCCAATTTCTTAGTCCTAGCCGCATGGAACTGGTGATCTTTTCCCGCAATGGATCCAAACCTGTAGAACAGCAAACATCTTTCAACAAACAACTCTCACCAGCGAATGTTCTCTTACGAATTTATGTTAGCAAGGCAAGACTGTCACGTCATTTCTCGAATCAAATAGAAACTGCAAATTGCCATTTCCGCCGCCTTCAATTTATACACTCTGCAATGCACGCACAATAACCGTTCAATCACAGAGCTTTACCTCAAAGCAAAAAGGAGAGTCATGATGCGTCACTGCTTCCATGCAATGGCTGTTTTTCAGCAAGATTGAATAGCAGCAACCTATACAGCATGCCAATAAGTGAAGGAGATTAACTTCAGTTCTTTCCATCACTATTTATGCTGGCCTCAGCACCGGATAACTGAAGCTTACCACATTCTCTCGCCCCACAATTCTGAGAAAGAAATTACAGTTAGACATGTATCAAACGCACAACATCATCAACGACAAAGAAATGACGAGAACAACATCCAAAGGCGGGGAACTCTATAAATTGAAAGATAAATACCTAAAAGGAAACTAATAATCTTCTCCAAGGGTGATGATTGACAGAAAATGAGATGCATCCAGGAATTTTATCTAACATCCTCAGACTATTAGTTTGGGTCATAAACTCATACTATATCTAATCATCTAGCTGTTATTTGTGAAAAAAAAATTGGGTGTTCTTGAAACATGACGTTTTTATAATGGCTTTGACACTGTTGCGTATTCACTGCTAATGGTGGCCATACCTGCAAATGGCACGTCCATTGCAGCGATTCTGCTTCTTGGATGTCTGCAGAAAAAATAAAGTAATATGTCAGGTCCATGTGATCATATCGTCTTCAACTGCAAGATATAGTACCCAACACTTATGAGAATCTGTAAAATGCAATTAATGAACTTTTTTCTTTCACATGTTTGCACGTTATGCAGCACATTTTTTCTTTCACATGTTTTCTTTCACATGTTTCCACGTAGGCCAAATGTATCACCATACAAAAGTTGACATGTGGCAAATTTTGGGCCCACCTGTCAGGGTCCACTCTCTCCATTAACTCCGTCTCTCTCCCATTTACTCTCTCTCCTCCCCTCCGTTTCTCCCCCTCTTCTCTCTCCACTTCTCTTTTCTTTTTTCTGCCATGGCTTGAGCTCGAGTCGGCTCATGGCCACTTCAAAACCGATGCCGGATCAACGCAAACTCTCTCCGTTTTTCTTGCGTCTGCCATGGCTCGAGCTCGAGTCGGCTCATGGCCACTTCAGAACCGATGCCGGATCAACGCGAACTCTCTCCGTTTTTCTTGCGTATGCCATGGCTCGAGCTCGAGTCGGCTCATGGCCGCTTTAGAACCGATTCCGGATCAACGCGAACTCTCTCCATCTCCGAATTGGAACCACCAAAAGATCCATCGCAAGCGCTCCTCCTGCCACTCCTCTTCTCATCCTTCCTCGACCTCCTCCGCTCCTTCTCTCTATCCACACGTCCTCTCTCCTTCTTCCTACTCCTACTGCTGCTACCGCCGCTGCTCCTCTCTCTCTGCCTATGCTTCTCCCTCCTAGAATTGCTCCACTCCTTCCGTCACCGATGCCGCCGACTCCAGGAGGATTCCTCCAAGGCATCAGAGTCCGACGAGGACGGCGACGGCGATAGTGATTCCAACTCTGTGTCCGTCTCCAAGTCCGATCGCCGCGACAACCAGCAAGTTGGCCACAGTGGCAGCCACTGCCTTGACGATCGTCTTGCTTAAGGAAGATGACGAGTCCGGCGGCGGCGCTTGGAGCGAGTTTATTATGGAAGGAGGAGAGTCGGTGACGATGGTGGCGGTTGCAGAAAAGGGAGGGCAGGGGCAGAAGACGTTGTGGGCAGTTGCTCGGACAAACGAGACAGTGACCTGGTCATCGTTGGCATCGTTGGTGGCAGAACAACAGCAGCATCGTCGATGGTGGAACAGAATTAGCGACGCTGGTGACGGAACGGCAAGAATGTTGAGGGAGGTGGATCGACTGCAAGAGGGAAGGCAGTGACAAGTTGCAAACGTTGGGTCAAATTCGTAGTGGCGAGCAAGGGTGCTGCGGCGGCGGTGGCGTGCGGGGAAAAACAACGGTGTCAAGAGCAGCTCATCGAGGCGGTGGGAAACAGCGGCGTCGGGAGTGGGGGATACTTGGTCGAAGATGACCGAAGAAGAAGACTTCCTCGCTTCTTTCCCACCCCCCCCCCTCTGTCTGTCTCTCTGTCACTTTGCTTTTCTTGTCTTTTCCTTGCGTGTGTCAGACTAACAAGGGAAATTTTTCTCGAAAAACGAGAAGTAAGAGAGAAGAGGGAAAGAGAGGTGTGGGCGGAAACGGAGGGGAGGAGACGGAGAGTTAACGGAGAGGTGGGCGCTGACAGGTGGGCCCAAATTTGCCAGGTGTCGATTTTTGTATGGTGATACATTTGGCCTACGTGGAGGGTTAAACCCATCCAATATTTTCTCGGGCCAAGTGTGTGTCAGGTTCTGATACGATGGGGCCCTGATGACACGTGTCGTCCGGTGAATAGACTAGTAGGTTGACACGCTAGAATCCCAGCTGCTGCAGCTAATATTTTCTCGGACAGACACTACTTCTGACATAGAGAGAGACTCGATCGATGTCACTGTCCGAGACACATGAAAGAAATTGAGCAGCGAGATAAGAAAGATTTGACGCACATCATCATCGAAAAACTTACAAGTCCAACAAAAGTACTTCCCCATGCAAACACCACCTGCGAACATGGAAACCAAAGGTTGAGAATCAACATCTCCACTGTACTTTATTTTTGGTCATTCTTTTTAAACAACTTCACATTTTTACCCTCGTTCGAAAAGCTCTTTAGTGCAATTAAAGTAGGTAATAAAGGATAGAATGTTTAAAATTACCTCTTGTGCACTATCACAGATTAAGCATACAACCTGAAACAAAACATTTAGGTAAGTGGGAACATCAAGTAATTAGTCAGTCTATGAACATGCTAGAAATTCGATAGCATCCACCCGCTGAACTTGATGGCAAGGGGAGTCAATGCCTTACTCTGGATGTGTTTATTTTGCGAAAAACAATTTCCGGAAAAACGTTTTCCTCATTTTCCAGCATTTGATTCATTTAGGAAAATGAGTCAATAGAAAATGTTTTCTTAGTAATAGAAAATGTTTTTATTCCAAAATTTAAATTCAGGAAAACAATTTTCCCTTTGAAAGAACCGGAAAACGTTTTTCAAAATGTTTTAAGGTCCTTGCTTAATGAAAAAATTATTATTAAAAAGAATTTCTAATTAAAAATTTTAAATTTGTTGTTATTATATCTTTTCTTTTCTTTCTTCTTTCTTTTTATTTCTTTTCTTTTTTCTTGTTTTCTCATTTCTTTCTTTGCCTATGAACGTAAACTCTAACTCCTCCTCCCCTCTCTCCTTCTCCTTCACCCCCTCCCTTTTGTCACCATTGCCTCCTCCAACCCTAGCCCCTCTTGTGCTCCTGTTGGCTTCACTCCCTCCTCTTCCTTTTTGTCGGCTTCTTCTACACTTTCAATCATTTTTCAAATGCAATCCAAACATCAAAAAATATTTTCAGTTATGTATCACCAAACAAAGAAAAACGTTTTCCCGGAAAAATTTTCCAAATACGTTACATTTTTCGTGAAACAAATACACCCTTGGTTTACATTAATATGTTATTCTGCTTATAAGAGAACGGTATGTCTTGTTATGAAAAGCACGTCCACAGGTTGAAGATTGAAGAATCGAATATTTGTCATATTCGCCAAACTGTAGACTACTTATTTGAACTCAATTTGCATGGCGACTTCTACTTATATCCATCACGCAATAATGGCAAACCGCACATATCAAAATATCGGCACACAGAATAGAAAGTCAACAACGGTTCAGAGTAAAATCTCATCTTAAGATAACTCATGTCACTAGCGCCCAAAATTCAGGAGCAACTGAAGCTGTGCCTATATTTTGGTTAACAATCATCCTCTAATATATGGCAAGTAAAATGCAATCTATCAACCAAGCTTGCATGAAAGTATCTTGTAGATGTGCATTCTTCATGTCATAACAAAAGGAAGCTCTCAAGCACATTTAACTCTACGAGGGAAACGAGGAATCACCTTTGCAACATCATGACAGTGAAGGCAATTAAAAATCTCGTTGCAACAGGGGGATCTATTGCGGCACCTTCGACGGTAATGAGGACATCTGCCGCAGCAGCAACAGCAACTTTGATATGAACTGAAAGTTGAGAAGGACAAAGCTTGAACTACTATTGCTCGAGAATGAGTCAAGACATTACTTGTACGGCAAGTACTGATCGAGAATCAGTAGCAATAGCATCTTCACGGTCAGAACAGAGCATGGTCGGAAACACGATTGGACAGCGCTGGAATTGTAACAATGGGAGGGAACCGAGTGGCGGCCGATGAGGGGGAACTGCGACGTTAATTATGAGCAGGAAGTGGTGGTGATCGCCTGATCGGAAATGGAGCGGCCGTGGAACCAGAGGGAAAGCAGGACCAAGAGAACGTTTCTCTGTTTTCAGTTCCTCCTCTTGCGCGCGCACGTGCCTTCGTTCGGGGGAAGAGAGAGAGAGAGAGATAAAAGTAAGGAAGAAAAGAGGCCGGGCCTTCTCTCGGCATGGACCTTGGACCTCGGATGGGCTCCATTTTTCAGCTCCTTTCTGTTGCTGAGTCTTATTCGATGGGCTCTTGGACAAATCTAAAGAGATCTAGGCTCAAGTCCGATATTGTCCGGCGGGGAGCTCGAGTTGTGGATCTGGGCTGAGGTCTTATTTGTCCTCTCCTTTAAAAAAATAAAATAAAATAATTGTTAACTTTATTTATCTTTACAAAAATGCAGATTCAATTTGCTAGCAAAAATCTGGGTGTCCATGTCCACGTTGCCAACTCTGTTGATTGGATATATACTCATCCTGTTTCCAATGACCATAATTGGTTCTGTCAAAGTATGGAGTTCTGGTGGTATATTGACCCTCATAAAAATATTGGACTAAGGTTGGTAGACATAGAATAGGATCTTTATAATTAGAAGTAAACGGCACTTCAAAGTACAAGCAACGCAATATTTAGGCTATGATCATTTCATGAAAAATAACTTCTAAAAAAATATTTTTCGAATTTTCCGGCATTCATTTCACAAAAAATAAACTAGTCAACAAAAACGTTTTTTGCTGTTGGAAAAAAAAATACATTCAAAAGTGAGGAAAATATTTTCCACTTTTGAAAAGTAGAAAATATTTTGCATAACTTCTTCCACCCCACTTTCTTTCACCAAACACATTTTCATTCCATTTTCATGTTTTCTTTTTCTTTTTTCTTTTTTACATTGATTTTTTAATTTCTATTTTCTTTTTTGCTTTTCTCTCTTTCCTTCTCTTCTTCTTCTTTGACCTTGGTAGGTTGATGAAGAAGAAGAGAAAGAAAGAAAGAAAAGGCAAAACGAAAAAGAAAAAAAGGAAAGGAAAAGAAAAAATTAAACATTAAAAAATAGGTTTTTAAAAAAATGAAATATTGAAAAATTTATTGAAAATGAGCTCATGCAGGAAAAGATTTTTCTTATCAAACAGAAAAAAATATTTTTTTATTTCATTCAAATTTCAGCCGAATACAGGAAAATATGATTATTTTCCTGGAAAATGGCTCGCTAGAAAATAATTTTCAAAAACACCACATTTTTTGAGAAACGAATGAAGCCTTAATATCAATATTTGAGGTCAACAATGCAACCTAACGAAGGGATGAATGGGTTGATTTACAAAATTAAAAATAATTTATGTAATAACTTAGGTTAAGAAACACAAATTAAATAAAAAGGGGGAAGGCCTCCATAACAAAAAGATCAAATGATAATATTTGATTATGTGTTATGTATATATAAAGGTTCAATTAATGTAAGATGATTGATTGACAAAAAATCTAGAAAAAACTTAACAATGAAAATGATGTCCTTAACTCATAAAGGACAAAGATGAATCAAAATCTAAGGTGAGTTTGTAAAAAAATATTTTTATTGATCAATTTTCTCTTACATTAATTTAACCATTTGACAACACAAAATGAGCGTCAATTTTTTGTTATTTGACTTTTTTGCTGTTTGAGGCATTTTTCCTTTCTACTTAATTGACTTTCTTTTTCTTCAAATACCTACTAGTTCTATTAATATATCCATCAATTTTCTACCACCTTTTATTATTTATATTATTATTGATAGTCATTTTTTTATGGTACTGATAACATAGTTAATTTATATTATTATTGATAGTCATTTTGTATGGTACTGATAACTTAGTTAATTTGTTTTTTCTCCATTTTCTGTATTTTTTTACTATTTTTCTTATAGAAATCAAAGGTAAAAGGCGTTCTTTCAAGAAAAATGAGATGAAGAACCACTTTACCCCTTTAACATCATCTACATTGCACATGTGAATGGAGAATATAGTGAAATGTTAACGGCTATGACCAAATAAAAGTTCAAGAAGTAACGTGTAACAGTCGAAGTTTATGTCAAACATGTATTAACCTAAAGTTTGGAGCTTTTTTGTGTAATATTTCCAAAAATTTATTATGCGATGACAAATTTCTGTCGCGACCAAAATTTCGAGTAAACCACCTAAAATTTGGCTAATGGATTGTTAAGCCTAGACTTAACTCAGGCTCTTCTAAGCCCATATCAATTCGCGACTTATGTTCAAATTTCTTAACATTCAAATGGATTTTATCTAGGAGTTACTACTAATTAGTTTATAGGGGTCAATTAAACACCCAAGTAAAAAAATGGAAGAATTATTTTACTTCTATGAACTAGAGACTTTGGGTATGGGGACTTGATTACACTAGACTATCCTAGTGCCCTGTTGGTACCTTTCTCTTTTTATTTCGAAAAAAAATGTTTTGCAGGTAGTTTGAATTAATTTTAATTCACTTCCCTAACATGTGAAGTGATCATACGGGTGAGCATACCACCAATTTAACACTCAAGAAAGCAATTAAATAATGCAGAACTTACCTCAAAGCAACGAAAGCATCTGCAGTGTTAGATCAAATTTCACATTAGCAATCTTAAATATGATTTCTAATTAACAAGCAATCACTCAATTTTTGCTTTCACTTTTTAACGAGACTATAATCCATATGCAATGCAATGCTTTTAATCTAATATGAAATGATACGGCATGGCAACATGTCCTAAACCATATGAATGAATAATTTTTTTTGTGATTTCTTAATGAACATGCAATAATTAAATATGCAATTTAAATTAACTAAAATGACTTAATTCTAATGACGTGTGATGCAATGCGATGACGTACAAAATTATTTTAACTAAAATGACATGCGATATGCAATTTAATACGGGAGCTATATGTCACGCGACATTTATTAAATGACCTAATATAATGATGGGCAATTTCTAATTAAATGAACCTAACAACAATCAATAAATGACGTGCATTCATGAACCTAATTCTATATGACATGGGCATTTTTATTTTCCTAACAAAAACATGCAATTTATATAGGAAAGATTATTTACCTATAATTGATAAACATGCAATTCTAACATGCAATGATGTGCAAAGAATGCCCTAATTCAACATGATATATGCATGATGATTTTTTTGTTTCTTTTTATAAAATTCGAAATTTAAAATTGCCAAATAATTAAACATACAATTTAAGTTTAAAATAAAACTAGCATCCTAAATTGATTTTTTTGGAATTTTTTATTTTTATAAAATTTAGAACAAAATTTCTACTATAAACATGCAAACCCTAAAACTTAATTTCTAACCTACATTTTTGTTTTGTTTTTTTGTTTTTTTAAATTAACTTAAGTGACATGACAGCAAATCAAGTAATATCGATATTCAAATTGACGAACCATATCTCTCGCATGAGATCGAGTTGGCCAATTTCACCTAAATCGCGAATCGAATCTTAGGCAGGAGATCGAATTAGCGATTTTTTTAAAGTGATTGCGAGTCGGCTTTTGGGCGCGAAAATCGAACTGACAATCACAAATTTCATAGGCTATTTCATGTCGGACAATTCATCATTGCATCAAGGAATAATTATACTAAAAACGAGCAAATAAAATAAAATAACATAAAATAACATAAATAAAATGAGATAAATAAGTAAAAGAAAAACTATCTAATTTTTCTTTTGTTTTTTCTTTTTTCCTAGCAAAGCAGAAATGTGATGGTCGCCTCGGTGAGAGGAGTTTCACCGTCGGTCGTCGATTTCGGAACTCCGGCGAGGAGGATCAACAGCGAGCAGATCGGCGGCGAGCGGTGTCGTCGCGAGGAGCAGCGGCAAGCAGCCTCGCTTGGGCTCGGGCAGAGAGCGGTGCGGCTCGGCTCGGGCTCGGGCTCAGACAGAGGCATCAGATCATCGACAAGTTGCTGGTCAGAGTAGGCACCGGCGGAGATCTGCAAGCAGAGACAAGAGAGGGACAGCAGCAGCGTCGTCGGAGCAGAAGGGCCGCGATCTGGCTCGAGTCAAGATTCGGGGGAGGCACAGCAACAGTCGGCACAGGGAAGAGATGGCATGAGGCTCGCGGGCTGATAGGTCGCCAGCGAGTCGGGGGTGAGATTGATGAGGTGGCGGCGTCGGGAAGGACAGCGGTTCGAAGACGGCAAGCGGGGATCAGCTAGCGTCGGTCGTGACCGGAGCAGGGAACGCCGGGTGCTGGGTCGTGAGCAGATCTCAAGTGCAGGCGTCGAGGAGCGGACGGAGTGGCGAGACCGGCGGCGCAACGGTGGTGGCGGCGAATGGAACAGCGAGGTGGCGAGGTGCGGTGGTGTCCGGCGAGGCGATGCCGGCACGACGGCCGAACGGGGGCAGGCTGGTCCGCCCAAGCTTTCCCCCTTGGGAAGAAGACAAAAAAAACATCTCGCTTTAGAAAATTACTTTGTAATATTTCAAATGAACTTGTTGACTTGATTGATTATTGTTCTCCATTCACAATTTTGTCATCGAGGATACAATTAAGCAATAAAACGATATTATCTTCCATAGTGACTACATTACCAAAAAAAAAAAAAATGCAACAAAAATATGAGTAAATTGTGTAACCACAATATTGAAGTAAAAAATTCACTATCATGAGTATAACCTAGGGAAATAAAATAAACAATATGTACATAAAATTAACATACTTTACTCCAATATATGATTAGTGCTTGCCCAAATGTGTGATTTTATTGTATTTGTGAAGTTAATCATAGTTTTGACTCTATTACTTTAATCCATCATTCAGTTTGATTCAAAGTTGAGTTGCTCAAAAGACTAGCACTTATTTGCGTTTTCAACATGCAACCTATTTTATAATCTCAGGAGCCAATTGATACATGAGCAATTTCAAAGCTATTGTCTATTTAATATGTCTTGTGTAAAAATGAATATGCTGTATATTTTATAAATTGGTATACCTAAATTTTACAACTAAAAAGATACATTATATGATGTAACTATATTGAGTGTTTTTGTTGGGTTCAGCAAGTCGAAAGTGTTTTGAAAACCGGTACAAAATCTTCTTTTAAGTTTATTCCTATAATTAATCAAATTATATAAAGCCATCTTCATGAGTTATCTAAAAGTACAATCAACCTTACTAATAAAAAAAAGTGAAGTGCGAAGCATGGACAAGACCACTAGAACGACTAACAAATAAGCAATAAATATAGGGATAAGTACACTAATGGTGCCATAAGTTGTGTACGGCGCTCACTTTTGTGCCAAAAGTTTCTATCGGATCACTTAAGTGCCAAATCGGAGGGAAAACGCTCACTTTGGTGCCACCGGCGAAAGATTCCGGCCTCCGGCGAAAGATTCCGGCCAAAATGATTGTTTTTTTAAAAAAAAATTGATAAGCCTTTAAATGACGTCGTTTTCGGTCCTCCTTAAGAAAACGACGTCGTTTTGCCGTCCTACGTGGATGGCTTCATGGAAACGACGCCGTTTAGCTCACATGGGGAAGAAATTAGGGTTTCGGCGAGGTCGAAGCCGTGGCCGTTGTCGGGGTTGAAGTCGGAGTCGGGGTCGAAGCTGCGGCCGCCGAGTGGCCCTCATCGAGGTCGGGGTCGGGGTCGGGGTCGGGGTCGAAGCTACGGCCGTCGAGTGGCCATCGTCGGGGTTGGGGTCGGGGTTTGAGCCGCGGCCATCATCGCGGTCGGGGTCGAGGTCAAGGTCGGAGCTACGGCCGCCGAGTGGCCATTGTCGGGGTCGGGGTCAGGGTCGAGGTCAGAGCCGCTGCCGTTGAGTGGCCATCGTCGGAGTTGGGGTTGAGGTCGGGGTTGAAGCCGTGGCCGCTGAGCGCAAGGACCGTCGAGGATGGCGACGGCCGGAGATTAGGGTTTTGAATTGGGGGAGACACCAAAACGGCGTCGTTTTGGTGTTTGGATGCTGACTCAGCTCTCCGACGAGCCACGTCGGCGTCAAAAATTAATAAAAAAAGGCCACGTCGGATTTCTGGCCAATTTCGTCGGAGTTGGCACCAAAGTGAGCGTTTTTCAAATTTTTTGGCACTTAAGTGATCCGACGGAAACTTTTGGCACCAAAGTGAGCGCCGTACACAACTTATGGCACAATTAGTGTACTTATCCCAATAAATATAAGTGCACTAAAAATTCTAAAACTTATCGTGAAAGTACAATGAGTCTTCAAACTTTTAAAAAGTACAATTAAGCCTAAAAATTATTACAAAAGTATAATTGAATCCTAAAATTTTCAAAAAAATATAATCAAATCTTAAAACTTATCGAATTGATCCAATCAAGTTCTTCCGTTGATTTTAGTATTTGAAAGTTTTAGGACTCACTCACACTATTATGACAAATTTTAGGATTTTCAGTGCATTTATCCCGAAACAAAATAAAAGACATTTAAAGCATAAGTGAAACACATTCATAACTCACTCCTTGGATATTAGTGAGTATATAGCCAAAAAAAAAAAAAAGGCACAACCTTTTAACCCAGGAATAAAAATAATATCGCCTGAAAAAATCCTAAAAAGAGGGAAAGCTCAACCTTTCCCTCGTAGGACAAAAATGATGTGCGTTATAAATTCTGTTTATTCTCATCGTAAGTCGTCACGCGTCGTCCTACATGGATCATGGTGCTGACATGCACAGTGGACCCCATCTATCATGACCACAAACGACATTTACAAAAGGATAAAAATCTGACAACAAAAATTATACGCTAATTTTGATGACAAAGATTATGAATTAATAAATAAAGAAAAAAAGACGCCATCTCGCTCTGTGTCAGCACAATTAGCCATGTAGGATAAATGCGGTGATTAAATGATGATAATGGCCATGGCTATACTTAAACTCTGTCGATTAGAGGAGAGATAGGATTTCTTGATTTCTTGATATTTTGAGAGGGAAGTTTATCAGGAAATAACTAATTTGAGTATATTACTTCTCCCCCAGGTTGCTTCCATTTTTTTAATTACTCTTCCCTTGGATTTATTTCAGGTGTTGAGATCTAATTCCTTCTCCACTAATCACGTCATTCTCTTCTAAGCATTCATGAAGTTTTGCACAACATTGCGAAGTCCCATAGGAAACATTCTGGCTCGGAGAAACTAACATATATTTGGAAATCCATTAATTTTCTTTATTACTTTTTAACTTCTTATGCATAAGTGATTTTTCCCGGTGAAAGCTTGCTACACAGTTGGTTTGCAGGATAGTTATTATATTTCTAGTTCAATCTGATGAAGCAATTATTCACTCATTGGATTCAAAAATTGGATAGAAATAGCTATATTCTCAAAATGGGAATAGCTATACCTAGGATGCGAAGGATTTAATAGCTATTCCAAGTAGCCAAGAATAACTTCAATTTTCATAGTTCAAAATGACTTATAATTAATTATCTTCAATTAAAGGATAATAAAATATTGTTTATCATACTTGAAAATTTCAACTATTTAAATTTACAGTTGAGTCATAGTATAAGAGATTTTGATCTATAATTAAAATAATTCATCCTAAAATAATAAGTTATAGAAAGCATGAATATGATTAATGTTTCAAGTTACTTTTAGTGAAATAAAAATTGGAAAAATTATCAAGAAAGTCCTAAACTAATTGCATGTGTGCTAGTTTAATTATAAATGTTTTAATTACATCAATTTAGTCATAAACTTTTCACATTTAGCCAATTGAGTCCATACAACCACTTTTAACTTGAAATTATTGATGTGTATGCCGGCTTATCTTATGTGATATGATCAATGGATATGAACGATTTTTAAAAAATTTAAATATTTTTCGTATTTTTATTAATATTCATTGTTTTCGTTTCTTCTCTTTTCCTTGTTTTCTGTTTTTTCTTAATTGTGGCCAGTAAGGTCGTTAAAGCTCGCTGGCCACTGAGCGCAAGCCATGAAACCCTGGCCAAATGCCAGCGAGGGTTACAACATGGCCCTCGCCTAGACTTGTAGTTTTTGGCATGGTAGCCTTGCTCGTGGCCACCCCTCACGATGGTTTGGGTGAAGGTAGCCATGTCCTCACCAATAGCAAGTAAAGCCGCCTTCACCTGCAACCGTCCTCACCCAGATCTCCACGATGGCCGTCATTGGCCACAGTTGAAAAAAGAGAATAAAACAAGGAAAATGGACAAAAAGGAAAAAAGAAAAGAAAAAAAATAAGAGTTTCAAAAAAAAAAAAAATTATCCCAACCGTGCCATATAGGACGATTGGTTTTTATGTCAACGATTTCCAACCAAAAATTGGCCCGATAGGCTTAGTTGGTAAAGTGAGAAAATGTTTAAAACTAAATTGCCATACTCCTCATTCCATCTTAATAAAATATAATGTGCTGCAATATGCATTGGAATAAAAAACTCTGGGGTAGGAATACTAAGGCTGCGTTTGGTCAACCGGGTAAAAACCAGGATAGGATATGTTTTATCATATCCCGTGTTTGGCAGCTGTTTAGGATAGGATAAGGTCGGATAGAGAAGGGATATAGATCGGATAAAAAAATCCGAGGGGGGGTGGGATAAGGTCGGATATGATTTCTTTTATCCGAAACATAAAACCCTACGTTTTTTCTTTCTTTCTCCGTCGTTCACCCACAAATGACTCTCTATTTCCAAAGTATCGACGTTGAAGCCTTCTCCTCAATAGCTCTCCGATTCTCATCGAAATTTTACGAAAGCCTTCTTCCTCCGCCAAGGTAAGACCCCGTCTGCCGGCGATAGCCCGCCGATCGCCCTCCCAATCAATTCCCCCACTCGCTGGGTCACCTAGGCTTGCCGGTCTGCCCATGAGCCCAGGTCTAAATTCCAGATGCAAATCCGGTTGCCGGGCTGATCCCCCACCAATGGTCATTGAGGGTGGCCGAGGGTGGCTGAGGTTCGCCTAGGGTCTGGGTTTGCTTGTGTGGATCGACGAATGCGGGGTTGGATCGCCTAGGGTCTGGGTTTGCCACGTTCTCTCTTTGCTCTGTCTCCATTTACCTGCTTCGCGAGGATGGCGATGTTAGTTGTTAGCTTGTTTCGCTCTTTGTGTACTAGTTCGACCAAGGCTCATTTCATTGGTTCTAATCAATTAGCGAGTCTCGCGTGCCACAAATTTAGAGAGAGTGGTTTTAATTTATGGCTCTTGAGAGAGAGTATGTATTCATCCACACCCATTTCCCAGAACAGGAGGATGAAGCTAAAAATTCTTTGTTGGGTTTTCTCTTCTGCAGCTTCATCACTTCAATTTCTTATCTGGGTTTGTTCTGTCTTACGGTACTTTTTCTATACAGACCCATTGTTTGCGGGTAATTTTCAGCTCACTCATTAACATGTGTTATGAGTTAATTGATCAATCAATTTGTGATTTTTTCTTCTTTTTATTGGATTTATGAAATTTATTTCAAAGGTTATGTAGATATAGATGATAGCAGCTGTGTTTTTGGGAGAGGAAGAGGCGATCTGGTTACTGATCCGTTACTTGAATGAGTTCTTATTGAAGCTCAAGGGTCTTTTTTCCCCGCTCTCTAGAGACCCAGGAACCACAATGAAAGGAAATGTAACGTACTTTATAAATGTGAATTTTCCAAAAACCGTTCGTTAACGTGATTAACTGTCATTGCATTCTCGTGACATTTGGAGAAAAAAAAAACGAATGACTTTGGACTTTATGCTTTGTTCTAACTAGGCATTTGTTTGATTTGGTATTGGACCTGTAACAAAATGGAAACAAATGAAAAACTTGTAAGAGAGAAAAAAAATTCATGTTTCAAAGTGAATATATTGAAATTGAGGTTATTCTAAAAACGTTTGATTTTAAGGGGTATCCAAAAGATTTGTTCACCAAACCATAGATTTGATAAGATATGAGGATATCCAACTTTAAATCCGTAGTTCACCAAACAGTAAATTTGATAGGATATGAAGATATCCGACTTTAAATCCGTAGTTCACCAAACAGTTGATGGGATATGAAGAAATCCACAGATTTTTTATCCTATCCTATCCATTCCTATCCCATTTAGAAATCCGGACTAAAGAGTGTGAGATATGAAAGTAATTGGATTTCTGCAATCCTGATCCAAGAAGTAAGACAACCTTTGTATAGTCCAAAAGTTCATCTAATATATATATTTTTTAAAACAATAGTAAAATATTTATGACTAATTTCATCAAAAACCTTAAACTGGCATGTTGATGGCATATTTATCTCAAACTTTGGGATCTTTTCACTGGTTTGAGTTAAATACAACCTAGAATACCGGTTCGACATTTTTCGCGACACAATAATTGGTTGGGATAAATGTGATGTGAGTGTACCGGTATGGTGTTTTTTTTCGTTACACGTAAATTAGTTTTGGATAATGTGGCACAAGTGTACCATTTTGGAATTTTTTTCTAGTATTAATCCAAATGCTTAATGGTATAATTATAACTAAGAATATAATAAGTGAAGCCTGAAATTACCCAAAAATAAAATAAAATCCCCAACATGCTTTATCACTATTTCACTATTCAAATCTACTTCACTTAATACAGTTTAAAATACACAGCCCTTCCCAGAGATAATAGCTGCTTTGTAGAGGGGAAGCAGTAAAGTGTTGAATTGATAAAAAAGAAAAAGAACAACACCATTGCAAATTCATCAAGAAGTCGCATCACCAGTTTACCATTCGCACCTCTTCAGTCCTATAATATACAGATGTGCATTGTATCACTGGAACCATAAACACAAGCACAGTCGAAAACTAAATATGTTGCATGCCTATTTCAAAGGTTTTAGTTTTGGGTTAATACCACGAAAGGACGGCGCTAAATACAGCCCTATATCGACTCCACACACTACCCTCAGGTAGTTGGGGGTCTCTCTTCACTAGCAGAGACTCCACAGTTCTCTCCTGTCCCCTTCTCTCTCCCTGCTGCTCACGCTATGTCCTTGCCAGCTATCCCTCTCACTGCTTCAAGCCAGTGATTAATCACGAAGAGAATCGAAGGTTCCGGACAAGGCATGAGTCTCGAAGCCGGGAGCAGAGTTGATGGGAAACGGCGAGAGCGGATCCGGCAGCGACTGAGGCCACAGCGCTCTCCCCTCTCTCCATATGCCGGGTTTCTCCGTCTCTCTCTCTTTTCCATCTCTCCTTTCAGCTGGCACCTCCCCGTGACTGGCAATGGAGGTTGTCCCCGGGTCCTCGCAGCCTCGGATCGAGAATGATCACTACCTCGAACAAGCCTCGATCTAAGCAATGGTGGCATCGCGGGCTTGGAGCTTGAAGCTATGCTGGGCGGCCGACGAGGACAGAGATGGGAATCCACCCCGAAAAAGCTAGCATCCACTGTCTCCACTCGAGAGCAAAGACCAGTAAACAAGTAGAAGACTTTCGCGTGGATTCAGGATGGAACTCTTTTTCGTTGTTCGGAATTTGGGTCGGGTGGCTCCTGTCCGGCGAGCTTTCGAGGATCTGATGATCTCCGTCATTGTTGGTGCGGGAGAGAGAAAGATGAAGGAAGCTGCAGCTTTGCACGGGAGGGAATTGCTCAAGTTGGTTAACGGCAGTCACATGATATGAAACAGAGGCCTACGGAAATCCCTTTTCAATTTCGCTCTTGGGGGGAGTGCTCAAGTTATTTGACCAATATTGTCCGTATCATCTCTATTACTTATTACACATATGCCATTGCTAATGGGAAATTCTCATTTTGTGGCGAAACTTCACGCGAGTCTATGCGGGCGCACGATGGAAAGAGAGACGGAGACAGAGAGAGAACCTGCGAAGGAATAGCGTGACGTGGCATGGCGTGGCGTGGCGTGAAGCAAGAACTGACGAGAGAGAGCGAGAGAGACAGAGAGAACCTGTGAGAAAGGGGCGTGGCCTTACGCGAAGCGAGCAAACCGAAAATTGGCATCGAACTGAGATAGAAGCCAAATGGGCCTCGCCAACACTTCAAACCGACCCTTTGAACTTTTCTTCTATAAAAGAAATGCCTCTTCTTCGCGGCTTGCGAAGGATCACGGTGGCAGCGATTGTCGTTTGCTTCTTGCGAGACAAAGAAGAGGGGGGAGAGAGAGAGGTGAGGTATCTGGGATATTTTTAAAAGAAAAGAAAGAGAGAAAGGGAGAAGACGAAGAGCAGGCAGAGAGAGAGAGCGTGCGTGCGGCAGAAGAGAGACAACAGAGAGGGCACGTAGTTAACGAAGAGAGAGGACGCAATAAAGGGCTCATCATCCTACAGTCTGAGCCGCCCCGCTGCGGATACCAGTGCTTCGTCAGGTTCCACGTTTCATCCCTTCGCGTAAGTTACAACTTACAACCAATCTAAAAGGGAACTCAGTTCTCTGCTTGTGCTAGAAGATGATGAACAGCATAGGCTTAATACATAATCTAAGTGCCACAGATCAAATGCAGAAATTGCTCAAGGAGCGAAAAAGAGGCCATAAGCTTCAGAGACGCATCGCCCTATGGACAAGAGAAGATTAAAAGGTATCGCATGGTGATTTGTCATTCTGCTATTCGAGGCCACAGATGATGACAAGGAAATCTAAGGAGAACAGACTCAGAGCATCAACCAAATTCTTGCCAAAACCAATTACGTTTGGTCAATCTCTCTTCATTTCCTTTTTTTTTTCTTATTTGATAGAGGGGGTGGGCTGACTGTACAGAGAACGGCAGCAAAAGATTCTATACAAAGCTCTTGTAAAATAAACACGAAGAGCACCACTAATGAGGCATACACTTGCTGCTGGTGTAAGAGACTACTGGAATCACTAAGGTATTGCTAGGATGAACTAGAAAACTGCCAAAATATCGACAATTAAATGTGACAACCAAATATATCTCTATTAATACCCTCTCCATAAACTTTTCCTTCAAAAACTGTGCATGATGAAAGGTGCACCAGCATCTGATAAATCTTGGACCAGCTCCCGCCTCAAGAGAAATATTTTCATGCCATCTGCACATTCGTCGGGGTCAAATTGAGAACCATACCAATCTGTTCACTGATAATCTTCAGATAACCTGCCCATCATCCTTCCTATCCTCCGAAGACGCTTTCATCGCTTCAGCAGTCATGAGAGCAACCACAGCTCTGTGAACTGCTACATTTGCTTTGCAAAGAAGTCTCTGTGGCCTCTCTCTCTTAAGCTTAGCCAAATTAGATGCATACCGTGCTGCGCCAGATGCATCCAACAATTTATATTCATTCATATCCATCTGGTCCCACTGCTCACTATATGGTCTCTGAGAGCCTTCAGACGAAAACTGTTGATGAGAATTCCAATGAAGGGTATTCTTTTTACTGCTCGTGGCTCCCCTGCTGTAGGCAGTGACCACCTGTGAATGTCGAGGAGATGCAATAGCACCAGATTTCTTTGACTTATATCTCTGTAGTCTCGGAGGATAATTTCGATTGAATCCATCATTGCCAATTGGAAAACATCCCTGGCCAGGGACATCTCGTGGAGAATTTCCCAATGGGGATGTCTGTGCCATTTGAGAATTGTCTGCATGTCCATAGTTATGTCCCAAATAGATGGCTCTATCATCTCCAAAACTAGGTCCGTTCAATCTCCTCCCTGACAGGAACAAAAAAATAATGACGTCAAAATTCTGGATCCAAGAAAAAATAACCCTAAAGTGTTCCGCTTAGTTAAATTCACAAAACATTACCAAAAGCATGGAAACTGTCTTGATCTCCATGAAAACCATTGCTTTGCCCCGTGACTGAGAATCGTTTTTGCGACCTTTGCTTTCATAAGCCCCTAGGTTTCATACAAAAAGCAAACATGGGAGGTCTTTCAGCAGCTGAGGCCTTCTGACATCCATCAGAAGCAGCAGAGTTCCCTTTATTCAAAGCTAGCTCCCACTCTTTCAACTGCTGCTGGTACATTTCCCATAATGGTGGCTGCAAAGCATGAGCATGAATTGAATAATTGATACCATGACATTTAAATCACAAGTTCAAAAAAGTGCCCACTATGTGCACACAAAGGATTAATCATGACAGGAAGATCTAATTAACAAAAAAGAGACATACAAATTAGCATCTGACTTTTAATGATATGTCTAACCAACTAATTAATAACTGAACTAATTAAGAGCTAATTTCAAGGCTATTTGTTTCTTTATTCATGCTCAATGCCCTATTAATTGAAAAACCAAGCATTACTATCATGCATGAAGGCCTAAGAAGTTGATATTACTATATAACAATTATGCAAGAATGAAAAAGGAAGATCACAAAAACCAGATATTTCCATATGCTCCAGAGCAGAAAGCAGCCCCATATCAGACAAAATTCCAAAGAACGACTCCAGGAAAAGATAAAATGAAACGGGCATGGAAGAGAGGAACAAAGCAATCACATACCAACAGGTCCCCCGACAATCCTTTGCAATTCACTCAAACAAAGTACACCCCAAATTAAAACAAAACAAGCATCTCAACATAGAAACGTTCATCTGGAAAACCGAGTGACAGAAATTGTTCCCAATGGCAGATTAACAGTAATTGCAGAAAGCCAAATTAAATGCAGCAACTCACATAAATGTGTATCTGGACAAAATCAATAAACGACAATAAAAAGGATTTTAAAAGGCACCTGAAGAAGTCGAATCAATGACATTCCCTTCTTTTGCCTCTTCTGCCGCCAATGTGCATAAATACCTCTTACGACTGGTCCTGCACCTAACTTCAAATCGTCCATTTCCTCGGATGTGAAATGGTCACGCTGTAGAGCATGAGCTTTCTTCTCAAACATGTCCATTGTCCTCTCAAACATCACAGATATGTGCCCACAGCCATTATGATTAACATCTGAAGAACTTTGACGAAATGAAATCCACCGCTCATCATCGCTATCCATGTCATATCGGACACGAGATGGATTCAAGGCCATCTCAATATCTGTTTCAACCTGCTGGAAGTAGATAGCAGAACTGCGAAATGACAGCTCCATTCCATTATCATCATAATCTTCTACCATGTGGGTACCAGGAATCGGAATTCTTGACTGATGCAGCACGGAAGTTTCGGTTGTAACACTCTTCATGCATCTCCTTTAAAAGAGCCCATTGGCTTCTGTCTGAAAATTCGAGTGTCCACTCTTTCCCTTCTCGCCACATCATAGCATGTGTATACCTGTTAGTGGACCCAGGCTGCAGAAACTGATGTGCTTTATGAGAATGTTTTGTGGTTCCTGAAACTTTTACTGCAAGGTTCCACTTATTCTCAACAAGTTCAAGTACCACCTCTGCCCCACTCTCTCTCCATCCCTTGTCCCCCACTGTAATTAACAAGTTCGCATGTCATGATAACAACTCCCAGTTTCTTTGAGGAACTCAGGTGACATCTGAGGCCCTCTTTTCATTGGGTTTCCTGATTCTTTTGTGAGGAATTGTTCTCTGCTGTGGCTTTGAGCTTGAACCTGAAGCTCCAGAAGGATATGAGTAAGTAACATGTGTCCGTGGTTTCTTCGGTCCATTGCCAAAACTATTCAGGGAACCGTCTGATTTTGCATCTGACCAACCACGTGAGAAGTGTCCATAAAATGAACTACTTCTACTGCGATGCCATACGCTTCTTGGTGCGGTGGGATTTGGACTGGGAACGAGGTTGCCATTCATGTCGCAAGCCATACCAGTAGTCAGCAAACCACGCAGTGATCCATCATTGGCAGGCTTATCACCTTCATTATAATGGGGAGTATCTATCTTAATACCATTCAAAGAAGGACAAGCACCATTTGTGATCCTCTCCCCATCAAGCGGAGGCCTTGACGTTCTCTGATGCTGCGTTAGTTGCCTTGCCCTTCCTGCACCTGGCCAACCTCATCACCAACTACAGCAGTACCACTGTGAATACTGCCAGCATGAAGATCACTGCTTTGGTTATCCTCAGGGGTCCTCAAATCTGCACCCCCGCAAACAACTAGCTGAACAGCTTGATCATCTTTAGCACAATGCAAGTACCTATCACAAGGACTTTTTCTTGATGGAACTTCTTGGCTAGTATGGAATCCCACATCATTCTATGAGCAGTCATCTATGGCAATGTTAGATTGAGCCAAAATGCTTGCAGTTTCAGTGCTCTTCTCCTGATTAAGCTCAACAAAACTAATTTTGGAGACACCATGATTCATAAGAAGCTTCAGGTGCAATCTCAGAAAGAAAGTAGGAGCAGCGGAAAAGGACAGAGCAAACGGAAGAAGCTTCATGTACTCTGCATCAGAACCTGAAGAATTTTCCCCATTGATGTCGTCATTATCTCTAGATACATCTGAGGGCCACATTGCTTCACCGGTCAGCTTCTGTAGACCCTGATCAGTTAAGCTTAGGACAATTAATACTGGTTTTACATAAGTAACAACCACAATACTAAGCACAAAGTAAAAGTTTGTGCGTGTGCACGTGCGCATGCCAACAGAGAAGAGGGAAGGGTGGGGGGGAGTTTAAGAAATTGGTTCATGGAAGAATTGTAAATGTTGAGATACTAAAAACAACAGAAAATCATGCACATATTGCTCCACAACCCTAACTCCTGAACAGAGAAATTGCACGTTCTGAGAAGAAAATGGTAAAGAGAATAATACCTCTCGCGAAGAGTCCAAAACAGCTGGTGCCATTAACGGGACGTCTCCATTTTGAAGCGCACTGTAAGTGCATTCAGAAGGAGAAAGTTTCTCAACTAGCAAACAATTCTCCCTCAGTATCGACTCCAACACAACCTCTTAGAACGTTTTAATCTCAAAAAGTCATAATATCCAAACACAAGTTGGCTTTCACAACCTTGAACACTGGAGAATTTGAATCTAACAGAAGTTATCGAAGATCGCAAGCTTACAAATTTCACCTCCCCGTTAGATTCACAAGCCTTCGCTGTGGCAACGAGGACTTTGGCAAGGGCATTGCAAGCTCTCACCTAGGCCCTCGCTAACAATCGCTTAGGCGAGGGCCATGATGTCCTCGTTGAGGTTGGCAAAGGTTGCAACGCCCTTGTTGGCAATGAGCAATGGCTCACAAACCCTTCTCAATGACTCTACCAGCTTTTAGTTGGTGGCTGACAAAGGTTGCTAGCTCTCGACTGTTGTATGCCATGTGTAAAACAATGGAGAAAAAAAATAAAATGAAATAAAAATTGAATTAATAAAATAAAAAAATTTGTCTATGTTATCATCACCTATGCCACATAGAAAGATTAGTAGTAACGGACTAACAGAGCTGTCATGCCAACGACATCTAGTCTAAATTAGTCTGAATGACTAAATTGATAATTCGTTAAAAGATTTAAGACTAGTTTAACAAATTGTTTAAAGGTCAATAGCTAAATTGACACAATTGAAATGTTTATGATTAAATTAGTCAGTATAGAATAAGCTTAGGATTTTTTGAACAATTGTTCCAATATTACGTAGTAGTAAAAAAATTGAGGGCAATACTACCCATAAAAGTCAGGGGGATTTTGCTTATTTTTCCCTAATTTAATATGCGAACCATAATTACTTACATAGTTGGATCTTGGACCAAACTCGATTGCCAACTTCCCGCCTGCATGCGGCCCAACTATATGTATGTCCTCTTTCATGTCCCAGATTCTAAAGATTAAGAAACTCTACCGCATATAATACAGCCCAAAAGGAAGTAAATATGTAGGAACAGCAAAATAGCTCAAGGTTCCTACTTAAAATGATATAGGTGAGAGTAGCCTGCACAAAGAAAGTGGTAATTGTTATATGATTTGATTCGGGCCTAAAAAAATTTAGGTCTGCAATTCGTATCTGCAAATTTACCTAAAATAATCCTGTAATATGATATGATTAGAGCCTATGATAATTTTTTTTTTAGTTTTGCATAACCAAAACATTAGTTCTGCAAGGGAGAAATATGATGTATGAGCCGAAAATGGAGCGAGTTATATCTGCCTTCGCATCCGAGAAGGTGCTAATATGCAAACTTATCTAAAAAAAAAAAATTGAATTTTTTGAAATTTTTGAAATATTATAGATGCGAAGGCAATTTTTAGTTCACGATGCCTGTCATATATGTGTTGCGCGCGCATATGTAAAGCTCTTCCTTATGGATTACCCTAATTTGCAAGGGATCGATTATTCTTCATGTAAAATTCTTTGTTAATCAATCAAATTAACATTAATTAACCCCCGAAATATACATAACGGTGAAAGCAAATTTTGTCACACGATCTTACGAGGCCTTTTCCCTTTTCATTTAGTTGTTGTTTATTCTATTTCTTAAAATTTCTTATTTAGTTATATCGGAGTGGCTATTTTTATTAAATAGTAACAAATTCTTACTGTTTAATTATGGCTGTGTTTGGTAGTCTGATTTTGAATCTGGACAGGATGACAAATTATCTCATCCAATATTTATTTGGTGATATTTTCCGAACCAGATAAAGTTGGATACGTTCAAATAAAATGCCGAATAAGAAATCCAGTCTAGGGGATGGGATAAACCTGAATTAGATATATATATATATATTTTTTTAATCACTAATATAGTTGACACATCATATATTGCTTTGCCAGCGGCATTGTACAAGGACACCACCAAGATAACTTATCATCATCACTTCTAACCATAGCATGACCATTGTCACCTCACTAGGTTAGTTGTCACCACCAACCAGCAATTACGTTTTGACAAGCGAGGGCGAAAGGGGTCTCAAAACAATGTTGTCCTAGGTTTGCATAGATCATCCTTTCCATCCCAATTTCATATGTCCATCATGTTGAGCTCAACCTTTCAGGTGTGACTCACAAGCCACTTGTTCACTAGTTGGTCGACAGAACGGCCAACACACCATTGGCTTCATGGGGACCTTTCTCTCAGGCATGGAGTTCCAATTGATGTGCATCAAGAATGCCACAATGGCACCGTGATGTAGAATCTCCTCTCGCGGGCCTTCTTTGGTGATGAAGTCCGGTTGTACAACCCACAAGAAGTGCCTCTCATTATCCACAGAGGCTTTCCCAAAAATTACGTGAACTCGTGTCGGTTGGGAGCTATCATGCATCGAGATCGATTTTCCAACTAACTACGTGATTGGAAAAGTTTGAAGCCCTAAGGAGGAATTTCAAAGATTTTCAAACGCTAAGGATTTTCAAAGATTAACAATCCTATTACGTACTAGATTTTCAAATATTTTTAAAGATTTTTTTAAAAAGATTTCAAATATTATCTTAGGTAGCAAAAAACATATAATGGGATATATTTGCAATCCATAGATATTTGGAGGATTTCAAATTCCCCTTTATCTAATCTTATTCCAATTGGAATTTGGACGATCGGACGCAACTTATAGATATTTATTTTTTAAAATTTTTAGTATTATACGTAATTTATTTTTCTTTATTTTTCATTTAGTTTACATCAAATAAAAGTAAACAAGAGATTTTCTTTTTAAAAAAAAATATGAAAAAAATACTTCCATCTTTTGAAAGTCACGTGCATTAAATAGGTTAATGAAAAAAAAAAATGAAGCCTTTACAGTTTGTTGACACCTAAATTTTAGTGACCAAATCATTGATTTTTTGCATAAAAATTAGGCATTAATTTTAACCTCTAAAAAGAATGCATCATAACAAATAAAATGGAAAAATGGAAAAAAAAGGGAAATTGATTTAATTAATTATGCATGGAAGCTTGAAATTCTGATGAATATTCGGATTTTGTTAAATGTAAAAACAATTTAAAAATCAAGTGAATAAAGGACAAGAATTTTATAAAATGGAAGAAATTTGAGTAGTAATCGCGAAATCACGCTACGATTTATAATTTTGATTTAATGTGATAGAAAATGGAAACTCAAAAATATCATACCTGTCTGGAATCACTATAAAAGAGAGCTGCATTCTTCGTGACTGGGGGAGAGGAATTCGAAATTCTTGAGAGCAAATATGTTAGGAAGTTTTGGGGCTTTTTGGATTGTGGAGTTGAAATTTTAAAGAAAACATTCGGTGAGGTCAACCCACGTCCAAAAAGCAAGAGAGAGAGAGAGAAACAAGACCGGTGAGTGACGTGAGACGGAGTGAGAAGTGACGTGAGACCAAAAAAATAGAAGGAAAAGGAAGTGGCACTGTTCATCTTCTCCGCGAGGCAGCCCCTGCCCGCACCGGCCGCTACGCCGGCCTCCCCCGCGCTCGCGTCACCGCCGCCGTTCCGCCAGTCGTCCGAAGCTCCGCCCGCTGGTCATCGTCCGTGAAGCCCGCGAAGTCGTCTCTGCTCCCGCATCGCCGCGCCTCAGCCGATCTCCATCGCCGACGCCCGCTGAAGCCGCACCCCTGCTGCTCGCTGCCGCCTTGCCGTGCCGCCGCGCGCTGATCTGCAAGTCGCCGGTGACCCAACTCCCAACGCAGCCTCCAGCTCGCGTTGCTCCGCGACGCCGCTGCTACTCGCGACCCGCGAGCTCGACGCCCGAAGCTCGTGCCGCCCCGACGCCGCCTTGAGCCGAAGCCCACCGCGACCTACAGCCTAGTACTGTCCCGGTGTCTGTGGGTTCGCTCGCCGGTGCTCCCGCTCCTGACCCGCATTTTTGATGATTATGGATGGTTTGGGGGTTTGTCTCTTAATTGCTTTATTTATCCTGAAAATACAAAAAATTGCATTTTGCATTCCATGTAGATTAGGATTGATTGCATGATAGATTAGTTATTTTTGCATGTTTAGAAGGCATTTAGAATTGATAACGTTTCACTTTAGTTTTCACTTTAGTTAGATTTATATTGATTTTAATTACGAATTTTCATAAAAAAATAATACAAAAAATCATGCACATATCATATAGATTTAGGTTCATGAAATGCACATCATCTAGGTCCATTTGATTAGAAATTGACCATCATCAGAATTAGGTCATTTAGTTAATTTAGATTGCTTTCGTTGCTACAAGGTAAGTTCCGTAATTTATTCATTTCTTTCTTGAGTGTTAAATTGGTGATTTGCATACCCACATGATCATCTTACATATTAGGAAAATAGATTCAAAATCAATTTAAGTTGCCTTTAAAAACATTTTTAAAAATAAAAGAATGGTACCGAAAGGGCATTAGAGAAATCTAGTGTAACCAAGTCCCCGTACCGATAGTCTATGATTCGTATGAGTAAAGTAAACTTCCGTTACTTTACTTAAGTTTCTAATCGATCCACTAAAAAATAAATTAGTGACGACTCCTAGATAAAATCTATCTGCATGTTTAGAAATTTTAATTAAGTCGCGAATTGGTATGGGTTTGGGAGAGTCCGAATTAAGTCTAGGCTTAACAATCTATTAACCTAATTTTAGGTGGTGCATCCAAAAATTAGGTCGCGACACAATTCAAACAAAATGAAAGTTAAGAGGGTATTAGATAATTGTAGAAAATTTGGGGACTAACATAATACCCCAAAGGTTCGGAGGGGTTTGGTGGAAGTGGCCATGTATGTAACGTTGCTAACCGTTGGAGAGAAATTCCTTGAGCAGGAGAAATGTTTAACTAAACCCTTTTTTCTTTCAATTACGATGGAGCAAATTATGTTAGTCCCCAAATTTTGGGGGTGGCGTGGGGGACAGGGGAGGGAAAATATTTTTATGGGAGGAGAGTTTAGAAAGAAAAAATGGGGAAATAATTTTGAGTGATAAAGTTATTTTTGTTATAAAAATAAATAAATGAGTTAAAAAGTTATTTTGAAAAATAAAAATGTTAAATGTTAAATAATAATAAATTTTGATGATTATAGAATATCATAGATTTATTTAAATAAAGTTGATTCTATTTTTTTGTTAATCATTAGTCTTATCTATAATTTTTTTTAAAGTTAAAAACATGTTTCCAAATATGATTACGCATTAACTATGAATATGTTTTTCAAATTTTCTATGGATAGATTGTAAACTCTATATTTATTTATTTCTTTATTTGTGAATTTGAATCAAATTAATTAAAAATAAAAATATTTATTTAATAATAACGTGTCCCAACGTATTTGAATTCTCTATTTTTTTAGAAATAACGTGTCGAGTATTGTATCGTGTCGTGTGTCCGTGCTATTTAGGCCATGTTTTCCAAACTAGATAAATTTGGATATATTCAGATAAAATGCCAGATAAGAAATCTAGTCTAGGGCATGGAATAAACCTAAATTATATATATATATAAAATCACTAATATAGTGACGCATCAATATATTGCTTTGGCGGCAGCATTTCACTAGGACACCACCAAGATAGCTATCATCATCATTTCTGACCACAACATGATCATTGTCACCTCACTAGGTCAGTCGTCACCACCAACCAGCAATTACATTCCGACAAGCGAGGGTGAAAGGGGTCTCAGGACAATGTTGTCCTAGGTTTGCATAGATCATCCTTTCCATCCCAATTTCATACGTCCTTTATGTTGAGCTCAACCTTTCACATGTGACTCACAAGCCACTTGTTCACTAGTTAGTCGACAAAGAATGGCCAACACACCATTGGCTTCATGGGGACCTTTCTCTCAAGCATGGAGTTCCCATTGATGTGCATCAAGAATGCCACAATGGCACCATGATGTGGAATCTCCTCTCGCAAGCCTTCTTTGGTGATGAAGTCCGGTTGTACAACCCACAAGAAGTGCCTCTCGTTATCCACAGAGGTTTTTCCAAAAAAATTACGTGAACTCGTGTCGGTTGGGAGCTGTCATGCATCGAGATCAATTTTTCAACTAACTAGGTGATTGGAAAGGTTTGAAGCCCTAAGGAGATTGTAATTTCAAAGATTTTCAAACGCTAAGGATTTTCAAAGATTAACAATCCTATTAGGTTGTAGATTTTCAAATATTTTTAAAGATTTCAAATCCTATCTTAGGTAACAGAAAACATATAATGAGATATCTTTGCAATCCAGGGATATTTGGAGGATTTCAAATTCCCCTTTATCCAATCTTATTCCAATTGAAATTTAGATGATCGGACGCAGTTTATAGATATATTTTTTTTTTGATTATTAGTATTATATGCAATTTATTTTTCTTTATTTTTCTATATTTTTCATTTAGTTTACATCAAATAAGAGTAAACAAGAGATTTTCTTAAAGAAAGAGATGAAAAAAACACTTCCATCTTTTGAAAGTCAAGTGCATTGAATAGGTTAACGAAAAAAATAATGGAGCCTTTACAGTTCAAACAAAATGAAAGTTAAGAGGGCATTAGATAATAGTAGAAAATTTGGGGACTAAAATATACTACCCCAAAGATTCGGAGGGGTTTGGTGGAAGTGGCCATGCTTGCTGGCCATGATTATGTAACGTTGCTAATTGTTGGAGAGAAATTCCTCTAGAAAGAGAAATGCTTACTAAACCCTTTTTTCTTTCAATTACAATGGAGCAGCTCAAAATCAAACATGACCACACCAAATTTAGGCTACCCTTGAATTGGGTCATTTGGTCTATGCATTTGGATTTGGCATGAGGAGTTAGCGTCACGGGACTTTGCGAGTGAGGGTGTCTACAGTTGGGGCAGCAATGTCGTCATGCTTGGAGTGCAACATCAATTTCGGGAAGCTACAATCTTCTCCTTAATTGAAAGACAAATCAGAAAGAAGATACATGTTCGAATAAATATATTAATAAATGGGCTTTTTGATAAATTAAGGGGCATCTCTCTCAATTGTTGATATGCCTTGTCCGGTTATGAGTAAAAAAAGTTACAGTAATTGTTGATATTTGAAACTCTTTAGCTCGCTAAAAATTAGCATCAGTATGCCTTTTAGGAATTACAATCATTTTCTTTCCTGAAATATCTTCAAATAATTATTTTGTGAATATTCCTATCAATGGAAAAATGCCTAAATTAATGATTTCACTTTGCCTTCCACGTATTTCAATTATATAGTTCTAATCCTTTTTATCTGATAAGTTATAAATAATCTTGCAAAAGAAATTCCATCGTTGAAATAGTTTTCACTTTCCACGTATACATTGTACACAAGTGCGGCATATTGTACCAATAATCTATTTCCCATCATCAAATATTTCAATAATTTTTAGTAAGGGAATTTTGCTATTAGTACTTGAAGAAGCCTTATTACTGATTATAAAGATTATGTATTAGTATGCTAAAATGTATAGACTAGAAATAAAAAAGAAGAGGGAAAAAGCTTATATTTTTTTTAAATGAAAAGAGAAATAATAGTTTTATTCACCGAGAAAGCCTTGAGGAATGATACTTTCATTTACTCAATTTGACGATATAGGCTTGGTTATTTTTTTTCTCTATTTTTGATAATATATAATTAAACCAAAAAAATAAGGTTCTGGTGCTCGAAAGTATTGCTTTCAAGATAATAGTGATCCAACATTTTTCTCTCACCAAAATTAAATATGGAATTTACATTCAAAATTCCATTATGGTACTTCGTATGACATATTCTTGGTTCCTTATTTGTATTGTGACTTATCTATTTTTATACTACACAGGCAAACGCACCTCAAATAAGGCTTATACTATCAAACTGAGTAAATAAAAGTATTATTCTTGAAGCTTTCCGATAAGTAAACCTACTATTTCTCTTTTCTTAAAAAAAAAAAAAGAGAAGCTTTTTCTCCTCTTTTTTTTTCTTTAATTAGTAGAGCAATGTAAGATTTAATATTTAATTAGCACAATGTAAATTTTAAAATTACTAAGCTTATACTGTCCAATTGAATAAATAAAAGTATGCGTGTTTTTCTCAATTGTAAAATTTAATTACGACAACAGTGCTTTATAAAATTTTGAAATTTACAGATAACCCCAAAAGAACCGAGATAAGCGCTCTCATCTAACAGAGGCCCCGTAAGACTCTCTTCTTCCAGACTAAGCCAAACCGATAGCGACAGGCGTGCGTGGAGTTGGCGACCGAGAAAACTCTTCTTCCAGACTAAGCCAAACCGATAGCGACAGGCGTGCGTGGAGTTGGCGACCGAGAAAACTCTTCTTCCAGACTAAGCCAAACCGATAGCGACAGGCGTGCGTGGAGTTGGCGACCGAGAAAAGCGCTCTCGTCTTAACTGACCGAGACTTTTGAGGGGCATTCGTTGTGGTGGGGGATACGATTCACAGCCGAGAGAACACCAGAGCAAGAAGAGTTCCTAGAAAGCTCTCCCCGGTTTGTTTTAGATTTTGCAGACCTCCATCACCTATCTTTCGCCGTGACATGGTAGTATCGCTCGAGATTTCTTCCCCTCCGGGTAGCCAACCACCGGCGGAGATGCTTCCGGGACTTCGAGCTCTTCGTCCGACCGTTGTTCGTGACCATATGCTGCATCTCCGAGGTAATTGTTGCATCTCTGCTCTGGTACGTTGAGCCCGTGTTATTTGACCGAAGTCGGAGGAAGAAACGAAAAAACGATACCGATTTAGGATGTAACGTAAGTCTAAACACACTTTGATGCCATCAGGATTGTATGGATCTGCACTTGTGCTTCGATGTTGCCTCTGTATGTCCTCGCTTTCTGATTCCCTACCTTCTCCGATGTCCTCAGGCCCTGGCTACTGCCAATTGTCCGTTGGCGGTGGCGGTGGCGGTCTCAGGCTCAGCTGCAACTGAACCGAGGCCATTCAAACCAGAACGGAGAGAAAATCCTCTCTCAATCCGTGAAGTTCCCTGAAGCTTCTTCACAAACAAAGGACAGAAGTTTCTTGCACATAAAAATATGAAATAATAATAGAGAAGTAGAGTTCCCATTTCATTGGTATGGTCTCAATAATGAGCTTCAGTGCTATGCTTAAATCGAATTTCATGTAGTTTAGGATGTTGTCTTTTGTTACTTCACTGAACACTGAACACGAGTTTCTCTTGCAGTTGTACCACTGATTGACATGCCTCAATTGCCAATTGATTTACATTGCAACTCTTGGAAGACAGATTTTGTGATTTTTTAAAGTTGATGGCAAATGTCCAACCCGAGTTGATTGAGGACTTCCATCCTCCAGTGAAGTGGCGTCGGAAGAAGTATGTCATCGCCTGCTCTGTTGTGGCCTTCACGAGCTCCCTTTTGCTCGATTATGGTCAGTCCACCGAGCAAAAGGGGGGTCATGGGGGCACGATGGCGTAAGCAAATGCAAACTTGTTCAGGCATGGCTTGACTAGAGGATTGGAGGGCTCAATCGACTCTGGTTGGATGTTGCCATCGACTTTAAAATCACTGTGTATGTCTTTTAATACTTGCAAAGTAAGTCAATGGCACCTGAGGTAAGTCAATCGTTGATGTATGGTTGCAAGAAAAACTTGTGTTGAGTAAAGTAACCAAAGATAGCATATACCAAAAAGGTAAAAAGATGATAAATGATACGAGAGAACATGATTCCCTGCAAAAACAAATTGAAAATCTCACTATAAAAAAGGAAGAGAAAAGCAAACTTATATTGATATTTTTTTTGCGAGCTTCTTGAAACTCATTATTGCCATTACGCTCCTTTACTATGATAGCTCGATTTAGTGCTTCTACGTCCTCAAGATTTCCCTCTTGTTACCTCATATTTGCTAGCAAAATAACTATTTTCAAAATTGAAGTATCCACATCTTTCACGTGCTTTGTGACATTTAATGATCCTCTCAATTGTTCGATTTCCAATTTCAAGGCTTGTTTGTGCATCAAGTTGTTTTTTACAGTAGAATTATTCGATTGGAGAGTTACTCTTTTTGCCTCTGAACACCATAAGTTTTAAAAAAGGAAGAATATGAAAAGATATGTATTAACTTCACAAGAGAAAAATATATGAGGAGAACATCTTCTGTCATTCAGCCAGTTTCAAGACTTTTTTAGTGACTTTTCGTTGCTTTAAGGCAGCCTATTTAAGCGAACTATTCCTCAGGGCATTCTGTTATTTTCTAATGTAAAAGCACGTTAGCACGAGTAGCGGTTAGAGAACCTGATGACAAGTTAGATTTCGATTCATTGTTGTCTCATATATTAGTGGTTTAGGATCAAAATTATCAAAGAGTGATTGCAAATCATCTTTTTTTAAAAGAAAATGTACAGAAAAAGCATTAGATTTATTTAGCGTAACCAAATCTTATTCTTATGACATCTCTTGTTTGCATAAGTAAAATATTTTGGTGACGTTTTCCGAATTGGATAAACTTGGATACATTTAGATAAAACGTCAAATAAGAAATTTAGTCTAGGGGATGGGATAAACCCGAATTAGATATAATTTTTAAAAAAATCACTAATAGAGTGAAGCATCATATATTACTTTGTCAGCAGCATTGCACAAGGACACCACCAAGATAGCTTATCATCATCACTTCTGACCACAATGTGATCATTGTCACCTCACTAGGTCGGTCGTCACCACCAACCGACAATTACGTTCTGGCAAGCGAGGGTGAAAGGGGTCTCAAGACAATGTTGTCCTAGGTTTGCATAGATCATCCTTTCCATCCCAATTTCATACGTCCTTCATGTTGAGCTCAACCTTTCACGTGAGACTCACAAGCCACTTGTTCACTAGTTGGTTGACAAAGAAAGGCCAACACGCCATTGGCTTCATGGGGACCTTTCTCTCAAGCATGGAGTTCCCGTTGATGTGCATCAAGAATGCCACAATGGCACCGTGATCTGGAATCTCCTCTCGCGGGCCTTCTTTGGTGATGAAGTCCGGTTGTACAACCCACAAGAAGTGCCTCTCGTTATCCACAGAGGCTTTTCCCAAAATTACGTGAACTCGTGTCGATTGGGAGCCGTCATGCATCGAGATCGAATTTCCAACTAACCACGTGATCGGAAAGGTATGAAGCCCTAGGGAGATGGGAATTTCACAGATTTTCAAACGCTAAGGATTTCTTTCCTTCCTAGTAAATTTTAATATATGCAACTATTGCAGGTTGGTGCTTTTGTTGTCTTGAAAGAACTTGTGGTTGTATTGCCAGATTGTCTTGCTGACCACATTGGATCACTTATTCCTGGAATTGAAAAGGCACTAAGGCTGCGCATAACAACGTTTTTTGGTTGGGGAAGATTTTTTTTTTTTTTCCAGAAATAGTTATTTTCTATTTCTATTCTAGGGAACAATTTTTAAGTAAAATAAGGTGTTTGGTAATTATACAAAATTTCTACTCTAGGAATAGAAAAAAATAGAAATGCGTTTGGTACGAAACAATTTCTTTTTTTGCAGTTATTCGTTTTTTATTCTTGGTCACGGATTGCCGACCGCCGACTGTCGACCGTCGCCGCTCGCCGCCGCTGCTACACGACTGTCGCCCGCCGACCATCATCGCTGATCGTCGCCGCATAGCCCATTTTCCACCGTTGATCGCCGATTGTCGGTCGTGGTGGCTGTGGCTCTAGGTGGTTGGAGGTGGCCGCGGCAAGAGAGAGGAACAAAAGAAAAATAAAAAAGAAAATTGACTTATTTCTAGAAATTGTTCCCGGGAACAAGAAGCAATATTTTTTTTTTGTTTCTTGTTTATGCTCCAAATCTATTCCCGGGCTAACTTTCTATTCCAGGGAGTAGAAAAACAACATAACGTTACCAAACGGAATTCTGTTCTTTTTTTGTTCAGAGGAATAAAAGAAAAGAAATTGGGAGAAACTGAAACATTGTCATTGTCATGCAGACCCTAAGTGTATGTACATTGTCATTTTCTAATTTTTTGTTAGTTTTTTGACTCCATGATGTAAATGATCTACCGGTTATTTCTCTGGCTACTAACCGTCATGTTTTTATATGTACTAGGTCAAGTCATCTACATCAAATTTGAAAACTGAGGCTTTGACCTTTACAAGATTGGTGTTGACTTCACATTCGCCTTCTGTTTTCTATCCTTACATAAATGTATAATTCCTACCTTTGTTGTTGTTTGCAAAATTAGGTATTACCAATGAGATTGTTAGGTGCAGAGGGCTTTCTTTTTTTAATGTGTATGCTTTGTTGTCCTTATCAGTCTAATGGCTTTGCATTGTAAGATGAAAGCAACTCTTAGCACATGAGCGACAGTATCTGTTGCCATGATATGTTAACTATTTAGAGGTACCACATTCAGTTGCTCATCTAGCATTTGCTATTCTCAAGACTGTTTCTGTATTAATGTCTTTTTTCAACTTCTTGCTCCTTGAGCATAGTTTTGTTGTATTGTTAACTTTGGATGTGCATTTTGTCATGCTTTGATGGGATTTTATTTGCTTAAAAGATACATAATTTTTTTGGAAGAGATTCATGCAAACTGTGTATACAAATTGTTTATGTTACCTACTTCCTCAAGAGTTGGGTTTTAACGAAATCAGCTACAGCTGGTGGTGTTTATTTTCTCTATTTTTATTATGACATTTTAGGCTCTTTCCTCCCCTGTTTTATCTACTGTTGGCGAGAGATATTACAAAGCCACAGCATAAGGATTACGAGTTTGTGTGGAGTTTGTTTGTGTTGTTCGCCTAAATATTGAGATGGTGTACACTCATCTTATGATTTAAGATTTCTTCGTTGACATGTCAAGACATAACGAGGATCAAGGAGAATATTCAACTACTGAACGATTTGAGAGATGTAGAGTTACATCCTTAGTTCATTCGGTTATATTTAACATGGAATCAAAACTCAAATCCATTTCATGATCTGTGGATGACCTAGGTCAAAGTTTCACCACCCTTTTAAACCGCCATCCATAATCTAATCTCGAATCCAGTTCATGATTTGTGTATCATCAAATGTGGACTCTACACACTTTTTGCCACATCTATTTTAAAAACAAGTTTAAATGGATCATAAATGGATTGCTTAGCATTTTTTTTTTGGTTGGTGGACGCTTAGCAATTTAATGGGTTTTAAATGGGTTGGCCGGCGAACCTCTCTTGATGCAGAAGAAAAAAAGGAAAAGAAAGAAAAAGAAAAAAGAATTTTTTTTGAAAAATTATTGATTAGACTTGTATTGCTTGAAAGTATTTTAGTAATATAATTTAAAAAAAAACATAAGAATAAGTTTTCTTAAATTTAGTTAAATATGAAAATATTTTATTAATATGGGTCGGGTTGGGTATGAGTTGGGTCGAATATGGGTTAAAAATTTACATTAAGCATAAATAGATTAATAAGTTAATTTGGATGAGACCATTAATAACCGGACCAATCCAACCGTTTAACGGCTTTAATGCACAAGTCTCGAATAAACTAATCAGCAAAAACAGTGAGGTCTCTTTCTCAGCAACTCAAAAATTCTAACACGCAAAAGCATCTGCTCCCATAAAAAGGCATCACAGAGCGCTTCGCGTGGCGTCAGTCTCCGCTGGTGTTGTCGATCCTCCACAAATACGGTGAGTCAGTGACCAAAAAACACCGACCCATCAAGACCCATGGTTAGCCGTGCGAGCAACGCGAGGAAGCCGCGCGAGGGGTGCGATCCACGCGAACCCCGCGAGCAGTGCAGAGGAGCCGCGCGAGCCGCACGAGCAGGGCGGAGGAGCCGCCCGAGCAGCACGATCAAGTCGCGCAAGCAAGCCGCGCGAGCCGCGCGAGCAGCGCGAGGGAGCAGCACAACAGAAGTCACTCGAGGAAAGGTGTCGCACGAAGAAGCGAGAGAAAGAGAGAGGTACGCTCGACGGTGACTAGCCGCGGCGGCGACAGCCAACTATTCCGGCGAGTCGACGGCGGCGAGTAGCTGCTCCGTCGTCTAGGGTTAAGCCCTAGGCTCTGATGCCCTTCTTACTTCTAACACTCATTTTCAATTGCGTCCGAAAACTCATACAGTGACTGCATGGATTGTGGCGACAGCAATGTGATTGACGTTTCGGATGACTCTGTCGATGATTTACTACTCATGGATGATAACTTGACTGGCCCGAAATCCGAATACAAATTACCTGGCAAAATTGTGAAGATGTTGTATGCTCATCAAGTTGATGGTTTGAAGTGGCTCTGGTCCCTGCATTGTGACGGAAAGGGTGGCATTTTGGGTGACGACATGGGTTTGGGTAAAACAATGCAGGTGCTTATGTGGCAATCGTCAACTATTGTTAACGGCTGATTTTGCATGGTTGATACAGATTCAATTTTTGTTGCAGATTTGTGGATTCTTAGCTGGGTTGTTCCATTCCAGTTTGATAAGGAGGGCACTTGTTGTGGCGCCAAAGACTTTGCTTTCTCATTGGTTCAATGAATTATCAGCTGTAGGACTCTCTGAAAAGACAAGAGAGTGGGGCTGCCTGCTTTTAACTTTAAATACTCTGGTTGTACTGGTGCACTCATAATTGTTTCTAAGAGATATTGCGTCATCATTTTGTGTGCAGATACTATGGGACTTGTCCAAAGGCTCGTCAAGATAGACTGCAATATGTGCGTCAGGTTGTTGTTTTTCTGTTGCTTGGTTAGCTCTAGGGAGTCGGTCAAGATAATTTCTGCATGATTATACGTTCATCATTCAATTAATTATCTTGTTTGTAATTAGTATCTTTCATGTTGCTATTAATGCCAAGTTAAAATCTGAAATAATTCATGACATTAAGATCAACAAGATAGTTGCATTCTGGTTGGAGTAGTCTTTCTACACTTCTTTATCTAGTAGTTACTAAGCGACTTTTTCTTGCTCTTTATTAGTCAATGCACGTCTTTTTGATGATTGATTTCAAATGTGTTGCTTGTAGGACGAAGTTATTCTTTTAACAACTTATGATATTGTGCGGAACAACTGGGAATCGTTGCGGGAGAAGGATGAGGACAGCATCACATGGGATTATATGATTCTTGATGAGGTGGGTATAAAGCTCTGAAGGATGGTTTCCTTACTGTTGAATTTAGGGAGTTCCTTAATTAACTGTTCACTGTAGACATGTCTTTTTTGCCTTTTGTGTAGATTATTTTTTGTAGAGCGCTTTGATAATTTGCAACCTGTTTTTTAAAGCATTTGATTTAATTGATTCGAAATGGAGTTGTGGAAGAAACCCTTAAAATTGTTGTGCCTATTCTTGATTCAAAATGGAATTGTGGAAAAAATCACTGAAATTGGTGGAACAATGCACCTGCAATATGTTAGTCTGTCACCTTAATGTTCTCTAAAAGCTTCATCGCTCATGGAAAGTCGCTGCACCTGCAATATGTTAGTCTGTTATAAATGTGTATGTTCTATTTTTTTCCCAATGCATATCTACTTCCTCTGAAGCCCTTTCATGAGGAATATAAGCCTTATTAGATTAGGAAAAGAAAAAGGAAGGAAATTTATCGGTAATGACAGTGGCAATTGATATGAAGTCAGTTAGTAGCTCGAGAAGACAATAACTAATATATAGTCAAGACTTCACGTGGCGTACAACTTTGCATGCATGATGAAAATGGATGCCCATCTATTTGAGGATATTGAAATTATTGGTGATGTTGCACTTGCTGCATTTTAAGGGCCAAAAATTAGAAACCTTATGTTTCTTGTTTGCTTATACATTAAGCATTGCCTTGCATTATTTTTCCTCCTTTTATGTCGAGCATGTTACAAAGGTTAGGAGTTGCACAAAATTTGTATGTGGAGAAAGTGCAGGGAGGGAGACATAGGAGAGATGGGCATGGTTGGCTTCATGAGATGCTTGACAAGATCCTCAAAGACACATGTTAAGTCCTTGACTTGGGTAATGAGATATCAAAGAGTGGGGGAGTACTTTACACTAGTAATACTTGTCCTAGTTACAACATCGTTTGCATTTCAATTTAATGTTCAATCTCTCTGCGAAAATATGCGAACCAATGCGGAATATCCTAGATGTTCTGCTATATGTGCTCTATGTATTTTTTGCAGATAGTGTTATTGGTGGATGAGACAGAAGTTGGGAAACTTATGGGGAAACTGTACAGGAATTGCTATATGTTTTTGGCCTTGCCTGTACACCCGGCATATTTGACTCACATGTTATTATTTAACGCAATAAATCTCTTGAATTTCCTATGTCAAGCTAGGAAGCGCCTTAAACACACTTCTTTCTCTGTTAGCACTTCTTCTATATTAAAACAGAATAATTTTGCATTTATCTCTTATATGTAATTAGGTAAATGCTTAGTTAACACTTCTTCCCAACCATTAAGCTGGGAAAGAGCCGCTAGCTTATTTACTAGGGAGACTGTTTTTCTCTTCCTTTTTTCTCATTTAGATCATGTTATCTCTGGGACATCCTCTTCCTCTTCCTACGCACAAATAGCATGTGCTTTTCAGGACTTGTGGTATGTACTACTAACAATAATATCTCACATAATGTTGACAACTCCAGGGACATCTCATAAAAAATCCGAGTACAAAGAGAGCAAAAAGTTTACTTGAGATACCAGCTGCTCATCGCATTGTCATTAGTGGCACTCCAATTCAGAACAATCTAAGGGTAATCCTTAGGGCTGCTAGTTTATGCAGTGTTTTCATACCTGTATGTCTTAATAATACAGTATACTTTTCTAATATCATGTGCCATTTTTTGACGCTTGAATAGGAACTATGGGCGCTATTTAACTTCTGCTATCCTGAACTACTGGGTGATAACAAAGTGTACTTCTCTTGGTTTCTAAACATCCTCATTATCATCTCTTAATTTTCTTTTTTTCCTTGGTTGAGTTTGAAATATTCTTACAGCTTTAAAGAAAAATATGAGAATCCCATACTTCGTGGAAATGAAAAAAAAGCTTCAGATAAAGAGAAGCGCTTCGGTTCTGCAGTTGCAAAGGTATTGAATTCTTTTTTAGCAGTATGTCTTTTGTACTTTAATGTAGTGGTTTCTCCATTAGATGATTTGCCATCTACTTGCCAAAGAGTTAGAAATTGGGCATCACTAAGTCAGATGAGTCAGAGCAAGAGTTGGGAATACGGGCTTGACTAAGTCAAATGAATTAGAAAATGCTGTATAAACAGCATCATGGAGTCAGAGTCAGAACAAGAGTTGGGAGTATGGGATGAATTACAAGAACACTGTATAGAGTGGACTCCATTATATCTTTGTTTTGATGGAGGCTGCTCTCTGTCCACATGAATCATTGCAGATTGCCAATATATGCTTTCCAAGGAACAAGTTTAATGGCAGGAAAATTAGGACAATGGCTCTGAAACAGGAGCGACTTACTGAGCATATTTCACACTTCACAGTCTTGCAACTTATAGATTTTCTTTTGGCCAGTGCAGAGGCCCTATAACCTTGGAAAAGGCAATGTTGAACCATATCGTATAGTTTTCTAGTAAATCCTACCAAATTAAATTCTCTGTTGGAAATATGAATTGCACTCTTGAAAGTGAGATTTTGTCTGTTCATTGTCTTGTGCTACTGTAGTTTCTGTTGACTATAAAGCTTAGTAATTTTTTGTGCGGGGACTTTACAAGTCGTTAGGTTGTTTAATTCTATAAAAGACATAAGTATTCTTGCATGAGAAAAGAATGAAGCCACTTAAGAAAGTTGTGAGATTTTGTGGGACCACTGTCAACTGTTCTAAAAGCTTAAGCTGTTAGATGAAGGCGTGATTTATTATTTAAATATTATAACACTCCCCCTCACGCTTAGTCTGGTCTTTTGCCTATACTAAGCGTGGAAATTTAATTAGGGAGGCAAATAGGGGCCTGGAAGATTTGAACTCAGGACTTCCTAGCTTTGATACCATGTGAGATTTTGTGGGACCACTGCCAACTGTTCTAAAAGTTTAAGCTGTTAGATGAATGCGTGATTTATTATTTAAATATTCTAACAAAAATATTGGTACTGTTGAAGTTTGAGCTGAATGGATTTCTCTAAATTGACCTTGTCTGTCTGTTGATTATTGTGCTTCACTCAAAACTTTCTTGTGAGTGTTAACTTTCATTTCTCTGTTAATCATGTGGGGTTTTTTCTTTTTTCCTTCTCTGGTTTCATATTGTATATCAGGTACTTGCTTGCTTTACTTCTGTAGAATTTGTGCCCAAAAAACAAAAAAAAGATCAAAAAGAAATGGTGGAGTAATTCCTTTTGCAACAGGAGCTGAGGGAATGCATTCAACCTTTTTTCTTGCGACGCCTTAAGAGTGAAGTATTTCGTGAAGACGATGGAGAAGTTGCCAAATTGTCAAAGAAGAGTGAACTGATTGTGTGGTTAAGATTGACAGATTGTCAGGTACAAGTTGCATTCTTCAGCCTAGGCTCTTATTGCATGGTGTTGGTCCCAGGGTTCAACATGCTGACCCTAAAATTTTGACATTTGCAGCAACGATTTTATAAAGTCTTTCTGAACAGTGAGATGATTCTTTCTTCCTTTTACCGCTCACCACTTCCTGCATTGACGGTATCCTCTGACTATTAACCTTTGTCTCGTTCTTTCTTATGTGCTCTAACTTTCTCTGCTCATAAAAAAGTGAAATTTATTCAGCATCCACTTATTATGCCTTGCTAATGTACAATACACCAAATGGCATGATGCATTCTTAGGCAAGTGATGAGTGATTGAAAATAAAGTTTCATCACATCTGTTATTTCCATCTCTTTGATTGCTAAGAGGATAGATGTGAATCCTATTTCCTGACTGTAAGTTTATCATTCTTTCTATGCTACTTAAGCCATTTTTAGGGAAAACTTAACTTGTTAGAGAATGAGCCCTGATATTTGGCGTATTTTTCAACACTTCCTCTTGTGTTTCCATTGAATCTTACATGTGAAACATAAGTTGTGGATGTAATCACATTGACAAGATAACCAAAGACCAGAACTATGAAAACTAAGGGCTTGTTTTTTTGTGCCTTTTAAAATGCAAAAAGTAACTTTTTGCCTTGACACCACAATTAAAATTACTATCCAAATTTCAAAAAATTTCAAAAAAATTGTATGGGGATCCACGCGTCAAAATTTGTATACTTCAAACGTTTTCGGGTGTTTTAGGCTAAGGAAAAATGAAAGTGAGTCAGGTGCAAGATTTAGGTTTTTTTAAAAAAGTGAAGGGATATGTGCAATGAAAGTCCTAAAACTGGTCACAAAATTGCAATTTAGTTCTACAACTTCAAAAAGTGCGATCAAGTCCCGAAACTTTCAAAAGTACAAGTGCTATAATTTGTTACGAAAGTGCTATCAAGTCCTAAAACTTTCAAAAAATGCAATCAAGGAAAACACTTGATTCAACCAATTGAAAGTTTTAGAACTTGATAGCACTTTCGTGACAAGTTGTAGCACATGATTGTATCTTTGAAAGTTTCGGGACTTGATCGCAGTTTTTGAAGTTTTAGAACGCAACTGCACTTTTGCAATAAGTTTGAGGACTTCTAGTGCACTTATCCCAAAAATTAAAGTATATCCAGACAACGCCTTATTAGAATAATAGTAAGAGAGAGTGCCAAGACTCACTCTTGACCTGTGCTAAGATGTATTTTAGGCAAATTGCCTTTTTTTCTTTTCCAAAAACTCAAGTTGTTAGAAGACATGTAGACAATATATATCATACATTTAATTTGACAGTACTGTTTGGTTTGTTTTGTTTTCAAAACAAAAGCTTGTAATTGTACACTTCTTTTGATCAGAATTTGAAGAAGATATGTGATCATCCACTGTTGTTAACAAAGGGAGATGCTGAAGATGTTCTTGAAGGGATGGCAGAGAAATTGGTGATGCATATAGCTGATGGTGAGAGAGACAAATTTCAGGAGACAAGTGACGGAATATCATGCAAAATATCTTTCACAATGTCATTACTGGTAGGTTCCTGCATATCTATATTTGATTGATGAAATTGAAAGAGACTACCATAAATACATTTTGACGCTCTTTTATAGGACAATTTAATTCGAGATGGCCACAGAGTGCTTATCTTTTCTCAGACTTGCAAGATGCTCGATCTTATCCAGGTTTGACTTGGCTATGCTTGGAACTACTTTTGAGAAGTTGCAACAATGATTAGTCAAGTTGTTTTGGGGAATGCAATGTTTATCCTTTGCTGGCACATCTGATTATTCCATGTTGATTTTAAATCTCACAAGGATGAGTGTATATTGTGACATCCCGATTTTCCAATTCTGGTTTCAATTAAATAAGTCGGGCATTTCATCTTCGCGTCTATAGCTTTCTTCTCTGAGCTGATCACTCACGAGATAACTAGTCTATCAGGTGAAGCCGTTAAGGAATCTAAACGCAATAGACTTGAGAATTCGACCAGAAACGACTTTCGACCGTACTAATCTGCAAGGGTCATTACGGCACGGACCGATTAGAGACCGGAGATAGTCGATTCAACGAACCATGTAATTCGGTGTGGGTGATTCCACCTAATTGCACAATTCTTGTTGATCGGCACTAGACCGATTTCTCTATCGTTTTGGTACCCCGTGTCCGTATTTGAAACCTCGAGATTTCTACGACAATTGAGAGTCGCCAATGTGTCGAAGATGCACTTTGTGGCTTGAAAATAATCAACCACGAGGTCAATTGCATGAGAAAATTCCTAAAAGCTACCTGGTAGATTAGGATGCGCTAAAGTCGCGCCAGATTGAATTTAACCGTGAAATTGAACCCGATTACAGAAATTGGAAGTTTTGTCAAGTCACAATTCATTTTAGGAATGTCGACTCATCTCCAGAAGATTTTTCTACAAACCGAGATTTTTGGCAGAAAAGCAAAGTAAAGCCGTTTTTGTTCGAGAATGTCAGAGGGCCGTTTTTAATTGAATCTTCGGGACGCAAGTTGGATCATGTGATGGGGAAATGTCGTGAGAAGGCCAAGGACACATGGGTTAATTTAATTGAGCTTCAATTGGATGGAATTGATTGAGAATTGATTGAATTAAGTGTACAAGATTTTATGCCACGGCGGAAAATGAAATTGAACCCATTGGAATGAGGTTGTGGGAGATAGTGGAAGGTGACATCACCCATGAGGTCATGGTGGGGCCAAAGAGAGAGAGAAAGAGAAAGAGAGAAAGAGAGAGAGAGAGAGAGAGAGAGAGAGAGAACCGGTCTTCTTCTTCCTCCCTTCTCTCCGTCGCGCCTCTCTCCCCCTCGTGTTCTTGCTTGTGCGAAGAACCCGGCAAGTCGAAGAAGACCTCGGCAGCTCCTTCTTCCGTCGTAGCGCGGCCCGGAACAGCGAGCCGGCGCCGCTCGTCTCCGCGCGCCGCCGCGACGTCGTCGCCCTTCCCGCGTGCATCTCCGTCTCTCTCCTCCGTCCCTTGCTGTTCGACGACCAAGTTGAAGACCGACGAAGCCAGCTCGCCGTTGAGGCCTCACCGCCGTGCACCGCAGCCGAAGTCGCCACCGTTGCACGCCGTCGCCTCACCGCTGCTCCGTCCGTCTCAGTCTCCATCTCGCCGGCTCCTCTGTTCCAGCAGCGATTCCAGATCTGGGGAAGCTCAGCCGGAGCCGTCCAGCTCACCTCCGGCCACCGTGAAGCCCCGCCTAGGTCCGGTTCAGCTCCTCCGCCCATTCCCGGCCCCAACCAGCCCCGGATCTGCTCATTCTCGGCCCCAAACAGCAATGGACAGAGAGTTGGAAAATGGGTATGACAGCGGCTATTTGGCCCGTTTTGGCCGGCTTCCCGACCGGAAGCTAGGCCCGCCTTGGAGACTATTGATCCTCGCATCGTCCCCGTCGTTTTGAGCCGTTCGGCTCGTTAATCGGGTGAGTTTATCCTCTAATTCTTGCTTAGTGAGTTAATGACGCTTAAGGGGTGTTTAGATTAGTCTAATTAGGTTTATGTGATTAAATTAGATTATTTTAATGTAAATTAGATTAGTTGCATGATTAGTTTAATGGATGTTTAATTAGGGCTAATTGTATGATTAAATTAGTGTAATCTTGTTTAAGCCCTAATTAATTATTTTTAATTATTTAATTATTTCGAATTTATATTAAATTATATTATTATAATATAATATTTAATTATTTAATTTTCGGAATTAAATTTAATTATTTAATAATTTCGAAAATTATGCCGGGATGGCCGGTCATTAGAATTTCGCGCTGATCGCAGCAGTGCGGTCGGTTTGTGTTAATTATATGTTAAATTGCGAAATTGAGTGAAAATGATGATTGTGGTTAATAATTCCAAAAATGTGGAATTAAGTGAAATTGGAGAAGTTTTGGTATTTAACTTGAAAATACCCGGTGTTAGCCTTTAGCACCGTAATTGGTTTGTATGACCAGTTTGAATCGATTGAATTGATTGATTGATTGAATTGAGATATGAGTTGGTTTATTATTGAAATATCAGCTTTGGCGAGCAATTGGTTTATATATGTATCATTGTCACTTGTGTGAGCATTGTATGTCGGCTTGTGAGAGAACGATCCATATATCAACAGTGCGAGCTATCATCTATGTATATATCAGCTTGTGCGAGCTACCATCTATATCAGCTTGTGAGAGCATTGCATCCATTTCAGCTTGTGCGAGCCATAATTGTATTGATGGATGAATAGATGGTATGGTTTAATAGATGATATGAATTGATAGATGTGGGGATCGTATGATATCAATTGGATTGACTGAATTGATAGACCGATGGGTATGTCGGTAGTTTCAGCTCGTGCGAGCATTTTTGAATATAAATTGTACTGACGTGCAGGAAAGGGACTGAGGCGAGGTAAGTCATCTATCCTATTTGTGTGGCTAGAGCGCCCTGAGGCGTATTTTCTCCCTAATTGAGTTTTAGAGGGTAGGACTCGCTGAGACGTAGTCTCATCCCAGTTGTGGGATAATATTTCAGGTCCCTAGATGACAGTCGTGGAGGACCGGAAGTCCTGGAGTTCGGAAGGTAGAGGCTGAAGAATCGGGGAACGTGTCTGACAAGTTGGTCATAGGACAGTTCCTTAGTTGTTGAGCCTGTCTATTTTGTAGACAATCCGGTGTTGTATATAAACCTATGTGTTTATGAGAAAGCTTGTTTGGTTGTGATTGATTGCCTGCTTTTCTATCCCAAGTTAATTGTTGTCAGGGGATTTGTTTCGCTTCCGCATGCATAATAAAATTGAATGGGTCGGCGACGTGTCCAGGGAAGTCGCATTTGTATCGACCAAAGTGGGATGTGCACGCGCTCGGAGGATCGGGGCGTGACATATATAGATATATACCACTGGTTTTTTATTCTCCACTGGTCCAATGAGATTCTCCACCAATACAATGAAACTATGTTTTGATATCCTGTGGTGGTTGATTTGCATATTGCCTTAAGGCTTTTTTTCCCTGCTTCCTTATTTTACATTTGGTGAAGTGTTGATATTGGTTTTCGAAAAAGAAATTTGTCACAATATAAAATCAGTTGTCGAGAATTGGCTTGTTGGTCGTGAAAGTCTATTGAGATCATACTGAACAAACTATGCTTATTTGGACCCTTTTTTTGTGCAGTATGTAGTTCGAGATTTTAATTTTCCCCTTTTCCAATGTTCAATATTGATACTGCATTTTTCAAGTTGAAATATCTCCAAACTTTTGGGGAGTAGTAAACTGTTGATTGGCTAAATACAGGCGATTGATTTTTCTGAATCCTTTTGCAATTAGGATTCCTTACTGTTCCGTGGCCGTGAGTATTTACGCATTGATGGTACGACAAAAGCTAGCGACAGGATCAAGATAGTAAATGTAAGTATCTCGCTAATTATGTCTGGCTTGTAAATTCGATGTGCTTATGTGCTATTCTCATCTTATGAACTTAGGATTTCCAAGAAGGCATTGGAGCACCTATATTTCTCTTGACATCTCAAGTTGGTGGTCTAGGCCTCACCCTTACAAGAGCAGACCGCGTGATTGTTGTTGATCCAGCATGGAATCCGAGGTACCACTGCTTATTTTATTGTCAGCCATGAATTCAACTACTTTTGCAAGTACATGAAAGAGGAAAGAAGAAACGGAGAATTTTTTTTTTGTATTACATTATAAGGTTATATTCAATGCTATTCCTTTATTATAGGATTATTAACTGTTCCACAACTTTTAAGTAGGAATCTGTGTACCGTTTGAGTTCTAACCGATACTTGTCATAGGTAACATCATTATGATAGATGATACAAGTTCTTACCCAACTTTAAGCTTCGCACTGTTATACTAAATAATATTCCATGATACCAATATCACTGAACTAATGATGCAGACGCATGTAATAAACATCATGTCAGCCTTGACTTGATCCAATCATCAATTTTGACACGAGTTAACTAGATCCCCCCTTAGTTGACTCAAAAAAAACAAAAATTGATGCAGCTAAAAGCTACCATTTTATTGATATAGTCTTATGTTGTTATTAGCATACTCCCTGGAAGGAAAGGTACTTTCTTGACATTAACTTCTACTAGTAGGCTTCTACATATTGCTTCAATTTAAATTTACTTGGAGAAACTCATGGCACAATACAAGTTTGTGCTTGCATTGGCTGTTATTTATTTTCTGATGTCCTAATAATGTTAGCACTTACTGCAAATTCTTTTGGTTCTTTGGCAAAAAAGGTGTATTTATTACTTTAAAGCTAAGTTCTTTTTCTTTTTTTGTTGGGAGAAGGGGGGGGGGGGCAATTTTGCCCATCAGTTTTCCTCCCCTCTTTTCTCAAACGTAGCTCACATGTTTTGCAGCTGTTTTTATAAATGAATAAAGAAGCAGATCTTGAGCATATTTCTGTTAGTTTACGTATGCATTTCTTATTGACAGTACGGATAACCAAAGTGTTGATCGCGCCTATCGAATTGGACAGATGAAGGATGTCATTGTGTATAGGTTGATGACGTGTGGAACTATCGAGGAGAAGATATACAGAAAGCAGGTCTTGTGTCGTTCAACTATACTATGGTCTCAATTGGTGAAATGGAAAGATATTTTTGGGGCTTGTATGCAATTTAAGATAAGAGAAATGACTTAAGAACTGTTGTGTTAAACAATGTTATTATATTGGAGCAGATGTTACTATGAAATGCTATGATCAGGAGCCTTAGGTGTTTCACTAGAATTCTTTGGCTTTCGTGTGTTGATGATCACAAACGATGCATGCCTCAAAAATACCAGATGTATCTGCTACTACATTTTTCACTGCATGCATTGTCAAATAAACCAATCAAGATAAGATTTCTTTTCTAGTTTTCTCATGAAAAGATAGTATCTTATTTAATGCAATCATGTTTGTTTTTTTATGAGTGGCTCACTATATCGTATAAGTAGGGTATTGCAAACATGCCATGCTTGCTCATGGGCATGGACGCACAGGATGGAATTTGCCATGATACCTGTCATTTTATTGTTTCTCCATTCTGTTTGGTTCAGATATTCAAGGGAGGATTGTTCAAAACAGCAACTGAGCATAAAGAGCAAATTCGCTACTTTAGCGAGCGGGTACTTATTTATTTCTGATACAACTCTTCAGATTGGGGTTGGGTTTTCTATGTCCTCAATTTCCCTTGAAGAGCACCCAAAATCATGCTTATCTAAACTTGAGGTCAGGGTTGTTTGGACTGATTTCTTTGGCTGTTCCAGGATCTGAAGGAAATTTTCAGCCTTCCAACAGAGGGGTTCGGCAGTTCTCCAACTCAGCAGCAGTTGAATAAGGAGCATGGTCACCAAGTCAAGATGTACTAGCTTTTATTCTCTACGGTTTAGTATCGTCACTGGCCATAAGGGCTATTCCTATTCTGTGACATGGCCTGCTTTCCTCCACTTTCAAGACATTTGGCAGTTTAAAAGATGAAATATCATAAAGCGGCTGATATTTCTTTCTTTTCTTGAACATTTTTGTCATGCATACAGTTTGGTGGGGACTGGGTATTTGGCTTCTTATTGGTTAAGAATTTTTGTGCTCATAGAACAGCTTCATCATAATTGAATCAGCTTGATTTTTTTTTATCTCTATGGGTCACTTTCTTGTATCGACTTCCTCAGGGATGGGTCTTTAAGGAGCCACATAGAGTTCCTCAATACTTTGGGCATAGCTGGTGTTAGTCACCACAGTTTACTCTACTCGAAGACGGCACCGGTGCAAGTTGCAGATGAAGAAATGGAAGGCAGATGATACTTTACCAAATATTGTATACTTCAGCTACTTTCAATTATTGCATTTAATTCAGTCTAACAAATGGGTCAGAATGGTTTTCCTTTTTTGTGAACTGTTTAGTTTCTTTCTGATTGTCTGCAAAAGCATATCAAGATAAAAGAGTTAAAAGCATTAGCGATATAGTAAAAAATTTATTCCCTCATTACTCTGGATTGAGTACAGAACTGTTTTTTTTCTTTCAAGTTCAGGAGTTGAATTCAGACCTGTAAGGGTAAAATTGTTTAAGGCCGGGGAAAAGAATCAGTAGAAGCTATAGATGGTCATCTGGTGGCATAGCAGAAAAGTAAATGTAAACCATCAAAAGTGGACTTTTACCAGTATTACCGAATCCTATATTGTTCAATGTGTAGAACATCTACTATGACATCTGAAATCAATCTCATTGGCCTTCTCACTGTGGTTGCAGGATCAGGGCTTCTGCTCTTGTAGGTAATTCATCATCAGGTGCTCCAGTGGAACGTAATGTTGATGGGTATGTTGAAAATCATCATGCAATTTCTTGAAGCCATTGCTTACAACATTATGTTTGTCCCTACCTTTAAATTTTGTTGCCGGTGCCAGATAGATGTATTGTCTTTTATGTCTTTTATGTTATGTGCAATTAGTGCATTGGAGATGATTTTTTTTTTTTTTAAATTGAATATATTTAACGAGTGTTGCGTGGAGCATTTGTTGAAAAGGATATTTTTTAAATCGTGAAGTCAATAATCTATGTAATGATATAGTGATCCAACTCTATTTATCACCTAGATTAATCTATGTATACAAGTCAAAACTTAAATGCCTACTTTTTGGGTTTCCCATTATTACCTTTGCATCAAAGTGTATAAAAATCAAGACGAGTCACTGCTCTCTCTTCATCAAGCGACCATCTAATTGGTATATGTTTATGAATTATCTACTCAATTAAGTAGCTCTTCAATTTTTCCAAAAAATTGATTATCTGTTGGCAATCACGCATTCTAGTAGCGTGGGTCTTAATACTAGTCTATATTTTTAATCCAAAAGTGGAGTTTGTCTCACCTTTTGCTTTCCAAAATTACGCATTTATCAAGTAATCACCTTTTAATGCATAATTACCATTTTGTCTCACTTTTCACGAGGGTCGACATTGTCTTTTTGAGAATAAACAAGTTTTTAACCCATGCTTTTAGACATGATCCTCATTTTCTTCTCGCAATGATATCACTAAATAACTATAAAAAGTGGAATTATCACGAAGAAGTTTTTCCTCGCTTCTAATTTTTCAAATTAACCCTTGCATTATCTAGACCATCTTTTAAAGGTACGACCAAGGACCAACGAAGAAAAAAATATAAGTAAGGGGCCGAAATCTTAATTATTATTATTTTTTGGGTAAAGCCGAAATCTTAATTATTTTGTGAAAATAGTCTAAACATTTGGACCAATATGAAATTTTCCCTAATTTATACATCCATAGATATGCACAAGATGAAGAGAGTCAAAAAAAAATTTCATCGCCGGCAACATGGCGGCGTTCAAGCTGAGACGCGCCGTCACCCCTCACTCCCGCGGTCGTGCTCCCTCTACACCGCCTCTGTGCTGCCGTCCTCGACGGCGCGGCCCCCGCCTCCGACGACAGCCTGCCGACCCTCGAGCCCTCGAGCGACGCCAACTCGGTATCCCAAATCCTCCTCCACCACCATAACCCCTTCCCCGCCATGGAGTCGTCGCTCCAGCTCCACGGCGTCGCCCTCTCCCCTCCCCTCCTCCACCAGACCCTCCTCCGCCTCCACCACAGCTCCAAGATGGCCGTCGCCCTCTTGAACTACGCCAAGTCCCTCCCCGACCTGCCTCTCACCTCCGCGTCCTACAACCTCCTCATCGACATCCTCTCCAAGGTGCGGCAGTTCGACGCTCTGGCAGCTCAGATGGACCAGAACAACCTCCACCCGACGACCACCACTTTCTTCCTCATACGAAGGCTGGTCACGGCTGGGCTCACGCGCCAGGCCGTGCGTGCGTTCGACGACATTGGTAGCTTCATTGAGCGTGGACCGGGTAATAAGGATTACTATTACTTGCTCGACACGCTGTGTAAGTATGGGTACGTGAAAGTGGCTGTGGAGATTTTTAACAAGAGGAAGGCTTGTGGGGAGTTTGACCCGGATGCCAACATGTATACGATCTTGATTTATGGGCGGTGCAAGATTGGCAGGATAGACATGGCGGAGAGGTTGTTGAATGATATGATTGAGCGTGGGGTCGAGCCTCATTTGGTGACGTACAATGTGTCGTTGAATGGGATTTGTAGGAGAGCGAGATTGCATCCGGATGTGAGGTTCGAGAGGACGTTGAGAGCTGCTGATAAGGTGTTTGATGAAATGCGCGACAGAGGGATCGAGCCCGACGTGACTAGTTATTCCATTGTGTTGCATGTGTATAGTAGGGCGCATAAGCTGCAGTTATTGCTCGATAAGATGAAGATGATGAAGGAGAGGGGAATTAGCTTGAGCATGGCGACATATACTTCTGTCGTTAAATGTCTCTGTTCGTGCGGGAAGATCAATGATGCAGAGGAGCTGCTTGAGGACATGGTGAGGATTGGGGTGAGTCCTTGTGCTGCTACATATAATTGCTTCTTTAAGGAGTATAGGGGAAACTGAAAAAACCAAAAAAAAAAAGGAGTATAGGGGAAGGAAAGATGTTGACAAATGCGCTAAAGTTGTATAGGAAGATGAAGGAGGATAATGTCTGTGTGCTCACCATGCATACCTACAACATTATTATAGCCATGTTTGTCAAGTTAGATAAGATCGGGATTGTGAGGGAAATTTGGGAGGATATGGAGAGAAATGGTGTTGACACCTAAATTTGAACTTCACATTTAGTCATTTATTGTATAAGAAAATTAGGGATTAATTTTTAAGCCCTAAAAAAAATTGCATAACATATAATTTAGGATTTTAGGGGCATTATTGCATTTCGCATTGAATCGGCGATAGTGAATAGATTCGAACGAATGATTCTGAGCTTAATTGACATGGAGATATTCGATTCTTTGATGCAACATATCTTTGTTTAAAACAATAAATAAAGCAAAAGAGAATGAACATCTTTGTCAAATATTTGGGTTAACGTGAGAACTGAAAATTCACAATCGAAATAAGACGGAAGGAAATATTGTGCATATCTTCATAGATCCCAGTCACGGCTAATTAATTGAGGAAAAAAAGAAAAGAAATAGAAAGGAAAGGGGAAAGAATTTTTGCTGATCTGGTGAATAAATAAAGGTGCGGACAAAGGCATCGAAAAGGCCAAATAAAGAAAGATGTCAACATTATTCGGTTGTTTGAGGAAGTAATGGTCTTGTGCTAGATTTGTTCAAAAGGAAAAGGGAAAATATAGATTGACAGGGGAAGAGACGAAAGGGTAATATATTTTAAATATCTCAAGAAGATTTGGCCTCTTTCCTTGGACCTAAGCTTTCCCTCTCTATATAAGAGCACACTCATTACGAATGAAAAAAAAAAAGGGAGGCACACACCCTCAGGGATCTCGGACGATGGTGCAGTCCTCTTGACGACGTTCCACAATCATCATGCTTCATTGATATTGACGACAAGCATAAAGCTAAGTCATGCATTTTTTTAGTTTGATTGTGTGAAATTCCATTTCACTATTTAAAAATATTTATTTATTTTCGTGTCTTCATTTCTTATCTAGATTAAGCGCTGAGAAGAGGATCTCATGAAGATTCATATCTCCGTCTCATTCAGCAAGCACTCTCGTGATATCTTCACTTGACAATGTTCAACATATTCCCAAGAGGTCATCGCAAGATGGAGCGCCGTCGATACAACCATTGACGCCACAGCACCAAGCAAGCCGGATCCTCACCAGACTTTGTCGAGCACACTTCCTCGACCTCTGGAGTCTCTACCGGCAGTCCTGACATTCTAGATCAGTCGTGCTCAAACCCATCGCAATCGTCAAGATTCCCTAGCTAGCCTTGCGACACCAGTGGAATTTCTAGCAAATTCTGATTTTACTAGTAACTCGACGAGTTTTCCAATAGTTCCGTAAACTCACGCCGAGTATCCATTTGTTTTTGCAGGCTTTTCAGCGAAATCTTCACTGAGGAATTGTGGCTGCTCACCAATGAATTCCCCCGATCAGCTGTCCTTGCCTCGCTTGTGGTATACTTTGACTGACCTTAATTGGTTTGTGTAGGCATATGGGTTGTTTAACCTTCCATTTGGCTCCATTACATTTTTTATACACAATTAAGCCTCAAGCCGATTTGGTCCTGTTCAATTATTCCCTATATTGACCAAAGCATATTGGCTTTTGGACCTTTAGACATTAAGATCGAATCCTGGTATCGCTTTGTGTGGCTTGCTATAGTTGATCTGATGTTGTTATTTCTAATCATAACGTGTATATCAATGCATCGTTATCGCATGTCATTGTCTCATACATGTCTAGGGTTTAGAGTGCATCCATGATTTATTTATTTTTTGTTAGGCCAACACATGTTAATTAGAGTACATATACATTTAGAATAATCCATAATTCATTAAAAAAAATCAATCAAATTAAATGTCATTAGAATTATGCGGATTGCACGTAGTTTTAAAGTTGTTTAGTCTCATAGCATGCATATCATTCTTGCCTGTCATTTAGTGACTAGTGCATAATTTCCTTTTAAAATAAGACTCTAGGACTTTTCCTTGTTTTTGTTAAATTAGGCATGATGATAAAATGAAAGGAAACAATATAGACCGCATGTTAATTAGTTAGAATTTCATGCAAAATCAGGCATAACGTGCATGCATTCCGTCTGCATTTTTTTAATCACAAATGTAGTAACTTGCGCCTGATTATGGTTTTGATTATCGGATGTTATCTCATTGTTTCCGTACTTGCGTGGTCATATCTTACATATTAGTGGTATAGTATAAAAAGTGGCAAAGATTACATGCAAAACATTTTCAAAATAAAGAGAAAGGGAACCAAGTCTTCGTACCCATGAATTTTTGGTTCGTGGAAGTAAAATGTACTCCCGCATTTTACTTGGGTGTCTAATCAACCCAAAATCGATTAGTGGCAGCTCTAATAGGCAAGATAATTCAAGTACCAAGTTGCGATTAGTAGAACTTGGGAGAGTCCGTGCTAAGCATTGCGCTTAGTAATCCATTAACTTCCTCCGAGGAGGTCGCGACAGCTTGGCGACTTTGCTGGGAACTTGAATTAAAATTCATAATAGACTTGGCCTAAATTTCTCTTTTTTGAAAAATGTTTTTGTTTGGTAGCAAAGATTCCAAGTATGTCCCTAATATCAAGTGTTAAATGTTCTTACATATAAAAAATATAAGGGGGAGTAGTCTTTGCTAATCCTTATCTTGTAGGGGTTGTTGGGATTAATGATTCATTTTTCCTGATTATAAGTGTTGTTTCATTTAAATTGTTGTGCATATTTTATTACTTTTAGCACTATATTACTGTGCACACAACCTACTGTTGGACTTGGGCTGCGATAGGATTTTTAAGATGGTGTTGAGAAGGACTTCCTCAAAAGCGAGACTGAGACTGCTATGTAGAGGTTGACCTTCTCTTATTTAAAAGTTTTTTATAGTGTTGACTGTGTTTGTCCATATTCGCGAGACTATGTGATTATAGGACATTTCATTCGATTGAGCCGGAGTTAGGGGACTTGACACATTAAACGCGAGACTGTGACGGTCAGATCATCCTCTTAGCTCCACTTTATTAAGCCGTTTAGATAGAAATTGAACCTCACACTTCATGCATGTGTTTATGTAATTGTCATCTCTTCCTGGTGAGGGTAAGTTGTTTGAACTCTCACTTTGCAATTTACATACTTTGTTGTAATTTTGTCGTTTAATGCCAAAATGTTTTGTCAAGTCTCATTTTATATACGATGGGGAAAACTGTCGTACAGTTCATCTCAATTCTTGAGGTTTCAGATGCTACCATATGGTCTTGGAAGAAGGAGTCAAGGTATTCGAAACCCTTTTGAAGCTTCTCGGAGGTCCCGTTCTAGTGGATTAGGGCACCATGAAAGAGGGGTGAAGAAAGTTATAGAGGGTAGAGACAAGACATGCAAAACTTGCCACTTGAGCAAGGGCGAGGGAGGCAAAACTCATTGCCTCCCAACATTCGCGAGACATTTCCTAGCTCTCCTAGAATGATGAAAGATGGAGTGGAAGTGATGGACACCCTGGGACAACCAAGTGGCAAGTTCGACTATTACGTGAAGTATTTGGCTCCTTCCAACTTTTACATTGGCCCTCAGGATATTGTCTTAGATGGATGGGGCGGCATGGACGATATGGCACCTCCAAAGACAAAGAACCCTGATGATGTACGAGAAGGAATCACGTGCCTATTCGATGACCTCCTTATAGGCACCGTTGACAAATGACCATAAGAAGAAATGGGCCCTAGCCCACGAGAGTGACTTATTTATTACTTTCAACATTCCCCTGCGTGAGAATTTTTATTGCTTTCTAGGAAATGTTTTCGCTTTCCATTTAGGGAATTAGCATTGCATTTACCATTTAATAAATGTAATTCTATTGATGACTATCAATAAAATTACAGGTTTTGTTTTGAGGACATAATGGGGTATGCCAAACTAGCCTTGTGACAATATCCAATAGTGAAAATAAAATATCATCCATGGAGAAATTCTGAGGACTGGGCTCCTTCATGCTTTCTCATCCAAAAATTCTCTAATAAGAAAAATCATTTTTGAAACCATTTTCAAAAACATACATTAGGTTATCTCTGTTCAATTTTCTGACTTAATTACTTCATGTTTCAGAGCATTACTTTCTTGGCTTGATGAGAAAACATATGAAAAAGGTACATCAAGTGGCAATGATAGATCGATTGGCTCAATTGTTACTTAACAGATGACGAATTGGGAGCACTACCAGATTCTAGTAGTGATATGACTGAGATAAAATCTTGATCCGAGCGAAAATGGATGTGCAATTTGAATTCACTTTAATGTCGCATAGTATCCTATTCATGCACGTTCTCTTGTGTAGGGGCAAAAGCGAATTTTCAGTCTTGACTGATAATGACAACCCAAGGACATCCATTGCTGAGGCAATCCCATCGTGGAACTATCCCCTGCATGAATGTTTGAAACCATTTTTAGTGTGGTAAATTTTTTTGAATTCGACAATTTTTCATGCTTAAAGCTGTCGGGCTCTTTTACAAAAGGGATTTTGCATGGTGACTTTTACATGTTTTGTTCACCAATTCCACTAAAGAACATCAGGATGGACTAATTTAATGAATGATGTGGAATGGATTAAGCATACTAAATGAGACGAGTCGGGATGATGAAAGACAAATCTTATCCTATACATAGTCCCTTACCTATATACTTATGAGATGAGTGTAAGAAAGTTCCATATCCGCAAGATGAAAAGTTCTCTTGCAAAAGGTACGATAACCGAAATGATGAGGGGAAATTCATTTCTCTATCCCAAACACTATGGATTATCTATTGCTTAACCCTTTTGAGTCCCATACACTCATGGAGATTTTTTCAAATTACCCTTGTCAGGAACCACCCCCACATCGGGGCAATTGAGAGGTAAGATGGCATCATGAGGCGAAGAAAATGAAAAGAAATTTTCTTGCTCTCACTTGTATCAATCTTCAAGCCGTGTTATTACATTGAATTTATGTGATAATTTAAGTGCTTTAGGATGACGAAGAACATTGCTTCCTCTATCCTATATACTTATATCATTTGCATAACTTACTTGAGCTTACAATTTTATTTTTTTAAAGCCAATTGGTGATCATCCCCCACACTAGGGCAAGGCAAAAGACAATCATTTAAGGAGAGTGGTCCAAAGCATCGACAGAGTCCAAATGTTGAATCATACGATATAGAACTAGGGGAATGAAAAAGCAATGTGCTTAATAAAAGCAAGGTTGATGCCCATAGGCATAAGATAATGAAAATTTGGGGTATCAAAAAAGTAGTGTGCTTGGTAAAAGCAAGGCTTATGCCTATAAAAAAAAAAGTGAAGGAAAAAAAGTGTCAAATAGATGACTATCAATCGCAAAAATTGTATCCCGATGGAGCAGTACTCAAAGAGTCAAGATCAATGATGCATTTATAATGACAATCCCTGGTGAAAGAGAAGACCGGCGACAATGCCTAGATGATCATCAACTTTGACCCTTATACACATCTTTAAGCCTAACAATTTTTCATTTCTCAACCCATAAATCTAGCCTACGTTACGTCCCTTGCAAAGCTTCTTATGATTAGGGCACTTGAATTAATTTAGGAGTTCATATGTCTTAAGCACCGCTCAAAGAAGTGCGGACAATATTATTTTTTTCTCATTTTGCAGGGTTTTTGACTTGTAAACCCGGAGATGATTGTGAAGTTGTTCTTTCAATAGCCTTGACACAAAGAGTCTATTTGTTAAGCCATTGTCCAAGCCCATAATACAGTTCCTATTAAAGATCTCTCAGATTGGTAATGTCATACCGCTTGCGAGAATACTCGAACCCTTGTCGATATGGTGAGATAGAGTGATTATCATAAAATAGCCATTCTAAATGAGAATGAGTGAAAATCTTTTTTAACTGAAAGTAACATTTAATATTTATAGAAAATCCATGTCATGAGTGAAAATTACCTTGAACGATAATTCCCTATAGTGGAAATTTGGGAGATGCAAATGTCATTATGCATAAATCTTGGTTGAATTGATGAAAACCTCACTGAACTTTGAAATGTGCATTTTAAAGTGTCTTAGATTGTTTGCCTCTTTCATGAATGCATACCAGTTTTTGCTCTAATTATGTCTAACAGATAATATTTCCTTGAAGATGCCTAACATTCAAGTTGCTCTCTAAAGCCTTGAAATTTGTCCCAACCATTCTTGAATTTTATCTCAACAAGTAACTGACACATCGTGCTTCTGTAGCCCGATGTCCCTCTATATTGACGCGACGTGCTTCTGTAGCCCGATATCCCTTTATATTAACCTGGTGTGCTTTCGTAGCCCTAAGCTCATTTTCATCGACTTTGCTTTTATAGCTCGATGTCCCTCTTTATTGACACGGTGTGCTTATGTAACCCGATATCTCTTTATATTGACTTGTTGTGCTTTCGTAGCCCAGAGTCCCCCTATCAAATCGACGTGCTTCCATAGTTGGATGTCTCTCTTGATTAACACGACGTGCTTCCATAGCCCGGAGTCATTTTCATCGACTTGACGTGCTTCCATAGCCCGTGTTCCTTTTTAGAAATTGAGAGTCTATGGATTTCACAAAAATCTTTCAATCCGTTGTTGACATCTTAGTTTGGATCTAAATGTTACAAAATATTTTCATGTAAACATTTCACTCTGGATGTGAATGTTTTTGATCTTTCTCGTTATACCTTAGTTTGGATCTAAGTACTTCGAATTCCCAAATCTTGACATCTCAGTCTGGATCTGGATGTCTTAATTATTTTCATTTAAACATTTCACTCTAGATGTGAATGTTTTTCGATCTTTCTCGTTATACCTTAGTCTGGATCTAGGTACTTCGAGTTCCCAAATCTTGACATCTCGATCTAGATGTCTTAATTATTTTCATTTAAACATTTCACTCTAGATGTGAATCTTTTTTGATCTTTCTGGTTATACTTTAGTCTGGATCTAGGTACTTTAAATTCCCATATCTTGACATCTCAGTCTGGATCTGGATGTCTTAATTATTTTCATTTAAACATTTCACTCTGGATGTGAATGTTTTTCGATCTTTCTCGTTATACCTTAGTCTGGATCTAAGTACTTCAAGTTTCCAAATCTTGACATCTCAATCTGGATCCGGATGTCTTAATTATTTTCATTTAAATATTTCACTCTGGATGTGAATGTTTTTTGATCTTTCTTGTTATACCTTAGTCTATATCTAGGTACTTCGAATTCCTAAATCTTAACATCTCAATTTAGATCTGGATGTCTTAATTATTTTCATTTAAACATTTCACTCTTGATGAATGTTTTTCGATCTTTCTCGTTATATTTTAGTCTGGATATAGGTATTTCAAGTTTCAAAATCTTTACATCTCATTCAGGCGACCGTAGAAAGGTACGGGTCCTAGAAAAGTGACTTCTCATTTAGGCAACTGTAGAATGATACAGGCCCTAGACTATAGCCGTTTCCCATTTAGGCGACGGTAGAATGGTACGGGTCTTAGATAATGTTTGTTGCTCTAACAGGCAATCGTAGAAATGTACGGGTCCTAGAAAAGCAGCTTCTCCATTCAGGCGACTGTAGAAAGGTACGGGTCTTGGAAAAGCTATTTTCCATTTAGGCGACCGGAGAAAGGTACGGGTCTTAAACATTATATTTGTAACTCTAATAGACGACCGTAGAAAGGTAAGGGTCTTGGAAAAGTGTCCCGTTTAGGTGTACGTAGAATGGTACGAGTTCTGGAAAAGCATTTTTTGTCAAGGTGACCAAAAAATAGTTCGGGTCCTAAACAACAAAATACTGCCGTACTGGGCGACCGTAGAAATGTATGAGTTCTAGAAAAGCAGTCTCCTTACAAAGCCTCGTTGCTATTCTGGGCGACCGTAGAAAGATACGGGTCTTAGACATGTAACATCCACTATCTTGAATTGTTTTACCCTCTTTAAAGGTAAGTCATTTCAGGTATGTTCCCTTATCATTTCCATGCATTATATAAATTACATTTCAAAATGGGATTCATTTTCCCGAAAAAAGAAAAAAAAAAAAACTTTGAAGGTCATTCAGTGTATGTGCATGATCAAAATTTAGGTCTCAATTTTTTTTTGAAGATAACCTGTACGAGCTCACTTTCAAAGAGGGGCAGCTGTTGACACCTAAGTTTTGGCGACCTTAAAGAAATAAAATAAAAATTGCATAGAATATAAAAATTGTATCAAAGCAAATAAAAGGAAAAAAAAGGATAAAAAAGGAAAAAAAGGAAAATCAATCTCGATTGATTATGCATGAAAGGTGGGATTTCTGACTAGCTATTCTTGCTTCAATTAGATAATCAATCAAGGATCAAGAAATCAAGTGAATAGAAAGTCAAAATGGAAACCAAATTCAAAATCGGTGGAAAGAATGGCCAGATTGATAAATTGAAGGGAAAGTATCGATGAATTATACTCATCAGATGAGATGTTCGCAAAAATGAAAAATGAACTTGGATGCGTTTTCGGTAATGTGAGTAAAAAGAATCGAAATGCTAATTTACAATGGCAAATCGGGGCTGAAATTCAGTAATCCCCACAATTAAGGAAGCGTAGTTTCGAACTTTCTAAAGGTAAGCCGAGGTTTTCACTACAAAGGGGGCCACAATTCGTGCGAAGAAAGGGGGGCGAGGAATTCGAAAAATTTGAGAGAAAAGTTATAAAAAAATTTCTTAAAAAAGAGAAATGCAAACGTGAGAGAAGAAAAGAAAGAAAAATGAGAGAAAGTAAAAAAAGAGAGGAAGCCTCCCTTCCTTTTGTCATCCAAGAAGTGTCTTTTCTTTTCCCCTCTGACAAACTGCAGAGGAAAAGAAAGAAGCCAGCAGCAGCAAAAGGAAAAGTCCACCGAGCAGAGGGAGAATTTTTTTTTTTTTTTTAAAGAAGAAGATTACCTTCTTCCTTGGACTCTTGCAGCGCCACCGAACCTGTGATCTCCGAGCTTGAATTGGGTCATTTGGTCTAACGCATTTGGATTTGGCATGAGGAGCTAGCGTCACGGGACTTCGCGAGTGAGGGTGTCTATGGTCGGGGCAACAATGTCGTCATGCTTGGAGTGCAACATCAATTTCGGGAAGCTACAATCTTCTACTTAATTGAAAGACAAATCAGGAAGAAGATACATGATAGCATAAATATATTAATAAATGGGCTTTTCGATAAATTAACTATAAAAGGGTGTTTCTATCAATGGTTGATATATGAAACTTTTTAAACTAGGCACAACACTTTGGAACTATTACTAATAACATAATATCTATATACTTTGTCCGGTTAGGAGAAAAAAAAAGTTACAGTAATTGTTGATATTTAAAATTCTTTAGCTCACTAAAAATTAGTATCTACACCTTTTAGGAATTACAATCGTTTTCTTTCCCAAAATATCTTCAAATAATTATTTTGTGAATATTCCTATCAATGGAAAAATTCCTAAATTAATGATTTCACTTTGCCTTCCACGTATTTCAATTATAAATTTTTAATCCTTTTTATTAGATAAGTTATAAATAATCTTGCAAAAGAAATTCCATCGTTGAAATAGTTTTCACTTTCCACGTATACATTGTACACAAGTCTGGCATATTGTACCAACAATCTATTTCCGATCATCAATAATTTAAATAATTATCAGTAAGGGAATTTTACTATTAGTACTAGAAGAAGCCTTATTACTGATTACAAAGATTATGTATTAGAACGCTGAAATGTATCGACTAGAATTAAAAAAAGAGAGAAAAATGAAAAGAGAAATACTAGTTTTATTCACTAAAAAAGCTTTGAGGAATAATACTTTCATTTACTCAATTTGATGATATAGGCTTGGTTATTTTTTTCTCTCTATTTTTGATAATATATAATTAAACCAAACAGATAAGTTTTTGGTGCTCGAAGATATTGCATTCAAGACAACGGTGATCCAGCATTCTTCTCTTGCCAAAAATAAAAATGGAATTAACTTTCATAATTCCACTGTGGTACTCCGCACAACATATTCTTTATTCATCATCTATATTGCAACTTATCTGTTTTTATACTACACAAGCAATCGCACCTCAAATAAGGCTTATACTATCAAATTGAGTAAATAAAATTATTATTCTTTGACGCTTTCTGGTAAGCAAACCTACTATTTCTCTTTTCCTGAAAAAAAGAAAAAGAAGCTTTTTCTCCTCTTCTTTTTTCTTTAATTAGTAGAGCAATGTAAGACTTAATATTTAATTAGCACAATGTAAATTTTAAAATTACTAAGCTTATACTATCCAATTGAATAAATAAAAGTACCCGTGTTTTTCTCAATTTTAAAATTTAATTACGACAACAGTGCTTTATAAAATTTTGAAATTTACAGAGAACCCCGAAAGAACCGAGATAAGCGCTCTCATCTAGTCGACGCCCCGTAAGACTCTTCTTCTTCCAGACTAAGCCAAACCGACGGTGACAGGCGTGCGTAGAGTTGGCGACCGAGAAAAGCGCTCTCGTCTTAACTGACCGAGACTTTTGAGGGGCATTCGTTGTGGTGGGGGATACGATTCACAGCCGAGAGAACACCAGAGCAAGAAGAGTTCCTAGAAAGCTCTCCCTGGTTTGTTTTAGGTTTTGCAGACCTCCATCACCTATCTGTTCGCCGCGACACGGTAGTCTCGCTCGAGATTTCTTCCCCTCCGGGTCGCCGACCACCGGCAGAGATGCTTCCGGGACTTCGAGTTCTTCGCTCGACCATTGTTCATGACCATCTACTCCATCTCCAAGGTAATTATCGCACCTCTGCTCTGGTAGGTCGAGCCCGAGTTACTTGACCGAAGTCGGAGAAGAATAAACGATGCCGATTTAGGATCTAACGTTAGCCTATACACATTTTGATGCCGTCAGGATTGTATGGATCTGAACTTGTGCTTCGATGTTGCCTCTGTATGTCCTCGCTTTCTGATTCCCTACCTTCTCCGATGTCCTCAGGCCGTGGCTACTGCCAATTGCCCGTTGGCGGTGGCGGTCTCAGGCTCAGCTGCCACTGAACCGAGGCCATTCAAACCAGAACGGAGAGAAAATCCTCTCTCAATCCGTGAAGTTCCCTGAAGCTTCTTCACAAACAAAGGACAGAAGTTTCTTGCACATAAAAATATGAAATAATAATAAAGAAGTAGAGTTCCCATTTCATTGGTATGGTCTCAATAATGAGCTTCAGTGCTATGCTTAAATCGAATTTCATGTAGTTTAGGATCTTTTGTTACTTCACTGAACACTGAACACGAGTTTCTCTTGCAATTGTACCACTGATTGACATGCCTCAATTGCCAATTGATTTACATTGCAACTCTTGGAAGACAGATTTTGTGATTTTTTAAAGTTGATGGCAAATGTCCAACCCTAGTTGATTGAGGACTTCCATCCTCCAGTGAAGTGGCGTCGGAAGAAGTATGTCATCGCCTGCTCTGTTGTGGCCTTCACGAGCTCCCTTTTGCTCGATTATGGTCAGTCCACCGAGCAAAAGGGGGGTCATGGGGGCACGATGGCGTAAGCAAATGCAAACTTGTTCAGGCATGGCTTGACTAGAGGATTGGAGGGCTCAATCGACTCTGGTTGGAAGTTGCCATCGACTTTAAAATCACTGTGTATGTCTTTTAATACTTGCAAAGTAAGTCAATGGCACCTGAGGTAAGTCGATTGTTGATGTATGGTTGCAAGAAAAACTTGTGTTGATTAAAGTAACCAAAGATAGCATACCAAAAAGGTAAAAAGATGATAAATGATACGAGAGAACATGATTTCCTATAAAAACAAATTGAAAATCTCACTATAAAAAAGGAAGAGAAAAGCAAACTTATATTGATATTTTTTTTGCAAGCTTCTTGAAGCTCATTATTGCCATTAGGCTCCTTTACTATGATAGCTTGATTTAGTGCTTCTACGTCCTCAAGATTTCCCTCTTGTTACCTCATATTTGCTAGCAAAATAACTATTTTCAAAATTGAAGTATCATCCACATCTTTCACGTGTTTTGTGACATCTGCTTTGTGACATTTAATGATCCTCTCAATTGTTCGATTTCCAATTTCAAGGCTTGTTTGTGCATCGAGTTGTTTTTTACAGTAGAATTATTCGATTGGAGAGTTACTCTTTTTGCCTCTGAACACCATAAGTTTTAAAAAAGGAAGAATATGAAAAGATATGTATTAACTTCACAAGAGAAAAATATATGAGGGGAACATCTTCTGTTATTCAGCCAGTTTCAAGACTTTTTTAGTGACTTTTCGTTGCTTTAAGGCAGCCTATTTAAGCGAACTATTCCTCAGGGCATTCTGTTATTTTCTAATGTAAAAGCACGTTAGCACGAGTAGCGGTTAGAGATCCTGATGACAAGTTAGATTTCGATTCATTGTTGTCTCATATGTTGGTGGTTTAATCAAAATTATCAAAGAGTGATTGCACATCATCTTTTTGAAAGAAAATGTAGAGAAAAAGCATTAGATTTATTTAGCGTAACCAAATCTTATTCTTATGACATCTCTTGTTTGCAGGAGTAAAATATTTTTTCACATTTTACTTGGGTTTTCAATTGATCCATAATAAATTAGTGGTGACTTTAAATTAAATTGATTTGCATGTTTAATTGATTAAATCAAGATCTCAAAGTTCAACCCTAAAAAAAAAAAGATCTCAAAGTTGCAATTGGTATGGGTTTGGGAGAGTTTACACTAACTATTTGTTTAGTAATCCATTAGTTTTCCTTGGATGGTTCATATATGGGAAGGTTGTGACAAATGAAAAATAAAAATAAATTAACGATGGGCTTGTTAGGCAAACTTCTTACTATATTTGAAGTTGACATAATCATATATTTCTTGTTATTGTTTGATAAATGCAGAGATTACTTATTTCCAGTTGTGATGACATAAGGAAAGCTTTATTACCATCCACAGCACCCAAGATAGGTAGTGGAAAGATGTCAAAGAGTTGGAAGGACCTGGTGAAGGATAAACAAGTCTAGGAGGAGGAGAAGTTTGTGAAAACTTAGAGATACCATAATAAGGTGAAAAAACTGAATGATTTCTTAGTCATTGATGTACTTAGGAAGGCCAATTGACGATAGTTCGTTTGGTGACCTCTAGTGGGAAGTTCAGATGTGGTCACCCTATCGCCAATAAATGCACTTCCCTATACCAGTATCAACTAATGATTTTATCATGTGTTACGAATTTGACAAGAAGATCTATATATATATATTACAAGTTTTACATGTCAAAAGAGATTTAACAACTATCTTGAAGGCTTGGAATTCTGGAAAGGAAACTGGAGCTAAATCAAATCAATTGTTATCTATTTTTGAGAAATAGACTATTAGCAGGAGTGGCCGACTTCATTTTGGGAAACCCAACCATTATGGGGAATATTTGATTGTATGTGCGACTGAGTCTCTTGTGATTGTGTCCGATAATTCCAACAGTTATTTGATCATTTTGAAGATTATCCAACGGCTAGATTGGAGAGTAAATACTATATAAGAAGATCAATTTAAGCCAAAGGAGATATGAGAAAATTGAGAAAGCTACAAACATTTGGTAACTATTTTGTGAATATTCCTATCAACAATCATAAAAAAAATTTAATTATTCTAAATTGTCCACCACATATTTCAATTTTAAAGTTTTAATCTTCTTTATCTGGTAAGTTATAAAAAATCTTACAAAAAAATTCAAATGTTGAAATAGTTTTGACTTTCCATGAAGATATGTATAAAATTTCATCCTACTGTACCAACAATCTATTTCCGATCATTAATTATTTAAATATTTTGTAAGAAGGGAATTTTAGTGCAAAATATTTAAATTAATTTTTGTTTTTTGCATCCATGTGACACAAATGTACTTTTGCTAGTAATAGACTGAGGGTAAGTATGGTTTGGGTGAGTAGGAACCACCCTAAAACTTAGAATTGCTTACTACGACCGATTTTGAAAAGTTATAATTGGAAATTATTTATTGATTCCATAGACCTACCTGTGAACCAGAGCAGTTCTCCGTGAGTCTATGGAATTGGTTCCACCAAGCTTCAAACGTTGCCTAGCTATGATGTCCTTGCTTGATTGAGTTACCTACAACAAACCCAACGACTTCTAGTGCTCCACCATAACAGTTCTGCAGCGATGGACTGCCATCAACATTATTAGACTTGTTGGTATCATTGACTAGTTCCAGTACTTAGCATGTTCCCAGCATTGTTGTGGCTCTAGTTGCATTAGCCCAGTTCTTCTCGACATTTCTAATCTCGACAACACTGGCTCACCGCCTTCCCACTTTGGGTTCAGAGACGAATTTCAAGCCAAAGTAAAGGTAAAAAAAAAAAAAGACAAAGATCAGGGACTTAGGATTTTCATTGTTTTTTTTTTTAAATTAATAATTATATATTTACATATATAATTGGTCCAATCTGAAAGGGTAGATGCACGATTGGACCAGTATCCATCGATTTCAATAAATTGAATCCGGAAACAAGTCCCTTAGGAACCATCATTTTTGTACAAGTCCGGTTCGATTTTGAGCTGTCCGATCGATTTTCGGATCCTTCCCACGGGGGTATTACAAGAAGCCTTATTATTGGTTAGAAAGATTATGTACGACAAGCATTAGAACGCTCAGAGCTTCCGTTGGCTTGGCTACCCGTCGCCTTCTATCTCCATCTCATCTCTCCCTTCATAGAATTCGTGATTCAAACCCTAGCTTCGCGTTCGTTCGCAGCATTCTCTGATACTCCCTCCTGCGATTTCTCTCGAGGTTTGATCGATTCTTCCTTCTCATCCTTCTCATTCTGTTTGACCTTTGATTTCACGGATTTGATTTCAAATTTTCCATTGCTTGCTAATGGGGTTGTCATTTTCTCCGGACTAATTGCTCGTGGATTGGCCTCTTTCTCGGTTGTTATCGGTGTGCCACTTCCAGAGCTTGCCAGTGATCATCCGGGTGGAAATAGGTCTGTGCAAGCAAAGGAGTCAAGTCCAAACGAAGCGAAAACGCTCTTTTCTGGTAAGAACAGGTATGATTCAGCTAATTTTTCTTCGAGGAAGTGGTTCAAATCCTCCAACATTTTGTCCACCAGTGGCAGTAGCGGATACTCGATGTCTCCGTCGCACAGTTGCTGCAAATGCGTAGATAACGACCCCATGTACGTAGGTTAGCAGAAGTAAATAAGGGAATGATGATCAGGCTTTAATCAGACATATTGATGAACGAAATGTGATTTCTCGGTGTTTGATTTCGTAAGCCTCTGTCAATGTTGATCTGATAAATCTGTAAGTATGTTGAAATCTCTGTGGGTTTGCTCCTCTTCGAGTGCTCCTTCCATTCTTCTGGTCTTGTTGGATTTATCAGGATTAAGCATCTTTGTATAGCTGGTTGACATTAGAGTTGTGAGATTGGTGTTCTAACTAACAGTCAAAACACTCTGTTCTTTTTCTTTTTGGGTTTTGCGACAGTTTTATTAATGTCTAGTGTTTTTTTGGATCGCCTTCAATCCTGTAAAATAATTCACTCCTTCTACAACTCATCATCAAGCACATAGATAACCCAGAACTCTCTCTCTCTCTCTCTCTCTCTCTCTCTCTATAGAACAGAGGATGTTTGGAATCCCCAGAGAATACATTTTAGCCTATGGTAGGGTTGATGATTTTGGGAAATTCTTGTTGTGAATGCAGACACCACTATTGGCTTAAGAAGCATAAGAAGCTGGTAAAATATTTCTCTTTCGATGACGTTTAATGTGCTTTAATATTGTATTGATACCTCTTCCACAAGTATCTAGGCAGATACTCAGGCTTTGGCAGAATGTACTTGTCTGTATTCGGCCAATCTAATTGCACTCTAGTTTTTGGCCCTTGGCTGTTAGGCTGATTAGTGGGGCCTTTAGATTTTACCTCCTTCTGATTCTTTTTTGTCCTTTTTAGCATAAAACTTCTGAAAAATAAGGGCGAAACTTTGTTCTGTATTTTGTTTCGATTCTAATTTTGTATCTGTTAAGACTTTGGCTAAAGGGTTGATTTAGCTCGGTGCATCCCAAAGGTGTGTTTGGTTCAATATTCTCAAGGGGTTTCGGCTCCAAAGCTCTTCCTTTGGGGAAATATAAGATTGTTTAGCAACTATTTTAAATGAGCTTTTGGGAAAGCTGAAAGCTCAATGTTAATAGGGACTATAAGGGTGCGTTTGTAAAGGTTTTTGGGGAAATGCAAAGGTCATTGCGTTAAAGATGTTTTCCAAAATGCAAATTGTGTTTGGTAAATTGTATTGTGAAAGTTCATTGCGAAATACCTTTGCGTAAAATGATGTTTGGAAATATTATATTTGCAAAAGGCTTTTGTTATTCAAAAAAAGAAAAAAGGAGAGTTGGCCGACCAAGAACAAGTAGTCGTTGGCGAGGAGTAGGCGGTTTGGTGAAGGGTGGGCGGTCCGATGCAAGCCGTTCAGCAAAGGTAGGTAGTTTGGCGAGGGTTGCGTAACCCTTTGGCGAGCATCACGGTGATCAGATTTGGTTGCTATGACCCTCTTCAGAAGGTCGGCCGGATCTAGTTGTCGTGACCCTTGCTGGAGGATCACCCAATGCGCTGCGACCCGCACCAAGGCCGCACGATCTGGATCCTGCAACCCTTTGGCGAGGGTCACGGTAACCACATTTGCAACTAGATGGGTTGTGTGAAAGTCGTGACCTCCGTTGCAACCTCATGATTTGACTCGCATAGCCCTCGCCGGAGGGTTGCACGGCGGAGGCAAGCCTTTGGCAAGGGTCCCAACGATTACATCTGGTCGCGACCTCCGTGGTGACCACATCTGATTGCGACCGGATGGGTCGCGCTACCCCAGTGACCTCCATGCGGAGATCGTGGTGTGGCGAGCGAGATGGTCACCTGCGACCACATCTAGTCGCGACTAGATCGACGACTAGATGAGTCGCGTGACCTTGAGGGTCACAACTTTCGCGGCAACCACATCTGGTCGCAACTAGATGGATCGTGCGGCCCTGGCGACTTCCACGAGGAGGACGCGGTGCGACAAGCACGACAGTCACCGACGACTGCTTGCCCTTCGTCGAGGACTGCTCACGGAGAAGAAGAAGAAGATGAATAGTGAGGGCAAAATCGGAAAAAATGAAAAACTAACGAGGATAATTTGGGAAGTAAATTTTTTTATTTACCCCCTCAGCTTAGCATGTCGAGAAGGCTAAAAGCTCAAGTCAGCTTCTAACTTGCCTTGGGCTTTTTGCTTTGTAAAGGCTAGCATTTTCCAAATGTGGTTTGAAATTTTTTTACCAAACACTCTTAAATTGGCCCAAGGATTTTTTGGGGTTCAAAGTGGCTTCCAAAGGTCACTCCCAAATGCACCCTAACATTGGGCTTTCGGTATTTAGCCAAATGCCAAAACTAATTTTTTCCTTTCAAAACTATCCTCACAAATTTTTCAAATTTCCAATTTTGTCCTTGGTTAATTTTTTTTTTAAAGTTAAAAAAGGAGATAACCCTTTTCAATATATATACTCAAAGCCTATTGCAAAAATTTTCTTGTGAACATACATTTAACTCAAAGTCCATTTGTAAAGAGGTTTTAACTTGTTGACACTTAAATTTTTGGGATTGAGTTTTGCTAAAAAAAAGAAAATCACATGGCATATAGTTTAGGAAAATTTTATTTTTGTTATATTCCATTAAGATTTTTTACATATACTATTTTGCGCCAAAAAGGAATTTTTTGGATAGAATATGTGAAAAATAAAAAAAGGGAAGATTGCGCGAGATGGATATATTTCAACAATATATTTAGGGATATCATGCGTGAACAAAAAAGGAAAAAATGTATACTGCAAAGATACATTTTTTAGACCTATATAAATATAATACCTCGCATGCAATTTGTTTGAGGGGTCATTTCCGTCGAGTAAAAAAAAAAAGGCACAAAAAGACAAAAGTTGAAAAGTGAGTTGAGAAAAAAAAAAGTAAAAAAAAAAAAGAGAAAAGATTCGTCTTCCTCCCCGGTGCCCCCACGCTCGACCGCGTCGGCGCACCCGCGCCAGCAGCCGAGCCACCCGCGACCCAGCGTCGATCCGCCTCCACTGCGGCCATCCGCCCCCCGCGAGCAGCACCGCCACTCATCCATCGCCGCCGCGCCGATTCCCCGTCGCCGATCTGCCACCGTCGCCCTGCCGGCCTTTCCCGCAACACCGTCGCCGATCGACCCACGTCGCCCCGACGCCGAGCCCTGCCTTGCGTCGCCTGTCCCCGATCCGCCCGTGAAGCCACTTCGCCTGCAGATCCGTGACCCAGACGCCCGTGAAGCCTCTCCGCCTGCAGATCCGAGCCCACCGCAACACCGCGACCCGATCCCCCGAGTCGCAGTCCCATTCGCCACCCTGCCGTTGGAGCCGAGCACCTGCGCGCGGGACGTCGGCCGAGATCTCGCCACGCCGCCCCGACGCCGCTTCCGCCTCACCGCCAGCGCCGAGATCCTCGCCGCACGGTCCGCCGTCCGCGACGCCCGGGCCAGATCCGGCGTCCCGCAGGAGCCCCCGCTGGAACCCTCGCCAGAGATCTCGCGCCTCTCGCCGGCCGGTCTCACACCTCTTTTTTCTTTTTTTGAAAAAAAGAAAAAGAAAAATTAGGTAAATTTTATTTTCATTTATTTTCTGTTATTTATCTTTTGTTGTTTTTTTATTATTATTGTTGTTGTTGATATTGCATATTACTTGTTATTTTTAGTGTAATTATCCTTTTTAATGCAAAATTGAAAGTGCATGTTATGAAATTGCCTGGGAATTAGTAATTGTCGGTCCAATTTTCGCTCGAAATCCGATCGTAATTACTTAATAAAAAATCGCCAATCCAATCTACCGCCCGTGATTCGATTTGTGATTTATGCAAAATGGCCAACTGATCGCACGCGAGATATGGTTCGTTAATTTGGGTATCAATATTGCTTGATTTATTGTGGTGTTATTTAAATTAATTTTCTTTTAAAAAAATCAAAAAATGTAATTTTAGGGTTTGCATGCTCATGATAGAAATTTTATTCTCAAATTTTTTAAATAATAAAAAGGTCAAAAAATAAAACAAATCAAATAAATTTATTTAGGTTGTTAGTTTTTTTAAAAAAAAAACTTGAAATTGCATGTTTAATTATTAGGAATTGTTAATTTCGAAATTAAAAAAAAAAGAAGGAAAATTAGGGTTAGGTTTGTTTTTTGTTTTTATTATCTTGCATATTTTAAATAGGGATTTTATTTTAAATCATGAAAAATGATAAAAAAATTCATTTAGGATGTTAGTTTTATTATTATTTGGAATTTCATGTTAAATTTTAATTTCAAAATTAATAAAAAAATAACAAAAAAAAGTCATTATCCATATGTCATGTAAAATTAGGGCATCTTTTGCACGCCATTACATATTAGGGTAAAATTGCATTTAGTTTAATTTTAGATGATATTTTCCTTAACTTATTATAGGTTTAGGTATTTTATTAAATAGATTGCATTTTAGGATTATTTAGGTTAAGATAATATTTTAGTTTAAATTAGGATTTGGCTCAACCTAATTCCTAATGTAGATGAAATAGGATCTTAATCTAGCTAGGCAATTTTCACATTTTACCTAATTTCGAATTTCATGAAAAATACCAAAAAAATGTCATAGGTTAAATTAGTTTTATTATTTAGGATAAAATGCATTCTTTTAGGAAAAAGAAAAAAATATCATATGCACGTCATTAGGGTTAGATTCATTGAGATGCATGCCATTTAGTATTTTTGCTAGGCCCATTTAATTAGAAATCACATGTCATTAGAATTAGGTCATTTAGTTAATATTGCATTGCATATTGCATGATTTTCATTAATTAAGTGGAAAAAAGAGATATTGCGTGTTAATTAGAAATCATATCGAGGGTTGAGAGTTGTTGATGTGGATTTTAATTTAACATTACAGATGTTTTCGTTATTTTGAGGTAAGTTTTTGTAATTTATTTATTGTTTATATGGGTGTTAAATTGGTGGATTGCGCATTCACATGATCACCTCACATGTTAGGGAAATAAATTTAAAATCAATTTAAGCTGCTTGCAAAAACATTTTTTGGAAAATAAAAGAATGGTACCGAAAGGAATCTAGTGTAACCAAGTCCCTATACTCATAATCTCTAATTCGTAGGAGTAAGATAATTCTCCCATTATTTTACTGAGTTTCTAATCGACTCACCAAAAATAGATTAGTGGCGACTTCTAATTGAAAATCAATTGCATGTTAAAAAATTGAACTTAAATCATGAATTGGTATAGGCTTGGAAGAGCCCGAGTTAAGTTTAGGTTTAACAATCCATTAACCAAATCCTAGGTGGTGCACCCCGAAAAATTTAGGTCGTGACATAACCAAACACAATTTGCATTACCTTTTTTGGCTTTCAACATTTGCATTACACTCAAAACTCATTTGCAAAGTTGAACCAATGGCACCCTAAGTGCTCTTGAGCCTTGTAAACTGCAACCTCTTTTGCTGTTAACTATTCATCGAGTTATGTTTGTGAAATTTGATAAATTGGCTTCTATTTTTCTTGAAGATTCATTTGAAGTTGCTATTATTTTCCTGGATGCACTTTTAGATCTTAAATTCTCTTGTAAATATAAGAACACTAGCTAATCCCACACGTCTTTAAGTTACAAATTAGACTTTTATTGTTCTGTTTGAACTTTTTGAGGAACTATTAATGTTTGCTTGTTCTAATGGGAAGATGATTTGCACCATGAAGCTGATATATGTTGTTTTACATATCATTAACCATTAAACAGTGACATCATTTGATATCACGCAAAGTTGTTTCGTAATTTTCAAATTCATGTTTCATCTACATGAAGAACGGTAATGTGATTGACATGGGGAAGAGAGGGAGTTGGTTTGCTGCATGAGGTCTTGGAAGAAGTGGAAGGCATTTGCAATTCCTATTTTGGCAATTCAACGAGAAAGGATGAACACGAGAGCCATTATAGTGGATTTGCTTTCAGTCTGATAGGAATATCTTGTCACAAGTGAATTTTATGTTGATCAGTATTAGTGTTATGCATAGTTTTATGTGTGATTGAAGAAAAACGTGTTTGACTTCACCTCTGTTCTCTCGAAAGATCTATCGTCGATAATGGAATTTTATGGGCAAAAGAACGCTTCAAGTGCCATAACTTTGGCCAAAGAGACACTTTAAGTGCCATAACTTACGAAAGGTACACTTAAGTGTCACATTCGAAGAAAAACGAATCACTTGAGTGTCACTTCGGCCAAAGTCCGGCCAAAATGCCAACGTGGCGTTTTTCCGATGAAGCGTGCCCAAAATGACATCGTTTTGCATGCTAACGTGGCTAAAACGGCAACATTTTGGGCTGACGTAGTAAAAAAAAATAAAAAAATTAATTAAATTATTTTTAAAATTAAATTTTGTTGAAATATTAAAAAATTAATAATTAAAAAAAAGGGGGGGAGGCGGTTGAGGGATTAACTGAGCCGCCGCCGCCGGGAAGGGCCGGCGACGGCGAGGGAAGGGTCGGTTAGCGTTGCCGGGCCCTGGCCAGGGGTCGACGACCCCGGCCGACCGATGGCGAGGGCTTGCGAGCCCTCGCCCGGCCGGGCCAAGGGCCGCCGCCCGTTGGGGCGACCCTTGGCGGGCGGCGGCCCCTGGCCCGACCGGGTGAGGGCCACCGACCCTCGTCGGATTTGGGCGAGGGCCGCGACCCTCCCTAGATTTGTGGCGAGGGCTCGCAGCCCTCGCCCAGATCTGGCGGGGGCTGCGAGCCCTCGCCGCCGATTGGCTGGGGTCGCGCCCGCCAGGCCCGGCGACCTCGGCCGACCCTCCCCCGCCGTCGCCGGCCCTTCCCGAGTGAGGCGGCGGGCCGAGATCCCCGCCCGCCCCCCCTTTCCTTTTTAAAAAAAATATATATATATATATATATATTTAAACTAAATTTAATTTTAAAATTATTAATTTTAAATATGTTAAATAAATTTAATTTAATTTAATTATTTTATTTTATTTTTTTTTTGCCACGTCAGCCCAAAACAACGCCGTTTTGGCCACGTCAGCGTGCAAAACGGCGTCGTTTTGAGCTCAGTTCGCCAAAAAAGTGCCACGTCGACATTTTGGCCGGATTGGCACTCAAGGGATCCCTTTTACTCCAATTTTGGCACTTAAGTATATCTTTCGTAAGTTATGGCACTTAAGTGTCCCTTTAGCTAAAGTTAAGGCACTCCAGGGTCCGCACGTCGAATTTTATGCTTGAATTGGGTCATATGTTTGAAATAGCAGCCCCCCAAACAAAAAAAAAAAAAAAAGGAAAAAAAGAAAAAAAGGAAAAAGGAAACCCAAAACCCAACCTGACCCCTTTATATTTGGTTCCGCTCACATTTCAGGTCAATACATGCACACACCCATATGGTTCTGTTCAAGTATGATGAAACCTGAACCGAACTGTTGACGCCCTTATTATTATCATGGGGAATATAAAATTTCAGTTTTGTATTCACTTGTCTTCTTTTTTTGGTTTTATTTCTTTTCATTTCTTCCGCATCGAAATTTTCTCACATATTGTATTCTTTATAGGCAGGTGTCGCCTTGGATTCTCCTGTACATTGAGATTTCCACCACAAGAAGGCAATGACTGTAAGCAAGTGGTTACTATTCCCGGTCAATGAATTACTAATTTATGTCCAGCTTGACAAGTTTAAATTATCGGTGCAGTTCCGGTTGCCAACTGGTTCAATTATATAAATCCAACCAATAAAGAGACAATGGGCAACAACAAGGTATTTTGTGTTTCTAAGAGGCAGTTTGGTTTTCTTTTCAATAATTAAGGCTAGGTTCAGAGCAAAGACGAAATGCATCGTCTCATTTTTGGGCATTCTTTAGCCGAGCTCATGGCCCTGATCCTTCTCTTCGGGCTTGCGCTCCATTTTCCCGATAAGAAGAGAACTAATGTGCGAAGAAATGCAGAAGATGCTATTACTGGCCCATCTAGTGTTGCCTATATTTTACAAATTGTAACATTGTGCCTTTTTCATTTTTTTTAATGGTATAAGCTACATTAATCTTCATCTCAAACCTTTCTCGCTGTATATTTATTTGAGATCGATAGCACAACTTATTGGCGGTTCCCATCGAAAGCTTGTAACACCATATACCATACATGTTGATTGATAAAGCCATAATTCTTTAACCTCCCAAGTTACATTTATTAAATCATTAATGTCATGAATTAGTTGCTATTAAATTTATAGTTACAAAATGAATATTTCATTAGTTATATATATGATGAGGGTAAATAGAAAGCAAAAAACAATTATCGTATTATATATTTGTTTAAATAACTTTTAATGCATTTTCCTATCTTCAACGCATAATTTTAATCGCATACGCCTCCATAAATTGAAGCAATGTTCTTATTTTGGGGAAAAAATTATTCTTCTACTTCCCATAAATCAATGGTAGATTACTTAAAATCATAGAACATAGATAATACTCAAAAGGAATATAAAGTACAACCCTTGATGCAACAAAAATTGATAAGAACACAAATCTAGAACATATTATACTCCCAGCACAAGCAGAAACTTGCAAGCATGTAGAATTGCACAAATAAGAAGAAATCTTCTCAATTGTATCCAAGTAGTTCACAATGGAGCACTTTGAAAGACTTTTTGGATTGGTCCTCTTACATCAAAAGTTATGTCCTACATATAGACTGATAATTGAACTCGTACCGGACTAGTTTATTGTATTTTTGCTTATTCAAATGCCCCATAAACTTTTCTAAGTCACTCTCGTGTCATACCTAATATCTTTAACAAACAGCAAGTTTAAAATTTGATTCAAACTTTCCCTGCAACGCCTTCATTTTCATGGTTACTGAAAGCTTCAATTGCTACCAGAGCTTCCTTCTAGCTTAACATGTTTGAGCATCACCTGTCAAAGTCACAGATTGTATTCACTTTCCCATCTCAAGGAACTACAACTTCTTGACTGCGAATTTCTCAAGTGCATCTGGGAGCTTCGATTGACACTATTACAACATTTAGGATGCTTCCAACTGACAAATGTTGAAGATTCAGAATTACAAAGTTCCCCTTACGATTCCTTCAAGTTGTAAATCTTAGAAATACGTGGCTGCAAATTTATGAAAACACTGGACATTTCCCAATTAAACCATCTGAGGACATTATCAGCCGACCCTTGTGATAATATATTTGAAGTTCGAGGTCTTGACAAATTGAAATATTTGGAAAGCTTGAGCATCACAAGGTGTGCTTCAATTAAAAGGCTAGACCTTCCAAATTCGGAAGGCATGAAGAAAATACATGTTGAAGATTGTGAAATCTTGGTCAAAATTAAAGGTCCCATTAGTCTGAAATTCTTGAAAGAGTTCTAAGTGCGCTTCAATCGAAAGGCTGAAGCTTGCAAATTCTAAGGGCATGAAGAAATTACAAGCCGAATGTTGTAAAAATTTAGTTGAAATTCAAGGTCTCGATAAGTTGGAGTTCTTAGAAGACCTATATATCTCTCATTGTGCTTTAATTGAAAGGCTATACCTTCCAGAATCCGAGGGTCTGAAGATATTAAATGTAAAAAATTGTGGAAACGTAGTCGAAGTTCAAGGATTTGATTAATTGGAGTTCTTGAAAATGCTATGTATCTTTTGGTGCACTTCAATTGAATGGCTGAACTTTCAAAATCTGAAGGCCTGAAGATACTAAATGCTAAAAATTGTGAAAACTTGGTTGAAATTCAAGGTTTTGATAAGATTGAGTTCTTGGAAGAGCTATATATCTCTTAGTGCGCTTCAATTGAAGACCTTTCAAAATCCAAGGACATAAAGAAATTGCATGCTGAATATTGCAGAAACTTAGTTGAAATTGAAGGCCACGATATGTTGGAGTCCTTGGAAGATTTAAATATCTCTCGGTGCGCTTCAATTGAAAGGCTTGACCTTCCAAAATTCGAGGGCATGAAGAAACTAGATGCTGAATCTTGCAAAAACCTGATCGAAATTCAAGGTCTCAATAAGTAGGAGTTCTTGGAAGAGCTATACATCTCTCAATGCACTTCAATTGAAAGGTTGGACTTTCTGAAAATTAGATGTTGAAAATTGCAAAGGCTTAGTTGAAATTCAAGGCCTTGATAGATTGGAGTTCTTAAAAATACTACGTATCTCTGGGTGCACTTCAATTGAAAGGCTAGACCTTCCAAAATCCAAAGGCATGAGGACATTATTTGCTAAATGTTGCGCAAACTTAGTACAAATTCAAGGTCTTGATAGGTTTGGAGTTCTTGGAACTCATATAAATATATCTCAACGTGCTTCAATTGAAAGGTTGGACCTTCTGGAATCTAAGGGCTCGAGGAAATTATTTGCTAAAAATTGCGAAAACTTAGTCGAAATTCAAGATCTCGATAGGTTGGAGTTCTTGGAAGAGCAATACATCTTTGGGTGCGCTTCTATTGAAAGGTTAGAACTTCCAAAATTTGAGGGCCTACTTGAAAATTGGGAAGAGTTAGTTGAAATTCAACACCTCCAGAGATTGAAGTTCTTGAAGAGGCTGTGTCTCTATCATAGCCATACAAGGCTGGACCCTCTAAAATTCGAGGGCATGAACATATTATGTGCTAAAAATTGCGAAAACTTTATCAAAAGGAGTAGACATCGAAGCATTCCATCGCATTAAGGCATCTGCAGCATTTCATGAGCATAGATCATGCCCACAGTCATGTACTTCAAAATTTACAAAGGTAAGTTGATGAATGTTGTCCCCTGCTCGCTGGTTAGAATAATCATGCGACAATACGTCATGCCTTGATCTAAAAATTCATTATTTATCTCTTTGATCTATTCAAGAGCTTAGCTTAGCTACCCACTTTATCCATGCGTATAAACCATCGCACGCTTAATTATAATAATGAAATTTATGAATGGCATATCTGGTGGATTGTCTCTACAATGGATTATGGAATCCATGTGCTAACCGCAGCCTACCTCGGGCCAGTTTCGCCGTGAACAACGGTAAAGGTCCGAAGAGACGATTTTATGATACTACTCATTTTAATCGGTGGGTTAAATATTTTGATAGTTGCTTGATAAATGATTCTTCTGGCCACTATCTGATAAATGACTCAAGATGGATGGATTCTTAATGAGAACCGCCAAAATGACATGCTTTCACCGTTTTATTTAACATATTTTATTTGGCGGTGATTTTTATTATATTTGCTAGCAAACTGTTGATTTTTTTTCCTTCGATTCTGTTAAAGAAGAACTTTGTTGCATTGTGGTCGGGTACAAAATGATAAAAACAGAACACATAAATATATACACGTATATATAGGGTTAATACCCTGAAAACCATAAATTGGTATACTTGTGACAAATTTGATCTAAACTAATTTTTTGACCATAAAAAACCCAAAATTAGTATACTTTTGACAAATTTACCACAAACTGGTATACTTGTGACAAATTTGTCCTCTGTTAGTTTCCGTTAAATTTTACCTCTATTAGTTTCCGTTATATTTTACAGTCAAATTGTTGAGTTGGATAACATGTGACAGTTTACTATTGTACTGGTTTGGGGATTTACTCTTTGTTTGTCACAATTGTACCATTTTTGTGGGTTTTATGGTATTAATCCAATTTAATGGAGAGTATATTTGTCACAAATGTATTAATTTGGGCTTTTTGGCAGTAAAACAAATTAATTTAGGGTAAATTTGTTACAAGTATACCGGTTTGTGGTTTTTATGGTTATTTGGGGTAAATTTGTTACAAGTATACATGCATACTGGTTTAGGGTTTTTTGTGGTCAAAATAATTTGGGGTAAATTTATCATAAGTGTATTAGTTTGGGGTTTTTCGGAGTATTAACCCATATATATATTCATAATTTCTCATGATATTTGACATGCATTAGTGACATAATTTTCCAGCACAAGTGATTTTGATGAAACAATTTTAAAATAATTTTCAGGCAAGCCAAACGTGTTCTAAAAATATTGGTCAGTGGAGGAGATTATATTTCTCCACGCATATGATTCTATATACTATAAATAAAAAAAAGTGCAAATGGACCATCACCACATAGCTTGACTTAGATTTAGAACAACTAGACACATTCGAATCAATGGTCAGCACAACTATTTTGGTGCACTCCACAACGATTTAAATAAAATTGTGTCTCCCTCCAGACTGCAATAAGATTTGAGTCCACTATTATGTAGTACTAAGGACAGTCGATGCTTGACAACTATAAGTTAGATGAGTTCTTAAATATTTTAAGCATTTCAACAACGAGAATATATACATATCGAAATGTAGGAACATGAAGCTATAGAATCTATTTTGATTGAGGCTTATGCCGTTAAAACCCTGAACTATGCTCACTGTGATATCAATATTCCAAACCTTTTGTGTTACAAAAATTCTTAAATAATGTTCCTTGTAACAATAATACCTCACATGTCACCAAAACCCACAAATTTGTACGCTAAGATACAAGATATTGGTTCACATTGTGCAAAGTATAGGATTTTTTTTTTTTTTTATGCTGAGATCCAACCTAACTCACCTTACGGGAGCACAACACCGCCTATATCTTGGGGGAGACTAACCCAGCAACTTACCGCCGGGCCCCCCATTTAAATCACGGAGGATACCTTGGGGATTTAAACTACCAGAGGAGAATGCCCTCACCAACACAGCCATGCATGGGTAGGTAGTATAGGATTTTTTGTAGTAGACAAAATGTATTTTTGTCACGCTGAATCAAGTTTACTAAAAAAAAGGTTTAGATTATTGGTGTCACAGTGGGGATAGTTTATAATTTTTTGTCGTATTTTTCTGTTTTGATCTCCAAAAGTAGAGATATCAGAGTAAAGAAGTACCTTATTATTGTTATTATTATTACTTTGAGGAAGAAAGATCCATTAAAGAACTAATCTTCTAGGTTCGAATGATATAAAAATAACGTATGAGCCGCAATGGGAGCGAGTTATTTCTGTCGTTGCATCCGAGGAGGCTCCAACTCCAGAAATAATTTAAAAACCAAAACCATTTAGAAATTTTTGAACAACCGAAAGGGGTCTTTCTCACTCAAAATCTAGAAAACTGTGCCCAGCTAACGTGATTTACAAAATGAAAATTGACTCTAGCTCAAAAGAGTCTTTGTTTTTAGTTCTGCCTACGCAGGTGCTTACTCATTAATTGCTAATATGTCGACCAGTAGCGGTAAGCAATGACGAAATTAAAGGGGATGGTCATTTGCCTCTTGACCATTAGGTGATCCGTACAATTCTTAGTTGTTATTGTCCATGGCTATTGGGATTATGCCCCCCTTTTCAGTTTTCTTTGCCCTCTTATCTCAGCATCTCGAATAATCACCTCCAGCAAATTTGAAAAGACTGTAAGCAAATCAGCCTCATAACTGAATAAGTAGATCACCAAATTAATAATTAATTCATCGCATTAACTGGGGATCAACCATGCTCTTGTAAAAAACTATGTAAATGTCATGGAATGATGGGTACCGTGCAGCTAATCACCAGAGGTGAGAAAATGGATGATGAACCCTTTTGTAATTCAGATTCAATGAACCGGTAACAATATGAATTACCTGCCTGTGATGAAAGGGATTTAGACAGGTTTAAAACAATTAAATCCCAATAAAATAGAAATGCTGTTCCCACTGTTCTACAGAAATTTATAAGTTAAAGAGTGTCAATAGGAGACACAGTATATATTTTATTTTATCTAATATCTGATATAATCATTTTCATCTAATACTGTGCGTAACCACACCGGCATGTTAGAATTCATGATGTGGTGCCAGATGGCTAAGACGTTGCCCGATGTTGATTTATATTGATTACTATGTTGACGGTGATATATCAGTAAATGGTTGTTGTTTAATCACCATAATGTATGCTTATACCGATTACTACGGAAACGCATTTTTGCCAATCCATTACTGTTATACCTAATGCAAGTGGCTTTGTAATATACATATTGTTAGACCTAATGCGCTGCCCCTCACAATTTTGCATTTAAAATAGTTGATCGCTTTACAGTATGTTGACAATTTCTTATGATCCTTGACAAGCGTTAGTAATATAATTTTTTAGCATAAGCGATTGTCGTTAAAAAAATGTTTCAGTAGTGAAATGAAGTCTAAAAATTTGATACTAGAGTATTTAACAGGCTAAAAATTGAGACGGCAAAATTCCTAAGTCGGATATTTATTTATAAGAAAAGCAAAGTTTAACAGTGCAATCACTCGACTTAGCATGCCGTCATCACTGTCTTTTGTTTTTAGTTTTATTTCTTTTCATTGCTTCTACGTTGAAACTTCATCAGATACCATCTTCTCTCTGTTAAAAGTGTTAAAATAGATACACAACCCATTTACCCACCTATTAAAGTCTAAAGATGAACCCACCCACGATCTAGTCTACCCTACCCGTTTTCGCTTCCACGAATCTGACTTGCCGCCACCTCCATCGCTCGTCGCCGCTTGCCACCGCCCATCGTCGCCTTGTTGCCGCCCATCTCTAGTGGCCGAGGTTGTCTGACAACTCAATCGTCGCAGTGTCGCTCGTCCTGCACGGTGGCGCTCGTCTTGCACTTTTTGCAAAGAAATCTCTCCGGTCAGCGGTCACCACCAGCGGTAGGTTCGGGTCGGCGAGGATGGAGGAGGGTCGCTCGTGCTAGTCTGCACTAGACTGAGACGATCGCCAACCCCAAGGGGCTCTGCGTCGTGTCGCAGACTGCAGGATCGCTCGTGCTGGTCTGGCCCGGGCTCCAGAAGGGGCAGGAGAGGATCGAGCATTACGCATCGAAGAGGACGAAATTCATCATGGCGCACGATTCGCGGATTGCATGCTTTGCGCTCTCTTAGGACGGCAAGTTCCTGGCTACGGCGAGCACGAAAGGGACTCTCATTAGGGTCTTTAATGCGGTTGATGGCACTCTGTTGCAGGAGGTAAGTTGTCTTGATTGAGGAATTAGTCTATTTGGAACTGGAATGTAGTTTGTGCATTTTATTTTAGCTAAATTGAGGTGTTCAATGCCCTTTGTTGAGCTCAGAAACGAGTAAATTGGAAGAACATTTGAATTGTCAGATGACGTACTCCTTTTAGGAGAAAATATTACAGCAAAACATGGGTTTGAAATCTAGAAAGTGACTTTGGTGAATATAATTATTAGGCAGTGTCATGACCAAAGTTTAATGTGAGTTATGCATTGAGTAGTGTTTTATTTCTTAGGAGCTGGTTACTTGTAAATAACAGCTGTAAACCTTTATTTATAGTTGTCTTTGTTTCATTTGGTTGGACTACACCGTGTAACTCATGGTTCCATTGGTCTCATAGTGTTGCTAATGCCCATTTATAGTTTGTTACTGTCAATCCTGTTCCATGTGTATGATTTGTCCTGGACCTTTTTATTTGAGAGTTAGGTTGGAACATTTGGTTTTTTGATGCTGACTTGTAAGTTACATTGGTTGTGAGTCCACCTGTTAAGACACCTCGTGTATTGAGGCAAATCAGTTGTTGCTGGCAAGATGTAGCGTTACCTATGTGCTGCTCCTACCATTGATAGCCATGTACTGCAGTTGATTTTCATTTTTTATTTCCCTTACGGGCAGTTTGCTCTACCGCTGGTGGTGACCGTTTTGTGAGTTACTTGCCCAAGAACAAGATTGTGGCGAGCAGGCTTGGCGCCAGGGAGGGAGAGTCGGATCCAATGGAGTCACAGTGGGTGGTATCTTCTGAATAGAGAGTTGTTGCGGTTCCTCAAGCTTAGGCCCAGAAGTTCTAAAAGAAGGTAAGGATGAATTTGATGACTGCTGTGATTTTTCAATGTTCTAGTGAACATAAGTTACTCTTTCGACATTGTATTCCTCCACTCTGTTATTAGTGCTTCTTTTCGGCAGCCCCGTCTACTCCTGGAGTCATAGACGGAACGCTGTATTTTCTTCACGGGTGATACCCAAAGACATTGTAGGATCCTAACAAATTAGCTACATAGGCAAAAACCTATAGGTTGGCCGGTGAACCTCTTTGGATGCAGAAGAAAAAAAGGAAAAGAAAGAAAAAAAATATTTTTTGAAAAAGTATAAAAAATTGAAAAATTATTGATTAGATTTGTATTGCTTGGAAGTATTTTAGTAATATAATCTTTAAAAAAAACATAAGAATAAGTTTTCCTAAATTTGGTTAAATATGAAAATATTTTATTAATATGCGTCGGGTTGGGTATGAGTCAGATATGGGTCGGGTTGGGTATGAGTCGAAAAATTTACATTAGGCATAAATGGGTTATAAATGGGTTAAGGACTCAATTTGAGTTGGACCATTAATGACCCGACCTGACCCACCTGTTTAATAGCTCTATAGTCTATGGGCAAGTATTGCCTTGAACCTGCTTGTGGTTGTTGTTCCCGGTCAATGAATTACTAATTTATTTCTAGCTTGACAAGTTTGAATAACTGGGGCGATTCTGGTTGCCAACTGGCATCAATTATATAAATAAAACCAATTAAGAGACAATGGGGAACGACAAAGCATTTCACTATCCTGATCCCGGACACTCGATAGTAACGTAATTTTTCTCAAGTTGCTTTATAGCATTTCACGATCCTGATCCTGGACCCTCGATAGTTATATAATTTTTTAGCATTAGCGATCGCTTAGTGAAATGAAGTTTATCCATTTGATACTCCAATATTTTACATGCTCAAAAGTGAGAGGGCTAAATTCCTAAATCTGAATGGGATCAATAGCTTATATATAATTTACAAAATTCCTTTTTCCGATGGAAAATACATTAACAAGAGAAAAGGAAAGCTCAACAGTCCAACCACTGAACTAACGCTTGTATGTATTTCTCTATCCTGGTCACTTGTCTTTTTTTTTTGGTTTTATTTCTTTTCATTGATTCCGCATTGAAACTTCCTCAGCCATTTATTCTTCTTGGGCAGGTATCGCCTTGGATTTTCTGTGCATTGAAATTTCTCTGCACGAAGACAACGACCATCAGTGCGTGGTTACTGTTCCCGGTCAATGAATTACTAATTTATAGCTGGGGCTGACAGACTAGAATTATTGGTTGCGATTCTGGTTGCCAGCTGGTTCCGTTATATAATTCAAACCAATAAACAGACGATGGACAACAGCAAGGCATCTCGTGTTTCTTGAGAGGCGTTCTGATTTTCTTCTCCATCAGACTTGAAAGCAAAAATCAAGGGCAGAGTCAAGAGCAAAGACAAAATGCAGCGTCCCATCTTTGGGCATTCTTTTGCAGTGATCGTGGCACCCATCCTTCTCTCCGTGCTCGCCTTCAGTTTTCTCAATAAGAAGAAAGCTAGCGAGCGTGAAAATGCCAAAGATTCTGATTCTGGCGCATATAATTCGTCGACAGCGGCGATGGTTACTAATGCCGGTGGATCTAATTCGTCTCCCACAGAGACTAATAACGGTGCTTCTAGTTTGATGACTGGAAATAATTACGAGGTTTTCTTGAGCTTTAGAGGCCCAGATACTCGAAATAGCTTCACTGATCACCTCTACAATGGGCTCATTAGTGCTGGAATTTGTGCTTTTAGAGACGATGAGGAGCTCTGCCAAGGCAAGGAGATTGGCCCGGATCTTTTGGCAGCAATTAAGAACAGTAAGATTTTGATCCCCGTTCTCTCAGAGAATTATGCTGAAAGCAGTTGGTGCCTCGATGAACTGGTTCAAATAATGGAGTGCAAGAATAATAACTCGGGGATGATATTGTTGCTTATATTCTACAAAGTGGCACCAGCTGACGTACGACATCAAATTGGGAGTTTTGGAAAGGCATTTCATGAGCGTGAAAACCGTTCGCGTGAGAGGGGCTTAGACCCAACAATTTTGGAGAAATGGAAGCAAGCACTCAGACAAGTTGGTAACTTGAAAGGACGGGAAGCCAATGGGTACTTCATTTTTTCACCAAAACATTCTCTACTTTCTTTTTATTGGTGTGGGTGTTTACGATTGTTCTGATTCTCACCTATTCATTTTCTTTAAAGTAGTAATATCTTGTTAGCGGTAAGATCGTGCGATGCATGCGTCCTGTAAGTTAATTCTTTTTTAGTTTTTTGCTTCAATGAAATTGACTAATCTAATTATACATTTTATTGTTACGATCCCATTTGCTTGAATTATACGATTTTTTAGATGAATTTTTACTCTTACATCCAAAGATTTGGTAACTCTAAGCCTTCTTTTTCTAGTAAGTATAAGCTTATTAATCTCTGTCACAAACTTTTTTAATTACGTATTTATTTGAGATCAATAGTACAACTTACTGGTGGTTATTACCAAAAAAAAAAAAAACTTACTGGTGGTTCCTGTTCAAAACTCGTAACATCTTGTACCGTGCATGTTGACTGTCAAAGCCTTAATTCTTTATCTTCCGAAGTCACATTTGTCGCATTATTAATTTTGTTAATTAGTTGCTATAAACTATTTTTACAAAATAAATATGTCATTGGTAGATATGACGATTGATGATTGGATTTTTCCTATTCAAACGCTGTAGAAAGTTTTCAATTTCACGTCCACATCATCCCTAACAAGAAGTTTAAAATTTAGTTCAAAACCATAATTCATGTAATATTCAAGATTCACTAGCGACACCCTCAAGTTTCTTCTGTGCTCAATAAATTATGTCAAATTAATAGTGGAATGGGGCTACGCCATGCGAATCAACCACCATCATTTCCCGCTTTAATCTTAGCGTCTAAGATAATATTTGGAGGGGTGGCAAAATAATTTCTTTAAGTTTTCCAATTTATCCTCTGATTTGTTTATTATTGTGTTATCTAATAGTTAAACAATAAAAAATTGCTATTGCCATGTATGTGAACTCTTGCCACATTTGACAGGTCTGAAGCAGAATTGGTAAAATCAGTTGTCCAACAAGTGTTACTCGAGCTGAAGAAACAGTTTGAGTTGGTTGTTCCTGAAAATTTGGTTGGAATTGATTGTCATGTGACGAAAGTTATGGAGTTTGTAGATAATAATTCTCATGCCACCCTTTTTATTGGCATCCATGGAATGGGAGGTATTGGTAAGACCACTCTTGCTAAAACCATTTATAACAAGCTTTCCAATCGATTTGAGTATCGTAGCTTCATTGCTGATATTAGGGAATCATGGAAGCATAACGGTGTTCATTACTTACAGAATCAATTAATTTATGACATATTGAAGCAAGAAAATCAAGTTCGCAATAAGGATGAAGGGATTAATTTCCTCTCATCCATGCTTGAAGGTAAGAAAGTGCTCATTCTTCTTGATGATGTGGACGATGATGATCACTTGAAGGCTTTGGCTGGAAAAAAGTGTTGGTTTTCTTCAGGTAGCAGGATCATTATTACCACCAGAAACAAGAGTATTCTTGACAAAGTTGGGATGAACTACACCTTTGAACATAAGGAAATGGACAAGGATAAATCTTTGATTTTGTTTAGTAGACATGCTTTTCGAAGGGACTTTCCTCCAAGTGAATTTGAGGACCTCACTTCTGAAGTTGTATCTACCACTGGGGGGCTTTCCTTATCTCTTGAAGTCTTAGGTTCATTTTTGTGTGGAAAACAGCCAAACCTATGGAGAGGTATGATAAAGAAGTTAAGAAAAGTCCCTCATAAGAAAGTGCAAGAAAAGTTAAAGATAAGTTACGAAGCATTAACGCATGAACAAAAACAAATTTTTTTGGATATTGCTTGTTTTTTCATTGGTATTGACAGGAGAATCATAACCTACATGTGGGATGCTTGTGACTTTTTCCCAGAGGAGGGAATTGAAGTATTGAGATTTCTATCATTAATAAAAGTTGGAGATAATCATGAGCTTATAATGCATGACCAATTAAGAGATCTTGGTAGGGAAATCGTTCGCGAAGAAAATAAGAAGGAGCCTCGGTATCGTAGCAGGTTATGGGATACCAAGGAAGTCTTGAAAGTGCTAAAGGGAAATGAGGTAATCATTTCTCTTTTTTGGCTCCCTTTGTCCATGTGCTACTGTTAGAGTGATGTTGGTCCTCTTCTTAATGCTTGCTCTAGTGAACAGAGAACCATCTAATAATTTTGTTGCGCTTTTTTATTGACGTGATTAGAAAGTATGAGGTTGCTTATGAGGTTGCTATCTCTTCGTAAGTATTACATCTTTTCCGAGCTTTTTCTTGAACAAGTGCACATTACGAAGTTATCTCCACGGATGAGGTACTTTCAAATTTGTTAGATACTTGGTCGGAGTATTCTATATTGAAAAGATCCTGCATTTCTATAATTGATTTTGCCACGTCCTTGACACATGCAATAAATACTTCATTGTACGTATACCAACTACTAATATAATAGGACTAATCACATGCCCCCATTTCTCATAGAAATTTTATAATTGAGTATTGAAGATATAATTATTTTCCATAATATTATGTTAGGAAATCCTTTTACCAAAACTCACATGATAAGGACTCATTTAAAACTTACCGAACACATTATTAATAGGATATGAACTGGAGTGTGTGTCTATGTATGTATGTATGTATGTATGTATGTATGTATGTATGTATGTATGTATGTATGTATGTATCAAGCTTATTCCATGCAATGACCCATAGAAGAGAAATGTCTTATTTTTCCCACATAAAAAGTCCAAGAAATAGATACTCGAAAATACTATATTCTATTTAACTAAGTATGTGATTGTATCTTATTTATGACATGAATATTAATTTTGACTCTGATACGTTAATTCCATCAGTTGGTTTGACTCAAGTTGTTGCTACAAAATGGCACCTTTTGCATTCTCAACGTGCAACCTATGTCTAATCTCAAGCGCCAATTCATATATTAAGAAATTCAAAACCAATATCTATATGTCATGTCTTTCATATTACGTCATAAAATAGACTAAACTAACCAAAAGAAAATGAATATGATGGACAGTTTATATCTGAATAAATTGTTATAACGAACTTTTACAATTAAAAAGGTACATCATTTCGTCTAATTATTACAGTAATTTTTGGTGGGTTCATTTTCCTTCTTTGTTCATGGTTCTATCATAAGTAAAAATTTAAGTGGTTTTCATAAAACCTATACAATATCTTCTTTTAAGGTTATTCCCGCAAACAAGTTATCTAAATTTATTTTCATATATGTCATCTGAAAATGTAGTCAACTTTGATTACAGAAACCCATGTGAAGTACGAAGCATGGACAAGAGCACAAGGACCGTCTACAAAATAAACAAAATGAAAGACATTTAAAGCATAATTAAAACACATTCATAACTCATTCATTGGATATTAGTGAGTAACAGCCAGAAAAAACACAATCTCTTGCATGGGGATGAAAATATCTCAACTTTTCAAAGTTTCCAGGGAAAAGCTCAACCGTTCACACGTGAGAATAAAAAGGCCTCCGTTACAACTTCTGTCAATTCTCACCTTTAAATTGTCAAGCTTGATTCTACATGACTCTGTCTTCTGACATGCACAATGAACCGTGTTAATCATGACCACAATCGATTTTTTTTTTTTCAATATGTCAGAATTTTGGTTGCAAAAAATTGTACTTTGAGTTAGTTGACAAGGATTATAAATAAAAAAATGGCGTTGTTCTTTTTGTTGTTTAACGAGGCTTGCTGTATATGTCAGCACAGTGAGCCATGTAGGGTACAATTAAAGATTTAACGATGATAATATGGTGTACCAGGTACCAGTTTCTTCCACAATTGAAAGATTGGGCCTCTTTTGGTATGTTTGAAAGATTGTGTTATTTTAATCCTAGATGTAAAGGTTAGCATTTTTTTTAAGACATTTGAAATATTGTGTTACTTTTGTCCCAAGTACAAAAGGTTGGGCTTGTTTTTGGGATTTGGCCATGAGTATGCTCAAACTGTATCGATCGATCATTGAAGAAAATCAATTACTTCAAAATAAATAATTTTGATGACCGGTGGGTTTTCTTGATATATTTAGAGGAAATTTTATCAAGGAAATGATTAATCTGAATATGATTACTTCTCTTGGAGGTTGCTTCCTTTTCTATTATTTCTCTTCCCTTGGATTCCTTTCAGCCTTAGGTGTGGAGATCTAATTCCTTATTCGCTAATTATGTCATTTTCCTCTGAGTATCCGTGAAATCTTGCACAACATTGTGAAGTACAATAAGAAATATTCTGGTTCGGGGAAACTGATATTGATTTTGAAAATTTTATGAATATTCCGTTTTACCTTTTAGCTTCTTATGCATACGTAATTTCTCTTGGTAAAAGCTTGCTGCACATGTGGTTCGCAGGAATAGTTATTATATTTGTAATCCATTCTGATGAAGGAATTATACGTTCGTTTCATTCAAAATTAGATTAGAAACAACGATCAGTAATAGCTATTCCTAGGGGGCCAAGGAATTAATAGCCATTCCATGTAGCTTAATAGCTTCAATTATCATAGTTACTTATAATCAGAAATTAATTATCAATAAGAGAAGAAATTACTATTAATAAAATAATAAATCGCATTGGATATCCATATAACTACCATCACAAATTTAATTACTTATAACGAGTTATTATTCCAATGGAAAAAAAGAACGAGTATATGTTATTATTTTGTTAATCTCAAGTAGCACAATCAAGTAATCTACATGAAACTTGTACATAACCAAAAGTAGAAAAAAGAAATTCATAAGGTTAAATTTTCTTTAAGAGAAGTTCGTTTTTCCCATTTGTTACAATTATTATAATAATTGTCTCAATGCGACTGTAACTCAGTTGGATATCTAATATTAAAATTACAGGAATTGTTATATTTTTGTTAAAATTGATCAGATCAGCTTTGGTGTTTGCGCATTATAATTAATTAAATCCTGTGTTTTTGCATGCGCGTCCTGACTAGTATAGTAATGAAGCTATATTACGAAAAAGAAGAGGATTTACAAGTTATAAAGTTAACCCTATACGAGCCATTACATCAAAGGGCAAAGTGCGCCTATTATATGTATAAGAAACTATAAACTATTAGACAGAATCTAATAGAACTAAAAGAAAGAGAACATAGGAATTCTTTTTAAGATCCAAGTACTCATGGCCAAATTTCAAAATCGAAGTGGACATCTTTCAATTTGTTAGCCTTCTTATAGACATCGATGGCTGTTAACAGTGATATGAACAAATTATATTAGATTGCTTTCATTGGATAAAAATAGTATTAATGCACGTTTATTATTATTTATAGGGAACAGAAAAGATTGAGGCCATTTATCTCAACAAAGCCAGTACAGAAGCTTTCAGCGAAACAACTGACCAAGATGGCGAAATCTACACAAGTGAACAATTCAAGAATTTAACAAATTTAAGGTTCCTTGATGCAAGTGGGGCACATTTTAGTGGAGATTTTAAGAACTCAATTAAGGAGTTAAAATGGCTTCAATGGCAGAATTGTCCCTGCACTTTTGAAGCAAATAATTTTCATATAAAGGAACTAGTTGTGCTCAATTTGTCAAAAAGCAAGATTTCAGATAAATGGCATGGATGGAGTTTCATCAAGGTAAGATGGAAGAGCAAGTTTCTTTTTCTTGCTTTACGTCGAATCATAATCACTGTGGGCTAACCCTTCAAGATATATTTTACTTTTTTATCAGCTAGCAGAGAAGTTAAAATTTCTCGACCTCACAAGTTGTGGATCTTTAGAAGGAACATTCTTCCTCTCACGCTTTAAGAATTTAGAGGTTCTGATCCTCAGAGATTGTCCGAGACTGGAGCAAATTGACTCTTCGATTGGAGACATGAAGAGTCTCCTACGCCTGGACTTAACGGCGTGTCGTAGTCTCAAGGAGCTGCCTGCAGAAGTGGGTAAATTAAAATCACTGGAGGAACTCCTTATAGGAAATTGTGGTCACATTTCTTCACTGCCAGACAGCATAAGGGATTTGCATAATCTCGAAATTCTACATATTAGTCGCACCGAGATAAGAGAATTGCCCAGTGATATTGGAAGGCTAAGAAATCTTCAAGATTTAGATGCTTCATGGTGCACAAAACTGGGAGGGGAAATACCAGAAAGCATTGGTAATCTTTCTTCCCTGCAACGCCTTAATTTTCATGATTGCTTCGAGATCCAATCTCTTCCGATGCTTCCTTCCAGCCTAACATATATGAGTGTCACCTGTCGAAGTCGCCAATTGCCATGGCTTTCCAACCTAACCTGTCTCAAGGAACTACTACTGATTTACTGCCACTTTCATGAGTGCATTTGGGAGCTTCCACCAACATCGTTAAAGTTTTCAGAATCCCCCCAACTGATGGATGCTGAAGAATCAGAGTTACAAAATCCCCTAAACACTCCCTACGAGTTGCAAATCTTGGACATCAGCTGCTGCTCGTTTATGGAAACACTGGACGTCTCACACTTAAACCATCTGAGGACATTATCTGTCCATTTTTGCGATAACTTGCTTGAAGTTCAAGGTCTCAACAATATGAAATATTTAGAAAGATTGAGCATGATGGGGTGTCCTTTAATTACGAAGTTGGACCTTCCAAAATTTGAGAGTTTGAAGATATTAGTTATCCAATATTTTGAGACTTTAGCAGAAATTCAAGGTCTCAATAGATTGGAATTCTTAAAAGAGCTAGATATCGATGGGTGCACTTTAATTGAAAGGTTGAACCTTCCCAAGGGTTTGACGATATTCAATGCCCGTTGTTGCAAGAAGTTAGTGGAAATCCGAAGTCTCAATGAATTGGAGTTCTTGGAAAATCTACGAATCTACATGTGTGCTTCAATTGAAAGGTTGGACCTTTCAAATTTTAAGGGTCTGAAAAAATTATGCGCTCAGGAGTGCAAAAATTTAGTTGAAATTCAAGGCCTCCATAGGTTGAAGTTCTTAGAAGAGCTACAAATCTCTGAATGTGATTCCATTGAAAGGTTGGACCTTCCAGATTCCGAGTATTTGAAGAGTTTAACAATTAGAAGTTGTGAAAACTTAGTTGAAATTCAATGCCTCAATAGATTGAAGTTCTTGGAAATGTTGTCTATATCTTGGTGTGCTTCAATTGAAAGGCTGAACCTTCCAAAATCCAAGGGTTGGTTTGCTTAAATTGAAAGGCTGAACCTTCCAAAATCCAAGGGTCTTTATCTTGGTGTGCTTCAATTGAAAGGCTGAACCTTCCAAAATCCAAGGGTCTTAAGTATTTAATTGCTCAAGATCTTGAAAAAGTAACCAAGATTCAAGGTCTCGATAGGTTCGAGACCTTGGAAAGGCTGAGTATATTTAAGTGCACTTTAATTGAAAGGTTGGATCTTCCGAAATCCAAGGTGCTGAAAGTATTAACCGCTGAAAACTGTGCAAACTTGGTTGAAATTGAAGGCCTCAATAGGTTGAAATTCTTAGAACGGTTGCATATTTCCGAATGCCCTTCAATTGAAAGACTGGACCTTTCTAAATCTGAGAGTTTGCAAATATTATACGCTGAAAAATGTGAAAAATTAGTCGAAATCTGAGGTCTTGATAGGTTGGAATTCTTGGAAATGTTGTTTATCTTGGGGTGCACTTATATTGAAAGGCTGGACCTTCCAATGTCCAAGGGTCTAAAGATATTACATGCTAAACAATGCAACAACTTAGTTGATATTCAAGGTCTTGATAGGTTGAAATTCTTGGAAGAGGTATATATCTTTGGGTGTGCTTCTATTGAGAGGCTAGACCTTTCACAATCTGAGCATTTGAAAATTTTAAATGCTGGATATTGCGAAAAGTTAGTCGAAATGCAAGGCCTTGATAGGTTGAAGTTCTTGAAAGAGCTATATATTCCTGGGTGTGTCTCAATTAAAAGGTTGGACCTTCCAAAATTCGAAAATTTGAACATATTAGATGTTGGGTATTGTGAAAACTTAGTTAAAATTGAAGGCCTTTATAATTTAAAGCTATTGGAAAAGCTATACATCTTTGGCTGCAATTCAATTGAAAGGTTGGATCTCCCAGAATCCGAGGGTTTGAAGATATTAGATGCTAAAAATTGCAAAAACTTAGTTGAAATTCATGGCCTTCATAGGTTGAAGTTTTTGGAAGAGCTATATATCTCTGGATGCACTTCAATTGAAAGGTTGGACATTCCAAAGTCCACGGATCTCAATGTATTAGATGCTCAAAATTGTGAAAACTTAGTCAAAATTGAAGGCCTCGATGGGTTGGAGTTCTTAAAAATGCTGAATATCCGTGGATGTACTTTAATTGAAAGGCTGGACCTTCCAAGATTTTGAACATATTGAAAGGTCTTGATAGTTTGTAGTTCATGGAAGAGCTACATATCTCTGGGTGGGCTTCTTTTGAGAGGTTGTACCTCCCAAACCTTGAGCATATGAAGAAATTATGTGCTCAAAATTGCAAAAAAAATTGGTTGAAATTCAAGGCCTAGATAGATTGGTGATCTTGGAAGTGCTTGAACATCCATGGGTACACTTCAATTGGAAGGCTGGAACTTAGGTGCTAGAAATTGCAAAATTCAGTTGAAATTCAAGATCTTGATAAGTTGGAGTTCTTGAAAGTGTTGTATCTCTAGGTGCATTTCAATTGAAATGTTGGACCTTCCAAAATCTGGGTATATGAAGATATTAGATGCTCAAGATTGCAAAAGCTTAGTTGAAATTCAAGACCTCAATATGTTAGTGTTCTTGAAAGTGTGAGTATCTCTTGTTGCACTACCTTGCAAAGGCTAATGGATTTCTGTTGCTTTGACACTTTGCAAAAGCTTGCAATCAATTGCCCTCAAGATATTCGGAGTCTAGACAGATTCCCATCCTGCACAAATTTATGGATTGAGGATTGCAAGTTCTTATCAAAATTGCCGAGCTCGTCAAATTTTCATTATTTATGGAAATTGTTCCTGTCAAATTTATTTGAATTTCAGGAGATCCCGAGACTTGAGGAGTCGACATCTCTAAAACGTATGGCTATCTCAGGATGTTCCTGGATTGAGAGCTTACCTGATTTGTCATCATGCACCAACTTGATCGGTCTGGTTGTGCAAAATTGTTAGAAACTGACTAAGCTTGGAGGGCCAGAAGCCGGCGCAACCAATGGAATTGGCCAATTCTAGAGCGCAAGTCACTCTAAGCAATACCAGAATTATTTGGAACACATATTTATCAAAATTACGAGAAAAAGCCATTTGACCCGATCGTGGACCATAGAATTTGGAGATGACGACTGCAATGAGTCAGAGAAGTCGAGATGATCCATTTCCTAATAGAGGTACATAAAGCAGGTAAACTAAACTTTTTCTTTTGAGATCTCTCTCGCAATTTTCATTTGTATTTCCTCTTTGCAATTTCTTTAAGATCTATTACCTTTCATTAGTATTTCCTTGTTGACGGTGTTGTTATTTTCTTACTTTCAAGGAATCCAAGGTAGATGTTTGTGAAAGTTATGTGTGCTTTGGAAAGATGTAGCTGCTCATCATGTAGTAATTAACATAGATTAAACGGCCTTCTAAGTGCATCATTTGTCATTAGTCTTCAAGTAAGATTCTTCATCCCTATGCAGAATACTAAAGCTTCTGCGCGTTTAATTGATTCTGAAGTGCTGGAATTTCTGAATAAGAACTGCTGTACACACCTTGCAAAGGTAGTCGTATAGGGTGTTCTAGTGAAAAAACAAAATGGTATTCATTAGGTCGAGAAATGCTAAATGGACCTTACATGGAAGGCCTGATGCGAGGTTTTAGTTTGCTCTGTGCTAACCATGTAATTCATGACTGCATGTTTCTGAGATATGCTTAAGAATGGATTTACAATGCAAAAGGAACATGTTGAGAGGGCATCCCTTTGTATGCATCTGCTACTAGGGAAAATTTTGTCCAATCATTGTGTTCCACATATTTTATTGCACAAAATTGTCTGCATTAGCTAATTAAGGTAATCATATCAACCGATAAACGCTAAATGCGAGAACGACTCTTCTCCCAGTAGTGTGGTCGAGAATAAACTGGGAAACAGGCCCGCAGCAAACATTGTGGATTACTTGGATCAATCGAGAAAATTGCAACAGGAATTTTGCTGACTATGTACCCTTGTTCATCTGTTCTAAATCTAGGACATAGCCCAAAAGTCCAAGGCTAATAATAGATTAGCGCAAATAATACTTCTTAATGTTTGTAGAGTTAGTGGCATAATCTGTCATTTACTTGAACTTTTGAGTCAAGAAAATAATCAAGATGGCACACATGAACGAGAACGTCATTTGACATAATCAACTGCACTGTGAAATAATCCCTTGTATTATGCATAAACTCTTATTAGTGGATTCACTTGCTGAAAAGTATAACATGGGAAGCGTTTTCTAAGTTTTCAGAGGAACCTTTCCTTTATCCTATATGGCATTTACAAACTGTCTTGCATTCATTCTGATATATGTATAGCACATAATGATAAGGAAAAAAAAAATATTATATCCCACAAAAGCAAGCAACTTGAGTTGAGTTCACTATACTTAGTCAAAGGTTCTCGAGTTGAGATGTTAGATGCCTATTAGCTGGATCGATAGAGTTAAAAACAAAAATTAATATTGAGTTTGACAAACAAAGATATGTAAACTTTGGGGTATTATTAGTAGTTTGCTGATGTTAAAGTTGCCAGATTGATTTCAGTTGATTCACTGGCAGGATTTGGGGCTGTGATGCAAATGCTAAAATATCCAAAAGACCCTTCGGGGGGCACTTCTAGAAGGAAACAAATTCATCAAAGAATCAGGAGTTCGATGTTTCTTGTACTTCTCTAAACGTCGACAATGCATCATTGGACTGGTGAAGGATGTCCGCATGCTGTTATCCCACAATGCCCTGATTACGTTCAACAGAAGCATTGCAGAGCTGAAACTATCCGACAACTTAAGATTTGATATGGTGCCCAATAAATTGGATGATTGTATTTCAATTTGGTATCATAATTGGCACTTGCGTAGAGGTCCATTGTAGTCTTTAGTCGAAGAGAGTTGCTTGTGATTCAGGTTTGGATCTTCATGCTTAAGTGGAAGCTATTCAATGTTTGCCTGCTAAACTTTGTCGGGTAAATAAAGAACTTGGAGGTTCTTAATTTGGGAAGCTGGTGCAAAGTTGGCTTGGAATGGATGTATCCACTGCGGTTGGAAGTCTCTGAATCAAAGTTTTGCCAGGTTAAGATCTTATTGCAGTTGATTTTTCTGTTAGAACGATAGAAATTGTTGCTGAAACCAAATTTGATATTGTATCTGGTGTGAAGAACAGGATTGCTAGAGTCTGGTGATGTGCATTTGAGATTGTGCTCTATTAGGGATAGTGAAGCTCCATTGATGTTGCTTGAGCTTGTAACAAAGGATCAGCTCTCGTGAACATGCGATTTTGGAGTCCAACTGACCATTTGCTTTTCAGAAATAAATGCCCAATAATTTGTCATGTCCCTTGTCATTAATTGGGTTAGTCTTCTTGTGCTCAGATTACTTATCTCCCCTTGAAATGTTATTGTTAATTGTCGAAATTCTGTTACAGTTGCCATTATATCGAATTTGATAGTAAGAGGTCTAAAAGTCAGTTCACTCATTTGGCATCAACTAATTATGTGCACTATCTCACTCATTTGGCCTTCCAGGTGATAGAGAACCTTTGGTGGCATCGACGCCTTGAATTATGCTTGGTAGGCCCAAAGAGAAAAGGATAAGAGAGGAAGGAGAATCTTAAAAATAGATTCAAAGTGTCAAGACAAGGCACAAAAATCACACCTAATAAGGTTTATTCATTTTGAGTTTCTAGTCTTTATTTACATCAATATTTTTTAACTTTATTTTCTTGATAAACAGGATAAAGAGATCGATAGAGAGAAGCCAATCAACTTGTCACGGAGATGCATCATAACAATCCCATAAACTCTAAAGGTGCTTTAACCTTACTTTTAAGTAAGTGGTTATGTAGTCTTTTTTGGTTGGTAACTATGTACTTGAATAGTCATAAGTGCTATTCCAACTCGATTATCGTTTTGTTCTTGATAGCCTGGATGGGAATACCAACAATGTTGTTGATGGAATTCGAGTCGGCGGAAGACGACTTACTTGATTCCGATGCGCTAACAGCAAATGGCCCCGGAACGAACGTTGAATTGCGAATTTATTACGAACAGTACTTCCTCACGTTAGTCTGGATGTAATCACGAGGAAAACACCCGATTTCCACAGCGTAAATGCCGATTGTTCTTGAAAATTGAAATGGAACGCCTTTGATCTTCTTCAATGGAAATGGAGAGGAATTTTGGTGCGAATGAATTGCCAACCGTCCAACGGTTGTGTTCGGGAGCCTTTTATATGTCTCCCTTCGTACCCCTCCATTTGTGCCTTTCCATCGTAGCATATCAAAGCCAATTGGTGCGGTCCAATCGCACCCCATCATGGACGTACTAGCTAACTAGCTAAAGTACAACATCTCCCACTCGGACATGATGGGCTTGATAGCATTCTATTAAGAATATAAGGCATTCAACATTCATCAATTTTACAAAACAATTCATACTGACAAATAAGCCGTGCGACCAGTGAGTACACCTGCACTTGGGAGCTCAAATTATGCACCTGTTAGGGATAACATAATGGCTACAACCCTGAAAAGAAATAAACAATCGATGTCTCACAGTGCCCCAGACATATTTTGTTACATCAGTCCAAGTATACCTATCCCTTAAAGGCTATACTTGACTATTCTCAAAACACCATGTATTTACAATTACATCCGCAACCACATAGGGCGATATAATTGGTCGACCAGTAAATACATGTGGTAGATGTAAAACAACAATAGTCTTCCTTCGCACTCATGTCTCTCTCAATTTCAGAACAACTGCTTTCCTAGACATGTCCCATAAGCCATATCTATTCATGACCGCCCGTAACATGCTAAAGTAGCAACATTGATCTTTCACTTCGAGAACATAGTCAGAAGTAACATAGGGCACAAAATTGAGGTAAAAATACAAAATTACCTCAAGGGCTCACACGATGAGTAAATAGGGATAATTTTACTCATCTTCCCTTATTGGTCGTACAATGCACATGTAGTACGAATTATATGCTATAGTGGATTACTCTTTCTATACGAGCGTATGTCAATCATCAAATATATCCACCATACAGATCTTAGCCTAAACATAGTCACATGCTTCTCACGTACTCATGTTTAGCCCGAGTGCTTTATCAGCTCGCTTTCTATAGCGCCCAATTAAGTACTCGCATCCGGCATCTTTCAGGCATACATGATTGTGGGACTATCATATTCGGTCTTGTTATGAATCAATCACAGACCTCATCTTGACTCCAATCAAGGCGACATATTTTATGTACCAAACTTGCTCTTCAGCATTTATTTGTACATAACGTCTCATCTCAACGTGCTAACTACAGCACTTGAGGCGATTGCTCGTGTGAGTGAGCCAATCATTGCCTGCTGACATACTTTTCAATTAATATATGTGTGTTTGTGCTAGTCTCATAGTGGATTTGTACTTATTGATAAAACATCAAATCACTAATAAACAAACAAGTACAATACATATGTCCACAAATACATAAACCAATGATCCTTTACAATAACATATATCACATTCTACGTAATCCTAGTGACATCCTATGGGTCAAGAATATGTCTCTAGGAATAGCCTTCGTAAATGGATCATCAACCATTCTATTGGTTGAAATGTATTGCAGGATCACTTCTTTCTGCGCTATAATATCTCCGACGAAATTGTTCTTTATGTCAATGTGCTTTGTCCTTCCATGATACTTGGGATCTTTCATATAGGCAATGGCTGCTTGACTATCACAATAAACAGTCACCGGTCTTGGAACTTCAAAATGGAGTGGCTAAATTTTCAAGAAACGTTTTAGCCATATTGCTTCTTTGCACCGCGGCAGAACATGCAATAAATTCTGCCTCCATTGTAGACAAGGTGTGCATGTCTGTTTCTTGCTATTCCAAGAAATTGCACCTCCATTGAGCAAGAACGCATATCCTAAGTTGATTTACGCTCATCCAAGTCTCCACCCCAATCAGCATCTGAATAACCTAATAGGCGTAAATCATTCCCTTGGTAATAAAGTCGATAGTCCATGGTTCCCTTCAAGTATCTCGGGATCCTCTTCCTTTTGCTTTCCGGTGTGCTTGACCAGGATTTGATTGATATCGGCTCACCAATCCCACGGCATAACATATGTCGGGGTCGAAAGTACACATCATAGCATACATTAAACTCCCGACCGCACTAGCGTAAGGAACAATTTCCATCACTTTGATTTCTTCGGAGTCTTAGGACACATTTCGTACTTAGGCCTTCACCTTGCATGACAGGGGTATCAATGGGATTACAATGCTGCATATTGAAACACTCAAGAATCTTTATAATGTAAGACTCTTGTGATAAAGTAAGAAGTTTCCTTGATCGATCTCTTTCGATCTTAACTCCTAATATATAAGCAGCTTCTCCCATGTCCTTCATTTCAAAATTGGAGGACAACAATTCTTTTATGGTGATTACCAAAACCTTGTCATTTCCAGCCAATAGAATATCGTCCACATAAAGTGATAAAATCACAAACTTATCTTTGGAGCGCTTGACATATACACAGTGATCTTCTTCGATCATCGTGAAACCAAATGTTATTATTGCTCGATGAAAACGAAGATACCACTGTCTAGATGATTGCTTAAGGCCATATATTGAGCGATTAAGCTTGCAAACTTTATGCTCTTGACCTTTAGCCATGAAACCTATTGGTTGTTTCATATAGATTTCCTCATCTAATTCTCCATTGAGAAATGCCGTCTTTACATCCATTTGATGTAACTCAAGGTCCAAATGTGCAACGATGGCTAGAATAAGGCGTATTGAAGCAAACCTTACAACTGGCGAAAAAGTTTCTTCATAGTCTATTCCCTCTTGTTGAGTATAACCTTTCGCCACAAGGCGAGCCTTATACTTTTCAATGGATCCATCCGCCCTACGCTTAATCTTAAAGACCCATTTGTTTCCAATGGCCTTACGATTGTGTGGTAGATCAACCAAGTCCCAGACATGGTTTGCCCTCATTGACTCCATCTCATCTTCCAAAGCTTTTCTCCATTCTTCCTTGTCAGAGGATAAGAGAGCCTCTTGAACAGTCTTAGGCTCGGCATCGTCATTCTGAGCAATCATAAATGCTTCCCCTTCAATCTCAAAACGACGACGGGGAATACTTTTACGATTACTTTTACGCAATTGAATTTCTCTTGAATTCAATTCATTAGGCGATGCAACACTCCCACTAGGTCTTGTGTGTTGAGGTAAATTTTCATTTCCCTCTACAACATCAGTGGGTGTGTTATCTAGATCTTCCATCTCATATAATTGGAAGTCCTTATCAATCTCACCCCTATTAGGAAAATCGTTCTCCAAAAACGTAACATCTCGTGACTCCATTTTGGTCACACTCCCATCAGCTTGTTCACCTATGAACACGTACCCTTTGGAGTGTTCGGAATATCTTATAAAGATACATTTCTTCCCTCTAGGGCCTAATTTGCCATGTTTATGGGAAGAATCATGAACATAAGCTGCACATCCCCATGGACGTAGACTACTCAAGTCTGGTTTCCTACCAGTCCATAATTCATAAGGGGTGGAAGTAACCGATTTTGAGGGCACACGGTTAAGTATATAGGCAGCAGTCAATAATGCATCTCCCCAATAGGAGATAGGTAAATTTGCTTGCGCCATCATAGACCTAACCATTTCCAATAGGGTTCTATTCCTTCTCTCAGCTACTCCGTTTTATTGTGGAGTACCAGGAATAGTCAATTGTCGCACAATTCCCTTTTCATCACAAAGAGCCTTGAATTGCTCCGATAGATACTCACGTCCACGATCGGTTCTCAATGCCTTTATTGTCTTGTTTAACTGATTCTCTACCATCGCTATATATCGTCTAAAGCAGTCTAATGCTTCTGACTTATGAGAGATCAGAAAGACATAACCAAAACGTGTAAAGTCATCTATAAAAGTGATGAAATATGAGGCTCCATGCCTTGCCCTTACATTCAAAGGACCACAAATGTCAGAATGTATGAGATGTAATGGAAATTTAGCTCTAGTCCCTTTACCGAATGGTTTTCTAGTTGTTTTTCCCGCCAGACAATGTTCACATATGGATAGATTAACATTAGTGAGTGACCCTAAAAGGCCTTCTTTAGCTAATCTTTGCATTCTTTGCAATCTTTGCAATCCAATGTGACCTAATCTAGCATGCCAAGTACTTGCATCAATCTCAACGTTATTTGAAGACGCAATTAAAGAAAAACAACCATCAACATTAACATTGTACTGATCATAGTCAATGTCTAACACCATAAAACCATTCAATACATGACCTGAACCATAATAAACTGTTCCATACAAAATGTCAACACAATCACCATGGAAATTCAATACATAACCTAAGCTAAGAAGAACAACTACGAGACCAAGTTTCGTGAATATCTCGGAGCATAAAGGACATCATGCAGAACAGGTTTCGACCACCACGTAAGATTAATTTACATGTGCCGATACCCTTCACTTCAACTCTTGAGTTATTCCCAACATATATCCATCTTCTTCTAGGCGGTATCCGACGATACTCCACAAATGCTTCTCGGTCTCTAGCTACATGATCCGTTGCTCCTGAGTCTACAGTCCACATTGGATGAGATTCAGCAAGCATTACAGTACTAGAAACAAAAGCATTACTCAAAGTAATGGAGTAATAGGGTACCTTTTTCGGCTCAGTGCATTCACGAGCAAAGTGACCCAACTTGCCACAATTGTGGCACTCCATCTTGGCCTTGTCCTTCTTCCCACCACGCTTCTTGCGTCAGAAGGTTTTAGCTCTCTTAGGTCCCTGATCAGTCATCTTCCCTTTGTTGTTGAACTGAAGATTCCTCTTGCGCTTGAAGCCCGAAGCTTTGCGCGAACTCGATTCAGCAACATAAGCATGGGTAGAGGATCTGGCAGCCTCTAGGCGCTCATCCTCTAATTCCAAATGACGCACAATATCATCAAAAGTGACGATGTTCTCATTATGCGTCATATTGATCTTCATATGTTCCCAATTATCAGGAAGAGACCTTATAACAGCTTGAACTTGCTGTTCATCAGTAAGGGAGTGACCAGCCGACTTCAGCTCACGGATCATGTTTGACATCTCCCGAAGATGCTGCCTCATCGTTACATTTGGGCGCTTTCGGAAGGTGTCAAACTTGATGGTGAGTCTCCTCAGCTTAGTGGCAGATGTACCCCCAAACTTATCTTTCAAGGCAACCCGCATAGCTTGAGCTTTGTCATAACTCTCAAACTCACACATGAGATCATCTTGCATACAGCTCAGCAACGTGATGCGAGCAATGCTATTTTTCTTTTTCCAAGCTTGATAAGCTTCCAGATCTCTCCTGTGTTGAGCTGAAGTTCCACGCTCAGGTTCATCCATGGTATGGTTGAGGGTTTCCAAAACCTCTTGCTCCTCAAGGATGTATTGAACCTTTCGGTGCCAAATATCATAATTGTCACCGTTCAGCTTCTCACCCTTATTGAGGTCAGCCACAATGGTCTTGGATGCTGAAGCCATAATCAATTGCTATAACACATTGACATAATAAACGCAGAATCAATACTAGCACACTTTACAGAATAACACACATATATAATTTGCAGCAAAGACAAACTAAATTAATGATAATTCAAAAAAAGACACAAAAGCAAAAGTTCACTATGTTCCCAATCAACTTCTATGTACATTTGTTTTATTATCATTAATTAGTTTAATTTGCACAAATTTTTAAGTTCTAGGTGAGAACTCCTTTCAATTCTACCAACCTACGAACTCCCACCAGGAAAAATAATTACATAAACTTATGTAATTTCTACATTTTTCCTTAACACAAGAACATAGCATGGCAATAACCAACGTGTATAAACAAAAATCATGTTGTAATTATAATCAAAATTGCAATTCAACATGCAATGGATTTCATACCATTGTTCTTATTTTCTAGCAACTAGAAAATTGCAAGTATATTAAAATATACACATCACATCATTGAACCAAGCTCTACACAGCATATATAATATCATTTGCACACAAGCTAGCTACTGTATTTCCCTAATCATAAGAAAATACAAGCTACAAATGAATAAACTGCATTAAACCCAAAAAAAATACGCGTACATAGGGTTCCCTAAGCATTTTTGTACATTTATAAAATTCAAAAGTATAAAATAATTATACCACTGTGTAGAGAACACTCATACGAACCAAACGAGACCGACCACGCTCCAATCCGAGCTCGCACGCGCCCCCACGCGCCGCCTGAGTGTGCGGCGCGTGTGGTGCACGCGCCAGCGAGCCAAACGGCTCCTGGCCGGTCCGACCAGTCAGGCCGGTCCGACCGGTTCGACCGGTAGCCGATCCGACCGGTTTGACCGTCGGAGCGGTTGACCGGTCAACGGGTCGGGTCGGGTCAACGGGTCGAGTTGGATCTCTGGTCGGTTGCCGGCCGGTGACCGGCCGGCCAACTTCTCCGGCGGTGACGTCATCGATGACGTCATCCCGGCGGTTACGACCGTTGGGTGACGTCACCGTGACGTCACCACGCGCCGGTTCGCTGGCTGGCGCGCGTCGCGCACGCGCTGGCTTCGCCAGCGCTTGAGGCGCGTGGCGCCCACGCGCAGCGGCTTCTGGCCGCGCGTGTGGGCGCATCCGGCGTCTCTCGGCGGCGATCGACCCATCCCCGGACTCGTCTCGACGAGTACTTTCACCCTGTATATTCAAAAATTAATTTTGACCAAAAAATTATTACGAAAAACGATGAAAACCTCACGGATCACGCGACCCCGAACCCATTCTTCGCTCCGGTTCAATTTCGAGTTTTTCATGGGGCAATTTCGACTATCAGAGATCCAAACAGTGTAGAATACATTCTCATGATCTCAATATCAAATGGTAATCAAGAAAACTCGATGAAAAACAAGGCAGAAATCACGATCGGGCTCTGATACCAATGATGGAATTCGAGTCGGCGGAAGACAACTTACTTGATTCCGATGCGCTAACAGCAAATGGCCCCGGAACGAACGTTGAATTGTGAATTTATTACGAACAGTACTTCCTCACGTTAGTCTGGATGCAATCACGAGGAAAACACCCGATTTCCACAGCGTAAATGCCGATTGTTCTTGAAAATTGAAATGGAACGCCTTTGATCTTCTTCAATGGAAATGGAGAGGAATTTTGGTGCGAATGAATTGCCAACCGTCCAACGGTTGTGTTCGGGAGCCTTTTATATGTCTCCCTTCGTACCCCTCCATTTGTGCCTTTCCATCGTAGCATATCAAAGCCAATTGGTGCGGTCCAATCGCACCCCATCATGGACGTACTAGCTAACTAGCTAAAGTACAACAGTTGTGGTTAATGCTAAGAAGTTAGAGTGTGAGTCTCGCCAATTTATCACTAAAGAGGGATTAGAGGTATAGTTCGTGTTCTCATTTAAAGATTTGAAATTCAATTGAATGGTATGCTGGGATTAGAGGTATAGTTCGTGTTCTTATTTAAAGATTTGAAATTCAATCGGATGGTATGCATTTCTTTCATCCAACGGCAAAAGATAGACATTGTTTTTGAGAAAACCTACCTATGATAAATTAACTATATATTTCTCATTCTTAATTGATAAAATGCATATGTTGTTTATTTCAGAAGAAGTTGATTTGAGTAATGCTATGCAACTATTGATGATATCCAAAGTATACAATTGAGAGATGTTTACAAGCTCAATGGACCTTGATAGAGGGTGAACAAGTTAGGTAAAACAACTTGCTCACGAGGACTTAGAAATACTATGACAAGATGAATAGTTGAGTAAAATCTTAATCACTAATTTACTTAGGAAAACCAACAAATAGCAGTTTGTAAGTCAATATCTAGCCAATAGACTCACTACTCCGCTGATAAAGGCAACAAACTATATCAACTGTGAAGATGTTTCACTGTCACGTCCCGATTCTTGAGCGTGTGCCATCTCTCGGTGGTCGATTAAATTGCGACGTATTAGGACGCGTCGCCGACTTATTCATTTTAATGTGCATGCGGAAACGAATTACTAATCCCTTGACAGAAGCATGCATGGGATAAAAAAAGTAGGACAACAATTTTCAAATCAACACATTATTAAAAACTACAATCTAGTTTACAAACATGGGCCAACTCTAGGGTTTAAGTACATGAGGTCTATCTCCAAAAGGAACTTCCGAGCCACCCATACTTCTGACCCTTCCACTTCAAGCTCCAAGTTCTTCACCCTAGGGATTTGAAAAGTTTGAGCCCATGACGGAGTGAGACAATGTCTTAGAAAGTTTAGCCCTTAAACTCCAACTAGGAAGAAAATACGCCTAAAGGCTACCTATGCACACACAAGATAGATGACTTATCTTTGTCTCAGTTCCTTCCTGCAAGTCAGTATAGTTCATAATCTCAACCAATCAATTCAATTCAAATCAAACCATCGATCAATCAGTCAATCAACTCAATTCCATACCAACAGTACTATCTATCCATTAAATATGACTATTGGTCACACAAGCTGAAATAATCGGTTAATGCTCACACAAGCTACAATATATGGTCATAGCTTTCGGAAGCTGATATAGATATATAGTAGCTCGCACAAGTTGATAATATAGATCATGCTCTCACAAGCTGATATAACGATCTTAGCTCATACAAGTTGATAAGGTATACTGCTCTCACAAGTTGAAGAATCAAAGCCTATAGGCTAATACAATATATTGCTCTTACAAGCTTACATGCAAAGGAGCCCAAAAGCTAATAAAATGTATACTACTCTCACAAGTTGACGTATCAAGCACATAGGCTGATACAGTAAACTGCTCTCAAAGCTGAAATCACAATGCTCACACAAGCTGAATTACGATAAACCGATCCTGGCCAAGGACCTTGTGCTTTGCACACCAATTTCTCAATTAAATAACGAACTTGGCCTAATTTCCTCGTGTTAAAATATACTAGATAAAAATAATCATGTGTGGGTATACGGTCGGCCTGAGTCAAAGTGCAATATATTCCTTTTCAAAAATCCCACTATTTATATAGTGTTTGAAAACATTTTTAGTGTTAAAAACCGACGCCCGATATTTTCTAATTAAATATCGAATTACTAAATTTTGGGATAAATACCCAAAATTATAATTAACACTCAATTTGTACAATTTAGCACTCAATTAAATAAACCAAGAATACCATTGCAATCGGGACGAAATTCCGATCACTGCCTATTTCGGTCTAATTTTCGAAAAATAATAAATAATTAAATAATTACCAAAAATAATTAAATAAATGCATTTAATTACCAAAAATAGAGACTTAGGCCTGAAACGCCTAATTAAATACCGAAATGGGCCCGAAAAATTTCCAAACCAATCTAGATAAGTACTACAACTTATCTAGTCCCTAATTACGCTACTCTAATCACCTAACATGCAAAACCGAATAATTAAATTGCTAATCCATTATAACTAACCACATAATCACTAATTAGCCTAAACTAATCAATTTTTAAGCATTATTAACTCTTTAAGCAAAGTTTAGTGAGTAAACTCATTGGTTTTGCGGGCTGATGAATCCACGGCAATAGCGGCGCGACGACGGCCGAAACTCGAGCTTACGGCGGTGCCAACGAGAGCTCGAGAGGGCCTGAAAAAGGGCTGGCAAGCCCACAACGAGCTGGTGGGCTCGATCTTGGCTGGAGGGATTCCTTGGTCGCGGCTTGATCAGAGCTACAGATGGTCATGGGTGTTGGATAGAAGTTGGAGGTGGGTCACGGATGAAGGGGATGGAGCCAGCAGAGTTGACTTTGGGGGAGCTTTGCTGGGGGGAAGTTGACTCATGGAGGGTGGACTACTACGCGGTGTTGATTCGGTGGGGAAGCAGCAAGCATCGATGCTGGGTGGGGATTCAATGCCACCGAAGATGGGGGGAAGAAGTCGGTGGAGATGGCAGCTTCGGTGGAGGACATGTGGCGTGAGTGCTTCACTCGGTGGGGTGAGGAATGTGCAGGAAATGAATTGAAATAGAAGCAGAAGACTTGGTGAAATGGGGCTCTCGAAGAAGGAGGGAGGAGAGATAGAGATTTCGGCTAGTAAGGTCCTTCATGTGGGAGATGTGAGAGAAAAGAGAGGGAGAGACGTGCGAAGAAAGGGGAAGCAGTTGCGTTCGAGAGAAGCTGTGGATGAGAGAGGGAAAAGATCAATTAAAATATCCCAAATTTCATCATGAATTGGTCCCCAAAAGTCCACAAGCCAATCCTCTTGGTCCCTCAATACTTTTTTGTATATTATCTCCACAAATAGCTAGGTTAATGTCCATATATTGTAGTCCCCATACAAGCCTACGGATTTCCCTTAAATTATACTTCCATTTCTTCACCAATTTCTCCAATTTGATGTCCAATTTTGTTGAGGAAGAAGCCTACACAACTTCCATAATTTCTCATCACTAAGTAACTCACTTTGGAGGCCAAAAATCCACTCAATTTGGCTCATCCGAATTTCCAATCTTTTTTGAATTGTCCGAATTGATATTCCGTAAAAATCCTGAACTCGCCAAAAATTCTTCGAAGGATGAGTTGACGTTCCTAAAATAAATCGTAACATGACAAAATTTTCAATTTTTGAAATCGGGTTAAAATTCGTGATTAATTTCAATCTGACGCGATTTTAGCGTGACCTAATTTACCGTGTAGTTTTTAGGAATTTTTAGTGCAATTGACCCGTGATCAATCATTTTCAAGTCACATTGTACATCTTCGACACATTGACGACTCTCGATTATTGTGAAAATCTCGAGATTTCAAATATGGACACAGGGTACCAAAACGACAGAAAAATCGGTTTAGTGCCGATCGATAAGAATTTTACAATTAGGTGGAATCACCCACTCACTAATCACATACTTCTGTTGAATCGACCTATCTCCGGTCTCTATTCAATTTTTAATTGTGTCATAATGACCATTGCAGATTAGCATGATCAAGCAGTCGATTCCTAGTCGAATTTTTAAGTTTATTGCATTAAAACCCCTTAACGGTTTCACTTGATAGGTTAGTTATCTCGTGAGTGGCTAACTCAGAGATAAGAACTATAGGCGCGTCGATGAAAAGCCTAACTTATTCAATCGAAAACAGAGTCTGAAAATCAAGATGTCACATTCACTGATTTTGATTCCCATGAAAATCTTTCACCAAATGTTGCGTTTTGGTTTTTTATAATAGAAGACTCATGTGTTGAGCTTGGATAGAGAATGTAAAATGTAAAGTGAAGTTTTATTCCCAACTTGTATGTACAACGCTAATGATTGATACTTAAATGGCTTGAAGACTAAGATCATTTGAGTACAAACTACACCAGAATCTAATCAGTGATTTAATATGGGAACAAAAAGTTGAATAGTCTACTTTTTAAACTCAAACTATGCTAGAATTTAATTGCTTGTTTTAGTTGAATACTTTGGTTACATTTTCAAATCACAATAAACACGAAAGCATTGCTTGTTCACTTAGCGGATGAGAACCTTATAATTTGCAATTTTGTAAAAAGATTGTTAAGTAATTAAGTTTAGTAATCAAAAGGGCACTAGTTAGACAACTGATATAATTAAGTTTATGACACAGCGACACTAGATCTTTAGTTGCATAAGAAATGAAGTATTCTCCCATACCTCATTTGGTTTCTAACTGGCCCTAATAAGTTAGTGGCATCTCTTTACGTATAATTCTCGTAGAATTAATCAAATTAAAATGAAAATCTCAACGTCACGTGAGTTAAGGATTTGGGAGTGCTCACACTAATTGAGGACTATTGGTCCCCAACTAAACATTACTTATAAACTCTTGGTCTTACCTCTCGATCCGGGTGTTGAAGATTACGTCCATATATGCTAGGCGAGTATGTGTGTCCTTGTAGATTATAATTTTAAGGATAAGCAGATGAGAGAGCTGATGTAAATAAATGCTCGTCCCTCCGTAATGACCTGAAGAGATCTTTTTATATATATTCTCTCTTTTGCACTATATATCTCTTTTTGATGGATACATCCCTCACTCGGCTTCCCATAAATTTAAAGTCCATCTTGACCTAATCCTTTCATCTCTTGTTGTCAATTCATGTTCACCAAATTCCTCTTAATTTTGCCTTCAAATATATCTAAGCCTTATCTCGAAGTTCAAAGTAAATTTATCCAGTTTCATCCATCTTCGGTCGACCATATGGGGGTAATCCGGCGTGCCCTAACAGAGATAAATTGGTAGTTGCAGGCAACAACTTCGTAACTGGAACTATTAGTCAGGAGTGGGGTGCAGAATTGAAACTCTTCCTGAAGGTGGCTGGTCATAGTGCCAATGTTTGCATGCATGACGGTCAATGATAATGTTGTGTGGGGGTCATGTGGCTTGCATGTGACACATGCCTTAAATAATATGCGAATATAAATTATGATTAAGGTATTTTTCTTATGGCGTCGGATCAATCCTTAATTTTTTTTTAATGTGATAAGAAATTAAATATGATAGATAAAATTTAGATGTCAACTTCATCTAATTTTTGGGCAGTTCTGAACTTCTTCCGATGAGCTGCTTTTAGTGCACTATCTTTCGAGAATCGAGATAATGTCCCAGTGCCTGAATATTTGTTTGAATCTTGGTGTGTGTCATTCATCTTTTTGTTTAGAATCGAGAGTCCTTCGTTGTGTTATCTTCTCTTCTTTAATAGCAAATTCCAGCATGAACATCGATAGCTGAGTCGTCATAGAGAAACCTATATTGACAACTAGGGCTGGCTGGATGGAGCAGACACTATGTGAATCGAAAAGGATGGTGAAGTACGCAGCATTTTTTTTTTTTCATCTGTGTGAGTCTTCTTGTGGCCTAGAATTAGAAGTGTGCAAAAGAATCGAGAATTGCCCGAACTACTCGGAATTGGATTGGATCGGACCAAAACAGGCAATTTCCATGGGGGCTGGTCTGGTTCCCAATTCCAATTTAGAAGAACCGGTGAGTACCAGTCCGGTTCTCGGTTCTAAGCGTAAAACCGCCCGCCCGCCCACTTACTCGGAACGGACTATATATATAAGAAATTTCATCTTAATTACTTAATCATTTTATAGTCTTTCGACCAAATATATATATGTACATATATGTATATTTGTAGTTATTGGACATTATTGACTAATTTTATCTTTTGGATATGTAATAGGATTAACCCCCTACTTTTTCTTTTTTCATTCTGATAATACATTTACTTACTTTAGCAACCAAAACAAAATAAACAAACATAGAGGAATGAGGAATTGATTGGAGATGTTCATAAAAGGCAACTTATCATTTTAAATGTGACATCCTGAATTTCGACCATGTCCCGAATATATGAAATGGACATTTTGTTAGCGCGCCTATGGTCATTTTCCTCTGAGCTAATCACTCATGAGTTAACCAATTTATTGGGTGAAGCCGTTAATGGATATAACCGCGGTAAAATTCCTAAAAGCTACCCGATAGGTCGGATCAAACTAAAATTGCATTCGATCGATTTTAACCACGAAATTGAATTCGGTTTCAGGAATCGGATATTTGAGCATGTAACGGTTCATTTATAGGACGCCGTCTTGTTTTTCGGAGAAATTCCATCGAGTTTAGGATTTTTACGGAAAATTTCTTTGGACGTTGCAGAAATTAACAGAAATTTGAATGAGCCAAATTGAAGGAAATTTGGACTTCCAATGCCGAGTCATTTGGTGAAGGGGATTTGTAGAAATTGTGTGGGTTATTTCTACAACAAAAATTGGACATAAAATTCGGAGATCGGAGATGAAATTGAAGTCCCGAAATTAGTGAAATTCGGACCTAGGCAGGGAGGTGCAACATTTGATATCAATTTGATTTAATTGTGGATAAAAAGGGCAAGAAAGAATTAGGGGACAAGTGGATAAGTTTGAAGACTAATTGGACATTCTAATGATGGTTTTAGATATTTGTTTTTGACTTCTCTCCCCCCTCATCCTTGGCTTCTCTCGCAAGCCAAGTCACCGACGGACTGCCTGTTCTTCACCGCACGCTAAATCCCTCAATTTTTCTCCTTCGACAAAAACTTGCGGCTCATTCTTTTCTTTTGGCTACTGAAAGAACCCAACATCCCACCGAAGCCTCTGCATCTCTCTCTCCGCTCAACCCTCATCCCACGAAGCTGCAGCCACACGTCCTCCACCGCTTCGCTTCTCTGCCCATGAAGACTGAAGCCCACGCGGCTTCAATCCATCTAATCACATTTGGTCAACCAGCAAGATCTTCAGCCGAAGTCTTCAAGCGGCGCCACTTCGTTGACTCCTCTTCGTGCGCCTCTCCACGCGGCGTTGAAGCTACTGCTTCCTCCAGCTCGTGTCTTCGGCGAGCGATTCCAGCAACGTCCATCGCCCCAGCTCAACGCCAGCTGCCAGCGCCCACGATCTCCCCTCTTCTGGCCCAGCATCACGGAAGTTCAGCCCAGTTCAGTTGCATTTTGGCCCAGCCATTGAACCCCAACGAAATTAGAGGCTCGCTCGTTTCAGCCCACCTTTCAGCCAAGAAGCAGCCCATCAAATAAGTTCTTAGGCCCGTGAAGCAAGTCAGCTCAAGCTCAGGTCCAAGTTTGGCCCAAGCCCATCTTTTGCTGTGGGCTTGCGAGGCTTGTAAGCTTGGCCCGAGTGTCCACTGACGCCGCTGAAAGTTCGGGTTTCGGCCGCCGTCGCGTCGCCATTGCGGTGTCCCGGTCTTCACTTTTAATCAAGTGAGTTTTACTCACTAATGCTTTTTTAGTTTGCTAATTATGCTTAAGGGTTGATTAGATTTAATTAAGTGTAATTAGGTGGTTAGATTAGAGTAGATTAGTAATTATTAGATAATTGTGATGCATGTTAGGCAATTGAATTATGCAATTAGCAAGTAGAGATGTACTATTATTTATTGAATGCATCTTGGGATTTTTCCCGACCCGTTTCGGGCTTCAATTAGGCATTACGGGCCTAAATTGGATTTTTAGTATTTAATTATTAATTTTCGAAATTTATTTATTTATTTATTTATTTTTCCGAAAATTAGGCAGGGATAGCCGACGACCGAAATTTTATGCTAATTGTCGTGGTGCAATCCGTTTATTTAATTGAGCTCTATTTCATGCTAAGTGGGAATTATTTGTGAAAGTGGGAATTATTTTTAATTTTCGAAATTAATTTAATTAATTAATAAAAAACCAGGCGTCGGTAGACGGCGCCAAAAATGTTTTGGTGGACTATAGAAAATGATGGGATTTATAGAAAGGAAATCATCATATTTTGGCTAAAGCCGACCGTGTACCCACACACGACATTTTATCGGAAGGGATAAAAATGGCTATTTGATTGTTTGGGTATACTGGCTCGATGACTCTACGGAGCATCTTGAGATAGGACGGTATGATTTACCGGCTCGGTGACTCTATAGATTATCTTGAGACAGTACAGTATGATACACCGGCTCAATAATTCTATAGATCATCTTGAGATAGTACAGTATGATAAATTGTGTGTATACCAGCTCGGTGACTTTATATGTCATCTTGAGACAGGACGGTACAATCTACCGACTTGGTGACTCTATAGGTTATCTTGAGACAGTATGGTATGATATATCCGCTTAATAATTCTACAGATCATCTTGAGACAGTACGGTATGATTTGACAGCTTGATGACTCTATATGTCATCTAGAGATAGGATAATATACTATTTATATATCACCTAGGGTGAGTAGTCTTGGACATTGATCAGACTTATAGATAGTATGGAAGGGGCTGACCAAGAAAAGAGTCGAGATGACACGTAATCGATTAGGTCAATTGATCATTGCTTTGATCTGATATCGTGAATTGATTGATTGAATTGAAATGACTGATGAACGGTCCGATTGACATGCAATCGATTAAGTTGATTGATCGAGATATCGATCTGTGATTGCTTGGGTGCCTATTGAACTGTGTTAATATGCAAGTGGAATCTGAAGCCAAGGTAAGTCCTCTGACCCGTGCGTGCATAGGCGGCCTGGATAGCATATTAGTTTACTAATCGGGTCTTAGGGGGTAGAACTTGCTGAGATGTAGTCTCATCTCGGTTGTGGGACAACATTTCAGGACCCTGATGAGGAGCTTGAGGAGAAAGAACCCGAAGAGGAGTAGCTGGAGGAGAACTTCGATGATGATCTTGAGTACGACCCGGATGAGGATTGAAATCCCATCCTCTTTGTGAACCCTGTTTATTGGTGGTTGAGTGTGAGGCTAGACATTTGTTGATAGTATGGTAAAATATTTTGAGGTGTGGTTGTATAAAAGTTTGGTCGTGAATTTCAATATGAAAAATATAGCCTTACTTTTCTATCCCATTGCTTTATTGTTTGGGGATTATAATTGCTTCCACATGTGCATATATAAATGAAAAGGGTCGGCGATACGTTCTGGGATATCGCTTTTAAAATCGACCAAAGATGAAGGATGGACACGTGACCGATGATCGGGGTGTGACATTAGAAGTATAATTAGATTTCTCATTAACCATTCCCATGATTAATTTAGGTTGACATTGAAAAAAAATATGAATCAAGTGATCAATGCTTTAACTTCTACAGAGTGGAGTCTAAATCTCCACATTTTCCCACTGTCAAGAAATTTTAAGAGGACCACACCATGACTTTAGAAGAAATTAAGTTTTTAAATAACCAGTATTATCCATTCGTCTTGCCTTATAGTTTTCAATCCTTAATCAAATTTAATGGCTTGCAATTTAACCCGAATATAAGGCCAAACAAGATTTGTAGAGATATGGAGCCGACTCCATAGGTCCACTAGAGAATCGGACCAAACTAGACCATCAATTCGGTTCCCGGGTAGATCCATGGAACCAACGGGTAGGTCTCAATTCTAATTTTTGGGAACTAATCCTTAGAGGGTGGTTCCCGGTTCCAATGTGAGAACCACCCACCCGGACCATGCTCACATCTATTGAGAATATCTCACTCTTAATTTCTCTCTAATTTTCTTATTCCACGTGCAAAATGGGCTCTAGCCATTCTTTCTTCCCTACTATTCTTCCAGCCGAGAATCACTTGCCTCTTTAGGCTTGATCTGCAGCTTTCATATTGGAAATAATTGGCTGGCTTATCCTCCTTGATGTCTTTGTCTTGTTCTTTAATTTAGCATGTGCTCGCTTGACTGTAAATTGAAAGAATCACAGCATGAAAAGTCCTCGTTTTTCCTTGATGTAATTGCAGTTATTCTTGATGTAAAAGCGTTAGTAACATAATGAATTTAGCATAAGTGATTGTCTGACTTAGTTGATGATGACACTTGTCTTTTAATTTGGTTCTATTTAATTTGATTGCTTTTGCATCGAAATTTCCTCACATGTTCTGTTCTTCCAGTGCAGGTATCATCTTGGATTTTTTTCATGCATTAAAATTTCCACCACCCCAAGTCAAAGAAGACATGCATCTTCCCATTAAGAAATGCAATGTCGGTGTGCATAGAGATGCAGAAGATGTTGATACTAGCGCATCCGGTTTGTTGACTACGCCCGCGGAAACTAATTTTGGTGCATTTAGTTCGTCTCCCATAAAAATTAATAACAGTGCATCTAGTTCGTTGACCACGTCGATAGGAGACTACTACGGCGTGTTTTTGAACTTTAGAGGAATGGATACTTGTAAAGGTTTCATTGATCACCTCTACAACGGGCTTGTCGATGCTGGAATTCATACTTTTAGAGACAATAATGAGATCCGTGAAGGCGAGAAGATTGGCCCAAATCTTTTGACAGCCATCAAGAATAGTAAGATCCTAATCCCTATTCTCTCTGTGAATTATGGTTCAAGCAATTGGTGCTTGAATGAACTTGTTCAAATAATTGAGTGCAAGAAAAGTGACAAGGGGTATATAGTTTTGCCGATATTCTACAAAGTGGAACCAGCTCACGTCTGATTTCAAGTCGGTAGTTTTGGAAACGCATTTCGTACGCGTGAAAGGCATTTTCGACCAGATGATTTTAGAGAAATGGACGCAAGCCCTCGTTGAAGTCAGTTCTTTGAAAGGATGGGACGCCAATGGGTAAAATCTTTCACCAATGCATTATGTACTTTTGTAAGGGTGTTTACCGAATCTAATTCCTACCCGCTTCATTTTCTTTTTTATTGGATAGCAGTAAGATTTTTATAGTAGTAAGATCCTGCGATGCACAAGTTCCATCAATTATCCTTCTTTAGTTTTTTTTTTAATATAATGATATTGACCAATCTAATTATGGACTTCATTGGTATGACATTGGTATGATTATAATCGCTTGATTAATATAAGATTTTTCAAATGAATTTTTATTCTTATATCAAAAGATTTTGTAAAATTGTGCCATTTTTTTCCATGTTTATATTGTAAGCCACATCAGTCTTCATCATAAAATTTTCTATTTACACATTTGTGCAAGATTATAATTCAACCGTGCAAGTCAAAAAAGAGATGGTTGAGGAAAAAGGATTATCTTTGTAATATGTTTGTTCAAATAATTTTCAATGCATTTTCCTATCTTCAACATATAATTTTTATCGCATTCACTTGTATAAATTAATGCGGTGTTCTATTATGGTGAAAAATTATTCTTCTACTTCCCAATAAAATCCATACATATTAATTATAAAATATATAATATAGACATTAAAAAAAAATTAAAGTACAACGTGCTATCACCCCTTGATGCAATGGAGACCGATAAGAACACGAATTTAGAATAAAAATTCACAACAAGAATGGAAACTTGCAAGCTTGTAAAATTGGGCAAATAAGGAGAAATCCCCTCGTTGTGTTCAGGTAGTTCACAATATAGTACTCTGAACAACTTTTGGGATTTATATTATAAAACTTGAATTCCTCTTGCATCAAAAGTTAAAACACAACCTGTTCGTTGATTGATGGCTGAACTCTCATACCATGTTACCTAATTGAATTATTCTTATCCAGACGCTCTAAAAGGCTTTCAAAGCCATGTCCATTTCATCCCTAATAATCATCAACAACAAGAAGTTTGAAATATGATTTCAATCCATTATATTCTAATATATAGAGGTGTGCAACAATGATTCTTAGAGTTTTAGGATTTATCCCTAGACTTATTTATTACTATGCTCTCATTAGATAAACAACATAAAATTATTCTTACCACGTATTTAAACTCTTGTGATGTTTGACAACTATGAAGGAGAATTGGTAAAATCGGTTGTCCGGCAAGTATTAAGAGAGTTGAAAAAGAAGTTTGAGTTGGATATTCCTAAGAATTTGGTTGGAATTGACAGTCATGTAGAGAAGATCATGGAATTTGTAGATAAAAGTCCTTGTGACACCCTATTTATTGGCATCCACGGAATGGGAGGCATTGGGAAGACAACTCTTGCGAAAACTATCTACAATAAGATCTTAAATCAATTTGAGTTTTGTAGCTTCATCGCTGATATTAGGGAATCATGGGAACGTTTTGGTGTTCATTACTTACAAAATCAGTTAATCAATGATATACTGAAGCTAGACAATCAAGTTCGTAATAAGGATGAAGGGATTAAGATCCTCTCATCCATGCTTAAAGGAAAGAAAGTCCTCATTCTTCTTGACGAGGCAGATGATTATGATCAGCTGAAAGCTTTGGTTGGAAATCATCATTGGTTTTTTTCCAGGAAGTAGGATCATTGCTATCACCAGAAACAAGAGTATTCTTGACAATGCTCAGGTGAACTACAACTATGAACATGAGGAATTGGATAAGGATAAATCTTTCATTCTGTTTAGTAGACATGCATTTCGAAGGGACTCTTCTCCCAGTGAATTTGAAGACCTCACTTATGATGTTGTAACCACCACCGGAGGACTTCCGTTGTCTCTTGAGGTTATAGGTTCATATTTGTGCGGACAAAAGCCAATTCTATGGAGGGATATGATAAAAAAAAGAGAAAAGTCCCTCATAAGAAAGTGCAAGAGAAGTTAAGGATAAGTTATGAAGCATTGGATTATAGACAAAAACAGATATTTTTGGATATCGCTTGCTTTTTCATTGGGACAAACAAAAGAATCACATCCTACATGTGGGACGCTTGTGACTTTTTCCCACAAGAAGGAATTGAAGTGTTGAAGTTTATGTCATTAATAAAGGTTGGAGATAATCATGAGCTTAGAATGCATGATCAATTGAGAGATCTTGGTAGGGAAATTATTCATGAGGAAAACCAGCAGGGACCTCAGTATTGTAGCAAGTTATGGGATTCAAGGGAAGTCCAGGAAGTGCTAGAGGGAAATGAGGTAAGCTTTTCTCTTCTTTTTGCCCTCTCAGTCCATGTTCTATTGTCAAAGTGATGTTGGTCTTGTACTTAGTGCTTGCTCTAGTGAATAGAGAACTCTTTAATGTTATTACCCTCATATGGTTTCACTGACGTGATTAGAAAGTAGGAGGTTGCTCTCCGTTAGCAAGCATTGCACCTTATCTGAGATTTTGTTTTTTAAACAAGTATGCATTCAGAAGTTATTTTCAAGAACGAGGTATTTTCAAAGTTTTTTAGATACTTGATGGGGATGTTGTATATTGACAGAATCCTGAACTTCTAAAATTGATTTAGTTACAACTTTGACGCATGCAATAATCACTTTGACTATGCCAGTGTAAACCATATCTTCCTTAGGATATAGAAATCAGAAAATTCCAATCTTTACGTGTTAAAATTAATATAGTAGGAGCAACCACACCCGCATTTCTTTTGAAATTTCAATCATTATACCATATTTGAGAATGCAAGGGATACTTATTATATGTAGTATTAAGTTAGTACTTCCTTTTACCAAAATTCACATAATAAGGACTAATTCAAAACTTACCAAATATATCATTAATAGGATATGGACATAATGTATGTAGATATCTTTGATATTAAGCATATTTGTTGCAATGACTATTAAAAAGAGAAATGTCTTATTTTTTGCACAAAAAAAGTACCAGAGATAATTACTCTTAAATTATATTTTGTATATAATTAAGTATGTGATTGTATTGTATGTGTGAAATCAATCATAGTTTTGACTCTTAATATTCTCAATCCATCATTAGATTGACTTGGAGTTGTGGCTCAAAAACTAGCACTTATTTGCATTTTGAACGGGCAACCAATGTACAATCTCAAGAGCCGATTCCTATGTTATCATATTACAGCCAACGTTCATTTGTTATGTCTTTCGTGTTACATCATAAAATAAACTGAACTAACTCAAAGAAAAAGGAATATGCTGTATATTTATATCTAGATAACTTTGGTATTAATGGCTTTACAAACCGAAAAGATACATCATTAGAGATAATTATTCCAAAATTCTTGCTGGGTTCATTTCCTTCTTCATTCATGGTACCATCATTACTCAAAATTAAAGTGGTTGAGAAAACTGATACAAGATCTTTTTCTAAGTTGATTCCTACATCGATCAATATCTAAAGTTTAATGTTAGGTATGTAATCGAAAATAGTCAATCATGATATTCGTCATGTGACGTGCCAGGCGCAGACAAGAGCACTAAGATGTTTAAAGCATAATTAAAACACGGTAGTAACTCACTCCTTGGACATTAGTAAGGAAACTGCCAGGTGAAAAATAGAGCAGCCTTTTGCACCTGCGACAATAATAACACAACCTATAATATCCTCAAAGGAAGCCCAATCAAGCACGTGGGCTGAAAAGAACACCACCTTTCGAACATCCCAGGGAAAAGCTCAGCCCTTCTTCACTCGCGATACAAAAATGACACCTATTACAAATTCTACCTATTCTCCTCTCACCTTAAATAGACACACGACACCCTACATGGCTTATTGGGCTGACGTGCACAATGAACCATTTTAATTATATGGCTTTTTTTTTTTTTACATAATGCGAAAAGTTTGATAACAAATATTATACACTAATTTTGTTGACAAGAATTATAAATGAAAAAACAACATCGGTCTTCTGTGCTGGTTGATGTGGCTCACTGTGTTACGTCAACACAGTGAGCCATGTAGGATATCAGTGGCAATTTAATGAATGTAATTTACAATAGGTTTCGGTTTTGTTCCATGGCTAAAAGGCCGGGCTTCATTCCAAGTCAACATGTCTCTGATACAAAAGATTAGGCTTTTTTTTTTGGGACATTTGAAAGATTGTGTTACTTTTGTCTCAAGTACAAATGGTTGGGCTTGTTTTTTGGGATTTCGCCATGAGTGCTACTCAAACTCTATCGAACCATTATTGAAGATGAAAAAAAAAAATTAAAAACTTGAAAATAAACAATTTTGACGACAGATAGATTTGTTCGTATTTTGAGAGGGAATTTTCTCATGGAAATGACTAATCTGAGTATGATTACTTCTCTTGGAGGTTGCTTCCTTTTCTATAATTACTATTCTCATGGTTTTCTTTTTGGTACAAGATATGATTCCTTCTCCACTAATTATGTTATTCTCCTCTGAGTATCCATGAAATATTAAGCAACACTGTCAAATACAATAAGAAATTCTCTGGTTTGAATAAACTGACATGGATTTGGAGATCCATGAATTTTTTGTGCTCCTTAACTGCTTATGCATAAGTGATTTTTCTTGGTGAAAGCTTGTTGCACCTTTGGTTCGCAGGAATAACTATTGTATTTTTAATTCATTAAAATTGAAGCAATTTTCATTTCTTTGATTCAAAAAGTAGATTTGAAATAGCCGTTCTCTCAAAATCAGGACTAGCTATTCCTAGGGGGCCAAGGAGTTACTAGCTATTCCATTTAGCCAAGAATAAGTTCAATTTTTAAAATCGGAAAATACTATGCATTTTTAATAATTAGTTATTTTCAAACTAATCAAAGTTAATAAACTAGGACTGTTTATTTTATTTATTACAATTTTTAGAGCAATTATATTTATTATACTTGAATAATTCAATTTCTGATTGATTTATAATATAGCCAATTGTTATCTACAGCTAAATAATAATTTATGCTGGTATAATAAGTTATAGAGAGCATAAATATAATTAATGTTATTGTCTCAGTTGCTCATAATTAAAGATTAATTATTGATAATAATTCAATTTATTATTAATAAAATAAAAATTACATATGATATTAAAGTAACTACTATTGCAAGCTTAATTACTTACAATTAGTCATCACTCCATTGGAAAAAAAATGAGTATAAGTTATACTTTTATTAATGGTAAGTAACACAGCTGAGTAAAAAACACAAAATTTAAACATAAGAAAATATGGAAAAGAAAAGATGGACTTCATAAGGATAATTTTTTTATATTAGAAGAATTTTTTTTCCCAATTGTCACAATTATCACAATAACTTTTAATTTTGCGCATTGTAATTTAATTAAATTCCACGCATTGCATGTGCGTCCTAACTAGTATAGCAACAAAGCTACATTACAAGAAAGAAGAGGATTTACAAGTTGTGAAGTTTTAACCTATAGGTAGATCAAAGGGTAATAGTACGTTTATAATGGGTATAAGAAACTATAAACTATTATACATGATGAAATAAAGCTAGAGAACATCATAATTGTTTTAAGATCTAAGTACGTATGGCCAAATTTCAAAGTCGGAATTGACATCTTTCACTTTGTTAGCCTTTATATTTATCTGCCAAAAAAGGATTTGCTAGTCTCTTGAAGAGATCGATGCATAATAATAGCAATATGAACAAATGATATTAGATGACTTAAGTTGGATATAAATAGTATTAATGGATGTTGATTCCTACTAACAGGGAACATAAAAGATTGAGGCCATTTGTCTTAGCTGTGGTGAAACCATTGACCAAGATGACAATATCCTTAAGGGAAAACAATTCAAGGGAAAACAATTCAAGCGGTTAAGGAATTTAAGGTTCCTCGATGCGAGTGGAGCACATTTTAGTGGAGATTTTGAGAATTGCACTAAGAAGTTAAAATGGCTTCGATGGCACGATTGTCCCTTGAGTTTTGAAGCAAAAGAATTTAATGTAAAGGAATTAATTGTACTCGAGTTGTCGAGAAGCAACATATCTAGCAAATGGCAGGGATGGAATTTTGTGAAGGTAAGATGGTTAAACAAGTCTTTTCTTTCTTGTTTTGTATTGATTTCCATTGAATCAAAATTACTTTTGGCTAACCCCTCCACAATTATTACATTTTTTATCAAACGGCAAAAAAGCTCAAGTTTCTCGACCTAACATATTGTCAATCTTTGGAAGGAACTTTCTTCTTGTCAGAAGATAAAGAGAAGTAAAGAACAGACAGAAGGAAGAAGAAGATCGTAGAACCTTTAGGGAATTTTTCTGTTTTTCTGTATGTCATTCAATGTTTGTTACACTGTAATTATAATACAGAAGATACATGAATAAAAGGAAAAGAGATATTTTTACAATCGTATCAATATCTCAATCTAATCAATCTAATCCCTAATTGATCTAATGCATGATCATAACCTAAAATAGATCCTGCATATCTTCCAACACTCCCCCTCAAGCCGGTGGCTTGTAGATATCCAAGACTCCTAGCTTGCTTAGAAGATATGCATGCTGCCTTTGACATAGAGGTTTGGTGAAGATGTCTGCAGGTTGTTCTGCGGTTCCAATTCCTCTTGTCTCAATGATTCCTTCTTGAATCTTCTCTCGAGTAAAGTGGCAGTCCACTTCTATATGCTTCGTTCTTTCATGCATCACGGGATTTGCTGCGAGTTTGAGAGCTGCATCATTGTCACAAAACAGCTTCGTTGGACCTTTTAGCCTTATCCCAAGATCTCCAAGTAGTCCCCGTAGCCACACGATTTCACACGTAGTTTTCGCCATGGCCCGATACTCTGCTTCAGCTGAAGATAAGGAGACCGTTGCTTGTTTCTTGGTCTTCCATGAAAGAAGAGATTCCCCGAATTTAATACAAAAGCCAGTAATCGATCTTCGACTCATTGGGCAGGTTGCATAATCTGCATCACAGAATCCCGTCAATTCCATATTACACTTTCTAGATAGAAGTATCCCGAGTCCTGGGCATTTCTTTAGATATTTCACAACCTTTAAGGCTGCATTCATGTGAGACTCCTTCGGGTTGTGCATAAATTGACTGAGAGTTTGCACGGCAAATGAAATATCCGGTCTGGTCATAGTCAGATATATAAGTTTTCCAACGAGCTTTTGATAACTTGTCGGATCTTTGAGTATAGGGTCATCATTCTGAGATATCCCTCCAAGAAAATCCGCTGTGGTTAATTTGATGTTCTGCTCGATAGGAATAACTGCTGGTTTGCATCCTGATAATCCAGCTTCGAAATAATCTCCAATACAAACTTCCGCCGATCGAGAGAAATCCCTTGGTCGGATCGAGCAATCTCGATACCAAGGAAGTATTTTGGTGCTCCTGTGTCCTTTATATGGAATGTAGCATGCAAATATTTCTTAAGACTTCCTATTGCAGCATCATCGTTGCCCATGATGAGTATATCATCAACATATATCATCAAGTAGATAGATGACATACCTCTAGTCCATGTGAACAAGGCGTAATCATATTTGGACTGTTTGAAGCCTGCAGTTGTGAGAGCATTTGCAAACTTTGCATACCATTGCCTTGAAGCTTGTTTCAATCCATAAAGGGATTTGCGGAGACGACATACTTTATTCTCCCCCTGTCTCCGTAAGCCCTGAGGAATATCCATATAGATTTCCTCATCTAAATCGCCATAAAGAAAGGCGTTGTGAATATCCATCTGATGTAAAGACCAATTATGGATAGCTGCCACTGATAAAAAAGAACGAACTGTTACATCCTTAGCAACAGGGGAGAAGGTCTCGTGATAATCAAAACCTTCCCGTTGCGTATACCCTTTAGCCACCAACCTAGCCTTGTAACGTTCAATGGAACCATCAGATCTGCACTTAATCTTATACACCCATTTACATCCTATGGACTTTCTGTTTTGAGGAAGAGTGACTAATTCCCATGTGTGATTATCAGTCAATGCCTGTAGTTCTGCTGCCATGGCTTGTTGCCATCGTGGATCTTTAGATGCTTCATCGTAACTAGAGGGTTCTTTCTCATCGGAAATACGACTAATGCAACATATATGATCTGACGAAAGCTTATCAAAGCATACGTAAGAAGATATTGGATAGCGAATACCTGGTGAGTTAAGCGAAGCACAGACATAATCTTTAGTCCAGGTTGGCGGTCTTGTGGCCCGTCCTGAACGACGTGGATGAGCTGTTGGTGCTGGTGATGAAGATTGTTCCTCTGCATTTGTCTGAGGGTTATTCTCCGTATCAGCTGTGTCCTCAAGAGCGTTATCCAGAAGTCCTTCTGGATGAGAATCAGGCAAATTGAGAGGAGGATCTGCTTCTGGTGGCATTGTGAGGAGAAAACCAGGACTTGCTTCTTCTTCATTGAAGACTTGGTGGGAACTCGTTGGAGCATTCAAGTCATCTTGAAAAGATGAGCTTTCATGAAAAGGAAAGATATTTTCATGAAAAATAACATCCCGACTAATAAAAAAATCTCCTGTGCTCTTGTCAAGAACACGATATCCCTTTTGCAAATTTGGATATCCCATGAAGATACATTTCCTAGCACGAGGACTCATTTTGTCCCGAGGCCCCATCACTGCAGCATAACATAAGCAGCCGAAGACCCTCAGATGATCTAGGGTCGGCCTTTTTTTATAAAGTAATTCGAAAGGCGATTTGCCATCCAATATCCGTGTTGGCATTCGATTGATCAGATAAGCTGCAGTAAGAACACAATCTCCCCAATAATTTTCTGGGATAGATCCTTGAAATTTCAGTGCTCTGGTGACTTCCAAGAGATGGCGATGTTTTCGCTCTACTACCCCATTCTGTTGTGGGGTATAAACACAGGAGCTTTCATGAAGGATGCCATGGGACATTAAGAGGGAACGACAATCATTATTAAAGAATTCTGTCCCATTATCAGTGCGAATCCTTTGAATCGACCTTTTAAACTGATTTTTAGTCAGGACTAGAAACATCTTTAGATGAGAAACAACTTGTGCCTTTGACTGCATCAGGAATACCCATGTGGCACGAGAATAATCGTCCACAATTGTGAGAAAATATCGTGAACCATCTCGATGTGGGGTGTGATAGGGTCCCCAAACATCCATATGAATCAGAGAAAAAATTTCAGCGGAACGAGTTGTACTGAAAGGAAAAGGATTTCGAGATTGTTTTGCAAGTGGGCATATTTCACATTTAGAGTAAGGAAAAAGTGCACTATGACCCATTCGTGAATGCGAAAGAAAATTGTTATCATTGGTAGATAGATTACACAACGATCTTTTATTCAAGGAAGCTAAATCAAAATGACTAGGATAATCGATCCAAAAATAAAGTCCTTCGTAGAGGTTACCCAAGCCCATCGGTTGCTTGCAAACCGAACGGGCCTGGAAAAGACAAGTGTCAGAATCGAAGAACATTTGACATGAATTTTCTCTGCAGACTTTGGAGACAGAAATCAAGTTGAATTGGAATTGTGGGACATAAAGAACATTTTGAAGGGTAATTTGATGACTTAATTGGACAGTGCCCGTCAAAGTGACATGAGTAATGTTCCCATTCGGCAATTGCACGTAAATAGGTGTATCTAATTTCTTATGCATATTGGAAAAAAATCCTCTATCACAAACAATATGATCGCTTGCTCCGAATCAATTATCCAAGCTTTTCTTGAAATAGAATTTATCGTGCAATGAGAAATACCTGAAAAACTTGCTCCTTATTCCCAACATCGACCTTTTGCAAAGTCCGCATCACCCGATATTGCCCATATGTAATAGGTTGATCGCAATTCAGACTGGTTGGTCCAGTGACTTGGTAGGTCATAAGATATTCTTTTTCTTTCCTTTTTCTGGCTTACCATGCAATTTCCAACAATTATCTATGGTATGATGTGGTCGTTTGCAATATTCACAATATAATCTACCTCTTCCTTTCGAATTTTGACCGAAATTCTTTAAAGATGCGGAAAAAACCTGACCGTCCGATCCTTTTGATAAGGAATAATTCTGACCATCCGATCCATTAAATGAGGAATAAATCGGTCGTTGGATCCCTTCATCGAGGGATGATATCCACCGTCGGATGCACCGAACGGATGGAGCCCCGTCCACCGTCGATCTCGGTGGAAGATCTCGGACCGTTCGCCCCCTCTCTTTTAAGGGGCCGTGCGAACCCTCCGGGAAACCCTAGCCCCCTTTCGCGATTCTCTCTTTCTCGGGCTAGGGTTTGTCCCGAGTCTCGCCGGACGCCGCGCATCGCGAGGGCGATGCTGTCGCTTCCTCGCGTTTGCTCCGGAACCGCGAGCCTCTGGCTTTCCTCTTGAACGGCCAGTTGGAAAATTCGTCCGAGGGGAGGCACCGGATCCATCGCCAAGATCTGAGATCGAAAGGTTAGATAATTTTCATTCAAAATCAAAAGGAATCGTGTCGCCTTCTCCCTCTCTTTGATAGATCTGTACTGCTGGAGCGTCTCTACCGGTCCCTCGAGTTTCTCCTCCGTTGCCTCGAGTTGGTTCCAGAGGGATGACAATCTGTTGTAGCAAGCCGTGACGGTTGTATTTCCTTATTTTAACTCGCTTAACTCTTGCATGAGGGAAAAGATCTTGGTTTGATCTAGTTTCCCGTACATCTCTGAGATGTTATCCCACATATTTTTTGAATCTTCCGTCGGAGGAAGCCCGGCGGCCACCTCTGGAGAAATGCAATTGCCAATCCACGTTCGGATGAGGTGGTTGCACTTTCTCCAGTGTCTGGCCAGCCGCTCGTCCGACGGTATCGGTATTGTTCCGTCAAGAAATCCGTCTTTGTCCTTCGTCACGAGGGCCCGCCGGAAATCCTACGACCATTTGGAGTAATTCTCCGATCCGGTGAGTTGTAGACTGATCAATTTCAGTTCTGGTCCTTCGGCGGTTGATACATATAAAGGGTCGCCTGGTTCCGGTCGGCCAGTGACTGTAGTGATCGGAAACGGAAGGAAACCAGGTGCAAAATTTGGGTAGGGGTTCGCCCCTGTACCCGATCCGCCAAATCCGGATCCATAAGCCGCATTAGAAACACCCGGGTAAGGATTCGATCCTAAACCCGGTTCACTCGACCCGCTCACTTGTTCTGGACCGACGGCTGAGTTTGCCCCATTCGTGGTTGGCGAACTCCCGTCGGGCTGGGGGTTGCTCAGGCTGCTCCCAGTCCCTGGCGATGATGCATTTGGGGAAGCCCCAACGTACCATGGATATGGTACCCAGTGCTAAGGATGCCCAGAAACGGGTAACCCCATGTTTGGCTGAGCCGGGTAATACTGCCATGGCAGATTTTGAGTTTGAGTTTGCTGTTGGATTTGCTGTTGGATTGCCGGTATTGTGGCTTGAACTTGCTGTGCATATGTAGCCTCTCCTGTGGGCGGTATGTCCGCACCAGAGGGTGGATTTTCTGGTGGATTCATGGTAAGTAACCTCCTCTGCTTCTTTCTTCTCTAATGAATTTTGATTCCTTCTTTGCTTTGATCTAGTTTTGCGATCCGAAGCTTCGATAGGCAATCAATGTATGCGGAAGCGGAATCAAGAGCCAAGCTCGATACCATGTCAAGATAAAGAGAAGTAAAGAACAGATGAAGGAAGAAGAAGATCGTAGAACCTTTAGGGAATTTTTCTGTTTTTACGTATGTCATTCAATGTTTGTTACACCGTAATTATAATACGTAAGATACATGAATAAAGGAAAAGAGATATTTTTACAATCGTATCAATATCTCAATCTAATCAATCTAATCCCTAATTGATCTAATGCATGATCATAACCTAAAATAGATCCTGCATATCTTCCAACACTTCTTGTCGCTTTTAAGAACTTAGAGGTTCTTATCCTCAAAGGTTGTCAAAGTTTGAAGAAAATTGACTCTTCGATTGGAAACATGAAGACTTTGGCACGCTTGAACTTGTCGGGATGTAATAGTCTCGAGGAGTTGCCGACAGAAGTGACTAAATTAGAAGCACTGGAGCTACTTCTCCTAAGAAATTGTGGTTAGATTTCTTCCCTACCGGACAACATAGGGGCTATGCAAAATCTAGAAACTTTGGATATTTTTGGGACTGGAATAAAGAAATTACCCAATGATATTAGAAGGCTGAGAAAGCTAAAAAAATTAGAAGTTTTAAAGTGCTGGGAGCTTCAATGGCTGCCGGAGCTTCCTTCTAGCTTAACATATTTGAGTGTCACCGTTGACGCCTTTATTTTTATTTAGGTATGTTTTAGTTTATTTATTAAGTTACTATTCTCTTTATTGGATAATAAAAAATAAAAAAAATGATGATGAAAAGAAAAGTGAAAAAAGCGAAATCGGGAAAGAAGTAAAGAAGCAGCCTCCGCATAGGCCCTCGGCCCATTTCCGCCTCAGCCCGGCCCCGCCAGGTCGTCTCCTTCCTCGCGCCTCTGCAGAGCACACGTAGGGGGCGCGAGGGAGGGGAAGGGGATGGACGGACGGCGATGGAACATGGAGCAGGGGGGCAGCTGGTGTCGGATGGGACGCCGGTTCGGCCGGCGAAGGCCGTGGCGATCGGGCGGTCGAACTCCGTCGACCGGCCGCCCCTCGCCTATAAATACCTCCCCCCCGACGACGACAACGGACACACAGAGATCACGGAGGGAGAGAGGGAGCCAGATCGAGTCGCAGCCCTTGGACACCCCACTGAGAGACTTCAGGGGGGTCGAGGGCTCGCGGCCTCAGATCTGAGCCCCGCCGGAGGGAGAGTAGAGAGAGAGACGAGGCACTGAGAGAGAGAGAAGCAGGAGAGGTTCGCGTGGGTCTTGCCGTCACCATCTTCGCCCTCGTCGCGCCGTTGCCGAACAGGTATCGCGCTGTCCCCGTCGCCGTCGCCATCTCCCTCTCCATAATCCGATCACCTTTGCCGTCACCACCGTGGCCGTCCTCACCGCGGGATTGCTTTGGTCTCCTCTCCGGCGCCGCGAATTCGCAAACCCTAGGGTTTGCAATTTTCCGGGTCGCGAAGTGGATCCGAACCCGGAAAATCGGGTAGGGTTTGCGATCCAGGGGGGTGGCTGCGAGTCGGGTCGGTCGGGTGTTGGATCCGGTAGGGTTTCGCCGGGAGTGGGTCGCCGGTAGGCCGTGGAGCGAGTGGTGGATCCGGTCGTCGGGCCGGGCCGGGCATGCATCCCCAAATGCCCGGCCACGATGCCGTTTTTAATAAAAATAAAAAAAATAAAAAAATAAAAAAAGATGAAAAAATCCGAGTTGGGCCCGCAACGTGGGCCCGTCCCCGTCGGGCCGGGTCGGGCACAGCCCGCGATCTGATCCGACCCGGGTCGGTTTTTATTTTAATATAATATTTTAATAAAAAAATAATTTATTTTCAAAAAAAGAAAAAATATATTTTCTTTTAGAAATATATATATATTTTAAAAAAAAAGCATTTTTTTCCAAAAAAACAAAAATATCCAAAAAATATTTTATTTTCCAAAAAATATTAAAAAATGTTTTAATTTCCAAAAAAAAAAATAATAAAAAATAATAAAAATATTTTTTTTTTCGAAAAAAAAAAAAATCAAAATTTTTCATATTTTCCAAAAAATGTCAAAAATCCAAAAAAAAGCCAAAAATTCATGAAAAAGCCAAAAAAATTCAGAAAAAGCCAAAAAGACTTGTATTTTTCCAAAAAATACAAAAAAACCCAAAAAAAAAATCCTTTTGTGTCCAAAAAAAAATTAGAAAATGACTCAAAAAATGTTTTTCCTCCCAAAAATGCATGGAAAACCCTCAAACATCCAAAAACCTCAGGGTTTAAACAAGATTAGGTACCGAAAGGGCATTAGTGATTAACTAGTGTAATCAAGTCCCCGATCCTAATTTCTCTCGGGTTGCACAGAGTGAGTATTTCTCCCGATACTTCACTTGGGTTTCTAATCAACCCACCCCAAATCGATTAGTGGCGACTCCAATTTAAAATTGATTTACAGGTTAAAAACTCGAACCATTAAGTCGTGAATTGGTGGACTTGGGAGAGTCCGGGCTTTAATTAATTCAGCCGAGCCATTAGCCTCCTTAGGCGCCCGTACCCGATTGCGGGCGCCGAAAAAAAGAGGTCGCGACAGCTTGGCGACTCCGCTGGGGACTTTGAGGACTTAGGCCATTTTTGTCTTGTTTAAATTCTTTCCTGACTTTTGTTTTTTTTTTTTTGCGGGTTAAAAGCTTAGAAATTTTTTTTTTTGCTTAAAATAAATTATCTTGTGATTATAAACTGTTGTGCATGCTTTACTGTTTTAAACACTACACATGGCACACACAACCCGGCCGCCGGACCTGGGCCGCCATAGGATTTCTAGGATGGTGTTAAGAAAGATACGACCTCGAACGCGAGACTGCGATGTAGAGGTTGCCTTTCTTTTCCCCGAATTTCTTAGCCGAGGTTAAGGGGGTATGCTGCTAACGCGAGACTGCGATGGGCGGATACCTTTTTAATTTCATCAAGCCTTCTGAGTTAGAAATCGAGCCGCATGTCCCATGCGCATGTCTTTGTGCTTGCCATTTTTCTTTAAAAGTAAAGTGATTTCTTTACTTTTTACTCGTCTTTTTATTTGGCCCATGGCAATGTAGGATAAACTTTTCAAGTCCCGGTTTATATGTGATGGGGAAAGACGATATCCAAGTTCATTCCGCTCCCAAGGCGGAGCTCTTAGATGGTGGGGTCAATTAGATAGTTTGCCCAGGAGCGCGTGAAGGCCAAAATTGGTCATCTCCTATCGTTGATCCAAATCACTTGTTCGTCCCGAAGTCATACAAGCCATGGCACATTTTTGGTGCCCGAAGACAATTACTTTTATATTCGGTAGGTTTGAGCTAACTCCAACCCCGGAAGAATACAAAGCATCATCATTGGAATGCCTCTTAAGAAAAAGCTTGTCAAGCCATCGATAGGCGCCCTCCCATGGCGCGGGTTAGCACGACTTTTAGGAACTGAAATCCATGTCATGAGACAAATTCTTGAAGACAACCATAATACCTGCCCACTAGAATTTATGAATGCCTATTTCCAAAATCAGCCTATGACCAAGAAAAGTGAGATTTTCCTCCTAGCCTTTTTCGGGCTCATCATCTTCCCCCATCAAAGAAATGCCATAACTCCCAAGATGGCATGGATAGTTGATCAGATCTTAAGAGGGGGGAATTATGTCAACATGATTTTAACTGAAACATTCTTGTCCTTTAATCGTTTTAAAGACAACTCGGAGAAAATCATGCGAGCCTCTCCTGAAATTTTACAAGTCTGGTTCTTTTCTCACCTAAGCGAATTTCGAGACTTCATGCGATCGTCTGAAACAAATGCTTTCGAAAATCCGTTACAAAAATTTATGGTTTTAGGACCGTATATTCCCAATCAAAGCTGTTTAAATTGGGTAAGCTTCCTAAGAAACCCAGCTCCTGAGGCATTCCAATGGTGTGCTGGTTGGTTCCATGAAAAGAGGGCCCGCTTTGCTTACATGCGCACCCGCCCAATTCCGTTGCTCGGTCTCACCGGCGCCATTCCCTACTACCCGTATCGGGTAGCACGACAATATGGAGCCCTTCAAGAGATCCCACCGCCTTTCAAGATGATGGTCCCTCCGGTTCTTTTCAACACAAGCCGTGACTATGAATTCGAAATTTCTACCGCTGAGGAAACTTGGGACAAGTGCCATCGCAAAAGGATTGTGATACCTGAAGGGCTTGAGGGAGAAGAAAAAGCCCACCACGCCTCCATGTCCTACATCCACAACCATTGTATCCCGACAAGATGGAAGCCATTAGTCCCTCACTCAATCAACGAGAGCAGCCAGCACGAGCAAGCAGAGCTCATGGAGAGAGATTTGGGAATGGACTGGATGCACACCTCGTAAACCGGTTCAAGGAAGTAGGCGTCCTCGCAAGAACAAGGCTCCCGTCGCATATAAATTAGCAATCATGTGCCCCTTAGTGTAAATAGTGTGAAAGTTTTGTCCCATTGTTTAGGGACTCTTGTTTAATATCTAGTATTTCATCATGTCTTTTCAATTTCAAGTTCTAGATGTTAGGAGTTGCGGTCTATAAATCCTCTTTTGGTAAATAAAAAAGCAGTTAGACCATTGCCATGGGTCAATCTTTGTTTACTTTCGTGCTCATTCATTGCTTTCACAATAAACAGGTAATTATGAATCGCCGGCCACCAATCGCCCGTGATTGGCCTCATGCAATAGGACCCGATCAGAATGATGTATAAAATCGTCTCATTAACATTGAAGACGGCGTAGGACAAATGTCCATTGTCCTTCAACAACTCTCGAGACAAATGAAATCCACTCAAGCTGAGCCCAACTCTATAGTTGCCTCAAACACCGTCATGATGCCCGCAAATTTGCCAGAAAATAGCCAGTACCATAGACAGTTTGAAAGGATCATGAAAAAGTTAAACCAGCTACAGGGGCGGAATCCCATGGACCTTTCCAATTATGCCGGCATTGAAATCCCTGAAAAGCTCAAAGCACCTGAATGCGAAAGGTATGCTGATACCTCCCGCCCAAAGACCTACTTGCAGGCCTACTTGGTCCGAAGGATGATTCAATCGTACCAATCGAGCTTGACTGGCCCTGCCTTGCGATGGTACATTGTCAGGAAGATTAGTCCCCTTAAAACCTGGAGGAACTAATTCATGTTTTTCATCAAGAGTATAATATTGACATCACCCCTGACATCACCTTGCCCTACGAAGAGCCGATGATTGCGGAGCATGAGGAGCCATTAGTCGATGAGATAGGAGAGGAGCATGTCAATGAAGCCTTACATGATAAATGGGCAGCTGAGCAACACCCTGTTATTGGAAAGTTTCCCACTAGGAAAGGCAATGAGCCTTTGTACGAAATCATAGACTCAGAGCCTGTTCAAGAGCGGGGCACAACTGGACAACTCCCCAAGCTTACTCCAAGAGCTAGGGTCCAAAGAATACCAACCCCTATCAACCTAGAAAGTGAATCAAAGAGCGACACTCTAATATCTCTCACTTCCCTGGATAGGATCGAGCTGGCAAAACGAAGGGCCTTACTCAAAAGGTCTGGACCGGGAGGCAAGAAAAGAAAGCCTAAGCAGATCAATGCAGCATCTGCCAACGAGCCACCGCACCAAAGCTTTGAACATTCCCAAGAATACAACTTTGAAGGCCACCATCCTCTAGAGTACAATCCTGAAGACTTCCCGGCCCTAGAATACAATCCCAAGGACTTCCAGCGTTATTTCGACAATGAAACTGACGATTCATCGTATAACTGTTTCCTACTCTCATTCGGAGATGAAGGCCCGTCAGAAGAAGAAGCATACGTCTTTATCTGCTATGATCCTAACGAAGTACTAAGCTTGTCCTCTGACCATGAGGATAGCTTCAATACTTTATCCTTATTCGGAAATTTGGACCAAGAAGAAAGCAATGGCGTAATCTCGGTAGAATCCAACTTCCCTGAAACAGAAAAATTCACCACTACAACAGATATGCAGTGGGAAAATCAGTGGCCTAACCAAGATACATCAAGCCCGTCTTATGCTCATAGGATCACGACCCCTGGAGAGATGTGGATACCTGATTTCCGTAAGTATAATGGCACAACTTGTCCCGTGGCTCATTTGCAATATCTCCATGCGGAAATGAGTTGGTACTATGGCCCGATGTCGTTCACAACTCAAGCATTCCAAGAAACTCTTACGGGGTCTGCATTGCAATGGTTCATCACAGCAAATATTTATCTCCTAAAGGATTGGAATGAGCTGACTTCCACATTCTTGCATCAGTACCAAAACCAGATCGAAACTGAATTGCCTTGTGAGAGTTTGGCTCACTTCACAAGAAGACCAATGGAGGATTTCCAAGCATACGTAGGGAGGTGGAGAGCTTTCATGATGCAAACCTGCCCTCAACTGGCTGAAGAGGAGTTAATGAAGCAGTTCATAGAAGTTTTGTCCTACAAGCATCGCTGTTGGCTGCATGGGTTACACTTCCGTAGCTTCAACGAGGTAGTCATCGCATGCGAATACTTCGAGTCTACTGAAGGCGAGGAATTCAAAGATGCTTAGCTTCAAGGCCAACACTATCAAAGCACTCCTTTGCACATAAGTTTTCATGGGTTTTACTCGTTTTTATAATTTCATGTTTCTTATCTTGTCTGGTGTGCTACTGTTGTATTTTCCATTCCAAGTACTCTATTGTACAGTTATAATATTTTGTTTTAAGAGCATGAGGCGGTACTCCAAACTAGCCCAGTGATGTTATCCAACCATGAAAAGAAAATATCATCCAAGGAGAATACTGAGGGCTGGGCTTCCTCATGCTTTTTCTCCCCCAAAGACGTATTTTGAAAATAAAAAATATTTCATCACCCAAAAGCTTTTGTTAAAACAAGATGATAAATTTAACCATGTTTGTCTTTCTGACTCATTCACTTCATGTCTCAGAAGATCATTCCCATCCCCTTTGACTTAGTGTGACATGGGGCATTTGAAGCAAGCGTATCAGATGAACTCGCCAAATTCAAAGACACCTTGCCAATAAAACATGGGCAAATAGAAATAATCATCCCACACCAAAAGAGGGTAAGTCTTATTCTCTTAATATAATTTGGAAATGATGTCCTCTCTCTTCTATTTACAAGATACAAAAGATGAAACGTAATAGGTACAGGCATAGAGTTGAGATCGAAGCATCCATGACATGCCTCACTCTTGCCCAGCTCCATCCTAAGCCAAAGGACCATCTTGTCGCACGACGTGCCCAAACGGCTAGATGTTAAGTATCAACTTCAACATAAGGAAGGAGTTCTCCTCTTCCTTTTAAGTGATTACTGTCAACAAGGAGAAAATCTAGACGGTTCAAGGCGATCTATAGCCCTTTATCTGGACAATGACTTTGCCTAAAAATTTAAAACTTCACTCTAGACACATATTCTTCCAAGAAGTAATTGCCATCAGAGAAGGCTTGAGTTTTTTGTCCATCTCAGATTCCATAGAAGCTTGAGGTACATGACTTTGCTCAATGATGTTAATGTCTATAGTTAAAGACAGAAGGAGAAATTCCATAGAAGGAAGGCGCTGAAGATGAATCAACGACCAGCAATCATGCATACATGGTCATAAATGAGGGAGGCCAATTGAAGGAAACATTGAACTATGCTAAGATAAAGAAGCCATCATCGACATTCAAATATCTTTAGGAGCTAGCACAGACAAACTCTGGGGAAGGGTAATTCGGTATCATTTCCAATACTCCCACTATCTGAACCCGCTTTTGACATATTTTCCCTATTTGACAGGGAGCATCACAACTCAAGAACCAAACTCAATGATTAGATTTGACAAATCAATATTGGCCAAGCTAGTATACAGAAATGGCTTGCATCGAATTCACTTGACTTCGTGTAAAGGGACATGCCATCCATAAGCCAATTAAGGAGAATAATTGACCTGATGAAGTGGAAGACACGAGACTTCATGTCCTCCTTGTACTTTAGGTTCACCCAATCATCTGCAAACCAGTGAAGGGTAAAGTTGTATCGATTCCAGTTATTCGACTCTTGAAAGAGTTCATGACTAACACATTCCCTCTTGTTTGTTGTAGGATCACTTGACTGTCAAAAGCAAAGATAACAAATCAATGAGAGGCATGACAGACTCTCCCAAGCAAAATGGCGTCTCAAGTATTGCCAAAGCAAATGACAGAGATCCTTCAGGCCTTAATTCACCTTTAATTTTGGCCCTGTTGATTGATCCATTTTCAGCTTCTTCTCTGCAAAAAGCAAGAGTAGAAATTCCTGATCAGATTCCCAATCCCCGGTTGATCATTCATATGTCATGTCCCTAACCAATAGGAGCAATCTATTGACACTCATTTGTGAATAACCCTTTGTAAATAACTCTTTCAAATTCAACACATTTGTGAATACCGTTCCACCAAGTAAACACCCCTATAGCTGTTAATAAGTTCTTCTTGAGTAAAAAGCCTTTCATTTATTTTGAGAGTACAAACCCCATCACATCATACACTGCATGCATTTTTCTAGGTGAATTTTGCATGATGATTTTGTATGTCTAAATCATTGATTCCATTGAGAATTATTAGAATAGACAACGATTGAAGAATACAAGATTGATTGAGCATGTTGGATGAGGCGCGTCAGAATGATGACAGGCAAGCCATATCCTACACACAATCCCCCATCTATACACTTGTGAGATGAGTGCAGAAAATTCCATGACTATAGGGTAAAGAGTTCTCTCGCGAATGGTACGATGATCAAAGCAGTGAGAGGCATTCCATCACTCACTTTGAGCCCCATACACTGACAAATTTCTGCTATACTCCCGACAAAGAACCACCCCACATGGGGCAAGTCGAAAGCAAATCAGCATCACAAGGTGAGAAAGGGGATAGAAATTTTCTTGCTTGCACTTGCATCAATCTTCGAGTGTCTTTATTGCATATGAACACTCGCGTTAATTTAAGTGCCCTAGAGTCGTGAAGAGCAATTCTTTATTTACGCACTTGTATCCATTGTACAACTCAATTGAGTCTGAAAATTCACCCTCACATGGAGGCAAAGCAGAAGCCACTATCGTTTGAGCAGCATAATCAAAAGTGCCAACAAAAGATGAAGACTCCATAGTCTAACAAAGGCGTTTGCTTGAACTTGCCAAGATCAATTCCTCAAGCAAATAAGAACAAAAACTAGGGCATAAAAAAGCAGTGTACTTGGTAAAAGCAAGGTCAATGCCCATGAATGAAAAATTGAGATGAGAAATAAGGGCATGAAAAAAACAGTGTGCCTAGTAAAAGCAAGGCCGATGCCCCAAGCAAAAATACAGCCATTTGTATTCCCAAGAGAAATTGTTGTTCAATTGATACAACCTCCATCTGACCGTGAAGAAAGACTAGTGACAAATGCCAAGACAATCACCAACTCTCACCCTCTTACATGTGAGCCAAGACTACGTTACATTCCCATTGTAAAAGTCTCTTCAGACTAGGGGCACTTCAATTAACGTAGGATTTCATGTGTACATAAGCATCGCTCGAAGAAGTACGAGCAAGATTACTCTATCTCTTTTCGCAGGGTTCTTGACTTGTAAATCCGGAGATGATCGTGCAGCATTTTTATCCATCGGCTTCGACCTCGATGGTCCCATTTGATGAGCCGTTGACCAAGTCTTCATCACAATTTCAACAAAGACCTCTCACATTGGTAAAGTCGTACCATTTGCGAGAATACTCGGACCCCTGCTGACATGATGATAGTGAGATAGTGTGGTCCTTATAAATCCTGCATCAATGGTCAGGATAGCCTTCTCCATGAGAGTGAGTGAAAAGTCCTTTCAGACTGAAAGTCCCTCATATGGCATGCTCAAAGCATCTATATTCCGAATAAATGTTGTCTTTCAAAATCTTCCCCAATGGAATTCGAATGATACAAAACTGACAAGATTATCATGCATAAATCACATTTGAATTTATGAATTTACAGTATATACAATCATGTGTGCATATTGTGCAAATAGTAGACATACTTTCAGAGATCAGAGATATTGCCAGGTAAGCATATCTCTATCTCCATTTGTCTTAAAGTACCTATCACTGTCCAGGTACCCTCTATTGACGCTCGACCTATTCGAGTTGTCCCTTGAGTTTGGGTGCTTGCAACTGTCTAAGTACTCCCTTATTTTTTAGTACCCACCACTTGCCGGGTGCTCCCTCTGTTGACACTCGACCTATTCGAGTCGTCCCTTGAGTTTGGATGCTTGCTACTGTCTCAGCATCCCATTGTCTTTGAATACCGGCCATCGTTCGGATGCTCCATTTTCTTGACACTCGACCCATTCGAGTTATCCTTAGAGTATTAATGCTTGTGATTGACCAAGTATCTCTTTATCGTTGAATACCTACTGCTGTTTAGGTATCCCCATATCGTCAAGAACCCACCGTTGTCCAGGTATTTCCTTTTCATAACACTCAGCTCGTCCAAGTTGTCCCCAAATAATATAGCAGCTGTTCAAGCATTCCATTACTTTGTTTGGCACTGCCGCCCAGGTATGCTTTCTAGCACTTGGACCAGCCTGAGTGGTCCCACATCATATCATTAAATACTTGTGTTTATCCAAGTATTCCAATATTTTGTACACCTGCGGCTACGCAGGTGCTCTACCCCTTTTAAGTGCCTGCGGCAATCCAGGTAAGCCTTATACCACATTCAAGTTTATAATACCAGGAGGTGAGAGACCTTCATGAATATGCGAGGCACGTCCTCGATATACCAACTATCAGGAGGTGAGAGACCTTCACGAATATGCGGGGCACGCCCTCGATATTCCCATTACCAGGAGGTGAGAGACCTTCATGAATATGCGAGGCACGTCCTCGATATTCCCAATTACCAGGAGGTGAGAGACCTTCATGAATATCCAAGGCACGTCCTCGATATTCCCAATTACCAGGAGGTGAGAGACCTTCACGAATATCCCAGGTACGTCCTCGATATTCCTAATTACCAGGAGGTGAGAGACCTTCATGAATATCCAAGGCACGCCCTCGATATTCCCAATTACCAGGAGGTGAGAGACCTTCGCGAATATCACAGGAGGTGAGAGACCTTCGCGAATATCACAGGAGGTGAGAGACCTTCATGAATATCCAAGGCACGCCCTCGATATTCCCAATTACCAGGAGGTGAGAGACCTTCACGAATATCCAGGTACGTCCTCGATATTCCCAATTACCAGGAGGTGAGAGACCTTCACGAATATCTCAGGTACGTCCTCGATATTCCCATTACCAGGAGGTGAGAGACCTTCACGAATATGCGAGGCACGTCCTCGATATTCCCAACTACCAGGAGGTGAGAGACCTTCATGAATATCCAGGTACGTCCTCGATATTCCCAATTACCAGGAGGTGAGAGACCTTCATGAATATCCAAGGCACGTCCTCGATATTCCCAACTACCAGGAGGTGAGAGACCTTCACGAATATCTCAGGTACGCCCTCGATATTCCCATTACCAGGAGGTGAGAGACCTTCACGAATATGCGAGGCACGTCCTCGATATTCCCAATTACCAGGAGGTGAGAGACCTTCACGAATATGCGAGGCACGTCCTCGATATTCCCAATTACCAGGAGGTGAGAGACCTTCATGAATATGCGAGGCACGTCCTCAATATTCCCAATTACCAGGAGGTGAGAGACCTTCATGAATATCCAAGGTACGTCCTCGATATTCCAACTACCAGGAGGTGAGAGACCTTCACAAATATCCCAGGTACGCCCTCGATATTTCCCAATTGCCAGGAGGTGGGACACCTTCACAAATATCCAATGTATGTTCTCAATATTTCCAATTATCAAGTACCCCTTCGATACTTGTGAATGCCCAAGTATCCCCCAAGAATTCATACTTGTGATCATCCAAGTACCCATTCAATGCTTATGATCAATCAAATGCCCATTTTGACGCCTGTAAAGGCCCAAATATCCTTCAAGTTAGTGCTTGTGAATATCCAGGTACTCTTTGATATGCTTGTGAATGTGAATGTCCGTATCTTCCAAATCGATGCCCCGAGAAAGGTCGGCGCATCCTCCCGAGAAAGGTCGGGTTCCAACCGGTGTCTTTGACGAAGTCGACACCCCACAAATCGATGCCCTGAGAAAGGTTGGCGCATCTCCCGAGAAAGGTCGGGTTCCAACCGGTGTCTTTGACAAGTCGACACCCCACAAATGAGATGCCCCGAGAAAGGTCGGTGCATCTCCAAGGCGAGAAAAGGTTCGGGTCCAGACAAATCATTGATCCTCGATCAAAGGCGCACCGAAGAATGGAGGGTCCCGGAGAAAGCGGTGCATCTCCCGTCAAGGCGACCGAAGAAAGGTTCGGGTCCTAGACAAATCATTGATTGTTTTAACAGCGACCGAAGAATGGTTCGGGTCCCTGGAAAAGCAATTTCCGTCACGGCGACCGAAGAATGGTTCGGGTCCGAGACAAACCACTTGATTGCTCCAACAGGCGACCGAAGAATGGTTCGGGTCCTAGAGGAGCAATTTCCCGTCAAGGCGACCGAAGAAAGGTTCGGGTCCTAGACAAATCATTGATTGTTTTAACAAGCGACCGAAGAATGGTTCGGGTCTTGGAGAAGCAATTTCCGTCACGGGGACCGAAGAATGGTTCGAGTCCGAGACAAACCACAGGCAAATCAAGAATTGCTCCAAACAAGGCGACCGAAGAATGGTTCGGGTCCTAGACAAATCAGGAGGAGCAATTTCCCGTCAAGGCGACCGAAGAAAGGTTCGGGTCCTAGACAAATCATTGATTGTTTTAACAGCGACCGAAGAATGGTTCGGGTCCCGGAGGAGCATCTCCCGTCACGGCGACCGAAGAAAGGTTCGGGTCCTAGACAAGTCATTGATTGGCAAGAATGGTTCGGGTCTTGGAGAAACAATTTCCGTCACGGCGACCGAAGAATGGTTCGGTCCGAGACAAACCACTGATTACTCCAACAAGCGACGAAGAATGGTTCGGGTCCTCTTGTCAAGGCGACCGAAGAAAGGTTCGGGTCCTAGACAAATCATTGATTGTTTTAACAGGTGATTGAAGAATGGTTCGAGCCCTGGAAAAGCAACCTCCTCATATCACTAGGTAAGATGACGCCTTGATACTTGCCAAACTCGGGGTTCACACCCTATCTCACTCACTCCCGGTAAGTAACTACAGGTATCTTTTTATCTGTCTTAATATATGTAATGTTATATTGCTCTTTTTACATAGGATAATAAGTCCCAAATAAAATATAATCTGCTACGCATATATGGACAAAATTTAGGCATCAGTTTGTCTTTGAATGCAACCTCTGCGAGCTCACCTTCAAAGAGGGGCAGCTGTTGACGCCTAAAAAATTAGGCTTTATGTTTTATTTTGTTTTTTTTTTTATTTCTCTTTTTTCGGATAATAAATAAACAAAAAAAATGATGAAAAGAAAAGCAAAAGAGAAAAAAAAAAAGAAGTAAAGCCCCTCCACATGGGCCCTCGGCCCATTTCCGCCTCGGCCGGCCCCCCAGGGTCTTCTTCCTCTCCCCGCCGCCGCAGAGCACGCGCAGGGGGGCGCGAGGACGGGGAAGGGGATGGACGGACGGCGATGGGACGTGGAGCATTGGGGGGAGCGGTGTCGGATGGGACGCCGGTTCGGGCCGGCGAAGGCCGTGGCGATCGGCGGTGGAACTCCGTCGACCGCCGCCCCTCGCCTATAAATACCTCCCCCGACGACGACGAGAGGGGCACGGAGATCGAGAGACAAGGGGGGAGAGAGAGGAGCCGGATCGAGTCGCAGCCCTTGGACACCCCACCGAGAGACTTCGGAGGGCCGAGGGCTCGCGGCCTCGAATTCGAGCCCCGCCGGGAGGGAGAGGAGAGTAGAGAGAGAGACGAGGAGGGGAGAGAGAGAGAGAGAGAAGAGGAGAGGTTCGCGTGGGTCCGCCGTCACCATCGCGCCCGTCGCGCCGTTGCCGAGCAAGCGTATCGTGGGCCCCTCGCCGCCACCATCGCCATCTCCCCTCCATAGTCCGACCCTCGTTGCCCTTTGCCGTCACCACCATCGTCGTCCTCCCCGCTGACCGCCTCGGTCTCCCCCTCCGTCGCGCCGTCGCAAACCCTAGGGTTCCCGATTTTCCGGGTCGGCCTCGAGCCCGCCATCGGGATTCGGGACCCGAGCCAAACCGGGTAGGGTTTCCGCGTCTAAGGCCGAGTCGGGGGTCGTCGGGTAGGGTTTCGGATCCGGTAGGGGTCTCGGAGCGGGCCGGGGAGTCGGGCCGTGGAGCGAGTGGGGATTGGGGCCGAGCCGGGCGTCCCTAAACGAGTCGGACAACGGATTTTTAATAAAAATCGCAAAAAAAAAAATAAAAAGTTTTAAAAAAGATGAAAAAAGGGAGAAAAGTCGGGCCCCGTTGGCGGGGCCCGTCCTCATTTCCGGGTCGGTTTTGATCCGACCGGGTCGGTTTTTATTTTAATATAATATTTTAATAATAAATAAATAATTTATTTTAAAAATAATTAAAAATAATTTATTTTAGAAAAAAATATATATTAAGAAATATTTTAATTTCCAGAAAAAAAAGCATTTTAAAAAAAAATGAAAAATGTTTTATTTTCTAAAAAAATAAAAAAAAAATTTTTTTTCCAGAAAATCGAAATTAAAAAAAATTAAAAAATATTTTATTTTCCGAAAAATCAAAAAAATCAAAAAATTTCATATTTTCCAAAAAAATGCCAAAAATCCAAAAAAAGCCAAAAATTCATGAAAAAGCCAAAAAAAAATTCAGAAAAAGCCAAAAAGACTTGTATTTTTCCAAAAAATACCAAAAAATCCTTTTGTGTCCAAAAAATTAGAAAATGACTCAAAAAATGTTTTTCCTCCCAAAAATGCATGGAAAATCCCTCAAACATCCAAAAACCTCAGGGTTTAAACAAGATTAGGTACCGAAAGGGCATTAGTGATTAACTAATGTAATCAAGTCCCCGATCCTAATTTCTCTAGTTGCGCAGGAGTGAGTATTTCTCCCGATACTTCACTTGGGTTTCTAATCAACCCACCCCAAATTGATTAGTGGCGACTCCAATTTAAAATTTGATTTACAAGTTAAAAACTTGAACCATTAAGTCGTGAATTTGTGGACTTGGGAGAGTCCGGGCATAATTAATTTCAGCCGAGCCATTAGCCTCTTTAGGCGCTCGTACCCGATTGCAAAGGGCGCGCAAAAAAAAAAAAAGTGCAGAGGTCGCGACAAATATTACATGTAGAAAATTGCAAACACTTAGTGGAAATTCAAGGCATTGATAAGTTGGACTTCTTGGCAAAGATATCTATCGTTGAGTGCACTTCACTTGAAAGGTTGGACCTTTCAAAACCCAAGGGTTTGAAAATATTGAATGTTCAAAATTGCCAAAACTTAGTTGAAATTCAAGGCCTCAATTGGCTGGAATTCCTAGAAGAGCTCTGTTTCGTCAAGTGTGCTTTAATTGAAAGATTGGACCTTCCAAAATCTAAGTGCATGAAGAAATTAAGTGCTCAATTTTGCCAAAACTTAGTCGAAATTCAAGGCCTTGATAAGCTGGAGTTGTTAGAGAAGTTATCTATTGTCAAGTGCACTTCAATTGAAAGGTTGGACCTTTCAAAATCCGGGAGTTTGAACATATTACATGTTCAATATTGCAAAAACTTAATCGAAATTGAACATCTCCATATTTTAGGGTCCGTGAAGGAGTTACTTTTCTTCAAGTGTTCTTCAATTAAAAGGCTAGACCTTCCAAAATCTGAGGATCTGAAGGTACTAGATGCTAAAAATTGCAAAAAAACTAGTTGAAATTCGAGGTCTCCAATGGTTGAAGTCATTGGAAAAGCTTAATATCTTGTGCACTTCAATTAAAAAGCTGGATCTTTCAAAATCCAAGGGTCTAAAGATGTTAATTGCTCAAAATTGCAACAACTTAGTCGAAATTCTAGGTCTCGACAGGTTGGAATGTTTGACTAAAGTTAAATTGGAAGGCTCGATCATCCAAATACCCAAAGGTCTGAAGATATTTGGACAAGATAACTAGGATGGGATGAGTTGGAATAATTGAGATGATCCACATTTCCTAATAAAGGTACATAAAGTAGGGAAGCTCCCTCTTTCTCTTTTGAGATTCACTGCCCAATTTTCATTTGTGTTTCTTGTTTGCATTTTCTTTTAAGATTTGTTACCTTTTTATTAGTATATCATGGTTGGCGGTTTTATAATTATCTTATTTGATTTCTAGGAATCCAGAGGAGATGTTCCTAGAAGTTAATGTGTGCTTTGGCATGATATTTTTGCACATCATGCTAGTATCGGAAGTAAATCAAAAAGTCTTCTAAGTGAATCATTTGTCATTAGTCTTCGGGTAAGATTCTTCATCCGATGCAAAAAAAATAAAGATTCTCCACGTCTGATTGATTCTGCAATTCTGGAATTACTGAAAAAAAAAACCTAATGTATAAGGGCACCTGATAACATGCCGAAGGTAATTGTGAGAGATGCAAAATAAATGATTCTCCACTCTCCCAGCTTCGTCTCCGCATATCCCGGCAACGCTTCCCGCGGTTTGTCCGTCCACTAGAGACCCGCCAACGTTAATCTTCAGCCAACCCCTTCTCGATGGGTTTCACATCTCGGGTAAGAGTTCCTGCTGCTGTGTTCGTTTTTGCCTTCTATAATTCCATCTCTCAAAGTTCTTTTATGCAGCCATGGTCTCTTCCACTATGCTACTCTAACCTGGTTTTTGATGGCGCAAGATGAAATGGTTCCAAGCCTTCCAAATGTTCCAGAGAACCCCTGCTACCAAATCTTGTGAAAGTGAGTTTGCATTTGGGTTACCTCATTGTAGAATCGTCTCCTCCATGTGACTGAGCTCCTTGCCCGTGATTCTGATATCTAATTTTGGGTGATTCCAGACCTCACGAGTCCAGTCGCATCATAGAAAAATATGCTCAACTGTTTCTTGGGTCTTTTGGCAAAGGGGGCAGATGGGTTCAGGTAAGACTTTCCGTTTGAACAAGTTCTCTAAAGATGGGATTGCATTTTGGCACACGTTCCAGTAAAGAGCCTCATTTTTGTGTTAACATTCATGTTCCAAATCAATTTCCATTGCTATCTGGGTGTTTGATATGAGGATGTTAGTTGTTCTGCTTGCTGCTTTGCTTGCTGCTTTGTTTCTGTTGACATTATGTGATGGTAGGCACTTTTCACTGAGTTAGAGCTTGAGGTTGTGCATGTCCAAACCATCTTGTCTTTGTCCATGGTTGAGCTGATAGGAACAGCTAGGATTTCGTTCATAGTTCTTTCGTCAAATATCCCATTAATCATATGCTCTTTCCACTTGAATTCCTCTTTGTCAATTAAGCCTGCCACTAGTTGGGGGGCTGCCTCGCCACCAATGACTCTAGATCTTAGCTAGTTATCTTTTCTTATTCTGATTTCAGTCCCGTCTCCTACCGACCATCTCATGCATTGGAAACGTGATCCCTTCCTGTCAAGATACTTTGCCATCCCCAAGACGAATGGAGCCCCTTCGCAACACTAGATCTGCCTTCTCCAGATGTATAGGTTTGAAGTTTTTTGCTCATTCGAGTGACAAGCTTTCTGACCTTTACCCTAGATCCTGGTTCTCATGCAATGTAGCAAATTGAGAACTTTGGGAAATATCTGCTAGAATGGTCGGCTTTTGGACATATCTAAGATAAATGCATAATGCGGATACTGTAGTTTGGGTTTCAAAGTAGAATTCTGGGATCTCTATGCTCATGCTCTGCCTTTTTCCCCCTGCACAATGAAAGGAGATTTAATCAAGATGGTAAACCATGGCACAGAAGAGAGGCTGGTTCATATAGGCTAGTGTACATGAAATGGAACAAGATTCCTATTGCTGATGATTGCTGTCGGAAGAGGATTACTAAAGTAGCATTTGCAATGATTAACAATAGATCAACGTGTTGTTCTAAAGCAGCAATCCGCCATGGCAATAGATGGCAGAATTTACTTGTTTCATGAAACACAAATGAAGCTGTTGCTTCCTTAACTGTTTGTGTAGGCAAAATTCCTTGGATGTGAGCTATGATTCCGTTTAGTGGAGCTTTGGCTATAATTCTAGGCTTAAAAAAGAAAGATTATTCCTCTCATTCTCTCCATGCCCCCTCCAACTTAACCCACCCATTTGATTCATGCACATGGAAGAAGCATATGCTCATACCGCCTGAAATGGGAAAATTTGGACTAGAATCATGAAGACAATTCGATTTGTGTTGACTCTTGCATAACATGTGGAATAAATGAAAAAGTTGGTCAATTAACCTGGATAAATACCTTCTTCATGAAGGTTCTTACTTAAGGACATATATGTCTGTCCTCAGCAGATGTACATTATGGAATCATCTAGTCAACTTGAAGGTATTTGTTTTGTTGGAAGAGCCTTCTGACAAGAAAAGTCTCATGAGTCAGCACAGTTGAATGTCTGAGGCTTGAGTTATTGGCAATTTTCAAAGAAAGCTTCAAGCAGAATTGTAGGAGGAGGTAGTATATCCTTGATGGACAAGTTTTGCTCTTGCATTCTTTTGCCATATTCTGTTGTCTTACTTCATTTTAGAGCAATTGGATTGTGTGATTTTGTTGGCTTTCACCAGAGATGGGCTCATTCATGGTTGTGTTAGGTATGCTTTGTTCCAGACTTCAAGGAATCAAGTGATCATGACACACGGTTCCTTACTACCTATGGCGGGATGCCCTGGTGTCCCTCAATCCTTCACTTATGTTATTATATGAATCTTTTAGATCTACTTGTTTTGACGATTCCTTCAAGTGGAGCACTGCTGATTGGAGCTGTTCCACATTGATTGAACGGTCTTATTGCCGATGTAAATGGTCTTGAGCCTTGTAGATGAAATCAATGTTGCAGAGTCTCCTTGCTTGACTGGCCAAGTAAAATTCTTAGGAGGTTATGGAATGTTGATAAGTCTGCTCATCTCTAGGTGCTTCTCATCCCTAGCCTAGGTAGCTGGTAGTCTCAGCAGAGTCAAACTAAAATGGATGAACTAGCTATTGAAAACTAGGGTTTCATCAGTTTGATACGGGAAACCTTCAGCATGTCATATATAAAGAATTCAGACAGACGATGGGCTGGCAGTCCTTCAGTAGATGGATGTGGAACAGATGCCTGTTGAAAAAGCTGAAGAAGATGCTAATGCTACCGGGTTGCTATGAGAGAGGGTACTCGCAGAATGGTAATGTCTCGGCTCATTTTTTAGCACTATCGGTTCCAAGTTAATTCCCATCGACTTTCAGTTGATATCAAAGTTGCTGCTGCTGCAGATGTCCTCATTACTGGTGCAGGTGCTGCATTATGGCCCCCTGTTGCAGCAAGATCTTTAATTGCCATCACTGTCATAATGATGTGAAGGTGATCCCTTTTGCCCTTCGTAGACTTAAGAATGCTTGGTAACTTCCTTTGTCATGACATGAAGAAGGCATTAGATGTCTATCTAGGAGATACTTTAGAGTAAGCTTAGTTAATAGATTGCAATTAAAGTTTTGCTTGCCATACATTAGAGAATGATCATCAACCAAATGGAGGCATTGCTTCAGGTGCCTATAGATTTTGGGTACTAATGTCTTATCTTCATATGAGATTACATTTTGACCTGATGATAACTTTGAAATGTGTGCGCTTATATTGCGATATGTGCAGGTTTCCATTTTTATGTGACAAATATGTGCAGAAGGTTGCCATTGATATTTTCTAGAAGTTAATTCACTAGTTAATTGCATCAGACTTCCTTTGTATCATAAATCAAAGTCACCATGTGGATTGAGTTCTGATAAGTACTCTATAGTTCAGTGAATAAGATGATGAATTGTGATTCTTCAATCTTTAGCACACGGACTTGCTTTCCATAACCTAACATACTGTTCTCCTATGCCTTAAGTAGTCTCAATGTAAACAAAAAGCATAAAAAATGAACAATGGGCAATCATGTTAGAAAGGAAATTTCTTATTTGCATTCTACATAAGTGTTAGGTGTCATATCCTGCAGCAGGAGACAATATGATTACATGGACCTCACGTCTTACTTTTTTCTTTCTGCAGACATTCATGTGGTATCGTTAAATTATGTCTCGAGTATAAGCCGTTTATGGAATCCAGCCATATTGAATATATATCCAAGTTTGACAGTACAATAAAATTGAAGAGTTGGACTCACCTTTGCCAAAGGTTGGACGAATGGGAGGAAAGAAGTCCCCTGCCACTGCAAGACAAAAGGAGTTCCTCGTTGTGCGAGTGGCTGCCAGTTGCTTCTTTCTTTGAGAAGTGTGGAGTGGGTTCCTTAGCAAAGCGCAGCCGCACAAGAAGAAAGAGAGTACAATGGCCGCACCGTGATTTCCTGGGGAGCGCCGCATGAAGAGCGAAAGGAAGAATCTGGGAGTGAGGCGCTTGTTGCTTGGCCGTGAACGGGGGCTATACACACTGTGGATTTGTGTTGAGTATTTTTGCGAACACTTTAAATTTGAGTCTAATCTAGGTGTGAGAAATATTCGAGTGTGTGAGCGACTGCAAACGTGGATTTTCCCATTATTAGTGAATTATCTATTGCCGACTCTCTCCGTGGATGTAGGTACCAACACTTGGTACCGAACCACGTAAATCTTTGGTGTCCTTTATTGTTTTTCATTTATTTCTCTAATAATTTCGCATTAATTTCCTGATAGCTTATAGGATAATAATTGCGATGGATGTGGCATTTGCTGGTGTGGCCACCGTTGGAAGTAAGACTCAACAGTGTCAAAGCAATTATCCATGCGAATGATGGGAGTGTTAGTATTTGTAATAAGATAAGAAACACTCATAAACACATGGCACAAGGTGATTGGTCAAAGCAATTAAGCATGCGATTCATGAGAGTTATTTGCTGCCTCAGTGCACAACATTCGCTCTTGAGTGGGTTTAGTAGTTGGGGTGTGTAGAGATGCTCACGGGCTCTCATGGCCGGCTTCGCCAAGAAAATCCATGCTCCGACGGCCCTCGTACCTGAAATCCTAGCAGTGAGAGAAACCTTGACGCTTCCGTTGAAGGTAGGTTGGAACTGATTTGTGGAGAAAAAATGGTGATTCGTAGGTGAGGATAGAACGTGATAGCTTATCTACAACTCTCCTTATCTCAGGCCAAGCTAAAAGCCCATGGGTAGTCCGGTCCGTTGTTGAGGATTGTCAGCATCTTGTGGCCCAAATGCAGCCATTGTCTCTGGCCTTTTGACCCAAGGAAGCTTATCAGCCCGCGAACTAGGTTTCGAAGGCCCATCAACATAGCTCGCTGAACTCGAATCGGCTCGTCAATCTCTCTATCCTCTTTGGTTACATTCGGTCGTATGAATTTTCAATCAAAATAGAACTGAATATGATGTGATATAAAATATTAGGATTTTATCATATCATATCCACTATTTGGTATCGTAATAACAAAATGGGATATATTTTCATAATATCATATACATTATTTGGTATAAATGGCATATCAATATAAATGAACATAAAAATTAATAAACGGAAATAGTAAAAATTTCTCGTGATTGCCTACCTTAATTTTTTCTTTTTTATTATATTTTTCCTCTATTTTAAAATAGTTTTTATTTTTATTTTTTCCCTTTCCATTATTCTCTAATAAAACTTTATTAAGCAATAAACCGTAATAACATACCTAAAATATTAAAATACCTAAAATATGTAATATATATATACATACATACATACATTTTATATATCGAATTTGTATTATAAGATATAAATGAATTCAAATATATAAGTAAAAATAAGATTAAATAAAAAAAAAATTTGTCATTTTGAATTTCTTATATTGGACTTCAAATATTAGTTATTTTGAAATATAATTTTAATTTTTCTAATTTAAGAAGTTTTTTATTCGAAAAAGAATAATTTTTCAATTATGAATATTCGAAATCCTATCCACTTTTATCCAACTTTTCTCATGGAATAATTTTATCTGATTTATATTTCTCTTATATCTGATTTTATCCTATCCTGATCAAATATCAAACATAAAAAATAATAAATTTTATCTTATTATGAATTTTTTTTTTAATTGCTAAACGTAGTCTCATAAATTATCATCTTAAAATTATTTAAAAATATATATTTGACACGTGTAAAGGTTATCATTTGGCTGGGCCTGTCAAGGGTGGCACGTGTGAAGTCGGCCAAGAGCGGTCAAGCAAATAAAAGAAGAAGAAGGGATTGATTTTCTCGGAAGGAGACAGGGACGGTGGGAGAATTTAGAGAGAGAATATAAATTAAAGGTTTAGTCTCCACGTAATAATATCGACCAAAGCTGGATTTGACAATCAGATTAGAAGCGGAAGGATTATGTGGCATTATTTTGTGTTCAATCACTCCAATACAATCTTTTGTCATTTTGATGGCAGATTTTTTGTACTCACAAAGGAAAAAAAAGAAAAAAAAAAAAAGGAAAAGAAGACTTGTGAGTTTGGGTTACGGGATGAGAAATTGCTGCTAAACAGAGGACCTTCTCGTAGTGACTTCACAGACATCGCTATGATAAACTAATTATGAAACTTATGTATAATATAAATTTGGCTTCTCATATTTCCACACCCAGCATACCTGAAAACACACTAATCTCCTTGTGAATATATTAGAAATTCAGCATTGCATAATAAATTTATGGAAAAATTATACAAAATTGCTCCAAATTTCAGGGTAATACATGTTTGACGTAAACTTTCCACTGCTACACATTTCTTCTTGAACTTTTATTTGGTTATAGCCATTAACATTTCACTATATTCTCCAATCACACGTGCAATGTAGATGACATTAAAGGGGTAAACTTGTTCTTGATCTCATTTATAGTGAAAGAAGGCTGCCTTTTACCGTTGATTTCTGTAAGAAAAAAATACAGAAAATGGAGAAAAACAAACTAAATTATCAGTACCATAAAAATGACTATCAATAATAATATTGATAATAAAATTTGGTAGAAAATTGATGGATTTATTAATAGAACTAGTAGGTATTTGAAGAAAAAGAAACGCAATTAAGTAGAAAGGAAAAATGCCCCAAACAACAAAAAAAGTCAAATAACAAAAATTTGACGCTCATTTTGTGTTGTTAAATGGTTAATTAATGTAAGAGAAAATTGATCAATAAAAATATTTTATTGACAAAATCACCTTAGATTTTGATTCATCTTTGTCTTTTATGAGTTAAGGACATCATTCTCATTGATAACTTCTTTCTAGGTTTTTTGTTGATCAATCATTTTACATTAATTAAACCTTCATATGTACATAACGCATAATCAAGTATTATCATTTGACCTTTTTGTTATCGTGGCATTTTCCCCTTTTTATTTAATTTGTGTTTCTTAACTTGAGTTATTACATTTTATTTTATTTTAACTTTTGTAGATCAACCCATTCATCCCTTCGTTAGGTTGCATTATTGACCTCAATAATTGGCATTAAAGATTGCGTTGCTTGTACTTTGAAGTGTTTTTTTTTTTTTTTTTGGTAAGATTGTACTTTGAAGTGTTGTTTACTTCTGATTATAAAAATCCTTTTCTATGGCTACCAACCTTAGTCCAGTTGTTTATCAGGCTCAATCTACCACCAAACATCGATACTTCGACAGAACCAATTATGGTCACTGGAAAACAGGATGAACGTATTTATCCAATCAACAGAGTTGGCAATGTGGACGTTGACACCCAAATTTTTGCCGGTAATATCGGACTTAAGCGGACTTAAGCCCAGATCTCTTAAGATTTGTCCAATAGCCATCGAAAAAGGCTCAGCAACAGAAAGGAGCTGAAACATGGAGCCCATCCTAGGTCCAAGGCCCATGCGGAGAGGAGGCCCGGCCTCTTTCCTTCCCTACTTTTATCTCTCTCTCTCTCTCTCCCCCTCGAACGAAGGCTCGCGCGCGGGCAAGAAGGGGAACTGAAAACAGAGAAACGTTCTCTCAGTCCCGCTTTCCCTCTAGTTCCACAGCCGCTCCATTTCGGATTAGGCGATCACCACCACTCCTGGCTCATAATTAAATTTGCATTTCCTCCTCATCGGCCGCCACTCGGTTCCCTCCTGTTGCTACAATTCCAGCGCTGTCCAATCGTGTTTCCGACCGTGCACTGTTCTGACCGCGAAGATGCTATTGCTACTTATTTGTTAGAGAGCGGTACTTGCCGTGCAAGTAATGTCTCGACTCATTCTTGAGCAATAGTACTTCAAGCTTTGTCCTTCTCAACTTTCAATAAATATCAAAGTTGCTGCTGCTGCTGCGGCAAATGTCCTCATTACCATCGAAGGTGCCGCATTAGAGCCCCCTGTTGCAACGGCATTTTTTTATTGCCTTCACTGTCTTGATGATGCAAAGGTGATTCCTTGTGCCCCTCATAGACTTAAGTGTGCTTGAGAACTTCCTTTCGTTATGACATGAAGAACGCACTAGATATCTATGAGATACTTTCGTGCAAGCTCAATTGATAGATTGCAATTAAGTTTTTTAATTGCCGTATATTAGAGGATGATCGTTAAACAAAATATAGGCACCGCTTCAGCTGCCTCTAAATTTTGGGCGCTAGTGACATGAGTTATCTTAGGATGAGATTGCATTTTGACCTGTCGTTAACTTTGTAGTGTGTGCTCTAATATTTTGGTATGTGCAGTTTGCCATTACTGCATGACGGATATGTGTGCAGAAGTTGCCATGTCATTTGAGTTTGGATGAGTAATGTTTACATCTAAATTTTGACGACCTAGTCATGGATTTTTTGCATAAAAAAATGGGTTAATTTTAACCCCTAAAAAGAAAATTTGCATTAGAGCAAATGAAAGGAAAATAAGGGGAGGATCAATCTGATTTGATTATGAATGGAATGTGGAAATTTTGATTAACCATTCTTGCTCCGGTGAATGTTCAAATCATAGTAAATGTGGAAGCAAATTCTCAATCAAATAAATTTGGTGAATAAAAAAAGCAATGAGTTTGATAAAAGGAAATGAATCGAAACATCTAAGAAAAAATCAAGCCGATTGCAAGATTTTGCTCCAATTTACGGACCATAAATTAAGGCAACGGAAATAGGAAGCTCGAAAATTGCCATGAATTGGGGTTTTTAGAATCACTATAAAAAGGAGCACCAATTTTCGTGACCGGGGGCGAAAAGAGAACCGGGTGAGACAAAGCGCGAAAAGAAAGAGAAGAATGGAACTGACCCTCTTCTCGTCCAAAAAAAAACAAGTCAAAAGAGTCATTTTTCTTTTTTTCTTTGACAGGCTGCAGAGAAGAAAGAAGGTAGCAACAGCAAACTGCAGAAGAAAAAGGGAGTGAGTGGACGTGAAAGGGCAAAGAAAAAATTAAAAATAAAATAAAATAAGGAAAAGATCTTCTTCTTTAGCATTTCCTCTACAACTGCTCGAGCCTCGCCTGTCCTCTGCTGGTTGCCATCTGCAACACCGCTGCAACCGAGCAGCATCTTCACCACCGCGCCTCTCCCCCGCCGGTGATCCCTGCTACCAAGATTGACGCCCACTGCCGCACCTTTGCACCCGCGACCTGCTATTGCCCAGCCCGACGCCAGAGTGTTGGACGCAAATTACGTGACTCTAAGATCTCCATAACTAGAACAAGGACATGCATAATTGAGTAGAAAGATTAACGCACCTGTTTTGGGATCCATTGTTTTTGAAGCGGAAGCAAAAACACAATGTTCCACGCGCAAATCCTTCTCCTCTATTGCCCTCCCTATCACTAGCTCAATGAGGCAGCCCCCTCACGTGTAGCGTTACGTAAACGCCCCTTAGGTGAGGATAATGTGAGAATTAGGGTTAGAGGAGAGACTTGAGCACTATTTATAGAGTTTCCAGTCAGGCCCCCTCATTACGGGCCAGGCTCAACTCGGCCCACACTAGCCAGCTCCATATTAGACTAATTAAGAAATCTTCTATCTCACCTTAGACCAACCATGTTTTACGGTAGCCGTAAAAACAGTAAATTACCATATCAATTAATGTAGTCAATATTAGGAAAACTCTTATATTCTCCCATTTGGATTATATTAAATGAAATCGTATCTTATGTGCGCACATTGGTCCTGAGATAATTTTTAATAGTTAATCCTATTCCATAAAGTCTCAAACACCGAATCATGGCGGTAACTGCATGTATACACACAGAGCCTTCCATGGTCACAAGTGCTCTCAACTTTATTGATATGGATTCAATATGGTAGTGTGGCAAATGGATAACATCTCTCATAGAGAGATCCCATTTGTCAGTCACCATTCTCTTACCTTAGACGACACAAAAAACTTGTGCCACTAGAGAATGCTTTATGGTTCTAATGAACCAACATATATCTTGTCCTTACGATTAACATTTCTTTATGTATCACAAGACATATGCACAAGGCTAATAACCGGATGCCCGGTCGGTCAACGGTCAGTAAACGTCATCATCCGGATACATACAACGATCGTCGATGTTCCCAATTACTTGCTTTCAGCACAGGCCTAGCCTTCACTCAAGGTTTAAGCAATACCCTGAGACTTTTAACAATATATATCAACATAATAACAATCCATTCAAAAATATTTTATTAAATGCAAAAGTTGACACACACACACACAGAGTAATATATCAAAGTGTTACTAAATTGTAACAAAACAAATATAAACTTTATTCAAAGAAGAATAAAACACAGCTCCCACTAAATAACAGCATCCCAAGACGCTCTTAGGCCCATACTAATAACATGTTGATCAAACACACACGGGCGTAGGCCTTTAGTTAGTGGATCTGCAACCATATCATCTATATGAATATAATCTGCTGCAATGTCACCATTCTGCACTAATTCTTTTATAGTCAAAAACTTGACCTCCATGTGTTTAGATCCCTTGAGACTTCTGTTGTTATTAATAAACAACACTGCAGAGTTATTGTCACAATGCAGCTACCTATCCATAAAATCATAAACTGATAACTCCCTAATGAGGTTCCGAAGCCAAATAGCTTGAGTAGCAGCTGAAAAACAAGCTACAAACTTTGCTTGCATGGTTGAAGAAGATATGGATTTCTGTTTCTCGCTCTTCCATGATACTGCACCTCCTGCCAACATAAATATGTATCCAGTTGTCGATTTCTTATCATCTTGACAACCAGCAAAATCTGCATCTGAATACCCTGCTAGTTGCAAGTTTAAAACATGTCTATAAATCAGCATGTAATCTTTTGTTCTCTTTAGGTATCTTAAAACCTTCTTGGCAACAACCCAGTGATCGCGTCCTAGATTAGACTGATATTTGCCTAGAAGCCCTGTTGCAAAAGCAATATCTGGCCTAGTGCAAACTTGAGCATACATGATACTTCCAAGCGCACTAGCATAAGGTACATTCTTCATTTGAGCTTTCTCAAAATCTGAATTAGGGCATTGTGAAAGACTCAATTTATCACCCTTAACAACAGGAGCAATTCCTAGTTTACAATCTTGCATACTGAATCTTTCTAAAATGCGGTCAATATATGCCCTCTGAGACAAACCCAATGAACGGCGTGAGCGATCCCTATGGATCTTAATGCTAAGAACAAAAGACGCCTCACCAAGGTCTTTTATGTCAAAAATTTTCGATAACATCCGCTTCGTCTCATATAGTAAACCCATATCACTACTAGCAAGCAAGATATCATCTACATAAAGTATGAGAAAAATATATTTCTTCCCACTGATCTTGGTGTATATACATTGATCTACTTTATTCTCAATAAATCCGAATGAAGTAACAATGCTATGAAACTTCAAATACCACTGTTTATAAGCTTGTTTAAGGCCATAAATAGACTTTTTCAATTTACAAACAAGCTTACTTGAGTCATCTGCTGCAAAACCTTTAAGCTGCACCATATAAATCTCCTCATCAAGGTTTCCATTTAGAAAAGCAGTCTTAACATCCATCTGGTGTAACTCCATATCGAAATGAGCTACCAATGCCAAAATCACTCTAAATGAATCTTTAGATGAAATTGGAGAAAATGTTGCTTCATAATCTATTCTTTCTCTTTGAGTAAAACCCTTAGCTACCAGTCTGGCTTTAAACTTTTCAATTTTTCCTTTGGAATCCCTTTTAGTCTTGAATACCCACTTACAACTAATAGGTTTACAACCTTCGGGCAATTCAACAAGCTCCCAAACACCATTATGTTTCATAGATTGCATCTCATCTTTCATCGCATCTAACCACAAATCTGATTGAGGACATGAGATGCAATCAGTATAAGTCACGGGATCAATAACACAGCCTATATCATGATCATGCTCTCCCAGGTAGATTAGATAGTCTGGTGGTATAGCTGAACGTCTTTCCCTAGTTGATCTTCTGACTGGAGCTACTTCATCCTCATTTTGAATTTGAGGAGCTTGTGGAATTTCTTCAGGAACTATCTCAACAATAGGATCCTAGGCCACAATAGGCTCAATTTGTGGCACAGGAGGCTCCATAATTGTTTGTACAGGATGAGACAGTGATCTAGTAATTCCCACCATACTATCATCTTCGATAGCTTGTGAGCAGCTACCCTTTTCGGCTACATCAAATTCCAGAAATTTTGCAGCTTGAGATTTCACAATTCTTGTACCTCCATTAAGGTTATAAAACCGATACTCCTATGAGTGATCTGAGTAAGACACGAAGTAACACCGAGTAGTTTTGGAATCCAATTTACTCAATATTGGGATTATATAACTTCACTTCTGCTGCACATCCCTAAACTTTAAGATGATTCAAGCTAGGTTTACGTTCAGTCCATAACTCAAAAGGAGTCAATGGAACTGCTTTAGTAGGAACGTGATTTAAAATATAAAGAGCTGTTTTCAAAGCTTCACCCCATAGAAAATTGGGTAAATTGGACCTATTAATCATACTTCTTATTATATCCATAAGAGTACGATTGTGCCTTTCAGCTAGACCATTTTGTTCAGGACTTCCAGGCATAGTATACTGACCTATTATTCCAAAATCCTCTAAGTATTTGGCAAACGGCTCTTTAAATTGTCCAGCATCTCCGTGCCTACCAAAATACTCACCATCACAATCAGATCTGACAATCTTAATAACTTTTCCCAACTGTTTCTCCACTTCAGTTCGAAAAATCTTGAATTTATCAAGAGACTCGGATTTTTCTTTAATCAAGTATAAGTATCCATATCGAGAATAGTCGTCAATGAATGTGATGAAATAAAAATTTCTACACAAAGTAGCTGTGTATGGTCCACTAATATCAGTGTGAATAACCTCCAACAAGTCTAAACTTCGTACAATAGATTTCTTCTTTATCTTAGTCATCTTATCTCTGCAGCAGTCTACGCAAATCTCTTGATCACCTTTAAGAGTAGGCAAGATATCAGCCAAGATATTAGCCTTTATAAGCCTTTCTACTGTTTCTTTAAAGATGTGACTAAGACGTTTATGCCACAATACATAAGACTGTTCCTTAGGTAGAGGTCTTTTGGAAACAATTTTTTCAGCTGAATAAGCAACGTACATGTCGTTGGGAGATAAACTCAATCGATATAATCCATCGGATAAATTGCAACACCCAATCTTATTTGAATCATAAAATATGGAAATAGTATTACTCTTTATTTCAAAAGAGTATCCACACATGTCCAAACAAGACAGAAACTAAATTCCGCCTAAAAGAAGGTATGTAAAAAGTGTTTCTTAACACCATCCGAAAACCAGAATCTAAAATCAAAATAACATCTCCCACGAACTCAACGTTAACTCCAACGCTGTTTCCAACAGTGAGCTTTGATTCATCATGATTTGGCGTCCTTTGGTTTATGAACCCCTGAATGGTAAATGCAACATGATTAGTTGCACCACTACCTAGCCACCAAAAATTGGTTAGAACTTCAAATAGATTGGATTCATAAAAAAATGCCAAAGAATTATTACCTTTAGGCTCACTCTTGATTCTCTTTGACAACCAAGCCTTAAACTTGCTGCAGCGTCTCTTCACATGTCCTCTCTCCCTACAAAAGTAGAAAAGAACACCATCCTTCTTGGTGAATGCTTTCTTAGGACCCAGTGTGTTAGAAGGACCTGCACCTTCAGAATTTCCTTTGTTGTTGGAAGGACCAGCAGCTTCTGAATTGCCTTTGTGGGTATAGTTCTTCAACTTGTTACCCTTGTCACTAGCAGAACTAGAAGCATAAAGAGCAATATGTCATTTATCTTTCTTCAATTTCTCTTCCTCTACCACCAACCTTGCAATGAGGTCATTAACAGACCAGGTTTCATCTTGGGAACTATTATTGGTCTTGATAATCCCAAAATCAGGAGGAACAGTATTTAGAGCTTGATGGACAATGCAAGCAGTAAGAATTTCAACATTGAGAGCCAGAAGCTTTGTTTGCAAATCAACCATCCTCAGAACATAATCTCTAACTCCACCAGAACCATCATACTTCATAGTAAAAAGTGTTTGTACATGTGTCCCTATCTCAGCATTAGGCGACACACGATTTCTAATCATCAAAGCTTCCATCATTTGCTTAGCATTGCAGTCTGCAAGCAAACTACTTTTCAAGTGTTCCTGAATAGAACGCTTCATGGACAGCAAGCAAATTCTATTGCTCTTTTCCCATGCAGCAAAATTTGCTTTTTGAGCCTCTGTACTCTCGGCAGTCAAATTTATCGGCCGATCAGCAGTAAGAGCCATATGAACATCTGCCATCTCCATAGCAAACATAAAATATCTCTTAAAATTCAAACCAGCAAGAATCTCAATGGTGACGGAGTTACCATTTACAGAAAATGTGACTGAAAAAACAAGTAGTATATATAATTAGCATCATGTGAGCATTGTGTAACTTGACGTACAAGTACACATCTAGAGAGTTACATGCAAAATCACATAATCACCTTTGGGCAGAATACATGACATGCAATTGTACACTCCCCACATGATAAGGGTTATGAGAATATATTTCAATTTTCATGAATTCATCACCTTTGGGCATATGAACCATTAGGATCAGTCATTTCTCCACCACACTATCATGTATCCCTCCATGAACTAATACATAATCACCTCATTTGGGAGTATAACTATGCATTAGATCAAGGAGACATCTTAATCAAATATACGAGATCGAAATTTCTCAAATCCAATCAAGTGTGCCACTTTGGCGGTCACAACTCAATTGAATCATTGAAATTCTCTCATACCAGGGATATAAAATTTTCATCTCACATAAACCATACATATGTGAATTTAACTTTAGTGATAGGGGTAGTAAATCACTAAAATCACATATCATGCTAATTACATTGCTTCATTCATTAATAAAAATAAACTTTATCGTATATTATTAATGAATAACACTCATAAAGTTCATGTAATAACATACCTGTATCTTGGCACCTGTATTTTCAAAAATCACAGAAAAATACAAGAAAAATACGCAGAAAATATACTAAAAAGCACGTATTTAGGATTCTGTATGTATTTTCACATCCATAAGATCATCAAAAATGTAAAATAAATACACCATGACGTAGGGAATATTCATACGAGTCCATCACCGCCGGCCACGTGCGAATCGTAGGCTCCACGCGCCCGCACACGCCGCCTGAGTGTGCGGCGCGTGCGTGCGGGCGTCAAAGGCCGATCAAAACCGGTCCGACCGGTGGCGGTCCGACCGGTTCCCGATCTGACCATCCGGTCCAGCTGCCCGGTCCGACCAGTTGACCGGTCCGATCAACAATTGACCGGGTCGGGTCGGGTCCTGGGTCGGGTTAGGTCGGGTCGGTTGCCATTCGGGTCGGGTCGGGTCCAATCGAATTCGAGTCTGGGTCGCTGACGTTATCGTGACGTCAGCGCTCGTGTGCGCCGCACGCGCAAGCATCACCCCGCGTGTGGGAGCGCGTGAGGGCGCGTGGATGTGCGTGGGTGCGTGTCTTTGACACCCGGCGGCGTGTGGCCGCGCGTGGGGGCACGTGGGGCCTCCACCGGCGACGCGCCTCCCACGATTTTGCTCGCCTCGTGAAGCCCAGTCCGAATTTGTGATGTAATTTTATTTTTACTGTACTTAAAAATCTCGAAAATCACAAAATTAGGGCAAAACACTATGCGTTCGAGTTCTAGGGTTATGGAGGCTCTGATACCACATGTTGGATGCAAATTACGCAACCTCAAGATCTCCATAACTAGAACAAGGACATGCATAATCGAGTAGAAAGATTAACGCACTTGTTTTGAGATCCATCGTTCTTAAAGCGGAAGCGGAAACACAATGTTCCACTCGTAAGTCCTTCTCCTCTATTGCCTTCCGTATCACTAGCTCAATGAGGCGGCCCTCTCACGTGTAGCGCTAGGTAAACGCCCCTTAGGTGTGGATAATGTGAGAATTAGGATTAGAGGAGAGACTTGAGCACTATTTATAGAGTTTCCAGCCAGGCTCCCTCATTACGGGCCAGGCTCAACTCGGCCCACACTAGCCAGCTTCATATTAGACTAATTAAGAAACCTTCTATCTCACCTTAGACTAGCACTGTTTTACGGTAGCCGTAAAAACAGTAAATTACAATATCAATTAATGTAGTCTACATTAGGAAAACTCTTACACGGGGCTCTGAAGCCTGCCGCTCCTGACCTCGCCGCGCCACTGCTCCGCTCACCTCCGCCTGCACTGATCCCCGCCGTGACCTGCTCGCTTCCACTCACTCATCTGTTGCGAGCACCCGACACCAGCAGATCTGAACCTCAGCTCCGACCCTCGACACCCGCGCCAGCAGCCCGCGCTGCCTCCGCCACGCCTCCTCCACCGTCAGACTTGCCCCTGACGCACAGCAGCATCGCCACCGCACCCGACGCCGTGGACGCGCTCACGCTTCGGCCTAAGCCCCGCTTCGAAAGCGCCTCTGCCGACGCCATCGCCAACACCCCCGTCACCGCTCACCACCGCGCCGGAGCCCCTCCCTCAGCCAACGCCGTATCTGCACCACTACGCGACCAGCAGCCCAAACCACATCCGATCCCCGCGTCGCTTGTCGCTATCCTTCCTGCATTCCCCATTTAGGTAGTTTGTTTTATTTTTCATTTTACTTTATTTTATTCATTCCTTTATTTTTCAAGTTTTGTTATTATTGAGTTGGAATATGGTTTGTCAATGTTAATATTTGTGCATTTTGTAGGCATTATCCGCTAGGATTTTGTCCATAATTATTGTAATTATTAATTTAATCGAGTGACATCGGATTATTTTTTCAATTATATTAATTTTTGGGCTTTTTGGTAGAATTTTAAATTATTATAATTATTAATTTGATCCGTAAGACTTCGGGTCAGATTTTTAATTATTTTGATCCTTTTGTCGTGATAATTAGGGTTAAGATAATCGTTAATTTGACCTGTGAGATAACGGGTTATTTTTTCGATTATTTTAATCCTTTATTTAGTTGATAGCTTAGATTTAATATTTATTCAATGATTACTAATTTAAAAAAAAACTAAAAAAAATCAAAAAATCAAAATTATGCATGAGCATATAGAATTAGTAAATTAGACATGTAGGTTTAGTAAATTAGGATTGCATTTTTAGATAATTTTTGGAATAGATTAGGATTGATTCAAGACAATCTTTGCACATTTCAATAATCTCATTTTTCTAAAAAAATAGTTTTCTGAGATAGGATACGGTTTAAGTCAAATTAATCCCTAGAATAAATTAGAAAATTATCCCTTTTTAGATAGATTAATTAGGGTTGTCATAAATTCTGAATTTCAATAAAAAAAATGCAAAAATACTAGGCATATGTTAACTAGTTTGCATAATAGAAGCATTTAATCAGAATTTATTTACTAGTAAAATTAGGTCATGAGGTGCATATTACGTAGTTTGCATAATAGGATCATTTAATTAGAATTTTCTTGTTAGTAAAATTAGGTCATGTAGTTAGAAATGCATTTTATAAAAAATCTAATAAAACCCAAAAATTGTTAGCCTCATGTGATACAGTTTATTTCATTTGTTGAATTTCCAATAATGGTTGAGCACTCGTGTGATCGCCTCTTTGCATGATAGAGATTTAGCTTAAAATAAATCCAAGCTATCTTCAAAAATATCTTTGAAAATTAAAAAGAAATGGTACCGAAAGGGCATTAGAGAAATCTAGTGTAATCAAGTCCTCATACCCTTAGTCTCTGATTCGTAGGAGTAAATTATTTTACTTAGGTCTCTAATCGACCTACCATAAACTAATTAGTGGTGACTCGTAGTTATTAATCATTCGCATGTTAGATAATTGAACCTTAAGTCGCGATTTGGTATGGGCTTAGGAGAGCCCGAGCTAAACTTAAAGACTTAGTAGTCCATTAATCTAATTTTAGGTGGTGCACCCAAAAATTAGGTCGCGACAAGTAGTCCACAGTTTGGTGAATATGTCAAATATTCAATTCTTCAATCTTCAACCTGTGGACATGCTTTTCATAAGAAGACATACCGTTCTCTTATGGCCAGAATAACATATCAATGTAGACAAAAGCAGTGCATTGACTCGCCTTGCCATCAAGTTCAGCAGATGGATGCTATCGAATTTCTAGCATGTTTATAGACCGACTAATTACTTGATGTTCCCACTTACCTACATGTTTTGTTTCAGGTAGTATGTTCAATCTGTGATGGTGCACAAGAGGTAATTTTAAACATTCTATCCTTCATTACCTACTTTGATTGCACTATAGAGCTTTTTTAAGGAGGGTAAAAAATGTGAAGTTGTTTAAAAAGACTGGCCAAAAATAAACTACAGCGCAGATGTTGATTCTCAACCTTTGGTTTCCATGTTCACAGGTGGTGTTTGCATGAGGAAGTACTTTTGTTGGAGTTGTAAGTTTTCGATGATGATGTGCGTCAAATCTTCCTTATCTCGCTGCTCGATTTCTTTCATGTGTCTTGGACAGTGACATTGGTCGAGTCTCTCTCTATGTCAGAAGTAGTCTCTGTCCGCCCTCTCCCCCTAGCAAATATTTCAAAACCTTGAGCATAAAAATGAGCATTAAAATGTCGCATAACGTGCAAACATGTGAAGGAAAAAGGTTCGTTAATTGCATTTTACAGATTCTCAAAAGTTTTGGGTGTTGTATCCTGCGGTTGTCCTGCGGTTGAAGACGATACGATCACATGGACCTGACATCTTACTTTATTTTTTCTGCAGACATTCAAGAAGCAGAATCGCTGCAATAGATGTGGCATTTGCAGGTATGGCCACCATTAGCAATGATACGCAGTAGTGTCAAAGCGATTATGAAAACATCAGGCTTTAAGAGCATCCAAAAAATTTTCACAAATGATAGCTAGATGATTAGATGTAGTATGAGTCCACGACCCGAACTAATAGTTTGAGGATGTCAGATAAAATTCCTAGATGCATTTCATTTTCTGTCAATCATCACCCTTGGAGAAGATTATTGGTTTCGTTTTAGGTATTTATATTTCAATTTATACAGAGTTCCCCGCTTCTGGATGTTGCTCTCATCATTTCGTTGTCGTTGATGATGTTGCACGTTTAATACATGTCTAACTGTATTTTCTTTCTCAGAATTGTGGGGCGAGAGAATGTGGTAAGCTTTAGTTATCCGGTGCTTAGGCCAGCATAAATAGTGATGGAAAGAACTGAAGTTAATCCCCTTCACTTATTGTCATGATGTACAGGTTGTTGCTATTCAATCTTGCTGAATTACAGCCATTGCATGGAAGGAGAGACGCGTCATGACTCGTTTTTGCTTTGAGCTAAAGCTCTGTGACTGAACGGTTATTATGCGTGCATTTGCAGAATGTATATATTGAAGGCGGCGGAAATGGCGATGTGCAGTTTCTATTTGATTCGAGAAATGACGTGACAGTCTTGCCTTGCTAACACAAATTCGTAAGAGAACATTAGCTGGCGAGAGTTGTTTGTTGAAAGATGTTTGCTGTTCTACAGGTTTGGATCCATTGCGGGAAAACATCACCAGCTCCATACGGCTAGGACTAAGAAATTGTGATTTTTATGAATGTCCTTACTCAAGGCTGTGAAGTCGGATGTCCATCGATTTTTGTCGGGCCAACATTGTAATGGGCTCACACTAATCATGGACCTTATATTTATGTGGTTCCTTGGTTACTTTGATGGAAAAGTTGAGACGCTTAGTTAGAATATAAGTTTGGCTTCTCATATTTCTACACGTAATTTTCTAAATCCACCCTACCCTATCACCTTGCGAATAATGTTTTAGAAATTGGGCATCACATAATAAATGTACGGGAAAATTAAACAAAAATTATCCTAATTTAAGGGGTAATACAAGGTTCCTTCTAAACTTTTAATTGTAACACATTACTCCAATAAACTTCCATTTTATAACCGAAGAACAAAGTGATGAAACCATCGATCCAAAAGACCCACTAAAATGGTTGGAACGGGCTGGAGCTGGACATGCAAAAGGAGACATCGAAGCAGTCCATAGAACAAGTTAATTATTTATCCCTCTGATCTATTCTAAGAGCTTAGCTTAGCTACTCTCTTTATCTACACGTATACGATATCACACGCTAATTAAAATAATTAAATTCCTGAATAGCATATTTAATGGATTGTCTATGCAATGGATTATGTAATCCATGTGCTAACTTGAGGGATTTGTTAAGAGATACTAACTATTTTTTTTTTTTTCGATAGAGCATTCCTCGGAAAGTTTTTCGGGCTTATGATGTTTTTTTCTTCCGTCTGTGCGTGTGTTACGAAAGGCAGACCCAATGGCAAAAATACGATGAAACTGTTGAGGGTATCAGAAGTTCCTTCTAAGATCTAGTAGATGAACTCTTGGTTTACACCATGACTCAAAGCACATTTAGCCGACCAATTGCATGAAGGGCGTACAAATTATTATTATTTATTATTTTTTTCATTGTTAATATGTTATTGCCATGAAATGTTGCACTCTTTTAGTGAGGTCCATTCTTGATTTCTTCTGATCATATCTCTGATTAGTGGACTAAGTATAGGTGATGTCGATGTTTGTGTCGCACCACATTTAAGAGTGGCTTGAGGAAAAAAAAAAAGGAAAAAGAAAGTTTTAGACCTCCCTTTTATCACAGAGACTTAACAACTCATGTTATTACCAGGTCATTGAATCTGAATTACAAAATGGGTTCATCATCCATTTTCTCACCTCTAGTGATTAGCTTATATTATGCATAATTCCATGGCATCCGCGTGGTTTATTATGCTAGCATGTCCGGTCTTTGATTGAGGTGGTGAATTGCTTGTTGATTCGGTGATCTACTTAGTTTGGTGATGAAGCTGACTCACTTACAGTGTTTTGATAATAATCAAATCGATTAGGGTAAGGTGGTTGTTCAAGATCCTGCGATAAGAATGTGAAGCGTAAATTGAAAATTGAGGCACAATCCAAATAGTTACAAACCGTCAAGGTGTCCATATCGTAAATTTGGCGAATAACTCCACTAGAATATGAGTTCATGTGTTTGATTAATGGATCGGACGCTTTTGGTTGCTCTTTGATGCGTCCAACAATTGACTAAGAAATATAAGGCAAAGAACTGTTTAAGAAGGAAAGATATAATACAAGCCCAAACTCACAAAAGCAAACACGTAGGACCAGCAAAATGGCACAAGTTACAATTTGAGATAATTCGGTGAGAGTAGCTTTCTCAAAGAAATCTATGCCTCGTTACACAATATGGTACGGACCTAAAAAACTAGCGTATGAGCCAAAACTGAAGCAAGTTATATGTGCCATTGCATCCGAGGAGGTTCCAATTTAAAACTTGTCCAGAAGCCAAAATGATTTAGAAAATTTCAGATAACTATCAATGCAAAGGGCATTTTTTAACTCAAGATGCTAAAAGCTCTTCTTAAAAGATTGCCTTTTAAAGGATAGCTTTGCAAGGGATTGATCGTCCTCATTGTAAATATTTTTGTTAATCAATCATTTTTTTTTACTAATTTATCCTTTAAACATACGTAGTGATTAAAGGCGCATTTGGTAATGCTTCTGTTTTCAGAAACAATTTCTGATAAAAAATGATTATTTTTTATTATATTCCCGGAAACAATTTATAAGTATTTTAAGCCATTTGGTAGTCCAAAATTTCAATTCCTAGAATAGAATTGCGTTTGACATTGTTCTTAAAATTTCTACTTCAAATCATTTTCTTTTAATTTTTTAATCATTTTATTACTTTTTTTTCTTCTTTTCTTCTTTTCTTTTCCTTTCTCCTCTTCTTCTTCAAGGGTTGCCAGTCGCCGGCCTTGGGATGACTTGTGACCAACCAGATGAGGGCCAGCAACCTCGTTGGAGCGTCGCTGGCCCTCGCCGAGGCCATGCCTCATCGATCGAGGCTCGGCTAAGCCTTAGCTAGGCAAGCTCAGCCAAGCCTCGTCGGTGGCTGGGCGAGCCTCCAGCGAGCTCACCGAAGCTCACCGGATTGGTCACCAGTGGATGGCGGCAGTGGATGGCGGCGGTCAGCGGCGGCGACAGCGGTTGAAGAAGAGAAGAGAGGGAAGAAAAATAAGAAGAAAAAAGAGAAAAGAGAAAAGAGAAAAAAAATAGGTTAGCTTGATTTTGAAATTGTTTCTAAGAACATAGAATCAACTTTTTTTTACTTCTCAATTTTGTTTCAAATCTACTTTTGGGAACAAAAAAATAGAAATTTGTTCTCGAGAATAAAAATTTTACCAAATGAATAAATCTACTCTCAGGAACAAAAGAATATAAATTGTTACTATTTGGCAAGTTGCCAAATAGAGCCTACGCAATTCTTGTTATTTGATCTTTTAGTTATTGATGCCTTTTTCCCATTCTAACAAATTTGTATTTATTTTTTAAAATATCTTATTTAGTTATATTAAGGTGGCTATATTTATTTAATTTTGAAAAATTCTCATCATTCAATATGATTATTGATATTCATTGTTTTGATTATTAGTATTTTAGTTAATTTATTTCTCTTCAATTTTCTTTATTTTTCAGTCTTTTAGAAACAAAGGCTTCCTTAGAAAAAGAATGAGATAAAACTATACTTTTACCCCTTAAAATTTACAAGCATGTGCATGCTAATAACAATATAATGAAGAGTTAATTGCTTGAACAAAAAAAAAAAGTTCAGACGTTATTGTATAACAATTGAAAAATCGGAGACAAATTTGTATTACCCCAACATTCAGAGAAGTTGCGCGTAATTTACTCCCATATAGTGGAAGAGGTTGAACCATCTTTATTTATACAAGTGGGCCTTCGACTAAACTCAATCGGTGTTCATCGAGATTTCTTAGCCTTCAATAGTGTCGAGCACTATTGATGCCTTGCCTTAGTTTACCAATATTCGAGGCTATCCTCTGATGGCTTTGGTAATCAAATCAAGAGAACCTAGAAAGAAAAGTTTAAAGAGGGGAAAAAGAAATGGAAAACTTCTCATGGTGGAGGTCATCATGCTCGCTGGCCACGATTGTACAATGTTGTAGATTTTCCACGGGAGACTTGACTTTCAAGATTAGAGCTAACATTCTTAATTCTCCACCAAATTCTAGAACATATTTCTTTCTCTTTGTTTAGTTTCTAACAAAGTACTTTGCATCACATATTCTTTGTTCATTACCAGGACAATAACTTCAGTTTCTGTACCACACCGGCAATTACACATCGAAATTCCTTCTCCCACAAAATCTGAATTTGACTCACATACTCGTGCATTATTTTGCAAACTCTTTGGTTTCAAACGGCCAAACAAACTTGAATTTCAGCATCTTGCTTTTCCTAACATATATGTTTATAAAACCTCTATCTAAGCATGGTAATTGAGTTGTGCTGGCCCACACAAATCCGCCCTCTTAGTCTTGGGTTCAAGCTTGGCATGGGAGTTCTAGCCTGATGAATTGTAATCGGAACAAGAGTGATAGGATCTAAGTAACAAACTTTCAAGAAATTTAACTTTGGAAAGAAACTCTTTGTAGTACGGGAGAAGTCAGGGAATCTTTTGACTAAATTTATTGCCGGCAACATAAAAAACACGCTAAAAAGCATTGGCGGGACTTATTTTCCACATTAGGATGACCCACCCATCATCTCCTTGTTTGCGTTTTTGCTTTATTTCCTTTTCATTACAGGTGAGAAGTAACCCTCATGGTAAAATCAACGAATGGGGAAGCTAATAAGGATTTTGTATTTAAGTAGGTGGAAAATCACCCAAAAAAAATGAGGAATAATAAAGGATTCAAAGATTTACGTGATTAAGTCCGAATGTTGGCACCTATATCTACGGGGAGAGCTAGTAATAAAAATTTGCTATAATTGGAGAATCGGAATTACAATTGCTAAATATGCTTGAGTGTTTCCCACGTCTAAACTAAACCTGAACCCAAGGTTTTAACAATTTGGATGTAAAAAACTCACAGCACAAATTACACGCTTTGCCCATGAACAAATAGGAGCTCTCTTCGAAATGATCGAAAATCAGGGACCACGTCCATTCTTGATTTCCTTGCTTCAGGGCACGGCTTTCCAGGAAGTTAATGGGCAGCCATCAGATCCTCCATTTTGACGTAATTGCGTGATCCTTTCTTTGGTACAGCTAATTTGCAATACTTTTAAAGTCCAACTCTTTGTTTGGGTTAAACTTGCATATTGGGTCAGGTTTCGCCCTATAAAAAGGTATCTTTTGATCAATTGAAAATGCATATGCTTTTGAAGGTCTTCATTTCTTCTTTAATTCAATCTGGAAGAGACTTTGCTTGCAGCTTGTTAGGTCATAGAACCCACTCACAATGGAAAAACATATGGCGATTTTGTTCCTATTTTTCTATGCCCAGCTCCCATTATGGATGAGTCCAACAATGCAAACCAACCAGACGGATCGGGTCGCTTTAATCTACTTTAGACACAATGTGGATGAGGATCCGCTTGGAACTTTGAGCTCGTGGAATGACTCTTTTCATCATTGTGAGTGGCAAGGTGTGATATGTGGTGGACGGCATCCCGAAAGAGTTGTGTCCCTCAACCTGATGTCGAAAGGCTTGGGGGGTCTTCTATCGCCTCATGTCGGAAACCTCTCTTTCTTGAGAAGCCTCGTTCTACAGAATAATAGCTTTCGCGGTGAAATTCCACAAAGCATTGGCCACTTGTTTCGCCTTCGTCATCTTGTCCTAAGTAACAACTCTTTAAGCAGACAAATGACCACCAATCTTTCTCAGTGCTCAAACCTTGAGATTTTAAATCTCGTTGATAACCAACTTGTGGGCAAAATTCCTAATGAGCTCGGCTCTTTGTCAAAGCTTCAAGTTTTAGGTTTGGCTACAAACGGTCTTGCAGGATCTATTCCTCATTCTATTGGAAATCTTTCCCAACTTTACATGCTTTTACTCATGCGAAATGGGTTGCAAGGAGAGATTCCCAAGACATTGTCCAAGCTTCATGGTTTGAAACTTGTTCAATTGGCATATAACCAACTCACTGGCGAGATCCCTTTGGCAATCTTCAACATGTCCAGCATTTTCTTTTTCTACGTCGGTAACAATCAATTGAGAGGGAACATTCCCCCTTATATTGGTGATACTCTTCCTTCTCTTTATTTACTTGATTTTCATAGTAATTTCTTTACTGGGGTTATACCTCCATCCTTATCAAATGCCTCTGGCCTTCAATACATCTACTATTCCAATAACAATTTTCATGGACCAATACCCGCAAATCTTGGAAGGCTAAAAGCTCTTAGAGTAATATCCCTTATTTCTAACGAGTTGCAAGATGACTTCAATTTCATTACCCCATTGACTAATTGTTCAAGGCTAGAAGTTATTTGGTTGGCAGACAATTTTCTTAAAGGTCTATTGCCGGATTCCATTGGCAACCTTTCCAAGAGCGTTGGTTCAATTTCTTTGTCATCCAACACAATTTACGGAACCATTCCTCCAGGTATTGGCAATCTCTTCAACTTGTCCTATCTTGACTTATCAAACAATTCACTCGGTGGTCATGTTCCTTCTTGTATTGGAGCACTCCATAACTTGCACGAATTGTACTTAATCGGAAACATGCTAACGGGAGAGATTCCATCATCAATCGGCAATTTGACATTATTGAATCGCTTTTACCTGCCATTCAACAACTTCTACGGGGAAATACCGCAGAGTCTTGGTAACTACAGGCAACTAATTGAGCTCGAGCTCTCCAATAATAATCTGAGTGGTTTGATCCCAAGGGAGGTTCTTAGCCTTTTTACCATTTCGATTATCTTCAGTTTGGCACATAACCAGTTGAGTGGATCTCTCCCATCTCAAGTTGGGTCCTTGATCAATCTTGGCGAACTGGATCTATCTTACAATAAGTTGATGGGACCAATTCCTATCTCCATTGGCAAGTGCTTAGTATTGGGGCAGCTCAACTTAGCATTCAATTCCTTTCATGGCGAAATTCCTCTAGCTTTAAGCACATTACGAGGCTTACAAGAGTTGGATGTTTCCCATAACAACTTATCTGGTGAAATCCCGAGCTTTCTCGCTCAACTTACAGATCTAAAGTACTTGAATCTATCTTCAAACAAGCTTGAAGGAGAAGTTCCAAAGCAAGGAGTATTTCTCAATGCTAATGCAGTGTTCATCATTAAGAATAGGAATCTCTGTGGAGGTATTGCAAAACTAAACCTTCCTTCTTGCAAATTGAATACCTCTAAACCATTATGGACCAACAAAGTTAGAGTAATCGCCATAGTGACGGCTGTCTTGTCATACTTCATTCTGTTTCTTTGCTTGTTTATCTTTTGGTATCGGAGAAAGAAGTTGAAAAAGAATACCTCTTCGATTGAATTTCCTTTAAAACACAAATTTTCGAAGGTCTCTTATGGGGAGCTCTTTAGAGCCTCAGAAGGATTCTCTGAGATCAATGTGATCGGTAAAGGGAGATATGGTACTATCTATAAAGTAACTACACAGGAAGGTGGCTTGGTGGCAGTTAAAGTGCTCAACTTGGGCCATAGAGGTGCTTCCAAGAGCTTCATCTCGGAATGTCGAACCTTAGGGGCTATACGACACCGAAATCTCATGAAAATAGTGAACGTTTGTTCAAGCATGGACTATCACGGCAACGATTTCAAAGCTCTATTGTACGAATACATGGCTAATGGGAGTTTAGAGAATTGGATACACCAAGGAAATCAAGAGGACGTTGAGCATGAACATGAACATGGAATGCTAGGGCATTTGGGACTAATGCAAAGGTTAGACATTGCCATTGACATAGCTTCCGCAATCGAATATCTTCACGAGGTTTGTAGCCCAAAGATTGTTCACGGAGATCTGAAGCCAAGTAATGTCCTTCTGGATAATGAGATGATGGGACGAGTTGGGGATTTTGGGCTGGCAACAATTAGCTCCCCTAAGAAAACATACACCATGGACATTGATGATGGTAGTAGCTCAGTGGTAGTGAAGGGTTCCGTAGGTTATGTCCCTCCTGGTAAGAAAATTTTCTCATTAATTGTCAAAGTTTTATTTGTGTTCGCTTTTAGATAAAATATTTATTTTCATTGTATACTGCTTGATGTACATTATTTTAGAGTATGGCATGGGGGATATGGTATCCACACAAGGCGATATGTACAGCTATGGTATTCTTTTATTGGAAATGTTAACTGGGAGGAGACCCACGGAAGAGACTTTCAAGGACCATTTAAATCTCCACAACTTTGTCAAGGTGGCTTTGCCAGACCGAGTGATGGAGATCATGGACTTGGCCATTTTTAACGGAGAAAGTGAGAATGACATTGAGAGGATGAGAGGATGCGTTGCCTCTGTCCTAAGGATTGGAGTTGCGTGCTCGATGGAGTCACCACAGGATCGGATGGACGTGGCTGAAGCCCTCAAGGAATTGCACAAGATTCGGGCTAGGTATGGATCCAAGTAGGGGCTTGGTTGAAGGAAGTTCAACTCCCAGACACTTGGACTAAACTTTGTCTTAGAATTAATTTTGCTCTTTGAACAAGAAAAATTCGAATGGTTCTATTCTTCATCTTGGTTGTAATCTTTTTCATTGGGCCCAAAGCCGAACTCATATACTAGTCAAATGTATGTAATCCATCTCCATCTCCATTCCCCTCCCCTCTTTTACGATCTCCCTATTTTCTTCATATGAATTTTTTGTTTCTAACTTTTCCCAGATAGTCCATCTCTAATAATTTTCTTTAGATGCAAATTTTAATATATATATTTATAGATTTATAAATGTAGAAAAATATAAAGTAGAGATGTATCTTATAAAAGGTAATAAATTATGTCAATGCCAATTAATTTTTAAATGATAATTCATATTGTGGATTAATATGGAGAAGTAAAAGTAAAGTCAAATAAGATTATTAAATTTCGCGAAGGTTGATTTCAGGTGGTGGCCCCTTTTTTTTTTTTTTTTTTTTTTTTTTTTTTTTTTTTTTTTTTGGCAATGGGATGATGGTCATTTTAACAAAAATCTTAGGTCATACACTTAGATGTTAAAAATTTGAGATATCAATTGGATAATTTAAATGAGTTGAAGAACCACAAGTGAGACTATTAATTGATGTAATACCATGAAAAATCCCAAGTTGGCTCACCTATGACAAATTTATCCAAACTAATTTTTTGACCATAAAAAATCTAAATAATACACCCGTAACAAATTTATTCTCCGTTAGTATCTGTGTTAAATTGTTAAGTTGAATGACATGTGGCATTAGACACTTGTACCAATTTTGGGTTTTACCTTCCGTTTGTCACATGTGTATCAGTTTGTGGCTTTTTGTGATAGTAATCCAATTTAACAGAAATTTACGAAAAGTAAATTTATCACAAATATATTAATTTGAGGTTTTTGGTGATTTATTATAAATTTATTCTGGATATTTAACCTTAAATTTTATTATTGCTTTTTTTATAACGCATCAACGTCTAGAAGAGATTTTCAGTTTCTGTTTGTCCCTGCACGTCTCTGTCTGTCTCTTCCGCCCTCGCCGTTGCGGTTCTTATAACTCATGCCTTCGCCTCCGAAGCAGCTGCCATATTTATGCTGAGTGCCCTCGCAACTTTTGCTTTTTCACCAAATTTTCCTCGGATTTTGTCAGACCAATTTTGCAGTGAACGACGGTCGAGGTCCCACAAAAAATGGCTTTATGCTGTCATCAAATCGGTTCTGTGATAGAATCGACTATTTTGGATCAATAGGACTAAAGATACGAACTTTGTGGAGCAAAAATTGATTTGACTTTGTAAAATTCATCAATATTAATGGAAATCTGATATCTCATTATCTAATCCATCGTCACTATATAGAAGATTAGGTTTGATAAAAGGGGTCTCATCTCCACTTCAGAAACCGGATCTCTCGCCAATTTGCTAGGCACGCCTTTGGAATCAAGTGGCATTTGTCTAAAGTTTTCACTGTACACTCCCATCAATTATATTATGTCGCGTCAATCGGGTGAAAATAATTTCCGGTCGGACTCTAGAAACACGGCCAGTTTTAGGGGGCAAAAGGGACCGTCCTCCTCCTCGACACCGCCCGTTCTGGGATACTTCTGATGGTTTCCCACTAGGAATCTGAGACGTAAATACTTCGCGCATGGATTTACATGAGGTCAATCATTGACCCACCCACGACAACGAACTGTTTATTATTTACATCCTGAAAATATATTCACAAAAATACAATGTAAATGAAGAGACAAATTTCCAATATGGGACACACGACAGTTTGGTGCGAAACTTCCTCGAAGCTTCGTCTCCCACCCAGCTTCGATGTGAAAGCAGGAAAATTCTCCTCCCTTTTTTTTTTTTTTTCATTTTTTCCACGCGGTTGGGGACGCCTCATGTCGTTGATTATTTGGATAGTTTGCTTGATAAATGATTCTTCTTGCCACAATTTGATAAATGATTTTCTTTAGGATTAATAATACCACAAAAAACTTCAAATTGGTACCCATATGTAAATTTACCTCAAATTAATTTTTAATTATAAAAAAACCCCAAATTAGTGCACATATGATAAATTTACCCAAAATTAATTTTTGACCAAAAAATTTAAACTAGTATATTTGTGACAAATTTACTCTTCGTTAATTTATGTTAAATTGAATTAATACCGTAAAAGACCACATATCAAATTGGTACATTCGTTAACTGACATGTCATCCAACTTAGTAACTTAACGGTGAAATTTAACAGAAACTAATGAAGGGTAAGTTTATCACAAGTATATCAATATGTACAAATTAGTTTAAAATAAATTTGTACAAATTTAGAGTTTTTTGTGATATTAATCCTTTTCTTTATTGTCGAGCAGCATTTGATAAATGATTCAAGACCACAATTTCAATATTTTCCATGGATCCTCAATGGGAATTTATAAGATGACGTGCTTTCCCCGATTCATGTAATGTATTCTAATTAATGGCGTTTTTATATTAAAATTGCTAGCAATACGTGGATTTTTCTTTTTCAATTCCGTTAAAAATAAAGATGTAAAATTCTACGCAGTAAGAATGCACTCTATCATTTGAAGTTTGACAAAAAAAGTTACTGGTTTATTTACAAGTAACGTTAATAAGTATACTGAAATCGATATTAAGTAATATGACCAAATCATAATTTAACATTTTTTTTATCAAACATAATTTAACATTTAGCCAGTGCATAAATAGATTTGTGAACATATATATTATACAAGCGTGGAAATCTAGACAATTCTCATTTTCTTTTAAAAAAATAATTTTTTGGAAAAATAAATCTTCCAATTCTCTTTAGCCTAATCTTCTAGAGAATCTTGAACTTTCCACTTATTATTAAAAATGTCATAAACTTTCAACTTTATCATGTGGAATATAATCTTTCATTTTTGTATTATAATATCAAGAAATCTCAATTTTTTTGCAAAGTATCCTCAACTTTCAACTTTATAAAGTTAATTCAGATATCACTGGATGATGTCCATATCTAGATTTGATGAGTGAGCACCGTAGATCAATTCATATCCAGAGACTTTAGATGCAAACCCCTCAAACTAAGACTTATAAAACTACTATTTCTGATTTAGACGAAGATTTGCAAGAAGATACATTTTGGCGGCATTTATGGGCATAGCTTACCATTTCTTTTACCATAACAAAAGAAAATCTTACCATATCTACAAAATGGCACTACATAATAGTTTCATTTCTGTTTGATGTTTTTTAAGAATAAAGTAGGAGCAAAAGAGAGAAGACACTATTTCCTTCTGGGATTTGAAGGAGAAACTAAGGGAAAACTAAAGCAAAGAACTTCTTTGCATATATATATATATATATATATATATATATATATATGATCTTTGACACGCATTAATGACATAATTTTGATCGTTGATAAAATAGTAAGAATAATATCTTCAGGCAAGCCAAACGTCGTTTTAGAATATTCATTAGTGGAGAAGATTCTATATCTCCAGGAATATGATTCTATGTACTATTTGATCATCATTTATACTAGCCACGAGTTAAAGTGCAAATGGACTATCACCACCAAACTTGAGTAAGAGGAGAACAACTAGACACATTCCAATCAATGGTCGGCACAACTATGGAGGTGCACTCTACAACGATTTAGGTCCGCTATAAGGATGGTTAATGCTTCACATCTAAAACTTTGATGAGTTCTTAAATATTTTAAGCATTTTGTCAACAAGAATATATACATATCGAAATGTAGGAACTTGAAGCTGTGGAATCTATTTTAACTTGGGTTTATACCATCAAAAACTTTCAATTATGACCATCGTGACATCAACACCTCAAACTTTTTCTTGTGTTATTAAAAATCCCAAAGTAGACACCAACACCCTCCTAGGCTTGAGCTCAGCACGACCCCTCATAGTTAGGTGTTGTGCCAAGCCAAGCTAGCTAGCTAGCAATAACGAGCTGTGCCAATGCTCAAGTTCTAACTTAGGTTCATTCATTATTTGTATTTGGGTTAATGTCACGAAAACTCTTAAATTAGTACACATGTGACAAATTTACCTTAAATTAATTTTTTAACCACGAAAAACCCTAAATCGGTATACCTATAACAAATTTACTTTAAACTAATTTTTTGACCATCAAAAACCTCAAATTTATACAATTATGATAAATATACCTTTCCCCTCATTAAATTGGATTAATACCATGAAGAATCACAAAACCGGTACACCTATGATAAATGGAGGATAAAACCCCAAAGTGGTACATCTATCAATTGTTATTTATTATTCAACTCAATAATTTGACAGTAAAATATCTGAAAAGGTAAATATGTTACAAGTATACCAATTTGAAATTTCGGTGGTCAAAATATTAGTTTTGGGTATGCATATTAGGGGTGTGCATGGTCCGGGCAGGCGGTTCCCGACCTAGAACCGGGAACCGCTTGTTAAGGACCGGTTCTAAAAAATTGGAACCGGGATCCACCCATTCGTTGCATGGATCCACTCGGGAACCGGACCGCCGGTCCGGTCCGGTTCCATGGAACCGATATTGGCGGCGGAGGAGCAGCGGCGGCGGCGTCAACGCTTGGGGAGGAATCGAAGACAGAGATTGAGCGAGGGGACGGACAGCAGAGGCAGAGGAGCAGCGGCTGACAGCTATGGCGGGTGGCAACCGGCGCGAGGGGGCGAACAACGACGGCGGAGGAGCAGCGACGGCGGAGGAGCAGCGGCAGCGGAGGAGCAACGGCAGCGTCGAGGAGGAATCGAAGACAAAGAGACTGAGCGAGGGGGCGAACAGCAAAGGCAGAGGAGCAGTGGCTGTGGCAGGTGGTGACCGGCGCGAGGAGCGAACAGCGGCGGAGGAGGAGCAGCGGTGGCAGAGGAGTAGCGACAGCGGAGGAGCAATGGTGGCGGCGTTGATGCTCGGGGAGGAGTCGAAGACAAAGAGACTGAGCGAGGGGGCAGACAGCAGAGTCAGAGAAGTAGCGGCTATGGCGAGTGGCGACCGGCACGAGAGGGTGAATAGCGGCGGAGGAGGAGCGGTGGCGGCGACGTCAATGCTTGGGGAGGAATCGAAGAGGAAGAGACTGAGCGACGGGGCGGACAACAGTGAGGGGGCAGACAGCAGAGGCGGAGGAGCAGCGGCTGTGGCCAGTGGCAACCGGCTTGAGGGGGTGGACAACGGCGGAGGAGGAGTGGCGGCGGCGACGTCGACGCAAGGGGAGGAATCAAAGACGAAGAGAAGAGATTAAGGAAGAGACAGAGAGAGAGAGAGAGAATCGAAGATGATGAAACCGCAGAGGAAGAGAGTCAGAGACAGACGCGAACTTAGAGTTTTATTTATTTATTTTTTTAATATTAAAAAGTGCCGATCCGGTCCGGGTGGGCGGGCGGGTGGATCTGCCCACGGAATCGGGAACCGGACTAGTTCCCACCGGTTCCCAAAAATTGGAACCGGGAATCGGACCGGTTCCCTCGAGAACCGCCGGTTCCGGGCGGTTCCGGTCTGGTTCCGAGCGATTCCGGTCCGGTTCTGTGCGGTCCGGGCGGTTCGGGTATTTTGCACACCCCTAATGCATATCGGTTTGGGGTTTTCATGATCAAAAAATTAGTTTATGATAAGTTCGTCATAAATTTACTAGTTTTGAATTTTTCATGATCAAAAAGTTAATTTGTAGTAATATTTATTATATGTACCTCAATTTAGAGATTTTCATGGTATTAACTCTTTTTTATTTTTAATGAGTGATTGAATTGTAACCGGAACAAGAGCAGTAGAATTAACGAGGCATAGAAAAAGAAGGGGCACAGGAGCAATAATGAATAATTTCTTGTCATGAGTTTTTGCTTGAGGGAATCTTTTGACTAAAATCTTGGCGACATCACAAAGGCACGCTAAAAAGCATTTGCGTGTCTTTTTTCCACGATAAGAGGACCCACCTTTTTTTTCTTTGCTTTTTTTGCTTTTATTTTCTTTTCATTATCACTTTGCTTCTTCACAGGGTTTTGGTCGGATTCCCTCGGGCCACTTTGCCGTGAATGACGGGTAAATTATCGTGACAGTTTGCTTTATAAATGATTCTTCTGGCCAACCATTCTATAAATGATTTGCTTTATAGGATCTAAGTGACGAATTTTTCATAAAATTTAACTTTGAAAAGAAACTCTTTGTGGTACGGGAAAAGTCAGGGCAAAGGAGAAATGATGAAAAATTTGTACTCACCACAAAGGGAATAAGTACACTATCAGTGTCAAAAGTTGTGTATGGTGCTCACTTTGACGCTAAAAGTTTCTGTCAGATCACTTAAGTGCCAAATTTTTTTAAAAAGAATCATTTCAGTGTCAACGCCGATGAAATTGGCTGGAAATCCGACATGACACTTTTTTATTAATTTTTGAAGCTGAAGTGATTCGTCGGAGAATTGAGTCACCATCCAAACACCAAAATAACACCGTTTGACATCTTTCCCCAAACTTAGAAACCCTAATCCCCAAATTGAGAGAGGGAGAGAAGGCTCATCTTCGTCTTCTTCTTCCTCGAAGACCCACACTAGCAATGGCACCAGCACGGCACCAACAGCAACACCGGCAACGCACCAGCAGCGACACCAGCAATGCACCAGTAGCCGCAGCGCACCAGCGGCACCTTCAACCCATCTTCTTCATCCTCCTCCTCCGCCCTTGCCTTCGATTTTTCCTGCCACTTATTGCTTGAGCAACAATCTCAATCTCTCCTTGCTCACCTGGTCGAGCAACTACAATGGTGGTCGAGCGACAATGGTCGAGCGACGGTGGCCGAGCGATGGCAGGCGAATGACGGTGGCTAAGCGGCAGAAACCCTAATTTCAATCCCCATGTGAGCTAAACGGCGTCATTTCTGTGAGGGTGTCCACATATAACGGCAAAACGACGCCGTTTCTTGAGAAGAATGGAAAACAACAACGTTTCAAAGCCATCGCAATTTTTTTTTTAAATATAAAAGCCACATAATTAATATGGCCGGAATTTCTCGCCGGTGACACCAAAGTAATCATTTTTTCTCCGATTTGGCACTTAAGTGATCTAACAAAAACTTTTGGCCCCTACTATAAAAATAATTTTTATAACAGAAAAATTCGATAAATTAAAAAATTGTATAATAGCTAGAGATAGAGATCTTGATTAGGTTGTTATGTTTAGTGCTAAATTTAACTACTAGGGGTTAGTCTAATAGACACCTTTCCCACTTGAAAATGGAGAGGTGTTTAGTTCGATTCTCTACTTTCTCAGGGGTTGAGATAGGGACACGTGAGTGAGGGAGTAGGGTTTCATAACCTACACGTAGTACACACAGTGACTTATAAAATAGATATAAGACAAGACTAGATAAAAAAAAAAAAAAAAGAATCTAGTGCTAGATTTAGCTTAGTTCCATTTGGTTAGTATGCATTTAGTTTAGGGATCTTAGTGAACACCTTTGATAGAGTTTACTCTTAGTAGATTAATCTATTTGGAACTTTATTCTTTGATCTCCATCATTGACATATCTAGGAACTCTGTTCTTCGATTTGCTCATCTTCCAAAACTGAAACTCAAGGTATGATGAGCATAGACTCATATTCTATGTTCTGATGTTCTCTGTATAAAGCTGAGGCTGATAAATTTTGTTGTGATTTATTTGAAATTAGCCTCCAATTGAGCTGTTGGTGACTTGATCACTGTGAATGGCAAGGTGTGATATGTGGTGGACGGCATCCCGAAAGAGTCGTGTCCCTCAACCTGATGTCAAAAGGCTTGGGGGGTCTTCTATCGCCTCATGTCGGAAATCTCTCTTTCTTGAGAAGCCTCATTCTACAGAATAATAGTTTTCGCGGTGAAATTCCACAAAGCATTGGCCACTTGTTTCACCTTCGTCATCTCGTCCTTAGTAACAACTCTTTCGGCAGACAAATGCCCACCAATCTTTCTCAGTACTCAAACCTTGAGATTTTAAATCTCATCGATATCCAACTTGTGGGCAAAATTCCTGATGAGTTCGGCTCTTTGTCAAAGCTTCAAGCTTTAGGTTTAGCTATAAACAGTCTTGTAGGATCTATTCCTTGTTCTATTGGAAATCTCTCCCAACTTTACAAGCTTTCACTCGTGAAAAATGGGTTGCAAGGAGAGATTCCCAAGACATTGTCCAAGCTTCATGGTTTGAGTTTTGTTCAATTGGTGTGTAACCAACTCACCGGCAAGATCCATCTGGCAATCTTCAACATGTCCAACATTTTCTATTTCTGTGTTGATAGCAATCAATTGAGAGGGAGCATTCCCCTTTATATCGGTGATACTCTTCCTTCTCTCATTTATCTTGATTTTCAAAGTAATTTCTTTACTGGGGTTATACCTCCATCCTTATCAAATGCCTCTGGCCTTCAGTACATCTTCTATGACATTAACAATTTTCACGGACCGATGCTCGCCAATCTTGGAAGGCTGAAAGCTCTTAGAGTAATATCCCTTACTTCTAACAAGTTGCGAGATGACTTCAATTTCATTACCCCATTGACTAATTGTTCAAGGCTGGAAGTTATTTCATTGGACCACAATTTTCTTGAAGGTCTATTGCCGGATTCCATTGGCAATCTTTCCAATAGCGTTAGGGTAATTTCTATGTCATCCAACACAATGTACAAAACAATTCCTCCATGTATTGGCAATCTCTTCAACTTGTCCTATCTTCACTTATCAAACAATTCGCTTGGTGATCGTGTTCCTTCTTGTATTGGAGCACTCCATAACTTGCACGAATTGTACTTAAGCAGAATCATGCTAACAGGAGAGATTCCATCATCGATTGGCAATTTGACTTTATTGAATCACTTTTACTTGCCGTTCAACGACTTCCATGGGGAAATACGGCCGAGTCTTGGTAACTGCAGGCAGATAATCGAGCTTGAGCTTTCCGATAATAATCTGAGTGGTTCAATCCCAAGGGAGATTCTTGGCCTTTCTACCATTTCGATTATCTTCAGCTTGGCACATAACCAGTTGAGCGGATCTCTCCCGTCTCAAGTTGGGTCCCTAATCAATCTTGGCGAACTGGATCTATCTTATAATAAGTTGATTGGATTAATTCCTAGCTCCATCGACAAGTGCTTGGTATTGGAGCGGCTCAGTTTAGCAGTCAATTCCTTTCATGGCGAAATTCCTCTAGCTTTAGGCACATTACGAGGCTTACAAGAGTTGGATGTTTCACATAACAACTTATCTAGTGAAATCCCAAGCTTTCTCGCTCAACTTACATATCTAAAGTACTTGAATCTATCTTCAAACAAGCTTGAAGGAGAAGTCCCAAAGCAAGGAGTATTTCTCAATGCTAGTGTAGTGTTCGTATTTAAGAATGGGAATCTCTGTGGAGGTATTGCCGAACTAAACCTTCCTTCTTGCAAATCGAATAAAGTTAAAGTAATCGCCATAGTGATTGCGGTCTTGTCATTCTTCATTCGGTGTCTTTGCCTGTTTATCTTTTGGTATCAAAAAAAGAAGTTGAAAAAGAATACCTCTTCAATTGAATTTCCGTTTGAACACAAATTTTCGATTGTCTCTTATAAGGAGCTCTTTAGAGCCTCAGATGGATTCTCTGAGATCAATGTGATCGGTAAAGGGAGTTACGGTACTATCTATAAAGCAACCACACAAGAAGGCGGCTTGGTGGTGGTTAAAGTGCTTAACTTGGGCCATAGAGGTGCTTCAAAGAACTTCGTCTCGGAGTGTCGAACCTTAGGGGCTATACGACATCGAAATCTCGTGAAAATAGTGAACGTTTGTTCAAGCGTGGACTATCATGGCAATGATTTCAAAGCTCTATTGTACGAATACATGGCTAATGGGAGTTTAGAGAATTGGATACACCAAGGAAATGAAGAGGACGTTGAGCATGAACATGAACATGGAAAGCCAAGGCATTTGGAACTAATGCAAAGGTTAAACATTGCCATTGACATAGCGTCCGCAATCGAATATCTTCACGAGGTTTGTAGCCCAAAGATTGTACACGGAGATCTGAAGCCAAGTAATGTCCTTCTAGACAACGAGATGGTGGGACGAGTTGGAGATTTTGGGCTAGCGACATTAGCTCCCCTATTAAAAACGATGCCATGGACATTGATGACGGCTGTAGCTCAATGGTAGTGAGGGGTTCCATAGGTTATGTGCCTCCTGGTAAGAAGAATTTCTCATTAATTGTCTAAGTTTTATTTGTGTTCGCTTTTAGATAAAATATTTATTTTCATTGTATACTGCTTGATGTACACTATTTTAGAGTATGGCATGGGGGATATGGTATCCACACAAGTCGATATGTACAGCTATGGTATTCTTTTATTGGAAATGTTAACTGGGAGAAGACCGACAAAAGAGACTTTCAAGGACCATTTAAATCTCCACAACTTTGTCAAGGTGGCTCTGCCAGACCAAGTGATGGAGATCGTGGACTTGGCCATTTTTAACGGAGAAAGTGAGAATGACATTGAGAGGATGAGAGGATGTGTTGCCTCCATCCTATGGATTGGAGTTGCGTGCTCGATGGAGTTACCACAGGATCGGATGGACGTGGCCAAAGCCCTCAAAGAACTGCATAAGGTTCGGGCTAGGTATGGATCTAAGTAGGGGCTTAGTTGAAGGAAGTTCAACTCCTAGACACTTGGACTAAACTTTGTCTTAGGATTAATTTTGCTCTTTGAACAAGAAAAATTCGGATGGTTCTATTCTTCATCTTGGTTGTAATCTTTTCACTGGGCCCAAAGCCGAACTCATATACTAGTCAAATGTATGTAATCCATCTCCATCTCCATTCCCCCTCCCCTCTTTACGATCTCCCTATTTTCTTCATGTGAATTTTCTGTTTCTAATTTTTCATCGGATAGTTCATCTCTAATAATTTTCTTTAGATGCAAAATTTTACTATATATTTATAGATTTACAAATGTAGAAAAATATAAAGTAGAGGTGTATCTTATAAAAGGTAATAAATTATGTCAATGCCAATTAATTTTTAAATGATAATTCATATTGTGGATGAACTAGCTATTAAAAACCAGGGTTCATTCGTTTGATACGAGAAACCTTCAGCATGTCATATATAAAGAAGTCAGACAGACAATGAGCTGGCAGTCCTTTAGCAGATGGATGCGGAACAGATGCCTATCGAAAAAGCTGAAGAAGATGCTAATGCTACTCGGTTGCTAGAGAGAGGGTACTTGCAATACGAGTAATGTCTCGGCTCATTTTTTAGCATTATCGGTTCTAGGTTAATTCTTGTCGACTTTCAGTTGATATCAAAGTTGTTGCTGTAGATGTCCTCATTACAGATTAAGGTGCTGCATTACGGCCCCCTGTTGCAACAAGATCTTTAATTGCCATCACTGTCATGATGATGTGAAGGTGATCCGTTCTGCCCTTCGTAGACTTAAGAATGCTTGGTAACTTACTTTGTCATGACATGAAGAAGGCATTAGATATACGTCTAGGAGATACTTTAGAGTAAGCTTTGTTAATAGATTGGAATTAAAGTTTTACTTGCCATACATTAGAGAATGATCATCAACCAAATGGAGGCACTGCTTCGAGTGCCTGTAGATTTTAGGCACAAGCATCATGAATTATCATCATATGAGATTGCATTCTGACCTTATGATAACTTTGAAATGTGTGCACTTATATTGCGATAAGTGCAGGTTTCCATTTCTATGTGACAAATATATGCAGAAGGTTGTCATTGGGCAAAAGAACGCTTTAAGTGCCATAACTTTGCTCAAAAGGATACTTAAGTGCCATAACTTACGAAAGGTACACTTAAGTGCCACATTCGAAGAAAAACGGATCACTTAAGTGTCACTCCGACCAAAGTCCGGCCAAAAGACTGACGTGGCATTTTTCCGGCAAATTTTCTGTGAAATGAGCCCAAAACGACGCCGTTTTGCATGCTGACGTGGCCAAATAATACAAAAACGGCGTCGTTTTGGGCTGACGTTGTAAAAAAAATAATATAAAAATTAAATAAATTAAATTTAAAATTAGATTTAGTTAAAATATTAAAAAATAATAATTTAAAAAAAAAAAAAAGTGGGGGCGGTGGCGAGGCCCTCGGCCACCGCCGCCGCCTCCTTACCGTCACCAAGAAGGGCCGACGACGGAGGGGGGAGGCCGGCGACCCCGGCCGACCGGCAACAAGGGCTCACGAGCCCTTGCCCAGATCCGATGAGGGTCGGTAGCCGTCGCCCGGCCGAGCCAAGGGCCGCCGCCCGTTAGGGGTCACCCCGACAAGCGACGGCCCTTGGCCCAGCTGAGCGAGGGCCGCCGACCCTCACCGGATCTGGGCGAGGGCTGCGACCCTCACCGCCGGTCGGCTAGCGACCCAGCCGACCTTCCCCCCCTCCATCGCCAGCCCTTCCCGATGACGACGAGGAGGCGGCGGCGGTGGTGGCTAAGGGCCTCAGCCACCATCCCCCTTTTTTTTTTTTTCTTTTATAATTTTTTTTTTTAATTTTAAAATTTTTTTTTAATATTTTAACCAAATTTAATTTTAAAATTATTATTTTTTAATATTTTAACTAAATCTAATTTTAAATTTAATTTATTTAATTTTTATATTATTTTTATCACATCAGTCCAAAACGACGCCGTTTTGCATTATTTGGCAACGTTAGCGTGCAAAACGGCGTCGTTTTGGGCTCATTTCGCCAGAAAAATGCCACGTCGGCATTTTAGTCGGACTTTGGCCGGATTAGTACTCAAGTGATCCCTTTTAGTCCGATTTTGGCACTTAAGTCTACCTTTCGTAAGTTATGGCACTTAAGTGTCCCTTTGTTCAAAGTTATGGCACTTGAGGGGTCCGCATGTCGTTGCCATTAATATTCTCTAGAAGTTAATTCACTAGTTAATTGCATCAGACTTCCTTTGTATCATAAATGAAAGTCACCATGTGGAATGAGTTCTGATAAGTACTCTATAGTTCGGTGAATATGATATACTGTTCTCCTATGCCCTAGATAGTATCAATGTAAGCAAAAAGCATAAAAATACTTAACAATGGGCATTCATGTTAGAAAGGAAATTTCTTATTTGCATTATACAGATTGTCATAAGTGTTAGGTGTCATATCCTGCAGCAGGAGACATATGATTACATGGACCTCATGTCTTACTTTTTTTTTTTTCTGCAGATATTCAAGCAGTATCGTTAAATTATGTCTCGAGTCTGAGCCATTTATGGAATCCAATCAGATTGAATAAATATCCAAGTTTAACAGCACAATAAAATTGAAGAGTTGGACTCACCTTTGCCGGACGAATGAGAGGAAAGAAGTCCCCTACCACTGCATGACAAAAGGGGTTCCTCGTTGTGTGAATGGTCGCTAGTGGCTTCTTTCTTTAAGAAGCGTGGAGTGGGCTCCTTCGGCAAAGTGTAGCTGCACAAGAAGAAAGAGAGTACAATGGCCGCACCGTGATTTCCTGGGGAACGCTGCACAAAGAACGAAGGGAAGAATCAGAGAGTGGGGCGCTTGTTGCTTGGCCGTGAACGGGGGCCTATACACACCGTGGATTTGTGTTGTGAGTATTTTTGCAAACACTTTAAATTTGAGTGTGAGAAACATTCGAGCATGTGAGCTACTACAAACTTGAATTTTCTGATTATTAGTGAATTATATTCTGCCGGCTCTCTCCGTGGATGTAGGTACCGACACTCGGTACTGAACCACGTAAATCTTTGGCGTCCTTTATTATTTCTCATTTATTTCCCTAATAATGTCGCGTTAATTTCCTGATAGCTTATGCGATAATATGTTACAACCAATATCATTGCAATGGACGTGGCATTTGCTAGTGTGGCCACCGTTAGAAGTAAGACTCAACAGTGTCCATGAGAATAATGGGAGTGTTAGTATTTGTGAGAAGATAAGAAATGCTCATAAACACTTGGCACAAGGTGATTGGTCAAAACAATTAAGCATGCGATTAATGAGAGTTCTTTGCTGCCTTAGTGCACAACATTCACTTTTGAGTGGGTTCAATAGTTGGGGTGTGTAGAGATGCTCACGGGCTCTCGTGGCCGGCTTTGCCAAGAAAATTCATGCTCCGACGGCCCTCGTGCCTGAAATCCTAGCAGTGAGAGAAGCCTTGGCGCTCCCACTGAAGATAGGGTGGAACTGATCTGTGGAGGAAAAGTGGTGATCTGCAGGTGAGGATGGAAAGTGATAGCTTATCTACAACCCTCCTTATCTCGGACCAGGCTGAAAGCCCATGGGTAGTCCGGTCTATTGTTGAGGATCGTCAGCATCTTATGGCCCAAATGCAACGAGTGTCTCTAGGCTTTTGACCCAGGGAAGCTAATCAGCCTACGAACCAGGTTTCGAAGGCTGATCAACACAGCTCATTGAACTTGAATTGGCTCGTCAACTCCCTATCCTCTTTGGTTATGTTTAGTCATCTGTATTTCTAATTAGGCTAGGATTGAATATAATAGGATATAAAATTATGAGATTTTATCAGATCCTATCTACCATTTGGTGATCGCAATAAAATTGGATATATTCACATCATATCATATACATAGTTTGATATAAACGACGTATCAATGGAAACGAACCTAAAATTTTATAAATGAAGATGGTAAAAATCTCTTGTGACTGTGTACTTTATGTTTATTTATTTATTTATTTATTTATTTTTCTTCTCTTTTTTAATTTATTTTTTTTCCATCATTCTCTAATAAAATTTTATTAAATAGTAAACTATACTTGATATACCTAAAATACCTAAAATATGTACAAAATGAGTTTGGCTTCTCATATTTCCACACCCAACATACCTAAATACACACTAATCTCCCTATGAATATATTAGAAAATCGACATTGCATAATAAATTTGTGGAAAATTTGCAAAACTTGCTCCAAACTTCGGGAAAATACATGTTTGACATAACCATTTGACTGTTACACATTACTTCTTGAACTTTTATTTGGTTATAGCTGTTAACATTTGACTATATTCTCCATTCACATGTGCAATGTAGATGACTTTAAAGGGGCAAACTTGTTCTTCATCTCATTTTTTTCTCGAAAGAATGCCTTTTAACGTTGATTTCCATAAGAAAAATAAAAACATTACAGAAAATGGAGAAAAAATTAACTAAATTATCAGTACAAATTTGACTATCAATAATAATATAGATAATAAAAGTTGGTAGAAAATTCATGGATATATTAATAGAACTAGTAGGTATTTGAACAAAAAGAAACGCAATTAAGTAGAAAGGAAAAATGCCACAAACAACAAAAATTCAAATAACAAAAATTTGACGCTCATTTTGTGTTGTTAAATGGTTAATTAATGTAAGAGAAAATTGATCAATAAAAATATTTTTTAACAAAATCACCTTAGATTTTGATTCATCTTCGTCTTTTATGAGTTAAGGACATCATTTTCATTGATAAGTTCTTTCTAGATTTTTTGTAGATCAATCATTTTACATTAATTAAACCTTTATACATACATAACGCATAATCAAATTTTATCATTTGAACTTTTTTGTTATTGAGGCCTTTTCCCCTTTTTATTTAATTTGCGTTTCTTAACCTGAGCTATTATAAATTATTTTTTAGCTTTTGTAAATCAACCCATTCATCCCTTTGTTAGGTTGCATTGTTGACCTCAATAATTGGTATTAAGGCTTCGTTTGTTTCTCGAAAAATGTGGTGTTTTTGAAAATTATTTTCTAGCAAGCCATTTTCCAGGAAAATAATTATACCATCCCGTATTCGGCTGAAATTTGAAAATGAAATAGAAAATATTTTCCGCCGTTTGGTAAGAAAAATCATTTCTTGCATGCACTCATTTTCAATAATTTTTTCATTATTTCATTTTTAAAAAAATCTATTTTTAAATGTTTAATTTTTTATTTTCCTTTCCTTTTTTTTCTTTTTCTTTTTGCCTTTTTCTTTCTTTCTTTCTTTCTTTCTTTCTCTTCTTCTTCATCAACCTGCCAAGGTCAAAGAAGAAGAAAAAGAAAGAGAGAAAAGCAAAAAAGAAAATAGAAATTAAAAAATCAATGTAAAAAAGTAAAAAGAAAAAAAGAAAACATAAAATGGAATGAAAATGTGTTTGGTGAAAGAAAGTGAGGTGGAAGAATTCATGGAAAACATTTTCTATTTTTCGAAAATGGAAAATATTTTCCTCACTTTTGAATGTGTTTTTTTTCCAATAGCATAAAACATTTTTCTTGACTAATTCATTTTTCATGAAATAAACATCGGAAAATTTGAAAAACATTTTTCTAGAAGTTATTTTTCATGAAATGAACAAAGACTAAATATTGCATTGCTTGTACTTTGAAGTGTTGTTTACTTCTGATTATAAAGATCCTATTCTTTGTCAACCAACCTTAGTCCAATTTTTTATGAGGGTCAATCTACCCCCAGACCTCCATACTTTGACAAAACCAATTTAGGTCACTGGAAAAGGATGAGCGTATACATCCCAATCAACAGAGTTGGCAACGTGGCAACGTGAACGTTGACACCCAAATTTTAGCTAGAAAACTGAATCTGCATTTTTGTAAAGATAAATAAAATTAACAATTTTTTTTTTTAAAGGAGAGGACTAATAAGACCTCAGCCCACTTTACCAAAAAAATAAGACCTCAGCCCAGATCCACAACTCGAGCTCCCCGCCCGACAATATCGGACTTGAGCCCAGATCTCTTTAGATTTGTCCAATAGCCCATCGAATAAGGCTCAGCAACAGAAAGGAGCTGAAAAATGGAGCCCATCCGAGGTCCAAGGCCCATGCCGAGAGAAGGCCCGGCCTCTTTCCTTCCTTACATCGCGGTTCCTCCTCATCGGCCGCCGCTCAATTCCTTCCCGTTGTTACAATTCCAGCGTTGTCCAATCGTGTTTCCGACCGTGCTCTGTTCTGACCGTGAAGATGCTATTGCTACTGATTTGTTAGAGAGCGGTACTTCCCGTACGAGTAACGTCTCGACTCATTCTTGAGCCATAGTAGTTCAAGCTTTGTCCTTCTCAACTTTCAGTTAATATCAAAGACGCTGCTGCTGCTGCGGCAGATGTCCTCATTACTGTTGAGGGGCCGCATTAGAGCCTGTTGCGACGACATTTTTTATTGCCTTCACTGTCATGATGATGCAAAGGTGATCCCTTGTGCCCCTCATAGACTTAAGTGCGCTTGAGAACTTCCTTTTGTTATGACATGAAGAACGCACTAGATATCTACGAGATACTTTCGTGCAAGCTCAGTCCATAGATTGCAATTAAGTTTTTATTTGCCATATTTTAGAGGATTATCGTTAACCAAAGTATAGGCACCGCTGCAGCTGCCTCTAAATTTTGGGTGCTAGTGGCATGAGTTATCTTAAGATGAGATTGCGTTCTGACATGTTGTTAATTTTGTAATGTGTGCTCTAATATTTTGGTATGTGCAGTCTGCCATTACTGCATGATGGATATGTGCAGAAGTCGCCATGTCCTTTGAGTTCGGATGAGTAGTCCACAGTTTGGTGAATATGTCAAATATTCGATTCTTTAATCTTCAACCTGTGGACATGCTTTTCATAAGAAGACACACCGTTCTCTTATGACCAGAATAACGTATCAATGCAAACAAAAGCAGGGCATTGACTCGCCTTGCTATCAAGTTCAGTGGATGGATGCTATCAAATTTCTAGCATGTTTATAGACCGACTAATTACTTGATGTTCCCACTTACCTACATGTTTTGTTTCAGGTTGTAAGTTCAATCTGTGATAGTGCTCAAGAGGTAATTTTAAACATTCTATCCTTCATTACCTGCTTTGATTGCACTAAAGAGCTTTTTGAAGGAGGGCAAAAAATGTGAAGTTGTTTAAAAAGATTGGCCAAAAATAAACTACAGTGCAGATGTTGATTCTCAACCTTTGGTTTCCATGTTCACAGGTGGTGTTTGCATGGGGAAGTACTTTTGTTGGACTTGTAAGTTCTTCGATGATGATTTGCGTCAAATCTTTCTTATCTCGCTGCTCAATTTCTTTCATGTGTCTCGGACAGTGACATTGGTCGAGTGTCTCTATATGTGGGAAGTAGTCTCTGTCTGCCCTCTTCCCCTAGCAAATATTTCAAAACCTTGAGCGTAGAAATGCTGCATAACGTGCAACCATGTGAAAGAAGAAAAGTTCGTTAATTGCATTTTACAGATTCTCAAAAGTGTTGGGTGTTGTATCCTGCACTTGAAGACGATATGATCAGGAGGACCTGACATCTTACTTTATTTTTTCTTCAGACATCCAGGAAGCAGAATCGCTGCAATGGATGTGGCATTTGCAAGTATGGCCACCATTAGCAGTGATACGCAATAGTGTCGAAGCGATTATGAAAACGTCATGCTTAAAGAGCACTCCAAATTTTTTCACATATAATAGCTAGATGATTAGATATGGTATGAGTTTATGACCTGAACTAATAGTTCGAGGATGTTAGATAAAATTCCTAGATGCATCTCATTTTCTGTCAATCATCACCCTCGGAGAAGATTATTGGTTTCCTTTTAGGTATTTTAATTTTAATTTATACAGAGTTCCCCGCTTCGGGATGTCGCTCTCATCATTTCTTTGTCGTTGATGATGTTGCACGTTTGACACATGTCTAACTGTATTTTCTTTCTCAGAATTGTGGGGCGAGAGAATGCGGTAAGCTTCAGTTATCCCGTGCTTAGGCCAGCATAAATAGCGATGGAAAGAACTGAAGTTAATCTCCTTCACTTATTGTCATGCTGTACGGGTTGCTGCTATTCAATCTTGCTGAAAAACAGCCATTGCATGGAAGGAGCGACGCGTCATGACTCTCCTTTTTGCTTTGAGGTAAAGTTCTGAGATTGAACGGTTATTATGCGTGCATTGCAGAGTGTATAAATTGAAGGCGGCGGAAATGGCAATGTGCAGTTTCTATTTGATTCAAGAAATGACGTGACAGTCTTGCCTTGCTAACACAAATTCGTAAGAGAACATTCGCCGGTGAGAGTTGTTTGTTGAAAGATGGTTGCTGTTCTACAGGTTTGGATCCATTGCGGGAAAACATCACCAGTTCCATGCGGCTAGGACTAAGAAATTGTGATTTTTATGAATGTCCTTACTCGAGGCTATGAAGTCGAATGTCCATTGATTTTTGTCGGGCCAACATTGTAATGGGCTCACACTAATCATGGACCTTATATTACGTGGTTCCTTGGTGACTTTGATGGAAAAGTTGAGACGCTTAGTTAGAATATAAGTTTGGCTTCTCATATTTCTACACGTAATTTTCTAAATCCACCCTGCCCTATCACCTTGCGAATAATGTTTTAGAAATTGAGCATCGCATAATAAATGTACAGGAAAATTACGCAAAAATTACCCTAATTTAAGGGGTAATACAAGGTTCCTTCTAAACTTTTAATTGTTACACATTACTCCACTAAACTTCCATTTATAACCGAAGAACAAAGTGATGAAACCATGGATCCAAAAGACCCACTAAAATGGTTGGAACGGGCTGGAGTTGGACATGCAAAAGGAGACATCGAAGTAGTCCATAGCATCAAGTTAATTATTTATCCCTCTGATCTATTCTAAGAGCTTAGCTTAGCTACTCTCTTTATCCACACGTATGCGATATCACACGCTAATTACAATAATTAAATTCTTGAATAGCATATTTAATGGATTGTCTATGCAATGGATTATGTAATCCATGTGCTAACTTGAGGGATTTGTTAAGAGATACCAACTATTTTTTCTTTTTCGATAGAGCATTCCTCGGAAAGTTTTTGTAGCTTATGATGTTTTTTTCTTCCGTCTGTGCGTGTGTTACGAAAGGCAGACCCAATGGCAAAAATACGATGAAACTGTTGAGGGTATCAGAAGTTCCTTCTAAGATCTAGTACATGAAGTCTTGGTTTACACCATGACTCAAAGCACATTTAGCCGACCAATTGCATGAAGGGCGTACAAATTATTATTAGTTTTTATTGATTTCATTGTTATTATATTATTGCCATGAAATGTTGCACTCTTTTAGTGAGGTCCATTCTTGATTTCTTCTGATCATATCTCTGATTAGTGGACTAAGTATAGGTGATGTCTATGTTTGTGTCGCATCACATTTAAGAGTGGCTTGAGGAAAAAAAGAAGAAGAAGAAAGTATTAGACCTCCCTTTTATCACAGAGAGCTAACAACTCATGTTATTACCAGGTCATTGAATCTGAATTACAAAATGGATTCATCATCCATTTTCTCACCTATAGTGATTAGCATATATTATGCATTATTCCATGACATCCGCGTGATTTATTATGCTAGCATGTCCGGTCTTTGATTGAGGTGGTGAATTGCTTGTTGATTCGGTGATCTACTTAGTTTAGTAATGAAGCTGACTCACTTACAGTGATATTAATCAAATCGATTAGGGTAAGGTGGTTGTTCGAAATCCTGTGATAAGAATGTGAAGCGTAAATTGAAAATTGAGGCACAATACAAATAGTTACAAACGCTTCAAGGTGTCCATATCGTAAATTTGGCAAATAAGTCCACTAGAATATGAGTTCATGTGTTTAATGAATGGATCGGATGCTTTTGGTTGCTCTTTGATGCGTCCAACAATTGAATAACAAATATAAGGCAAAGAACTGTCTAAGAAGGAAAGATATAATATAAGCCCGAACTCACAAAAGCCAACACGTAGGACCAGCAAAATGGCACAAGTTACTATTTAAGATAATTCAGTGAGAGTAGCTTTCTCAAAGAAAGCTATGCCTCTTTACACAATATGGTGCAGACCTAAAGACTAGCGTATGAGCCAAAACTGAAGCAAGTTATATGTGCCGTTGCATTTGAGGAGGTACCAATTTTAAAGCTTATCTAAAAGCCAAAACGATTTAGAAAATTTCGGTTAACTATCGATGCAAAGGGCATTTTTTAATTCAAGATGCTAAAAGCTCTTCTTAAAAGATTGCCTCTTAAAGAGATAGATTTGCAAGGGATTGATCATCCTCCTTGTAAATATTTTTGTTAATCAATAAATTTTACAGTAATTTACCCTTTAAACATACATGTTGATTAAGCAATTCTTGTTATTTGATCTTGTAGTTAAAGATGCCCTTTTCCCATTCTAATGAATTTGTATTTATTTTTAAAATATCTTATTTAGTTATATTAAGGTGGCTATATTTATTTAATTTTGAAAAATTTTCATCATTAAATATGATTATCGATATTTATTATTTTGATTATTTGTATTTTAGTTAATTTATTTCTCTTCCATTTTCTATATTTTTCAGTCGTTTAGAAAAAGAGGCTCCCTTAGCAAAAGAATGAGATAAAATTTATACTTTTACCCCTTAAAATTCACAAGCATGTGCATGCTAATAACAATATAATGAAGAGTTAATTGCTTGAACGAAATAAAAGTTCAGACGTTATTGTATAACAAGTGAAAAATTGGAGGCAAAATCGTATTACCCCAAAATCTAGAGAAGTTGAGCGTAATTTACCCCCATATAGTGGAAGGGGTTGAACCATTTTTATTTATACAAGTGGGCCTTTGACTAAACTCAATCGGTGTTCATCAAAATCCCTTAGCCTTTAACAGTGTCGAGCACTATTGATGCCTTGCCATAGTTTACCAATATTCGAGATTGTCCTGCGATGGCTTTGGTAATCAAATCGAGAGAATCTAAAAAGAAAAGTTTAAAGAAGGGAAAAAGAAATGGAAAACTTCTCATGGTGGAGGTCATCATGCTCGCCGACCACGATTGTACAACGTTGTTGATTTTCCACGGGAAACTTGACTTCAAGATCAGAGCTAACATTCTTAATTCTCCACCAAATTCTAGAATATCTTTCTCTCTCTTTGTTTAGTTTCTAACAAAGTACTTTGCATCACGTATTCTTTGTTCATTACCAGGACCATAACTTCATTTTTTGTACCACACCGGCAATTGCATATCGAAATTCCCCTTCTCCCACAAAATCTGAATCTGACTCATATACTTGTGCATTATTTTGCAAACTCTTTGGTTTCAAACGGCCGAACAGACTTGAATTTCAGCATCTTGCTTTTCCTAACATGTATATTTATAAAACCCCTATCTAAGCATGGTAATTGAGTTGGCTGGCCCACACAAACCAGCCCTCTTAGTCTTGGGTTCAAGCTTGGCACGGGGGTTCTAGCCTGATGAATTGTAATCGGAACAAGAGTGATAGGATCCAAGTGACGAACTTTCAAGAAATTTAACTTTGAAAAGAAACTCTTCGTAGTACTGGAGAAGTCAGGGAATCTTTTGACTAAAAATCTTGCCGGCAACATAAAAAACATGCTAAAAAGCATTGGCGGGACTTATTTTCCACGTTAGGATGACCCACCCATCAGCTCCTTGTTTGCGTTTTTGCTTTATTTCCTTTTCATTACAGGTGAGAAGTAACCCTCATGGTAAAATTAACGAACGAGGAAGCTAATAAGGATTTTGTATTTAAGTCAGTGGAAAATCACCAAAAAAATAAATGAGGAATAATAAATGATTCAAAGATTTATGTGATTCAGTCCGAATGTTGGCACCTATATCTACAAAGAGAGCTAGTAATAAAAATTTGCTATAATTAGAGAATCGGAATTACAATCGCTCAATATGCTCAAGTGTTTCCCATGTCTAAACTAGACCTGAACCAAAGGTTTTAACAATTTTGATGTAAAAAACTCATAGCACAAATTACACGCTTTGCCGGTGAACAAATAGGAGCTCTCTTTGAAATGGTCGAAAATCAAGGACCACATCCACTCTTGATTTCCTTTCTTCACGGCACGGCTTTCCAGGAAGTCATTAGACAGCCATCAAATCCTCCATTTTGACGTAAGTGTGTGTGTGTCCCTTTCTTTGGTGCAGCCAATTTACAGTACTTTTAAAGTCCAACTCTTTGTTTGGGTTAAACTTGCATATTGGGTCGGGTTTCATCGTGTATAACGGTGTCTTTTGATCAATGGAAATGCATATGCTTTTGAAGGTCTTCATTTCTTCTTTAATTCAATCTGGAAGAGACTTTGCTTGCAGTTTGTTAGGTCATAGAACCCACTCACAATGAAAAAGCATATGGCGATTTTGTTTATATTTTCCTGTGCCCAGCTCCCATTATGGACGAGTCCAATGATGCAAACCAACCAGACGGATCGGGTCGCTTTAATCTACTTTAGAGACAGTGTGGATGAGGATCCACTTGGAACGTTGAGCTCGTGGAATGACTCTTTTCATCACTGTGAGTGGCAAGGTGTGATATGTGGTGGACAGCATCCCGAAAGAGTTGTGTCCCTCAACCTGATGTCAAAAGGCTTGGGGGGTCTTCTATCACCTTATGTCGGAAACCTCTCTTTCTTGAGAAGCCTTGTTCTACAGAATAACAGCTTTCGCGGTGAAATTCCACAAAGCATTGGCCACTTGTTTCGCCTTCGTCATCTTGTCCTTAGTAACAACTCTTTCGGCGGACAAATGCCCACCAATCTTTCTCAGTGCTCAAACCTTGAGATTTTAAATCTCATTGATAACCAACTTGTGGGCAAAATTCCTGATGAGCTCGGCTCTTTGTCAAAGCTTCAAGCTTTAGGTTTGGCTATAAACAATCTTGCTGGATCTATTCCTCATTCTATTGGAAATCTCTCCCAACTTTACAAGCTTTCACTCAGGCAAAATGGGTTGCAAGGAGAGATTCCCAAGACATTGTCCAAGCTTCGTGGTTTGAGTTTTGTTCAATTGGCGTATAACCAACTCACTGGCGAGATCCATCCGGCAATCTTCAACATGTCTGGCATTTTCTATTTCTGCATCAGTAACAACCAATTGAGAGGGAGCATTCCCCCTTATATCGGTGATACTCAACCTTCTCTCTTTTATCTTGATTTTCATAGTAATTTGTTTACTGGGGTTGTACCTCCGTCCTTATCGAATGCCTCTGGCCTTCAATACATCCGCTATGGCATTAACAATTTTCACGGACCAATGCCTGCAAATATTGGAAGGCTGAAAGCTCTTAGACTAATATCCCTTGCTTCTAACGAGTTGCGAGATGACTTTAGTTTCATTACCCAATTGACTAATTGTTCAAGGCTGGAAGTTATTTTGTTGGGCCTCAATTTTCTTGAAGGTCTATTGCCAGATTCCATTGGCAATCTTTCCAATAGCGTTAGGCTAATTTCTATGTTCTCCAACACAATGTACGGAACCATTCCTCCAGGTATTGGCAATCTCTTCAACCTGTCCTATCTTGACTTATCAAAAAATTCACTTGGTGGTCATGTTCCTTCTTGTATTGGAGCACTCCATAACTTGCACGAATTGTACTTAAGTGGGAACATGCTAACGGGAGAGATTCCGACATCAATCGGCAATTTGACGTTATTGAATCTCTTTTACCTGTCGTTCAACAACTTCTACGGGGAAATACCGCAGAGTCTTGGTAACTGCAAGCAGCTAATCGAGCTCCAGCTTTCCAATAATAATCTAAGTGGTCCAATCCCAGGGGAGGTTCTTGGCCTTTCTACCATTTCGATTATCTTCAACTTAGCACATAACCAGTTGAGCGGATCTCTCCCATCTCAAGTTGGGTCCTTGATCAATCTTGGTGAACTGGATCTATCTTACAATAAGCTGATGGGACCAATTCCTAGCTCCATCGGCAAGTGCTTAGTATTGGGGCGGCTCAGCTTAGCATTCAATTCCTTTCATGGCGAAATTCCTCCGGCTTTAAGCACATTACGAGGCTTACAAGAGTTGGATGTTTCCCATAACAACTTATCTGGTGAAATCCCGAGCTTTCTCGCCCAATTTACAGATCTAAAGTACTTGAATCTATCTTCAAACAAGCTTGAAGGAGAAGTTCCGAAGCAGGGAGTATTTCTCAATGCTAGTGCAGTATTTGTCTTTGAGAATAGGAATCTCTGTGGAGGTATTGCAGAACTAAACCTTCCTTCTTGCAAATCGAATACCTCTAAACCATTATGGACCAACAAAGTTAGAGTGATCACCACAGTGACGGCCGTCTTGTCATACTTCATTCTGTGTCTTTGTCTATTTATCTTTTGGTATCGAAGAAAGAAGTTGAAAAAGAATACCTCTTCGATTGAATTTCCATTTAAACACAAATTTTCGATGGTCTCTTACGAGGAGCTCTTTAGGGCCTCAGACGGATTCTCTGAGATCAATGTGATCGGTAAAGGGAGATATGGTACTGTCTATAAAGCAACCACACAGGAAGGCGGCTTTGTGGCGGTTAAAGTGCTTAACTTGGGCCATAGAGGTGCTTCGAAGAGCTTCGTCTCAGAGTGTCGAACCTTAGGGGCTATACGACACCGAAATCTCGTGAAAATAGTGAATGTTTGTTCAAGCGTGGACTATCACGGCAACGATTTCAAAGCTCTATTGTATGAATACATGGCTAATGGGAGTTTAGAGAATTGGATACACCAAGGAAACGAAGAGGACGTTGAGCATGAACATGAACATGGAAAGCCAAGGCATTTGGGACTAATGCAAAGGTTAGACATTGCCATTGACATAGCTTTTGCAATTGAATATCATCACGAGGTTTGTAGCCCAAAGATTGTACACGGAGATCTGAAGCTAAGTAATGTCCTTCTGGACAACGAGATGATGGGACGAGTTGGGGATTTTGGGTTGGCGACAATTAGCTCCCCTACGAAAACAGATGCCATGGACATTGATGACGGCGGTAGCTTAGTGGTAGTGAGGGGTTCCGTAGGTTATGTCCCTCCAGGTAAGAAATTTTTCTCATTAATTGTCTAGGTTTTATTTGTGTTCACTTTTAGATAAAATATTGATTATCATTGTATATTGCTTGATGTACACTATTTTAGAGTATGGCATGGGGAATATGGTATCCACACAAGGCGATATGTATAGCTACGGTATTCTTTTATTGGAAATCATAACTGGGAGAAGACCCACAGAAGAGACTTTCAAGGACCATTTAAATCTCCACAACTTTGTCAAGGTGGCTCTGCCAGACCAAGTGATGGAGATTGTGGACTTGGCCATTTTTAACGGAGAAGGTGAGAATGACATTGAGAGAATGAGAGGATGTGTTGCCTCTGTCCTAAGGATTGGAGTTGCATGCTCGATGGAGTTACCGCAGGATCGGATGGACGTGGCCAAAGCCCTCAAGGAACTACATAAGATTCGGGTTAGGTATGGATCCAAGTAGGGGCTTGGTTGAAGGAAGTTCAGCTCCCAAACACTTGGACTAAACTTTGTCTTAGGATTAATTTTGCTCTTTGAACAAGAAAAATTTGGATGGTTCTATTCTCATCTTGGTTCTAATCTTTTTCACTGGGCCCAAAGCCGAACTCATATACTAGTCAAATGTATGTATTCCATCTCCATCTCCATTCCCCCTCCCCTCTTTAAGATCTCCCTCTTTTCTTCATATGAATTTTCTATTTCTAATTTTTCCTCGGATAGCCCATCTCTAATAATTTTCTTTAGATGTAAATTTTTAATACATATTTATAGATTTACAAATGTAGAAAAAAATATAAAGTAGAGGTGTATCTTATAAAAGGTAATAAATTATGTCAATGCCAATTAATTTTTACATGATAATTCATATTGTGGATTAATAGGAGAAGTAAAAGTAAAGTCAAATAAGATTTTTAAATTTCGCTAAGTTGATTTTAGGTGTTGGCCTTTTTCTTCTTTTTTTTTGGCAATGGGATGATGGTCATTTTAACAATTTAAAATCTTAGGTCTTACACTTAGATGTTAAAAATCTGAGAATTCAATTGGATAATTTAAATGAGTTGACGAACTACAAGTGAGATTATTAATTGATGTAATACCATGAAAAATCTCAAGTCGGTTCACTTGTGACAAATTTATCCAAACTAAACTTTTGACCACAAAAAATCCAAACTATACACCTTTAACAAATTTATTCTCCGTTAGTATTTGTGTTAAATTGCTAAGTTGAATGACATATGGCAATAGACAATTGTACCGATTTGGGATTTTACCCTCCGTTTGTCACATGTGTATCAATTTGTAGCCTTTTGTGATAGTAATCCAATTTAACAGAAACTAACGAAGTATAAATTTTTCACAAATATATTAATTTAAAGTTTTTGATGATTTATTATAAATGTATTCTGGATATTTAACCCTAAATTTTATTATCGCTTTTTTATAACGCATCAACGTCTAGAAGAGCTTTTCAGTTTCTCTTCGTCCCTGCGCGTCTCTGTCTATCTCTTCCGCCCTCGCCATTGCGGTTCTTATAACTCCTGCCTTGGCCTTCGAAGCAATTGCCATATTTATGCTGAGTGCCGAATTCTCCTCACAACTTTTTCTTTTTCACCAAATTTTCCTCGGATTATGTCGGACTAATTTCACAGTGAATGACGGTCGAGGTCCCCCAAAAAATGGTTTTATGCTGTCATCAAATCGGTTCTGTGATAGAATCGGCTATTTTGGATCAATAGGACTAAGGATACAAACTTTGTGGAGCAAAAATTGATTTGACTTTGTAAAATTCATCAATATTAATGGAAATCTGATATTTCATTTATCTAATCCATCGTCACTATTTAGAAGATTAGGTTTCATAAAAATTTCAAGTTAGAGGTTTCAAGAAAAAAGGAAAATATCAGTCCTTAGGTACCAGTCTGTTCTATAACAAGCTGGTCTAATCACCAGTTTTGAGATCCTAGAATCAGTCATGGGCACAAAAGGGGTCTCATCTCCACTTCAGAAATCGCATCTCTGGCCAATTTGCCAGGCACGCCCTTGGAATCAAGTGGCATTTGTCTAAAGTTTGCACTGTACACTGCTATCAATTATATTATGTCGCGTCGATCGTGTCTCGGGTGAAAAAATCTCGGGTCGGCCTCTAGAAACACGGCCAATTTTAGGGGGACGAAAGAGACCGTCCTCCTCGACACCGCTCGCTTCGGGATACTTCTGACGGTTTCCCACTAGGAATCTGAGACGTAAATACTTCACGCATGGATTTACATGAGGTCAATCATTGACCCGCCCACGACAACGAACCGTGTATTATTTACATTCTAAAAATATATTCACAAAAATAAAATGTAAATGAAGAGACAAATTTCCAATGCGGGACGCACGACAGTTTGGCGCGAACCTTCCTCGAAGCTTCGTCTCCCACCCAGCTTCGACGTGAAAGCAAGAAAATCCTCCTCCCTTTTTTTTTTGTTTGTTTTCGTTTTTTCCACGCGGTTGGGGACGCCCTATGTCGTTGATTATTTTGATAGTTTGCTTGATAAATGATTCTTCTCGCCACAATTTGATAAATGATTTTCTTTAGGATTAAAACCACAAAAAACTTCAAATGGGTACCCATATGTAAATTTATCCCAAATTAATTTTTAATTATAAAAAACCCCAAATCACTGCACATATGATAAATTTACCCCAAATTAATTTTTGACTAAAAAATCTTAAACTAGTATATTTGCAACAAATTTACTCTCCGTTAATTTCTGTTAAATTGAATTAATACCACAAAAGACCACATATCAAATTGGTACATTCGTTAACTGACATGCCATCCAACTCAGTAACTTAACGGTGAAATCTAACGGAAACTAATAAAGGGTAAGTTTATCATAAGTGTATCAATTTGAGGTCTTTTGAAGTCAAAAAATTAGTTTAAAATAAATTTGTACCAATTTAGAGTTTTTTGTGATATTAATCCTTTTCTTTATTGGTGAGCAGCATTTGATAAATGATTCAAGACCACAATTTCAATATTTTCCATGGATCCTCAATGGGAATTTATAAGATGACGTGCTTTCACCGATTCATGTAATGCATTATAATTAATGGCGTTTTTTATATTAAAATTGCTAGCAATACGTGGATTTTTCTTTTTCAATTCCGTTAAAAATAAAGATGTAAAATTCTACGTAGTAAGAATGCACTCTTTATCATTTGAAGTTTGACAAAAAAAGTTCTGGTTTATTTTCAAGTAACGTTAATAAGTATACTGAAATCGATATTAAGTAATATGACCAAATCATATTTTAACATTTAGCCAGTGCATAAATAGATTTGTGAACATATATATTATACAAGCATGGAAATCTAGACAATTCTCATTTTCTTTTTAAAAAATAATTTTTTGGAAAAATAAATCTTCCAATTCTCTTTAGCCTAATCTTCTAGAGAATCTTGAAGTTTCCACTTATTATTAAAAATGTCATGAACTTTCAACTTTATCATGTGGAATATAATCTTTCATTTTTGTATTATGATATCATGAAATCTTAATTTTTTTTGCAAAGTGTCCTCAACTTTCAACTTTATCAAGTTAATTTAGATATCACTGGACGATGTCCATATCTAGATTTGATGAGTGAGCACCGTAGATCAATTCATATCCAAAGACTTTAAACCCTTCTAACTAAGACTTATAAAACTACTATTTCTAATTTAGACGAAGATTTGCAAGAAGATACTTTTTGGCGGCATTTATGGGCATAGCTTACCATGTCTTTTACCATAGCAAAAGAAAATCTTACTACAAAATGGCACTACATAATAGTTTCATTGCTGTTTGATGTTTTTAAGAATAAAGTAGGAGCAAAAGAGAGAAGAAACTTTGATTTCCTTATGGGATTTGAAGGAGAAACTAAGGGAAGAACTAAAGCAAAGAACTTCTTTGCATAAAACAAAGAATATATATATATATATATAAGATCTTTGACACGCATTAGTGACATAATTTTGTGGCATAAGTGATCGTTGATAAAATAATAAGAATAATATCTTCAGTGAAGCCAAACGTCGTTTTAGAATATTGGTTAGTGGAGAAGATTCTATATCTCCAGGAATATGATTCTATGTACTATTTGATCATCATTTATACTAGCCACGACTTAAAGTGCAAATGGACCATCACCACGAAACTTGAGTAAGAGGAGAACAACTAGACACATTCCAATCAATGGTCGGCACAACTATGGAGGTGCACTCTGCGACGATTTAGGTCTGCTATAAGGATGGTTAATACTTGACATCTAAAAGTTTGATGAGTTCTTAAATATTTTAAGCATTTTGTCAACAAGAATATATACATATCGAAATGTAGGAACTTGAAGCTGCAGAATCTATTTTGACTTGGGTTTATACCAAAAACTTTCAATTATGACCATTGTGACATCAACACCTCAAACTTTTTCGTGTGTTATTAAGAATCCCAAAGTAGACACCAACACCCTCCTGGGGCTTGAGCTCGGCACGACCCCTCATAGTTAGGTGTTGTGGCAAGCCAAGCTAGCTAGCAATAACAAGTTGTGCCAATGTTCGAGTTCTAACTTAGGTTCATTCATTATTTGTATTTGGGTTAATATCACGAAAAACTCTCAAATTGGTACATATATGACAAATTTATCTTAAATTAATTTTATACTACGAAAAACCCTAAATCGGTACACCTATGACAAATTTACTTTAAACTAATTTTTTTACCATAAAAAATCCTAAATTTATACAGTTGTGATAAATATACCCTTCATTATATTGGATTAATACAATGAAAAATCACAAAGTTGATACACTTATGATAAATAGAGTATAAAACCCCAAATTGATTCAATAATTTAACAGCAAAATATCCGAAAAGGCAAATATGTTACAAGTATACTAGTTTGAAATTTTTACTGGTCAAAAAATTAGTTTTGGTTATGTGTATCGGTTTGGGGTTTTCATAGTCAAAAAAAAATTATTTTAGAATAAAGTCATCATAAATTTACTAGTTTCGAATTTTTCATAATTAAAAAGTTAATTTATTGTAATATTTATTATATATACCTTAATTTAAAGATTTTTGTGGTATTAACTCTTTTTATTTCTAAGGAGTGATTGAATTGTAATGGGAACAAGAATGGTAGGATTAACGAGGCACAGAAAAAGAAGGGGCAGAAGAGCAATAATGAATAATTTCTTGTCATGAGTTTTTGCTTGAGGGAATCTTTTGACTAAAATCTTGGCGACAGCACAACAAAAGCATTGGCGGGTATTTTTTCCACGATAAGAGGACCCACCTTTTTTTTTCTTTGCTTTTTTAGCTTTTATTTCCTTTTCATTATCACTTTGCGTCTTCCTTGGATTCCCTCGGGCCACTTTGCCGTGAATGACGGATCAAGGTCCACAAGAAATGGTTTTTTGCTACTAGTCATCAAACCGGTGGGCAAGGGTGTGCATTATAATGCTTCTTAACTGGGGAACAGTTTCTTTTTAGAAATAGTTTTTTTTTTTTTATTTCTGGGAGAACAATTTCTGAGTAAAAGAAGGTGTTTGGTAACTACACAAAATTTATCTTTTCTTGAAATAGAAAAAGAATAGAAGTGTGTTTGGTACTAAACAGTTTCTTTTTTGTATTTTTTCGTTTTTTATTTTTGCTCACGGATCACCAATCGCCGACCGCTAGCGGTGAGCAACGGCAAACGGCGTTGCAGCTGCCTTCGCCACCAGCCGTCATCGGCAGGCGACAGCAGATGGCAGCGGTAGTGGGTGGCGGTGGCTAGCGGGCTGTGGCGGCGATCGGCAATGGCTTCGGGCGATTGGAGGTGGCCACGGCAAGAGAGAAAAACAAAAGAAAAATAAAAAAGAAAATTGGCTTATTTCTAAAAATTGTTAAAAGAACAGAAGTTACTTTTTTTTTTTTGTTTTGTTTACTATAACTGTTCACAAGAACAAAAAAATCGAGAAATTATTCCTAGGAACAAAATTTTTATCAAACGGATTTTTGTTCTTTTTTTATTAGAGAACAAAAAAGAACAGAAATTAGAATAAACAAAAATGTTACCATGCAGACCTAAATTATCGTGACAATTTGCTTTATAAATGATTCTTCTGGCCACCATTTTATAAATGATTTGCTTGATAGGATATAAGTGACGAATTTTTCATAATATTTAACTTTGAAAAGAAACTCTTCGTGGTACGGGAAAAGACGGGGCAAAGGAGCAGTTATGAAAAATTTGTACTCACCACAAGGCATGTCGTGATCGTTTCCTTGAGGGAATCTTTTGACTAGCATCTTGCCGACAACATAAAAATCAGGCTAAAAAGCAATGGCGGGACTACTTTTCCACGTTAGGATGCCCCCATCCTCGTTCTTTTTCTTTGTTTTTTTAGCTTTATTTCCTTTTCATTATCACTTTTGCTTCTTCACAAAATTTTCCACGGATTCTCTCGGACCAGTTTCACCGTGAACGATGGGTCGAGGTCCCCCAAGAAATGCTTTTATGCTGTCATCAAAGCGGTTCTGTGATAGAATCGACTATTTTGGAATAAGAGGATTTAAGACACAAACTTTTTTTTAGCAAAAATTGATTTGACTTTGTAAAATTCATCAATATTAATAGAAATATGATATTTCATTATCTAGGTTTGATGAAAATTTAGAGTTAGAAGTTTCTTTTTTTTTTTTTTTTTTTTTGAGCAAAAGAGTTAGAAGTTTCAATAAAAGAGAAAAGATGGGTCCCTAGGTACCGGTTCTTTATATAACAGGCCGGTTTAATCACCTGTTCTGAACTCCTAAAATCTGTCACAAGCCTGAAAGGGGCCTCGCCTCCGCTTTAAAAACCAGATCACTCGCCAATTCGCCAGTGACGGCCCCGGAATCAAGTGGCGTTTGTCTAAAGTTTTCAATTATATTATGTCACGTTGATCGTGTCTGGTGTGGAAAGATCTCGGGTCGGCCTCTAGAAACATGGTCAGTTTTAGGGGGGCGAAAGCGACTGTCCCCCTCCTCGACACCGCCCGTTCCGAGATACTTCTTTGCAGTTTCCCATTATGAGTTTTTTTTTTTTTTTTTGGTCGATTCCCATTAGGAGGTTGAGACGTAAATTCTTCGCGCATGCAGTGACAGTAGGTCAATCATTGACCCAACCTTGACAACGAACCGTGCACTATTTAAATCCTAAAATATATTCACAAAAATAATTTTAACGAAAATACAAATTTCCAATGCGGGACGCACGGCTTTTTGGCGCGAAGCTTCCTCGAAGCTTCGTCTCCCACCCAGCTTCGATGCAAAAGCAAGAAAATCCTCTCCTCTTTTTTTTTTTTCCTTTTTTTTTTAGCATTTTCAACACAGTCGGAGACACTCGATGTTATTAGTTATTTTTAAAAAAAATTCAAATAAAGATCTAAAGTGTCATTATTTTCTTAAATAAGAGTCTGAAATGAATCTTTTGTCAAATAAGAATCTAAGTGGCTATGATTGTTTCAAATAAAGGTTTTAAGTGACTAAGGCTGTTTTAAATAAGGATATGACCTTACCGGTTGCCAGCCTACTAAATATTCCAACTGGTTAAAGGGCGTTTTCATCCAAATACAATTTTAATTTTAAATTATTTTTATTCTTTTCTTTTCTTTTTTTCTTTTTTCTTTCCAACGAGGGCCGACAGCTACTGCAAGGGCTAGCGAGGGCTCAACAATCCTCACCCGATCCTTGTCAGCCACTGGTGAGGGTCGACGACTGCGAGCAAAGCCACCCTCATTGGATTTGGCGAGGGTTGGCAAGGGCAGCCTCCCTAAGGCAAGGGTCGCCTCGCCCAGGTGAGGCCGTCCCTGGTTAACTGTTGGCAAGGCAACCCTCGCCCAAATTTGGCCAAAGGCTTTATATGCAGATTTTCTACCCTTAAACTAAGACTTATAAAACTATTATTTTCCGATTGAGACCAAGACTCATAAGCAGACGCTCTCAACATTAAAGTTGGAGAAATAAGTCCAGGTTATTTACGGGTAATGATAATAAGTATACTAAAATTGATAAAGAGATATGTGACATCTTGAATTTTCGAGTCACGATAATATGAAATGGACATTTCGTTGACGCACCTATGGTCAATTTACTCTGAGTTGGCCCCTCATGAGTTGACTAATCTATTAGGTGAAGCCGTTAAGGGACATAAACACGGCAGACTAGATAATGCGATTGGAAATCAACTGCTCGACTATAATAATCGGCAATGATCAATGCGACTCCATTATAAATTGATTAGCAAACGGATATAGGTCGATTCGATGGAATCACGTAGTCGAATTGCGGGTGGTTCCGCATGATTGTGATATTCGCGTCGAACGGCTATAACTCGATTTTCTATCGATAATGCACTCAGTACACATAATTGAAACCTTATGATTTTTACAACAACTGAGAGTTGTCTACGATTCGGAGATGCACAAACGTGGATCGAAAATTATCGATTACAGGTTAAACGCACTAAAATCCCTAAAAGCTATCTGATAGATTAGGTTGTACTAAAATTGCGTTCGGTCGATTTTAACCACGAAATTGAATTTGGTTTTAGAAATCGGACGTTCGAGCATGTGACGATTTATTTTTAGGACCTCGTCTCATCTTTTGAGAAATTTCCGTCGAGCCCAGAAATTTGCAGAAAAATCAAATTCGACAAAAAAATTATGGAAATTTGGATGGGCAACTTTAGTTGGATTTTTGGCCACCAATTTGGTTTGGTTGGTGAAAAATTGAAGGGAAATTCGTATGGGCTGCTGAAGGGGGTTAATTGGCTACCAAAAAGGCTTGTTTTGGTGTGGAAATGAAGGAGAATCTCTCATTGGATGATGCTTTGACTAAGTGGCTGAAGGATGGCATATTTATCTACACCAAAATGGCTTAATTTGGGTGAAATGAGAGCAAATTCTCCATTGGATGGGCTGAATACTTTTGCGGCATGTGATGATGGCTAGATATTTGCTCAAGGGTGTTGATTGGTGCTTGCCTTGACTTCTTAGCTCTCTCTTCTCTCTCCTCCAATTTCCTCACTCTATCTCACGCACAAACTTCCCCCACCCACCCCGCGTCACGCACGTTCAGCCTCCCCAGCAAAGAACAGCCCTTCTTCTCCCTCTTCTTCCTCTTCCTCTTCTCTTCATTTCTTTGCACGTTCATTCCCCTCCATCTTTCCTTCTGCTGCCACACAACCAGCACCACTACATCAGCCCGCCACCTTCATTCCAGCACCACCGGAGATCCTTGGCCGCATCACTACAGCCGTGTCCAGCAGCTCCTTCACCTCTGTACAGCAAGCACCAGCTTTGGCTGAAGGCTTGTAGGGCTGTTTTCAGCCTCGGTCGAGCCTCTGTGTGAGTTGCGGTAGTCTTGGGTCCTCACTGCCGTCGCGTCGCCATCGCCGTGAGCCCGCCACCGTCCTAATCTCGTGAGTTAACTCCCTAATCCTTGATTAGGTTGTTGAGTGCGCTTAGGGGGTTAGATTAGTGATAATTAGCTTAGTTAAATTAGTATTAAGTGAGATTAGCCTTAATATAAATTAATGTTAATCTAATTGGTTAGATTAGCACTAATGAATGTGGTTTAGCCTAATTTAGTGGATTTCTCCCGGATCAGTTTATTGGATGCTCGTTGTTTGCCATTTTTGTGGATCGAAATGTGCTACGATTTTGAGGTTGATTCCTTCTTGAGAAATGTTTTCGACACTTTCAGCTATAATATATATTTTACTCAAGATTTTAGGGATTTAAAAGAATGAGATTTCAAGTTTGTTATTTGCAAAATAAAATCTCGGATTGTGCTGGAAACAGTGATCTTTTGGTGTTCAAAGGATTTGTATCAACTCTTAGGGTTCGATTTTCCCAAGAATTTATTCACAAAAGTTTTTATCACACCTTGTAGTTTAAAATAGTCAAATTTCAGATCAAACGGACAAGTTTTGGACCTCGAACCAAACTAATTTTGGAAAATAGAATTTCTGGACATAGACACGGTTTTTGTAACAGTTTGGGCAATTTACTTCTCTCATTCTAGAAGGATTTGGATCAAGGTGTCCCATTAAAAATGTTTTTTTAAGTGTCCTTTATAACATAGTCGAATTTCAGAATTTTCTGAACTCGTTTGATTAGGTTTCTGGAATTAATTCTGTAGACGCGTGAGTAGACCGATTTCTGCCAATTAGGACCAGTTGTGGTCTAGTGGTTGTTCTTGGTGTTTTGCCTACTGGAAAGAGTATATTTTGTGATTGGGTTGACTTGTGGCATGCTGAGAACTTATGTGTGACATCATAAGGTTGATTTCTCTTTGTTGGTTGTTTATTGCTATTGTAAAAGGTGACCTTATGGACTATTAAATAGAAAATAAATGAGGTGTCGGGTTCGGACACCAAAACTTATTTGCTCAACAAAACAATGAGGTTTTAAACTAGGTGCGTGCAAAGTTTGATGGATTAATTTTGAGTACGTGAGCACCTATGAATTTATTTCTAAACGTTTTGAACAAAAAAGAGAGAGAGGTTACTAAGGTTTGTTTTCAAAAGAGGGTGGCTGGAAAAGAAATTAGAAAAGAAATATGGTGTCGGGTTTGGATGCCAATTTTTATGTGCTCAAACAATGAGGTTTTATACTAGATGCGTGCAAAGTTTGGCGGCTTAATTTCAAATACGTGACCCCGTACGAATTTATTTCGGAATGTTTGAACAAAAAAAAAAAGAGTTACTAAGTTTATTTTTAAAAAGGGATTTGGGTGTTCTTGGCTATATGATGGATTTATATGTGAATTTGATGGCTTATATGTACAATTGAGTGCTTGGTGCTGGTGATTGATTATTATTACAAAACTTGGTTTTATAGGCTTTTGGATGGAAAAATGCTAGGTGTCGGGTTTTGACACCAAACTTTATGTATTATATAAAATCATGGAGTTTTGATCTAGGAGCATACCAATTTGATGGTTCGATTTAAAAGTGTGACCACACACAATTATTACTTGGATGATTTTTAATACGGAGAAAAGTGGTCAAGTTCATTATTTGAACACGAGGTATTTGAGTGCAAAGTACGGTGTTCTTGGCCAAGTGTGCGCGCGTGTGGTCACGTAATTGAATCCGTCCCCTAACGGGAGTTTGGGGATGATGCCCGATTCTATTGGATGCACGGCGGGGGTTCGAAAGCCAGTCGTGGTGGAGGCCGAACTGCTGCTCTTGTGTGGAATGCCATCTAGGCGGGGGTTCTTGACGATACTGTGCTCGATGGGGGTAGGATGATGCCTAATTTTTATCGGATGCCCAGCGGGGGTCCGAATGATCACCGACTGTTGAGTTGGCCGTGGTCGTTGGGCCGTAATAACTGGAACACGCCCAAGTGGCTGCGATAGTTGCGCCTGATTATGAGGCAAAATTGTGTGATATGATATGGGACGTGTCATAATGATTTTACCTTATAATCAGAACTCATGTGATTGTTTAAGATATGAAAATGAAGTGTTCCGGTTATTAATTGTGCTTATGATATTATATTGGCATATTTGATATACTAATGTGCAGGGATGTACCAAGGCAAGGTAAGTTATGTATGGTGCGTGTTTAGGACCGTATTCGAGGCAAATTTGCGTCCTAATCAGGGTTTAAGGTTTTGACTCGCTGAGATTTTTATCTTACCCCGTCGTGAATTAACCATTTTCAGGGCTGTAGCGTGGAGGTCTGCTGAGAGCGGATGTGGTGGGCGCAAGAGGCGACACCTTTTGGCGAGCCCTGTTGTTAGTAAAGTAGGTTGACCCTAGTCCCGGATTGTTTTGAGAAGGTCAATAGGAAGTGGCTGTAGAGAGGCCTGTAAGTATTAAACTTCCTAGGGTTAACAGTTGATAAATGAATTTGTTGTTCCTAGTTACTATCCCTATGTTTGTTGATTGGCCGGGTGTATATTTAATTTCGCTTCTGCATGTGCTTAATTGGAAGAAAAAAAAAAGAATGAGTCGGCGATGCGTCCTGAGACGTTGCATTTTTAATCGACCGCCGAGAGATGTGTGTGCGCTCGGGGTTTGGGGTGTAACAAGATATGACCAAATCATAATTTAACATTTAGCAAGTGAATAAATACATTTTATAAGAATAGATGTTATAGAAGCGTGGGAATCTATACAGTTTCATTTTCTTTTAAAAAATCATTTTTGGAAAAAGTGAATTTTTTGCGTATCACTTTTGCTTAATATTCAAGAGAATCTTCAATTTTCCACATGCTATTACAAATGTCCTAAACTTTCAACTTAACCATGGAGAATATAAACTTTCATTTTCGTATTAAAATGTGTAGGAATTTCAATTTTCTTGAAAAATATGCTGATCTGTTGACTTTTTTAAGTTAATTAAAATATTGCATAAACATGTCCATTTCGTAGATTTGAGGAATAAGTTTAATAGATCAATTTGGAGTTTACATCCATTAGAAGTTTATTTATTTGATACTACAATATGTAACAGGCTCAAAGTGAGAGGGCAAAATTCCTAAGAGGGATCAAGAGCGTTAATATATATTAAACAAAATGCCTTTTTCTGATGGAAAATAGATAACAAAAGAAAAATAGTTCAACCGTGCATCCACTAGGCGGGGCGTGCCCTCACCCCATTGTATGTATTTATCTATTTTGACCACTTGTCTGGAAAAAATGCACCGACTCTAGTCATTGCTAGTCGTGTGCAGATCTGGCCAATTCATATCTTATTCTAATTTGGACTTAGACCGGACAAAGCCCCGTCTCTCTCTCTCTCTCTCCACTTTTCATCTTCTCCGGTAAATCCATGTCACAGTCTCATCATGATTCTCTCTCTCCATTTCAAGTGTATTGAAATTTTAACAGCAGTTGTCTATTTATATCTGGTTTAATTTCTTTTCTTTACTCCCGCATCGAAATTTCCTCCCATATCGTCTGCTACCAGGATATGTACCATCTTGGATTCTCTGTGCATTGAGATTTCCGCCGCGTCAAGACAATAACTCTTAAGTATGTGGTTTCGGTTTTCCGGTGAATGAATTACTAATTTATTTGTATATGCAGCTTGACAAGTTTGACTTCTTGGTGCGATTACGGTTACAAGCTATTTTTGACTACTATATAAATCAATCCAAGGAAGAGACCATGGGGAATAAGAAGGCATCTCGTGTTTCTTGAGAGGCATTCTGATTTTCTTCTCTGTTGGACTTGAAAGCAAATATCAAGTGCGAACGGAGCAAAGACGAAATGCATCGTCTTATTTTTGGGCATTCTTTCGCCGAGCTGGTGGCACTAATCCTTCTCCTTGGGCTCGCGTCGTTCTATTTCCTCAATAAGAAGAAAGCTAATGTGCATGGAAATGCAGAAAATTCTGATACTGGCACATGTGATTCGTTGACTACACCGACGGAAACTAATTCTAGTGTATCTAGTTTGACTCCGATAGAAACTACTAATGGTGTATCTAGTTCATCAACCGAGTCGTCTGGAAATTATTACGATGTGTTCTTGAGCTTTAGTGGTAAAGATACTCGAAATAGCTTCACCGATCACCTCTATCATAAGCTCATTGATGCTGGAATCTCTACTTTCAGAGACAATAACGAACTCCACCAAGGCAAGAAGATCGGCCCAGATCTTTTTGCAGCCATTAAGAATAGTAAAATCTCGATCCCCATTCTCTCCGTAAATTATGGTACAAGTAATTGGTATCTAAATGAATTGGTTCGAATGATGGAGCGCCAATTTAAGACAGAGCATATAGTGCTGCCTATATTCTATAAGGTGCAACCATCACACGTGCGAGATCAAACCGGAGATTTTGGAGATGCGTTCCTTGAGTATGAGGGCTGTTTGCTCGATGGGGGTTTCGACCCAATGAGATTGGAGAAATGGAAGAAAGCACTCACTGACGTCAGCGGCTTGAAAGGATGGCCAGTCACGGGGTAAAAATTTTCTCCAGAACTTTCTGTACTTTCTTTTAGTTTAGGTGGATATTTACTAGTATTCCTGTCTGCGTCGTTTTCTTTCTTTTGGGTTTTCTTTCTAATAATGAAAAAGCTGAAGATCTTGCCAGCAGTAATATCTGCGATGCATGAGTTCCATGAGTTATTCTTTTTAAAAAGTTACTTTAATGATATTGACCAATCTAATTTAAGATTTCATTGTAAGGATCCCATTCGCTTGAATGATATAAGATTTTTCAAATGATTTTTTACTCTTATATCCAAAGATTTTATAACATAGTGCCCTTCTTTTTTCATGTTTGAAGTATAAACTACGTTAATCTTCAACACTAACTTTTCTAATTTCAAATTCGTTTGAGATTAACGGTACAACTTATTGGTGGTTTCAATTTGAAGCTCATAACCTCATATGTCGTGCATGTGATTGTCAAAGCCATAATTCTGTATTTTCCCAAATTATATTTGTTAAATCATTAAAGTCGATAGGGATAAGTGTAATAAAAGTTCTAAAACTTGTTATGAAAATGTAATTGTGTTCTAAAACTTTTAAAGAGTGCAATCAAGTTCTAAAACTTTTTAAAAAGTACAATTAAGTCCTAAAGCTTATTATAAAAATGCAATCGAGTCCTAAAATCTTCAAAATATGCAATCAACATAAGGACTTGATTGAATCAATTTGATAAGTATTAGAACTTGATTGTACTTTTTAAAATTTTAGGACAAAGTTACACTTTCGTGATAAGTTTTAGGACTTGATTACACCAGTTAAAATTTTTATGATTAAATTGCACTTTTGTAACAAGTTTTAGGACTTTCAATGTACTTATCCCAAGTCGATAATTGGTTGCCATTAAACTCATTTTTACAGAAGAAATATTTGATTGATTATATACAAGAAAGGTAATATAAAAAGTTAAAAAAAAGATTATCTTTATTATATACTTGTAACTTTTCAATGCATTTTCCTATCTTCAACACATAACTTCTATCTCATACGCCTGCATAAATTGAAGCGTTGTTCTCATTTTGGGGAAAAATTATTCTTCTACTTTCCAATAATATCAATATCAGATTGACTAAAATCATTAAACATAGATACTCAAATGGAAAATAACGTACACATGATATATAGAAACACGCGTAGAATCTTGTAAGCATGTACAATTGAGCAAATAAGGAGAAATCCCCTCAATTGTATTCAAGAAGTCCATAATATAGTACTCTAAGCAACTTTCTAGATTGGTATTATAGGACTTGGATTCCTCTTGTATAAAAAGTTGCGACTTGTTTATTGACTGATGGTTGAACTCTCAAACGAGGCAGACTTATTGGATTTTTGCTTATTCAACCACTCCAGAAAGTTTTCAAAGTCACATCCACTTCATACTAATATCTTTAGTAGCAGCAGGTTTAAAACATAATTTCAACCCATAATATATACAATATTCAAGATTCAATAGCGATACCCTCAAATTTCTTCTTTATTCAATATATTACGTTTGCCTTATAATGGTATGAGGCGCGCTACATGAAGCAACCGCTAGCATTTCTCAGTTTAGTCTTAGTATATAAGATAATGTATGGAGTAGTGACAAAAACAATTCTTGAAGTTTTTCGATTTATCCATAGATTTATTTATTACTCTATTCTCATTAAATAAGCAATATGAAATTATTGTTGCAACGTATTTGAACTCTTGTCACATTTGACAGGCCTGAAGGAGAATTGGTGAACTCGGTTGTTCAAGAAGTGTTAAATGAGCTGTTTGAAAAGTTTGAGTTGGATACTCCTGAGAATTTGACTGGAATTGATAGTCATGTGGAGAAGGTTATGGAATTTATAGCCAATAATTCTCATGCCCCCCTATTTGTTGGCATCCATGGAATGGGAGGCATTGGTAAGACAACTATTGCTAAAACCATCTATAACAAGCTCTCAAATAAATTCAAATATCGTAGCTACATTGCTGACATTAGAGAAAAATATAAGGATGGTGTTGAGCACTTGCAGAATAGCTTAATCAATGATATCCTGAAGAAAAAAGATCAAGTTCATGATAAGGATGCAGGGATTAAGTACCTCTCATCCAAATTGAAAAGTAAGAAAGTGCTGATTCTCTTTGATGACGTGGATTCTGATAAACATCTGTATTATTTAGCCAGAAGTCATAATTGGTTTTCTCCAGGAAGTTTGATCATTATTACCACCAGAGATGAAAGTATTCTTAAGAATGCAAATGTGAGCTACAAACATGAGCACAAGGAACTGGATATGGATAATTCTTTGATTCTGTTTAGTAGATATGCGTTTCGAAACGACACTCCTCCAACTGAATTTGAGAAACTCACTAACAAAGTTGTGTCTACCACTGGAGGACTTCCCTTATCTCTTGTGATTATAGGTTCATTTTTGCACGGTCAACATCAAGGAGTATGGAAAGATACGATTAAAGAGTTAAAAAATGTCCCTAAAGAGCAAGTGCAAGACACGCTAAAAATAAGTTACGATGCATTAACATATGAAGAACAACAAATATTTTTGGATATCGCTTGTTTCTTTATTGGCATTGACTGGAGAATTGCATCCTACATGTGGAATGCTTGTGAATTTTACCCAACGAAAGGAATTGGAGTATTGAGATCAAGGTCATTAATAAAAGTTGGAGAGAATCGTGAGCTCATAATGCATGATCAATTGCGAGATCTTGGTCGGCAAATTGTCCGCAAGGAAGACATGAAGAAGCCTCAAAATCGCAGCAGGTTATGGGACTCCGAAAAAACCTCGGAAATGTTAGAGGAAGATAAGGTAACCTTGTCTCTTCTTTTGCTCCCTTTGTCCATGTTCTACTATCAAAGTGACATTGGTCCTCTACTTAGTGCTTGCTCTAGTGAACAAAGAACCTTCTTCTATTATTATCGTCCTCAGTGTCGTTTCATTGACATTATTGAAAATTAGGATGTCGCTCTCTCTTAATGAGTATTGCGGCTAATCTGAGATTTTTCTTACACAAGTGTACATTACAAAAATTTTCGGGTAAAGTACCTAAAAAATCTTAAACCTATTGCATTTGTACCAATTTAGTCATAAATCTTTCAATTTGACCAATTTAACCCTAAACATTTTTACATTGGTACCAATACAATCCATCTAGCCAATTTAAGCCATAAGTCAGTAACATGGATACTAGTGACCCCACGTGGCATCGTTGGTGCTGATGTGGATATTATAAAAAAAACTAATTTTACTAATTTGTTGATTTTTTTATTATTTTTTAAAAATTTCCTTTTTTTCCCCTTTCTTTGGATTGTGGCTAGCTCCAGCCATAACCACGGTGACTAGCCACAGTCGGCAACCGGCCACAGGCAAAAGCCGACTAAGGTCGCCCTTGCCGAATCTAGCAAGGGTGAGACCCTCGTGGACTGGACGAGGGTGGCCCTTGCCAAGTCTAGCCAGGGCTCCACCCTCATTGGATTTGGCAAGGGTCACCCTCACAGCCTTTGGTGAGGTCACCCCTCAACCACCCTTGCCGAGTCTGGCAAGGGTTGCCCTCGCCCAAGCCACAAGGGTCTCGCCCTTGCCAGATCTTGCGAGGGCCACGATGCCCTTGCCAGGCCCCACTTATGGCCGGTCGCTGACAATGGCCATAGTCCAAAGAAAGGGAAAAAGGGGGGGATAGGGGAAAAATAAGAAAAAAGGAAATAAATAAAATAAATAAAATAAAAATCGAAAAATTAGTAAAAATTCATTTTAAAATGTCCACTTTAGTGTCGGCAACACCACATAGGATCACTAGCATCCATGTCACTAATTTCCAGTCTAAATTATCAGATGAACTGAATTAGTACAAATATAAAAGGGTTTATGACTAAATTATTCTAACTAAAAAGTTTAGAATTAAATTGATACCAATGCAATAGGTTTGAAACTTTTTTGATACTTCTCCCAAATATAAATGATTTACTATTTGTTTAAGGTCATTTTTGAAGAGAAATGTCTTTTCATGCAACAATAAAGTCAATGACACTAATCGAGGGGTACTTCATTTTGAATTCGAGAATAAGAGAAATGTTTGTAGAATAATAATAATAATAATAATAATAATAATAATAATAATAATAATAATAATAATAATAATAATAATAATAATAATAATAATAATAATAATAATAATAATAATAATAATAATAATAAAAGTATGAAAAATCAAAGGAGCCTAACAAATCATTAAAAAATGGGTTAATACCTAAAAAACCTCAAATGACTTCGTTTTGGTACACTTGTGATAAATTTACCTAAAATTATTTTTTGATTATGAAAAACCCCAAATTGGTACATTTGTGACAAATTTATCGGTGACCATAAAAAACCATAAACTGGTACATTTATAACAAATTTACCCCAAACTAATTTATTCAACTGCAAAAAAAACCCAAAACTGGTAAATTCGTAACAAATATACCATCCACTAAATTGGATTCATACCACAAAAAAAAAATCACAAAAATTGTAAATTGTGGCAAACGGAGCGTAAAATCCCAAATTGGTATACCAGTCAACTGTCACATGTCATTTAACTCAATAATTTGATAATCAAATTTAATGAAAACTAATACTTGCGTCATCACAAACCCCAAACTGATATAAATTTACCCTAAACTAATATGAATTTTCAATGTCAATTGAGTTATTGCCATGTGTCATTCAACTCAGTAATTTCACGATAAAATTTGACAGAAGTTAATAGATGGTAAATATGTTATGAATGTATCAGTTTGAGAATTTTGGTAACACAAATATTAATTTAGGGATAAATTTATTACAGATGTATTAATTTGGGGTTTTTATGACCCAAAAATTAGTTTGGAGTAAATTTGTACAGATATATTAGTTTGAGGTTTTTCGTTATATTAACCCTAATTTTTTTAACTTGATAATTATTAAACTTGGAAGTTAAATATTTTAACTATACATACATGACTGTTTTTTACATAAAGAACCTCAAAGTTTATATCTAAGTGATAAAATAGCTTTACACTTACAACGAATGATAATAAGTAAGAAAACTAAACAACTTCACAACCACGTGCTCACACAGAATTAATATTGACATAATGTAATTAATCTTCATGTCCTATATGTCTATTAGCAAGATATTACTAATCCATGGGAAGCTTAATCAAAAGATTAGATGACTGCTATTTCTTTGTAACAAAATCAACACAAAATGAAAAGATAGCATCAAACATTTGTAGTAATAAAAAGAGAAGTAACAAACCATTTATATAACATTCGGTATATGTTTTCTTCTGCATACAATGAAAAACACTCATTGAAGAAACAAAACACATCATAAGAAAGGAATGTAAAACACATTCATACTTCTTGGGATGGAATTCTCTTTTTAATTGTGCTATAGAGAATTGCAAACAAGATACATAAGAAAAAGAGGGGGATTCTACAATTGGAATTCTTTAGTATTGATAGATGTTATGATGGCAAGTTTGATAGATGTGTTCAAACTACAACAGCTGTGTTGTTTCTCATATAAAGGATATGAGTTAGGATTTTGTTGTTTCCTAGATAAAAGGGCATGAGATTTGATAGACATATTTGAACAAGTGTATGCATGAAGAGATGGCTTCTATTGTAATTTTCAAAGGATGCGCCTTTTGGGTATTTAAAAGGTGCAAATTGTGAATGGCATAATTGGAAGAGGAAAATTCAGGAGAACACCTCTTGAGGTTCAAACTTTTACATAGATTAGATAAATAATATTCAACCATAACCTGTCATGTCATGAAGTCAAAGGTGAGAACTACATCAGAATAGTATGACAACAAATTTGAAGTCAATACATCTTTTCTTATATACAGTTGGTCTCATCCCATCATTCAACATTACAATTTATAACGTTTCCTAGTTGCAGGGCACTAGTGAGATTGAAGCCCTTTGTCTTCCTATGGGAGAAACCTACACAGCTGAAAGATTTAAAAACTTGACTAACTTGAGGTTCCTTCGAACAAATGGTGCAAATCTCATCGGAGATTTTCAGAACTTGCTTCCTAAATTAAGATGGCTTGAATGGACAAGTTGTTGCTTGGATCTTGAAGCGGCCATCTTTCGCCCGAAGAAGTTAATCGTTCTTGATCTATCGGGTGGTAAGATTAGGGAGGATTGGGGAGGATGGGATCCACTAAAGGTAAGACGCAGATAAGGCATATCTCCTACAAATAATGACATGTTGTCGATGAGTCTAATTGCACCAAGTTCGCCTTTAGCTCTTCTGAAAATCTATCCTCGTGTTATGGATTTTCCTCTAAGCATAAGTGGAATTTTAGGCACTTAAATATGCTAGAAGCTTTTGCCCCTTAATATCTTAACAACCAATCATGCTTACCATTAGACATACTAATTATTTTTAACTATATTAATTAATAGCTATCAATCTTGTGCCTACCTTAACTTTAATCTAAATTGTTATGGCTTCTAGTTAATTTCTCCCCATGCAAAAATGTCTTTTTAGTAATTCTTGTTATATGTATTTATGGATCTTCTTTCATGGAGGGGAAAAAAAACTTCCTCGCAGTGACTTGTGTTTTACATACAAACTAAAATTTTAAAGTCATTGTTACTTTTAGAATAATGGAAATAATTTGTGAACTGCTCTGGACTTGTTGCACACAATAGTTATTTATTATAATATTTCAATGTTGAAGTCACCGTATAACACAATTATAATGTAGTAATTTTATATGAGAAATTAAATTATCCTTCCCATTGCATTTAAATATTTATAACTTTTTTATATCTTGTACATATAGCATTTAAACTATTTTTCCATAAATAAAGTAGCCATTTACTTTTTATAATAAACTTTGGATATCTCTAATCAATAAATAACGCATCACCATAACTTTGAAAAACTAAATATGATATTTTCTATCAAATGTTATTTGCAAATAATTCTGGTTAGCACTTATACATCTCTAACATTCTCTTTGCAATGATATGCTTTAAAACATTTATACATTGGTTAGCCAAAATACTACTAAAAAGGACCATTAAAATTAAATAAAACAACTGTGAAGGAGCAATGGAGCATTGGTATTTTTGTCCAATCTGACGGTGGTATCTTCTCTTTCTTTCAGATGGCAACTGAACTCAAAGTTCTCAATCTCAAGTGTTGTACTTTGAGAACAACCCCGGACTTGTCCGCTTTCAAGAGCTTGGAGATTTTGAATCTTGAATGTTGTAAGGATCTAGAAGAGATTCATCCTTCCGTCGAGGGAGTCAAGACTCTTGTCTCCTTGAATGTCGGAAGTTGTGAGAAATTGGAGGAGTTACCTCAAGGAGTAGGCAGAATGGAAAAATTGAGGGAGCTTCGAATAATGTACACTAAGATACAAGAGATTCCTATTTCAAGAGGTTGTTTGACGAAGCTGGAGACTACTTACTCAACTTCCAAAATCCTTAGCCTCCCTTGTGTCATTAACTAAGCTAGACCTACATTACACAAGAATTGAAGAATTACCCGAATCAGTTGGTTCTCTGAAGAAGCTCAGGATACTTGATGCCTCCCATTGTGAATTATTAGCCCACATACCCAACTCCATAGGTGATCTAGCATCTCTGTCACTTCTTAACCTAACAAAATGCTACAAACTTGCTCAACTTCCAGGCTCCATAGGCTCTCTCGTGTCATTGCAATTCTTGCTATTATCAAGTTGCAGCTCATTGGGAGCAATCCCAGACTCAATTGGACAATTAGAATCATTGATTGAACTACACTTAGAATTTACAACGATTGAAGAATTACCCAAATCAATTGGTTCTCTAAAGAAGCTCAAGACACTTGATGTCTCCCATTGTGCATCATTAGCCCACATACCCAGTTCCATAGGGGATCTAGCATCTCTGCCACTTCTTGACCTAACAGGATGTGACAAGCTTGCTCAACTTCCAAGCTCCATAGGCTCTTTCATGTCGTTGCAGCGCTTGCTATTATCAAGATGCAGCTCATTGGGAGCAATCCCAGACTCAATTGGACAATTAGAATCATTGACTGAACTGCACTTAAAATTTACAGCAATTGAAGAATTACCCAAATCAATTGGTTCTCTGAAAAAGCTCAGGACACTTGATGTCTCATGTTGTGCATCATTAGCCCACATACCCGGCTCCATAGGCTCTCTCGTGTCATTGCAACACTTGCTATTATCAAGATGCAGTTCATTGGAAGCAATCCCAGACTCAATTGGACAATTAGAATCATTGATTGAACTACACTTAAAATCTACAGCGATTGAAGAATTACCCAAATCAATTGGTTCTCTGAAGAAGCTCAAGACACTTGATGTCTCTTGTTGTGCATCATTAGCCCACATACCCAGCTCCATAGGCGATCTAGCATCTCTATCTCTTCTTGACCTAACAGAATGTGACAAACTTGCTCAGCTTCCAGATTCCATGGGCTCTCTCGTGTCTTTGAAGCACTTATTATTATTGAGATGCCACTCATTGAGAGAAATCCCAAACTCGATTGGGAAGTTGTCATCAACAAAGCTGCATTTTAGTTCTACAATGATTATGGAATTACGTGAAGGCATTGGAAATATGCAAAACTTGCGGATGTTGAACAATAGGAGAATTAACATAACAGAATCGCATGATGATAGGGGAATATTGGCGGAACTCCAAGACTTGAGAGCTTCACGGGGGAAAAATCCAGAAGGATTACCAAGCGATATAGGTGAACTGGTTTTGTGAGACAATCTTCATTTAGATGTCACTTGCCAGATCCCACAATTGCCAAATCTTTGCCAACTAACCTTTCTTAAGAAACTCACTCTTTCTGATTGGCTTGAATGTCTCCCAAACCTTTCTTTAACTCATAGTGGAAAAGCTGTGAAACTTGATTTTTTAGTTTCCACAAGTTCAAGCTATTGGTGTGGCATTCTATTTACTTTTTGTCTTGCGACACAGATCTCCTAAAGCGTCCTTTAAAGCGTCGCAGGACAACTACTGCCAACAACTCAGCCATGGACCACCAAACAACAGATTCTGAACTTGTTTTGAAGAGATCAAGACCTTTCAGAACCTCAGATGAAGTACTTATTTCATCTTGTTTTTCTTTATCATTCTTCAGTTTTTAATGGATGGTTCCATCTACAAAGAATAGTATTGTGATTAATTATCTGTTATGTATGGAATGCTTTTCTCAACATTCGTAACTAGATCTCCTCCGACTTGTTGCATGTACTTCTCGCTACTTTAAGTCCTCTATTCATGAAAGTCGGGATTTCAGATTTCTTAAATTATAAAGTGGACTGGAATATGTTGCCCATTATTTTGCATTCTATTTCTTAATTATCTTTCAATCAATGCCATTAAAAGAAAAACCTTTTGAAAATGCTCTCACTTCGGTGCTATTGCGGCAATCATGCACTGAGAATCTTTAGGAGAAACTTTCGGTTTTGAGGTTTCTAATATCCTTAATTTTAGGATGATAACCTAATGATCATTATATGCTGGAAAGTGAACTAATTGAGGATTGGAAGGATTACAAGAAAGTCTGATGGAGAGAAAAGTAGCAAAAGGGCTAAGGTTGTCAATTCATGTCTGCTTGTCTTAAATGTGTTCGTGATTGTGTCAATTCATGATAACTTCTATTAAACATGCCAACCATTAATTAAGACAAAAACTTGAAAATATCTTGTCAGTAAACTGGTTAGACGTATTGTGATGTGTCATATTGGTTTGTGTCAGTATTTTTCGTGTTTGGTATTATCATGTAATATTGGCAACATGAGGAGCAGGAACTGAATAGGTGTGAGTGTCATCTTCTCCCATCATGCATGCATTGTGCTCATGTATGCTAGTAAAAGAGAGGCTCTCATATGGTTTCTACATCCTTTGAGTGCCGTGTCTTTGATTGATTTTCTATAGGACTTACAGATTTTGTGATCTTTATGACTTTCTATTAGGGGACTCCTATAGAAAATAAATCAAAGGCAGTGAGCCCTGTAGAAAATTAATCAAAGCCATGGCATTCGAAAGATGCATTTTGATTACATCTTCTCCCATCATGAATGTAATCTCTCGTTTTGATTAGCTTTCATAGAGATGAGCTTACTAAATGTCTTGAATCTTATGTAGCCATCAGCGATCACAATATTTGGTTCTGGTAATGCTAATGCTGGGGCAAGCATGGGTAATAGAGGTGCTCCAGTGGCAGCAATGGTAGGTCTGGTAAGTGATATCGTCACTACATTAGGTAGTTAAATGCTTTTAAGGAGCTTTATTTGTTGCTTTCTCCGTTACTTAAATGACGTAATAATTGCATTTGTATGTTCATGTTTATTGGACATCTTTCAATGACATACTCTCTTTTGAGCTTTACAGGACAGTGAGAACATGGCCGATGTGAAGCCCAGAATTGCTGATAAGTCACGAGGCAAATCACGAATTTGGAAACCGACAGAAATCAATGAACCATTACAATGCCGGTCTATAAAACTGCCTGATATCTTAACGGCTACAAGGGTACAAATGATTGCCAAATTAGGATTTTCTTATGTTGCGTTTCTTTTCCGCATTAAATTGTCATGTTTCTACTAGATAAGTACAAATTTGAATAGGGGTCGCATTTTATGCACTTGCTTTATTAGTTTCATTCACTTGTGGTCCAATTAATTATCTCTTAAGCCTCAACGCCTGGAAGGCTTTGTCATCTCCTCATTTGGCCTTTTAATGTTAATTGATTGTTTTTTTTTTTTTTTGGTAAAAATGTTAATTGATTGTTTCAACTATACAAATAGGAAAAAGGATAAGATCAACATTAATAAATCTGTGATTATGGTGTGGCAATTGTGCTTAAGTTTCATTGGCCATGGAGGTCATGAATTTCATGATAACGATGAATAGCGAGACAGATGATGTTTGATTTAGAATGTAGAATCTCATGCAGTTACATGCGGTAGAAGGCACAGATTCTTCACGAGATGAATTTGGCTTTATACATGGCAGGCAAAGTATATCATTGTGCACCACTTGGATGCTTGTCCGGAATGCTAAGCTTATGAATTGAGCTATTTTGTGCTTGTCAATTTCTGGAAAATTTGAGGGGAAAATTGCCTGTTGAATCTAAGCACACGAATACTAGAGGTAAAAGGACAGGCATTCCCAGAAAAGAGTAACATGGGCGAAGGCACTGTATTTTTGCACGAAAACCGCACAGAGTTCTCTTGGTTCTATAGATATACAGCTAGACGATTTAAGCGGTTCTAGTTTTCTTTTGGTAACTGTTTCAACTGGGTTTTGGTGTCAAGTGTATCATATGCTCTGTTCTATATATACATATGGCATCACCAAGTGTCTCTTTACATGAATCTCTACATCTATCATTTAGTACTTGGTTATTCGGGCTTTTTCTTTTGCATTTTCTTTTAACTCTGGGTATTACATTTAACTGTCACCACTGAAGCTGATAAAATAAAGCAGGTCTCGAGATTAATCTATTCAACCTCAGGTCATGCCATTCTTGCATTATCATCGAATGCTATACACAAGCTCTGGAAATGGCAAAAAGGAAATGCAAACTTAGAAGGCAGGGTAAGGAATCTTCTTTTTTTCCTTAAAATTGGCAAACTGTTTTATTGTTTAGCGCGCTATTAACTACATTGATTCTTCTTTTTGCAGGCCACGATTAGGGTAGAATTAGAGTTGCGGCAACTTCCTGCTTGGAATTGGATGACCAATGACACAAGTGATACAAATCCTGAAGATGCAGTTCCGTGCTCTGCACTGTCAATGAACGATCTATTGTCAGCATTAGGGGGGACGATCGTTTGGCCCAATGTGATCTATTCTGCGGCGAATCATTTCCCAGAGGCATGTTTATATCTTCTTGTCATTTTCTATTAGCACTGTCTACAAGGCACGAGATGATGAACTACTCCTTTGTACTGAATATGCCTGCACCGTTTCCTTTCACATTTTTATGGGAGCTAAAATTGATTACTTCTATCATGTATGGAAAGTATTAAACTTTATTTTTAGGAGGTCCACGAAAGCAATTACTCTGATTTTTATGTGGATTACGTGGTAGAGTCACAAGTGCAGCATATATCCTTCACTTTCTAAGTGAGACAAGGGCTTTTCTCTGTTCCAGTGGAATCTTTTTGCTCTTACTGATTAAAGAAAAGAAGGTTAGAGTTTTTTTCACCCATCCAGGGATGTGATGGTTGAATTGCTCTCTCCCTTTCCGAAGAAGGGAGATGCCATTGAGGCTAGTGCCTCTTGGCACATATGGCCCACTTTTACTTGTATAGTTGTTAATACCATGTTGCCTACTGATATTCCAGACAGCGACGGCATTCCTACACACACCATCACCAACAACATTTCCGGCGTTCCATCCTCAAGACAAAACCATTATTGCAATAGGAATGGAGGACTCCTCTATTCGAATTTACAATAATCCCGAGACCTATTTTCATTGTCATTGAAAGTTATCCTTGTTATCTACAACAAAGTTAAGAAATATTGACTATTTTCACTTTCTTGGTTCAAGGCTATACTAAGAGGACATCAGAAAAGAATTACGGGCCTTGCTTTCTCTGGTGTCCTAAATGTTTTGGTGTCTTCTGATGCTAACTCTCAGGTACTAGACCTCTGCTACATCTTACTTCCAAGTAAACATGCATAAGTTTTGGGAAGAGAGAGCAATGTAGTTTAAAGTGCTCCATAAAAAGAGTTGATGTTCACTCTGGATATATTGATGCCTATGTCCTCAGCATACGTCAGGTCATGAAGGCATCCTTTACTGGCAAAATAAATCCTTCCAAAAAACTTCATCTTTTGTGTTGAAAAATTAATCCCATCCCATTAAGTATGGAAAAAAGAAGCTATGATGTCCTGTTGTTGCTTACAACAGATAGATCAGTGTGATTCTAATATAAAAACACAATGTAGAATTCTATTCTTTCATTTGTGCATCAATGTTGATTTCACCTTTGATGGATATCTATGATCACTGCAGTTGTGTGTTTGGAGCACTGATGGACTGGAGAAGCGGGCTAGTAAGTTTCTGCAGACGCTGCCTGGGCGAGGCGCAGCTCCTCCTGCCGATACTCGTGTTCAATTTCACGTGGATCAGATACATTTGCTGGTTGTTCATAAAACACAGATCGCCACATATGAAGCTCCTGACCTGGAATGCCTCCACCAGGTATTGAAGATTTTTTTTTTGTTATGCACAAACCAATCTCTTCTTTCATCTTGATTGCATAAAAATAAGCGAAATATTAGGCAGTATGAGTTTTTTTTTTTTTTGGTAAAGATATTAGGCAGTATGAGTTGCTTCATGCTAAATGTTTTTTTTTTTTTAATTCATTGTTCATCGAAACTAGTGGGTTACTAGAGAAGCTAGCAGTTCAATCACAGATGCTACATTTTCATGCAATGGCCAATCAATATATGTGAGCTTTGAAGACGGAAGAATTGGTGTTCTTACTACTTCTACATTCAAATTGAGATGTCGCATAAATCCTGCCGCTTATATCCCTCCAAAGCCTAGGTAAATTGGTTATCGATGTGTGACCTCATTCTTTTATGAAAATGGCAAGTCTCATTTGCAAAGTTCCAATAGTCTCATTCATTCCTCACTAATGTATTTCGCAGCTTGAGAGTCTACCCACTAGTCATTGCAGCACATCCATTGGAACCTAACGAGTTTGCACTAGGGCTTACTGATGGTAGTGTCTATGTGCTTGAGCCATTGGGATCTAAAGGAAAGTGGGGTACTCCTCCTCCTGTTAAAAATGGTGCTGGGCCTAGCACGACCACTAGGCGCAACCGGTTCAGATCAACCCGAAAGGTAGTACAGGCCATGTCTCTCCCCCGTGGAACTTTGAGCATTAAATGCTAAGCCGGCTTTCCTCCGCCGCACTTGATTCAAGTTTTGAGGGATGCTGCAGATGGTAGATTTCACTGCCTCGGGGTGTTTCCCCAGGTCGTAGTTCATGCTCTCTTCAGTGCCTTTTTTAAGTGTCCAAAGATGCTCTCCCCAGAACCAACCTTTTACCGAAATCGTTCTAAGAACCCATTCGCCCCTCTTTCTCCCTGCCGGCCGTGTGCCCAAAAAGTTTTTTTGTTGGGCGATTAACAATCTGCTTTTCTCAACATTCATCAGACTTATAAAGTGGAGCTGAAGTTTCTCGCCCCTTCTTTTGCATTTCTATTTCTTAATGATATTTTAATGCATGCCATTGAATGAAAGCCTTCCGAAGCTCTTTCACTTTGGTACTATTACAGCGTAAACTATTACAACATAAGATCATACATTGAGAATCTTCAGGAGAAACTTATAGTTTTGAGGTTCCTAAATACCCTGAACTTTTATGATGATAACCTAATGATTGTCATTCACTGGGAAATGAATATATAAATTATAAAAACCCATTTGGAGTCAACTGAGGATTGGAAGGATTACAAGAATTTCTGGGAGAGAAAAAGGTGCAAAAGGGCTAAGATTGGCAGGTTGTGTCCGCGTGTCTTAATTGTTTTTGTGATTGTGTCAATTCATGGTAACGTCATAACATTTATCAAACATGTCAAGCCAATGAATTAGACTAAGGTACGTAAGCATCTCGTCAATACACTGGTTGATCGTATTGTGATGTCATATTGGGCCATGTCTCTGTATTTCAAGTTTGGTATTGGCGTGTAAATGGTCTATGTCAATTTATTGGCAACATTAATAAGGAGCGGGAACTAGGTAGGTATGAGTTACATCTTCTTCCAGCATACAAGGATTGTGGTCATGCATGCTAGTAAAACAGGGCCTCTCATATGACTTTGCACCTTTGGAGGGTCATGGCTTTCATAAATTTCCTATCAGACTCACTGGTTTTGTAATCTTTATGACTTTCTATTAGGTGAATAATTTGCCGGTAAACATTCTACCTGTCACATACAAAAACCAAAGCCATGGTCAGAGTTCATATTTTTCAGATGACTTGCCCAAAAATGTAGTCACGACCCTAAATGAAGGTTCACCTATTAAGAGCATGGATTTCCATCCAGAACAACAAACTCTGCTGCTCGGTTAGCACATCTTTCTTACTCTATGAAAAACATGTTTGTGCTTTTTTTCAGTCAACATACTAGTTTCCCCTTTTAAGGCATAACATTGTTTTATGATGATTGGAAGATTGCTTTTCGTTGTCCTTTTGATAGAAGTTTCAACTAATTGAAGCCATGGGGTGTGATTCTTCATCTTTTCTGCATAAACAATTTTAGTGGGAACAAATATGGGCGATGTTATAGAAGTTCAAGGTTTGGGATCTAGGATCATGTTCAGTGACGCTGCAGGTATAGAAGTTCAATTCTAAATAAAATCAAACTATTCTGTTTTTGGCCATGTGATTGTGGGTTTTGATTCTTTGTAGGCATCTCTGGCCAATGCTTATATAGCATCAGTCAACCGTGTAATGTGGAGTCCCAATGGAACCCTTTTTGGTATGTAAATACTTGCTAATTGATGAAAACCCTAAATTGCCGAGAGCCATACTTCTTTGCAATATTTTTAGGAAGAAGTGTTCACATGCTGATATTAATAATGATTTATGGTGTTCTCTTTAGGTGTTGCTTATTCCAAACACATGGTGCACATATACTCATATCATGGTAGTGATGACATAAGGAACCACCTTGAGGTTTGTTGCTAAGCATGGAGAAAAACTTAAGCTTTTTTGTTCTGTAGACAATTGCCACCTAATTGTGAGTTCAACTTGATTTTGATTCTAAACTAATGCGTGATACAGATCGAGGCTCATGTTGGAAGTGTTAATGATCTCGGTTTTTCATGTCCAAACAAACAGTTATGTGTTGTTACTTGTGGAGATGACCGGTTGATTAAGGTATATTTTGATTGTTTTCCTTAGTGTCATAGGTTATGCTGTTTGACTCTTTTTACCCAAGCTAGTAGTTATGCAGGTGTGGGATGCAGCGACTGGGGCTAAGCAGCACAGTTTCAAGGGTCATGAAGCACCTATATATTCCATTTGTCCATGCCACAATGAAAATGTTCAGGTACCTGCTTATTTTGCGCAGTAATAAGATCATACTAAAAGCATGGCCAATTGGCATGTGTACTTGACTATTCACTGGGCTTCTGTTTGCTAAACCTGGGTTTGGTGAAAATTTGCTTCCATGTGTATGAGAAGTGTGAATCTGTAGTTTTTGTGGACCTTGCTCTTTTCAAGGGTTTTGCAAGTCTTCCAACTTTTAACATGTCTTGATTAGAATGTACTTGTTAAAAAATGGTGACATGGTCCAAAGATCAAATTACAAAATTTGATTCTTTTGGGCGATGCTTTTGAGCACTGACAACTGGGTAAAGGTCTTCACAGTTATGACCTTTTTGTTTAATTATTTGTTGATAAGGAAAATTCTCTTTTCCGCTTCCACCATTTGTTCTCTCTTAATATTCTCCTTCAGTTATGATTGGTTAAATTTATAATAGAAGGTTGTTTACTATGTCTGAGTGGAGCAGCAGTTGACCATATTATTTTCTTTGTTTAAAAGCTTTTGAACTTTCATGGTTGTGTGTACTCTATCACGAAGAGATTTTCTGATAACCCATCATCCTAGAATGCCATGATATCATAACTACAGTTTAAAGTGGATGTGCTCCTAGGAATCTTTATTCTGATCCGTGGTGCTCCCGTTTGAAGTAGCCATCGATCTAGGCATGTCATTAAAATTGATTCTACATTCCTTTTTCTCCTGTAGTTTATCTACTCAGCATCAACGGATGGAAAAATTAAGACTTGGCTTTATGACGACATGGGGCCGAGATATGACGATGATGCACCAGGTCGCTCTTCTGTCGTGATGGCATTCAGTGCTGATGGAACAAGGTTCAGATCGACAGCGTTCAAGCTTTATTTCATATTGTCTCATTTTATTTTATTTTATTTTACTGAAATAACTTATTTTAAAGATTTTATTTTGCTATAGGTTATTCTCGCAGGGGACCAATATAGAAGGAGAGTCGCACTTAGTTGAATGGGATGAAAGGATGTGGACCATCAGGCGCTGGTATTGTGGACTTAGAAGGAGACTTGGCGGGATTGGACAGTTTGATATCTCCAGAAACGGATTTTTGGCTGCTGGTGACGAGGGCATGGTCAAATTTTGGGATATGTACAATATCAATATTTTGACAACTAACGATGCTGAAGGAGGATTGCCGGTAATTGGTTGTTGTTAATCTCTGTTGACTGAATTAACCGAATCTTTCTATTAAATATCTCACTCTTTAACTTTGCAGGCTTCACCTTGTATTAGATTTAACAAGGAAGGAACTCTATTAGCCGTCTCAACAATTCACAATAGTATCAAAATTTTAGCAAATCCTGATGGGGTTATGCTGCTAAGGACAGTGGAAAATCGGCAATTTTGATTGTTCTAGAGTCACTAGTGAAAGTCTTGTGAAGGTAAGCTTTTTCAAGAGTACACTGACTTTATGCGAAGAAGTCCCAATAGTCCATTGGAGTGGGCTAAAAACCAAAGACTTGATAACACTAATTATTCAATTAGTGCTCTTTCGATACCTAGACTTTGATTAATTTGTTAGCTTAAGTGTCCACACAATATTGACCAGTTTATTAACCTGTGCCACTAATTGGTGTCCATGCATGAGTGCGGAAAATAAACAATCGATTAAGTCGATAAAAGTAGATTATAAGAAAGTAAATGCGATGAAGTGCCACACAAAAAATACATATGGCTTTGTTTTTAAGCCTCAGGACAACAACCCCATAAACTAAATTCAAATTGAGTTCAATCCCTCTTCTCAAAGACTACTTTACCTTGCCTCAACTAAATCAAAAGTGCTCATTAGAATGCCTAAATTATATGTATAGTAACTAAAACCTAAGAAGCACTGATACTCTCCGAAAGTCTTCGTGTCGTATCTGACACTCCGACACATGTCCGACACGCTCCAACATGCAGTCAACGAGTGTTGAAAAATTCGACATGTGATCAACTCTTCTCGACACGCTCCGACATACAAGTCCAAAATTCTGACACGTGATTCCAACACGTACATGGTCAATTTTAAAAATTTTCAATACTTAAAGGGTCAAAATGTAAATATATGAAAAAATAATGACAATAACAAAAAAAGGGGAAATAATAAAATTCTTACTCTCAAGTTTCTCACTTATAAGTTTCGATCTTCCCATGAGTGACGATAGAATGCCCCTCTTCTCGTTAGCATCGTTTCGTTGCCCCCACATACTTAAAGTTATAATTTTTTTCTTCTTTCCGCGTCTCACTAGCATCACTTACGAGTTATCTCTTTTGATCTATGTTATTGGGTTGTGAGTTATCTCTCACGTTTTCCATGGCAAATTTAGTGATTTCCTTTTCTTTTGGTCATATTTCGAGAGTTCTTGTCCTGGATTTTCATTTTTCTCGAACCTTGTTCCTCCAAGCTAGTCTATATCATGAACTCCAAACTCTATCTAGGACTATAAGAAATCTTACTAATCTCCGACAAGTATAAGAACAGGACATGTTCCTTCAAGTTTACTCTTTCATGTTTGCAATTTTTGAATTTTTCGTTCAATCTCTGTTAAATTAAAATAATGAATGATATTAACAAATGTTGGATTAATATTTTTAGTATAAATTAATTCTATGCTCTCTTTTTATTATTTATTTATTTTTGCATTTATATATAAAAACATATATTTAATATATAACATATCGGAACATGTCGGAATTCTCTATTTTTTTATAAATAACGTGTCGGCATATCGTGTCATGTCGTGTCGAGTGTCGCGTGTCCATGTCAGTGCTACACAAACTAAAACTAAAAGAAACTAGGCTAAATCTAGCACAACTTAACGACCTAATCAAGGTCTCTGTTACTAACCATTTTCCAATTTTTCATATTTTCGAATTTTTTTCAAAATATAATTTTTATTATTATCTGAAAATAAGGACTTGGGCTGGGCCCTTGGGCCGGGTCAGATTATGAGCCGCATGCTTGTCACGAATCTGGGCTTGTGGGCACAATTCGGGCTTTTATATCCGGCGCCCGTCAATTCGACTCTCCGAGCCCAATACACATTATACCTATTTTAAACCCATTTACCCATGTTAACTACTCGAGCCCACTTTCTCTTCTAACTGCACCAAGTCCATCTTTTAAGCCCAATTTCTTCTACAAATGGATTGAACCCTAAGCCCACGCTAACCCCATCTTATTATTATATGTTTATCCAATTTCATCTTTTCTTGCATCTTTCGTCATTTTTTTACTATTATTTTCTTCTTTCTGATCGCCGTGCTCTTCGGAGTAAACTGAAATTCTACCAGCTCATTCGCAATTCAATATGTTAAATCCACATAACATGAGCATTATATTTCATCCTCATCTGTATATATCCATCACCAGCTATTTCCTCACCAATGAACACTATAGAGACATCACAAAAATGTATGTGAAATTATAGAATAAAAACACTTGAAAAATTGATGCTTGAATTTGCTCTTGATAATAACGGATTATAATAAAAATTGAATCTAAATGCTAGCGGACTGACTAATAGCAAGTAATTTATGCTAAAATTTATTCGCATTGAACTAGATCAAGAATTATTTCACTTATGTATCTTAAAAATATATAATTAAACAGTCTACGGGCACTAAAGGGATGAATCTAGTCATGAAATTGAAGCTTTGTTTTCGTCTAAAATCAATATCAAAATCATAAGCCGTTACATACCATCTAATTACAGTTTAGAACATCAAGTGATTTTCACATGAGTTACATGAACGTAGTTTAGTCATGCATCTTTCCAAAACAGGGCAGGAGAGAGGGGAATGAAATCACCTTGTCGAGGAGGAGTTCTCGGTTATTGGTCAAGCTTGTACGAAGAAGATCTGAAAAATGTCGCCCTGTGGGAGTGCGGCCCGGCAATGAAGCTTCAAACACCAACGACATGGTCCGGTTTCTGAGCTTTTATGGGTTCGAGTAATGCAAGTTGGGCCTAATACATGGACTTAACACATGTGGATGGGCCATGCGCTTGGCTTGGACGAATTCGATCGGCCCAGCGCATCGAATGAATGTCCTTCCCAATTAGTTGATAAATAGAAGTCCCTCTTAGGTTATTATTTTTTGCATTATTTATTTTGGTTTTTATTTGTTCACTTTTTTGACAAAAACTGCCTAAATTTCCGATTCTGTTTAAATTATTCACTAAAAATCAGGTGTCGACACCACCTCCAACATCTCAAAATTGGGTAAAGCAATCTCCTAAATAGCCGTAGTAATTTTGAAGGGCCTACAATTGCGAAACATTTGCCAAATACCTCAAAAAGCTAAATAACCCATCTTTTATAGCTAAAGTTACTGTCGGAAAGCTTATCAAATAGTCTCTTTAAAAAAAAAACAAAGCTCTTTGTACACTTAGCATTAATTAGTTTTACTCTTTCCAAAATCATTCATATACTTTTAGATAGTCATAATATGAATCAATTATATAATAATTTCTATGAGAGTCAAATTGTTAATTCGAAGCCTTCAAGAAAAGAATAACAAAAAGGAGGTTGTCAATGGCATTGGAGGCAATTTGGTAAAAGTAGTATTTTTAAGTCGGAACTCGACAAAAACGTCCACGGAAGTGTTTAATCATGAATAAGAAGAGGCAATGCCATTCACTAAGGGAGAACTCACGCAAGCAGAAGGGAGGAAGCAGGGGAAAATGGCTCCATCTTCGGTCATCTCCGGTCACCATTAGATAACCTTTCGTTATCACAAGTTCCGATATAGCCACTAGCTACCATTGCCCGATCATTACAAGTTCCAACTGATATTGCTAGTACGAGTACCTAGGGGGGGCTGAATAGGTATACAAAGATTTTTCTTGATAATTTCTTTATACTTGCGCAATACTTAGACAGTTGAAGGATTTGCGAAAAGTAATAATCAACGTAAGACTAAGTAAAGGAAAGAGAGAATCAAACACGCGGTTTATAGTGGTTCGGCTTGATTTAAGCCTACGTCCACTCTTCTGCACTGACAGCCAATTTGGCTGGATTCCAATATGAGCAAAGAGATGTTACAGTGTTGATCTTCCTTGATTTCTAGGTGTAGATGATCTACCACACTCGCTCAAGGTATCACCAAGTATAGACACTCTATGTGTATACAATTTCGCTCATACTGTATCGACTAATAATCAAGGTGCTTCAGACTCTGGAATTTCTCTATCAATCACGTACTCAAACAACTAGAACGTCTTCCTTTTTATACTCCTTTATGCCATCATACCCGTTGACACTTTCCAAAGGAATTCCTCCAATCTACCCATTGGACGGAATCAATCAAGAAGATCATTCGAGCTATTAAAGGAACCTGACGATAGCCCATCAATCCTGTTCGCCCATACAATCAGGATCTTGGTTTCCAAGAATAGAACATTCCAAGAATACTTCGTCGACCATCGGATCTTCAATTGATCTAGATATGAACAAAAGAATCCGTTATATTTATCCAACCAAAAGATCTTCTCCAGACGATAGGATTAAATCCTCAACCATTTACTTCGGCTCTGGATTTCCTTCGTCCTTTGGATCGGAAAGGACCATCAATGAGAATAGTCTTGAGTCTTGAATCTTGAGTCTTGAATTTTGAGTCGGTAATCGAAAGTCTTCGAGACTTTAAACTAGACGAGTTGCGAGATGTCCAAACTAGGCGATAGAAACGTTTTGTCGGCTTCAAAATATTCGGAAAGATTTCTCCAACAATCTCCCCATTTTTTATGGTAACAAAACTTTCCTGTAGATTTGAACCATTTTGACCGCAAAAACATTTCTCAAGCAATATGGCTATCTCATAAAGATTTAACAAAACAACCAGACTCTGCATCCACAGAAAATTGGTTAGTCTTTCATGAGTAATACCATATAACAATACTTGAAATAAATTCAAACAGTCAAGCATCTAAATCCACAGCCAATTCAGTCAAGTTCAAGTTCACACCCAAGTTCGCTCAAGTCATAAACAAACATATTCAACCACGAAAAAAATAAATTTAAAGTTAAAGAAAGTTGGTTGGTTGGTTCAAATTGCTTCTCCCCATTTTTGTCATCATTAAAAAGGTGAGAAAGGAGTCATGTCTGCTTGGGAATGCGCACGATCTGGAAATCTCCCATGGACTGGACTACACCTTCTAGCCTCTTCAAGTCCCCCTTAGTTGAGCTACCTCCTCTCCTTTGGCATTTGCTTGAAGTTGCAGAGCGAGGTCTTTCATTTTATCTTCCAGGGTAATTGAAGATGTTTGTCCAGCACTCTTCATGGCTTGAATTTCGCAGTCCAGAGCATATATCTGGCCACGCATTTCCAGAAGAAGATCCATGATGCGACGAAAATCTGCAGAATTGTCCGTCTATGTGCTTGCATTTGCTTTCTCAGATGGAGACGATGACGTTTCTGTATAGTCTGGCAGACTAGGTGCTGACATATCATGACCTTCTTTAGGCAATTGAGAAGCCCGAAATTCTTCTGGGTCTGCTGGAGACTGTCTTAGATCTTCACTATTGGCAGCATGAGGTGTGGACCTTTGCTCGCCAACTCCCCCTGTCTCTAGGACATCAAAAGGGGAAGAGTGATGATCATTCTCTTCTGTGTCTTGATTCTCCTTCTCTCCAGATTCAGCTGCAGACTTTTCTTGCTCTTTTTCTCCTTCTTTTTCATCTTCTTTCTCTCTCTCTCGCTGCTCTTCTTCTTCTCTGTTCTTGGCTTGCTCCTCTTCTTCTCTCTGTTTCTTCTGATGTTCTGTTGATTGAGGAACAGAACGTCTGGTCCTTATCAAGGCAGTGATTGTAAGATCTTCCTCCTCATCTTCATCCTCCAAGATGAGAGTTCTCTTCTTTTTGGATGGGGCACCAATGGCCTCCTTCCCTTTTCGCTTTGAAGCGGCACAGGAACCAAGTCTTCACTCGAATTTCTCCATTGCCTTAGAAAGTTCTTGCAGATGCATTTTCGTTAACATCTTCAAACCTACCACCATCTTATCGCACGGTCGAACACAAAGTGTGTGTGGAGGTTCAATATTCATGTGTCTGAAGATCTTGGTCACCAGACCTGGATAAGGCAATTGTCCCTTGTCCTTCGACATTGCTCTGTACATGTGAAATAGAATAGTGTGAGGAAGAGAGAACTTTATCCCTGAGTTGATTGCGTACATCAATTTTGCCTCTGAGTTTGACACATCAGTCTTTGATGTAGACTTGGGCCTGATGCAATTGATCAGAATTTTGTGCAGCACAACATTGATGGCACGCATCCTTGAATAAATGATTCTTCCCTCTATATCTCTATCTTTGACAAGTTCCAGTGAGGCACGAGCAACTGAGACTTTGATTGGTTGATAGCGTCCTCGTTCAACTCCAATTATGTCCGCCAACATATCTACATCTAACACATAATCCTGGTCTCGAACACTGAATGATATTCTATTCGGATCTATAAAACTGAGATTCGAGTAAAAATACGCAGTCAGTTGAGCATAACCGTCCGTGGTATCAGTGCAAAAACGTTCCAGTTGAAGCAGACTGAACTTCTCCCTTAAGCTCACATTCACAGCATCCAAGAAATCGAAATCGACACTCCTAGGGTTTATTACCCCTCGTTTCAGCAGTCTGAAAAACAAATTCTCCTGTTCTTTCGATTTGAATAACTCCGTCCTCTTTCCCTTCACCTTTGCAGCAATACCCATTCGAGGTTGAAAATCAGTGAACATTTTATCATCGTCGTTCCCATCAGTCAAATTTGGTCACGACATACGAGGGTCACTGGGAATATTCGCAAGCGCTTCCTCTGCTTTACCCTTGGGAGCAATTCCCAAATCCTCCATTTTCTTCAGAAAGATATACTCATTCCCATAATTCTTTTCTTTAAGAAAATCATCCACGTATTTCAACGGAGTCCCAGTACTTTTCAACGCACGGTAAAGTTTGTAAATAAACGAGGGTTTTTGGACTCTTACTGGGTCTGCGTCCTCGATTATCTCTTCCTCTGGATGTTGACCCGCATCAAGTGGGGTAGATGGTGTTGAGTGACGTGGTGGAGAATGAGTCGGGTTACGTTCCGACTCGATAATTCTTCCTCTTCTCGTGAGATCGAAGTGGGTAGGTCCCTCCTTTATCCTCTGTGGTCCTCTGTTCGCGATTCTTGAAGACTTCCTCGAAGAAGACATCCTTCTTGTTGCTGAAAGATTCCTTTGCTTGCTTTCCCAAGAAAAGATGACAACTTTCTCGAAGATGAACACGAAGTAGAAACCGGATTGGGAGGAGAATGCTTTTTAGGGTTTTGAAGATTGAAAATGAAAACTGTATATATATATATATAACTCAGTTTTGAAAAGGGAAGTTCAATCGGTACAAGGAAAGTGTACGAATACTTCTTTTCGAAATTGATAACTGCCAAAATTAATTCTTTTGAAAAGACAAATTTTCGTTTTTCACGGAGACTCCAAAATAACTTAACGAAAGATCATACCTTTTCGAATAACAACTTACAGTCTATAGACATCAATATCTGAGTCTGAGAGATTTAGAGTCTGAGGTATTAGAGTCTGACGATCATCAACTTTCTGAGTCTGAAGGTTGGAGAGTCTCTAGACTTTAACTTCTTCGAGCTTCAAAATGTTGAGTCTGGAACAGATAAAATCGAATTGATTTTTCTCCAAAGGCTTTGTGAATATATCCGCTAGTTGACTTTTTGAATCAACAAATTGAATCGAGATTTCTCCACTTTGAATATGATCTCTAATGAAGTGATGTCGAATTTCTATATGCTTTGCTCTTGAATGAAGAATTGGATTTTTGGTGAGATTGATTGCGCTGGTGTTGTCACATTTGATTTATGTGCATGAGTCTTCAATCCCATAGTCTTGTAGCTGTTGTTTTATCCATAGAATTTGTGAACAGCAGCTTCCAAGGGCTACATACTATGCTTCTGTTGTTGAGAGAGCTACAGTGCTTTGTTTCCTTGAAAACCAAGACACTGTCCTGCTTCCAAGCAACTGGCAAGTTCCTGAAGTGCTCTTTCTGTCGACTCTACAGCCGGCTAGATCTGCGTCTGAATATCCCAGAAGATTAAAGTCTCCCTTCTTAGGATACCAAAGACCAATGCTTGAAGATGAAGCAACGTATTTAATTATACGTTTTGCAGCACTGAGATGGGATTCTCTAGGATCTGATTGAAACCTAGCACATATGCAAACACTCAACAAAATGTCAGGTCTAGAAGCAGTAAGATAAAGAAGTGAACCGATGATGCTCCTGTACAACTTTTGATCAACTTTCTTCCCTTCTTCATCTTTGTCTATCTTCAAAGAGCTTGACATTGGTATATCAGTCTTCTTGTAATTTTCCAATCCAAATCTTTTGATAAGATCATTAGCATATTTTTCTTGGTAAATGAAAGTTCCTTCCTTCAATTGCTTTATTTGAAGACCAAGAAAGAATGTTAATTCTCCCATCATGCTCATTTCAAACTCATCCTACATAGACTTAGAAAATTTCTTGCATAGATTTTCATTAGAGGATCCAAAGATAATATCATCCACATATATTTGAACAAGTAAAAGGCTTTTGTTTTCCTTTTTGATAAATAAAGTAGTGTCTACTTTACCTTTGACAAAACCATTCGTAATAAGAACTTACTTAGTCTGGCCGTACCAAGCTCGAGGTGCTTGCTTTAGACCATACAAGGCCTTTTTGGCCCGAAAGCGAGTCTGGTTTCTTTGGGTCTTCAAACCCAGGCGGTTGTTCCACATAAACTTCCTCTTGGATAAATCCATTTAGGAAAGCACTTTTGACGTCCATTTGGAATAACCTGAAATTTTTGTAACAAACAAACGCAAGTAATAGACGAATAGCTTCTAACCTTGCTACAGGAGCGTAAGTCTCATCATAGTCTATTCCTTCTTCTTGCGTGTATCCTTTGGCCACGAGTCTTGCTTTATTTCGTACGACTTTTCCTTTTTCATTCATCTTGTTTCTGAACACCCATTTGGCTCCAATAACAGTTTTACCTTTTGGTTTAGATGTCAATTCCCAGACATCGTTAATGTTGAACTGTCTGAGCTCCTCTTGTATAGCTTCGATCCAGCTTTCATCAGATAAAGCTTCTTCTATGCTTTTTGGTTCAATTTCAGAGATGAGAGCCACAGCACTAGACTCTTCACGTCTTTTGGATCTTGTACGAATTCCTTCATTAATTTCGCCGATAATGAGATATTTAGGATGACTGGACTTATGCTTCCAGTTACTGGTTGATTTCTCTGGATGATGATCTCTTTCTTTATTTGAATCTTCATGAACATCTTGATGCTGGTCTTTCAGAGTCTGAGACATTTCTTGAGTTGCCAGCTTTGGAAAGTCCGGAGCGATTCAGACTCTTCATCGAGTCGATGGATTCATCTTGCGTAGAGTCTTGAAATTTGACATTCATTGACTCCTCCACCGTCGGCTCTTCTTGTTATAGACTCGTAGGCTTTGCTTGATGTAGAATATCCAAGGAAGATGCCTTCATCTCGATCTTTCTTCAAACTTACCAACTCGATCTTTTGCATTTTTCAATATAAAGCATTTGCAACCGAACACATGAAAGTATTGTTGACACCTAAATTTCGTTTTTTTTAATTAATTAGGTTTTTTTTACATTTATTTGCCTTTTTCGGATAGTAAATAATAAATAAATAAACCAAAAGCCAAAAGAAAAAACAAAAGAAAGCAAAAGCCCAGCCCCTCCCCTATTTTTCTTTTCCACGCGGGCCTAAGGCCCAAGCCTTGTTTTTTTAGTTTTGGCCCGGCCACCCCCTCTCTTCTTCTTCCTCCCATCTTCTTCCTCCTTCCTCGTTCTTCCGCCCCTGCAGGTCACGCGCGGCGACGAAGACGCGCTCGAGCACAACCTACAACAGAGAGAGGAGCGTAGGCCGGTGGCTGAGAGGACGCGCATTGAAGGCGAGCATGCCTTCGTGGAAGGGGGAAGATTTGACGCCGGTTCAGCCGCACCCAAGGCCGGTCGGCGTGCGAGGGCCGGCGGCCGAACCTCCATCGACCGGCCTCCTCCTCGCCTATAAATAGAGGAGCACCTCCGTCGATCAAAGCACGGCGAACTCCGAGAGCTTCCCTTTGAGAGACTTCAAGGGGGAAATCGAAGAGCAAGCCAAGAGGGCGGAGGATCGGGTCGCAAGCTAAACGACCTCCCACCGAGAGACATCGGGGGAGCTCGGCGGCAAGCGAACCCAGATCCGTGAGCAGCTGAGGCCGGAGGAGAAGAAGCGGTTCTGGATTTACGAAGTAAAGAGCTGAGCGAGCGGGAAACCAGAAGGGGGAGGGCTGGATCCGTCCACCGCCGTGCCGTGATCCCTCCCTGACGCCCCCTGCGCCGTGCTCCCTCTGCAGACAGGTATCGACCACCGCCCGCCGTTGCTTTTCCACCCGAAATCCTGGTCGCCGCCCCTACCCACCACCGTTGCTTTTCCACTTGAAACCCTAGTCGCGTCTGCCGATCCCCCCCCGACGAGAGCCTCGCTTGCTGCTGCTCTACCGCGACGTGACCCTCGTCGAACGGACCGCCGTTCAACGCAGCACCATCCCTGTCAGGCGGCCAGTTGCTGTCCTCGAGCCCGTCGTCGCCATCATCGTCGCCGTCCGACCGCCCAGTAGCTCCTCGTTCACCCTCGTCATTGCCGCGAAGACGCGGGCAAAGAGAAGGGCGCCCGTCGGGTCCAAACCGGGTAGGGTTTGCCCCCAGTCGGGTCGAACCCGGATTGGGCCTCCGGGTAGGGTTTCTGCTTGGGTTGGTTCTTGCACGCGTGGGCTGGGTTGTGTTGGGCTAGAATTGTTGGGTCAAAAAATAGGTTTGGGGCTTTTACACTTAAAAAAGGAAAAAGAGGCAAAAAATCCAAGTCGGGCCCGCAACGCGGGCCCGTCCTCATTCGGATCGCCGGCCCGGGTCGGACCCAACCCGCGGATCCGACCCGAGTCGGCTTTTCCTTTTTTTAAAGTTTTATTTTAAATAATATTTTAATAAATAATTTATTTTCAAAAAATATTAAGAAATGTTTTAATTTCCAGAAAATCGAAAAATATTTAAAAAAATGTTGAAAAATGTTTTATTTTCTAAAAAAAATCAAGAAAAAATCAAAAATAATTTATTTTCCAAAAATATTTAAAAAAATATTTTATTTTTCGAAAAATCAAAAAAATCAAAAAAAAAATTTCATATTTTCCAAAAAATGCCAAAAATCCAAAAAAAGCCAAAAATTCATGAAAAAGCCAAAAAAAAAATTCAGAAAAAGCCAAAAAGACTTGTATTTTTCCAAAAAAAATACCAAAAATCCCTTTTGTGTCCAAAAAATTAGAAAATGACTCAAAAAATGTTTTTCCTCCCAAAAATGCATGGAAAATCCTCGAACATCCAAAAACCTCGGGGTTTAAACAAGATTAGGTACCGAAAGGGCATTAGTGATTAACTAGTGTAATCAAGTCCCCGATCCTAATTTCTCTGGTTGCGCAGGAGTGAGTATTTCTCTCGATACTTCACTTGGGTTTCTAATCAACCCACCCCAAATCGATTAGTGGCGACTCCATTTTAAAAATTGATTTACAGGTTAAAAACTTGAACCATTAAATCGTGAATTGGCGGACTCGGGAGAGTCCGGGCTTAATAAATCCAGCCGAGCCATTAGCCTCCTTAGGCGCTCGTACCCGACTGCGGGCGCTCGAAAAAAAAAAAAAAAGAGGTCGCGACAAGTATGAAACAATGGGCTTCTTACCTTTGAATAATTCATAAGGGGTTTTCTCAAGAATATGTCTAAGGAAGACTCTATTGATGATATAGCATCTTTGTTGAAACAGCTTGACCCAAAATCGTGAAGAAATTTTGCTTTCAATTAAAAGAGTTCTAGCCATTTCTTGAAGAGATCTATTCTTTCTTTCCACAACGCCATTTGCTTTGAGGAGTGTATGGAGAGGAGAACACATGCTTAAATCCAAATTCATCACACAAATTTGTAAAATCTTGATTTTCAAATTCTCCTCCATGATCTCGTTCTTATACTTGAGATAACACATCCTTTTCATTTTGAACCTTTTTAGCAAAATTTTCAAAATACGAAAAGGTTTCGACTTACTTGCAAGGAAATATACCCAAGTAAAGCGAGAGAAATCATCCACAATTACTAGGCAGTATTTCTTACCTCCAATACGGGTTCTCGGTTGGTCCGAAGAGATCCATATGCAGCAAGCGTAGTACATGATTAGTGGAGACATGATTTATTGGCTTAAATGAATTCCTTACTTGTTTACCCAGAATACATGGTGTGCATGGATCAGACTTTTGATATAGTAATTTGGGTAGACCTCGAACAAGCTGTTTTGTTGAGATTTTGGCTAATTGCTTCATGTTGACATGACCAAGCTTTCTGTGCCATAAGCTTGCTTCATCTTGGATTGAGATTAGGCATTGTGATTCATTTAATTTCATGTCTAAGAGGTAGATATTTCCATGCCTTCGACCCATAAAAGACTGAGTAGAGTCTTTACTGATTCCAGAGTATATTCCTTCCTGAAAGGAGATCTTGAAACCAGTATCACACAATTGGCTAATGCTGAGGAGGTTATAGTTGAGTCCTTCCACTAGAGAAACATTGCTTATTGTGAGATTTCCAATTTTCACAGTTCCAAATCCCACAACGCTTCCTTTGTCGTTTCCTCCAAATGAAACATTTCCACCGTTTACTTGAACAAGCTTTATGAAGTATTTTGAGTCTCCTGTCATGTGTCTTGAACATCCGCTGTCAAGATACCACTTTACCTTTTTCTTGACGGAGACCTGCATTTAAAAGAGAGTCTCAAGTTTTCTTTGGTACCCAAATTTTCTTGGGTCCTTTGGTGTTAGTAGGATAAACATTATTAGGCCATACTTTCTTAACGGGCTTCCAAACCATGGGACACTCTTTTTCAAAGTGATCCTTCTTGTTACACTTTAAACACCTTAGAGCATTTCGACCTACGAGACTTTACAAAAACTTTTTTGAAATGATTTTTGTAAGCCTCTCTCGACGGTCTTTTCTTAATTCTTTCTTTTACTTTAGGAAAATCAATCAAGGGAATTGTTTCGCTGTCATGCCTAGACCAGACTTATTGAAGTAAGGTCTTTGAACTGAAAGAACTTTTTCAAGCTTTTCGGATCCTATTGAAAATTTCTTTGAAATATTTGATAAGTCAGTTTTTAAGAAAATATTTTCTTTCAAAAGATTATCTTCTTTTTCTTTAAGAGTAGAAACATTCAGTTCTAGACTTTTAACTCTTTCTTCTAAAATGGCTTCCTTTTATTTTAGAGCTGAGTTTTCTTTTTTAAGTTCGGAAATCCTTTTGAGAGAAGTCTTAAGACTGAAACACAGTTCATCAATGTATTTAGAAACTTTGACAGGAATTTTAAAATCACTTACCTCAAATTCACTGTCGAGTCGATCCAAAATCGAGTCGAGTCGAATGTGCCATCGACATATGTTGGCATATTCATTATCACTTTCTTCACATTCGTATTACTCCAGGTTTCGGCTTTGAGAGCTTTTCGAAACTTCTCAGCCTTTTCCTCTTTTCTTCTTCAGAAGAGAAACGAGTTGGGTCCGATGTGTCCATTTTTCTTACATTAAACGAGACTACATCTTTGTTTGATTCCTCATCATCAACGAGACTCGGTCTTTGTCTCTGGAAACTTTGTTTCTTTGAGTTGAACATTCTACCTTTTCTATTCGGTTTCTGAATCTTCTTATCATGAGAGCAAGCTCCTCGTCGTCCATATCATCTCCGAATCTGTATCATCGAATCATCATTTGATTTTAATGCAATGGATTTCTTACCTCTTGGATCTTTGTCTTCATTAATTCGTTCCACTTCATAAGACTGAAGAGTTCCGATCAGCTCGTCGACAGATAAAGGCATAATTCTTTGCGTCTCTCTTATTGAAGTCTTTATATGATTCCAATCCTTGGAGAGTCCACGCAGTAGCTTGTTTACTTTCATGGGATCAAAAAAATTTTGTCCTTGGTTCTCAAGACCATTGACAATATCTGTAAAACGACTAAACATGTCAGTTATAGATTCTCCTGGTTTCATTTTAAAGGCTTCATATTGACCGAGGAGAATGTTGATTCTGGTCTCCTTCACTCTATCTGTTCCTTCATAGGTGATATGTAATCTATCCCATACTTCTTTTGCTGTAACAGAAGAAGATATTATGTTATATTCGGTTGGAGATAAGGCACAATATAAAGAGTAAATTGCTTTTGCATCGAGTGCTTGTCTCTTGTTTATCTCTTCCGAGTCATTCCGTCGGCATCAGCAGTTTCTTTCCCTCTTTCGTAGACCGATGCAGCAGTAGGAGTAATTCCTCTTTCCACAACGTCCCATTCCAGAGGATCCTTTGATCGTAGGAAAGCTTTCATCTTGTTCTTCCAGATGTTGTAATCCTTTTCGTCAAAGTAGGGTGGTCTGGTATTGCTTTGCCCTTCCACCAGCCCTGGTGCTAGCATACTAGCCATGGATCTTTTACTCTGAAGTAAAACACTTCAAATAAAGTAAGAACACGGGCTCTGATACCAATTGATATTGCTAGTACGAGTACCTAGAGGGGGGTGAATAGGTATACAAAGATTTTTCTTGATAATTTCTTTATACTTGCGCAATACTTAGACAGTTGAAGGATTTGCGAAAAGTAATAATCAACGTAAGACTAAGTAAAGGAAATAGAGAATCAAACACGCAGTTTATAGTGGTTCGGCTTGATTTAAGCCTACATCCACTCTTCTGCACTGACAGCCAATTTGGCTGGATTCCACTATGAGCAAAGAGATGTTACAGTGTTGATCTTCCTTGATTTCTAGGTGTAGATGATCTACCACACTTGCTCAAGGTATCACCAAGTATAGACACTCTCTCGTGTATACAATTTCGCTCAGATCGAGTATCGACTAATAATCAAGGTGCTTCGACTACGGAATTTCTCTATCAATCACGTACTCAAACAACTAGAACGTCTTCCTTTTTATACTCTTTTATGCCATCATACCCGTTGACACTTTCCAAAGGAATTCCTCCAATCTACCTGTTGGACGGAATCAATCAAGAAGATCATTCGAGCTATTAAAGGAACTCGACGATAGCCCATCAATCCTGTTCGCCCATACAATCGGGATCTTGGTTTCCAAGAATAGAACATTCCAAGAATACTTTCGTCGACCATCGGATCTTCAATTGATCTAGATACGAACAAAAGAATCCGTTATATTTATCCAACCAAAAGATCTTCTCAGACGATAGGATTAAATCCTCAACCATTTACTTCGGCTCTGGATTTCCTTCGTCACTGGATCAGAAGGACTGTCAATGAGAATAGTCTTGAGTCTTGAATCTTGAGTCTTGAATTTTGAGTCTGGTAATCAGAAAGTCTTCAGACTTTAAACTAGACGAGTTGCAGATGTCTAGACTAGACTGATAGAAACGTTTTGTCAGCTTCAAAATATTCTAGAAAGATTTCTCCAACACCAACTCCTTCGCTGGTTGCCGCCGTCGACCATCGGTCTCGGAAGGAACACATTTGGTTCATTTCATGGAGAGCACCATTCCAGAACCCAAAAAAAAATAAAAAATCGAGCAATGAAAATTCATCTCAAAAAGGCGATACCGTTCGTTCAGTTGGCGATTTTAAGCATTCTGAATTGATTCCAGTGGCCGTCGCTGGCAATGGCATCAACAGCCTCTTCAATGAAGCGACTCGTCTACTTTGTTTTACTCTGTTCTGTGGCCAATAGCTTCGTGAATGTTCCCGTTCTGCTCGAAGCTTCTCCGCCTGTTCAGGTTTTGATCGTCGACACGTTCTAGAGCTTCTTTCAGTGATTCGTGCGCCCAACCATGGCCTCTTCTGTCATCACACATAAGAGGCGGAGAATCCGATTCTCTAATTATGATGAGATTGATCATATTTCAATCTTTTTTCTTTTTTTAAATTATGATGTACTGATTTAGCTTGAGTCTAGTTGTACATTTGAGTTCGAAATGGCTATGATGTGTTCCTCAACTGATTGACCATAAATGGCTATGATGTGTTCCTCCCTACAACCGCAACTACCACAATTTCTTTCAAGTTATTCACAGTATGAATTCATCTCCCAAAGCTTTCCGTCAACTTTTGATTCATGGAGTCGATGAACGTAAGTGTCCCCAAGATAGTCCCAAACATGCTGTGTTCTTAAATCTAGAGAATAGCAACAATGTGTATTTTTCCAATGGCTGATTTCGTGCTTATCTTTGCATCTGCAAATCCATAAAGGAAAAGCTGTAACAAGACAGCTTATCAAATTGCTAAAATATAGAGAGAGCGAACATTCCAGCACATCATACACCTTCCACATCCTACAAAACCACATATCAGACAAACCCAAAGAATTTGCATTGTTCCACAAATAAAGCAGGCTGGTACCTCATCTTGCTGCTGGCATAGTCGGCAAAACTGAGATAGAGCAGAACGAAAATATTCTTCAGTAAGTTCACAGATGGGCATCCCTGATGATGTTACAATATGAAACCACATGTCTGATAATGTTTAATTCTCGCAATCAGATCAAGTATGTGCCATACTTGAAATCTTTAGCAATGCAATTGAACCTTGCAATAAAATCAAAGGAAGACCCTTGGCACCTCACCAGCATGGGAGAATATCATATTGACTTATTTTAAACATAAAGATTGACGAATCAACCCTTACCAAAAAAAAAAAAAAAAAGATTGATGAATCAAGCAAAGGTTAGTAAGCACGTGTCCATCGATGTATATCTTAAAGTGTCTACTGTTTGTGTCAATGTTGTTTTACTTTATTTCTTTAAATGAATAGGATGAAGCGATGGTCATACAAAGAGAAGACAATCAATTTGTCATAGATATGCATAATAATGATGCAACCACTCAAAAGGTACTTTAAAACTTATTTAACTAAGCGACTCTGTACTTGAATGATTATAAGTGCCATTTTAACATGAGTATTGTTTGGTTCTTAATAGCATGAATGGGGGCGGCAGTCGAGTCATTTCTCTGTTAAGAGATACCACAACGCTGTGTACGATGCTGATAAGGTAGAGAGTGCATCTCGCATATTGATCACGACAGTGGGATTAGAGGTACAGCTTTATGGTAGTTACAAGGCCGTACGTAAAGATTTGAAATTTAATTTGATAGTGTGCATTTATTTCGTCCAGCAGCAAGAGGACAGTATGAAAAAGAAACAAAAGAAATGGAAACGAGGGGCAAAGCATTTGAAGGACATTGGAAGTGTTGGATCAACAAGACCTCCGTAAAAGAGAAAAATTGACCGTAAGTAGCTGTTTAAAGAGTTGGAAGTCTGATAATGTTTTAGCACCTTTTGTTGGTATGATACTCTTCAGTTTAAGATCAAGGGATGGAGTCTTTTTTTAACATTTTCTGCTAGTGTTTAATTGGGAATGATACTGTTTAAGACCAAGCATTCTAGGCAAAGGCTATTTGTGCTTGGGAGTATGTTTGATATTTGGAAAGAAGTGCAATTAGCCTCATGTTCGCCTAATATGTTGGTATTATAGACAAGGCTCTGTCCCCAATAACAAGCCAAGCTTGTTTAGAGGTGGGACATGAATTTTCTTTCCTAGCAAATTCGACAGATTTTCATTCTGAAAAATATCAATTTTCTTCGCCAAATGAAAGAATCTAACAATTCGATTTTTTATTGCAAAACACCAGCGACTTTAAGACATCATCACTAGTAAAACTGGAGATCCTAATCTTCCAATTATTCCGCAGTTCCAGCCGTGGAACATTGATATCATCCAAGGAAAGACCAAAAAGAAAATCCACACCATTTTTTCAGTATCTTTCCCAATCGTATTTTCTTTCCAAGACCTTAATGTGATCTGTACGCCAACGACACCAGCTCCTTTACAACAAAGATTAGCTCCGTGGCACAAGCGAGCTTGTCACCATCGATCCATTTCTCCCTTCCATATTCCTTAAATTCAAAGTGCCTAAGCAATGCAGAATTCTCCGACTTGAGCAATCTCGCCTTCAATTTGGTTGAATTTAACGTCTTCACCTACACGGGCATATATAGGCGGCGCACCGTCCACGACCTCAAGATTTGCATCGTCGTAGGCTAGACCTCAACCCACCAAACCATCTTCGTCCTTGAGGCTCAAAGCAGTTCGTGTGAGAAGTTCGAAGTGTGAGCTGATGAAGAAGATGAAACGTTGATGTCGAGGAAGGGGTTTATTTGAAGCCCAAATGTTTTGTTTTTCCTCTTTGCCAAGTATGAGAATAAACGTAGATGGATAAAATAATGGACGTGCAGAGTCAGCACTTTATATATCTAACTGAGCACACGAGATTTTATGTCATTAAATAATCTCTTATTTGTCTTTTTATCAAACGGAGTGACGTTATAAAAAAAACACACACACACACACACATCAAAAAGAGAGAAAGACGCCCAATACTTATGTTACAAAGCCACGTGCAATAGGTGTAACAATAAAATATTATGTTATATGATAGATTGAATCAGTTACATATTACATCTTCTACCAACGTCCTCAACTTTATCAATATCAACAGAACACCAAGAATGGTACTGTCTTATTGGGCTTTAATTGTTTTAGACCAATTTAAATCTTTTAAACCAAAGTTAGGTAAACCATAGTCTTAATTACCAGGTAATTGAATCTGAATTGCAGGATGAGTTTATCATCCATATTCTCACCTCCTGTGGTTAGCTGTGTAATGTGCATTAATTCTTAAATGGATCTTTCGTGTTAAAAGGGATAAACAAGAGTAACGTATGAGCCAAATTGAAGCATGTAGTTGCATCTGGGTAGGTTTCAGTTTAAAAACTTACGTAAAAACCAAAATGATTTACAAAATTTCAAATAACTATTTTTTTCTTTTGGTCAGTAGAATAACTATAGATGCAAAGGCGCTATTTAATTCAAGATATGTGTGTGTATATAACAGCAAGCTTTCATTGTTTAAGCTGTAATAAAATTATCGTTCACCAAAATCCTGTATGTCTATTGTAAAGTTCATGATGAGGCATCCTAACTTGTTGAACTTGGGTAAAGGGGATGTATCAAAATAACATAAGATATGCACAAGATGACTTTGTTATTATGCGGAAAGTGAAAAGAGTTATGCACGTTTAAAAAGGAGAAAGATGTAGTTATAATTAGAGCTAATGTTTTTATGTGGCTGGCTTCCTATCACATCAATTTTTTTACCTTGTTCATTAGTGGGGCTTTATTATTTAGCTAGAAAATGACGGCAAGTAAGAAGAATATCACTGATTACATACTTTCTAATTTGAAGAGAAAAGCAAAAAGAAAATTTTAGGGTCGCATTTTTTCCACTCTCGCTGTGACTAAAACACTTCCTATCACAATATTTTGACAATACTGAGATTTGTGTATCCCACCTTCTTTAAAGCATTTCATTATGTGGTGTTCCGTTTGTTTTCTTCTCTCTTTTTTAGTGAGTCCTACTTTTTTTTAGGTATGTCCCTCTGCTCCTTTCCATTCATCGCTTCAACATCCTTAGTAATGAAATGACCAATACCTATTCATGGAATTTAGAGTAAAATATAGTTAATAATTAATATATACATGTTCTATGTAATGTAGGACATAAAGTAGCGATGTATGGAAACTTTGAATTGAGATATTAATAAATATACTAGGTTGTACGGAAAATGATTTTTGCACCAATTTAAAGCGCGGAAAAGGTTGTAGAAGACCAAAAAAGTTCCTTTGCACGCCTCTGGCACTCTCGTATGCCGTACTTGTTTTAAGGCCCGGTGGCGATACCGGGGATAATAGGTTTTGCTCTCTTGATCCTGGCCTGTTCCGACCGAAGGCTCTCCGGCAACTGGAGCAACACCCAAAGAAATGAAGAGAACAAACGCGAAGCCCTCGCCGTCGCCGTGCCTGTGTAGCAGAGGCCCTTCTTTTGGCGATGGTCAGAGCTTCGAAGCGAAGGCTAAGAAGGAAGACAGTTTCGACAAGACCAGGGAGGTTAATGAACATCAATAATGACGATGGCAATGACTGATGTCGGAAGACATGTTGCTCATGGCCTTAGTTGAGAGGTGAAGATGTAAAGCGCCGCAACTTTTCGCCGGCCGGGAAGACAAGTTCTGGCCAAAAGCCTCTCCAGCCGAGGAATTCTCTGTGACAACGAAATGAGGAAGAAGCTGAAGGGGGAGGCGTTCTTGGCAACGAAGATGAGGGAGCTTGAGGAGAGAGGCGAGGTGGGGAGCTGCTCGAGATCGGGAGGTCGATCGGTAGATCGGTTGAAGCACTGAAGCTTGCGCTCGCTATAAATGCACTTGGAACCGATGATGTGGACAGTGATTTTTGAACTCGATTCCGACGAGAATTTTCGATCCAGAAGTTTTTGTGTTCTTTTTATGTTGAATGAGAGACTGTCTGTCGCCACTTTGATTGCTGAGAAAGAGGTCTCATATCAGTCAGATACCACCATGGCTAAAACCATGACCGAAATTAAGAGACAACGAAGAGAAGAATTACGGAAGAGGAGGAGGAGAAAGTGGGACCCACAAAAAGAGAGTAGAAAACAAACGGGAAACAAAAAAAAAAAAAGCAAATACTTTTTGTGGAATAGCAATCAAAGGATGCTTAAAAAGGTAGGACCCAATATTGTCAGAACACTGTGGAGTGTTTTAGCCATGATAGGGGTGGAAAAAGCGCGACCTTATTTAATATATCTTAAAATAATTTTTTCCACATAGTAATAGTTATTTTGGGTTAGGTAAAAAGCAATAGAATGCTAAGTTAAGAAATAAAACATAAAAAATCATTGCAACTTCATCGAGAAGCCACTTCACCGATGTATTACGGCAAGTAGCTTTGATCGCTGACTAAAATTGTGCTCCAAATTTCAAAAACGGTCTGCTTGCTAAATTTTCTATTTGTTTTGCAATCAAATATTGAAAAAAATCGCACACTGGATTCGATTTCAGCCTAAAATTGTCCACAAATACATTGATGAAAGCCAAGTTATCATCTTATACGCAAAAAAAAAAAAAAAAAAAAAAAAAACAGAGACAGGCTATCCCTAAAGCACCAGACCCATAGTAAACGTCATAACATTGGGAGGCCAACTTAACTCACTTTCTTGTCTGGCTCTTCGTTATAGTCAGATGGGTAGGACTTCCATTCCACTATGGTATGCTTGTAAGACGAGTCTGTTTTGTGAAAAAGAACTTGAAATTGCAGTCGAGTGTGCCGCCATGTATCAAGTTGAAGACCATCATCTTACAGTCTGAATTGGCCTGATGTTGATACCAGTGCTTCGTCAAGTTCCACGTTTCATCCCTTCACATAAGTTAGAAGCAATCCAAAAGGGAACTCAGTTCTCTACTTGTGCTAGAAAATGATGAACAGTATAAGCTTAATACATAATCTAAAAGCTACAGGTCAAATACAGAGAATGCTCAAGAAGTACAAAGAGGGCATAAGCTTCAGAGACGCATCGCCCTATGTACAAGTAAGAAGATAAAAGGCATGTCACATGATGATTAGTCATTCTGCTGTTCAAAGGTACAGTCTGCAGATGATTACAAGGATATCTGAGGAGAACAGGCTCTTAAAGCATCGAGCAAATTCTTACCAAAACCAATTAAGCATGGTCAATCTCTCTTCATTTCTTTTTTCTGTCTGATTTGATAGAGGGGGTGGGCTGACTGTACGGAGAATGTTAGCAAAAGATTCTACAAATTGCTCTTGCAAAAAAAAAAAAAAAAAACGACAGGCAGCACTAATGAGGGATACACTTGTTGCTGGTGTAAAAGACTACTGGAATCACTAAGGTATTGCAAGGATTGACTAGAAAACTGCCAAAATATCAACAATTGAATGTAACAGAACCAAATATTTCTCTATTTCATGGCCCCTCCATAAACTTTTCCTTAAAAAACTGTGCCTGGTGAAAGGTGCACCTGCATCGACGAATCAAGGACAAGCCCCCGGCTCAAATAAACATTCTTTGGGGTCAAATTTATACCAATTCTGGTCAAATTTAATGAATGCTTCAAATTAAAAAGAATAATGGAATGAATATATAATGAGCAATCCTAGGATACATAAAAGCTAAAGACCCTTGAAAGTCCACCTGCAGCAAACTGCTCCATCTTCACTTGGTTGAGGATCGCGAGTTCGGATTGAAAGGTCGTCCTTAGTTGAACCAGCCTCGTTTGAGTTCTCTACTGCTTTGTGGTGGATGCTTTGAATTCCAATGTCTCTGAAAGAGGAAAGATCTTTGTGTGAATCGGAATCGATTTGTGGCTACCCGTATCGTGTTGAGGAAGGGAACGAGGATAATTAGGATGCATTGAGGCATTTGTCGTCTTTTCTTTTATTTTATTTTTTTTCTTCTGATGTAGTTGAATGATTGGAATTGATATGCTGGCTAGGTGATGATTTCATTTGAACAGAGTTCTTGCGTTCGTTATAGCGTTTGATTACCGGTCCGATTTGCTGTTTGAAAGGGGCAAAATAGGAATGATAAATATTTTCTTCGCATTAGGATGACCCGTCTTCCTTTCCTCTTCTTTTTTTTTTTATCTTTATTTCTTTTCGTTATCACTTTGCCTTTTACACATGTGCAAAGGTACCGGGACTGGCAATGGAGGTTGTCCCCAGGTCCTCGCAGCCTCGGATCGAGATTGATCACTACCTCGAACAAGCCTCGATCCAAGCGATGGTGGCATCGCGGGCTTGGAGCTCGAAGCTTTGCTGGGCGGCGGACGAGGACAGAGATGGGAATCCACCCCGAAAATGCTAGCATCCACTGGCTCCACTCGAGAGCAAAGACCAGTAAACAAGTAGAAGACTTCCGCGTGGATTCAGGATGGAACCCTTTTCGTTGTTCGGAATTTGGTTCGGATGGCTCCTGTCCGGCGAGCTTTCGAGGATCTGATTATCTCCGTCATTGTTGGTGCAGGAGAGAGAGATGAAGAAAGCTGCAGCTTTGTACGGGAGGGGATTGCTCAAGTTGGTTAATGGCAGTCACATGATATGAAACAGAGGCCTACAGAAATCCCTTTTCATTTTGCTCTTGGAGGGGAGTGCTCAAGTTATTTGACCTATATTTGTCCATATCATCTCTATTACTTTTACACACGACATTGCTAACAGGAAATTCTCATTTTGTGGCGAAATTTCACGCGAGTTTATGCGCGCGTACTATGGAAAGACAGACAGAGAGACAGAGAGAGAACCTGCAAGGGAATAGCGTAGCGTGGCGTGGCGTGGCGTGGCGTGGCGTGGCGTGGCGTCGTGGCGTGAAGCGAGAACTGACGAGAGAGAGCGAGAAAGACAGAGAGAACCTGTGAGAAAGTGGCGTGGCCTCACGCGAAGCGAGCAAACCGACAATTGGCATCGAACTGAGATAGAAGCCAAACGGGCCTCGCCAACACTCCAAACCGACCCTTTGTAACTTTTCTTTTATAAAAGAAATGCCTCTTCTTCGCGGCTTGCGAAGGACCACGGTGGCAGCGATTGTCGTTTGCTTCTTGCGAGACAAAGAAGAAGGGTTGGGGGGGAAGAGAGAGAGGTGAGGTACCTGGGATATTTTCAAAAGAAAAGAAAGAGAGAAAGGGAGAAGACACAGAGCAGGAAGAGAGAGAGAGAGCGTGCGGCAGAAGAGAGACGACAGAGAGGGCACGTAATTGACGAAGAGACAGGACGCAATGAAGGGCTCATCATCTTACAGTCTGAGCCACCCCGCTGTGGATACCAGTGCTTCGTCAAGTTCCACGTTTCATCCCCTCAAGTAAGTTACAACTTACAACCAATCTAAAAGGGAACTCAGTTCTCTGCTTGTGCTAGAAGATGATGAACAGCACAGGCTTAATACATAATCTAAATGCCACAGATCAAATGCAGAAATTGCTCGAGAAGCGAAAAAGAGGCCACAAGCTTCAGAGACTCATCGCCCTATGTACAAGAGAAGATAAAAAGGTATGGCATAGTGACTTGTCATTCTGCTATTCGAAGCCACAGAAGATGACAAGGATATCTACGCAAAACAGACTCAGAGCATCAATCAGGTTCTGGCCAAAACCAATTACGTTTGGTCAATCTCTCTTCATTTCCTTTTTTTTCTTTCTTATTTGATAGAGGGGGTGGGCTGACTGTACAGAGAATGGTAGCAAAAGATTCTATACAATGCTCTTGCAAAATAAACACGACAAGCAGCACTAATGAGGCATACACTTGCTGCTGGTGTAAGAGACTACTGAAATCTCACTAAGGTATTGCAAGGATGGACTAGAAAACTGCCAAAATATCGACAATTAAATGTGATAACCAAATATATCTCTATGAATACCCTCTCCACAAACTTTTCCTCCAAGAACTGTGCATGGTGAAAGGCGCACCAGCATCTGATAAAATCTTGGACCAGCTCCCGCCTCAAGAGAAATATTTTCATGCCATCTGCACATTCTTCGGGGTCAAATTGAGAACTATACCAATCTGTTCACTGATAATCTTCAGATAACCTACCCATCATCCTTCCTATCCTCCGAAGACGCTTTCATCGCTTCAGCAGTCATGAGAGCAACCACAGCTCTGTGAACTGCTACATCTGCTTTGCAAAGAAGTCTCTGTGCCTTCTCTCTCTTAAGCTTAGCTAAATTAGATGCATACCGTGCTGCACCAGATGCATCCAACAATTTATATTCATCCATATCCAGCCGGTCCCACTGCTCACTAGATGGTCTCTGAGAGCCTTCAGACGAAAACTGTTGATGAGAATTCCAGTGATGGGTATTCTTATTACTGCCCGTGGCTCCCCTGCTGTAGGCAGTGACCACCTGTGAATGTCGAGGAGATGCAACAGCACCAGATTTCTTTGACTTATATCTCTGTAGTCTCGGAGGATAATTTCGATTGAATGCATCATTGCCAATTGGAAAATATCCCTGGCCAGGGACATCTCGTGGAGAATATCCCAATGGAGATGTCTGTGCCATTTGAGAATTGTCTGCATGTCCATAGTTATGTCCCAAATAGACGGCCCTATCATCTCCAAAACTAGGTCCGTTCAATCTCCTCCCCGACAGGAACAAAAAAATAATATCAAAATTCTGCATCCAAGAAAAAATAACCCTAAAGTGTTCCGCTTAGTAAAATTCACATAACTTACCAAAAGCATGGAAACTGTCCTGATCTCCATGAAAACCATTGCTTTGCCCCGTGACTGAGAATCGTTTTTGCGATCTTTGCTTTGAGCCTTTATTAGGGACTTCTAAGCCCCTAGGTTTCATACAAAAAGCAAACATGGGAGGTCTTTCAGCAGCTGAGGCCTTCTGACATCCATCTGAAGCAGCAGAGTTCCCTTTATTCAAAGCTAGCTCTCACTCTCTCAACTGCTGCTGGTACATTTCCCATAATGGTGGCTGCAAAGCATGAGCATGAATTGAATAATTGATACCATGAAATTTAAATCACAAGTTCAAAAAAGTGCCCACTATGTGCACACAAAGGATTAATCATGACAGGAAGATCTAATTAACAAAAAAGAGACATACAAATTAGCATCTGATTTTTAATAATACGTCTAACCAACTAATTAATAACTGAACTAATTAAGAGCTAATTTCAAAGGCTATTTGTTTCTTTATTCATGCTCAATGCCCTATTAATTGAAAAACCAAGCATTACCATCATGCATGAAGGCTTAAGAAGTTGATATTACCGTACAACAATTATGCAAGAATGAAAAAGGAAGATCACAAAAACCAGGTATTTCCACATGCTCCAGAGCAGAAAGCAGCCCCATACCAGATGAAATTCCAAAGCACAACTCCAGGAAAGATAAAGACGAAACGGGCATGGAAGAGAGGAACAAAGCAATCACATACCAACAGGTCCCCTGACAATCCTTTGCAATTCACTCAAATAAAGTGCACCCCAAATTAAAACAAAACGAGCATCTCAACATGGAAACGTTCATCTGGAAAACCGAGTGACAGAAATTGTTCCCAATGGCGGATTAACAGTAATTGCAGAAAGCCAAATTAAATGCAGCACCTCACATAAATGTGTATCTGGAAAAAATCAATAAACGACAATAAAAGGATTTTAAAGGCACCTGAAGAAGTCGAATCAATGACATTCCCTTCTTTTGCCTCTTCTGCCGCCAATGTTCATAAATACCTCTTACGACTGGTCCTGCACCTAACTTCAAATCGTCCATTTCCTCGGATGTGAAATGGTCACGCTGTAGAACATGAGCTTTCTTCTCAAACATGTCCATTGTCCTCTCAAACATCTCCACAGATATGTGCCCATAGCCATTATCATTAACATCTGAAGAACTTTGACGAGATGAAATTCACCACTCATCATCGTTATCCATGTCATATAGGACACGAGATGGATTCAAGGCCATTTAAATATCTGTTTCAACCTGCTGGAAGTAGATAGCAGAACTGCGAAATGACAGCTCCATTCCATTATCATCATAATCTTCTACCATGCGGGCACCAGGAATCGGAATGTTCTTGACTGATGCAGCACGGAAGTTTTGGTTGTAACACTCTTCATGCATCTCCTTTAAAAGAGCCCATTGGCTTCTCTCTGAAAATTTAAGTGTCCACTCTTTCCCTTCTCGCCACATCATAGCATGTGTATACCTGTTAGTGGACCCAGGCTGCAGAAACTGATGTGCTTTATGAGAATATTTTTTGGTTCCTGAAACTTATACTGCAAGGTTCCACTCATTCTCAACAAGTTCAAGTACCACCTCTGCCCCACTCTCTCTCCATCCCTTGTCCCCCACTGTAATTAACAAGTTCGCATGACACGTTAACAACTCCCAGTTTCTTTGGGGAACTTGGGCGACATCTGAGGCCCTCTTTTCATTGGGTTTCCTGATTCTTTTGTGAGGAATTGTTCTCTGCTGTGGCTTTGAGCTTGAACCTGAAGCTCCAGAAGGATATGAGTAAGTAACATGTGTCCGTGGTTTCTTCGGTCCATTGCCAAAACTATTCAGGGAACCGTCTGATTTTGCATCTGACCAACCACGTGAGAAGTGTCCATAAAATGAACTACTTCTACTGCGATGCCATACGATTCTTGGTGCGGTGGGATTTGGACTGGAAACGAGGCTGCCATTCATATCGCAAGCCATACCAGTAGGCGGCAAACCACGCAGTGATCCATCATTGGCAGGCTTATCACCTTCATTATAATGGGGAGTATCTATCTTAATACCATTCAAAGAAGGACAAGCACCATTTGTGATCCTCTCCCCATCAAGCGGAGGCCTTGACGTTTTCTCTGATGCTGCGTAGTTTCCTTGCCCTTCCTGCACCTGGCCAACCTCATCACCAATTACAGCAGTACCACTGTGAATCCTGCCAGCATGAAGATAACTGCTTTGGTTATCCTCAGGGGTCTTCAAATCTGCACCCCCGCAAACAACTAGCTGAACAGCTTGATCAACTTTAGCACACTGCAAGTACCTATCACAAGGACTTTCTCTTGATGGAGCTTCTTGGCTAGTATGGAATCCCATATCATTCTTTGAGCAGTCATCTAGGGCGATGTTAGATTGAGCCAAAATGCTTGCAGTTTCAGTGCTCTTCTCCTGATTAAGCTCAACAAAACTAATTTTGGAGACACTATGATTCATAAGAAGCTTCAGGTGCAATCTCAGAAAGAAAGTAGGAGCAGCGGAAAAGGACAGAGCAAACGGAAGAAGTTTCATGTACTCTGCATCAGAACCTAAAGAATTTGCCTCATTAATGTCGTCATTATCTCTAGATACATCCGAGGGCCGCATTGCTTCACCGGTCAGCTTCTGTAGACCCTGATCAGTTAAGCTTAGGACAATTAATACTGGTTTTACATAAGTAACAACCACAATACTAAGCACAAAGTAAAAGTGTGTGCGTGGGCACGTGCGCATGCCAACAGAGAAGAGGGAAGGGCGGGGGAATTTAAGAAATTGGTTCATGGAAGAATTGTAAATGTTGAGATACCAAAAACAACAGAAAATCATGCACATATTGCTCCACAACCCTAACTCCTGAACAGAGAAATTGCACGTTCAAATAAAGTTGGATACGTTCAAATAAAATGCCAAATAAGAAATCCAGTCTAGGGGATGGGATAAACCGGAATTAGATATAATTTTTTTTTTTTAAATCACTAATAGAGTGACGTATCATATATTGCTTTGTGAGCGGCATTGCACAAGGACAACACCAAGATAGCTTATCATCATCACTTCCTACCACAGCATTATCATTGTCACCTCACTAGGTCGGTTGTCACCACCAACCGGCAATTACTTTCTGACAAGTGAGGGTGAAAGGGATCTCAAGACAATGTTATCCTAGGTTTGCATAGATCATCCTTTTCATCCCAATTCCATACGTCTTTCATGTCGAGCTCAACCTTTCATGTGTGACTCACAAGCCGCCTGTTCACTAGTTGGTCGACAAAGAACGGCCAACACACCATTGGCTTCATGCGGACCTTTCTCTCAAGCATGGAGTTCCCATTGATGTGCACCAAGAATGCCACAATGGCACCGTGATGTGGAATCTCCTCTCGCAGGCCTTCTTCAGTGATGAAGTCCGGTTGTACAACCCACAAGAAGTGCCTCTCGTTATCCACGAGGCTTTTCCAAAAATTACGTGAACTCGTGCCGGTTGGGAACCATCATGCATCGAGATCGAATTTCCAACTAACCACATGATCGGAAAGGTTTGAAGCCCTAAGGAGATGGGAATTTCAAAGATTTTCAAACGCTAAATATTTTCAAAGATTTTTTTAAAAAGATTTCAAATCCTATCTTAGCTACCACAAAACATATAATGGGATATATTTACTGTTGAGATTAAGGCGAGCGATTGAATAATACTATAGACAGAAAAAGAAAATAAATTGGACATCAAATTTACGTAATTCAGTCGTAAAGACCTCCGTCCACAGGAAGAACAGCAATGAATTTTACTATAGATTAAGCGATACAAGAAGATTACACTCAAACACTCTCTTGATGTTTCACAAACCCCAATTATACCAAATATATCAATCTTTCTTGAAATCTTTCTTGGGTGTAAATCACGAATAAGCTTTGTCGCACGAAAAACACAAAAATCCAAAATCCAGCACCTAGCACCTATGAATGTCTCTCACAAACAAAGAAAATCATGGCACTCAAAATAAGTACGCGCTTCGATCAACAACGATGCTTCGGTGGCGTGCAGCTTCTCCTTTTACGTAGGTCTTCGGCCGCTCGACACTCTCTCGAGAGGAAATTATATCTGTTTTATATGTGTGCCCAGGTCAAAGTTTGACCTGGGCCCACCACCATTCCTTGCTTCGGCTTCACGCTGAACATGTGTGTGTGTGTTTGGGCCCCACTTTTCTTTTAGATATTCACGTGCAGAGGCTTCATCCGTAGAAGGTATTGTGTTGGGTCCCACAGAGCTAACGTCTTCGGCTTGTTCGGCCTCCTCTGCGACAAGAAGAAAAACTTTGCTGCCCTTTTATATATATATATATATATATATATATATATATATATATATATATATATTTCCTCTTTTGTGCGACTTCAAAGGTCGAGTGAATCTCAAACTTAGAGTCATATATTTAATATTTACAATTTAGGGATTTTTGGAGGATTTTCCCTTTGTTCAATCTTATTCCAATTGAAATTTGGATTATTAGACGTAACTTATAGATATTTATTTAGTATTATACGCAATCTAATTTTCTTTAATTCTATATATTTTATTTAGTTTATATCAAATAAGAGTAAAGGAGAGATTTTCTTTATAAAAAAAAAGATGAAAAAAATACTTCCATCTTTTGAAAGTCATGTGCATTGAATAGGTTAACGAAAAAAAATAACGAAATCTTTACGGTTCAAACGAAATGAAAGTTACAAGGGTATTAGATAATAGTAGAAAATTTGAGGACTAACATATACTACCCCAAAGGTTCGGAGGGCTTTGGTGGAAGTGGCCATTGGCCATGCTTGCTGGCCATGATTATGTAACGTTGCTAACTGTTGGAGAGAAATTCCTCGAGTAGGAGAAATGCTTACTAAACCCTTTTTTTCTTTCAATTACAATGGAGCAGCTCAAAATCAAACATGACCCCACCAAATTTAGGCTACCCTTGAATTGGGTCATTTGGTCTAAGGCATTTGGATTTGGCATGAGAAGCTAGCGTCACGGGACTTTGCGAGTGAGGGTGTCTACGGTCGGGGCAGCAATGTCATCATGCTTGGAGTGCAACATCAATTTCGGGAAGCTACAATCTTCTCCTTAATTGAAAGACAAATCAGGAAGAAGATACATGTTAACACAAATATATTAATAAATGGGCTTTTTGATAAATTAACTATAAATGGGTGTCTCTATCAATTGTTGATATCTAAAACTCTTTAAAGTAGGCCCAGCACTTTGGCACTACTACTAAAAACATAATATCTTATAGATATTAGTCGATAAGACTTATATTATCGAATCGAGTAAATAAAAGTATTATTCTTCAAAGCTTTTCAATGAGTAAGACTACTATTTCTCTTTTCTAAAAAAAAAAAAAAAAAAGCTTTTTCTCCTCTCATTTTTTCTTTAATTAGTTGGGCAATGTAAGATTTACTATTTAATTAGTACGATGTAAATTTTCAAATTACTAAGCTTATACTATCACATAGAATAAATAAAAGTACGCATGTTTTTCTCAATTTTAAAATTTTTATAGTGACAACAGTGCATTATAAAAATTTGAAATTTACAGAAAACCCCAAAAGAACCGAGAGAATCGCTCTCATCTTAACTGACCGAGGCGACGCCCCGTAATGACTCTTCTTCTTCCAGAACAAAGCCAATCCGAGAGGCGAGCGTAGAGATGGCGACCGAGAGAAGCGCTCTCATCTTAACTGACCGAGACTTTTGGGGGGCATTCGTTGGGGGGGGGATACGATTCACAGCCGAGAGAACACCAGAGCAAGAAGACAGAGCATCAGTTTTGGAGTTACAATATGTCCCTAGAAAAGCTCTCACGGGTTCGTTTTAGATTTTGCAGACCTCCACCACCTCTCTGTTCGCCCCTGTTCCGCCAGAGAGTAGTCCGGAAAGCTCAGATCTTGGTCGAGATTTCTTCCCCCCACGGCCCGGACCATCGGTGGAGATGCTCCTGGGACTTTTGAGTTCTCCGTTCGATCGTTGTTCGTGACCATCTACTGCATCTCCAAGGTGATTACTGCATCTCTGCTCTGCTCTGGTGGGTCAAGTCCTAGTTATGTGACCGAGGTTTGAGGGGGAAAAAACCATACTGATTGAGGGTCTAACGGTAGTTTAAACACACTTTGATCCCATCGCTTTCCAGAAGCTTCTTCAAGGTTAATTGACATCAGCATTCACGGTCCACCATCTCAGGATGTCATAACCCGCCTACAGCGGCTATTCGTCATTGCCGAGCTGCTCTGGAATTTTCCTGCTTGTCCCTGTTTTTGGAGTGCCATTGTTGAATGAAGAGTTCGACCAGTTGCTGCCATTGACTCCTTTGCAAATTCAAGCCTTCTAGAGCGCCTCGGTGATTGTTTTGTTCAAAGCCACCAGCCGTCGCTGCAGGTAATTACCTTTCGCTAGATCTAACTGAGTATCCTCTGGTTTAGATGTATGAAAATGAAAACAGAGGATGAGAATCTAGTTCTTCCTGGCTTTAAAATCGTATATGTCAGAGCTTATATCCGTGATCTCAACTCTACCGTGATAGTTTCATGTTGAACGTGTCTTGATTTCCACCAACTTGTCATCGTGTTGTTCTCTGACTTGATGCTTAATAATTATTCGTTGAAATGTCTGAACTGCGTTACTAATAGACGTAACCTCAGGTCTGACCATGATCAATGATCACCTCATCTGTTTTATTCATCCACTGCGCTAGTTGCATAGGCTAGATGAATTCACTTGTTAGTTAATTCCAAGAATCTCAATTCTAATAAGCCTCCCATGTTTGCACTTGTTAAGCTCAATTCTCTAGAATAATTCAGTAATGTCAGTGTGGTAATTTGAGAAAGTTTGGTGGTTATTGCTGGAGAATTCATTAGGCATATACTGAAATTGAAGAACTATATTATCGTGTGTGAGAGTCAATTAGATATCTCCCGCGTATGTGTTTGTGATGACATATTAGATCACAAATTGTCTTTGCAGAATATGTCTTCTGTATAAGTGTCGTTTGAGTGAATGCATTTTCAATATATGCAGATACATGCGTTCTCTCTCCATGTGTTCTGGGTGAATGTCTTTTCTTTGTATGCACACGACACTTGCGTCCAAATTCATGGGTTTTTAAGGGTGCAGATATGAGTGAATTGCTTGAAGAATGGTGAGTGAGATGAGCGAGAATGAGAGAAAAGATTAATGGAGGTTTGAAGAGATGGGAGCTTCCTGAACTTGGGAGTGAGAAGTATTCTGGGTAAAAGAATAATGAAGAGAAGATTAATTTGTTTAGGGATGAAGGGACTAAATGAAAAACACAAAGAAAGGCCAGAAGTTCCGTGCAAATAAAGATATGAAATAATAATAAAGAAGTAGAGTTCCCAATTAATGGGTAAGGAATAATGAGCTTCAATACTAGGCTTAAATTGAATTTCATATAGTTGAAGTTGTTGTCTTCTGTTATTTCACTCAACATGAGTTTCTCTTGTAGCTATTGTACAGTGTACACCACTAATTAACTTGCCTAAGGTGTTAATTGATTACTTTGCAAGTCTTAGAAGACAAATCTAGTAATTTTTAAAGTCGATGGAAATGTCTAACCTAAGTTGATCGAGTAAAGCTGCTTTAGAAGAAGTATGCCCTTGTGTCCGCTGTGGTGGCCTCCATGAGCTCCCTTTTGATTGGTTATGGTCAATCCCCCAAGCAAAAGGGGGGTAATGGAGGTCACTATGGCGCAAGCAAATACGTACTTATTTAGGTGCAGCTTCACTGGAGGATTGGAATTTTCTGTTGATCTTGAACATTGCCATCGACTTTAAAATCACTATGTATGTCTTTTGATACTTGCAAAGTAATTAATTGGCACCTTAGGTAAGTCAATCAATGATGTACAGCTGCAAAAGAAACTTGTATTGAGTGAAATAACCAAAAATAGCATACCAAAAACAAAAAAAACAAAAAAAAGATGACAAATGATACAAGAGAACATAATTCCATGCAAAAAAATTTAAAAATCTCACCATAAAAAAAGGAAGAGAAAAGCAAACTTACATTGATCAATTTTCAGCGAGTTTCTTGAAGTTTATTATTAATCATACCCGATAAAAATAATTGTATGTGGGTATACAGTCGGCTATAGCCAAAATACAATTTTCTCTCGCTTGAAAATCCCAATATTATAACAACCCACAAATCCATTTTTGGCGCTGTAAACCGATGCCCGGTGATTATCCAATTAATTTCTAAAATTAAATAAATTTTGGATTAAATCCCAAAATCACAAATTACACACAATCAACACAAAATTAGAACTCAATTAAATAAACAGATCATACCACGCAATTAGCATAAAATTCCGGTCCCTTTGCTATTCGATCTAATTTCCGAAAAATAAATAATTAATTAAATAATTATGAAAATTAATTATTAAATGCAAATAAATAGGACTTAGGCTTGTAAAGCCTAATTAAAAGCCGAGACTAGCCCATAAAGTTTCCGAACCACTCTAGATAAATACTAGAGTTTGTCTAGGCTCTAATTGCACTAAACTAACCACCTAATATGCAAAATCAGTTGGTTAATTCATTAATCCAATCTAACTAACTACATAATCCATACTTAGTCTAAACTAATCAATCCTTAAATGTCATTAACTTATTAAGTATGGATTAATGAGTTGAACTCACTTGATTAATTATTTGCTCGGATCAAAACGACAGAGACGAGGAGACGGGTCAAAAACTTCAAAGCGGCGGTACCAAGTGGAGCCGGGGCAGGCTCGAAAACGGGCTTTGATGCCCACAAACCCCTGCTGGGTTTTGGTTAAGAACTTGGGCCCAAAGAGCTGCAACGACGGCTGGTTCGGGCACGGCTTGGGCTAGACTTGGCGGCCGCAAGTGGGGGTGCGGGCCGTGATTGGAACGGCCATGAACTGGGCCGAGTTGTGGCGGCTGGACTTGCTGAAATGGAGCTGCTGTTTGGGCTTTGAAGATGGGCTGACGTAGACGGATGGGGGGCAGCTTCGGTGGAGCGAAGATGGGCCACGATGGAGGCTCAACCAAGAGGAGCTTGCTGGGAAAATTTGACCAATGTCTTCGTGGCCGAATGGAGGAGAATCGGTGGGGCACCCATGAAGAAGAAAGTAGCAAATTTGAAAAGGGCTTGGTGGGGGTAGGGGACATGTAGGTGAAACGAAATGGAAGAAACGAAAAACATAAAGAGACAGGGTAGCCGTCGAAGCTGGCGGGCTAGGAAAAAATATTGGGTGGTCCGGGACCGCCACGTCAGCGTGGTCCCGGACCACTCACACGGCGCCACGTGTATGAGGAAGCCAGACAAATGACGAAAATCGGGACCCACTTCTCTGACGTTCTCTCTTCTCTTTCTCTCTTTTGTCCCCCTCCCCTCATATGTGGCGCCATATGAGTGGTCCAGGACCACGCTGACGTGGCGGTCCCGGACCACCCAATATTTTCTCGGCGGGCTAGAGAGAAGACCATAGAAAGAAGAAAACAAAAGCAAAAGATAGAAGAGCAAAGGGTTGGTCGGTTGAGAGGGGGAAGGAAAAAGTGTGCGAGATAGAGAGAGAGAGAGAGAGAGAGTAACGTGTGAGAAGATAAGGAGGAGGGGGGGCCTAGCGGTCAAAGATCAAAAGCAAATGGAAGCCCAATTTGCAGGGGACCGTCGACTGGGGAAAAGAAATGCGCGACGGAGAGAGAAAGAGAGAGAAAAAGGAACGTGGGCATGATGGCGGAGGGGTTGATCGGCTGAAGGGGGAAATGAAAATAATCAAAACACAATTATTCCTTTGCTCCACTTCACACAACAAAAATAACAATTGATCATTCAAGGCCAATTTCAACACCAACTTACTCAATTTGAAGTTCAATTGAGGATTTCACACAACAAAAATAACAATTGATCATTCAAGGCCAATTTCAACACCAACTTGCACAATTTGAAGTTCAATTGAGGATTGAAATAAGACAATCCCTCAAACCTCCGAATTTCCCTCAATTCCGAATTCTATTTCATTTTTCTCGGAATCCGATTTCTTAACAAACTTCTCCGATTGAGGCCCAATTTTGTTGAAGAATAAGTCCACAAGATTTCCTTTCACCAAGTACTTCACGCCAGAGGCTAGAAATCCCTTCAAAATGGTCAATTCGAATTTCCGTTTGTTTTCCGAATCACTCGAATCAATTTTTCGTAAAAATCCCGAACTTGCCGAAAATTTCTCAAAAGATGAGTCAACGTTTTTAAAATAACTCATGATACGACATAACTTTCAAAGTCTGAAATCAAATCCAAATTTGCGATTAATTTCAATCTGATATGATTTTAGCGTTACCTAGCTTACTGGGTAACTTTTAGAAATTTTTGGTGCAATGGACCCATGGTCAATTTTCTTCAAACTACACATATCTCTTCGACACATTGGCAACTCTTGGTAGTCGTAAAAATCTCAAGATTTCAAATATGGACATAAGGTATCCAAAACGATAGAAAATCAGTCTAGTGTTGATTGACAAGAATTATCACCCACACTTGATCACACATCTCAGTCGAATCGACTTATTTCCAGTCTCAAATTGATTTTTAATTGTGTCATAATGACCCTTATAGACTAGCAAGGTCAAATAGTCGATTTCTAGTTGAATTCTCAAGTCTATTGTATTAAAATCCCTTAACGGCTTCATCTGATAGGCTAGTTATCTCATAAGTAGTCATGTAAGAGAAAAACACTATAGGCGTGTCGATGAAATGTCCAACTTATCCAATCGAAATCAGAATCTAAAAATCAAGATGTCATACTGGTGTTCGTCTTTCGTCCACGTACGTAAATCTTTGCGTTCCTTTGGAAAGATTCGCGTGGCTTCAAGGGAACATGCGGCTCTTTCCCAAATGGCGTGAACGTTCGGCTCTACGTAGGTTTCACCAGCTTCTTGCTTCGGCAGCTTCTTTCAGGCAAAGAAAAGAAGACCTGTAAATTGTCTCTGCTTTTATACGCGTGCCCAGGTCAAAGTTTGACCTGGGCCCACCTACGCTTTGTTTCATGTGCAGAGGCTTACGTGCAGGAGCTTCTCACTTTTTTTCTTTCCTTGTTTCCATTGGCTAAAAGAAGAAAATTCAGGCGTGAAAGTTTTGTGCTCAAAGAAGAAATTCTTGACTTGGGCCCACGAAATCAGCTTCTACAGGCTTCCACAAATGAGGAAATTTGTATCTATTTTTTTGTTTCCTCTTTTGTAATCTTTGTTGAGTCCAATAAAGTTTTTTCTACTTGTGAAATCTTTATTAACAAAATTCAGTTTAACAAATCGTCATATGAATTCAAATTCGATATATTAATTTAACATAGACGACATTGGCATATACAATTCTGTTACATATAATTCGGAATATAAAATTGAGAACATAAAATCTCCAATCCGTACTTGGCACCCCGTGGAGGCAGGTCTCAATTCCCTATTTATTGTAGCGACAAGCCAGCTGTCCCAATTCACTCAAAATTAAGGTAATATTTAAAAATCATTTTCTTTTTCAATGAAACCCAGCATGAGTCAAAATATCATGATAGCGGTCGTTTTCACAACTCAAGGTGAATATTTTCGTATCACCGAGCACCCAAGGAGGAAGATCTCTCTCTCTCCAATTACTAATCAGCCAATAATTACGTGGCAGATTACATAGCTCTATTGCCCAAATGATAAGTATGCCTATTTTTGTAGCTTGAGACCTAGTTCGAGCCACCATATGCATGCATTATTACATACTTGCATTATCTTATGATTGCCCAGCCCAAGGCTTGACAGAGCTCGGCTCGATTCCACCCCGGACCATGCTTTCCTACGGCAGAAATTCTCGCGCCACATGGCGCTCGTCCAAATCCTCACAATCGCAAGCTTCTCACCTGTAACCAAAGGGAGGATCTGGGTTTACTTTATAGACAAGGCAGGAGGTGATTGGCCGTAGTTGGGGGCTGCGGATGAATAGGACAAAAGGGGGGATCGGGGTTTACTTCACACACGAGGCAGGGGCTGAGTGGCAGTAAAAGTGCAGAGGGTACAAAGAGAAAAGTTCGCGTTATTTTCATCTTTTGTTGTCTCCTCTGATATTCTTGTCATATAAAATCGACTAATTCTCTATTACGGTTCTTACTCTTAATTTAATATTCCTTTTACCTTTTTTCTCTATTTTCTTTTGTCTCAATTTTATTAAAAGAGAAAATTATTTATATCCCTATCAAACAATTTTTTTAAGCTCGTGCTATTTCTCACTCTCCTATTAGCTCTTGCGCCCCTTCTTCATATTGATTTGACTACAATATTTATTACGAGTCCTATCCTTGATTTAAAATAGTTTCTTACCATTTTTCTTTGTTTTCTTTTGTTTCAATTTTATTAAAAGGCAAAACTAGCAATATCCCTTTCAAATAACTTTTTTTTGCTTTAGATGTTTCTTCTAAACCCATTACATTCTAACGTTTCCTTCATGTTTGTCTTCTTTTAAATTTATTCTGCCCATTATTAACTTTATTTCTCCAAATAATCCTCATGATTTTGAATTTTTCGACTTCAATTTTCATTACAAATTAACAAGAATTTACCCAAAGATTGAATATTGTGGTTAATGAATGCATTATCCACGATTTACTCATCTTTCATTGTATTGTTTTTTGTAGTGTAGTTATCATGGAGGACAATATTGAAGAGAACCCAAATTACTTAAATGTATTTATTGATGATGAAACCGCAAATGAAAAACAACAATTAACCATGTCAACAAATTCATTTGGAGCTTCTTGTACTAGAAATTGAAAACTATCCTTGATATATATGGCTTTAAGTGAATAATGAGACTCTTATTAATGTTGTGAAATTTTTTTTATTTCTGATTCGGGTAAAATATTTTTTTCAAAGGAGTTGAACCCCATATTTAACCTTAGAAAAGCTGTTTGAAAGGAGTGTGGTTAGTTTCATCTCTAGAAATTGAAACAAAAGAAAAAGAAGAGAAAAATGTAAGAAATCATCTCAAATTAATAATGGTATCCACAAATGAAAATGTAGTCAATTAGATGTGATGGGGATGTAGGAGCCAATAAGGGGTGGAAATAGCACGAGCTTATTTTTTATGTAACCACTTCTTTTACACCAATTACATTTCAATATTTCTTTCATGTTTGTTTTCTTAAGAACTTGTTATCCATTATTGTAATTAGAGCAAGCACTAATCATATATTGGAATAAATAGAAAATGTTAGTTTTATCTTAATTTTTTTTTACTTTATTTCCTTTGATTGTCGTCATAATGGTAAAATTTTTCAACTTCGATATCGTGGTTGATGTATGCATAATACGCAATTTACTCATTTTTCATTGCATCATTTTTTTTTTTTTTTGGTAATGTAGTCACTATGTAAGACAATATTGTCTAATTGCTTAAATGTATCCGTCGATGATGAAAGTGCAAATGGAAAACAACAATCAATCAAGTCAACAAGCTTATTTGAAACATTATTAGGCCATTTCCTAATGTGAGAGGTTTTCCTTAAGGAGTTTGTGGACACGTGTTCTTGTTCAATTTATGTCGTCTTTATAAAAGGGTCAAAGAGAGAAATATATTCTTCTTGGTTGCAATAGAGGAGGTAATTATCATAATCAGCATAATATTTTTAGATTCTGATTTCGATGTATGTAAATTATTCTTCTTGTGGACACGTATGTAAATTATTTTATTTGAAAAAGAGGTACATTAACTTTGTTTCAAATGGAGAAAGAAAAGGAAAAAAAAAATGGCAAATGATAATCTTAAAATCAAGAGCTGACCTCACATTTAACCTTAATAAATATTGTTTAAGAGAAGCATAGATAATTTCATCAAAGAAATAAACTTAAGTCAAGAGTGAAACCTGTAATAAATAATATAGTCAATTCAACATGAACAATGGCATTTGGGAATTAAAAATGGAGTGTGAAACAAGCAATCCAAAGAGCTAAAAATGAAAAATGGGGATTTACTGCAGACAAGGCGGGGGAAAGAGAAAGCGGCGGTCTTCTTTTTGCTCATCTCGGTCCTCACGCGCACTCTCTTTTTTCGGTTATAAATCTAACGCCACTCTTTTCTTCTCCATTCCCCCCTCACCTCAATCTCACTGTCGACCACCCTCTTCCGTCCATAGCCTCAGTCGCCACCACCAGTCGCAGCCATTACCGGCGTCCCCTCACCGATCCATTCGCCTTCTCCTCTCAGTCTCACATCTCCTTTTGCTTGTCTCTTTGGGTCTCCTTCTCTCTGGACCTCACCTGACCGGCCACTTCCACTGTTGCCGTCCAACAACCTCCAGCCGGCATCGTTTCTCACTACTTCTCTCTCCTGATTCTCAGCATTTCCAGATTTTCTTTAGTTGCTCGGTTCGAGTTCCTTAATCCGAGGATCGCGGCTCGGAGACGAAGGGAGGCAGCCGGCTGTAGTTTGACTCGTCCCGAACTCATACTATGGCCGTCGGCTTCGAGGCCGGTAGGAGTCTTCGTGGTTAAACCCCATTCCCATGAACCGTCGCCCTCTTTTGGTCCAATCAGAGGCCGAGACTGGTATTTTTTCTAAACCATACGCTGGGTTCGAGTAAGTTGATATGTCTGATTTCGAGTGTTTCTTGATAATTTCTTTCGGTCTAGATCCGAGTTCGAGGTCTAAAAATGGTCAATACCTTGTCCTCAGCCCACTTCCGCTGCATGTCCGACGAAATGCAGAGTTTATTCCCGATTTTAAATTACCTTGAGTGCATAACTATATGTTTTGTGTGATAAGACGCGTTCTTAATGGTTGTTGAACATCACATTTTCTGCCATATTGCGTCGTTTCTGGGAGTGTTGATGCGTCCACTTCCTTTCCATCTGTTCTGTGCTTTGCCCTACTTCATGGGGTGGCCGGCGATGATAAATTTCGGTGGCCGGGAGTGGTTGACTGTGGTGATCCGGTAACGGCATTTCGTTTGATGATCGGAGGTTAGCGATTGTTGCCAGTGACAAGATTTGCGGGAGTAGGTTTGGTTTAATGCACCTTTGGGGTTTTATCGATGGAAGTTCTGAGAAGTCCAGGGCAGAGGCTCGTCCATCTGAGGAAGGAGGAAGATGATGGGAACAAAAGAAATAATAGAATAAAAGGCAGAAGGTAAGAGGAAAAATGCAAAAAGAGTAAAATGGTAAAAACAATGCATAACCACTTAGGCAACAACGTTCTGAGTTAGAGGCACCAAAAGGGCATTAATATAAATATTAGCGTAATCAAGTTAGAGGCACCAAAAGGGCATTAATATAAATATTAGCGTAATCAAGTTCTCATATTTAGAATCTCTAGTTGCGTAGGAAATGAGTCAAGTCTCCTGCATCTCATATGGTTTTTAGCCAATTCCAAATTGCTAGTGGGAACTCCAAGATTTAATTAGGCTAAAAAGAACTTAAAAAATGAAATCTCCAAATGTTATGAGAGAGAATGGCTGGGGAGAGCCTGCACTCATAATTGCGAGATCATTTGGACTGTCTTATGAGTAATGCCTCTAAACCCCTCAAAAGGTTCAGACCTTGCTGTCGGATGTGCTTTGAGAGCGTTGCAACACTTGTGAACATGTTTCATGTGAAAGGAATTTTCTATTAATTGCTGAGTACATTTTCAGTTAGATTTCTTTGTTAACAAAATCGAATCTGAACGTTTTGTTTTATATATGTTTTGCGGTTGCAGCAGAGCTTGTTATGATGATGGCTCTGTGGTGGTAATGTGTGAGGAATGGCCAGGAGTTAGTGAAGCATTCAATGGTGCCCAGAGATAAGTTCAACAACATCATTTTCCTTCTGTTCCATTGTTTCTATTATGCGTTGGTTATTTCCTCGACAAGGTGAGGTTCAAAATCTTTGCACGTTGGGTTTGATTTGGGACGGGCTTGACTCAGCTTTTTAATGTTTGGGCTGGGTTTGATTTTTTATGAAATGGGTTTAGTTCAGTTGAGTGGGCTTGATTTAAGAGCCCAATAATGTCCCAAGCTTAAGATCCAGAAACCATGATACTAGAGATGTGGCCCTTGCCGGGCGGAAGCGTCCATTCCAATTTCAGACTGGGCCAGAGGAGCAGCCCGAGCCCCCTCTACTATAAAAATAATAATTTTTAACAGAAAAAATTCGATAAATTAAAAAATTGTATAATAGCTAGAGATAGAGATCTTGATTAGGTTGTTATGTTTAGTGCTAGATTTAACTATTTCCCAGTTCCTCAAGGGTTGAGGTAGGGATATGTGAGTGAAGAAGTAGGGTTTTGTAACTTACACATAGTACACATAGTGACTTATAAAATAGATATAAGACAAGACCAGATGAAAAAAAAAAGAATCCAGTGCTAGATTTAGGTTAGTTTCATTTGGTTAGTATGCATTTAGTTTAGGGATTTTAGTGAACACCTTTGATAGAGTTTAGTCTTAGTAGATTAATCTGTTTGGAACTCTATTCTTTGATCTCCATCATTGACGTATCTAGGAACTCTGTTCTTCGATTTGCTCATCTTCCAAAACTGAAACTCAAGGTATGATGAACATAGACTCATGCTCTATGTTCTGATATTCTCTGTATAAAGCCGAGGCTGAGAAATTTTGTTGTGATTTATTTGAAAAAAGCCTCCAATTGAGGATCTGTTGGTGACTTGAGCTTGTCCTGATGATAATCGGATGTGAATCGTTGTTTCACAGCTGCAGCTAGATCCTTTGAGTGAAGTGCTTACCACAGGTTTGATTGTATTCTCGAAATAGAACAGCGAGCATTTCAGGTAAGGTTTTGATCGAGAGCGAGATGCTGGCGAGTTCACCGTGGGCATGTTCTGGGATTGTCACGCATTGATAACCGATAGACGGTTCTTGTAGGTCTGTTTCATGCTAAGATTTTCGTTTGTTCCATGCAATCGTGTAAAGCAAATGTGGCTGGTTTGTTCTTCATATGCTTGCTATGAGACGTATTGCATGATCACTGTTGGAAGGTTCTTTTATATAGGCCCCGTAAGCGTAGCAAATAAGTGCTGTTGAGGAACTCTTTGTGTGGTTGCTCGTATTTTGTGCGTGATGAGTCATGTAAGGTCAATGGGATTGGTTTAAAGGACCAAAATACGTGTGCCTGACAATTTGTTGATGAGAAGTATCACATGTTCGGAGTCCACTGAATCATTAAGATTAATCAGGTTATTCGACCTAGTAAATGAACAAATCATCAAAAAGAATTAACTAATGAAATGATCATGACATTTTAAGCTTCGTTTTGGTAGATTATTAGCCCAAGTTGAAGATCATTTAGTAGGTCAAATCCACCTCAAAATCTAGGACAAAGATAATAGAAAATTGAAGTTGAATCTGTAATTAGAAGTCTGATCAGGCGTGCTCGGTATTTTGGGGATTTAGGAGATCTTAATGACAAAATATCGAAATATCATGAAATACAAACTTTTAAAAGGCTTCCAGATCTTTCCATTCATTCAAGTTTCATGAAATTCCAAATTGAATTGCTCGGTCAAATGTCTTCTCAGAGTACCAGTCAGAATGTCAAAGGCCAGTCTGACCTTCGAGGCTGTTTCTGCAATTTCGTTAAAATATGGGCCGAATCTCAGGAAATGATAAACTACAAAGTTTTAGAAGACGTCTTAAGCTTTCAAACAGGACCGGTTTCATAATTTTCTGAGGTGATTTACAATTTCGGGTTTTGTGGCTCTGATCATGAAAATGGTTATCTGAGAAACTAAAGTAAACTTAATAAGCTGCAAATTCATGGGTTTTTCATCAAAATCGGACCTCATTTGTTCATGCGATTAAGTGTGTTGATTCTCCTTGCTTGATATGCTTGATGCAGGAGATGTGCTGAGTGCCAATTTATTGATTTTTCCTAGCTCTTTGGTGGTCAATTCTTTTTGTGAGCATTCTAATGCTTTTATTGATCGTGGTGCATGAGTGAGTGCAGTGAGACTATGATAAACCGAACTGTGGAGGTGGATCGGAGAAGTTTGGAGAATTTCATTAGCTTTAATTAGGATTAGAGTTAGTTCTAGAATTTGAACTCTAGATTAGGCTCGATAATAGACTTAGTATAGTCACTTTGAATAAAAATAGTAATATTTGGTTTAGTTTAGGATCCACTTGGGATCGGTTTAACTAATTAGTCTTAATAAATGAAATAGACTTAGTTTGAAAAATGTAAAGAAAAAATGAAAATAGTTGTTAAGGAAAAAAAAAAAAAACCATAGTAAATGGCTTAGTTGAATTTAGGATTAAATAATTGAATAAGTAATGTGGAAGTGTCATAACCTAGGATAAGCTTGAGGAGGATTAAGTGAATACCTAATATCCAAAAGTCGGACTGGGATCTGACCTCGGACGACAAAGTACCGATGTAAGGCTTCACTTGTCTCTGAAAATTTCGATAACTCATGTTACCCATTTTAAGATAAAATAGTTTCCGAAGTCAACCTCATAGGGGTTGTTTTCGCAAGGCTTAATACAGAGGCCATGTCATATTCTTTGTCCTACTCATATCGGATTACTTTAATACACTTTACTTTTGGTCGTTCTTTTACTACCTTTTTTAGATCAATTGATTGTGTATCTTTTATGTAGCTTTTTTTTAGTTCTGACTTTGCTTGTTTTAGCTGAACATTTTGGGTACATTTCAAATCATTATAAACACAAAAGCATTGCTTGTTCACTTAGCGGATGAGAACCTTAAGATTTATAATTTTGTAAAAATATCTTGGTAAGTAATTAAGCTTCAGGATTAAAAGGGCATTAGTTAGATAACTTATGTAATTAAGTCTTCGACATAGCAACACTAGATCTCTAGTTACGTAGGAAGTAAGGTATCCTCCCATACCTCACTTGATTTATAGTTGGCCCTAATAAGTTAGTGGCAATCTTCATGTATAATTCTCATATGATTAATCGAATTAAAAATGGAAATTCAATGTCGCATGAGTTAAGGATTTGGGAGTATTCATGCTAATTGAGAACTGTTGGTCCCCAACTTGATATTACTTTTAAACCCGTCATCTTTTATCTCCCAATCTGGTGTTGAATATTAAGTCCACATATGCTAGCCGAGTATGTGTGTCCTTGTAAGCAGATAAAAGAGCCGAAATAAACAAACGCTTGTCTCGCCATAACAACCTAAGAGATCTTTTTATATATTTTCCCCTGTTTTGCACCATATGTCTCTTCTTCACGGACACATTCCTCACTCGGCTTCCCATAAATTCGAAGTCCATCTTGACCGAATCCTTCCATCTCTCGTTGCCAATTCATGTACACCAAATTTCACTTAATTTTGCCTGCAAATATATCTAAGCCTTATCTCGAAGGTCGAAGTATATTCATCCAGATTCATTCATCTTCAGTCGACCTTATGGGGGGTAATCCGGCGTGCCCAAACGGAGATAAATTGGTAACTGCAGGCAACAATTAGTAACCAACATTATCAATCAGGAGTGGGGTGCAGAATTGAAACTCTTCCTGAAGATGGCCAGTCATAGTGCCCACGTTTGCATGCATGACGTCCATCATAATATCGTGTGGGGTCATGTGGCTTTGATGCATGACTTAAATAATATGTGAATATATATGATCATGGTACTTTTGTTATGGGGTCGGGATAATCCTTAATTTTTTTATGCAATAAAGAATAAAATATGGTAGCCAAAATTTAGGTCTCAACTTCATCTATTTTATAAGCAGTTCCGAACTCCTTCCATCAAGCTGCTTTTAGTGCACTATCTTTCGAGAATCGAGAGAATGTCCGAGAGCCTGAATATGTGGTTGAATCTCGGTGTGTGTCATTCAATCTTTTTCTTCAGAATGGAGAGTCCTTTGTTCTGTCGTATTATCCCCTTTAATAGCAAATTCTAGCATGAACACCAATAGCTGATCCGTCATGGAGAAACCCACATTGACAACTACAGGCCGTCAGATGGAATGGACACCTATGTGAAACGAAAATGATGGTGAAGTAGCCAGAATTCTTTTTTCCTCTCAACGTGTCCTCTCAAGAAAATTAATGGTGTGCAATGGGAACCGTCCAAACCGAATCGAGAACCGCCTAAACTAGATTAGATCAGCTGGTTCTAGGTGGTTCCCAAGAGTGCGGTCTAGTTCCCGATCCCATGAAATTGGAATTGGTGCCAGGCGGTCCGATTCCCAATTCTAGGGTGTGAATCGGACCGAACGAATTACCCAGACTGGATCAATTTTTAGTGACCTCTGTGCTATATACTAGTATCCTTTTGCAGAGTCACGTGAACTGTCATTTTTCTAGTCCTGCATTTCTCTTCTAGTAGCTTTGTTCTGTTTATCCCTTTCGTTGAGTAGTTCTCCATTTTCATTATCTGCTGATAATGGCACTACCAAACGACCCAGCAAGCCACTCTCCATTGTCCTCTGGATCAACCCCCAACGGAACCCCTTCGACCTCTCTGAAGGCAAGCTCTCGGTCAACAGGGTCCCCATCCTCACCGAAGTCCCTAGCAACGTCCCACTGAGTCACTGACCCACTTTTCCTCCATGCGTCGCTCCTCCATGCGCCCCTCCCCTGCTCCCGCCGGGCGTCGAGAACGTCCGCGACATCGGTCTCTTCGGCAACGTCCCCATCATCTCCACCCTCCACCTCTCCCTCCGGGGGTTTGCCTTCCACCCCAACCCTCCCGTGACCATCCTCTCTGACTTCTCACCCTCGACTTGGCCAACAAGCACGGTCCATCGTTTTTGTTGGACAGTCCGGGAATCGGACCGGACCAGTCGCTCCAAAATCCGATTCTCGGTTCCAGAAATGGAGAACCGGAGTGGACCGGAACCGATCAGCCTAGAGAATACCCCACTCTTGATTTCTCTCCATTTTTTTTTTTTTTTATTCCACGTGTGAAATGGGCTCTAGCCATTCTTTCTTCCCTACTTTTCTTCTGGCCGAGAATTACTTGCCACTTTAAGCGTGATCTGCAGCTTTAATACTGGAAAGTTTTGGCCGGCTAATCCTCCTTAATGTCCTTGCCTTGTTCTTTGAATTAGCATGTGCTCACTCGACCGTAGATTGAAGGAATTATAACATGAAAATTCCTCGTTTGTCATCGATGTAATTGCAGTTGCCCTTCATGTAAATGCGTTAGTAACATAATGTATCTAGCACAATGGATTGCTTGACTTATTCTATGATGGCACTTGACTTTTTCTTTTTGGTACTACTTAATTTTATTGCTTCTGCATCGAAATTTCCTCACATATTCTCTTCTTCCAGGGCAGGTATCATCTCGGATTTTCTTGGGCATTAAAATTATCACCACTTGAAGGCAAAGAAGAAATGCATCCTCCCATTGAGAAATGCAGCGTCGGTGTGCATAGAAATGCAGAAGATGCTGATACTGGTGCGTCTGATCTGTTGACTGCGCCCACAAAAACTAATTCTGGTGGATCTAGTTCGTTGACCGCATCGACTGGAAACTACTATGATGTGTTCTTGAACTTTAGAGGTGTAGATACTCGAAAGGGTTTCACCGATCACCTCTACAACGGGCTTGTTGATGCTGGAATTCATACTTTTAGAGACAATAATGAGATTCGGGAAGGAGAGATGATTGGCCCAGATCTTTTGACAGCCATCAAGAATAGTAAGATCCTAATCCCGATTCTCTCTGTAAATTATGGTTCGAGCAATTGGTGCTTGGATGAGCTTGTTCAAATAATGGAGTGCAAGAAAAGTGACAGGGGGCATATAGTGTTGCCAATATTCTATAAAGTGGAACCAGCTCACGCGCGACATCAAATCGGGAGTTTTGGGGATGCATTTCATAAGTGTGAGAGGCGTTTCGACCCAACAATTTTCGATAAATGGAAGCAAGCACTCGTTGAAGTTACTTCCTTGAAAGGATGGGAAGCTGATGGGTAAAATCTTTCACGAAAGTATTATGTACTTTTTTTTAATTTGTAAGGGTGTTTACTGAATCTGATTCCTACTCGCTTCTTTTTCGTTTTTATTGGTTAGCAGCAAGATTTTTATAGGAGTAACACATGACGATGCATAAGTTCCATATATTATCTATTTTCAATTTCTTAATATGATGATATTGACCAATCTAATATAGATTTCGTTGTTATTATTACAATCGCTTGAATAATATAAGATTTTTCAAATGAATTTTTGCTCTTATATCCAAAGATTTTGTTAGACTGTGCCTTTTTTTTTTCCATGTTTATAGTGTAAGCTACATCAATCTTCATTACAAACTTTTCTATTTACATATTTATGTGAGATTATAATTCAACTAAGCAAGTCAAAAAAGAGATGGTTGAGGAAAACGGTTTATCTTTGTAATACATTTGTTCAAATAATTTTCAATGCATTTTCCTATATCAAAGCGATGTTCTTTTTTTTTTTTTTTTTTTGCGAAATATTATCCTTCTACTTCCCAATAAAATCAATACATATAATATAAACATCAAAAGGAAAGTAAAGTACATGTTATCAACTCTGATGCAATGGAAATTGATAAGAACATGAATTTAGAATCAAAATTCACAACACGAGTAGAAACTTGCAAGCGTGTAAAATTGGGCAAATAAGGAGAAATCCCGAATTGTATTCAAGTAGTTCACAATAAAGCACTCTGAACGACTTTCAGGATTGGTATATAAGACTTAAATTCCTCTTGCATCAAAAGTTGCAACCTGTTTGTTAAATGGTGGTTGAACTCTCATACCATGTTGCCTAATTGAATTTTTCTCATCCTAACGCTCTAAAAAGTTTTCAAACCCATGTCCATCTCATCCATAATATCTTCAACAATAAGAAGTTTGAAATATGATTTCAATCCATAGTATGCTAATATATGAATGTGGGCAAAAATGATTCTTAAAGTATTAGGATTTATTCCTAGACTTATTTACTATTGTGCTCTCATTAGATAAACAATGTAAAATTATATTTACCATGTATTTGAACTCTTGTTACACTTGATAGGTATGAAGGAGAATTGGTAAAATTGATTGTTCGGAAAGTGTTAAGCGAGTTGAAAGAAAAGTTTGAGTTGGATATTTCTGAGAATTTGGTTGGAATTAACGGTCATGTGGAGAAGATTATAAGATTTGTAGATAAAAGTCCTTGTGACACCCTATTTGTTGGCATCCATGGAATGGGAGGCATTGGCAAGACAACTCTTGCTAAAACCATCTACAACAAGCTCTTAGATAAATTTGAGTATCGTAGCTTCATTGCTGATATTAGGGAGTCAGGGGAGTGCTTTGGCATTCATTGCTTACAAAATCAGTTAATTGTTGATATATTGAAGCAAGACAATCAAGCTCGTAATAAGGATGAAGGGATTAAGATCCTCTCATCAATGCTTAAAGGTAAGAAAGCCCTCATTCTTCTTGATGATGTAGATGATTACGATCAATTGAAAGCTTTGGCTGGAAATCATCATTGGTTTTCTTCAGAAAGTAGGATCATTATTACCACCAGAAACAAGAGTATTCTTGTCAATGCTCAGGTGAACTACAACTATGAACTTGAGGAATTGGATAGGGATAAATCTTTGATTCTGTTTAGTAGACATGCATTTCGAAAGGACTCTCCTCCAAGTGAATTTGAAGACCTTGCTTATGACGTTGTGTCCACCACTGGAGGGCTTCCCTTATCTCTTGAGGTTTTAGGTTCATATTTGTGCGGACAAAAGCCAATTCTATGGGAGGATACGATAAAAAAGTTAAGAAAAGTCCCTCATAAGAAAGTGCAAGAAAAGTTAAGGATAAGTTATGAAGCATTGGATTATAGACAAAAACAGATATTTTTGGATATCGCTTGCTTTTTCATTGGGACCAGCAAAAGAAAAGCATCCTACATGTGGGACGCTTGTGACTTTTTCCCAGAGGAAGGAATTGAAGTATTGAAATTTATGTCATTAATAAAAGTTGGAGATAATCATGAGCTGAGAATGCATGATCAATTAAGAGATCTTGGTAGGGAAATTGTCCGCGAGGAAAACGAGCAAGGACCTGAATACCGTAGTAGGTTATGGGACTCGAGGGAAGTCTGGGAAGTGCTTAAGGCAAATGAGGTATGCGTTTCTCTTCTTTTGCCCTCTCAATCCATGTTCTAGTGTAAGATTGATATTGGTCTTGTACTTAGTGCTTGCTCTAGTGAGAAGAGAACTGTCTAATATTATTGCCCTTATGTCGTTTCATTGACATGATTAGAAAGTATGAGGTTGCTCTCTCCTAATAAGCATTGCACCTTATTTAAGATTATTCTTGAACAAGCGTGCATTCAGAAGTTGCTTCCAAGTACGAGGTATTTTTAAATTTATTAGATACTTGATAGAGGTATTCTATATTGACAAAATCCTTAACTTCTAAAATTGATTCAGTTACATCCTTGACACATGCAATAATAACTTTGACTATGCTACTGTAAACCATAACTTCCTTAGGATATATAAATCATAAAATTCTACTCTCTAGGTGTTGGAATTGATATAGTAGGAGCAATCACGCCTGCATTTCTCATGAAAATTCAATCATTATGACGTATTTGAGAATGGAAGGGATATTTATTTTATGTAATATTAAGTTATTAATTCCTTTTACCAAAATTTACATTATAAGGACTGATTCAAAACTTACCGAACATATAATTAATATTATATGAACATAATGTATGCAGATATATATGACATTAAGCGTATTTGATGCAATGACTATTGAAAAGAGAAATGTCTTATTTATTTCATATAAAAAGTCTAAGAGGTAATTACTCTAAAATTCTATTTTGTATATAATTATGTGATTGTATTGTATGTGTGAAATTAATCATAGTTTTGACTCTTAATATTCTTGATCCATCATTTGTTTGACTCGGAGTTGTTGCTAAAAAACGAGCACATATTTGCATTTTCAACGTGCAACCTATATATAATCTCAAGAGCTGATTTCTTTGTTATCATATTAAAGCCAATGTTCATTTGTTATGTCTTCGTATTACATCATAAAATAAACTGAACTAACTTAAAGAAAAATGAATATGATGTATATTTAAATCTAGATAACTTTGGTATTAAAGGCTTTACAAACTAATAAGGTACATCATTGGTCATAATTATTTCAAAATTCTTGCTGGGTTCATTTTTCTTCATTCATGGTACTATCATTACTCAAAATTAAAGTGGTTGAGAAAACCGATACAAATCTTCTTCTAAGTTGATTCCTACATCTGATCAATATTTATAGTTATTGTCATGTATGTCATCAAAAACAGTCAATCTTGACATTCGTCATGTGAAGTGTGAAGCATGGACAAGAGCACTGGCACCACTTCAAAAATAAACCAAAAACAAAAGACATTCAAAGCATAATTAGAACACATTTATAACTCATTCCATGGACATTAGTGAGAGAATTGCCAGGTGAAAATAGAGCAGCCTTTTGCACCCGCGACAATAATAACACAACCTATAATATCCTAAAAGGAAGCCCAATCAAGCACGTGGGCTGAAAATAACACCACCTTTCGAACATCCCGGGGAAAAGCTCAGCCCTTCTTCACTCGCGATACAACTAAAATAACACCTATTACAAATTCTACCTATTCTCCTCCCACCTTAAATAGACACGACACCCTACGTGGCTCATTGGGCTGACATGCACAATGAACCATTTTAATTATTCGGCTTTTTGTTTTTTTTGTTTTTTTTGTTTTTTTTGTTTTTTTTTTTTTTTTTTTTTTTTTTTTTTTTTACATAATGCTAAAAATTTGATAACAAAGATTATACACTAATTTTGTTGACAAGGATTATAAATGAAAAAACAACGTCGTTCTTCTGTGCTGGTTGATGTGGCTCGTTGTGTACGTCAACACAGTGAGCCATGTAGGATATCAGTGGCAATTTAATGAATGTAATTTACAATAGGTGTCGGTTTTGTTCCACGGCTAAACGATTGGGCTTCATTCCATGTCAACATGTCCCCGATACGAAAGATTAGGCTTTTTTTTTTTTTTTGGGACATTTGAAAGATTGTGTTACATTTGTCTCAAGTACAAATGTTTGGGCTTTTTTTTTTTTGGGATTTGGCCATGAGTGTTACTCAAACTCCATCGATCCATTATAGAAGATGAAAAAAAAAATACTTGAAAATAAATAATTTTGACGACAGATAGATTTCTTCATATTTTGAGAGGGAATTTTCGCATGGAAATGACTAATCTCAGTATGATTACTTCTCTTGGAGGTTGCTTCCTTTTTTTTTTTCTTTTTTCTGATAATTACTCTTCTCATGGTTTTCTTTTAGGTATAAGATATAATTCCTTCTCCACTAATTATGTCATTCTCCTGTAAGTATCCATGAAATCTTAAGCAACATGGTCAAATACAATAAGAAATTTTCTGGTTTGAATAAATTGACATGAATTTGGAAATCCATGAATTTTTTGTGCTTCTTTACTTCTTATGTGTAAGTGATTTTTCTTGGTGAAAGCTTGTTGCACATTTGGTTCGCCGGAATAACTATTATATTTTTAATTCATTAAAATCCAAGCAATTTGATTCAAAAAGTAGATTTGAAATAGCTGTTCTCTCAAAATCAGGACTAGCTATTCCTAGGGGCCAAAGAGTTACTAGCTATTCCATGTAGCCAAGAATAGGTTTAATTTTTAAAATTTCGCAAAAAATATGCATTTTTAATAATTAGTTATATTCAAATTAATCAAAGTTAATAAATTAGGACTATTTATTATATTTATTACAATTTCTTTAGAACAATTATATTTATTATACTTGAATATTTCAATTTCTGATTGATTTATAATATAGCCAATTGAGATCTACAACTAAATAATAAGTTATGCTAGTATGATAAGTTATAGAGAGCATAAATATAATTAATGTTCTTATCTCAGTTGCTTATAATTAGAGATTAATTAATTATTGATAATAATTCAAGTTACTATTGATAAAATAAAAACTACATATGATATTAAAGTAACTACTATCACAAGCCTAGTCACTTACAATTAGTCATTACTCCATTGGAAAAAACAAAAATGAGTATATGTTATATTTTTATCAATTGTAAGTAACATAGCTAAGTAATATACATGAAATTAACCGTAAGAAAATATAGAAAAGAAAAGAAGGACTTCATAAGGATAAATTTTTTTATACTGAGAGAATTTTTTTTGCCAATTGTCACAATTATCACAATAACTTTCAATTTTGTGCATTGTAATTTAATTAGAAGAAAGAAGGCTACATTACAAGAAAGAAGAGGATTTACAAGTTGTAAAGTTTTACCCTATAGCTAGATCAAAGGGTAATAGTACGTTTATAATGGGTATAAGAAACTATAAACTATTAGACATGATAAAGTAAAACTAGAGGACATTATAATTCTTTTAAGATCTAAGTACTTATGGCCAAATTTCAAAATCAGAATGGACATCTTCACTTTGTTAGCCTTTATAAATACTGTTTATTTGCCAAAAAAGGATTTGGTAGTCTCTTGAAGATATCGATGCATAATAATAGCAATATGAACAAATAATATTAGATGACTTAAGTTGGATATAAATAGTATTAATGAATGTTGATTCCTATTAATAGGGGACAAAAAAGATTGAGGCCATTTGTCTTAGCTCTGGCAAAACCATTGACCAAGGCAACAACATCCTTACGGAAAAACAATTTGAGAAGTTAAGGAACCTAAGATTCCTTGATGCGAGTGGAGCACATTTTAGTGGACATTTTGAGAACTGGACTAAGAAGTTAAAATGGCTTCGATGGCACAGTTGTCCCTTGACTTTTGAGGCACAAGAATTTCATGTAAAGGAATTAGTTGTACTCGAGTTGTCGAGAAGCAAGATTTCTAACAAATGGCAGGGGTGGAATTTTGTTAAGGTAAGATGGTTAAACAAGTCCTTTCATTTTTTTTTTCTTATTGATTTCTGTTGAATCAAAATTAATTTTGGCTAACCCCTCTACAATTATTACATTTTTTTATCAGACGGGAGAAAAGCTCAAATTTCTTGACCTAACGCACTATAAATCTTTGGAAGGAACTTTCTTCCTCTCAGCTTTTAAGAACTTAGAGGTTTTGATCCTCAAAGGCTGTCGAAGTCTGAAGCAAATTGACTCTTCAATTGGAAGCATGAAGACTCTAGCACGCTTGAACTTGTCGGGATGTAGTAGTCTCAAGGAGTTGCCGGCAGAAGTGACTAAATTAGAAGCACTGGAGCTGCTACTCCTAAAAAATTGTCGTCACATTTCTTCCCTACCGGATAGCATAGGGGCTTTACAAAATCTAGAAATTCTCAATGTTTGTGGCACTAGAATAAAGGAATTACCCATTGATATTAGAAGGCTGAGAAAGCTCCAAAAATTGGAAGTTTCAAAGTGCTGGGAGCTCCAATGGTTGCCGAAGCTTCCTTCCAGCTTAACATACTTGAGTGTCACTAGTCAAAGTCTCAAAATGCCTTCACTTTCCCGTCTGATTGAGCTCAAGGAACTCCACCTTCTTAATTGCAAAATTCTCGGGTGCATAATGGAGCTTCCATCAACACTACTAGAGCTTTCAAAATCTTCTCAAGTAACCGATATTAAAGATTCAAAATTACGAAAAACTCTAAACACTCCCTTCAAGTTAGAATTTGTGGAAATATTGTTCTGCAAATCTATAGACACACTCGACATTTCACAATTAAATCGTCTAGAGACGTTATCTGCCCAGGGTTGTTGTAATATACGTGAAGTTCCCGATCTTGACAAATGGAAACATTTAGAAAGCATGACCATCAAAGGGTCAATTGAAAGGTTTCCAATGTCCAAGGGCATGAAGAAATTAGAGGTCGAGAATTGCAAGAGCTTAGTTGAAATTCAAGGTCTCGATAGGTTGGAGCAATTAGAAGAGCTACACATCTCTAAGTGTGCTTTAATTAAAAGGTTGGACCTTCCAAAGGCGAAGGACATGAAAAAGTTTGGTGTTCAGTATTGTGAAAACTTAATCAATATTCAAGACCTTGATAAGCTTCAAATTTTGGAAGAGCTATGTATCATTGGGTGTGCTTTAATCGAAAGGTTGGACCTTCCGAAATTTGGTGGTCTAAAGATATTACACGTTGAAAATTGCAAACACTCAGTTGAAATTCAAGGCCTTGACAAGCTAAAATTCTTGGAGAAGCTATCCATCATTGGGTGCACTTCACTTGAAAGGTTGGACCTTTCAAAACCTAGGGGTTTGAAGATATTAAATGTCCAAAATTGTAAAAACTTAATCGAAATTCAAGGCCTCAATTGGTTAGAGCTCTTGGAAGAGCTATATCTCGTGGAGTGTGCTTTAATTGAAAGGTTGGGCCTTCCAAACTCCAAGCATATGAAGAAATTAGGTGCTCAATGTTGTGAAAACTTAGTTGAAATTCCAGGACTTGATAAGCTAGAGTTCTTACAAAAATTGTCTATCGTTGGGTGTGCTTCAATTAATAGGTTGGACCTATCAAAATCTGGAAGTCTGAAGATATTACATGTTAAAAATTGCAAAAGCTTAATTGAAATTGAACGCCTTAATATTTTAGGATCTGTGAAAAAGTTATATATCTTTGGGTGTTCTTCAATTAAAAGGCTGGATCTTCCGAAATCTAAGGATCTAAAGGTACTAAATGTTGAAAACTGCGAAAACTTAGTTGGAATCCAAGGCCTCCATAGGTTGAAATCCTTGGTGAAGCTATACATCTCTGGGTGCACTTCAATTGAAAAGTTGGATCTTTCAAAATCCAAGAGTCTGAAGACATTAAATGCTCGAAATTGCAAAAAATTGACTGAAATTCAAGGCCTCGATAGCTTGGAGTGTTTGATTAGAGTTGAATTGAAAGGCTCAACCTTCCAAATATCTGAAGGCCTGAAGATATTTGAACCAGATATTTGGGATGGGATGAGTCAAAATAGCTAAGATGATCCACATTTCCTAATGAAGGCACTTAAAGCATGTAAGCTACCATTTTCTCTTTTGAGATCTATTGCTCAATTTTCATTTGTATTTCCTATTGTAATTTCTTTTAAGGTTTGTTACCTTTTCATTAATATTTCATGGTTGATAATGTTATTGTTTTCTTATATGATCTCGAGGAATCTGGGGGAGATTAATGTGTGCTTTGGCAAAATGTTTTTGCTTACTATGCCAGTATTGGAAATAGATCAAAAAGCCTTTTAAGTGCATCATTTGTCATTAGTCTTCAGGAAAGATTCTTTATCCATTGCAGAAAAATAAAGATTTTCCGTGTTTGATTGATTCCGGAATGCTCGAATTTCCGGATAAAACCTAATGTATAAGGGCATTTAATATCATGCCAAAGGTAATCGTATAGATTGAGAAATGCTAAGCAAACGACCCTATGTGGAGGTCCTTCTGATGTGAGGTTTTGGTTTGCTCTATGCTGACTATGCAGTTCACTTAAGAATGAGTTTACGGTGCAGAAGGAACATATTGAGAGAGCATCCCTTTGTATGTATACGATACTAAGTTGGGACAAAATTAGTCCAACCATTGTGTTCAGCACCTTTTATCTCACAGAATTATCTGCATTAGATGATTGAGGTAATAGTATAGGTTGAGAAATAGTAAATGGAAGAACAGACTCTTCTCCCAGTTGTGTGGTTGTGAATAAACCAGGAAACAGGCCAAAAGCAAAACCATTGTAAACTATTTGGATCCATCGAGAAAATTGCAACTTGAATTTTGTTGAATATGAATTCATGTTCATTTGCTTTGAATCCGGGGTATATCTAAAAGTCCATGGCTAATAACTTATTAGCCCAAAGAATACTTATTTTCTGTAGAGTTAATAATGCCATCTGTCATTTACCTGAACTTTTGTGTCAAGCAAATATCAAGATGGCAGACATGAACGAGAACGTCATTTGAGATAATCATCCGCACTGTGTATTTGGATGATTGTATTCCAATTTGGTATTATAATTGGCACCAGCGTGGACGTCTTTTGGAGTCTTTATGCAGAGGAAATTGGTTGTGAATCAGGTTTGGATCTTCATGCTAAAAATGGAATCTATTCTTACCTCTTGAAGCTGCTGTCATAGTTGGCTTGGAATGGTTTTATTCAATGTGGTTGGAAGTCTTGGAATCAAAATTTTGCGAGGTTGAGATCTTATTACAGTTGATTTTGCTGTCAAAATGATAGAGGTTGCTGTTGATACCAAATTTGAAAATGTTTCTGGTTGAAGAATAAGGTAGCCAGAGCCTTGTGAGATTGCGCTCTATTTGGGATATTGACGCTCAATTGTAACAAAGGTTCAGCTATCATGAACATGCAATTTCAGAATCCAATTGATCATTTTTTCTTCACAAACAAATTCACAATAATCAGTCACCACCCTCGTCAGTAATTGTAGTAGTCCTCATGTGTTGAGATTGCTTATCATCCCAGTGGACTCTGATTAGTTTAGCTTGGTGCACTTCCTGTTCTTATACTTATCTTGACTTGTCCTGTTGCAACGAATTGCCCATGGTTTTTATCCTTCTTTTTTTCTCCCTGAAGTGTTATTTGTCGAAATTCTATTACAGCCTGCATTGTGTCAAATTGGATACTAGGTGTACTAATAGGAGGAGGTCTATAAATTAGTTCACACATTTGGCATCAGCTAATGATGTGCACCGTTTGCTATTTGGCCTTCCAATGATCAGGAACCTTTGATGGCACCAATGCCTCAAATTATGCCTGGCAAACCTAAAGAGAAAAGGATAACAGAGGGAGGAGAATCTAAAAATAGATTCAAAGCATCAAGACAAGGCACATAAACTACATGTCATTTGTGCTTGAGCGAGGCCACAACTCATGAAATTGTCCATAAGAACTGAAGAAAAATGTAAGGTTAATTTATTCTATGTTTTTAGTCTCTATTTGTGCCATTATTTTCTGACTTTATTATCTTAAGTAAACAGGATGAAGAGATAGCCAAACAAAGAGAAGCCAACAAATTAGTCGTAGAGATGCATCATAACAATGCCACCAATCAAAAGGTACTTTTAATCTTACCTTCAAGTAACTGACTATTTACTTGAATGACTACACGTATCATATTAGCTTGACTACTCTTTCTGTTTTTTAATAGCCTGGATGGGAAAGTAGTTGAGTCATTTCTCTACCAAGAAGTGGCAACAATGTTGTGGTTAATGCTAAGAAGGTTAGCACTTTTCACATATTTATCATGATAGTGGGATTATAGGTACCACTTCATGGTCATAAATGGCTTGTTATTTAAAAATTTGTAATTTGATTTTACGTGATCGTATGAGTTTCTTTCATCCAGTGGCCAAAGGAAGATATTATGAAAAAGAAGCAAGAGAAGTGGGAAAAAACAATGGACCATTTGAACGACATATTAGTGTTGGATCACAAGATCTGCAAGACACGGGAAAATTGATCGGAAGTAGTTGTACATATATATTGTGGTCAAAAAAGGTCTCCTTTCATTACTTCAAGTGAAACTTGTAGTAAAAGATACTTGGGCCTTCGAACAAATAAGGTCCAAAAGAACTAAAGGAGGATTAGTAGTCTAATTAGAAGAGAGATTATTTTTTCTATGGACCTAGGCAATTCAATCCGCCACCTTATTTCTTCTCTTCCATGGTGGGCTATTTGATATTTGCTTAAAGTGACCCATTGGTCTCGTATTCGTTGGTAAGTGGGGCCACCTCCTACAGGCACATATTGTGATCTGTACGTGCGCTTATTACTTTTAGCCAATCTGACTCCGTAGTGAAATTGGAGTCGGACCTAGCTTCAAAAAGAAATGGAGGGCTTCCAAACAAGCAAGGATTTGAATCTGCTCAACTGAACTTTGCTTGGACTTCCTTCGCGAAGGCACCCACCACTCTCCCAGCTTCGTCTCCGCATACCCCGGCAACGCTTCCCGCGGTTTGTCCGTTCATTAGACACCCGCCAACGTTGATCTTCAGCCAACCCCTTCTTGATGGTTTCACATCTCGAGTAAGAGTTCCTGCTGCTGTGTTCGTTTTTGCCTCCTATAGTTCCATCTCTCAAAGCTCTTTTGTGCAGCCATGATCGCTTCCACTATGCTACTCTAACCTGGTTTTTGGTGGCGCAAGATGAAATGGTTCCAAGCCTTACAAATGTTCCAGAGAACCCCTGCTACCAAATCTAGTGAAGGTGAGTTTGCATTTGGGTTACCTCATTGTAGAATCATCTCCTCCATGCGACTGAGCTCCTTGCCCGTGATCCTGATATCTAATTTTGGGTGATTCCAGACCTCACGAGTCCAGTCGCATCATAGAAAAATATGCTCAACTGTTTCTTAGGTCTTTTGGCAAAGGGGGCAAATGGGTTCAGGTAAGACTTTCCTTTTTTTTTTTTTTTTGGGTCTAAAATGATGATGCCTTTCATTCAAGGAGGACGAAAATTACAACACATAGAAAGGGCGTCGATTACATAGTAAATTCATTAACGCTTGAGGAGGTGATGAAGGCCAAGTAGGTGAAAGTGTATTACGGGCGTGGGCCTTGGCGGCCCAATCAGCTGCAACATTGGCTTCTCTTCGGCAATGTTGAATGCGCAGATAGGAAAAGGAGAGACGCAAAGCTATGGCGTTGGCAACCAGCGCTCGGCTCTCCCATAGCGGCTGATTACGATCGTTGAAGATCTCCACAAGAATTAAACAATCAGACTCAATGATGAGGTGAGCTTCTTCTTGTCCCTACTCTAGCAAATAAGTAAGAGTGGAGATGAGAGCTTGGATCTCACGTTGTAGGGGAGAAGATGCACAAACTGTACTGGTGAATCCAACGATTAAAATACCGATGTGCTCCTTGCAAATGCACACGATTGCACCCATATCAGTAGCCGTGGGAAAAGCCCCATTGATGTTAGCCTTGATGCTGCCTCGATCCGGTGGAGTCTATACTCAATTAGGGTTTAGTAGAGCATTTCCTGCTTCTGTTGGTTGCTGCACCTTGCTACTGTACAGCTTTGCTTCAGCAAGGGCCAGATCTACGAGCTGGGTAGAAGTGGTCTATTGATGTCGAAAAGTGAAATGGTTCCGCGCCTTCCATAGCTGCCAAAGAATGGATGCAATGATCTCCCAAGAAGGTAAGCCTGACTAATTTTCAAATATATCCTCAAGCCACGCATCTATTCGATGTCTTATGTAAGTTAAGTGATCAATTTGTATATTAGAGTGAGACCAGATCTACTTCGTCCATGGGCAAAATAAAAGGATATGTTCAATAGTTTCAAGGCGATGAACAGAACTGACATGTCGGGTCCTGAATGATATGTCATTGGAAGAGGTTAGCTTTTGTAGGGAGAGCATTATGACATAACGACCAAATAAAAACGCGAATCCTTGAGGGCATCTTTAGATTTCGGATGTATCGCCAAAGACGGGCTGATGGCTGGTATGAGGATGAGGCAAGATTACTGTTCTTGGTGTGATCTAATTGTCTAAGAATGTGATAGGCAGTTTTAACTGAGTATTTACCTGTTTCTGTGCATGTCCATATGATGTGGTCCATGATAGAAGCATGGTTTAATGGAATAGTGATTATCTCCTTGAGTATTTGCTGGTCAAAGTTGTCTCGTAGAAGAGGGGTATTTCAGATATTCTCATTTGGGACTATAAAACCAGCGACCTGTTCTGGCTCTCCTCTAGGCACTAGTCCGCCGATGATTCCACTAGTGAGCCATTTATCCTCACGAATATTGATCTTCTGTCCATCAACAACAGACCACTATAGCTTATTAAGGATAGCTTATTGACCTAAGAGTAAGCTCTTCCATCCCCAAGAGGAATTAGTCCCATTCCTTGCATGCCAAAAACTACCAAAATGGAAATATAGTCCCTTAAAAACTCTACCCCATAAGGATGGGGGATTTTGGAAAAGCCTCCAGGCTTGCTTTCCTAAAAGGATTCTATTAAAGGTTAGTAAATCTCGAAAGCCGAGGCCCCCTTCCATCTTCCTTTCTTTGAGTAGATCCCATGCCCTCTAATGTATACCAGACTAGTGCTGCTAGCCTGCCACTAGAATTTGACTATTTTGCGCTCAATAGACTGACATATAGAAACAGGAAGTTTAAATATGGACATGGCGTATTGTGAGAGTGCCTGCACTACCATTTTTAATAGTATTTCCTTTCCTCCTTTAGAGATAAAATGCTTTTTCCAGCCTTCAGGTTTGGCATTAACACAACCCAAAATCCAAGCAAACATGTCTTTCTTGGACACACCCCCAATCATATGGAATACATAAATACTTCCCTATCTTGTCAATAACAGGAACTCTTAATTCTGCAGCAAGGTTTTGTTGTAAAAGAAAGGGGCAGCCTCTACTACAGAATAGACCAGATTTGTTTCTATTTATGGCTTGGCCCGTTGCAACACAATACTGCTGTAAAATATTGGCTAGATTTTGGCTTTCTAGGGTACTTCCATGCAAGAAAAATATGGCATCGTCCGCAAAAAATAAATGGGAAAGGGTAGGGCAGTACCTATTCAGTTTAATTCCTTTGAGAGTTCCAGAGTTGACAGCTTGGTGAATAAGAGTAGATAACAGGTTGGCTAAAAGGATGGATAAATATGGAGATAGTGGATCCCCCTGTCTTAGACCCCTTGTAGGACGGAAGTATTACAATGGTTCACCATTAAACTTAACGCTTAATATTGTTGTGGTGACACATTGCATCACCCACCTTACCCATTGATCATGAAACCCCAATTGTTTAAGATAAGCCTCTAAAAAATCCCACTCAACCCAATCGTAAGCTTTCTGCAAGTCCAATTTTAATACCGCCTGAAAGTGTCTCTTTCTTTTTTTGATTTTTAAGTGATGGAGAACCTCCTGCACAACCAAAATATTGTCTTGGATCTATCTACCTGTGACATAAGCACTCTGTTCTGTTGAAATCAATCCTGGTAGCCACTGCTTTAGTCGGTTTGCCAGCACTTTTGAAAAGATTTTGTATATGAAATTGCAAAGACTAATGGGTCTATACTGTTCTAACCTTTATGGGTGCGGAACCTTTGGGATAAGAGTAATGAGAGTTCTATTGAAGGTATAGGACATCACTCCTGAAGTGAAAATTTTTTGTACTGATGTGTATATATCTTCTTGTATGATACCCCAGTGGTTGTGATAGAATAACCCATTGAAGCCATTGGGTCCTGGGGCCTTGGTGGCCCCGAGTTGGAAAGCAACTTGTTTTACTTCCTCCCTAGAAACAATTGCTGTTAAGCTTGTGTTCATTTCTTCTGTGATTACCTGGGGACATTGCATGAGAACAGGTTCATAATTTCGGTAGCCAGTCGAGCAATAAAGATTTTGGAAGTATGTTTGCGTTGTGTTCTTGAGCTGATCAGAGTCGCGGATCTAGCCAAGATGCTCATCTTTTAACATGCTGATGCGATTACGTTGTATATGTTGTATTATCGTCGCATGAAAGAACTTTGTGTTCTTGTCTCCTCCCCTTAGCCATTAGATCCTTGAACGCATAGCCCAATATGTTTCCTATCGCTGCCATATATTGTGAATTTCTTCTTTCATGCTAGTTACAAGTGCCTTATCGTAGTCATGACCCGGTTGATTAAGATGATGTTGTATCTGTTGTTGTAACAGGTTGATTTGTTGTTGTCCATTGCTGAAGTGTGATTTACTCCACCTGGTGAGTGCAAAAGAAGTATGTCAAAGCTTATTGGTCAGAGATTGAGCCGGCGTTGATGATGAATCCCAAGCATTGCTAATAATCGATCAACATGCCTTATCTTGAAGCCAGAAAGCTTCAAAGATGAAAGTTTTCTTCCGTCTTAAAGAGTTGGGTTCGGTGAGTAAAAGAAGAGGACTGTGGTCTGAGGCCAAAGCAGGATAAGTAAAGACTTTCGCTGCTGGGTAAGTTAATCTCCAATCAACTGTGCACAGGGCCCTATCGAGTCTTTCCTTTATAGCTTCATCACCATCTCTGTTGTTCACCCATGTATAGAAGCAACCCTTGCTTTCGATATCCATAAGCATGCAATCATTTACAAATTCTCTGAAGGAATGTAATCTATATGGCTCCGCTGTCTTTTTGCCTGCCTTTTCCCAATGATATAGTATGTCATTAAAATCGCCTAGACGCACACATGGTAACATATTTGAGGTATTGATTTGTCTGACATCTGCCCATACTTGCTGTCATTGTTGGTATGTCGATGATGCATGAAGACATGTGAGTCTCATGGTTGTAGCACTTTTATTCTCTGTACAAATTGTGTCAATAAAGTGGCTGGTAGTATGCTCCACAGTTAAAGACACCTCCTGATCATTCCAAAAAATTACCAACCCTCCGGCCAAACCCATAGGATTCACCACAAAACAACTTGAAAACTTCAACTTCCTCCTCAGATTCTGAATTACCGTTTCTTGATTTTTCGTTTCCATCAAAAAAATATCGGGCCTTTCACTGGCCACAAGGGCCTTTAATGCTTGAATTGTTAGGAGGTTACCCAGCCCCTGACAATTCCAACTAATGATCCTCATTTGTCCTGTGGTGGCTTTTTCGGGCAAGCCACCATGGCCCATTTTCCAACCCCTTCAGCTGTAAAGATAGGGGTATTCATAAGGTTTGAGTAGTCTAGCATTTCGCTTACATTAGAACACATCCCATAAGGATTATATCTTTTGGCTTTTTTCAATGGACTTGACTTCGCGGTCGATCTTGGATTTGTGAGCTTTTTACTGATTGAGGAAGCTTCGGCTACACTGTTGAATAAAGTTAACCGGTTCATAACAGGGGATTTCTGTTTTGGATCAGCAAGAGAAGAAAGCTGCTGCGTACTTGTGGCATTGCAATGCGGGGACTGTTCTATGCTAGTCTCCACAGTGGCTGGTTGCTGAATATTAATCTGAGGTGCTGCAGGGAGTAAGAGAGGTGGTTGCGGTTGAGTTTCTAGTATGATCTCTTCGACATCTTCTTGATTCGAGTGCTACTTATAAAATGCAAACCATAATGGGCTATGTTGTATGACCTCTGCCCTCAGCCACTGACCATAAAACAATTTGTCATTTCCATCTATTTTTGCTGCATCATAAGGAATGTCTTTGCAGTACATGGCACAATGGCCTAGAATTCCGCATGAATAACAGTAATGTGATAGGCGTTCATACCGAAAGTCAATCCATATGTGTTTCTCATCCAATCTGATAAGTTTACTAGATTTCAGAGGTTCCTTTAAATTAGGTTCGACTTTTGCCCTCACTAATCTAACTGAAGAACTATCTTTGCTATCAATTCTCACCTCCTGCACCTTGCCAAGTTGTCTAACAGCTTTAACGATCATATTTTCAGTACATCGTTCTAGAGGAAGCTCGTAAATTTGCACCCAGAACGCACAAGTTGTAAAGTCGTAACAATGCAAAGGAATATTGGGCAACCAAGGTTTCACAATAATCAGATGATTTCCGAACAACCAATGGCCATTGTTTAAGATTCGATGCCTTTCCCCTTCTGAAGTGAATTTAAATACATAGAGCCCCTCTTCGCGTTGGGAAATTTCTACTTGATCATTGCACCATGCTTTTTTTAAGGTATTCTGAAAAGCTGGAAAGTTGATAGTAGGATTGGACATAATTTTACCTATTAATGTGAGTTTGCATTCTTGCAGCTTCGCTGACAGTACTTCATCTTCCCAGACTTCCACTTCCTGTTCAGGCCAGAGTCGTCCAAGTCTGTTGTAGAGTGCAGCAACCCGGGCATCTTCTTGCTGTTGAGATTGTTCCATTATAACTATCGTTGGGAGGTGGATTGGGTCGACATGCAAACTCCGATGGAGATGGCATCAAGAAAAGTTCAGACGTTGGGACTACCCAAATACACAAGGGAAGAAAGATGGAGGTACGATGATGGTAAAAGTCTAGAATTTATGGGTTTAATATGTTGGGAACCAGGGCTATATATGTTTTATATAAGTGCTCATGAAAATTACCTAATGGAAAGAAGTCTAAGACCATATAAAGTACATCCTAATGAATCTCCTCCCAGTGATGTTGATAAAAAGTTCGTTCAGTCATCAGGTTCAGGGCCTTGGAGGCTCACGATTAGAACCCGCGTCTCTAACCTCTTTCATAGCGACAGCCTGAGTCAGGGATTGATTCATTTCCTCTGATACTATTCGAGAACATTGTTCAAGAAGAGGTTGGAAGTTTTGGGCTTCCTCCGTTCTGTACAGGGACAGGAAGAACCTGCATCAACTCTTTAACTTTCCTGTTTCTCGGCTTCAAACCCCCATTTCATTTTTCAGGCTGAAATCTTGTTTCTTTGCCTTAGTTGCATGGATTAACCAGGTGTTTTATTCCCCCCCCCCCCCCCCCCCCAATTTCATCCAGTTAATGGGGGACCTCATTCCCCCATATATCTCCTCTTGCTACCACCATAACATTTCCATTCATTCTTTAATCTGCTGGGCTCTTTCTCCACTGTTTTCAGTACAGGAGCTGTTGGTGATGGTTTGAAGTTCCTGCTTTAAAGTATACATCTCCCATTTGGCATTTGAAAATTTGTTCCTACTCCAATCAGCTAGGACCACTGATACTCTCTTCAGTTTATTCAGACATTCCTCTGTCCATTCTTCTTCATTGCCATGCCATTTTCACAACTTCTTTGCATTCGTCATCCTCATTCCAAAAAGCCTCATATTTAAAAACTTTGCCTTGTTTTGCTGGTTCTGATGAGAGAATCAATAAGATAAGACTATGATTCGAGCCAAGGGCCGGCGAGGCATAACCTTCTGCATTAAGGAACATTACTCTCCAATCGACATTGCATAGGACTATCTAATTTTTCCATCTATCTCATCTCCTCTTTGTTATTAGTCCACGTGAATGTGTACCCCTTGCAATCCCCTTCCATTGGAAAACAATCATTTATGAATTTCCGAAATGCTGTTATTCTACAGTTCTCAGCCATTCTCCTCCCTTCCTTCTCCTAGTGATAACAAATTTCATTAAAGTTGCCCATACAAACCCATGGGAGATGAATACTGTTTTTTATTCTTTTGATTTCCTCCCACAGCCTTAACCTATCCTAGAATGCGTTTGAAGCATGAACAAAAGTAATACACATAATTCTCTGCTACCTCGATCTGTGGAAGTCAGATTAATAGAGTATTCTGATAATGAATCTACGACCACCGAGACCAAGTCTTTCCACATAACCACTTATCCCCCTGCTGTACCAACTAGATTCACAATATAACATTCCTAGAAATCGAGCTGTCTCATATGTTGCTGCACCACTCTCTCTATTCTGTCTCCATGAGAAATAGCAACTTGGGCCTTTCACGAGCAACCATAGCTCATAGCTTAAAAATTCATCCACGCATGCACACACGGGGGTTGGGTGGTGTCTAGCCCCTGACCATTCCAACTTATGCTCGTCATTTGTCACTTGGTGGCTTATTACAGCTAGCCACCCAAGCCCATTCAGCTACTTCTTCTGTCATAAGAATGGGAGTGTCCAGGATTGGTTTCATCCAACCAAGAAGAGGTTGGGTTCATTGAATTAAATGGAAAAAACCTACGTTGCTTCTTGCTGGTATGAACCTTTCTTCTTCTTGTTTTCTTCAATACTCCTGGATCATAAGGACTCGTTTTCCAGATTTCTGTCACTCCCTATTTTCTATTCAAATTATATTCAGCATTCACTTCTACTATCTCCCTCCTCCCGTCCCTCCGTATCTGCCTGGGTTGCATCAATTTGAGCTTGCTCATAGGGCACTAAAGCACCTTGATTCACTGGAGTTTCAGGAACAGCCTATACCTCTTCTTCCTTTACAGTTTTTCCCTCATAAAATACCCTCCAAAATCTATTTCTGATTAGAAATTGTTCTTAGGAACAAGATGGTTATCAATTGTGGCCTCAAGGACTAGCTCCCGACTCAGAGAAACATTCTTGGGGTCAAATTTATACCAATTCTGGTGATATTTAATGCATACTTCAAATTTAAAAGAATAATGGAATGATTGAATAATGAGCAATCCTGAATACATAAATTAATTGAAAAAATCAATTCGGGTGAACTTGAGGATTTCAATAACTGAGCTATTGCGAAGCGGCCATGAGATTTTACTATATCACCTTCTTTTTTTTCTCCGGTATCATTCTTACATTTTTCTGTTTCCAAACGACTATATTCTCTAACTTCTTGCACCCATCACCTGCATAATTTTCATGGCTTAGTTTCTCGTAATTATATATCAACTTAAAAAGCGGATTGCTTTAGAGATTTGGGATGACGTCTTAGCCCAAACTTTGATACGAATTGATATGTTTTCACGTGATTATTGAGAGAATTCGAAAATAACATGAATTGACAATAATTTGTACATAATTTTTAGAGCATAATTAACAAAAGATAAATTATATCTTTCAATAACACACTTCACACGAGTACAAAATTTGATAAAAATAAATAAACAAATGAGCACGAATCCTCTAAGAGTCGACATGCATCAATCTGATTCAATCGGTGCTCCACTACAAGCTGCAAAAATTCAAATTTTGATGTTTTGAAAGAGAAAGGATGAGTCTGAATCGGAATCGGTTTTGGGCTTGTCATTGTCATGTTTAGACAGCTAATGAAGATTGTCCGGAGATATTTTTGTTGTTTTGTTTTTTGGTTTCTGATGTAGCTGAATGATATGGGATCTCTTGAACATTCCGACATTAATGTAATGGGAATGCAGGCTCGATGATGATTTCATTTGAAAGAGTCCTTTGCATTGGAAGAGGTTTCTCTTGGGGAGAAAGAGTTTGTGATCATTTTGATGGTATTGTTGTTGATGTTAGTATGATCCTACGGTCTTTTGAACTGTCATTCATTTGGCAGTTTTTATCACATCATGAATCGATTCTTGTTGATTACTGGAGGACTAGCATGGTCTTGTTTTTCCTTTGTCGAAGTGATGGACTCCCTGCTGCTTTCTTTTCTTTGCTACTATCTCATGTGATTAAAGATGTGGCATTGCAATCATTTCACGAATCATTGGATAATGAGTCATGTGATTTATTTGGCACACACATTAATGGTTAGATATGTTGGGATTTGATAACTTTGGAAAGTCAATATTTTCTGGAATATTTTGTACAGCGGGGCGTGCTATAGTGTTGTTAGAATTTTAGCTTGCAATTCGGTTGTTGGTCACCGAATGCTATGTACTGTATTTGGATTTCACCCCAAGCGGCTTGATAGCATACTATGCTAGGTGGCTTTTGTTAAGTGAGAAATAGGAGACAAGGTGAATGCTGATGCAGATTCACCTAAGTTCCTTGTAAGAAGATGAAGAAGAGAATTGACTGGCTGCTCTTTTACACCTAATACGTAATATCATATATTATACATGGCTGGCCTTGTCTGATGAGTCAATTCTCAAATGAGGAATGTTAATGATGGCTAAGATGAAAGCCAGCCTTCCCATCTTTTATAGGGTGTAGATTTTCTCACTTCAGGAGTCCTTGGGAATTTAGTATTTAGGGGAAGATAAAGTGGAGACAATTGCTTTTCTTGTTTTCCTTTCTACATATGACTGAGGTCTTGGCTCAAGGGTATGTCCTACTGGTTGGAGCAGTGTTTTCCTCACTTTCCTTGTGCTGGAAATGTTGCTGAACAATGTAGAATCCAAGCATCATGAGGCTGAATGATAATTATATCAAATGATCTGCTGTATTCATTTGGAGAGTAGTCTACAAATTGTCATATGCACTATCTGCAAGACATAGGAGGTTTAGGTTCTAACTCTGTGCTCATCCAAGTGACATGCTTTTTGACCTTTGCCTGACGATTCGATTCTCGAGTGAAGAATGTTAATGGTTTAGATGATAGTCAGCCTTTCCATCTTTTATAGGATGTAGATTTTCTCCCTTCAGGAGTCTTGCAAATTTTGTTTTCAAGGGAAGGTGGAGTGGGTACAATTGCTTTTCATGTTTTCCTTTTCGAGATCTCCTAATGATTGGAGCAGTTTTTGCCCATTTTCCTTGTTGGAAATTTGCAGGACAATGTAGAATCCAAGTGTCATGAGACTGAACAATAAACGTATCAAATGATATGTTGAATTCATTTGTAGAGTAGTTTACAGATTGACACGTGCACTAATGCATACTCTATGTAACATGCAGATGTATAGGTTTGAAGTTTTCTGCTCATTCGAGTGACAAGCTTTCTCACCTTTACCCTAGATCCTAGTTCTCATGCAATGTAGCAAATTAAGAACTTCGAGAAATATCTGCTAGAATGGTTGGCTTTTAGACATATTTAAGATAAATGCATAATGTGGATACTGTAGTTTGGGTTTCAAAGTAGAAGTCTGGAATCTCTATGCTCGTGCTTTGCCTTTTTTTTTTCCTTTTTTTTTTTAATGTGCAATGAAAGGAGATTTAATCAAGATGGTAGACCATGGCACAAAAGAGAGGCTAGTTTATATAGGCTAGTGTACATGAAATGGAACAAAATTCCCATTACTGATGATTGCTGTCGGAAGAGGATTACTGAAGTAGCATTTGCAATGATTGGAGATAGATCATTGCATTGTTTTAAAGCAACAGTTTGCCATGGCAATGGATGGCGGAATTCAGTTGTTTTGTGACACACAAATAAAGTGGTTGCTTCCTAGTGTAGGCAAAAATTTTTGGATGTGAGCTATGATTCTGTTTAGTGGGGCTTCGACTATAATTCTAGGCTTAAAAAGAAACATTCTTCCTCTCATTCTCTCCATGCCTCCCTCCAACTAACCCACAAGCTTGATTCCTGCACATGGAAGAAGCATATGCTCATATAGCATGAAATAGGAAATGTTGGACTAGAGTGATAAAGACGATTTGATTTGTGTTGACTCTTGCATAACATGTGGAATAAATGAAAAGGTTGGTCAATTAACCTGGATAAATACCTTCTTCATGAAGGTTCTTACTTAAGGACATGTATGTCTCTGTCTCAGCCAGATGTACATTATGGAGTCAATTAGTCAACTTGGAGGTATTTGTTTTGTTGGAAGAGCGTTCGACAGAAAAGTCTCGTGAGTCAACACAAAAGGGAATGTCCGAGGCTTGAGTTATTAGTAGTTTTCAAAGAAAGCTTCTAGCACTAAGTGGAAGGAGGTAGTAAATCCTTGATGGACAAGGTTTGCTTTTGCAATCTTTCGCCATATTATGTTGTCTTACTGGGCGTTTTTAAAGCAATTGATTTGTGTGATTTTGTTGGCTTTTGTTGGAGAAATCTTCTTTTTAGTGTTTTGAAGCTGACAAAACGTTTCCATCGCCTAAATCAAGGCTCCAGACTCAGCTACTTAAAGTCTAAAGACCTCCGGATAGCCAAACTCAAGACTCAAAGTTTATCCTTATTGATAGTCTCTAATCCGTTGAAGAAAGGTTATCAAGAACTGGATGTTTCGTTAAGGATTCAACCTTATCAACTGGAGAAGATCTCGTGGCTGGAAAAGACTTAACGGAATCCTTTGATTGATCGAGATTGATTCGATGATTGAAGATTCGATACTTGCCTAAATATTCTTGGAAGGTTCTACTTATGGAAACCGAGATCCTGATTGTATGGGCGAACATGATTGATGGGCTATCGACACGTCTTAATAGCTCGAACAATCTTCCTAATTGATTCCGTCCAACGGGTAGATTGGAGGAATTCCTTTGGTAAGTGCCAACGCGTATGATGGCATAAATGAGTATATAAGGAAGACGTTCTAAGTTGTTCGAGGTGTGCGCGATAGAAGGATTTCAAAGTCTGAAGCTCCTTGTTGTTTAAACAATTACTTTGAGCGATAAACATTGTATTCAAAAGAGAGTCTATATTTGTGAGAAACCTTGAGGAGGTGTGGTAGAACATCTACACTGTGGAATCAAGGAAAAGCTATGCTGTAATTACTCTTTTGATCATAGTGAAATCCAACCGGTGGGCTGTCAGTGCGGAAGAGTGGACGTAGGCTTGGAATAAGCCGAACCACTATAAACCCCGTGGTTCAATTCTCTCTTCCTTACTCTCTTTACTTTGATCGTACTTCATTTTCGTTAATCAATAGTGAACTTCCTTTCTATCGTTTGCCAAGAATTGCTTCCGTATTTCGACAAATTGTTTGTGCACCTATCCACCCCCCTCTAGGTGCTTATACTAGCTATCTCAATTGGTATCAGAGCTCGTGTACTCACTTTGTTTGAAGTGTTTTACTTCAGAGTAAAAGATCCATGGCTAGTATGTTGGCTTCAGGGCTAGTAGAAGGGCAAAGCAACACCAGACCGCCTTACTTTGATGGAAAGGACTACAACATATGGAAGAACAAAATGAAGACATTCTTAAGATCAAAGGATCCTCTGGAATGGGACGTTGTAGAAAAAGGAATCATTCCTAAAGCTGCATCTGTCTCAGAAAGAAGAAAGGACACTGTTGAGTCCAGCGAATTGAGTCAGGAAGAGATAATCAAGAGACAAGCTCTCGATGCAAAAGCAATTTATTCTTTATATTGTGCTTTATCACTTACTGAATATAATATAATATCTTCTTGTGATACAGCCAAAGAAGTCTGGGATAGATTACACATTATCTATGAAGGAATCGATTGAGTGAAAGAAACTAGAATCAACATTCTTCTCGGTCAATACGAAGCCTTCAGAATGAAACCAGGAGAATCTATAACTGACATGTTTAGTCGTTTTATAGAAATCGTGAATGGTCTTGAAAATCAAGGTCAACCAATTTCTGATCCCATGAAAGTAAACAAGCTACTGCGTGGACTCTCCAAGGATTGGAATCATATAAAGACCTCAATCAGAGAGACCCAAAGAATCATGCCACCGTCTCTGTTGATGAGTTGGTTGGAACCCTTGCCTTATGAAGTGGAACGAATCAATGAAGACGAAGATCCTAAAGGTAAGAAATCTATTGCATTAAAATCTAATGATGATTCCCGATGTAACGCATTCCGAAGACGACATGGATGATGAAGAACTTGCTCTCATGATAAGAAGATCTTAAAGCTGAATAGAAAAGGAAGAAGATTCAATTCAATGAAACAAAGTTTTTCAAAAGTAATTGCATCAAGTCTGTTGAAGATGATGAATCAAACAAAGATGTAGTCTCGCTTTGAATGCAAGAAAAAGGGACACATCGGACCTAACCGTCCTCTTCTCGAAAGAAGAAAGGAAAAACTGAAAAATATCGAAAAGCTCAAAAGCTGAAACCCTGGAGTGATACGGAGTGCGAAGATAGTGATGAATGGCACAATCAGACTCAGAATCAAACTCCGAGACTGATTTAGATTCGGAAAGTGAATTTGAGGTAAGTAATTTCAAAATCCCTATTAAAGTTTCAAAATACATTGATGAATTATGTTTTAGTCTTAAGACTTCTCTTAAAAGAATTTCCAAACTCAAAAAGGAAAATTCTGTTTTAAAACAATAAGAGAATGTTTTGGAAGAAAAAGTGAAATGCTTAGACCAGAATGTTTTTTCTCTCAGAGAAAGTAAAGATAATCTTTTAAAAGAAAATGCATTTTTGAAAAATGATATTTCAAATATTTCCAAAAGAATTTCTCTAGGATATGAAAAACCGGAGAAAATACTTTCGTTCAAAGACCGTATTTCAATAAATCTGGTTTAGGAATGATCAAAACCATTTCTTTAATTGATTTTCCTAAAGTAAAAGAAAGAATTAAATAAAGACCCACAAGAAATGCTTACAAAAATCATTTTGAAAGGAACTTTGTAAAACCAATAGGTCGCAATGCTCTTAGATGTTCAAAATGCAATAGTGCAGATCATTTTGAGAAAGATTGTCCTATGGTTTGGAGACCTGTCAATAAAGTCTGGGCAAAAACCGTATATCAGACTAACTCAAAAGGACCCAAGAAAATATGGGTACCAAAGAAAGCTTGAGTTTCTTTTTAAATGCAGGTCACTATCAAGAAAAATGTGAAATGGTATCTAGATAGTAGATGCTCGAGACACATGACAGGAGACTCAAATTGTTTCATAAAGTTTGCCCAAGTGAATGGTGGAAAAGTCTCATTTGGAGGAAACATCAAAGGAAAAATAGTGGGATTTGGAACTGTAAAGATTGTGAACCTCACAATAAGCAATGTTTCTTTAGTTGAAGGGTTCAATTACAATCTGCTCAGTACTAGTCAGCTGTGTGATGCTGGTTTTAAAATCAACTTTCAAGAGGGTATTTGTTCAGGAACCAGTAAAGACTCTACTCAGTCATTCATGGGTCGAAGACATGGAAATATCTATCTCTTGGACGTGAAACCAGATGAATCGCAATGTCTAATCTCAATCCAAGACGAAGTGAACTTATGGCACAAAAAGCTTGGGCATATCAACATGAAGCAGACAGCCAAAATCTCAGTAAAGAAGCTTGTTCGTGGTCTACCCAATTTATCATACCAAAAGTCTAATCTATGTACACCATGTATATTGGGAAAACAGGTAAGAAATTCCTTTAAACCAATAAATCAAGTTTCCACTAACCGTGTACTGCAGCTCTTGCATATGGATCTCTTCGGACCAACAAGAACGTAGAGTATTGGAGGTAAGAAATATTGCCTAGTAATTGTGGATGACTACTCACGATTTACTTGGGTATATTTCTTGGCAAGTAAGTCTGAAACCTTATCTTACTTTGAAAAATTCGCTAAGAAGGTTCAAAATGAAAAATGGTATGTTATTTCAAGTATAAAAACAGATCATGGAAGTGAATTTGAAAATCAAGATTTTGCTAAATTTTGTGAAGAATCTGGTTTTCAGCATTTGTTCTCTTCTCCATATACTCCGAGCAAAACGGAGTTGTGGAAATGAAGAATAGATCACTTCAAGAAATGGCTAGAACTCTTTTAATTGAAAGCAATATCTCTTTACGGTTTTGGGCTAAAGCAGTTTCAACATCATGTTATATCATCAATAGAGTTTTTCTAAGGCCTATTCTAGAAAAAACCCCCTATGAACTATTTAAAGAAAAGAAGCCAATTGTTTCATATTTTTATGTATTCGGATGTAAATGTTTCATATTGAAAAATGCAAATGATCGAGTTGATAAGTTTGAAGAAAAGTCAGATGAAGGCATCTTCCTCGAATATTCAACCACTAGCAAAGCGTATAGAGTCTACAACAAGAAGACTCAAACTGTGGAAGAATCAATGAATGCCAAATTCCAAGACTCTATTCAAAATGAATCTATTCAGACTCATCTTGAAGAGACTGAATCTGCTCCAGACTCTACAAAGTCTAAATCTCAAGAAGCAGCTCAGACTTTGAATGACCAGCAACAAGTGACTGTTGAAGATTCAAGTGAAGGAAGTGACCATCAATCTGACAAATTAACAAGCAATTGGAAACATAAGTCCAGTCATCCCAAAGATCTTATTATTGGTGACATTAATGAAGGAATCCGCACGAGATCCAAAAGGCGAGAAGAGTCTAGTGCTGTGGCATTTATTTCTGAAATAGAACCTAAGAGCATAGAAGAAGTTTTATCCGATGAAAGCTGGATTGAAGCTATGCAAGAAGAACTCAGACAATTCAGAATTAATGATGTCTGGGAGCTGACTCCTAAACCAAAAGGCAAATCAATTATTGGAGCTAAATGGGTTTTCAGGAACAAGATGGATGAGAAAGGAAAAGTCATAAGAAACAAGGCTAGACTCGTGGCCAAGGGATACACACAAGAAGAAGGGATCGACTATGACGAGACTTATGCACTGGTAGCAAGGTTAGAAGCAATTCGTTTATTACTTGCATTTGCTTGTCATAAAAATTTCAGGTTATTCCAAATGGACGTCAAAAGTGCTTTCCTAAATGGATTTATCCATGAGGAAGTCTATGTGGAACAACCGCCAGGATTTGAAGATCCAAAGAATCTAGACTCAGTATTCAGACTCAAAAAGGCCTTGTATGGCTTAAAGCAAGCACATCGAGCTTTGGTCTCTGGTATCCAAAAAGGGGAGACTTTACTTTTCTTGGATATTCAGACGCAGATCTTGCTAGATGCAGAGTCAATAGAAAGAGCACATCGGGTACTTGTCAACTACTTGGAGGCAGGACAGTATCTTGGTTTTCAAGAAAGCAAAGTACAGTAGCTGTCTCCACAGCAGAAGCAGAGTATATAGCTCTCGGAAGTTGTTGTTCGCAAATTTTGTGGATAAAATAGCAGCTAAGAGACTTTGGAATTGAAGACTCATGCACAGAGATTAATTGCGACAACACCAACGCTATAAACCTCACCAAAAATCCAATTCTCCACTCAAGAGCAAAGTATATAGAGATTCGACATCACTTTATTAGAGACCATGTTCAAAATGGAGATGTCTCAATTCAATTTGTTGACTCAAAGAACCAACTGGCGGATATATTCACAAAGCCTTTGGAGAAAAATCAGTTTGAAACCATCCGTTCCAGACTCAACATTTTAAGGTATGAGGAGATCAAAGTCTAAAGACTTTCAGACTCAGACATACAAAACTTCAACTGTAAGTTAGTCTTGGTACGACCGTCGACCGTAAGTTAGTCTTTCTCTCTCGAATCTTATCTTGAAAAGGTACGATTGTGAACCGTGTTTTATTGCTATCTTTAATTGGCTTAATTATTGCATCGTTTCCTTTTCAAAAGAGAAGTTATTTTTTGAAATGACTATTTTCGCGGAAAAAGGACGGTTATTTTGAAAAGGCATCTTTTTATTTCCTTTGTGACGGTTCGTTTATCTTTCTTTTTAACCGATCGTGCACTGTTGATTCCTCTTCACTTTACTCTAAAAAAACCCTAGAAAGCATCAATCCTCCATTCTCGTTTTCTCCCCTTGTTTAATCTTCAAAAAGTTGTCATCTTTCTTGGGAAAGTCAAGGAAGGAATCTTCCAAAAACTGTGAAAGATGTCATCTTCAAGAAAGTCTTCGAGAATCGCAAGCAAGGGACCACGGCGAATGAGTGAGGGGCCTACGCACTTCGATCTCACTGAAGAAGAAGTGTCTCCAGAACAACAACCGAGCCCACAACATTCTCAGCAGCGTCATTCTCCTCCTTCTAGTCCTCAAGGCGTTGATCATCAACAGCAAGAAGAAATCATTGAGGATGCAGATCCGGTAAGAGTTCAAAAGCCCGCTTATATTTATAAGCTATATTGTGCCTTAAAAGGAACTCGTACTCCCTTGAACTATGTCAATGATTTTCTTAAAGACAAAGGATATGGGAATAAATATATCTTTCTGCGAAAAATGGAAATTTTGGGAATTGCTCGTAAAGGGGTGGCTGAGGAAACCCTTGCGAATATCCCAAGTGATCCTCGTGATTGGGGACCGAATCCTGTAGATGGGAATGATGATGACAAGTTGTATAATCAATTTCAACCGAGAATGGGTGTTGCGGTTGAAAGTCGAGGAAAAAGGGGAGATTTGTTCAGATCGAAGGAACAAAAGGATTTGTACTCGAAATTGCTGAAGCGTGGGGTGATAAACCCTAGAAGTGTGGATTTTGACTTTTTGGATGCTGTGAATGTGAACTTGAGGGAAAAGTTCGGTTTTCTTCAACTTGAAAAGTTCTGCTCCGACACTATAGAGGCATATGCTGAATTAACCGCATATTTCTATTCAAATCTTAGCTTTTTGGATGCGAATAGATTCTCTTTCAGTGTCAAAGATCAAGACTATGTTGTGGATATAGATATGCTGGCAGATGTGTTAGGAGTTGAAAGAGGAAGATATCAACCGATCAAAGTTTCCATTGCTCGGGCCACACTGGAACTGGTGAAGGATAGGAGAACAGAGGAGAAGATTACCTACTTAAGGATGAGTGCATTCAACATCTTGCTTCACAAGATTGTGATCAATTGCCTCCGACCAAAATTAACTTCCAAAACCGATGTTTCAAGTTTAGAGGCAAAGCTGATGTATGCCATTCTCACTGGGAAAAGATTTTCTCTCCCTCACACTATCATGTTCCACATGTATAGAGCGATGATGAAGGACAAAGGTCAACTCCCTTACCCAAGCCTTGTTACGAAGTTATTCAGACATCTGAATATTCAGCCTCCGCAAATCTTTTGTGTTCGATCGTGCGATCATATGGTGGTAGGACTGAAGATGGTAACCAAAATACGTCTGAAGGAACTGAACACGGAGTTGGAGAAATTCAAGGAGAAGACTCCAGTCAAAGCTCATCAAATCTCTTCTTCAAAAAGGAAAGGAAAGGAGCCTTTGGTTGCTTCAAAACCAAAAAGGAGAGCTCTTATTATGGAAAATGAAGAAGATGATGATCTTACCATTTCGGCCATAGCTTTGAAGAAGCTAAGTCGTACTGTTCCAGAGTCAATGGAACATTGTGAGACAGAAGGAAAGGAAAGAGAAGGCCAAGAGGAAAGAGAAGGTCAAGAAAAAGAGAAAGAAGAAGAAGAAAGAGAAGAACAAGAGAAAGAAGCAGAAAGAGCAATTGGCAAGAAAGAAGCAGAGGCAGAACGACTTGAAGAAGAAAGAAGAGAAGAAAGAGAACCTGAGGAACACTCTTCTCCACTTGTAGGCATGGAAACGGGGGGGAGATCAAGAAAAAGGAGAGAAGTCCTCATATCCCGATGCAAGTGAAGGAGTTAGTCGCTCACCAGACCCGCAGGATGTTTATGCCACTCAATTTCCGGAAGAAGGTCATGAAGTTTCATCGCCAAACCCGCGAGATTATTCTGATATGCCATCATCTCGCGTAACGTCTTGAAGCTAGTACGCTTGACCGATAACTCACCCGATTTTCGCAGAATTATGGATATTCTCTTGGAGATGCGAGGTCAAATTTATGCATTGGGATGCGAGGTTCAGAACTTGCAAACTGCGGGTCAAGTTTCTTCATGTTCATTGAATGATAAAATCCAAGCCCTCTCTGTTCAGATTTAGGCCAATGCCAAGGGTGAGGAGGTTGCACAACCGAAGGAAGACTTGAAAATTTGGAAGGCATCGTTCTCGTCTATGGGAGATTTCCAGCTTGTCCGCGTTCCCAAGCCATCTTGACTTCATTCCATTTTCATCTCAACCTTTTTTTAATGCTGACAAAAAGGGGGAGAGATGCAAGATTTGAACAATTTGACTTTTAAATCGTGTGGTTTGTTAGACTGTGTGGTTACAGTTTGTTGGATTTTGTTGGATTGTTTTGATCTATTTGACTTTGTTTTTGTGTCTAGATGAGAAATCGAACTAGACTTCGACTTGACTCGCTTTTATTAACTATCATTGGTATCTTATGGATGGCTTTATCACATATTAGACTAACCTATTTTCTGTGGTTGCAGATTCTAGTGTTATTCATTTAGCATTTTATCTCTATAAGATATGCAGGTCAAAGTTGTCCAAATCTGCAGGAAAATTTTGTCACCATCAAAAAGGGGGAGATTGTTGGAGAAATCATCTTGAAGTGTTTTGAAGTTGACAAAACGTTTTCATCAGTCTAGTCTGAAGGTTTGCAGACTCTGCTATTTAAAGTCTGAAGACCTCCGGATAGCCAGACTCAAGACTCAAAGTCTATCCTCATTGATAGTCTCTAATCTGTTGAAGAAAGGTTATCTAGAACTGGATGTTTCGTTAAGGATTCAACCTTATCAACTGGAGAAGATCTTGTGGCTGGAAAAGACTTAACGGAATCCTTTGATTGATCAAGATTGATTCGATGATTGAAGATTCGATAATTGCCTAAATATTCTTGGAAGGTTCTACTTATGGAAACCGAGATCCTGATTGTATGGGCGAACATGATTGATGGGCTATTGACACGTTCCTTTAATAGCTCGAACAATCTTCCTAATTGATTCCGTCCAACGGGTAGATTGGAGGAATTCCTTTGGTAAGTGCCAACGGGTATGATGGCATAAATGAGTATATAAGGAAGACGTTCTAAGTTGTTCGAGGTGTGCGCGATAGAAGAATTTCAAAGTCTGAAGCTTCTTGTTGTTTAGACAATTACTTTGAGCGATAAACATTGTATTCAAAAGAGAGTCTATATTTGTGAGAAACCTTGAGGAGGTGTGGTAGAACATCTACACTGTGGAATCAAGGAAAAGCTGTGTTGTAATTACTCTTTTGATCATAGTGAAATCCAGCCGGTGGGCTGTCAGTGCGGAAGAGTGGACGTAGGCTTGGAATAAGCCGAACTACTATAAACCCTGTGTTCAATTCTCTCTTCCTTACTCTCTTTACTTTGATTGTACTTCATTTTCGTTAATCAATAGTGAACTTCATTTCTATCGTTTGCCAAGAATTGCTTCCGTATTTCGACAAATTGTTTGTGCACCTATTCACCCCCCTCTAGGTGCTTATACTAGCTATCTCAGCTTTCACCGGAGATTGGCTCATTCATGGTCGTGTTAGGTATAGTTTGTTCCAGACTTCAAGGAATTAAGTGATCACAATTCCTTATTATCCATGGCGGGATGCCCTGGTGTTCATCAATCCTTCACTTATGTTATTAAATGGGAATCTTTTAGATCTACTTGTTTTGATGATTCCTTCGATTAGAGCTCTGCTGATTGGAGCTGTTCCACATTAATTGGACGGTCTTATTGCCAATGTCAAATGGTCTTGAGCCTTGTGGAAGAAATCAATGTTGTAGAGTCTCCTTGCTTGACTGGCCAAGTAAAATTCTTAGGAGGCTATGGAATGTTGATAAGTTTGCTCATCTATGTAGGTACTTCTCATCGCTAGCCTAGGTAGCTGGTAGTCTTAGTAGAGTCAAACTAATGGATAAGTACACTAATGGTGCCATAAGTTGTGTACGGCGCTCACTTTGGTGTTAAAAGTTTCCGTCGAATCACTTAAGTGCCAAAAAGTTTAAAAAACGCTCACTTTGGTGCCGCCGCCGATCTGAACTGCCGGAAATTCGACGTGGCATTTTTTATATTAATTTCTTATACTAACGTGGCTCGCCGGAGAGTCTAGTCAACATGTAAACCACCAAACGACGTCGTTTGGCGTTTTAAACCCCAAGTCGAAACCCTAAATCCCCAAATCGAGAGAGAGAGAGAGAGAGAGAGAGAGAGAGAGAGAGAGAGAGAGAGAGAGAGAGAGGCCATGGCGGTGGCGTTGTCTTCTTCCCTAAAGAACAACACCAGCAGAGAGAGAGAGAAGCCATGGTGGCATTGTCTTCTTCTCCAAAGAACAAAACCAGCAGAGAGAGAGAGAGAAGCCATGGCGATGTCGTCTTCTCCCCTGAAGAACAACACCAACAGAGAGAGAGAAGCCATGGCGGCGGCATCTTCTTCCTCGAAGAACAACACTAGCACCAGCCACTCTTTGAACAAAGCCTAATCCACCATCTCCATCTGCGCCCTCCTTGTTTCCCTCGCACTCCTCGTCTTCTCTCTCTCTCTCTACACCTTTAATCCCTATTCTTCCTCCTCCTCCTCTGCCCTCGCCTCCTATTTTCCCATCACTTCTTGGCCGAGTGATGGTGGCCGAGCACGGTGGCCGAGCATAGTGGCCGAGTGACGGTGGCCGAGCATGGTGGCCGAGTGACGGTGGCCGAGCGCGATGGCAAAGCGACGGTGGCCAAGCAAGCTAGGTTGGCGAGGATGAACAAAAAAAACCCTAATTTCAATCACAAATGAGCTATACGGCGTCGTTTTTCCTAAGCTATCCACATAGGATGGCAAAATGACGTCGTTTTCTTAAGTAGGACAGAAAACAACGTCATTTAAAGGGTTTATCGATTTTTTTTTTAAATATAAAGCCACATAATCATTTTGGCTGGAATTTCTCGCCGGTGGCACTAAAGTGATCTTTTTTTTCTTCGATTTGACACTTAAGTGATCCAGCGGAAACTTTTGGCACCAAAGTGAGTGCCGTACAAAACTTATGGCACCATTAGTGTACTTATCCTGTCAAACTAAAATGGATGAACTAGCTATTGAACAACCAAGGTTTCATCAGTTTGATGTGGGAAACCTTCAGCATGTCATATATAAAGAAGTCAGATAAACAATGAGCTGGCAGTCCTTTAGCAGATGGATGTGGAACAGATGCCTGTCGAAAAAAAAGCTGAAGAAGATGCTAATGCTACTAGGTTGCTGGCTCATTCTTGAGCAATATCGGTTCCAGGTTAAGTACAAGTAATGTCTCAGATGTCCTCATTTTTTGAAGCAGCCCCCTGTTGCAGCAAGATCTGCCATCACTGTTGTAATGATGTGAAGGTGATCCCTTCTGCCTTTCATAGACTTAAGAATGCTTGGTAACTTCCTTTGTCATGACAAGAAGAAGGCATTAGATATAAATCTGGGAGATACTTTAGAGTAAGCTTAGTTAATAGATTGCAATTAAAGTTTTACTTGTCATACATTAGAGAATGATTATCAACCAAATGGAGGCACTGCTTCGGGTGCCTGTAATTTTGGGCACTAGTGTCATGAGTTATCTTCATATGAGAGTGCATTTTGATCTGATGATAACTTTGAAATGTGTGCGCTTATATTGCGATATGTGCAGGTTTCCATTTTTAGGTGACAAATATGTGCAAATGGTTGCCATTGATATTCTCTAGAAGTTAATTCACTAGTTAATTGCATCAGACTTCCTTTGTATCATAAATGAAAGTCACCATGTGGATTGAGTTTTTCGGTGAACATGATGAATGTGATTCTTCAATTTTTTACCCACGGACGTGCTTTCCATAACCTAACATACTGTTCTCTTATGCCCTGGATAATATCAATGTAAACAAAAAGCATAAAAATACTTAACAATGGGCAATCATGTTAGAAAGGAAATTTCTTATTTGCATTGTACAGATTGTCATAAGTGTTAGGTGTCATATCCTGCAGCAAGAGACAATATGATTATATGGACCTCACGTCTTACTTTATTTTTTCCTTTAGACATCCAAGCAGTATTGTTAAATTATGTCTTGAGTCCGAGCCTTTTATGGAATCCAACCATATTGAATAAATATCCAAGTTTGACAGCACAAAAAAATCGAAAAAATCGAAGAGTTGGACTCACCTTTGCCGAAGGTTGGACGAATGAGAGGAAAGAAGTCCCCTGCCACTGCAGACAAAAGGGGTTCCTCATTGTGTGAATGGCCGCCAGTGGCTTCTTCCTTTGAGAAGCTTGGAGTCGGTTCCTTCAGCAAAGTGTAGCCGCACAAGAAGAAAGAGAGAACAATGGCCGCACCATGATTTCCTAGGGAACGTTGCACGAAGAACGAAAGGAAGAATCAGAGAGTGGGGCGCTTGTTGCTTGGCCGAAATTTTTTAATCGGGGGAACAATCCATGGCTATACACACCATGGATTGGTGTTGTGAGTATTTTTGTGAACACTTTAAATTTAGTTCCCGATTAGCTTGTGCGATAAATCTTTATCCCTTTATTGTTTTTCTCATTTATTTACTAATAATTTATGTTAATTTCCGATAGCTTATCGATAATATGTTTGCAATCATTGCAATGGGCATTTGCTGGTGTGGCCACCATTGGAAGTAAGACTCAACAGTGTCAAAGCAATTATCCATGTGAATGATGGGAGTGTTAAGTATTTGTAAGAAGATAAGAAACACTCATAAAGACTTGACACAAGGTGCTTGGTCAAAGCCATTAAGCATGAGATTAATGAGAGTTCTTTGCTAACTCAGTGCACAACATTCACTCTTGAGTGGGTTCAGTAGTTGGGGTGTGTAGAGATGCTCATGGGCTCTCGTGGCCGGCTTCGCCAAGAAAATCCGTGCTCTGACGGTCCTCGTGCCTGGAATCCTAGCAGTGAGAGAAGCCTTGGTGCTCCCGTTGAAGATAGGGTAGAACTGATCTGGGGAGGAAAAGTGGTGATCTACAGGTGAGGATGGAAAGTGATAGCTTATATTGGGCCAAACTGAAAGCCCATGGGTAGTCTGATCTGTTGTTGAGGATTGTCGGCATCTTATGGCCCAAATGCAACGAGTGTCTCTAGCCTTTTGACCCAGGGAAGCTAACCAGCCTGTGAACTAGGTTTCGAAAGCTGATCAACACAGCTCACTGAACTCGAATTGGCTCGCCAACTCCCTATCCTCTTTGGTTATGTTTAGTCCTCTATATTTCTAATTAGGCTAGGATTAAATATGATAGGCTATGAAATTATGGGATTTTATCATATTCTATCAACCATTTGGTAATCGTAAGTATAATATTGAACATATTCACATCATATTATATATATTAGTTGATATAAACGACGCCTCAATATAAACGAACCTAAAGTTTATAAATGAAAATGGTAAAAATCTCTTGCAACTATATACTTTATTTTGATTTATTTTTTATTTTATTTTTCCTCTCTTTTTTAATTAATTTTTTTTTATATTTTTTTTTCCATCATTCTCTAATAAAATTTTATTAAATAGTAAACTATACCAATATACCTAAAATACCTAAAATATGTACAAAATAAGTTTGGCTTCTCATATTTCCACACCCAACATACATAAATACACACTAATCTCCCTATGAATATATTAGAAAATTGGCATTGCATAATAAATTTGTGGAAAATTTACAAAAATTGCTCCAAACTTCGGGAAAATACATGTTTGACATAAAATTTTGACTGTTACTCATTACTTCTTCAACTTTTATTTGGTGATAGCCGTTAACATTTCACTATATTCTCCATTCACATGTGCAATGTAGATGACGTTAAAGGGGTAAACTTGTTCTTCATCTCATTTTTTCTCGAAAGAATGCCTTTTACCGTTGATTTCTATAAGAAAAATAAAAACAATACAGAAAATGAAAAAAATAACTAAATTATCATTACCATAAAATTTGACTATCAATAATAATATAGATAATAAAAGTTGGTAGAAAATTCATGGATATATTAATAGAACTAGTAGGTTTTTGAACAAAAAGAAACGCAATTAAATAGAAAGGAAAAATGCCTAAAACAACTAAAAATCAAATAAAAAAATTTGATGCTCATTTTGTGTTGTTAAATAATTAATTAATGTAAGAGAAAATTGATCAATAAAAATATTTTTTAACAAAATCACCTTAGATTTTGATTCATCTTCGTCTTTTATGAGTTAAGGACATCATTTTCATTGATAAGTTCTTTCTAGATTTTTTGTAGATCAATCATTTTACATTAATTAAACCTTTATATATACATAACGCATGATCAAATATTATCATTTGAAGTTTTTGTTATCGAGGCCTTTTCCCCTTTTTATTTAATTTGTGTTTCTTAACCTGAGCTATTATAAATTATTTTTTACTTTTGTAAATCAACCCATTCATCCCTTCGTTAGGTTGCATTGTTGACCTCAATAATTGGTATTAAGGCTTTGTTTTTTTTTCTCGAAAAATGTGGTGTTTTTGAAAATTATTTTCTAGCAAGTCATTTTCTAGGAAAATAATCATATTTTCCGTATTCGGCTGAAATTTGAAAATGAACTAGAAAATATTTTCTGTCATTTGGTAAGAAAAATCTTTTCTTGCATGTGCTCATTTTCAATAATTTTTTTCATTATTTCATTTTTTTAAATCTATTTTTAATGTTTAATTTTTTTCTTTTTTTCCTTTTTTTTTTTTTTTTTTGTTTTTTCTTTCTTTCTTTCTCTTCTTCTTCATCAACCTGCCAAGGTCAAAGAAGAAGAAGAAAGAAAGAGAAAAAAAGCAAAAAAGAAAATAGAAATTAAAAAATCAATGTAAAAAAGAAAAAAGAAAAAGAAAACATAAAAATGGAATGAAAATGTGTTTGGTGAAAGAAAGTGAGGTGGAAGAAGTTATGGAAAATATTTTCTACTTTTCAAAAGTGAAAATATTTTCTCATTTTTGAATGTGTTTTTTTACCAATAGTAGAAAACATTTTTCTTGACTAATTCATTTTTCATGAAATGAACATATAAAAAATTAAAAAAATATTTTTTAGAAGTTATATTCCATGAAATGAACATTGCCTAAATATTACGTTGCTTGTACTTTGAATTGTTGTTTACTTTTGATTATAAAGATCCTATTCTATGTCTACCAACCTTAGTCCAATTTTTTATGAGGGTCAATCTACCACCAGACCTCCATACTTTGACAGAACCAATTATGGTCATTGGAAACAGGATGAGCGTATATATCCAATCAATAGAGTTGGCAACGTGGATGTTGACACCCAAATTTTTGCTAGCAAATTGAATCTGCATTTTTGTAAAGATAAGTAAAGTTAACAAATTTTTTTTTTTAAAGGAGAGGACTAATAAGACCTCAGCCCAGATCCACAACTCGAGCTCCCCGCCGGACAATATCGGACTTGAGCCCAGATCTCTTTAGATTTGTCCAATAGCCCATCGAATAAGGCTCAGCAACAGAAAGGAGCTGAAAAATGGAGCCCATCCGAGGTCCAAGGCCCATGCCGAGAGAAGGCCCGCCCTCTTTCCTTCCTTACTTTTATCTCTCTCTCTCTCTCTCTTCCCCCGAACGAAGGCACGCGCGCGGGCAAGAGCGGGAACTGAAAACAGAGAAACTTTCTCTCGATCCTGCTTTCCCTCTGGTTCCACGGCCGCTCCATTTCCGATCAGGCGATCACCACCACTCCTGGCTCATAATTAACGTCGCGGTTCCTCCTCATCGGCCACCACTCAGTTCCCTCCTGTTGTTACGATTCCAGCACTGTCCAATCGTGTTTCCGACCGTGCTCTGTTCTGACCATGAAGATGCTATTGTTACTGATTTGTTAGCGAGCGGTACTTGCCGTACAAGTAACGTCTCGACTCATTCTTGAGCAATAGTAGTTCAAGCTTTGTCCTTCTCAACTTTCAGTTAATATCAAAGACGCTGCTGCTGCTGCGGCAGATGTCCTCATTACTGTTGAGGGGCCGCATTAGAGCCCCCTGTTGCAACGACATTTTTTATTGCCTTCACTGTCATGATGATGCAAAGGTGATCCCTTGTGCCCCTCATAGACTTAAGTGTGCTTGAGAACTTCCTTTTGTTATGACATGAAGAACGCACTAGATATCTGAGATACTTTCGTGCAAGCTCAGTCCATAGATTGCAATTAAGTTTTTATTTGCCATATTTTAGAGGATTATCGTTAACCAAAGTATAGGCACCGCTGCAGCTGCCTCTAAATTTTGGGTGCTAGTGGCATGAGTTATCTTAAGATGAGATTGCGTTCTGACATGTTAATTTTTTAATGTGTGCTCTAATATTTTGGTACGTGCAGTCTGCCATTACTGCATGATGGATATGTGTGGAAGTCGCCATGTCCTTTGAGTTCGGATGAGTAGTCCACAGTTTGGTGAATATGTCAAATATTCGATTCTTCAATCTTCAACCTGTGGACATGCTTTTCATAAGAAAACACACCGTTCTCTTATGACCAGAATAACATATCAATGCAAACAAAAGCAGGGCATTGACTCGCCTTGCTATCAAGTTCAGCGGATGGATGCTATCAAATTTCTAGCATGTTTATAGACCGACTAATTACTTGATGTTCCCACTTACCTACATGTTTTGTTTCAGGTTGTAAGTTCAATCTGTGATCGTGCTCAAGAGGTAATTTTAAACATTCTATCCTTCATTGCCTGCTTTGATTGCACTAAAGAGCTTTTCGAAGGAGGGCAAAAAATGTGAAGTTGTTTAAAAAGATTGGCCAAAAATAAACTACAGTGCAGATGTTGATTCTCAAGCTTTGGTTTCCATGTTCACAGGTGGTGTTTGCATGGGGAAGTACTTTTGTTGGACTTGTAAGTTCTTCGATGATGATTTGCGTCAAATCTTTCTTATCTCGCTGCTCAATTTCTTTCATGTGTCTCGGACAGTGACATTGGTCGAGTGTCTCTATATGTGGGAAGTAGTCTCTGTCTGCCCTCTTCCCCTAGCAAATATTTCAAAACCTTGAGCGTAGAAATGCTGCATAACGTGCAACCGTGTGAAAGAAGAAAAGTTCGTTAATTGCATTTTACAGATTCTCAAAAGTGTTGGGTGTTGTATCCTGCACTTGAAGACGATATGATCAGGAGGACCTGACATCTTACTTTATTTTTTCTTCAGACATCCAGGAAGCAGAATCGCTGCAATGGATGTGGCATTTGCAGGTATGGCCACCATTAGCAGTGATATGCAATAGTGTCGAAGCGATTATGAAAACGTCATGCTTAAAGAGCACTCCAAATTTTTTCACATATAATGGCTAGATGATTAGACATGGTATGAGTTTATGACCTGAACTAATAGTTCGAGGATGTTAGATAAAATTCCTAGATGCATCTCATTTTCTGTCAATCATCACCCTCGGAGAAGATTATTGGTTTCCTTTTAGGTATTTTAATTTTAATTTATACAGAGTTCCCCGCTTCGGGATGTCGCTCTCATCATTTCTTTGTCGTTGATGATGTTGCACGTTTGATACATGTCTAACTGTATTTTCTTTCTCAGAATTGTGGGGCGAGAGAATGCGGTAAGCTTCAGTTATCCCGTGCTTAGGCCAGCATAAATAGCGATGGAAAGAACTGAAGTTAATCTCCTTCACTTATTGTCATGCTGTACGGGTTGCTGCTATTCAATCTTGCTGAAAAACAGCCATTGCATGGAAGGAGCGACGCGTCATGACTCTCCTTTTTGCTTTGAGGTAAAGCTCTGAGATTGAACGGTTATTATGCGTGCATTGCAGAGTGTATAATTTGAAGGCGGCGGAAATGGCGATATGCAGTTTCTATTTGATTCGAGAAATGACGTGACAGTCTTGCCTTGCCAACAAAAAATTGGTGAGAGAACATTCGCCGGTGAGAGTTTTTTGCTGAAAGATGTTTGCTGTTCTACAGGTTTGGATCCACTGCTGGAAAACATCACCAGTTTTCCATGCGGCTAGGACTAAATTGTGATTTTCATGAATGTCCTTACTCAAGGCTGTGAAGCCGGGTGTCCATCAATTTTTGTCGGGCCACAAATTGTAATGGGCTCACACTAATAATGGATCTTACATTATGTGGTTCCTTGGTGACTTTGATGGAAAAGTTGAGATGTTTAGTTAGAATACAAGTTTGGCTTCTCATATTTCTACACTCAATATTCCATGACATCCGCGTGGTTCATTATAATAGCATGTTTAATCTTTGATTGAGGTGGTGAATTGCTTATTGATTCGGTGATCTACTTAGTTTAGTAATGAAGCTGACTCACTTAGAGTGCTTTGATATTAATCAAATCGAGTAGTGTAAGGTGGTTGTCCGAAATCCTACCATAAGAGTGTGAAGCGTAAACTGAAAATTGAGGCATGATCCCAATAGGTACGGACGCGTCAAAGCATTGATATCGTAAATTTGATTAATAACTCCACTAGAATATGAGTTCATACGTTTAATTAATGGATCGGATGCTTTTGGTTGCTCTTTGATGCGTATAACAATTGAATAAGAAATATAAGGCAAAGGACTGTCTAAGAAGGAAAGATATAATACAAGCCCAAACTCAAAAAAGCAAGAACATGGGACCAGCAAAATGGGACAAGTTACTATTTAAGATAATTCGGTGGGAGTAGCTTTCTCAAAGAAAGCTATGCCTCTTTACACAATATGGTGCGGACCTAAAAACTAGTGTTTGAGCCAAAACTGAAGCAAGTTAAATGTGCCGTTGCATCCGAGGAGGTTCCAACTTTAAAACTTATCTAAAAGCCAAAATGATTTAGAAAATTTCGGATAACTATCGATGCAAAGGGCATTTTTGAACTCAAGATGCTAGAAGCTCTTCTTGAAAGATTGCCTCTTAAAAGAGATAGATTTGCAAGGGATTGATCGTCCTCCTTGTAAATATTTTTGTTAATCAATAATTTTTACAGTAATTTACCCTTTAAACATACATAGTGATTAAGCAATTCTTGTTATTTGATCTTTTAGTTATAGATACCTTTTTCCCATTCTAATGAATTTGTATTTATTTTTTAAAATATCTTATTTAGTTATATTAAGGTGGCTATATTTATTTAATTTTGAAAAATTCTCATCAATAAATATGATTATCGATATTTATTATTTTGATTATTAGTATTTTAGTTAATTCATTTCTCTTCCATTTTCTATATTTTTCAGTCTTCTAAAAAAGAGGCTTCCTTAGAAAAAGAATGAGATAAAATTTATACTTTTACCCCTTAAAATTCACAAGCATGTGCATGCTAATAACAATATAATGAAGAGTTAATTGCTTGAACAAAATAAAAATTCAGACGTTATTGTGTAACAAGTGAAAATCGGAGGCAAAATTGTATTACCCCAAAATTCAGAGTTGTGCGTAATTTACCCCCATATAGTGGAAGGGGTTGAACCATCTTTATTTATACAAGTGGGCCTTCGACTAAATTCAATCAGTGTTCATCGAAATCCCTTAGCCTTCAATAGTGTCAAGTAGTATTGACGCCTTGCCTTAGTTTATCGATATTCGAGACTGTCCTGGGATGGTTTGGTAATCAAATCGAGAGAACCTAAAAAGAAAAGTTCAAAGAAGGGAAAAAGAAATGGAAAACTTCTCATGATGGAGGTCATCATGCTCACCGGCCACGATTGTACAACGTTGTTGATTTTCCATGGGAAACTTGACTTCAAGATCAAAGCTAACATTCTTAATTCTCCACCAAATTCTAGAATATCTCTCTTTGTTTAGTTTCTAACAAAGTACTTTGCATCACGTATTATTTGTTCATTACCAGGACCATAACTTCAGTTTTTGTATCACACCAGCAATTGCACATTGAAATTCCCCTTCTCCCACAAAATCTAAATTTGACTCATATACTTGTGCAATATTTTGCAAACTCTTTGTTTTCAAACGGCCAAATAGACTTGAAATTCAGCATCTTGCTTTTCCTAACATGTATATTTATAAAACCCCTATCTAAGCATGGTAGTTGAGTTGTGCTGGCCCACACAAACCAGCCCTCTTAGTCTTGGGATCGAGCTTGGCACGGGAGTTCCGGCCTGATGAATTGTAATCGGAACAAGAGTGATAGGATCTAAGTGACAAACTTTCAAGAAATTTATCTTTGACAAGAAACTCTTTGTAGTACAGGAGAAGTCAGGGAATCTTTTGACTAAAAATCTTGCCGACAACATAAAAAAACACGCTAAAAAGCATTGGCGGGACTTATTTTCCACATTAGGATGACCCACCCATCATCTCCTTGTTTGCGTTTTTGCTTTATTTCCTTTTCATTACAGGTGAGAAGTAACCCTCGTGGTAAAATTAACAAACGGGGAAGCTAATAAGGATTTAGTTTTTAAGTCAATGGAAAATCAGAAAAAAATAAAAATAAATGAGGAATAATAAAAGATTCAAAGATTTACGTGATTCAATTCGAGTGTTGGCACATATATCTACGAGGAGAGCTAGTAATAAAAATTTGCTATAATTAAAGATTATAATTAGAATCCCTCAATATGCTCGAGTGTTTTTCATATCTAAACCAAACCTGAACCCAAGGTTTTAACAATTTGGATGTAAAAAACTCACAGCACAAATTACACGCTTTGCCAGCGAACAAATAGGAGCTCTCTTCGAAATGGTCGAAAATCAGGGACCACGTCCATTCTTGATTTCCTTTCTTCACGGCACGCCTTTCTAGGAAGTCATTGGGCAGCTGTCAAATCCTCCATTTTGACGTAAGTGTGTGTGTGTGCCCTTTCTTTGGTTCGGCCAATCTGCAATACTTTTAAAGTCCAACTCTTTGTTTGGGTTAAACTTGCATTTTGGGTCGGGTTTTGCCGTGTAAAACGGTGTCTTTTGATCAATGGAAATGCATATGCTTTTGAAGGTCTTCATTTCTTCTTTATTTCAATCTAGAAGAGACTTTGCTTGCAGCTTGTTAGGACATAGAACCCACTCATAATGGAAAAGCATATGGCGATTATGTTCCTATTTTTCTATGCCCAGCTCCCATTATGGACAAGTCTAACTATGCAAACCAACCAGACGGATCAGCTCGCTTTAATCTACTTCAGACACAGTGTGGATGAGGATCCGCTTGGAGCTTTGAGCTCGTGGAATGATTCTTTTCATCATTGTGAGTGGCAAGGTGTGATATGTGGTGGACGGCATCCCGAAAGAGTCGTGTCCCTCAACCTGAGAATGTCGAAAGGCTTGGGGGGTCTTCTATCGCCTCATGTCGGAAACCTCTCTTTCTTGAGAAGCCTTGTTCTACAGAATAATAGCTTTTGCGGTGAAATTCCACAAAGCATTGGCCACTTGTTTCGCCTTCGTCATCTTGTCCTTAGTGACAACTCTTTCGGTGGACAAATGCCCACCAATCTTTCTCAGTGCTCAAACCTTGAGTTTTTAGATCTCATCAATAACCAACTTGTGGGCAAAATTCCTGATGAAATCGGCTCTTTGTCAAAGCTTCACACTTTAGGTTTGGCTATAAATAGTCTTGCAGGATCTATTCCTCATTCTATTGGAAATCTCTCCCAACTTTACACGCTTTCACTGATGAAAAATGGGTTGCAAGGAGAGATTCCCAAGACATTGTCCAAGCTTCATGGTTTGAGGTATGTTCAATTGATGAATAACCAACTCATTGGAGAGATCCCTCCGGCAATCTTCAACATGTCCAATATTTTCTATTTCTGTGTCAGTAACAATCAATTGAGAGGGAGCATTCCCCCTTATATTGGTGATACTCTTCCTTCTCTCTTTTATCTTGATTTTTTTAGTAATTTTTTTACTGGGGTTATACCTCCATCTTTATCGAATGCCTCTGGCCTTCAGTACATCTACTATGACAATAATAGTTTTCATGGACCGATACCTGCAAATCTTGGAAGGCTGAAAGCTCTTAGAGTAATATCCTTTTCCTCTAACGAGTTGCGAGATGACTTCAATTTCATTACCCCATTGACTAATTGTTCAAGGCTGGAAGTTATTCAATTGGACCTCAATTTTCTTGAAGGTCTATTGCCGGATTCCATTGGCAATCTTTCCAATAGCGTTAGGGTAATTTCTATGTCATCCATCACAATGTATGGAACCATTCCTCCAAGTATTGGCAATCTCTTCAACTTGTCCTATCTCGACTTATCAAACAATTTGCTTGGTGGTCGTGTTCCTTCTTGTATTGGAGCACTCCATAACTTGCATGCATTGAGCTTAAGTGGAAACATGCTAACGGGAGAGATTCCATCATCGATCGGCAATTTGACTTTAATGAATCGCTTTTACCTGTCGTTCAACGACTTCTACGGGGAAATACCGCAGAGTCTTGGTAACTGTAGGCAGCTAATCGAGCTTGAGCTTTCCAATAATAATCTAAGTGGTTCAATCCCAGGGGAGGTTCTTGGCCTTTCTACCATTTTGATTATCTTCAGCTTGGCACATAATTAGTTGAGCGGATCTCTCATATCTCAAGTTGGGTCCTTGATCAATCTTGGTGAACTGGATCTATCTTACAATAAGCTGATGGGACCAATTCCTAGCTCCATTGGCACGTGCTTAGTATTGGGGCGGCTCAGCTTAGCATTCAATTCCTTTCATGGCAAAATTCCTCTGGCTTTAAGCACATTACAAGGCTTACAAGAGTTGGATGTTTCCCATAACAACTTATCTGGTGAAATCCCGAGCTTTCTCGCTCAACTTACAAATCTAAAGTACTTGAATCTATCTTCAAACAAGCTTGAAGGAGAAGTTCCAAAGCAAGGAGTATTTCTCAATGCTAGTGCAGTGTTTATCTTTGAGAATAGGAATCTCTGTGGAGGTATTGTAGAACTAAACCTTCCTTCTTGCAAATCGAAAACCTCTAAACCATTATGGACCAACAAAGTTAGAGTAATCGCCATAGTGATGGCCATCTTGTCATACTTCATTTTGTGTCTTTGTCTATTTATCTTTTGGTATCGGAGAAAGAAGTTGAAAAAGAATACCTCTTCGATTGAATTTCCATTCAAACATAAATTTTCGATAGTCTCTTTTGAGGAGCTCTTTAGAGCCTCAAATGGATTCTCTAAGATCAATGTGATCGGTAAAGGGAGATATGGTACTATCTATAAAGCAACCACACAGGAAGGCGGCTTGGTGGTAGTTAAAGTGCTCAACTTGGGCCATATAGGTGCTTCGAAGAGCTTCGTCTCGGAATGTCGAACCTTAGGGGCTATACGACACCGAAATCTTATGAAAATAGTGAACGTTTGTTCAAGCGTGGACTATCATGGCAACGATTTCAAAGCTCTATTGTACGAATACATGGCTAATGGGAGTGTAGAGAATTGGATACACCAAGGAAATGAAGAGGATGTTGAGCATGAACATGAACATGGAAAGCCAGGGCATTTAGGACTAATGCAAAGGTTAGACATTGCCATTGACATAGCTTCCGCAATTAAATATCTTCATGAGTTTGTAGCCCAAAGATTGTACATGGAGATCTGAAGCCAAGTAACGTCCTTCTGGACAACGAGATGATGGGACGAGTTGGGGATTTTGGGCTGGCGACAATTAGCTCCCCTAAGAAAACAGATGCCATGGACATTGATGATAGCAGTAACTCAGTGGCAGTGAGGGGTTCCGTAGGTTATGTTCCTCCTGGTAAGAAAATTTTCTCATTAATTGTCTAAGTTTTATTTGTGTTCGCTTTTAGATAAAATATTTATTTCAATTGTATACTGCTTGATGTACACTATTTTAGAGTATGGCATGGGGAGTATGGTATCCACACAAGGCGATATGTACAGCTACGGTATTCTTTTATTGGAAATGTTAACTGGGAGGAGACCCACGGAAGAGACTTTCAAGGACCATTTAAACCTCCACAACTTTGTCAAGGTGGCTCTGCCATACCAAGTGATGGAGATCGTGGACTCGGCCATTATTAATGGAGAAAGTGAGAATGACATTGAGAGGATGAGAGGATGTGTTGCCTCCATCCTAAATATTGGAGTTGCATGCTCGATGGAGTTACCACAAGATCGGATGGACGTGACCGAAGCCCTCAAGGAACTGCATAAGATTCGGGCTAGGTATGGATCCAAGTAGGAGCTTGGTTGAAGGAAGTTCAGCTCCCAGACACTTGGACTAAACTTTGTCTTAGGATTAATTTTGCTCTTTGAACAAGAAAAATTCGAATGGTTCTATTCTTCATATTGATTGTAATCTTTTTCACTAGGCCCAAAGCCTATTTTGGATCAATAGGACTAAAGATACAAACTTTGTGGAGCAAAAATTGATTTGACTTTGTAAAATTCATCAATATTAATGGAAATCTGATATTTCATTTATCTAATCCATCCTCACTATTTAGAAGATTAGGTTTCATAAAAATTTCAAGTTAGAGGTTTCAAGAAAAAAGGAAATCATCGGTCCTTAGGTACTAGTCCATTCTATAACAAGCTGGTCTAATCACCAGTTTTGAGCTCCTAGAATCCGTCACCGGCACAAAAGGGGTCTCATCTCCACTTCAGAAACTGGATCTCTCGCCAATTTGCCAGGCACGCCCTTGGAATCAAGTGGCATTTGTCTAAGGTTTTCACTATAAACTCCTATCAATTATATTATGTCGCGTCGACCGTGTCTCGGGTGAAAAAATCTCGGGTCGGCCTCTAGAAACATGGCCAGTTTTAGGGGGATGAAAGGGACCGTCCTCCTCCTCGACACTGCCCGTTCCGGGATACTTATGACGGTTTCCCACTAGGAATCTGAGACGTAAATACTTCGCGCATGGATTTACATGAGGTCAATCGTTGACCCACCCACGAGAACGAACCGTGTATTATTTACATCCTAAAAATATATTCACTAAAATACAATGTAAATGAAGAGACGAATTTCCAATACGGGACGCACGACAGTTTGGCGCGAAACTTCCTCGAAGCTTCATCTCCCACCCAGCTTCGATGTGAAAGCAGGAAAATCCTCCTCCTCCTTTTTTTTTTTTTTTTTTGATTGTTTTCATTTTTTCCATGCGGTTGGGGTTGGGGACGCTCCATGTCATTGATTATTCTGATAGTTTGCTTGATAAATGATTCTTCTGGCCACAATTTGATAAATGATTTTCTTTAGGATTAATACCACACAAAACTTTAAATTGATACCCATATGTAAATTTACCCCAAATTAATTTTTAATTATAAAAACTCCAAATCAGTGCACATATGATAAATTTACCACAAATTAATTTTTGACAAAAAAATCTTAAATTGGTATATTTGTGACAAATTTACTTTCTGTTAGTTTTTCGTTAAATTGAATTAATACCACAAAAGATCATAGATCAAATTGGTACATCCGTTAATTGACATGTCATCTAACTCAGTAACTTAACGGTGAAATTTAACGGAAACTAATGAAGGGTAAGTTTATCATAGGTGTATCAATTTGAGGTTTTTTGAAGTCAAAAAATTAGTTTAAAATAAATTTGTACCAATTTAGAGTTTTTCGTGATATTAATCATTTTCTCTATTGGCTAGCAACTTTGTTAAATGATTCAAGACGACAATTTCAATATCTTCCATGGATCCTCGATGGGAATTTGTAAGATGATGTGCTTTCACCGTTTCATGTAAAATATTCTAATTAACGGTGCTTTTTATTAAAATTGCTAGCATCTTTTTCAATTCTGTTAAAAAAAGATGTAAAATTCTACGCAGTAAGAATGCACTCCCCATCTTTTGAAGTTTGACAAAAAAAGAAAAGTCATGGTTTATTTACGAGTAACGTTAATAAGTATACTAAAATCGATATTAAGTAATATGGCCAAATCATAGTTTAACATGATTTATGAACATAAATATTGTACAAGCGTGGAAATCTAGATAATTCTCATTTTCTTTTAATTTTTTTTTGGAAAAATAAATCTTCCAATTCTCTTTAGCCTAATATTCTAGAGAGTCTCATACTTTCCACTTATCATTAAAAATGTCACGAACTTCCAATTTCATAAGTGGAATATAATCTCTCAGTTTTGTATTAAAATGTCATGAAATTTTAATTTTCTTCCAGATTATCCTGAACTTTCAATTTTATCAAGTTAATTTAGATATCATAGGAGGATGTCCATATCTAGAGTTGATGAGTGAGTACAGTAGATCAATTCACATCCAAGGACTTTAGATGCAAACCCCTCAAACTAAGACTTATAAAACTACTATTTATAATTTAGACGAAGACATGCAAGAAGAAAAATCTTGGCAGCGTTTATGGGGATAACTTACCATCATGTCTTTTACCATAACAAAAGAAAATGCTACCATACCTACAAAATGGCACTATATATCATATAATAGTTTCGTTGCTCTTTGATGTTTTTAAGAATAAAGTAGGAGCAACAGAGAGAAGACACTTTAATTTCCTTCTTGGATTTGAAGGAGAAACTAAGGGAAGAGCTAGAGCAAAGAAGAACTCCTTTGCATTGTGCTCACGTACAAAATGGGAAAAAAAGGAAAAGAAAGAAAGAATATCTATACATACATACATGCATTAGTGATATAATTTTGTGGCAAAAGTGATCATTGATAAAATAATAAGAATAATATTTTCAGGCAAGCCAAATGTCATTTTAGAATATTCGTCAGTGGAGAAGATTCTACATCTTCACGAATATGATTCTATATACTATATAATCATCATTTATATTAGCGACGACGACTTAAAGTGCAAATGGACCATCACCACAAAACTTGATTAAGAGGAAAGCAACTAGACACATTCCAATCAATGGTCGGCACAACTATCTCGGTGCACTCCACACCGATTTAGGTCTGCTATTATGTAGTACTACGGATGGTCGATACTTGACACCTAGAAGTTTGATGAGTTCTTAAATATTTTAAGCATTTCATCAACCATAATATATACATATCGAAATGTAGGAACATGAAGCCTCGGAATCTATTTCGACTTGGGTTTATACCACTTGTTGGGAATAACGGATCCCCGAAGACCGGATTCGACACCGAATCGAACCCCTAAATCAATGCGGAAGACGAAGCCCGGGAAAACACGCATCACCGATCATAAAGCACACCACAGATTTGAGCGTACCTTGTTAGCCACAGATTAAACACCAACGCTGAAGAAGAGGAAGAAATTCTGGTCCTGATGATGTCAATTCGCCTTGAAAGGGAAACACCGTCGCCTTGAGCGTTTGGGAGAAAAAGAGAGAGAAAGGAACGTACGTTATGTTCGTTATGCCAAGAGGTGTCGTCTCTCTCTCTCTCCTTCCTTTTATACCTTTCCCTTCCACGGGCCCTATTCCCGTGGGCCGGGCCCTTTTGGGCCCAATTTGAGCGGATGGGCCTTAAGCCCATCTTATAAATCCATCATCTCCCACTCGCACATGGTGGTGCAAAACCAACATGGGCGGACAGGCCCTACTCAGTCCCATCAGAGAAAAATCCAGCATAGACTCTCACTTAACATGGTGGGCCGAACATAATCCTCTTTTCCTCTCTTCAACATTCATACCGGTGAATAATCCGTGCGACCAGCATACTTTGAGAGCTCGTTGCCATACATCTGTTAGGAATATATAGCAGCTCATAATGGGCATCACACTCCGAGTAGATTTAGTATGTAGTACCCTAGATCGATCGATCACATTTATATCTCTCTTGATCTCTTTTAAACAATGATATATATATATATATATATATATATATATATATATATATATATATTGTATTCACAATTATGATTATCACAAAGACAGTCATAATTGGTTAACTGGTGAATACAAAACTATAATGTGATTCTCCAAAATCGATCTTTCTCTTTCCTTCAAACTCTCAATTTCAGTTCAGCTTGCTTTTCTAGAAATGCCCCATTAGATCGAATCAAAACATGACCATTGGCAACATCCTAAGATAGCAAACACTAAATAGAAATCTTGAGATTAAGTAAGAGTCATGAGGGGACTAAGGAACTCTCTTCCTCAAGAGTCTCACACGACATAAAAGTTGAGATCAAACTTTTGTCACTCTTATTGGTCGTCTCATGCATACGTAGTATGAAATACGTATTACGGTATTAACTCCTTTCCCATGGAGCGTATGTCTACACCTTTCAATACCGTACAAATGATAGTTCAGACATACCCAATGTCTAACTTGAGTTCACGTATCTACTCAATCACAAAATTCATCAGAACTCACATCTGGCATCTTAGACAGATAAAGTAAAACATGTGGGGTATTTTTACTTTCGGACATAGTAAGTATTATATCCTCATCTTAACACTTAGTTAAGGCGACATACGTGTTTTAAGCTTGAGCTCTCGATTATCACTTAGATAATAAGCTTATAAACAGTCTCATCTCTATTTATCACACAAGTAAATAGGCGATTACCGTGTGAGTGGGCTAATCTTATATCTGTCCGACATACTTCTCAACTTAAAGTAATGCACTAAGCATTAAGATGCATAAAGATCAAACAAAGATTCATAGGCATTAATGATGAAAACACAAATTCATCAAATTGTGAATACTTAGGGAAAATACAATATTCAGTACATCAGTCTCTACGCAATCCTAGAGATTTCATATGGCCACAAAAAACACATCTCTAGGTATTGGCTTTGTCATAGAATCTGCTACCATTCCATGCGTAGTATGTACTCTAAGTTCACATCTTTTCGTGCAACCATATCCTTGACAAGATTATACTTGGTATCTATAGGTTTGGTCTTGCCATGATATTTTGGATCTTTGGTATACGCTTTTTCCTGCTTGGCTACCACAGTTAACCAACAATAAATCTGTAGCACTTCCAATAACACCTAAATGATCCAAAAAATCTCTTAAGCCAAACACTTTCTTACACTGCTGCTAATAATGCCACGAACTCAACTTACATCGTGGACAAGGCTATACTCTTTTGTTTCTTACTGCTCCAACATATGGTGCTATTATTCGGTAAGAAAACAAACCCAGAGGTAGATTTCCTTTCATTTAAATCTCCTCTCCAATCAGCATCAAAATAGCCTTTGAGTTGCAGATCCTTTTTCTTAATAACTCAGCGTATAATCAGCAGTCCCCTTTAGATACCTCAGTATTCTTTTAACGGCTTTCCAATGTGTTTGACCTGTATTGGATTGGTATCTGCTCACCATTCCGACTGCAAAGCATATGTCGGGTGTTGTACACATCATAGCATACATCAAGCTCCCAACAGCACTAGCATAAGGAACATGTTTCATTTGTTCCTTCTCTTGTGGAGTCATTGGACACAGACTATGGCTCAATCCTTCACCTTTTTGCAATAGGAGTGTCTATGGGTTTACAATCCCATATCCTTCAACTCAAAGTTGGAAGACAACCATCTCTTGACAGTATTAACCAACTCCATATTGCTTCCGGCAATTAGTATATCATCAACATATAATGATATGATCACGAATTGATCATTGGATCTATTGATATATACACAATGATCCTCTTCAATCATTGTAAAATCATATGCCACTATGGCATTATGAAAATGTATATACCTTTGTTTCGATGACTGCTTAAGGCCATATATCGACCCCCAAAGTCAACATACATTTTCTTCTTGGCCTTTCACTATGAAACCAGCAAGTAGTTCCATATATGTTACTTCCTCTAATTCTCCATTGAGGAAAGCAGTCTTCACATCCATTTGGTGTAACTCAAGATCCATACTAGTCACTATTGCCATAATAATGCGAATCAAGGTAAATCTCACTACATGAGAAAATGTATTTTCATAATCAATTTCTTCCTGTTGATTATACCCCTTCGCCACAAGGCGAGCCTTATGCCTTTCTATTGAGCCATCAGCCTTTCGCTTTATTTAGAGAACCTACTTGTTCCTATAGCTCTGCGTCCTTCTGGAAGATCAACCAGTTACCAGACTTGGTTTGATTTCATTGACTCCATTTCCTCTTTCATTGCATGAATCCATTTTTCCTTATTAGGGCAGTTCAGAGCCTCATTAAATATTTCTTGACTCATCCTCATCTTGTGGAGCAACCATAAAAAGTTTCCCTTTCAATGTCAAAACATCGACGGGGAATACTTTGGCGACTTGTTCACCGTATGGGAGATTGTACACTTAGCACATCATTCCCCATCATGCTCCCACTTGGATTAGGTAATGATGATGTCGTCACATCAGGTGGTTGCAATTGAGAATGAGTTGAATTCAATTCATTACATCTCATATTACTCCCACTTGAACGAACTCCACTGACATCATTATCTTGATCCAATGTTTCAAATAGGGAGTTATTTTCCCTTATTTCGCCCCTCTTAGAAAATTCATCCACTAAGGATGTGACATCTCGTGATTCAAATTCAGTTATACTCTCACTTTCCTGCTCACCTATGAACACGTACCTTTTTGAGTGTTCTTTTGGATCTCATGAAAATACTCTTATTTTCTTTGGGACCCAATTTCCCAAACTTGTGAGAGGACTCATGAGCATAGGCAGCACAACCCCATGGCTTAAGAAAACTTAAGTCCGGTGTTCTAACTGTCCATAACTCATATGAAGTGGAAATAACCGATTTGGAAGGCACCCGGTTAAGTATATAGGCAGCAGTTAACAACACATCACTCCAAAAAAGTGATGGGTAAGTTAGCATGCGCCTTCATGGACCTAACCATTCTAGTAGGGTTCTGTTTATTCTCTCTGCAACACCATTTTGTTGAGGAGTATATGGAATAGACAACTATCTTTCTATTCCTTTTTCATCACATAATTTTCTGAACTTATCAGATAAATATTCTTAATCTCGATTGGATCTAAATACCTTTATTTTCTTGTCTAATTGATTTTCTGCCAGGTTCATAAACATTTTGAAACAACTTATGCTTCAGATTCATGAGAAATCAAATAGACATATCCGACTCGAGTATAATCATCTATAAAAGTGATGAAACAAACAGCCCATTGCCTTCCTCTCACATTCATTGAACCACAGATGTCCAAATGGATTAAATGCCGAGGAAATTCAGCTCTTTTACCTTTTCCAAATGGTCTCCTTGTCATTTTCCCTACTAGGCAATGCTCACATATGGACAAATCAACTTTTTCAATATTGCCCAACAAGCCCTTTTTGGCTAATCTTTTCATATGTTGTTGGCCCATATGACCAAGTCTAGCATGCCATCATATTCACATCATTATATATAAGATAGAAGACGTGAAACAAGGGGATAACATATTGACATCACCACAGTCAATATTTAGTACAATAAAACCATCTAGAAAGTGACCACAACCATAGTAGTTTGTATCTAAACACAAATCTACACATTTATTATGGAAGTTCATACCAAAACCAAGCTTAACCAACACTAAGACAGACACTTAAATTTTCGACGAATCTCTAGAGCATATAGAACATCAAGGTGCGTCAACCACTCATGTTCTATTGGTCGGTGCCAATTCATTTACATCAGCTCTAGAGTTGTTTCCGATATGGATCCACTCAGTTCCAGTTGGTACTCGTCGGAATTCCACAAAGGATCCTCTATCCTTTGCTACATGGTCTGTCGCTCATGAATCTACATTCCACAAAGGATTGGATTCAGCCTATAATGCAGAACTTGACACATAAGTAAAGTTCTCAAATGTACAAGAGGTGCATTCCTTCTTTGGCTCACGACAGTCGCGAGCATAGTGACTTCTCTTGTCACAATTGTAACACATCACTCTTGCCATTTTCTTCACTTGAGGACGCTCTCCTCTTTCTTGTTGGTTAATTCTTGATTTCTTGCAATAAGGACTTGATCATTTGCATTCCCACATATTGAACGAATCAATACATTTGCGCTTAGAGCACAAAGCCCTTTCTGAGCTAGAACCAGCACAGCAAATGTCTATTTTCGGCTCATAATACCGTTAGGCGGTCCTCTATTAGCTCAAGGGGCGCATGGCATCCTTAAGATCTTCCATAACATGGTCAAGAGCTTCTAGTGCTTCTAGCTTTTCTAGTACACATTGAATCTTCATATTCAATATTTCACGATTGTTGCCGTTCATATCAGCAATTATATTCTTAGTTGCTGAACCATCGTTCTGAACACATCAGACATACATGCACGAATAATTAATGCCTATCATTTATGCATCCTTATTTGCATAGACACATCATATTAATGAATAATTACAAGTAAGGCTTAAGAATCAAAAGGTCACTATGTTTCCAATCATCCTCCAAAAAATCCTAACTCAAAATTATTATTAATATACTTATCTTATGCAAATCAATTCTATGAAGTTACAAAAACTTCTATTACTACCTGACTAATTACCCACAGCAACCAGCAATAGAAAAGCAACAGATAATTAACATACAATTAAAAACAATAATGCTTTCAATTAACACAATTAGGTAGTAATCATTACATAATCAATCAAAGAAATAAATAGGGAATGTCCCTTCTAATCTATCAGTCAAATCATCTGAGAAAACTAAAGGCACATTTGCCAACCATGGAAAAACTTTTGGAGAGCTTTCATGTCGCCTCCAAGGCGCATTCACTCGGCGCCATGTTGCGCTCAATCTAAGGGTTGAAGTTTTGGCCAACTCAATCCTATAATGCTCTCTCACAAAAGATTCCACCAGGCTCCTATAACCCGGGACCACGTTGACCTCCCATAGCCGATCCAACACTGCTTGCCATTCAGGTGGAAGAGTGTTCATCAAAGCCGGCACTTTATGAAAATCCGGCATAAGATAACCATTCCAGATGATTTCCTGTATCATCTGATTGACCTTGACCACATGTGATACTAAATCACCGTCATGCCACCGATAATCAGCTAACTCTGTTATCAGCCTCTTAAGTCTTGCATTTCCCTCATCCGTTCTCGGGATTGCAGGTATCCTTGCATAACGCATTATAGTTCCTGCAACAAATGCAGAATTAAAAATGGATCACTTATAATCCATAATTAATATAAGAGAAAATACATAATTTTCCAAAATTTATGCAACAAATGCAGAATTAAAAATGGATTACTTATAATCCACATAGGCATGAATGAAAAAAGAATAAAATTTTTTTTTTTTTTTCGGGTCAACGGACAACGGTCAAAGTCAACGGTCAACGGTCGTCGGTCAACGGTCAACTGGTCAACGTTCGGTCAACGGTCAACGGGTCGGGTCAATGGGCGCGCGGGTCCGACCGGTCGGACCGGTCGCGACGGTCGAACCGTCGAGGGCCGACCGCCGCGTGCCTCAGCGTCGGAGGATGGCGTCACGCAGGCGATCATCGGCAAGTCTTGGCGCGTGCCTCCGTCCATGGTGGTCGGGTCGCCGGTCGGATCAAGTCGCCCGGCCGGTGACCGTCGGCGAAACGTCGTCGGCGGTGGCGTCATCGGTGGCGTCATCCGAGCGGTTACCGACCGTTGGATGGCGTCATGGTGACGTCATCACGTGGACGTCGACACGCGTCGGTCCGTGGAGGGCGCGTACCGGTCCCGGCCGCCGGCGCGCACGGGCCGGTTCGCTACCGGCGCGTGTGGCGCACACGCTGGCGAAGCCAGCGCTTCCAGGCGCGTCGCGCCCACGCGCAGCGCCTTCCGGCCGCGCGTGTGGGCGCGTGTGGCGGCTCCCGGCGGCGGTTGACACATCGCCGGACTCGTCTTGACGTCCCACTTCTCCCAGTACCTTCAGAATTTGATTTCGACTTACGAAAACTTAGAAAAAAGGCCGAAAAGCATTCGGGTGTCTGGATTTTCGCCCGGTTCCGTACGGCCGAAGGGATTTCGCGAAAAATCAATCAAAAACATCAGAATTGATCGGGAAAAACGTGAAACAGGGCTCTGATACCAATGTTGGGAATAACGGATCCCCGAAGACCGGATTCGACACCGAATCGAACCCCTAAATCAATGCGGAAGACGAAGCCCGGGAAAACACGCATCACCGATCATAAAGCACACCACAGATTCGAGCGTACCTTGTTAGCCACAGATTAAACACCAACGCTGAAGAAGAGGAAGAAATTCTAGCCCTGATGATGTCAATTCGCCTTGAAAGGGAAACACCGTCGCCTTGAGCGTTTGGGAGAAAAAGAGAGAGAAAGGAACGTACGTTATGTTCGTTATGCCAAAAGGTGTCCTGTCTCTCTCTCTCTCCTTCCTTTTATACCTTTCCCTTCCACGGGCCCTATTCCCGTGGGCCGGGCCCTTTTGGGCCCAATTTGAGCGGATGGGCCTTAAGCCCATCTTATAAATCCATCACCACTAAAAGCTTTAAATTATGGCCACTATGATATTAGTACCTCAAATTTTTTTCCCGCATTACTAAAAACCCTAAAGTATATTTTTCGTGACACAAATATCTTTTTGGGCTCGAGTTAGGTACAACCCATGGGGGTTGTGCCACCCGCAAGCAATAATGGGCTGTGCCAATGTTCGAGCTCTAGCCTAGGTTCATTTTTAGTTTTATTTTTTATTTTTAAGGAGCAATTGAAATGTAATCGGAACAAGAGCAATAGGATTAACGTGACGAATGTTCATAGATTTCACTATGAAAAGAAAATCCTTGTAGCATGGGAAAAGAAGGGGCAAATGAGCAATAATGAATAATTTATTGCAACCGTGAGGCATTGTCATGATTTTTTCTTGGGGGATCTTTTGACTAGAATCCTGCCGACAACATAAAGGCACACACTGAAAAGCATTGGCGGGTCATCTTTTCCACATTAGGATGATCCAGTTTTTTTTTTTCTTTGCGTTTTTGCTTTATTTCCTTTTCATTATGACTTCGCTTCTTCACAAAGTTTTCCCCAGACTCCCTCGGGCTACATTCACCGTGAACAAAGGTCGATGTCCACAAGAAAAGTTTTTACTATGCTACTAGTCAACAAGCCAGTCAACTTTTGGCATGCCGTTCTCACATAAAAAATACAAGGTGAGAAGTTCGATTTTCCATTTTCTTGAAAGTTGAGAGTGGGAATATTTAGTTTCAGGTTGTCGCAACCTAACCTCAGGTAAACCATAAATTGATTTTCCATTATTTACATTTTCAACGTGCAACCTATAAATAGGCAAGAATAAGTTCAATTTTTAAAATTCCGAAAATACTATACATTTTTAATAATTAGTTGTATTCAAATTAATCAAAGTTAATAAATTGAGACTGTTTATTATATTTATTATACTTGAATAATTCAATTTCTGATTGATTTATAATATAGCCGATTGTGATCTGCAACTAAATAATAATTTATGCCAGTATGATAAGTTATAGAGAGCATAGATATAATTAATGTTATTATCTCAGTTGCTTATAATTAGAGATTAATTATTGATAATAATTCAAGTTACTACTAATAAAATAAAAATTACATGTGATATTAAAGTAACTACTATCACAAGCTTAGTTACGTACAATTAGTCATTACTCCATTGGAAAAAAACAAAAATGAGTATAAGTTATACTTTTATTAATTGTAAGTAACATAGCTGAGTAATATACACGAAATTTAAACATAAGAAAATACGGAAAAGAAAAGATGGACTTCATAAGGATAAATTTTTTTATATTAAGAGAAGTTTTTTTTCCCAATTGTCACAATAATCACAATAAGTTTCAATTTTGTGCATTGTAATTTAATTGAATTCCATGCATTGCATGTGCGTCCTAACTAGTATAGCAACAAACTACATTACAATAGAAGAGGATTTACAAGTTGTGAAGTTTTACCCTATAGGTAGATCAAAGGGTAATAGTACATTTATAATGGGTATAAGAAACTATAAACTATTATACATGATAAAATAAAACTAGAGAACATCATAATTCTTTTAAGATCTAAGTACTTATGGCCAAATTTCAAAATCGGCATTGACATCTTTCACTTTGTTAGACTTTATAAATATTGTTTATTTGCCAAAAAAGGATTTGCTAGTCTCTTGTAGAGATCGATGCATAATAATAGCAATATGAACAAATGATATTAGATGGCTTAAATTAGATATAAATAGTATTAATGAATGTTGATTCCTACTAATAGGGAACAAAAAAGATTGAGGCCATTTGTCTTAGCTCTGGTGAAACCATTGACCAAGGTGACAATATCCTTATGGGAAAACAATTCAAGACGTTAAGGAATTTAAGGTTCCTCGATGCGAGTGGAGCACATTTTAGTGGAGATTTTGAGGACTGGACTAAGAAGTTAAAATGGCTTTGATGGCAGAATTGTCCCTTAAGTTTTGAAGCAAAAGAATTTCATGTAAAGGAATTAGTTGTACTCGAATTGTCGAGAAGCAAGATTTTTAACAAATGGCAAGGATGGAATTCTATGAAGGTAAGATGGTTAAACAAGCCTTTTCTTTCTTTTTCTTATTGATTTATGTTGAATCAAAATTACTTTTGGCTAACCCCTACACAATTATTACATTTTTTATCAGACGGCAGAAAAGCTCAAATTTCTTGATCTAACACATTGTCAATCTTTGGAAGGAGCTTTCTTCCTCTTAGCTTTTAAGAACTTAGAGGTTCTTATCCTCAAAGGTTGTTGAAGTCTGAATCAAATTGACTCTTCGATTGGAACTATGAAGACTCTGGGACGCTTGAACTTGTCGAGATGCATTAGTCTTAAGGAGTTGCCAGCAAAAGTGACTAAATTAGAAGCACTGGAGCTACTCCTCCTAAGAAATTGTCGTTGCATTTCTTCCCTACCGAACAACATAGGGGCTTTTACAAAATCTAGAAATTCTGGATATTTGTGGCACTGAAATAAATGGATTACCCAATGACATTAGAAGGCTGAGAAAGCTCCAAAGATTGGAAGTTTTAAGGTGATGGGAGCTCCAATGGCTATCGAAGCTTCCTTCCAGCTTAACATATTTGAGCATCACCAGTCAAAGTCTCAAAATGCCTTCACTTTCCCGCCAAACTGATCTCAAGGAACTACAACTTCTTAATTGCAAAATTCTCGAGTGCATCATGGAGCTTCCATCAACATTGCTAGAGCTTTCAAAATGTCCCCAAGTAACAGATTTTGAAGATTCAATTTTACAAAAAACTCCAAACACTCCCTTCAACTTAGAATTTGTGGAAATATTGTTTTGTGAATCTATGGACACACTAGACGTTTCACAATTAAATCATCTATAGACGTTATCTGCCTAGGGTTGCTGTAATATACGTGAAGTTCCCAGTCTTGACAAATTGAAACATTTGGAAAGCATGATCATCAAAGGGTCAATTGAAAGGTTTCCAAAGTCCAAGGGCATGGAGAAATTAGATGTTGAGAGTTGCAAAAGCTTAGTTGAAATTCAAGGCCTCAATAGGTTGGAACATTTAGAAGAGCTATGTATCTCTAAGTGCACTTTAATTGAAAGGTTGGACCTTCCAAAAGCAAAGGACATGAAAAAATTAGGTGTTCAGTATTGTGAAAACTTAATTGAAATTCAAGACCTGGATAAGTTTCAAAACTTGGAAGAGCTGTGTATCGTTGGGTTTGCTTTAATTGAAAGGTTGGACCTTCCGAAATTTGGTGGTCTAAAGATATTACATGTTGAAAATTGCAAACACTCAGTTGAAATTCAAGGCCTCAATAAGCTAAAATTCTTGGAGAAGCTATCCATTGTTGGGTGCACTTCACTTGAAAGGTTGGACCTTTAAAAGCCTAGGGGTCTGAAGACATTAAATGTTGAAAATTGCAAAATCTTAGTCAAAATTCAAGGCCTCAATTGGTTAGAGCTCTTGGAAGAGCTATGTCTCGTGGAGTGTGTTTTAATTGAAAGGTTGGACCTCCCAAAATCCAAGCACATGAAGAGATTAGGTGCTTAATGTTGCGAAAACTTAGTCGAAATTCAAGGCCTTTTTTTTTTTTTTTTTTTTTTTTTTTTTTTGCCGAAAGGATAATAATTGCATAACTAGCCCATAAAAAGGGCACCATTAGATGGAAAGTCTAGACATAATATGGAAATTCAAGGCTGAGAAGGAAATAAAACCCAATTGGTAGGGAGAGAGTTTGCTTCATAGGCTTTGGTGACCCAATCCGCGACCCTGTTGTTTTCTCTCGGTTCGTAGAGGACCAAGACTTCACTGAGTTGGGCCATAATTCTTTTACAATCGTGTACTACTGTTTAGGCCAGCCAAGGAGGCTCAGCCCGGCCCGATACGCACTTAACCAATGGTAAGTTATCGGATGATATGCATACCTTCAAATCTCTTCCTTTGAAGACTTGCAGTTGGAGTCCCGCACGAGTAGATCTTCTTTCCCTTACCCTCACCAAGTCCTCTCTCAGAGCTAGGGATTCGGCCACCGCAACCATCGAAGCCTGGATCTTTTTTGCAAATCCGTCCATGAGAACTCCAATAGCGTTTCTACAGACTTCGACTACCGTTCCCGCGAGTGAGGATCTACACCAAGAGGCGTTAATATTCCATTTCAGTTCCTGCGGGCCAGGTGAGACCCATTTCGTCGGGATCTCTGATTCGGGTTGCTGCCGTCGGCTTAGACCTTTTTCTACCCTTTTCCTGTAGAGTTCAGCAGCTGTTCAGGCTTCTGTTCTGGTGGTTAGTTGGTCGGGTTTCCTTCCTTAAAAGATCGATGCGTTGCGAGACTTCCAGATATGCCGTAGTATACCAGTGCAGAAGGTCTTTTTCGTGTGAATCATCTCTTGAGGTAAGATGTTCGAAGACCCATTTGTCCATTCGAGTTATCCTTGCTGAAGAAGTAATGGCTTTGAGCTCCAGATCTGACCATAGCCTTTCTATCCATTCGCATAGGAGAAATAGGTGCTCGGTTGTTTCTGGTGCTTGGCCACAAATTTGACAAGTTGGATCAAGTATCATTTGCCATTTGTACAGGTTGTCTTTTGTTAGGAGAGAGTTGCTGCATATTTGCCATAGAAAGAACCAAATTTTTGGGGAAGTCGAAAGTTCCCATATCTTACTCCATAGTGCTCTTGGAACCTGGTAGGAGGAGGATGGAGTGTTTTTGGTGGATGGGTTGTCTTTGATGTGTAGTCAGTTGTAGCTGCTTTTGACGGTGTAGGAACCTGAGCTATTTGCTGTCCATATAAGCTTATCTGAGTTGGGATGTAGGCTAAGAGGCTGCGCAAGAATCTCTTTCACAACATTTTCATCAAATAGTTCAGTTACTCTGCTTAAATTCCAAGCCTTAGCGTCATGATCAATTAAATCAGCCACCATTCTTGGATCATCCCTATTAGCTAGGCCTATAAGTTTCCTAGAGGGAAGCCAAACATCTTCTCTTATTCTTATTGACCGACCATCACCAACCTCCCATTTAGTGGCTGTTTCTATTATGTCTCTCCCCACCAATAGGCTTTGCCATCCCCACGAAGGACGGATACCTTTTTTTGCTGTCTAGATATCACCTCTAGGATAATAGATGCTTTTAATAACTTTGCACTATAAGGCGTTCAGTTGTTGGAGTATTCTCTAAGCCTGCTTCCCTAGCATAGCTTTGTTAAAATCCACCAAGTCTTTAAAGCCTAGTCCACCACAGTCTTTCCTCATTTTCAAGTCTTCCCATTTCTTCCAATGGACTCTTCTTCTATCGGAATTCCGTTTCCACCAAAAAGAGGCTATTCACTTCTCAATAACATGACAAATAGAAGTTGGAATCTTGAAAACAGACATAGCATATTGGGGTATAGCTTGAATGACAGTTTTAATGAGGACTTCTTTGCCTACCTTAGAGATCAACCTTTCTTTCCACACTTCAAGTTTCCTCTCGACTCTAGCAAGTATCCAAGCAAACACTTGTTTTTTTTTGTTTGGCCCCAATTGGATGGAATTCCGAGATATTTCCCTAAGTTTTCAGAGATAGAGACTCTCAATTCAGCGGCTAAATTCCTTTTAAGGTTATGAGGGCAATCTCTCCCAAAGAGAAGACCTAATTTATTGAGGTTTATAGCTTTTCCCAACACAAAACAATATTGGTTTAGTATATTTGCAACATTCTAAGCTTCTTGTATCGTTCCTTTTAGGAAGAATATTGCATCATCAGCAAAGAGGAGGTGTGAGAGGGTTGGGCATGTAGGATTTAGACGAATCCCCTTAATACTTTCATCTTGTACAACTTTTCTCATAAAAGTCGAGAGAGAGTTGGCCATGATTATGAATAGATAGGGGGAAAGGGGGTCCCCTTGCCGGATACCTCTAGTGGGCCTAAAGTCAGCTGAAGGTTCACCATTGACTAGTATGCTGAAAGACACTGATGAAATGCAATATTTAATCCATTTGACCCATATCTCATGGAATCTCAACCTTAGCATGTAGTCACATAGAAAGTCCCACTCTACTCTATCATACGCTTTTTGCATGTCTAATTTTAAAATGGCTTGAAACTTGCGCTTCCTCCTTCTCACCCTTAGTTGATGAATCACCTCTTGGACGATAAAGATATTATCTTGCATCTGCCGATTACTAATGAAAGCAGTTTGCTCCTCAAAGACTATATTTGGTAGCCATGGCTTCAACCTATTAGCCAACACCTTAGCAATAATCTTATAACTGAAATTACAAAGGCTGATAGGTCTGAATTGGGTGATGTTCTCAAGGTTTGTAACTTTAGGGATGAAAGTTATGGGGGTTCTATTAAGTTCTGACTCAAACGTACCTTGGCTAAAAAAAGAATGCACCATTCTGAATATGTCATCATTGATGATAGGCCAATGGTTTTGATAAAATAAGCCGTTTAAACCATCCGCTCCTGGTTCCTTTGTTGCCCCCAAAGCAAATACAACTGCTTTAACTTCCTCTTTTGTGATTGGTCTGATCAATTCTACATTCATCTCCTCGGTAACCACTGATGTACATTGATCTAATACAAGTTGGTAGTTCCGGGCTCCCACTGAGGTAAACAAAGATTGATAGAAGCTGCAAATATGCTGACTGAGAGTCTGGGAGTCCTTACACCAGGGGTGATCATCAATTTGCAGCTTTGATATTTTATTTCGTTGTCTTCTTTGAACTGTTGTTGCATGAAAATACTTAGTGTTTTGATTCCCCCACTTCAGCCAATCAATTCTCGACTTTATACACCAATACATCTCTTCTTGCCTCCACAGCTCTTCAATTTTCCCAACAATGTTGCTGATTTCCCGTATGTTTTGGTTCCCATTTGTTGTATTTGTTAACTCCACAAGTCGAAATTTTAGGGGAGTGATATGTTTTTGGGCATTTTGAAACTTCTATCTACTCCACATGTGAAGTTCCTCAGCAACCAGGCTTATTTTATTAGTAAGGCTCCGTCTTGTGGTTCTATTTGCAAGCCAAACTTTCTTTATCACCTCCTCACACTCAGGGTCTTCGAGCCAAACTGGTTCAAATCTAAACATTTTCTTGCTTTTTTTCTCCTTTTGGTGTAGGGATAGAATAATTGATAAGCTAGAGTTCTTACAAAAATAGTCTATTGTTGGGTGCGCTTCAATTAAAAGGTTGGACCTTTCAAAATCTAGAAGTCTAAAGATATTACATGTTAAAAATTGCAAAAGCTTAATTGAAATTGAACACCTCAATATGTTAGGGTCTGTGAAAAAGTTATATATCTTCAGGTGTTCTTCAATTAAAAGGCTAAATCTTCAAAAATCTGAGGTACTAAAGGTACTAAATGTTGAAAACTACGAAAAATAGTTGGAATTCAAGGCCTCCATAGGTTGAAATCCTTGGCAAAGCCATATATCTCTGATTGCACTTCAATTGAAAAGCTAGATCTTTCAAAATCCAAGGGTCTAAAGATATTGATCACTCAAAATTGCAAAAAATTGACTGAAATTCAAGGCCTCAATAGATTGAAGTGCTTGGAAAGGTTCTGCGTCTAAATGTGCACTTCAATTGAAAGGCTAAACCTTTCAAAATTCAAGAGTCTGACGACATTAAATGCTCAATATTGCAAAAACTTAATCAAAATTCAAGGTCTCGATAGCTTGGAGTTGAATTGAAAGGCTTGACCCTTCCAAATAGCCAAAGGCCTGAAGATATTTGGACTAGATGACTGGGATGGGATGAGTTAGGATAGCTTAGATGATCCACATTTCCTAACAAAGGTACATAAAGCAGGTAAGCTACCCTTTTCTCTTTTGAGATCTATTGCCTAATTCTCATTTGTATTTCTTGTTTGCAATTTCCGGGAGAGATTAATGTGTGCTTTGGCAAAATGTTTTTTCACATCATGCCGGAATTGGAAATAGATCTAAAAGCCTTCTAAGTGCATCATTTTTCATTAGTCTTAGGGTAGATTCTTCATCCATTGCAAGAAAAAAAAAATTCTCCGTGTTTGATTCTAGAATGCTAGAATTATTGAATAAAACCTAATGTATAAGGGCATTTAATAAATGCCAAAGGTTATCGTATAGATTGAGAAATGCTTTAAAAAAAAATGTGGAGGTCAATCTGATGTGAGGTTTTATTTTGCTCTATGCTGACTATGCAGTTCACATGAGAATGAATTTATGATGCAGAAGGAACATATTGCGAGGGCATCTCTTTGTATGTATACGATACTAAGTTGGGACAAAATTAGTCCAACCATTGTGTTTACCACATTTTATCTCATAGAATTGTCTGCAATAGATTATTGAGGTCATCATATCGGTCGAGAAATAGTAAATGCAAGAACAGACTCTTCCCAGTGGTATGGTTGTGAATAAACCAGGGAACATGCCAAAAGCAAAACCATTGTAAACTATTTGGATCAATAGAGAAAATTGCAACTTGAATTTTGCTGAATATGAATTCATGTTCATTTGCTTTGAATCCGGGATATACTTGAAAGTATAAGGCAAATAACTTATTAGTCCAAAGAATACTTATTGTTTGTGTGGTACCCCCGAAACGGCCCCCGATGTGGCACCCCTCGACGGCCCCCGATCTGTTAGGGTCGCCACAATTCGCTTACTTTTCACTTTTCCTTATAACATGTCACTCTGATATCATTTCAGCTGCAGCGGCTTTTATATATATTTTATCGGTCCCTTGCGCAATTCATACAGCAAAAGCACATCCATTAACTCCCTTCCCTATATATAGAAAACAATGCACACCAACTAAACATTTATAAGTAAAAGCCGTACACTTTTATTTACTTAAACCAGATGGACATCATTCATTGGTACATCAAAATGCCGTGGTCTTTTATATTCGGCTACACTTCAAAAGATGACCAACATCTCCTCCAACAGTCATACACTTAAAGTCCATCAATTAGTGTCGGCGTCCAAAAGTTCCTTCCCTTGTTATCCTCCTCCTCGCGGTCATATCCAATCACTTGATCCATCTACTGGTAGTAATGGCAGCAGAGATGTCTTATCTAGTCTGAAATGTTGGTTCCCAAATGGGTGAGTACAACCACTCAGCAGGTAAAGGACCAATAAACCACTCAATGCATCATGTCACACAATCATCACAATCATAGCATTACATGTCATTGAAGTATCCATGCACAATTTACCTTGATAACATGCACATGTCATCATATCTCATGTACATACATCATCATATAGTCATCACCATCATGTCACATGTACCATCATCATTACCATGCATCCATGCACTTACCATCATCATGTCACACATACCATCATGCCATAGGTGCACATACATCCATGCACTCATCATCATGCATTCATGCATATCCATGCCATATGTGCACATACCACCATGATTCATATTATCCATGCTATCAAGCATACATCACCATGAGATCCATTCATGCCTTCATGATCGCATTTTCAATATCAAATAGCATCAATTTATTTTCATAAGTCGATCATGCATCATGCCATATGCATACACCCATGCACATGATTCATTTTCAATTCTTATCTTTCATAAGGATCTCATCAGCTTTTCTTTCCAGGGACCAATGTTTGCATCCCACATTTATCGCTCGCGCCTAAACTGGCATTGCGAGGAACCTCCGGGCATGTATCCAAGATACAACCAGGCATCCGGCACCCCCACATTCCAAGCATCTCGTATCCCAACTGGCATCACGAGAAACCTCCGAGCATGTATCCAAGATACAACCGGGCATCTGGCATTTACACTCCTTGGCCAGGCATCTCGCATCCCAAATAAAATCGCGAGGCATCCCCCCCGGGCACAAACCTCCAGGGCTTCCGGAATTACGTACCGACATACCACCAGGATTCCCCCCTCCTCTAGAATTACGTACCGTGTACCACCGGGCATATCGAAACTCCTAAGGACCCTCCGGAATTACGCCACTAGGCCACCGGGCATCCCGACATTCCCGAGGCATTATCAACCACCTCCAACAGTTTCCTCATTTATCATTGTTCATGTTCACCAATTTATGTCTCAAAATTTGCATGGCATATGATGCAATGGCAAACAAGATCACTTTCATCCTTTGATTCATACATGCATCTCCAATCATCATCATACATGCAGCAATACACAATCATTCATAACAATACAATTCATGGAGTCCATGCAATTTAGAATAGTCCATTTATCATGCCTTTTCAAAGTTTACAAAATTCCAGCATGTACCATTTTAGAAAATATTTAAATTAAATATCCATATGCTTCTCAAAAATCATGAAATCAAGGCATGTGATAGAAAAGACAATAAGATAATAATTTCATGAAAAACACATGCCCAATAGAGTTCCACACAAAAGATATAATTCACACAAATACAACATGCAATTTCGGATAGAAACAGAATGTGCAGTTTTTGAAATAATTCGACTAAAATACCCGAACAACCTCCGAAAATTATGAAATTTTACCAGGTTATATTTAAGACACTAAAGTATATTTTTCATTGAGACTTCTAGGCCAGATTCATTTTAGATAATTTCCTATAGTCGTCCGAAGCTTCTGGTTCTCACACCGAAACGTCCAGTAAAGTCATCTCCGAAATACGGAGTTTTTACCCACTTATTATTCTTCATTTCCTCTGAAATTTGGATATGTTTTACTTCAATATTTCCCATACAACTTTCATTAAGGGATCTAAGTCAAATTTTTAAAGAACAGTCACCATATGGGTCCATGAAGTTTCGGGTGTCCAATACCGCGTCTCCAGATTTACCATCTTCAAGAGTAAATCGATTCACTAGGCTACACTTGTTCATTTTACTTCAAATTTTAGTATGTTAGTATTTAAGATGTTATCTACAAGTTTCATGAAGAATTCAAAGAGATATTCTTGATAAAAATCGACATGCAACCACAGATCTACCAAAAGGTCAGCAAAAACATTCCAGATCTAGTGTCTTCGTAGGATGAGGGTTTGACCCCTTAATTCTCCACCATTTTGTACAAAATTTTAGTATGTTGTAGTTTAAGATGTAGGCTACAACTTTCATGAATAAATAAAAGTCAAAATCGAACTCAAAACATGCATACAAGCTTTCACAAGATTCTGACTCAGGCGGTTCATGCGAAAACATTCCAGATCTAGTATCTCCGTAGGATGAGAGTTTGACCCCTTAAATCTCCATCATTTTGCACTAAATTTTAGTATGTTGTATTTTAATATGTTGGCTAAAAATTTCGTGAAGAAATAAAAATCAAAATCGAACTCAAAACATGCATGCAAGCTCTCACAAAATTCTGACTCAGGTGGTTCATGCGAAAACATTCCAGATCTAGTATCTCCGTAGGATGAGAGTTTGACCCCTTAAATCTCCATCATTTTGCACAAAATTTTATTATGTTTTAGTTTAAGATTTTTGCTACAACTTTCATGAATAAATAAAATTCAAAATCGAACTCAAAACTTGCATCCAAGCTCTCACAAGATTCTGACTCAGGCGATCATGCGAAAACATTCCAGATCTAGTATCTCCATAGGATGAGATTTTGACCCCTTAAATCTCCATAATTTTGCACCAAATTTTAGTATGTTGTAGTTTAAGATGTTGGGCTACAACTTTCATGAAGAAATAAAAGTCAAAATCGAACTCAAAACATGCATGCAAGCTCTCACAAGATTCTGACTCAGGCGGTTCATGCGAAAACAGCAACATCACTCAAGAACAAGTCATTCTAGCTTCGGTTTCTCCCTCCTATTCGCCCAAAATTCGACATTTCTACAAACATACATGCAACACGCACATGCAAGAGTAGCAAGAGGACCCTAACTTGCTTCTAAGATCAAGCAGACAGCGGCACACGGACGGCGACGGGCGGCGACAGGCGGACAGCTCCTTCTCTCGGCTCCCCCTTCTCTCTCGCCACTCCCTCTCTCTCACTCTCTCAAAACCAGCCACTCCCTCTCTCTCTCTCTTTTTGGTTGTATATATATTTGCATGTATTTTTATTTTGCATGGGGGACACTTGTCCCTAGGAAGGAGACAAGTGTCTCCCTTGTTGAAGACACTTGGAGGAAGCCATGCGGCTCCTCCTTCCCCCTCCATGTGCCGACAGCCCAATGGGCTCTATGGGCCGGGCCTCTTGGCCCACTTTAGGTCCATCTCACTTGGGCCTAAAGTCCAAACTTAAATGGCCCAAGTTTATTATTATTATTATTATTATTATTATTATTATTATTATTATTATTATTATTATTATTTTAATAATACATCTTAATCCTCATTTAAATAAATACCTAATTGCATAATAGAATGGCCAAAGGACTTTGTGACATTAATCCATAAAATCAAATCTATAAAGTGCATAGTCAAGAACAAAGTCTTCTTTATCAAATTGTCCTATAGCACCAACCATGATCATCCATTAACATTTTCCACTTAAATAAATACCTAACTTGCAAAAATAATAAGGCCATTAAACTTGTAGTCACAAATCCATAAATTCCAATTTATAATACACATGGTCAAGGATAGAATTTTCTTTCCTATCACATAATTATCCATCAAAAGCTTGGCCATAAATCTTATTGCAAATTATGGATTAAATGACTATAAAATAACTTAATGGTACTTCCATCACCTATTCATAGACTTTAATGTAACTAGAGGTCGTCATGAATTTTGGGATGCCACACCCGATTTGTTAGGGTCGCCACAGTTCACTTGCCTTTCCTCTTGCCTTAATAGTATGTCACTCTAATACCATAGAATTATAGTGGGTCCATAAGTCCTGGGGGTTTATATCATTTAAATCGTTCAAAGCGCAATTCATATAGCGGAAGCATAATCAAAATCTCCCCATCCCGTACTCAACAAAATAATGCAATGCACACCAACTACACATTTTATATATAAGTTAGAGCCAAACCACTTTTATTTACATCATGAGTTGGTACATCAAAAGGCCAAGGCTTTATTGAGCTCGGCTATAACCAAAAGTACCCGGCTCCACAACAGTCATATACATTGGTCCATCATTCAGTGTCGGCAGTCTAAAAAGAAGCTTCATCCTCCCTCCATCGCGCTCAGTCATACCCAACCTGGTCCGTCAGCCGGCGGCAACGACAGCATCCCCAGCATAACCCCGTCACAGCAGACATGCACGAACAAGAACTCCTAAATGACAGGGCCGGCGGGTGATCCAACGTCGTACAAAATCAGAACCCGCACACAAACAAAAACTAACCCCTGTATCTCGAGGTGATGATGCTCCGAACACTCGCACTCGACATCAGTCGGTATGCCATAGAAAGTACGGGGGGTGACTAGCCACAGAGACATAACTCCTAGTCTGAAATGTTAATCCCCAAAATGGGTGAGTACAATTGCTCAGCAGTAAAAGATCCATCAAACTACACAATGCAACAAGCAAGACAACCAAGATTTAATGTGAAATGCACATATCATCCATGCAATCATGCATATATCCCCATGAGATCCATTCTATGCCTTAATGACCACATTTTCAATGCCAAATAGTACAAACTCAAATTCATAGACAATTTATGTACCATGCCATATGTGCACACATGCGCATGATTCAATTCCCATTTTGATACTCAAAGGGATCTCATTTTTTCCCCGGGATCAATATTTGCATCCCTCGTGGCTCTCACACCCAACCTAGCATCGCAAGACCTCCGGTACACACCTCCGAGTATCTGGCACACACCTCCGGGTATCTCGCACCCCAACTGGCATCACGAGGCCTCCAGCACACACCTCCGAGCATCTCAAAACTCCTGAGGACATCCGGCACACACCTCCTGGCATCCTGACACTCCCGGGGGCATCGTCGACTTAGCCATTCGACGGTATCATCAACATCACAATGTATACATATATGTCTCACTTTGAAAATAGCATTTGATGCAATGATGTCAAAAGTTTCAATCAATTTTTGATGTCATATGATATGCTAAGTGTCACAACATACACTGTATAAATAACAACCCAAGATATCACATCTCATAGAGCAATTCATTTGTTCTTGAAAATAAAACAATTTTCGGATAAAACAGACTACACTCCTTTAATTGAAATTCTGGAAAAATTAGTAAACGATATTAATAAATTCTAAGAATTTAACATGTTATAAATTATATCTATAGAAAAAGGTTTTATGAAGGACACCAAGTCAAGAAAACTTTGTACGAGTCGCAATGGTCCATGCATCACAGCCATAAAACTTCAAACATCACTATTGCACAGTTTTAATAACAAATTCGGTATAACCCCTAAATAAACTCATAAAATTATGAAATTTTGATATTTTATAGATAAAACATAGAGCTTAAATTTTCATGAAGAATTAAAAGTCGTATTCATGATAGATCATGAGCTATAATCATTATAATTCTCCCTAACCCTCGGTAACAGTTTCCAGATTTAACACTTTCAAAGAAAAAAAATTTCACCGACCAATACTTGTCTGTTTCTTCTCAAATTTTAGTATGTTATTCATCAAGATGTCATATACAACTTTCATCAAGGACACAAAGTCAAGTTTCAAATGGATAATTGCATAAAATTCATGGAGTCGCCAAAGGTCAAGCTGTTTTTCCATGAAACAGTTTATTAGCCTAAAGAACTACTCCTATACTTTCGAAATTCCAACATCCAGCACATCCAAAATCTATTACACTTCACACACAACCACAGCAAGCATCATGTAGATCAATGGACTTCACTTGCCTTAAGCCCAATGCAACCACAACAAGCAAAACAGGGACTTAAGGACTTTGGGCGCGGCTTGATCGACGGCGAAGCTAGGCGGCGTCGATGGCGGCAGCAGGCGTACGCACGGTGGGGCTGGCCTCCTTCTTTCCCTCGCCAATGCTCCCTCACAACTCTCTCTTTCTTTCGGACTTTCTCTCTCTTTCTCTCGGTTACTCTCTCTCTCGATCACTCCCTTCACTCCACCCCCTTCTCTTTTTCTTTTATTCTCTTGATTAGCTATTAATCATGAGGTTTTGCATGGAAAACCTCCGGTGAAGCAAGGGGTGGCGACACCTCATGTAGTCCCTCTGCCACTTGTCAAATTTCATGCAATTGATATGGCCTCATTGGGCCGGGCCTTGGTTGACCGAATGAAGAGGGAATGTGGGCTGGTTTGGGCGGTTTTGGGCCTTAAGTAATCAGCCCACATCTACTCCTAATATCTCACTTTAATCTCCACTTATAATTACATAATCACCAATATTTGCATGGCCATAAATATTACAACAATACACAAGGATAGTTCAATTCATAGGGCTCACAGCCAAAAATTTCTTGTCAACCCATCTTATAATACAACCTCGGTCTCACAAAAGCATATGATACGTTTCCAACAAAGCAATAGTCCATTAAATGCTCGGCCCTTGTTTAATTGTAATCTATTGGTCTAATGACTATAAAATAGTTCGATGGCGCTTTCATCACCTATTCATGGGTCGTAGTGCATCTAGAAATCGCTATGAAATTTTAGGATGCCACAGTTTGTGAGTTAATAATGCCATCTGTCATTTACCCTGAACTTTTGAGTCAAGCAAATATCAAGATGGCAGACATGAAGGAGAACGTCATTTGAAATAATCAATTGCACCGTATATATGGATGATTATATTTTAATTTGGTATAGTAATTGGCACCTGCATGGAGGTCTTTTGGAGTCTTTATGCAAAGAGAGTTGTTTGTGACTAAGGTTTGGATCTTCATGAGAAAGTGGAATCGATTTTTACTTCATGAAGCTGCTGTCATAGTTGGCTTGGAATGGTTTTATCCAATGTAGTTGGAAGTCTTAGAATCAAAATTTTGCAAGGTCGACATCTTATTATAGTTTATTTTGCTGTCAAAATGATAGATGTTGCTGTTGATACCAAATTTGAAAATGCTGGTGTGAAGAATAAGGTAGCCAAAGTCCAGTGAGGTACATTTGAGATTGCGCTCTATTTGGGATATTGAAGCTCAATTGTAACAAGGGTTCAGCTATCATGAACATGCAATTTCGGAATCCAATTGATAATTTATTTCTCAAAAACAAATCCACAATAATTAGTCATGACCCTTGTCAGAAATTGTAGTAGTCCTCGTGCTCAGATTGCTTATCATCCCAGTTGACTCCGATTAGTTTAGCTTGGTGCACTTCCTGTTCTTAGACTTTTTTTGACCTGTCTTGATTCGACGAATTGCCCATGTTTTTTTTTTTTTCCTTCATTTTTTCTCCTTGAAGTGTTATTTGTCGAAATTCTATTACAGCTTGCATCATGTCAAATTGGATATTACATGTACTAATAGGAGCAGGTCTAAAAATCAGTTCACACATTTGGCATCAGCTAATGATGTGCACCGTTCACTCATTTGGCCTTGCAATGATCAAGAGCCTTTGGTGGCACCAATGCCTCAAATTATGCCTCGTAGGCCAAAAGAGAAAAGGATAACAGAGGAAGGAGAATTTGAAAATGGATTAAAAGTGTCAAGACAAGGCACATAAACTACATGTCATTTGTGCTTGCGCAAGGTCACAACCCAAGAAATTGTCCATTAGAACCAAAGAAAAAGGTAAAGTTCGTTCATTCTGTGTTTTTAGTCTTTGTTTGTGCCATTATTTTCTGACTTTATTATCTTAAGTGAACAGGATGAAGAGTTAGCCAAATAAAGAGAAGCCAACAAATTTGTCACAGAGATGCATCATAACAATGCCATCTATCAAAAGGTACTTTTAATCTTACTTTTTAGTAACTGACCATGTACTTGAATGATTGTCAGTGTCATTTTAGCTTAACTACTTTTTTTTTGTTTTTATTAGCCTGGATGTGAAGGTAGTCGAGTTCTCTACGAAGAAGTGCCAACAATGTTGTAGTTAATGCTAAGAAGGTAGGTAGCACTTCTCACGAATTTATCATGACAGTGGGACTAGTACTGCTTTATGGCCGTAAATGTCTTGTTATTTAAATATCTCTAATTTGATTTTATGTGATCATATGCATTTCTTTCGTCCAGCGGCCAAAGGAAGACATTAAGAAAAAGAAGCAAGAGAAACAGGAAAAGAAAAAAAAAAAACAATGGACCATTTAAACGACATTGTTAGTGTTGAATCAACAAGATCTACAATACATTGTGAAATTGATCAAAAGTAGCTGTAATTTTTTTTTTTTGTCAGAAAAAATCTCCTCTCATTACTTCAAGTGAAACTTGTAGTACAAGATACTTGGGCCTTTGAACTAACAAGCTCCGAAAGGATTGAAGGAGGATTAGTAGTTCAATTAGAAATGAGATTATTCCTTCTGTGGGCTCAGGCGATCCAATTCATTACTTGATTTCTTCTTTTTCATAGTGAGTTATTTGATATTGCTTAAAATGTCCCATCAATCTCTTGCGTCCATCACAAGCAAGGCCACCTCCCACAAGCATATATTTTGATATGTAAGTGCGCTATTAGTACTTTTAGACAGTCTAACTCCATAGTGAAATTAGATTCAGATCTAGCCTAAAAAAAAAATTGAAGGGATTCCGAACGAGCAAGGGTTCGAATCTGCTCAACTGAACTTGCTTGGACTTCCTTCGTGAAACCACCCACCACTCTCCCAGCTTCATCTCCGCGTACCCCGGCAACGCTTCCCGCCGTTTGTCCGTCCATTAGAGACCCGCCAACGTTGATCTTCAGCCAACCCCTTCTCAATGGGTTTCACATCTCAGGTAAGAGTTCCTGCTGTTGTGTTCGTTTTTTCCTTCTAGAGTATCACCTCTCAAAGTTCTTTTGTGCAGCCATGGTCGCTTCCGCTATGCTACTCTAACCTGGTTTTTGGTGGCGCAAGATGAAGTGGTTCCAAGCCTTCCAAATGTTCCCAAGAACCCTTACTACCAAATCTAGTGAAGGTGAGTTTGCATTTGAGTTATCTCATTGTAGAATCCTCTCTTCCATGCGACTGAGCTCCTTGCCCGTGATTCTGATATCTAATTTTGGGTGATTCTAGACCTTACAAGTCCAGTCGCATCATCGAAAAATATGCTCAACCGTTTCTTAGGTCTTTTGGCAAAGGGGGCAGATGGGTTCACGTAAGACTTTCTGTTTGAACAAGTTCTCTAAAGATGGGATTGCATTTTGGCACACGTTCCAGTAAAGAGCCTCATTTTTGTGTTAACATTCATGTTCCAAATCAATTTCCATTGCTATCTGGGTGTTTGATATGAGGATGTTAGTTGTTCTGCTTGCTGCTTTGTTTCTGTTGACATTATGTGATGGTAGGCACTTTTCACTGAGTTAGAGCTTGAGGTTGTGCATGTCCAAACCATCTTGTCTTTGTCCATGGTTGAGCTGATAGGAATAGCTACGATTTCGTTCGCAGTTTCATCAGATATCCCATTAATCATATGCTCTTTCCACTTGAATTCCTCTTTGTCAATTACGCCTGCCACTAGTTGGGGGCTACCTCGCCACCAATGACTCCAGATCTTAGCCAGTTATCTTTTCTTATTCTGATTTCAATCCCATCTCCTACCGACCATATCAGGCATTTGAAATGTGATCCCTTCCTGTCAAGATACTTTGCCATCCCCAAGACGAACAGGAGCCCCTTTGCAGCACTCCAGAAGTCACTATTTGGGAAATGAAGACCTTTCATAACCTTAACCCATAGACTCGATTGAGCTTGAGTAATTCGCCATGCATGCTGCCCGACCATGTTGAAATTAATTAGATCTCTGGACCCCATTCCACCACTATCTTTTCTTCTCTTCATTACATCCTATCTCTTCTAGTGAAATCCTGATTTGAATTCACCAGTTTCCCACCAAAATGAAGCAACTTTCTGTTCCTATCGCATGACAAATGGATAGTGGAACTTTGAAGGATAGCCTACACCATAGCTTTAGTTAGAGTTTCTTTTCCATCTTTGGAGATAAGCTTTTCTTTCCAACCTTGAAGCTTCATGTTAAGTCTTGCTAAGATCCACGCAAAATTTGTTTTCTGGTTTGCCCCTGATCCGATGGAATTCCAAGACACTTTTCAATTTTTTCTATTTTTGAAACTCGCAGCTCCTTTGTCATATTTCGTTGTAGATTTTGGGGACATCCACTACTAAAGAGAATTGCAAGGTAAAACCAGATGTTTCTATTCCCCCATTACATCCAGTTAATGTGGGCCCTCATTCCCCAATACATCTACTCCTGTCACCATAATATTTCTACTCGTTCTTTAATCAGCCGGGCTCTTTCTCCACCATTTTCAGTACAGGAGCTGTTAATGGTTTGAAGTTCCTACTTGAAAGAACTTATCTCCCGTTCGGCGTTAGAAAATTTTTTCCTACTCCAATCAGCTAGGACCACTAATACTCTCTTCAGCTTACTCAGACATTTCTCTTTGTCCATTCTTTTTTATCGCCATGCCATTTTTACTAATTCTTTGCATTCATCATCCTCATTCCAGAAAGCCTCATATTTAAAAATTTGCCTCGTTTTGTTGGTTCCGTTGAGAGAATCAATAAGATAGGGCTATGATTTGAGCTAAGGGCCAACAAGGCATAAGCTTCTGCATTAAGGAACGTTACTCCCTATCTACACTGCATGTTATTAGTCTATCTAATTTTCCCTTCACAATCTCATCTCCCTCTCTGTTATTAGTCCATGTTAATGTGCACCCCTTGCAATCCACCTCCATTAGAGAACAGTCATTTATTAATTCCCAAAATGCTATCATTCTACATTTCTTTGCCATTTTCCTCCCTTCCTTCTTCCGGTGATAACGAATTTTATTAAAGTCACCCGTACAAACCCACGGGAGATGATTACTGTTTTTTTTTTTTTATCTTTTGATTTCCTCTCATAGCCTCAACCTATCCCGAAATGCATTTAGAGCATGAATAAAATTAATATGCTCAATCTGTGGAAGTCAGATTAATAAAGTATTCTAATAATGAATCTACAACCACCAAGAGCGAGTATTTCCACATGACCACTAATCCCCTTGCTGTACCAACTAGATTCACGATATAACATTCCTAGAAATTGAGCTGTCTCATATGTCATTGCACTATTTTTTCTCTATTTTTCTCCATGGGAAACAACAACTTGGGCCTTTCATGAGTGACCATAGCTTGTAGTTCAAGAATCGTTAAGGGGTGGCCAGCCCTTGACAATTCCAACTTACTTATTAGGCTTATTTGAGCTAACCACCCAAGCCCATTCAGCTACGTATTCTGTAATAAGAATGGGAGTATCCAGGATTTTGGTTTCATCTAACCAAGAGGAGGAGGTTGGATTCATTGAATTATATGGAAAAAAATCTGCGTTGATTCTTGCTAGGAGGAGTTTTCTATTCCTTACCTTTCTTCTTGTTTTCTTCAATACCCTGGATCATAAGGACTTGTTTTCCAGATTCCTACCGGTTCCTGATTTATATTCAAAGTATATTCAGCATTCATTTCTACTACCCCTCCTCTTGTCTCTTCATATCCGCCTGGGTTGGATCAATTTGAGCTTGCTCATAGAGCGCTAAAGCACCTTGATTCACTGGAGTTTCAGAAATAACCTCTACCTCTTCTTCCTCCACAGTTTTCGCCTCATAAAATACCTTCCAAACATATATTTCTCGCTAGAAATTGTTCTTAGGAACAGAATAATTATCATTCATGTCTTCAAGGAAGAGCTCCCGACTAAAAGAAACATTCTTTGGCGTCAATTTATACCAATTCCGGTCATTTTTAATGCATACTTCATATTTAATTCAAATTTCATTGTTTTGAAAGGGGAAGGATGTTAGTCTGAAACGGAACTGATTTTGGGTTTGTCAGTGTCATGTTGAGATAGTGAATGAAGATTGTTCAGAGGCATTTTTGTTATCTTCTTTTGGTTTTTGACGTAGCTGAATGTATGGGATCTCTTGAACATACTGACATAATTGGAATGGGAATGCTGGCTCAGTGATGATTTCATTTGAACGGAGTCCTTTGGATTGGAAGAGGTTTCTCTCGAGGAGAGAGAGTTTGTGATAATTTTGATGGTATTGTTGTTGATGTTAGTCTGATCCTATGACCTTTTGAACTGTCATTCATTTGGCAGTTTTTATCGCATCACGACTCGATTCTCGTTGATAACTGGAGGACTAGCATGGTCTCGTTTTTCCTTTGTCGAAATGATGGACTCCCCACCGCTTTCTTTTCTTTTGCTGCTATCTCGTGTGATTAAGGATGTGGCATTGCAATCATTTCCCGAATCATTGGATAATTTGTCATGTGATTCCTTGGCACATGCATTAGAGGTTAGATATGCTGGGATTTAATAACTCTGGAAATTCAATATTTTTTGGAACATTTTGTGTAAAGCGTTGTGTGTCGTAGCGTTGTTAGAATTTTAGCTTGCAATTCGGTTATTGGTCACGGAATGCTATGTACTGCATTTAGATTTCACCCCAAGCAGCTGATAGCATACTATGCCAGGTGGCTTTTGTTAAGTGAGAAACAAGAGCCAAGGTGAATGTTGATGCAAATTCACCTAAGTTCCTTGTAAGAAGATGAAGAGGAGAATTGACTGGCTGCTCTTTTACACCTAATATCATCTATTATCCATGGCTGGCCTTGTTTGATGAGTCAATTCTCAAATGAAGAACGTTAATGATGGCTAAGATGAAAGCCAGCCTTTCCATCTTTTATAGGGTGTAGATTTTCTCCCTTCAGGAGTCCTTGGGAATTTAGTATTTAGGGGAAGATATAGTGGCACTTGCTTTTCATGTTTTCCTCTTTTCTACATATGACTGAGGTCTTGGCTCAAGGGGATGTCCCACTGGCTGGAGCAGTTTTTTCCCCATTTTCCTTGTGCTGGAAATGTTGCTGGAAAACGTAGAATCCAAACATCATGAGGCTAAACGATAATTATATCAAATGATCTACTGTATTCATTTGGAGAGTAGTTTACAGATTGCCATATGCACTAATGCATTGCATGACATAGGAGGTTTAGGTTCTGACTTTTGTGCTCATCCAAGTAAAATACTTTCTGACCTTTGCCTGATGATTCGATTCTTGAGTGAAGAATGTTAACGGTTAAGATGAGTCAGCCTTTCCATCTTTTGTAGGACGTAGATTTTCTCCCTTCTGGAGTACTTGGAAATTTTGTTTCCAGGGGAAGGTGGAGTGGACACAATTTCTTTTCATGTTTTCCTCTTTTTAGAGATCTCCTAATGATTGGAGCAGTTTTCGCCCACTTTCCTTGTCCTGAAAATTTGCAGGACAATGTAGAATCCAAATGTCATGAGGCTGAACAATAGATGTATCAAATAATATGCTGAATTAATTTGGAGAGCAGCTTACAGATGGGCACATGCACTAAGGCATACTCTATGTAACGTACAGATGTATGGGTTTGAAGTTTTTTGCTCATTTGAGTGACAAGCTTTCTGACCTTTACCCTAGATCCTGGTTCTCATGCAATGTAGCATATTGAGAACTTCGGGAAATATCTGCTAGAATGGTTGGCTTTTAGACATATCTAAGATAAATGCATAATGTGGATACTGTAGTTTGGGTTTCAAAGTAGAATTCTGGAATCTCTATGCTCGTGCTCTGCCTTTTTTTCCCCTGCGCGATGAAAGGAGATTTAATCAAGATGGTAGACCATGGCACAGAAGAGAGGCTGGTTCATATAGGGTAGTGTACATGAAATGGAACAAGATTCCCATTGCTGATGATTGCTGTCAGAAGAGGATTACTGAACTAGCATTTGCAATGATTCGAGATAGATCAATGTGTTGTTCTAAAGCAGCAGTCCGCCACGGCAATAGATGGCGGAATTTACTTGTTTCATGACACACAAATGAAGTGGTTGCTTCCTTAGCTGTTTGTGTAGGCAAAATTCCTTGGATGTGAGCTATGATTCCGTTTAGTGGGGCTTCGACCATAATTCTAGGCTTAAAAAAGAAACATTCTCCCTCTCATTCTCTCCATGCCTCCCTCCAACTTAACCCTCCCATTTGATTCATGCACATCGAAGAAGCATATGCTCATACCGCATGAAATGGGAAATGTTGGACTAGAATCATGAACACAATTTGATTTGTGTTGACTCTTGCATAACATGTGGAATAAATGAATTAGTTGGTCAATTAACCTGGATAAATACCTTCTTCATGAAGGTTCTTACTTAAGGACATGTATGTCTGTCCTCAGCAGATGTACATTATGGAATCATCTAGTCAACTTGAAGGTATTTATTTTGTTGGAAGAGCCTTCTGACAGGAAAAGTCTCATGAGTCATCACAGTTGAATGTCTGAGGCTTGAGTTATTGGCAATTTTCGAAGAAAGCTTCAAGCAGAATTGTGGGAGGAGGTAGCATATCCTCGATGGACAAGTTTTGTTCTTGCAATCTTTTGCCATATTCTATTGTCTTACTTCGTTTTAGAGCAATTGGATTGTGTGATTTTGTTGGCTTTCACCAGAGATTGGCTCATTCATGGTCATCTTCGGTATGGTTTGTTCCAGACTTCAAAGAATCAAGTGATCATGACACACGGTTCCTTATTACCCATGGCGGAATGCCCTGGTGTTCCTCAATCCTTCACCTATGTTATTATATGGGAATCTTTTAGATCTACTTGTTTCGACGATTCCTTCAATTGGAGCACTACTGATTGGAGCTGTTCCACATTAATTTGGACGGTCTTATTGCTGATGTCAAATGGTCTTGAGCCTTATAGATGAAATCAATGTTGCAGAGTCTCCTTGCTTGACTGGCCAAGTAAAATTCTTAGGAGGTTATGGAATGTTGATAAGTTTGCTCATCTTTGCAGGTGCTTCTCATCGCTAGCCTAGGCAGCTGGTAGTCTCAGCAGAGTCAAACTAAAATGGATGAACTAGCTATTAAAAACCAAGGTTTCATCAATTTGATACGGGAAACCTTCAGCATGTCATATATAAAGAAGTCAGACAAACAATGAGCTGGCAATCCTTTAGCAGATGGATGTGGAACAGATGCCTGTCGAAAAAGCTGAAGAAGATGCTAATGCTACGGGGTTGCTAGAGAGAGGGTACTTGCAGTACAAGTAATGTCTCGGCTCATTTTTTAGCACTATCATAATGATGTGAAGGTGATCCCTTCTGCCCTTCATAGACTTAAGAATGCTTGATAACTTCCTTTGTCATGACATGAAGAAGGCATTAGATATAAATCTAGGAGATACTTTAGAGTAAGCTTAGTTAACAGATTGCAAATGAAGTTTTACTTGTCATACATTAGAGAATGATCATCAACCAAATGGAGGGCACTGCTTCGGGTGCCTGTAGATTTTCGGCACTAGTGTCATGAGTTATCTTCATATGAGAGTGCATTCTGACCTGATGATAACTTTGAAATGTGTGCACTTATATTGGGATATGTGCAGGTTTCCATTTTTATGTGACATATGTGCAGAAGGTTGCCATTGATATTCTCTAGAAGTTAATTCGCTAGTTAATTGCATCAAACTTCCTTTGTATCATAAATGAAAGTCACTATGTGGATTGAGTTCTGATAAGTACTCTATAGTTTGGTGAATATGATGATGAATGTGATTCTTCAATCTTCTGCACTCAAACGTGCTTTCCATAACCTGACATACGGTTCTCCTGTGCCCTGGATAGTATCAATGTAAACAAAAAGCATAAAAATGCTTAACAATGGGCATTCATGTTAGAAAGGAAATTTCTTATTTGCATTATACAGATTGTCATAAGTGTTAGGTGTCATATCCTGCGGCAAGAGACAATATGATTACATAGACCTCACGTCTTCGTTTTTTTTTTTTTTCTGCAGATATTCAAGCGGTATCGTTAAATTATGTCTCAAGTCTAAGCCATTTATGGAATCCAACCGGATTGAATAAATATCCAAGTTTAACAGCACAATAAAATTGAAGAGTTGGACTCACCTTTGCCGAAGGTTGGACGAATGAGAGGAAAGAAGTCCCCTACCACTGCAAGACAAAAGGGGCTCCTCGTTGTGTGAATGGCCGCTAGTGGCTTCTTTCTTTGAGAAGCGTGGAGTGGGCTCCTTCGGCAAAGTGTAGCCGCACAAGAAGAAAGAGAGTACAATGGCCGCACCGTGATTTCCTGGGGAACGCTGCACAAAGAACGAAAGGAAGAATAAGAGAGTGGGGCGCTTGTTGCTTGGCCGTGAACGGGGGGCTATACATACCGTGGATTTGTGTTGTGAGTATTTTTGCAAACACTTTAAATTTGAGTATAATTTAGGTGTGAGAAACATTCGAGCATGTGAGCGACCGCATACTTGGATTTTCTGATTATTAGTGAATTATATGTTGTTGGCTCTCTTCGTGGATGTAGGTACCGACACTCGGTACCGAACCACGTAAATCTTTGGCGTCCTTTATTGTTTCTCATTTATTTCTCTAATAATGTCGCATTAATTTCCTGATAGCTTATGCGATAATATGTTACAACCAATATCATTGCAATGAATGTAGCATTTGCTAGTGTGGCCACCATTGGAAGTAAGACTCAACAGTGTCAAAGCAATTATCCATGCAAATAATGGGAGTGTTAGTATTTGTGAGAAGATAAGAAATGCTCATAAACACTTGGTACAAGGTGATTGGTCAAAGCAATTAAGCATGCGATTAATGAGAGTTCTTTGCTGCCTTAGTGCACAACATTCACTCTTGAGTGGGTTCGGTAGTTGGGGTGCGTAGAGATGCTCACGGGCTCTCGGGGCCGGCTTTGCCAAGAAAATTCATGCTTCGATGGCCCTCGTGCCTAAAATCCGAGCAGTGAGAGAAGCCTTGGCGCTCCCGTTGAAGATAGGGTGGAACTAAACTGTGGAGGAAAAGTGGTGATTTGTAGGTGAGGATGGAAAGTGATAGCTTATCTTGGGCCAAACTGAAAGCCCATGGGTAGTCCGGTCTGTTGTTGAGGATTGTCGGCATCTTATGACCCAAATGCAACGAGTGTCTCTAGCCTTTTGACCCGGGGAAGCTAATCAGCCTGTGAACTAGGTTTCGAAGGCCGATCAACACAGCTCACTGAACTCGAATTGGCTCGCCAACTCCCTATCCTCTTTGGTTATGTTTAGTCATCTGTATTTCTAATTAGGCTAGGATTAAATACAATAGGTTATGAAATCATGGGATTTTATCATTTCCTATCCATCATTTGGTGATCGTAAGTATAAAATTAGATATATTTACATCATATTATATATATTGGTTGATATAAACGATGTCTCAATATAAATGAACCTAAAAGTTTATAAATGAAGATGGTAAAAATTTCTTGCGACTATGTACTTTATTTTGATTTATTTTTTATTTTATTTTTCCTCTCTTTTTTAATTAATTTCTTTTTTATATATTTTTTTCCATCATTCTCTAATAAAATCATTCTCTAATAAAATTTTATTAAACAGTAAACTATACTGATATACCTAAAATACCTAAAATATGTACAAAATAAGTTTGGCTTCTCATATTTCCACACCCAACATACCTAAATACACACTAATCTCCCTATGAATATATTAGAAAATCAGCATTGCATAATAAATTTGTGGAAAATTTACGAAAATTGCTCCAAATACATGTTTGACATAAACTTTTGACTGTTACACATGACTTCTTGAACTTTTATTTAGTTATAGCTGTTAGCATTTGACTATATTCTCCATTCACATGTGCAATGTAGATGACGTTAAAGAGGCAAACGTGTTCTTCATCTCATTTTTTCTCAAAAGAATGCATTTTACCGTTGATTTCTATAAGAAAAATAAAAATAGTATAGAAAATGGAGAAAAAATTAACTAAATTATCAGTACCATAAAATTTGACTATCAATAATAATATAGATAATAAAAGTTGGTAGAAAATTCATGGATATATTAATAGAACTAGTAGGTATTTGAACCAAAAAAAAAAAAAAAAAAGGCAATTAAGTAGGAAGGAAAAATGCCACAAACAACAAAAAATCAAATAAAAAAATTTTTGACACTCATTTTGTGTTGTTAAATGGTTAATTAATGTAAGAGAAAATTGATCAATAAAAATATTTTTTTAACAAAATCACCTTAGATTTTCATTCATCTTCGTCTTTTATGAGTTAAGGACATCATTTTCATTGATAAGTTCTTTCTAGATTTTTTGTAGATCAAACATTTTACATTAATTAAACCTTTATACATACATAACGCATAATCAAATTTTATCATTTGAAATTTTTGTTATTGAGGCCTTTTCCCCTTTTTATTTAATTTGCGTTTCTTAACCTGAGCTATTATAAATTATTTTTTACTTTTGTAAATCAAACCCATCCATCCCTTTGTTAGGTTGCATTGTTGACCTCAATAATTGGAAATTATTTTTTACTTTTGTAAATCAACCCATTCATCCCTTTTTTAGGTTGCATTGTTGACCTCAATAATTGGTATTAGGGCTTCGTTTGTTTCCCAAGAAATGTGGTGTTCTAGCAAGCCATTTTCCAGGAAAATAATCATATTATCCCGTATTTGGCTGAAAATTGAAAATGAATTAGAAAATAATTTATGCTGTTTGGTAAGAAAAATATTTTCCTACGTGCGCTCATTTTCAATAATTTTTTCATTATTTCATTATTTCAAAAAATCTATTTTTTAATGTTTAATTTTTCTTTTCCTTTCCTTTTTTTTTTTTCTTTTTCTTCTTGCCTTTTTCTTTCTTTCTTTCTCTTCTTCTTCATCAACCTGCCAAATTCAAAGAAGAAGAGAAAGAAAGAGAGAAAAGCAAAAAAGAAAACAGAAATTAAAAAATCAATGTAAAAAAGAAAAAGAAAAAGAAAAAGAAAACATAAAATGGAATGAAAATGTGAAAGAAAGTGAGGTGGAAGAAGTCATGGAAAATATCTTTTACTTTTTGAAATGGAAAAAAAAATTCCTCACTTTTGAATGTGTTTTTTTTCCAAGAGCAGAAAACGTTTTTCTTGACTAATTCATTTTTTATGAAATGAACATCGAAAAATTTGAAATTTTTTTTTTTTTTTCTAGAAGTTATTTACCATGAAATGAACATAAATATTGCGTTGCTTGTACTTTGAAGTGTCGTTTACTTCTTGATTATAAAGATCCTATTCTTTGTCTACCAACCTTAGTCCAATTTTTTATGAGGGTCAATCTATCCCCAGACCTCCATACTTTGACAGAACCAATTACGTTGACACCCAAATTTTTGCTAGAAAATTGAATCTGCATTTTTGTAAAGATAAATAAAGTTAACAATTTTGTTTTTTTAAAGGAGAGTAATAAGACCTCAGCCCAGATCCACACTCAAGCTCCCCCCGGACAATATGGGACTTGAGCCCAGATCTCTTTAGATATGTCCAATAGGCAATAGCCCATCGAATAAGGCTCCGCAACAGAAAGGAGCTGAAAAATGGAGCCCATCGGAGGTCCAAGGCCCATGCCGAGAGAAGGCTCGGCCTCTTTCCTTCCTTACTTTTATCTCTCTCTCTCTCTCTCTCTCTCTCTCTCTCTTCCCCCGAACGAAGGCACGTGCGCGCGCAAGGGGGGGATCTGAAAACAGAGAAACGTTCTCTTGGTCCTGCTTTCCCTCTGGTTCCTCGGCCGCTCCATTTCCGATCAGGCGATCACCACCACTTCCTTCTCATAATTAGCATCGCGGTTCCTCCTCATCAGCCACCACTCGGTTCCCTCCCGTTGTTACAATTCCAGCGCTGTCTAATCGTGTTTCCGACCGTGCTCTGTTCTGACCGTGAAGATGCTATTGCTACTGATTTCTTAGACAGCGGTACTTGCCGTACAAGTAATGTCTCGACTCATTCTTGAGCAATAGTAGTTCTAGCTTTGTCCTTCTCAACTTTCAGTTAATATCAAAGACGCTGCTGCTGCTACTGCGGCAGATGTCCTCATTACTGTTGAAGGGGTCCGCATTAGAGCCCCCTGCTGCAACGACATTTTTTATTGACAGTCATTTTTTATTGCCTTCACTGTCATGATGATGCAAAGGTGATTCCTTGTGCCCCTCATAGACTAAAGTGTGCTCGAGAACTTCCTTTTGTTATGACATGAAGAACACACTAGATATCTACGAGATACTTTCGTGCAGGCTCAGTTGATAATTTGCAATTAAGTTTTTACTTGCCGTATTATTAGAGGATGATCGTTAACCAAAATATAGGCACCATTTCAGCTGCCTCTAAATTTTCGGCGCTAGTGACATGAGTTGTCTTAAGATGAGATGGCGTTCTGACCTGTTGCTAACTTTGTAGTGTGTGCTCTAATATTTTGGTATGTGCAGAAGTCGCCATGTCATTTGAGTTCGGATGAGTAGTCCACAGTTTGGTAAATTTGTCAAATACTCGATTCTTCAATCTTCAACCTGTGGACATGCTTTTCATAAGAAGACATACCGTTCTCTTATGACCAGAAAAACATATCAATGTAAACAAAAGCAGGGCATTGACTCGCCTTGCCATCAAGTTCAGCCGATGGATGCTATTGAATTTCTAGCATGTTTATAGACCAACTAATTACTTGATGTTCCCACTTACCTACATGTTTTGTTTCAGGTTGTAAGTTCAATCTGTGATAGTGCACAAGAGGTAATTTTAAACATTCTATCCTCCTTTACCTACTTCGATTGCACTAAAGAGCTTTTTGAAGGAGGGTAAAAAATGTGAAGTTGTTTAAAAAGACTGGCCAAAAATAAACTACAGTGCAAATGTTGATTCTCAGCCTTTGGTTTCCATGTTCACATGTGGTGTTTGCATGGGGAAGTACTTTTGTTGGACTTGTAAGTTTTTTGATGATGATGTGCGTCAAATCTTTCTCATCTCGCTGCTCAGTTTCTTTCATGTGTCTCGGACAGTGACATTGGGCGAGTCTCTCTCTACGTCATAAGTAGTCTCTGTCCGCCCTATACCCCTAGCAAATATTTCAGAACTTTGAGCATAAAAATGCTGCATGACGTGCAAACATGTGAAAGAAAAAAGTTCGTTAATTGCATTTTTCATAGGTAGAAGAATAGCTCAAATGCCAAAATTTGGCACGGAGGGACACTTAAAGTGTCAGAATTTCGAAAAATGTACACTTAAGTGCTAGTTTCGGAGTAAAGTGAATTACTTAAGTATCCAGCCAAATGGCTAGCATAAATAGTGATGGAAAGAACTGAAGTTAACTCCTTCACTTATTGTCATGCTATACAGGCTACTGCTATTCAATCTTGCTGAAAAACAGCCATTGCATGGAAGGAGTGACGCCTCCTCCTTTTTGCTTTGAGGTAAAGCTCTATGATTGAACGGTTATTGTGCGTGCATTGCAGAGTGTATAAACTGAAGGCGGCGGAAATGGCAATGTGCAGTTTCTATTTGATTCGAGAAATGACGCGACAGTCTTGCTTTGCTAACACAAATTCGTAAGAGAACATTCGCCGGTGAGAGTTGTTTGTGGAAAGATGTTTGCTGTTCTACAGGTTTGGATCCATTGCGGGAAAACATCACTAGTTCCATGGGGCTAGGACTAAGAAATTGTGATTTTGATGAATGTCCTTACTCAAGGCTGTGAAGCCGAATGTCCATCGATTTTTGTCGGGCCAACATTGTAATTGGCTCACACTAATCATGGACCTTATATTATGTGGTTCCTTGGTGACTTTGATGGAAAAGTTGAGATGCTTAGTTAGAATATAAGTTTGGCTTCTCATATTTCTAAACCTAATTTTCTAAATCCACCCTACCCTATCACCTTACGAATAATGTTCTAGAAATTGGGCATCACATGTTAATTGTACGGGAAAATTACACAAAAATTACCCAAATTTAAGGGGCTAATACAAGGTTCCTTCTAAACTTTCAATTGTTACACATCACTCCACTAAACTTTCATTTTACAACCGAAAAACAAAGTGATGAAACCATCAATCCAAAAGACCCACTAAAATGGCTGGAACGGGCTGGAGCTGGACATGCAAAAGGAGACATCGAAGCAGTCCATAGCATCAAGTTAATTATTTATCCCTCTGATCTATTCTAAGAGCTTAACTTAGCTACTCTCTTTATCCACACGTATGCGATATCACACGCTAATTACAATAATTAAATTCCTGAATAGCCTATTTAATGGATTGTCTATGCAATGGATTATGTAATCCATGTGCTAACTTGAGGGATTTGTTAAGAGATACTAACTTTTTTTTTTTCGATAGAGCATTCCTTGGAAAGTTTTTCTGGCTTGTGATGTTTTTTTCTTCCGACTGTGCGTGCGTGTGTGTTACGAAAGGCAAACCCAATGGCAACAATACGATGAAACTGTTGAGGGTATCAGAAGTTCCTTCTAAGATCTAGTACATGAACTCTTGGTTTACACCATGACTCAAAGCACATTTAGCCGACCAATTGCATGAAGGGCGTACAAATTATTATTATTATTATTATTATTATTATTATTATTATTATTATTATTATTATTATTATTATTATTATTATTATTATTTATTATTGTTTTCATTGTTATTCTATTATTGCCATGAAATGTTACACTCTTTTAGTGAGGTCCATTCTTGATTTCTTCTGATCATATCTCTGATTAGTGGACTAAGTATAGGTGATGTCCATGTTTGTGTCGCACCACATTTTAGAGTGGCTTGAGGAAAAAATGAAGAAGAAGAAAGTTTTAGACCTCCCTTTTATCACAGAGAGCTAACAACTCATGTTATTACCAGGTCGTTGAATCTGAATTACAAAATGGGTTCATCATCCATTTTCTCACCTATAGTGATTAGCATATATTATGCATTATTCCTTGACATCCGCGCGGTTCATTATGCTAGCATGTCCGGTCTTTGATTGAGGTGGTGAATTGCTTGTTGATTTGGTGATCTACTTAGTTTAGTAATGAAGCCGACTCATTTACAGTGTTTTGCTATTAATCAAATCGAGTAGGGTAAGGTGGTTGTTTGAAATCTTGCGATAAGAATGTGAAGCATAAATTGAAAATTGAGGCACAATCCAAATAGTTATGAACGCGTCAAGGTGTTCATATCGTAAATTTGGCGAATAACTCCGCTAGAATATGAGTTCATGTGTTTAATTAATGGATCGGATGTTTTTCTTTGCTCTTTCATGCGTCCAACAATTGAATAAGAAGTACAAAGCAAAGAACTGTCTAAGAAGGAAAGATATAATACAAGCCCGAACTCACAAAAGCAAGCACGTAGGACCAGCAAAATGGCACAAGTTACTATTTAAGATAATTTGGTGAGAGTAGCTTCCTCAAAGAAAGCTATGCCTCGTTACACAATATGGCGTGGACCTAAAAAAACTAGCGTATGAGCCAAAACTGAATCAAGTTATATGTGCCGTTGCATCTGAGGAGGTTCCAATTTTAAAACTTATTTAAAAGTCAAAACGAATTAGAAAATTTCGGATAACTATAGATGCAAAGGGCATTTTTTAACTCAAGATGCCAAAAGCTCTTCTTGAAAGATTGCCTATTAAAGAGATAGATTTGCAAGTGATTGATCGTCCTCCTTGTAAATATTTTTGTTAATCAATAATTTTTACAGTAATTTACCCTTTAAACATACATAGTGATTAAGCAATTCTTGGCAAAAGAACGCTTCAAGTGCCATAACTTTGCCTAAGGGACACTTAAGTGCCATAACTTACGAAAGGTACACTTAAGTGCCACATTCGAAGAAAAACGAATCATTTGAGTGCCACTTCGACCAAAGTTCGGCCAAAATGCTGACGTGGCATTTTTCCAGCAAAGTGTGCCCAAAACGACGTCATTTTACATGCTAACGTGGCCAAATAATGCAAAAACGGCGTCATTTAAGGCTGACGTGGTAAAAAAATAATTAAATTAAATTAAAAATTAAATTTAGTTAAATATTTTAAAATAATAATTTTAAAAATAAATTTAGTTAAAATATTTAAAAATAATAATTTTAAAATTAAATTTAGTTGATATATTAAAAATTAATAATTTAAAATTTTAAAAATTTTTTAAAAAAAAATTAAAAAAAGGAAAGGGGTGAGGCGACTGAGGGATTAGCCCTTAGCCGCCACCGGGAAGGGTCGGCGACGGCGAGGGGAGGGTCGGCCGGCGAGCCCTCGCCCTAGATCGGGGTGAGGGTCGCAGCCCCTCACCTAGATTCGGTGAGAGTCGACGGCCCTCGCCCAGTTGGGCCAAGGGCCGTCAACCCTCGCCGGATTTGGGCAAGGGTCGTGACCCTCCTTAGATCTGTGGCTAGTGGCGAGGGCTCGCGGCCCTCGCCTGGCCGGGCCAAGGGCCGCCAACCCTCGCCGGATCTGGGCGAGGGCTCGAGGGCCCTTACCGCCGGTCGACCGAGGTTGCCGGCCCCTGGCCAGGGCCCGGCGACCCCGGCCGACCCTTCCCCCGTCGTCGCCGGCCCTTCCCGGCGGTGGCAGGGTGGCGGTAGGGTGGCGGCGGTAGCGACCGAGGGCTAATCCCTCAGCCAGCCTCCCCACTTTCCTTTTTTTTTTTTAATTTAATTTTTAAGTTATTAATTTTTTTTAAATATTTCAACTAAATTTAATTTTAAAATTATTAATTTTAAATATTTTAACTAAATTTAAATTTAATTAATTTTTTATTATTTTTTTACCATGTCAGCCCAAAACGACGCCGATTTTGCATTATTTGGCCATGTCAGTATGCAAAACGGCATCATTTTAGGCTCGGTTTGGCGGAAAAATGCCACGTCGACGTTTTGGCCGGATTTTGGCCAGATTAGCACTCAAGTGATCCATTTTATTCCGATTTTGGCATTTAAGTGTACCTTTGGTAAGTTATGGTACTTAAGTCTTCCTTTGGGCAAAGTTAAGGCACTCCAAGCGTCCACGCATCGTTTTTTGTCGATGCACTGAACTCTTTGTGCAATTTGGTCTACTAAATTTGCATCGTAAACCTCTTTCTTAGGTTTTTCTCATACTAAATCGGCACTTCAATGTCTGAGAAAAAGAAGTGCATATATAGCTGAACACACTGATGTGCGTGCATACAACTTCGTATTTTCTGTGTGAGTTATTATGTGGAAACAAAAGAAGGCAGGCAAAGTACCTGAAATGGTCCTATCCTATCTGAAATTAGCATGTTTATACTATGACAATATCGTCAGTCGGTGAATAATGGACCTCCTTCGGGTGCATATAAGGGAACAAGTGGTGGACTTGCCATTTGTCTAAGTGCTTGTGCGGATGAGGACCTGGCTGCTGATACTTCTGTAAGATATATGCCCTTTGACAAAGTCTTGTCTCTTCGCTTGTAAACAATTTGCCATCTGTTGCTCTCTTTAGTTTGTTTCCCTGGCTATTATGCAAATCTCTTCAGAAGTTTAGTAGGAAAATTAGTGATCCTGATCTGTTAACATGTGATAAAAAGATGAAGTGTTGCATGCAAGGATAAGTGGCTAATTCTTAAACATCAAGAAGTCATTCAGATTCCTGTATATCAGTAGGAAAATGATGATATTCCAACTAGGTCTTAAAATTGACATGTCTGGATGAATTGAGGTTGAGTTCAGCCATCATCCCCTCAATGCGGGTGCACATGCACCTTCGACACGCAAGAACTAGATCTCATTATATGAATACACCTTTGCCCAGGTAGATATGCATAAAATGTGAGAAAATTTAGAACTTCAACAGAAGAAACAGTTCCTGGTGCCAACAAAATTTTGTGAAATTGAAAAGAATCTTGATTCAAAAATGAAGCGTACTCAATATAGCAAGTTTAAGCTTCTCTGGTTTTCTGATACTAACAGTATCAATATACTCATATTTCCTTGGAGATTCTTCAATAATAAACATTGCTTGCGGGCTCTCTACGGGAAGATGATGTCTGGTGCCATGACCTCAAGCTTCATCCAAGCTATCCGCAAAAAACCCAATATTACATATAAAGAACTACTGGCAGCGATGCAAAATGTCATCGATGAAGCTAACGAATCTAATTGCTTAAATACTCCTATCCTTTCAAGGTTGTTTCGTGCTAAAATGTTACGGGTCATCTCCTTCCCTTCCTGAATGTAATATTGACTCAATATAATTGCCACCTGAAATGGAATCATATAATTCATCCTAGAATCAACAATATACCTTGCCATGATTCTTGATTCAAGAAGAGATTATGAGGTGTCAAAGGGACTTGATGTTTCGGTTTATTAGATGCATCAGTATATCTGAAACTGTCATCGTCATGTCAACCACAAATCTACCGTAGCTTTGGAGTTTGCCGGTCCCAGAAGATGACAGGCGGGATACAAAATTTTGAAGAAAATAAAAGAATCCAATGGGTCTGCCTTCTTAATAAAAGACAAAACGTGGTGCAATTGTGGGCAAAAGAACGCTTCAAGTGCCATAACTTGGCCCAAATGGACACTTAAGTGCATATCTTATGAAAGGTACACTTAAGTACCACATTCGAAACAAAAACGGATCATTTGAGTGTCACTCTGGCCAAAGTCCGACCAAAATGCTAACGTGGCATTTTTTTTGGCGAAGCGCGCCCAAAACGACGTTATTTTGCACGCTAACGTGGCCAAATAATGCAAAAAGGCATCGTTTTGGACTGACGTGGTAAAAAAAAATAATTTAAAAATAATTAAATTAAATTTAGTTAAAATTAAAAATAATAATTTAAAATTAAATTTAGTTGAAATATTAAAAAATTAATAATTTAAAATTTAAAAAAAAATTTAAAAGGAAAGGGGTGAGGCGGGCGAGGGATCAACCCTCAGCCGCCACCGTCGTCGCCTCGCCGTCGCTAGGTTGGGCCGGCGATGGTGGGGGGAGGGTCGGCCAGGGTCACAGCCCCTCACCCAGATCCGGCGACCCCTGGCGAGCGGCGACCCTTGGCCCAGCCGAACGAGGGCCGCGACCCTCCCCAAGTCTATGGCCAGTGGCGAGGGCTGCGACCCTCGCCCCAATCTGGGGCTAAAGCTCGCGAGCCCTCGCCGCCGATCGGCCGGGGTCGCTGGCCCCTAGCCAGGGCCTAGCGACCCTGGCTGACCCTCCCCCCACCGTCGCCGGCCCTTCCCGTGGCAGTGCGGCGGCGGCGGCGGCTTAGGGCCGATCCCTCGGCCACCTACCCCGCTTTCCTTTTTTTTAAAAATTTTTTTTAAATTTTAATTTTTAATTATTAATTTTTTAATATTTCAACTAAATTTAATTTTAAAATTAATATTTTTAAATATTTTAAATAAATTTAATTTAATTATTTTTTAAATTATTTTTTTACCACGTCGTACAAAACGATGCCGTTTTTGCATTATTTGGCCACGTTAGCGTGCAAAACGACGTCGTTTTGGACTCGATTTGCCAGAAAAATGTCATGTCGATGTTTTGGCCGGATTGGCACTCAAGTGATCTATTTTACTCCGATTTTGGCATCTAAATGTACCTTTCATAAGTTATGATACTTAAGTGTCCCTTTGAGCAAAGTAAAGGTGTGACATCCTGAAATTCGATCCCGTTTCGATAAAATGAAATGTGCATATCATCGGCGCGCCTATGGTCCTTTTTCTTTGAGCTGATTACTCACGAGTTAACTAACCTATTGGGTGAAGCCGTTAAGGGATATATCCGCGGTAAAATCCCTAAAAGCTACCTAATTGGTTGGATTGGACTAAATCACATCCGATCGATTTTAATCATGGAATTTGATTTAGTTTCGAGAATCGAATATTCGAGCGTGTCACAATTCAATTTGTAGGACCGTCTCATCGCTCGTTAAATTGTTGACGAGTCCGAAATTTCAATAAAGAAATTATCGGAGGAAAAATTGAAAACCAAAAGGAATTAAAAGGGAAAGAGAAAAGAAAATAAAATAAGAATAATTGTAGTATTTTTATTTTATTTCTCTCTCTCCCTCTCTCTTCTTTTCTCTCTTTTCCTTTCTTTTTCTCTCTTTTCTCTCCTCTCTCCTCTCCCCTCCCCCTTCGTGCGGACATCCCCTCCCCACGCCTACTCTCTCTTTCTTTTCCCTCTTTGACCAGTCAAAACCTTTCTCTCTCCTCTCTCTTCTCTCTTCTCCCCCATTCCCTCGAGACCAACTTCTTCTTCTTCGTTCTTCTTTGTGCGAACCAGACCAAAACCAGCAAAGAAGAACAGCAGCTCGCCGAGGACCGTTGCCGCCCATCCCGCCGCCGCACTGGAGCCGAACTGCCCGCACGCCGGCTGCTCGCCGCCGCGTGCTGCCAGCCCTGTTCCTCGCGCGACCCAGCCCTGTTCGCCTCTGCTAGCCCCCGTTCCACCACCATCCAGCCGTTGCTCGCCGCTGTCCCGACCCCCTGGCGTCCCTCTCACCTCTCGTCGGCCTCCCCTCGCCGTCTTGGCCACCGGAGCAGCTCCGGCCAGCCCAACTTAGCAAGTTGCCGAGTGGGTATCCAGCCCGTTCGTGGGCCGTTTTGGGCCGTTTCTGGCCCTGAACTTGAGCCGTGCTTTGGGAAGTTTCATTCCTCACGTCGCCCCCGTTGGATTGATCCGATCTGCGCGCGATTTGGTGAGTAATCTCACTAATCACTGATTATTTGGCTAATTATGCTTAAGGTTAGTTTATTTTTAATTAATTATGTTTAGGTTGTTAGATTAGAATAAATTAGCAATTATTAGTCAAATGTGATGCGATTTAGATAAATTGATTACGCAATTAGCAAGTAGACATGGTCTACTAATTATTGGAAGTGCCTCGGGATTTTTCCCGACCCTTAGTGGGCTCCAATTAGGCTTTTCGGGCCTAAGTGGATTTTTTGGTATCTAAATATTAATTTTCGGAATTAAATTAAATAATTATTTATTTTCCGAAAATTCAACTGAGATGGTCCGGAACAGGAAAATTATGCTGATGACCGTGGTGAAGTCCGTTTATTTAATTGGGTTTTATTTTGAATTAAATTGAATTTTTTATATTTATTAATTAATTTTCGAAATTAATTAATTATTTATTTATTTTTCGGAAATTAAGATTGAGATGGCCGATGACTGAAATCTCGTGTTGATCGTTGTAGCGCGGTCCGTTTATTTAATTGAGTTGTAATTTGTATGGAATTGATTTAATTATGAATTTTTAGGATATATTCCTAAATGGTTGTTAATTATTTCATTGAGAAATTGTTGGGTATTGATTGAATATCGAAAGTGGTCGAGTGGGACCGTAAAGACATTGAATATTAAGTGGTCGAGTGGGACCGTAAAGCCATTGAATATCAAAAGTGGTCGAGTGAGACCGTAAAGTCATTGAATATCGAAAGTGGTCGAGTGGGACCGTAAAGCCATCAAATATTGAATGTTGTCGAGTGGTGGACTGTGTCTTCCACCTTTACTTAAGATGTGATCTGAGGATCGTAATTCGTAATTGGGGATTGAGATGGAATAATTGAATCAACCTAGAAATGATCCAATTGACATGTAATCGACTAAGTCGATTGAACTGTGATTTGATTGAGAATGCATAGAGATATATGAAGTATCTATATATAACCTTAAATTGTAGGCTGAGATTGATGCCAAGGTACGTCTTCTGCCTTGTGTGTGTATAGGCAGCCTATAGTATAATGGTTTACTAATCGAGGCTTAGTGGAGTAGAACTCGCTGAGATGTAGTCTCATCCCGGTTTGGGGAAATCATTTCAGGACCCCGCTGAAGAGCTGAGGAGGAGGAGGAGTCTGAGAAGGATTTTTGGAAGAAGAAGATAATCCCAAGAGGGGCCTTAAGTACAGCCCAGATGGACTGAGAATTTATCTTCTTTTGAGATCTCCTTTTTAATGTGAATATAGTTTAGATTAAAAGTTGCGAAGTGCTCTGATTTGTGTTTTGTATAAAAGTTTGGTTATAAATTTCAATATGAAAAATATGGCCTTGCTTTTCTATCCCATTGTTTTATTGTCTGGAGATTTATAACTGCTTTAGCATGTGCTCAAAAATTGAAAGGGTCGGCGATACATAGTCCTGGGATATCGCATTTTAAAATTGACCAAGTAGAAGGATGTGTGCGTGCCCGAGGATCGGGGCATGACATCCAGTTTAAGCGGTATCAGAGCGAAGTTGAAGATTGGAGTGATAAGGAGCATTGACCATGGGATAGTTAGTAGGAAATGCCTTTAAATTCCTGATGGTGCATGTCTGTGTTAGCTGAATGCTAAAATTGTTTGTTGTTTGAATCGCTCTGTTTCTAATTTGGTGTTGAATTGGAAGCAAGTGTCAGTAGATTAAAGTTACACAATGAGCGATCAGGAGCCAAGAACTCCTAGGCAAAGGACTTTGTCCTCAGTGACTCGAGCTAGGACACCGGCAAGGGTTGGTGCCCGAGGTGGCCGAGGTAGAGCGTAAGCTAAGGCTAGCGCGAGTGGAGCAGCACCACATCCCATTGGTGCCGGGGTAGCAGCCCCAGTGGATCAAGGAGTAGTTGGGATCACGCAAGCGTTGGATGCTATGCGTGAGATGATGGGGCAGCAAGCCCGAGACCAAACAGCTGCCTTTACTGCCGCCGTTGCAGCCGCTACTACTGTTGCTGCTAATGCTGTTGCTATAGCTGCACCTGCCGTTGTACTTGCTAAAGTCCTGCCTGTGAGGCCGATGCCTAGTTTAGTGGAGCAGTTTTTAAAATTGAAGCCACCGAAGTTTATTGGAGCAGGAGACCCCAAAGCTGCTGCTCTATGGATTCAAGGACTGGAGAAAGCCTTTGCTTTATTGATGTGCTCCGAGACTGAGAAAGTGGTCCTCGTAGTCTACCAATTAGAAGGAGTTGAGAGTACTTGGTGGAGAACCACTCAAGGAGCGATATTTCCTGAAGGTGTAGCCCCAGAATGGAACACCTTTGTTGAGGCCTTCAACGGGAAATACTTTTCAGAGACTGCTAAAGAGATAAAGATGGTTGAGTTCCAGTGCCTTCGCCAAGGCTCTATGACTGTGGATCAATATGAGGCGAAGTTTGCTGAACTATCATAATATGCCCCTGAACTAGTTGAGAATCCAATAAACTAAGGGAGAAGATTCAGAGATGGACTCAAGCCAGAGTTGAGAAGCCTATTGATTTTGCTGAATCTGAGAAACTATAATGATCTTTATGAGAGGGCTCAAATGATCGAAAGAGACCAGAACGATAGAGCTGCCTCATCTGGATCGAGGTTTAAATTTCAGCGAGACAACATTTGCCAAGGAAAGAGGCCGATGTTTGGAAATAGATTCCAAGGCCCGCCCAGCAAGAAGGGTGGATTTAATAGATCAAGACCCATTGGAACTGATGCGTGTCGCTTTTGTGGGAGAAGACACGAGATAGCACCGTGCCTAGCTAGGACGATTGTGTGTTTTGAATGTGGCCAACAGGGTCAAATTGCAAGGAATTGTCCAAGGAAGCAAAGAGAACAACCTCAGTTGCCACCGCTGCCATTGATGAGACAGATAGGAGGGTATGCCCCTCAGAATGCATTGCAAGGAGGACAGCAGAGACCTCCAGCTCAAGGCACCGTGTACGCGATTACCCAAGGTCAGGCAAAAGCTGCGCCTGGTGTTATCACAGGTATGGTCTCGCTCAACGACCAACCTACTTATGCTTTATTTGATTCGGGAGCAACCCATTCCTTCATTGCCAAGCAATATGTTAGGATGCTAGGATTGAGTCCTGTATTGTTGGAGTCGGCAATTTGCATATCTACACCCTTGAAAGATAAAGTTATTGCTGCTTTGGGATGTTCGGGGTGCAAGTTAGAGATTGGTGAGCGAGTGGGGAAAATTGACTTGTTAGTCCTAGCCATGTATGATTTTGATTTGATAATTGACATGGACTGGCTCACCAATCAACGAGCCAAAATGGACTGCTATCGTAAGGCGATTCAGTTTGACCCGTTAGGGGGTAAGAGTTTTGAGTTTATTGGGAATCGAGGACCTTCGATTTCCTTAATCTCATCGCCGGAAGCAGCTCGTTTGTTAGACGAGGGTTGCCAAGGGTACTTAGCGACTGTCGTGGATATGATAGTTAAAGAGTTGAAAATGGAAGATATTGTAGTGGTACAAGAGTTTCCATATGTTTTTTTCAAAAGAATTGCCAGGGTTACCGCCAGAAAGAGAGATTGAGTTTATAATTGAGCTAGCACCAGGGACAGAACCAATCTCAAGGGCACCTTATCGAATGTCGTTATCTGAGTTGAAGGAACTGAAGGTACATATGCAAGAATTACTGGATAAAGGATTTATTCATCCTAGTGCATCACCTTGGGAAGCACCAGTTCTATTTGTTAAGAAGAAAGATGGTTCATTGCATTTGTGCATCGACTATCAGCAGCTCAATCAGGTAACGATCAAGAGCAAGTATCCATTGCTGAGGATAAATGACTTGTTTGATCAACTGCAAGGAGCGTCAATATTCTTGAAGATCAACTTGAGGACAGGATATCATCAGTTGAGGATTAGGAAGGAGGATATACCTAAGTCAACATTTCGTACCAAGTATGGGCATTACGAGTTCACAGTGATGCCGTTTGGATTGATGAATGCTCCAGCTACTTTTATGGATTTGATGAACAGAGTGTTCGAGAAATATCTGAATCAGTTTGTGATCATGTTCATTGATGACATCTTGGTCTATTCGAGAAGTGATGAAGAGCATGAGAATCATCTGAGATTAGTGCTTTAGACCTTAAGAACTCATTAGTTGTATGCTAAGTTTAGCAAATGCGAATTTTGGTTGACTCGTATTGTGTTCTTAGGTCATGTGATTTCCGGAGAAGGAATCTCCGTTGACTCGAGCAAGATAGAAGCCATGATCAATTGGCAAAGACCAACGATAGTGAAAGAGATCAGAAGTTTTCTGGGGTTAGCATGTTATTACAGACGATTTGTGAAAGGGTTCTCATCGATAGCGTCGCCTCTGACAAAGCTCACAAAGAAAAACGAGAAGTTCATATGAACAGACAAGTGCGAGCGTAGTTTTCAAGAACTGAAGGAAAAGCTGACTACCGCACCGGTACTGACGATTTCGTCTAGTCCTGGAGGATTTGAGATCTATAGTGATGCGTCTTTCAAATGATTGGGTTGCGTGCTGATGCAACATGGCAGAGTTGTTGCATACGCTTCCCGGCAGTTGAGACCTCATGAATTAAACTATCCGACGCATGACTTAGAACTTGCAGCCATCATATTTGTTTTGAAGATTTGGAGGCACTATTTGTGCGGAGAAAAGTTTCAAATCTTCACGGACCATCAGAGTCTCAAGTATCTGTTCTCTCAAAAGGAGTTGAACATGAGACAGCGCCAATGGATAAAATTACTAAAAGACTACGACTGTGACATTCTATATCACTTGGGAAAGGCGAACAAAGTTGTCGATGCATTGAGTCAGAAGTCTTCAGTAGCGCAGATCTTAGTTAAGGAGTGGAACTTAATCGAGAGAGCTCGGGATTCGGAATTTAAATTTGAGGTAGGCCACCTCTCAAGTTTTATGGCCACCCTCATCAAGTCAGAATCAAGCAACTCCAACCGACAGACCCAGATGTACAGAGAATTCTTCAAGAAGACGCAGATAAAAGGAAGACTGATTTTCAGATTGCTGATGACGGAACTCTAAGGTTTCAAGGACGTTTGGTTATACCTGACGATGTCGAGCTTAGAGAAGAAATTTTATCAGAAGCACATCGTAGCAGCTATAGCATTCATCCTTGAAGCACTAAGATGTATCAGAATCTGCGTCAACACTACTGGTGGTCAGGTATGAAGGGGACATCGCCAAGCATGTGGCCAAGTGTTTGACTTGTCAGCAAGTAAAAGCCTAGCATTGCAAGCCGGGAGGATTTCTGCAACCTCTCTCGCAATCCCATAATGGAAATGGGAGCATATCACGATGGATTTCGTGACTGGATTACCAAGGAGTCAAAAAGGAAATGATTCGATTTGGGTAGTAGTCGACATGCTAACAAAGTCGGCTCACTTCATTGCAGTTCAAAAGGACCTAAGTCTTGATAGGCACGCAGACCTGTATGTGCGTTAGGTGGTTCGTATGCATGGAGTGCCGGTTACGATAACATCCGATAGAGACCCGAGGTTTACTGCTGCTTTTTCGAAGAGCTTACAGAGTGCTTTAGGTACAAAGCTTCAATACAGTACGGCATATCATCCTCAAACGGATGGCCAATCTGAAAGGACAATTCAGACTCTTGAAGACATGCTGAGAGCATGTATAATAGACTTCAAAGGAAGTTGGGAAGATCAGCTTCATCTGGTGGAATTCGCCTACAACAACAGTTATCAACAAAGCATCGAGATGGCCCTATTTGAAGCGTTGTATCGTAGAGCGTGCAGAACTCTAGTATGTTGGGATGAAGTTGGGGAAAGGAAAATAACAGGCCCAGAATTGGTTCAGCAATCAGTAGATGCCGTGACAGTAATCAAAGACAGATTAAAAACCGCACAGAGCAAGCAAAAGAGTTATGCAGATAAGCGTCGAATGTCTTTAGAATTCCAAGTTGGTAATCATGTTTTTCTAAAAGTGTCACTAATAAGGGGAACTTCGCACTTTGGTAAGAAAGGCAAGTTCAGTTCAAGGTATGTAGGTCCATTTAAGATTATTGAAAAAATCAGAAACCTAGCGTATCGTCTTGCATTGCCACCAAGACTGGTGCAAGTGCACGACGTCTTTCATGTGTCGATGTTAAGGAAGTACGAGCCTGACCCGACCCACGTGCTCAATTTCGAGGAATTGGACGTGGATGACCGTGTGTCATACATTAAAAGCCTTGTTCAGATTGTCGATCGTAAAGAGCAAGTTCTGCGTACAAAGACCATTCCATTGGTCAAAGTGGTCTGGCAACACCACAGTATTGAAGGAGCGACTTGGGCGACTGAAGAGTCAATGAGAGAATTGTACCTCCACCATTTTGAGCAAAGTGTGTAATGGTTTAAATTTTGAGGACGAAATTTTTATAAGAGGGGAAGAGTTGCGACATCCTGAAATTCGATCCCGTTTCGATAAAATGAAATGTGCATATCATCGGCGCGCCTATGGTCCTTTTTCTTTGAGCTGATTACTCACGAGTTAACTAACCTATTGGGTGAAGCCGTTAAGGGATATATCCGCGGTAAAATCCCTAAAAGCTACCTAATTGGTTGGATTGGACTAAATCACATCCGATCGATTTTAATCATGGAATTTGATTTAGTTTCGAGAATCGAATATTCGAGCGTGTCACAATTCAATTTGTAGGACCGTCTCATCGCTCGTTAAATTGTTGACGAGTCCGAAATTTCAATAAAGAAATTATCGGAGGAAAAATTGAAAACCAAAAGGAATTAAAAAGGGAAAGAGAAAAGAAAATAAAATAAGAATAATTGTAGTATTTTTATTTTATTTCTCTCTCTCCCTCTCTCTTCTTTTCTCTCTTTTCTCTCCTCTCTCCTCTCCCCTCCCCCTTCGTGCGAACATCCCCTCCCCACGCCTACTCTCTCTTTCTTTTCCCTCTTTGACCAGTCAAAACCCTTCTCTCTCCTCTCTCTTCTCTCTTCTCCCCCATTCCCTCGAGACCAACTTCTTCTTCTTCATTCTTCTTCGTGCAAACCAGACCAAAACCAGCAAAGAAGAATAGCAACTCGCCGAGGATCGTTGCCGCTCGTCCCGTCGTCGCACCGGAGTCGGATCGCCCATGCGCCCGCCGCTCGCCGTCGTGTGCCACTAGCCCCGTTCCTCGCGCGACCCAGCCTTGTTCGCCTCTTCTAGCCCCCGTTCCACCCCTGTCCAGCCGCCTCCAGCCGCCGCTCACCGCTGTCCCGACCCCCCGGCGTCCCCCTCACCTCCCGCCGACCTCCCCTCGTCGTCTTGGCCACCGGAGCAACTCCAACCAGCCCAACTCAACAAGTTGCCGAGTGGGTATCCAGCCCATTCGTGGGCCGTTTTGGGCTGTTTCCGGGCCCCGAACCAAGCCGTGCTTTGGGAAGTTTCGTTCCTCGTGTCGCCCTCGTCGAATTGATCCGTTCTGCGCCCGATTTGGTGAGTAATCTCACAAATCTCGGATTAGTTGGCTAATTATGCTTAAGGTTGGTTTAGTTTTAATTAATTATATTTAGGTTGTTAGATTAGAATAAATTAGCAATTATTAGTCAAATGTGATGCGATTTAGATAAATTGATTGTGCAATTAGCAAGTAGACATGGTCTACTAATTAATTGAAGTGCCTCGGGATTTTTCCCGACCCTTAGTGAGCTCCAATTAGGCTTTTTGGGCTTAAGTGGATTTTTTGGTATTTAAATATTAATTTTCGAAATTAAATTAAATAATTATTTATTTTTCGAAAATTCAACCGAGATGGTCGGAACAGGAAAATTATGCTGATGACCGTGGTGAAGTCTGTTTATTTAATTGGGTTTTAGAATTAAATTGAATTTTTAATATTTATTAATTAATTTTTGAAATTAATTAATTATTTATTTATTTTTCGGAAATTAAGATTGAGATGGCCGACGACCGAAATCTCGTGCTGACCGTCGTGGCGCGGTCCGTTTATTTAATTGAGTTGTAATTTGTATGGAATTGATTTAATTATGAATTTTTAGGATATATTCCTAAATGGTTGTTGTTAATTATTTAATTGAGAAATTGTTGGGTATTGATTGAATATCGAAAGTGGTCGAGTGGGACCGTAAAGCCATTGAATATCGAAAGTAGTCGAGTGGGACCGTAAAGCCATTGAATATCGAAAGTGGTCAAGTGGGACCATAAAACCATTAAATATTGAATGTTGTCGAGTGGTGGACTGTGTCTTCCACCTTTGCTTAAGATGTGATATGAGGATCGTAATTCGTAATTAGGGATTGAGATGGAATAATCGAATCGACCTAGAAATGGTCCGACTGATATGTAATCGACTAAGTCGATTGAACTGTGATTTGACTGAGAATGTATGGAGATATATGAAGAATCTGTATATAACCTTGAATTGCAGGTTGAGACTGATGCCAAGATACGTCTTCTGCCCTATGCGTGTATAGGCAGCCTATAGTATAATGGTTTACTAATCGAGGCTTAGTGGGGGTAGAACTCGCTGAGACGTAGTCTCATCCTAGTTTGGGGAAATCATTTCAGGACCTCGCTAAAGAGCTGAGGAGGAGGAGTCTGAGAATGATTTTTGGAAGAAGAAGATAATCCCGAGAGGGGCCTTGAGTACAGCCCAGATGGACTGAGAGTTTATCTTCTTTTGAGATCTCCTTTTTGATGTGAATATAGTTTAGATTAAAAGTTGTGAAGTGCTCTGGTTTGTGTTTTTTATAAAAGTTTGGTTATAAATTTCAATATGAAAAATATGGCCCTGCTTTTCTATCCCATTGTTTTATTGTCTGGGGATTTATAACTGCTTCCGCATGTGCTTAAAAATTGAAAGGGTCGGCGATACATGTCCTAGGATATCGCATTTTAAAATCGACCAAGTAGAATGATGTATGCGTGCCCGAGGATCGGAGCGTGACAGAAGGCACTCCAGGGGTCTGCACGTCAACAATTCTTATTATTTGATCTTTTAGTTATAGATGTCTTTTTCCCATTCTAATGAATTTGTATAACAAGTGAAAAATCGGAGGCAAAATTGTATTACCATAAAATTCATAGTTGTGTGTAATTTACCCCCATATAGTGGAAGGGGTTGAACCATCTTTATTTACACAAGTGGGCCTTCGACTAAATTCAATCAGTGTTCATCAATATCCCTTAACCTTTAACAGTGTCAAGCACTATTAACGCCTTGCCTTAGTTTATCAATATTCGAGACTGTCCTGCGATGGTTTGGTAATCAAATCGAGAGAACCTAAAAAGAAAAGTTCAAAGAAGGGAAAAAGAAATGGAAAACTTCTCATGATGGAGGTCATCATGCTCACCGGCCACGATTGTACAACATTGTTGATTTTCCACGGGAAACTTGACTTCAAGATCAGAGCTAACATTCTTAATTCTCCACCAAATTCTAGAATATCTCTCTTTGTTTAGTTTCTAACAAAGTACTTTGCATCACGTATTCTTTGTTCATTACCAGGACCATAACTTCAGTTTCTATATCACACCGGCAATTGCACATTGAAATTCTCCTTCTCCCACAAAATCTGAATTTGACTCATATACTCGTGCATTATTTTGCAAACTCTTTGGTTTCAAACGGCCAAGCAGACTTGAAATTCAGCGTCTTGCTTTTCCTAACATGTATATTTATAAAACCCCTATCTAAGCATGGTAGTTGAGTTGTGCTGGCCCACACAAACCAGCCCTCTTAGTCTTGGGTTCGAGCTTGGCACAGGGGTTCTAGCCTGATGAATTGTAATCGGAACAAGAGTGATAGGATCTAAGTGACAAACTTTCAAGAAATTTATCTTTGACAAGAAACTCTTTGTAGTACAGGAGAAGTTAGGGAATCTTTTGACTAAAATTCTTGCCGGCAACATAAAAAACACGCTAAAAAGCATTGGCGGGACTTATTTTCCACATTAGGATGACCCACCCATCATCGCCTTGTTTGCGTTTTTGCTTTATTTCCTTCTCATTATAGGTGAGAAGTAACCCTCGTGGTAAAATTAACAAACGGGGAAGCTAATAAGGATTTAGTTTTTAAGTCAGTGGAAAATCATAGAAAAATAAAAATAAATGAGGGATAATAAAGGATTCAAAGATATACGTGATTCAATCCGAGTGTTGACACCTATATCTATGAGGAGAGCTAGTAATAAAAATTTGCTATAATTGGAGAATCGGAATTACAATCGCTCAATATGCTTGAGTGTTTCTCATGTCTAAACTAAACCTGAACCCAAGGTTTTAACAATTTGGATGTAAAAAACTCACAACACTAATTACACGCTTTGCCCGCGAACAAATAGGAGCTCTCTTTGAAATGGCCGAAAATCAGGGACCACGTCCATTCTTGATTCCCTTTCTTCGCGGCATGGCTTTCCAGGAAGTCATTGGGCAGCTGTCAAATCCTCCATTTTGACGTAAGTGTGTGTGTGTGTGCCCTTTCTTTGGTTCGGCCAATCTGCAATACTTTTAAAATCCAACTCTTTGTTTGGGTTAAACTTGCATTTTGGGTCGGGTTTCGCCGTGTAAAACAATGTCTTTTGATCAATGGAAATGCATATGCTTTTGAAGGTCTTCATTTCTTCTTTATTTCAATCTGGAAGAGACTTTGCTTGCAGCTTGTTAGGTCATAGAATCCACTCACAATGGAAAAACATATGGCAATTTTGTTCCTATTTTTATATGCCCAGCTCCCATCATGGATGAGTCCAACAATGCAAACCAACCAAACGGATCGGGTCGCTTTAATCTACTTTAGACATAGTGTGGATGAGGATCCGCTTGGAACTTTGAGCTCATGGAATGACTCTTTTCATCATTGTGAGTGGCAAGGTGTGATATGTGGTGGACGGCATCCCGAAAGAGTCATGTCCCTCAATCTGATGTCGAAAGGCTTGGGGGGTCTTCTATCGCCTCATGTCGGAAACCTCTCTTTCTTGAGAAGCCTCGTTCTACAGAATAATAGCTTTCACGGTGAAATTCCACAAAGCATTGGCCATTTGTTTCGCCTTCGTCATCTTGTCCTGAGTAACAACTCTTTCGGTGGACAAATGCCCACCAATCTTTCTCAGTGCTCAAGCCTTGAGATTTTAAATCTCATTGATAACCAACTTGTGGGCAAAATTCCCGATGAGCTTAGCTCTTTGTCAAAGCTTCAAGCTTTAGGTTTGGCTACAAACAGTCTTGCAGGATCTATTCCTCATTCTATTGGAAATCTTTCCCAACTTTACAAGCTTTCACTCATGGAAAATGGGTTGCAAGGAGAGATTCCCAAGACATTGCCCAAGCTTCATGGTTTGAAATTTGTTCAATTGGCATATAACCAACTCACCGGCGAGATCCCTCTAGCAATCTTCAACATGTCCAGCATTTTCTTTTTTTCCGTCTATAACAATCAATTGAGAGGGAACATTCCCCCTTATATTGGCGATACTCTTCCTTCTCTTTATTTACTTGATTTTCATAGTAATTTGTTTACTGGGGTTATACCTCCATCCTTATCAAATGCCTCTAGCCTTCAATACATCTACTATTCCATTAACAGTTTTCACGGACCGATACCTGCAAATCTTGGAAGGCTGAAAGCTCTTAGAGTAATATCCCTTATTTCTAACGAGTCGCAAGATGACTTCAGTTTCATTACCCCATTGACTAATTGTTCAAGGCTGGAAGTTATTTTGTTGGCCCACAATTTTCTTAAAGGTCTTTTGCCGGATTCCATTGGCAATCTTTCCAATAGCGTTAGTACAATTTCTTTGTCGTCCAACACAATATACGGAACCATTCCTCCAGGTATTGGCAATCTCTTCAACTTGTCCTATCTTGACTTATCAAACAATTCGCTTGGTGGTCATGTTCCTTCTTGTATTGGAGCACTCCATAACTTGCACGAATTGTACTTAATCGAAAACATGCTAACTGGAGAGATTCCATCATCAATCGGCAATTTGACGTTATTGAATCGCTTTTACCTACCGTTCAACAACTTCTACGGGGAAATATCGCAAAGTCTTGGTAACTGCAGGCAGCTAATTGAACTCGAGCTCTCCAATAATAATCTGAGTGGTTCAATCCCAAGGGAGGTTCTTGGCATTTTTACCATTTCGATTATCTTCAGCTTGGCACATAACCAGTTGAGCGGATTTCTCCCATCGCAAGTTGGGTCCTTGATCAATCTTGGCAAACTGGATCTATCTTACAATAAGCTGATGGGACCAATTCCTAGCTCCATCGGCAAGTGCTTAGTATTGGGGCAACTCAACTTAGCATTCAATTCCTTTCATGGTGAAATTCCTCTGGCTTTAAGCACATTACAAGGCTTACAAGAGTTGGATGTTTCCCATAACAACTTATCTGGTGAAATCCCAAGCTTTCTCACTCAACTTACAGATCTAAAGTACTTGAATCTATCTTCAAACAAGCTTGAAGGAGAAGTTCCGAAGCAAGGAGTATTTCTCAATGCTAGTGCAGTGTCCGTCATTAAGAATAGGAATCTCTGTGGAGGTATTGTAGAACTAAACCTTCCTTCTTGCAAATCGAATACCTCTAAACCATCATGGACCAACAAAGTTAGAGTAATTGCCACAGTGACGGCTGTCTTGTCATACTTCATTCTATGTCTTTGCCTATTTATCTTTTGGTATCGGAGAAAGAAGTTGAAAAAGAACACCTCTTCGATTGAATTTCCTTTAAAACACAAATTTTCGATGGTCTCTTATGAGGAGCTCTTTAGAGCCTCAGACGGATTCTCTGAGATCAATGTGATCGGTAAAGGGAGATATGGTACTATCTATAGAGCAACCACACAGGAAGGTGGCTTGGTGGCAGTTTAAGTGCTCAACTTGGGCCACAGAGGTGCTTCGAAGAGCTTCTTCTCGGAATGTCAAACCTTAGGGGCTATACGACACCGAAATCTCGTGAAAATAGTGAACGTTTGTTCAAGCATGGACTATCATGGCAACGATTTCAAAGCTCTATTGTATGAATACATGGCTAATGGGAGTTTAGAGAATTGGATACACCAAGGAAATGAAGAGGATGTTGAGGAACATGGAATGCTAGGGCATTTGGGACTAATGCAAAGGTTAGACATTGCCATTGACATAGCTTCCGCAATCGAATATCTTCACAAGGTTTGTAGCCCAAAGATTGTTCATGGAGATCTGAAGCCAAGTAATGTCCTTCTAGATAATGAGATGATGGGACGAGTTGGGGATTTTGGGCTGGCGACAATTAGCTCCCCTACGAAAACAGACACCATGGACATTGATGACGGCAGTAGCTCAGTGGTAGTGAAGGGTACCGTAGGTTATGTCCCTCCTGGTAAGAAAATTTTCTCATTAATTGTCTAAGTTTTATTTGTGTTCGCTTTTAGGTAAAATATTTATTTTCATTGTATACTGCTTGATGTACATTATTTTAGAGTATGGCATGGGGGATATGGTATCCACACAAGGCGATATGTACAGCTATGGTATTCTTTTATTGGAAACGTTAACTGGGAGGAGGCCCACGGAAGAGACTTTCAAGGACCATTTAAATCTCCACAACTTTGTCAAGGTGGCTTTGCCAGACCGAGTGATTGAGATTGTGGACTCAGCCATTTTTAATGGAGAAAGTGAGAATGACATTGAGAGGATGAGAGGATGTGTTGCCTCTGTCCTAAGGATTGGAGTTGCGTGCTCGATCGAGTTCCCGCAAGATCGGATGGACGTGGCTGAAGCCCTCAAGGAATTGCACAAGATTCGGGCTAGGTATGGATCCAAGTAGGGGCTTGGTTGAAGGAAGTTCAACTCCCAGACACTAGACTAAACTTTGTCTTAGAATTAATTTTGCTCTTTGAATAAGAAAAATTTGGATGGTTCTATTCTTCATCTTGGTTGTAATCTTTTTCACTGGGCCCAAAGCCGAACTCATATACTAGTCAAATGTATGTAATCCATCTCCATCTCCATTCCCCCTCCCCTCTTTACAATCTCCCTATTTTCTTCATATGAATTTTTTGTTTCTAATTTTTCCCCATATAGTCCAACTCTAATAATTTTCTTTAGATGCAAAATTTTAATATATATTTATAGATTTATAAATGTAGAAAAATATAAAGTAGAGGTTATCTTATAAAAGGTAATAAATAATGTCAATGCCAATTAATTTTTAAATGATAATTCATATTGTGGATTAATATGAGAAGTAAAAGTAAAGTCAAATAAGATTATTAAATTTCGCCAAGGTTGATTTTAGGTGGTGGCCCTTTTTTTTTTTTTTTTTTTTTTTTTTTTGGCAATGGGATGATGGTCATTTTGACAAAAATCTTAGGTCATACACTTAGATGTTAAAAATTTGAGAATTCAATTGGATAATTTAAATGAGTTGAAGAACCACAAGTGAGATTATTAATTGATGTAATACCATGAAAAATCCCAAGTTGGTTTACTTATGACAAATTTATTTAAACTAATTTTTTTACCATAAAAAATCCAAACTACACACCCGTAACAAACTTATTCTCCGTTAGTATCTGTGTTAAATTGTTAAGTTGAATGACATGTGGCATTAGACACTTGTACCAATTTGAGATTTTACCTTCCATTTGTCACATGTGTATCAATTTGTGGCTTTTTTTGATAGTAATCCAATTTAACAGAAATTTACAGAGGATAAATTTATCACGAATATATTAATTTGAGGTTTTTGGTGATTTATTATAAATTTATTCTGGATATTTAACCTTAAATTTTATTATCACTTTTTTATAACGCATCAACATCTAGAAGAGCTTTTCAGTTTCTCTTTGTCCTTGCACGTCTCTGTCTGTCTCTTCCGCCCTCGCCGTTGCGGTTCTTATAACTCATGCCTTCGCCTCCGAAGTAGCTGCCATATTTATGCTGAGTGCCCTCGCAACTTTTTCTTTTTCACCAAATTTTCCTCGGATTTTGTCGGACCAATTTCGCTGTGAACGACGGTCGAGGTCCCCCAAAAAATGGTTTTATGCTGTCATCAAATCGGTTCTGTGATAGAATCGACTATTATGGATCAATAGGACTAAAGATACGAACTTTGTGGAGCAAAAATTGATTTGACTTTGTAAAATTCATCAATATTAATGGAAATCTAATATCTCATTATTTAATCCATCGTCACTATTTAGAAGATTAGGTTTGATAAAAATTTCAAGTTAGAGGTTTCAAGGAAAAAGGAAAATATCGATCCTTAGGTACCAGTCTGTTCTATAACAAGCTGGTCTAATCACCAGTTTTGAGCTCCTAGATTCCGTCACGGGCACAAAAGGGGTTTCTCATCTCGACTTTAGAAACCGGATCTCTCACCAATTTGCCAAGCACGCCCTTGGAATCAAATGGCATTTTTCTAAGGTTTTCACTGTACACTCCTATCAATTATATTATGTCGCGTCGACCGTGTCTCGGGTGAAAAAATCTCGGGTAGGCCTCTAGAAACACGACCGGTTTTAGGGGGACGAAAGGGACCGTCCTCCTCCTCGACACTGCCTGTTCCGGGATACTTCCGACGGTTTCCCACTAGGAATCTGAGACGTAAATACTTCGCGCATGGATTTACATGAGGTCAATCATTGATCCACCCACGACAACGAAGCGTGTATTATTTACATCCTAAAAATATATTCACAAAAATACAATGTAAATGAAGAGACAAATTTCCAATACGGGACGCCCGACAGTTTGGTGCGAAACTACCTCGAAGCTTCGTCTCCTGCCCAGCTTCGATGTGAAAGCAGGAAAATTCTCCTCCCTTGTTTTTTTGTTTGTTTTCGTTTTTTCCACGCGGTTGGGGACGCCCCATGTCGTTGATTATTTTGATAGTTTGCTTGATAAATGATTCTTCTCGCCACAATTTGATAAATGATTTTCTTTAGGATTAATACCACAAAAAACTTCAAATTGTTACCCATATGTAAATTTACCTTAAATTAATTTTTAATTATAAAAATCCCAAATTAGTGCACATATGATAAACTTACCCCAAATTAATTTTTGACCAAAAATTCTTAAACTGTATATTTGTGACAAATTTATTCTCTGTTAGTTTCCGTTAAATTGAATTAATACCACAAAAGACCACAAATCAAATTGGTACATCCGTTAACCGACATATCTTCCAACTCAGTAACTTAACAGTGAAATTTAACAAAAACTAATGAAGGGTAATTTTATCACAGGTGTATGAATTTGAGGTTTTTTGAAGTCAAAAGATTAGTTTAAAATAAATTTGTACCAATTTAGAGTTTTTTGTGATGCTAATCCTTTTCTTTATTGACCAGCAACGTTTGTTAAATGATTCAAGACTACAATTTCAATATCTTCCATGGATCCTCGATGGGAATTTGTAACATGACGTGCTTTCACCGTTTCATGTAAAATATTCTAATTAACGGTGCTTTTTATTAAAATTGCTAGCAATATGTGGATTTTTCTTTTTCAATTCTGTTAAAAAAAGATGTAAAATTCTACGAAGTAAGAATGCACTCCCCGTCTTTTGAAGTTTGACAAAAAAAAAATTCATGGTTTATTTACGAGTAACGTTAATAAGTATACTAAAATCGATATTAAGTAATATGGCGAAATCATAGTTTAACATGATTTTTTTTTTGGTCAGTATAGTTTAACATGATTTATGAACATTAATATTATACAAGCGTGGAAATCTAGATAATTCTCATTCTTTTTAATTTTTTTTTTGGAAAAATAAGTCTTCCAAATCTTTAAAAAAAAAAATGAAAACAAAAGCAACATCCGGAATGGCGAAACTGGTAACTACCAGCAAAGTTAACGGTAAAAGCACAAACACGGTGGTGCGTTGTTCTGCATTTTCCCTACTATTTACACTCAATTCTTTTATTTTATTTTTTTATATGAAAGTTGTAAATTTTAGTGAGTTTTTATTTTTATTTTTTACTTTGACCCTGTTAACTTGAATTAATTTTATAATAGGGTTAATACCATGCAAAATTCCAAACTAGTATATCAATAACAAATTAACAAAAGACTAATTTTTTTACTACAAAAAAACCTAAAACAGTATACATGCAATACATTTGCCCTTCATCAGCTTTTGTCAAATATTGCCGTCAAATTGCTAACATAGATGACATTTGGACTTAATGTGGATCAATTAATAGGTTATATCATGAAAAAACCAAAAGTAGTAAACTTATGACAATTTTGTCCCAAACCGGTATGCCGTGACAAATTTATTAAAACTAATTTTTAGATTATCAAAAACTCCAAACCGGTGCACTCTTAAATTTTGCAAGAACACTAAAACGTCTTCCTCTTCATTGAGTCCTTCATCGTTGTCTTTGTCTAGGGCCGTGGATACTGCGAACATCATTTAGCAAGATTTCTTTGGTGACTTTTTTAGTAACTCTAGTAGTGCTTCGCAAATGACTTGACCAAGTAACAATATATGGCCTAATCACTTCCTAATGTAGCATCTTGTGTAAGAATATCAATGATGGGTTAAAGCTTGCGAGTTTTAATTGACCTTCTGTGAATACTCTATCTTCAAGGTGAGCATAAGCAGTGTCTTTCATAGGTAGTACAGTAATCGTTCGAATCCTGAATCCCTTTCATTAAGCATTTGAGGTGACAACTTTTCTTGATAAACTTAGGTTGAGCCATTTTGTCAAGAATACTACAAAAGTTACTAAAAGTGTCACTAAAGAGTTATTGCTTCACAATTTTCATGACCTTAGACAAAGATTCAATGAAAAGGAAGCCGATCTAGAGTTGTCGCTAGGTTTCCTACTAATTATACTCATTTTTTTTAATGAAAGTTGTAATGTTTCGTGAGTTTTATCTTTTGACTTTGACCCTGTTAACTTCAATTAATTTTGTAGTATAATATCTTTGTAAAGTTGTAAAGATTCACTTCCCTATATGATCTCTCCCAGTAGCTTTTTGCAACTTTAACCATATGCCTTTTTTTAATTTGCAATTTATCGCATACTTCAGGTTCAAAAGAAGAACGGAATGATTAAATAATGAGCAATCCATAAATTGATTAAAAAATCGACTCGATACAAATGAATTTGAGAATTTCAATAACTGAGCTATTGCGAAACGCCCGTGAGATTTTATTATATCACCTTATTTTTATTTCCAGCATCATTCTTACATTTTCCAAATATACCGAATTTATTTACTTCTCGCACCGATGGCCTAGACACTTTTCATGGCTTAATTTCTCGTAATTATACATCTACGTAAAAAGTGGATTGCTTTAGAGTTTTGGGACGACATCTTAGCCTAATTTCTAACACGAGCCGATATGTTTTAAAATGATTATCAAGAGATTTAAAAAAATAACACGAATGGACAAGACTTTATATACATATATTTTAGAGCACAATTGACAAAAAAAAATTATACTTTCAATAACTCACTTCACACGATTACAAAAATTGAAAAAAGAACAACAAATGAAGGTAATCAAAAACTCGACCTGCAGCAAATTGATTTAATTGGAGTTATCGCATAATCGGAGCTCCGCTACGGGCTGAAAGTTGGTTGTTCTGAAAGAGCTTACATCGTTAATTGACCACCCATGTTTGACTTCTCTAATGCTGTTTTTGGGGGCGGTCATATACTTCTCCTCTGCTTACATCGTTAAATTTCTAGTGTGTCTGAAGGAGGTAGGATCTTAGTCTGAATTGGCTAGGTGATGATTTCAATTGAACAGTGTCCTCTGCGTTGTTATAGCGTCGAATTAGTGGTCCAATTTGCACATCTTGGTGCTGGAAGAGGTTTCTCTCAATGAGAGACATAGTTTGCTATAAAATTTCATGGTATTGTTGTTGATGTTAGTCTGATCCTACGATTTTTTGAACTTTCTTTCATTTGGCAGTATCATCGCTGGAGATTTTGGATGATAAACTCAGAGCAATATATCTTGACTCGATTCTTGTCGATAACTAGAGGGGACTAGCACGGTCTTGTGTTTCCTTTGTCGAAATGATGGAGTCCCCCGCTGCTCTCCTTTCTTTTGCTGCTGTCTCGTGTGATTAAGGATGTGGCATTCTGATCATTTCCCGAATCATCAAAGCAGGTCGCACTCATCTGTGTTCATTATGGACAATGTGTCGGGTGATGACTTGGCACATATATTGGAGGTTAGATATTCTGGGATTTGATAACTCTGGAAATTCCTTCTTTCCTGTAGGATTAAGTGAAAAGCACGGTGCGCAGTAGGTTATTTGTATTTGAGCTTGCAATTCGGTTGTTGGTCTCAGAATGCAATGTAGTGTATTTAGGTTTCACCAAGCAGTTTGATAGCATACCGTGTTGTGTGGCTTTTGTTAACTGAGAAAAGAGCCAGAGTGAATACCGAAGCTGAGTCACCTAATTAAATAAGTTCCTTGTAAGAAGATGAAGAGGAGAATCGACTTGCTGCCCTTTTACACCCATTATTGTCTATTGTCTATGACTGACCTTGTCTGATGATTCAATTCTCGAGCGAAGAATGTTATTGATAGGTAAGATGATAGTCAACCTTTCCATCTTTTGTAGAATATAGATTTTCTCCTTCAGGAGTCCTTGGAAATTTGGTATTTAGGGGAAGGTGGAAGGGATATAATTGTTTTTCTTGTTTTCCTCTTTTCAAAGATCTCTACTGATTGGGGCAGTTTTCCCCCACTGGAAATTTGCTGGACAAGATAGAGTCCAAATGTCATGAGACTGCACGATAAAATCAAATGATATGCTGTATTCATTTGGAGAGTAGTTTACAGATCGATATATGCACTAATGCATACTCTGTATAACATACGGATGTGTAGGTTCAGAGATGTCTGCTCATTTGAGTGACAAGCTTTCTGAACTTTGCCCTAGATCCTGGTTCTCATGCAATTTAGCACAATGAGAACTTCGAAAAATCCCTGCTAAAATGGTTGGCGTTAGTCGCACTTTTTTTTCCTGCATGATCAAAGGAGTTATAATAAAGATGGTAGACCATGGCACAGGAGGGAAGGAGGGAGAATGGGTTGCGGGGGGGAGGGGAGCGTGTGACTTCTGAGTCTTGCTGGTTTATGTAGGCTAGTGTAGACATGAAACGGAACAAGATTCACATCGCCGACAATTGCTGTTGGAAGAAGATTACTATCATTTACAATGATTGGAGGTAGATCAATGTGCTGTTCTAAAGCAGCTTGTCCGCCAGAGCAATAGATGGTGTATTTAATTGTTTCATGACACACAAATGAAGTGGTTGCTTCTTAAAACATTTGTGTGTTGGCAAAATTACTCAGATGTGAGCTATGATTCTGTTTAGCTGGGCTTCAACCGTAACTCTAGGCTGTAAAATGAAACATCCTTCCTGTCATTCTCTCCGTGCTTTCTCCAACTTAAACCACGAGCTTGATTAATGCACGTGGAAGGAGCATATGCTCATACTACGTGAAATAGGAAATGTTGGACTAGAATCGTAAAAACAACTTGTTATGCGTTGACTCTTGGATAACATGTGGCATTTTAAATCAAATTTTTATGAACTATAATTGACTTGTGAGGTTAGGTATTACTTGGATCCTGAAGAACCCCTTGAAATCAGAGGTAGGAATGGAGGGAAAAATTGGTCAGTTAACCTGGATAAATACCTTATTCATTAGGGTCTTAATTAAGGGCATCAATGTCTATCTTCAGCAGTCTTACAATATGTAGTTCTTCCGGTACATATGGAATAATTTAGTCAACTTGACTGTATTTGTTCAGTTGGAAGAGCCTTCTGACTGGAAAAGTCTTATGAGTCAGCACAGTCGAAAGTCTAAGGCTTGAGTTATTAGCAGTCTTCTAAGAAAGCTTCAAGCAGAATTGCAGCAAGAGGTAGTATATCCTTGATGGACAAGTTTTTCTCTTGCGATCTCTCACCATATTCTGTTATCTTACTACGTTTAAGAGAATTTGATTGTGTCATTTTGGCGGTTTCCACCAGAGATTGTGTCTGATACAGTATTTCCAGACTTCAAGGAATCAAGTGATCATGACACAATTCCTTACCATCCACCGCTGTTTGACATGCATTGGACTGTCTTGTTGCCAATATCAAATGGTCTTGAGCCTTGTAGAAGAAATCAAGGTTGCAGTGTCTCCTTGCTTGACTGGCCAAGTGAAATTCTTCGGAGGTTATGGAATTTCGCTGAGTTTGCTCATCTCTGCAGGTGCTTCATCGCTAGCTTCTAGGTAGTTGGAAGTCTCAGCAGAGTCCAACTAAATGTGTGAAATGGCTATTGAACAACCAGGGTTTCAACAATTTGATCCGAACAACCTTCAGCATGTCTTCTATAAAGAAAATCAGACGGACAATCAGCTTGTGGTTCTTCAGCAGATGAATGGGGAACAGATGCCTGTCAAAAAAACTACCGAAGATGCTATTTCTGCTGATTTGTTAGAGGAAGGTACTTGTCATACAAGTAATATCACGGCTCATTCTTGGGCAATTGTAGTTCAAGCTTTATCCATCTCAACTTTCAGTTATATCAAAGTTGCTGCTGCTGCAGATGTCCTCATTACTGTCAAAGGTGCCGCATTAGAGCCCCCTGTTGCAACAAGATTTTTTATCCCCTTCCCTGTCATAATGATACGAGGTGACTCCTTGTGCCCCTCATAGACCTAAGCGTGCTTGATAACTTCCTTTGTTATGACATGAAGAAGGCACTAGATATATTCGAGATACTTTCATGTGAGCTCAGTTGACAGATTGCAATTAAGTTTTTAATGGCCATGTATTAGAGGATGATCGTTAGCCAAAAATAGGCACAGCTTCAGCTGCTTCTGAATTTTGGGCGCTAATGACATGAGTTATCTTAAGATGAGATTTTATTCTGAACTATTGTTAACTTTCTATTGTGTCCGCCACTCTTTTGATATGTGCGGTTTGCCATTATTGCGTCACGGATATGTCTAGAAGTCGCCATGCAAATTGAGTTCGTGTAAGTAGTCTACAGTTTGGTGAATATGACAAAAATTCGATTCCTTAATCTTCAACCCGTGGACGTGCTTCTCATAACAAGACATGCCTTTCTCTTTTGAGCAGAATAATATATCCATGTAAACAAAAACAAGGACATGACTTGTCTCGCCATCAAGTTCAACAGGTAAATGCTATCAAATTTCTAGCATGTTTATAAACTGACTTATTGCTCGATGTTCCCTCTTACCTACATTTTTGTTTCACATTCTATAATCACTGCACTACACTGCAGTATCGTGATGGGCATCAATGTTTACGTTTTGCAGATGTTGATTCTCAACCTATGGTTTCATGTTCACATGCCCGGCTGGCGTGCGTTGACTTAGGTGTTTAGATGGGGAAGTACTTTTGTCGGATTTGCAAGCTTTTTGATGATGATTTAAGTCAAATCTTTCTTATCCTGCTGCTCAATTTCTTTCATGTGTCTAGGACAGTGACATTGGTGGAGTCTTTGTATCTGCGTGCTCCAGGCATCAGCTAATGGGCTCCCCATTCGGCCCTCTGATCGCATGGACCTGAAATCTCAAAGCAGAATTACTGCAATGAATGTGGAATTTGCAGGTATGGTCACTATTAGCAGTGATACACAACAGTGTTGAAGCGATTATCCACGCGAATAATGGGAGTTCCTTAGTGCCTCGATGCACAAAATTGTTATTTACCAATTTAATCTCTGGTGAGGACTGCCAATATTTGTAATAAAATAAGAAAAACTCATAAACTTTTGGTACAAGGTGATTAGTCAGAATATATGAAAACGTCTTCAATAGAACCCAAAAGTTTTTCACAAATAATAACTAGATAATTAGATATAATAGGAGTCTATGACCCGTACTAATGGTTCAGGGTTTTAGATGAAATTTCGGGATGCATCTCATTTTCTGTCAATTATCACCCTTGGAGAAGATCATTGGTTTCTTTTTCAGAATTTACACCTCAATTTATACAGAAGTCCGTCCCTCCCCTTCCTCCAGGATCTTGCTCTCATCATTTCTTTGCCGTTGATGATGTTGCACGTTTGGTACATGTCTGACTGTATTTTCCTTTTCAGAATTGGGGAGCGCGAGAATTCCTTCCACCGTTACGAGCTTGGAAAGCTTCAGTTATCCTGTGCTTGCGCCAGCATAAATATTGCAATAGAAAGAACTTCAGTTAGTCTCCTTTACCTATGGTCATGCTCTACAGGTTTCTGCTATTCAATCTTGCTGAAAAACAGCCATCGTTGCATGGAAGGAGCGATGCATCACCACTGTCCTGCTGCTTTGAGGTTAATCTCTCTGACTTAATGGTAATTATGTGTGCATTGCAATGAGAGTATAAATTGAAAGTGGCGGAAACGGTGATGTGCAGTTTCTATTCAATTCGAGAAATGACATGACAGTCTTGCCTTTGCTATCGCAAATTCGTAAGAAGACATCACCATTGAGAGTTGTTTGCTGCTCAACAGGTATTGGATCCTGCGCAACGACTGCAGGAAAACATCTCGAGTCCAGTTCCATGTAGCCGCTCAGAAATTGCCAATCACAAGTCCTGTAATACTTGCCAAACATGTTGCTGACCACGTCGCTGGGACAAGAATTTGCGATGTTTACAGACGTCCTTACTCAAGGCCGTGAAGTCGGATGTTCAGCGATTGAATCGACAATAGAATAGCTAATTGAGATATAATCTTGATTATCTGATAACCTTTGATTAAGACAGACTATATTATTCTTACAGAAATCCAACCTAGTCCAAGAAGTACTCAAATTAATAAAAATTGATCCTTAGGCTTCACATATGTAGATGCGCAAACCTCTACTCTTTTACCAGTGTTCTGATATTCGAATTTAATAAGGGTTCTTGACATAGTTCATGGGTTGAACCACGGGGGTCAAATAGTTGTGTTGCATTCTTGTCCTTATCTGATTCGTTTTATATAGTCCTCGATCAGTGTCCATTTCTAAACCATCTTTACAGCTAAATAAAGTTGTGGTGATATTTAAATTCATAATATGATTTGTTCCGTGACAATCATGGCTCATGACTGGTGAGTGCTAAGAGGCAAGTTTAGTTAAGGTTTTTCTCTTTTCCCAAAAAAAAAAAAAAAGAAGGGTTTTTCTCCTCTCCTTTTTTCTTTTGTTAGGGAAATGTAAATTCTAAATTTTAATTAGCATAATGTAAATATTAATATTACTAAGCTTATACTATCAAATTATATAAATAAAATGATGCATGTTTTTCTCAATTTTAAAATTTAATTATGACAACAGTGCTTTATAAAAAATTTGAAATTTACGGATAACCCCAAAAGAACCGAGATAAACGCTCTCAACTAACCGACGCCCCGTAAGACTCTCTTCTTCCAAACTGAAGCCAATCTGATAGGCCAGCGTAGAGGTAGTGACCGAGAGAAGCGCTCTCATCTAGCTGATCATCCCTTCTCCTATAAAGGCCAGAGCAAGAAGACAGAGCATCAGTTTTGGAGTTGCAATGAGTCCCTAGAAAAGTTCTGGTTTGTTTTTAGATTTTTACAGACCTCCATCACCTCTCTGTTCCCCCTGTTCCGCCACAAGGTAGTCCGAAAAGCTCAGATCTCGCTCGAGGTTTCTTTCCCTCGGGTTACCGACCATCGGCGGAGATGCTTCCGGGCCTTTCAATTCTCCGTTCGATCGTTGTTCGAGACCATCTACTGCATCTCCAACGTAGTTATTGCATCTCTGCTTTGCTCTGGTGGGTCGAGTCCTAGTTATGTGACCGAAGTCTGAGAAGAAAAAACGATACTGATTGAGGATCTAAAGGTAGTCTAACCACACTTTGACGCCATTACTTTCCCAGAAGCTTCTTCACCGTTAGTCTACATCCGCATTCACGGTGCAGCATCTTAGGATTTCATAACCCCTGCCTACAGCGGCTATTCGTAGTCGCCGAGCTGCTCTGGAATTTTCCTGCTTGTCCCTATTTTTGGAGTGCCATTGTTGAGTGAAGAGTTTGACCAGTTGCTGCCATTCACTCCCGTCACGCCCCGAACCCCGAGCGCGTGCCCATCCCTATCTAGTCGATAATAATTTGCGACTTCCTAGGACAAGTCGCCGACCCTTTCCATTTTATTGCACATGCGGAAGCGAAAAGAAATCCCCTGACAGTAATTATCTCGGGATAGAAAAGCAAGACAATAGATTCACAAACAAACATACTTTTATATATACACTGAGTCATGTACAAAAGTCTATGGCCAAAAGACTACAAAAGACTGGCCTTCCAAAAAGAAGCGATCCTAACTAACCTACGCTTCACCTCCTCTCAACTCCAAGTCCTCCACTCAACGACCCTGAAAATGTTGTCCCACAACGGGGTGAGATATCATATCAGCGAGTCTAAGCTCTAAACCCCAATTATGAGGGAAATACACCCAGAAGTCTCCTAATCACACAATCACACAATCAAGGAGACTTACCTCGTCTCAGATCCACCATGTAGGTCAATACAATTTATATCCTAGACAACATGAGAACATGAGCAACAAATAGGCTCCAATAACTGAAACGCTACACTCAATTAATCATGCGTTCCTAGTTTTGATTTCGGCATATAACACGACCTACTCTCTGTTCGGCAATCTTCTAGCATTGCCAGGCATCGTCTCACCCCATTGAGCATGGTACGTCTCTTTATTAGACGGCTTTTCCGAAGGAGTATAGGGTCCAGAATCAACTACGACCGGCTTCCCGTTATCCAGGGGTATCCCAAATAAGGATAACGTCCAGCTCAACAGCTCGGGACGATTTCTCTTAACCATCACACGATCACTCAAATATGGCCCAAGGCACCATGCATTGCACTCAAATGCTTCAATTAAAATGGTGAGTTCGGCCTTTTTCTTCGTATTAGAAATTCACGTAAAATTACTCGTGTGTGTATACGGTTAACTTGACCCAAAAAAAATTGATATTCCTCTTTTTTTGAAATCCCACTATTTCATATAATACTAAAAACCATTTTCGGTGTCAAACTCGACACTTGGGATTTTCTGAATTAATATTGGAAATTCACAATTTTTGGAATTAAATACCAAAAATCTAATCAGCACTTAATTTGCATAGTTTAACATTCAATTGCAGAAATTAACTACACCATTGCAATCAGCACGAAATTCCGATCACCGACTATCCCGGCCTAATTTCCGGAAAAATAATTAATAATTAAATAATTACTGAAATTAATTAAATAAATCAATTTAAATTCTAAAAATACTAATCTAGGCCAGAATCATTAAATAAATAACCAATACGGACTCGGATAAATTCCCGAACCCTTCTAGATAAATAGTAATTTATTTATGCCTTAGCTAAACCATGCTAATCACCTAACATGCTCAATTAAATAATTACATTTCTAATTTAATCTAACTAACCACCTAATTCCTAATAAAATAAATCTAAACACCCCTTAAATGTCATTAACCTACGAAGCAGAGTTTAGAGTATAAACTCACCGGTTAATTGCGGAAACTGGTTCACCGCGACGACGGCGCAACGACAGCCGAAACTTAAATTGCGGCGGCATCAAAGAAACTCGGAACGGGCCTAAAACGGGCCCAACACAACTCAACAAGGCTGAGTTTTGGTCTTGGGCTTCTGCAGGGCTGCTGGTGGGTCAACAATCGAAGCAAGTTGGGGGAGCTTTGACCGAAGAAGGAACTGCTTGGACATGGCAACGAAGCTTGGCTTCGTGAAGATGGGCGAGCCAACACGGACAAGGCTTCGCTGGCAGCAAGCTTGCGACCAACTTCGGTGGAATTGTGGGCGCACAAATGAAGTGGGTGAGTTCGTGAAGATGGAGCTGGTGAGTCAACTTCTAGCTCCTTTAGTTGACTTGGCAGGAAACAAAACTTAGTGGAGGATGGGCGCAGGCTGCAGAGAAGAGAAGCGGTGGAGCAGGGGCGTTCGGATTCGTGGCCGAACTGGGAAGAAATAAAGCAGAAATCCAAGATGGTGGGGCAGCACAGCTTCGGTCTTCGTGGGGAGGAGACGTGGGAAGGGAGCTTCGACAAAAACAAATGAAAGAAAAAAAAAAAGACAGTTGCACTTGGTCTTCAGCTCAGACGAACATCACACGAAGAGGAGGAAGAGGCGGTGGTCTTGGCGTGCGGGAGAAGCCAAGGAGGAGAGGGTCCCAGACAAGCATTCTTATCCCCTCCATTAAATTCATGTTCCCCCTTAATACTTTCTTGTAATGCATATATCACTAATTAATCCAATTTGAAGTTCCAATTTTCAGCTTTAAGCTTAATTTCCTCTCCGGTTGTCCAAATTGAGGTCCGATTTCACTGAAGAAAAATCTTGAACAATTTTTAGTAAGTCTCCAATACCCAAAGGCTCGGCATGGCAGTCCAAATTTCTCTTAATTTGGCCCATCTGAATTTCTATTAATTTTCCACGACGTCTGTATCGATTTTTCGCAAAAATCCTAGAATCTCTGAAAATTCTTCAGAGAATGAGTCGATATTCCTCAAATAGCTCGTGACACCACAGAACTTTCAATTTTTGAAATCGGATTCAAATTCATAGTTATTTTCAATCTGGCGCGCTTTTAGCGTGACCTAGTATATCGGGTAGCTTTTAGGAATTTTTAGTGCAATTGACCCATGATTGATTTATCTCGAGTCACAATATACATCTTCAACACATTAACGACTCTCAATTGTCATGAAAATCTCAAGATTTCAAATACGGACACAGGGTACCAAAAACGATAGAAAATCAATTTAGTGCTGATCGATAAGAATTTTGCAATCATGTGGAATCACCCACATTTTGATCATTCATCTCAATTGAATCGACATATCTCTAATCTCTGATCAATTTTTAATTGTGTCGTAATGACCCTTGCAAATTAGCATGGTCAAACAGTCGATCTGGTCGAATTCTTAAGTCTTTTGTGTTAAAATCCCTTAATAATTTTCCCAGATAGTCTAGTTATCTCTTGAGTAATCGGCTCAGAGAATAGCACTATAGATGCGTCGACGAAAGGCCCGATTTATTCAATTGAAATCAGATTTGAAAAATTAGAATGTCATAACTCCCTCATAGATTCAAGCCTTCTAGGGCGCCTCTCAAAGCCATCGGTCACTGCTGGTAATCACATTTTGCTAGATCGAACTGAGTATCTTCTGGCTCAGATGTATGAAAATAAAACAGAGGCTGAGAATCTAGTTCTTCCTAGCTTTAAAATCGTATATGTCAGAGCTTATATCCGTGATCTCAACTCTACCGTGATAGTTTCATGTTGAACCTCTCTTGATTTCCACCAACCAATTATTTGTTGAAAAGTTTACTAATAAACATAACCTTAGGTCTGACCAAGATCACCTCGTCATTTTTAGCCATTCACTGCGCTAGCTGCATGAGCTAGATGAATTCGTTTCTCATTTAATTTCAAGAATCTCTATTCTAATAAGCCTCCCATGTTTGCACGTGTTAAGCTCGATTCTCTAGAATAATTCGATAATGTCAATGCGGTAATTTGGCAAATACTGAAATGGAAGAATCATATTATCATGTGTAAGAGTCAATTAGATATCTCCTGTGTATGTGTTCCTGATGACATATTAGATCTCAGATTGTCTTTGCGGAATTTGTCCTCTGTATAAGTGTCGTTTAAGTGAACGCATTTTCAGTATATGCAGATACATGCGTTTGCTGTCTCCATGTGTTCTGGGTGTATCTATTTTCTTCGTATGCACGCGACACTTGCTTCCAAATTCGTAGTGAACTGCTTGAACAATGATGAGTGAGTTGAGCAAGAATGAGAGAAAAGATTAATGAAGATTTGAAGAGATGGGAGCTTTCCTGAACTAGAGAGTGAAAAGTGTTCTGGGTAAAGGAATAAGGAAGAGAAGATTCATTTGTTTAGGGATGAAGGGATGTCGCCATATAAATTTCGCCATTTTGGTCAAGACTTAATAGCATTAAAAATTAAGAATTAGTCGCAAAAAAAAAAAAAACAACAAAACAACAAAAAAAAGGAAAAAAAGAAGAAGAAGAGAACTCGAGCAGGGCCGGGTTGGGCCAAATCCATCCGGTGTCGGCCCAACCGGCCTCTCCCTTTTCTTCTCCCACGCGCACGCGGCCCGGCCCATTTCCTTTCTCCTTCGGCCCGGCCCGCGCCCAGTCTTCCTCTCCTGCTTGTCACGTGCGAAGACTTGCAGAACAGAAGAGAGAGAGGAGCAGCGACAGAGGAGCAGGGGGATCGGTGTGACAGGCGAGCGCGTGATCCGCGGGTCGGGGGCAGTCCGGCGGGCAAGCTAGCAGCTGCAGAGGCCATGCACGCCGGCCGGTTGCCCTAAAAGGGGCGGAGGCAAAACAGAACGAGGAGGAAGAGGGAAAAACAGAAGGGAGAGCTTGAGAGAGACGGAACCAGGAGAAAGTCGGAGAGACAGAGCATCATGAGTGGAGCAAAGCGAGAAATTGAGAGAAAGGAGCGGGAGAGAAGCTCGACCGCGCCCGTGACCTCGCCTCCCGGCATCCATTTCTTCCGGTAAAAGTCTCCTTTCGAGTTCAGTCCCCTTTAACCCGATGATCTCGTCTTGACGACACTAGGGTGGTCGGCCACGGTTCGTGCCATCTCGAACCTGCTTGCAGGCCGCCGTCATCGAGCCGAGTAGGGCCCCGCCACCCGAGCACCTCCTTTTATTCGGATTTTTTTTTAGTTCACCAGACCGGAGCTCGCAGTTTTCTGGCCCGCGCGAGTCTCCGATCCCGGTGAGCCGCGATTTTGTTGTCCTAGACTTTGCTTGGTTGTTGCTTCTGCCTTGACTGTTGATTCATCTCCCAATTGAGTTTTCGTTAGCTTTTCAGTCGGCGCACCCCGGGTGCTCGACATTTTGTCTAGGCTAGGTCTGCATATATTTTCTTTGTTCTTTTTATGGGTTGGTCGTGGATGGTGCCGGGAAAGGGAAGGTGACCGGTGATGGCACCGTTAGGTATTGGAGGATGTCGGTATCAGGGCTATCTCGAATGGTACCCGGTCGTTCAGGCCGAGTTTTGTCCCTCGGCTAACGTCGGTGGAGGCCGAGCCGTGTCTCGGCCAACGGCCGTGGCCGGCATCGGTCGGACTGAACGACCGACGCCGGATGGTGGTCTGGTGGCGATCCCAAACGTTGGTGAGGGGTCGTCGGACGTGGTTTTATTTTGGTTATGGTTCGGCAAGGGAACCCATTTCGGAGGGAGTCGTCGAGGAAGAAGAAGATAGGTGCAGGGAAGGGATGAAGTGAAAAATGAGAAAAAAAAAAAAGAATAAAGAATAAAAAAAGGGGAAAAACAAAAACAAAAAAATAGAAAACTATAAAATGGAAAAAGTTGGCTTCGGAATGACCGTTGAGCAGATGGTGCAGGGAAAAGGCGCGCAGTTAGAAAAGACAAAAGAAAGAAAGAAAAAATTTAAAATTTAAAAAAATGAAAAAAAAAAAAATGAAAATGATTTTTGTTTAAAAAAAATCCAAAAGTGTTGGATCCGGGTTTGGGTTGGGTCCGCGGGCCGGATTGGGTTTACCGGTCCGAAACCGTTTTCCTAAATATTAAAAATATATCAAAATTTTTCAAAAAAAAATAAAAAAAAAATCAAAAAAGAATTTTCCGAAAATTCAATAACTTTAAGAGAACATCAAAAAATTCAAAAAAAAAATCAGAAAATATTAAAAATTCGACTTTTTTAAAAAAAATTGTAATTAAAAAATAAAAAATTAGAAAAATTTAAAAAAATTGAAAAATGTCAGGAAATTCAAATTTTCTTTTGAAAAATTTTACAAAAAGATTTTATGAGCTATTTTCTTAAAAAATGGAAGTTTCTTAACTCTAGAACGCGTTAAAAAAAATTAAGTAAGCCTTTAGGGCTTCACCTTAAGGTTTAGTTGTCCTTAAAGATGAATACCCTTGATCGTGCAATCCTGGTATGATGATTTTGGCTTCCCTTTAGTCTAGTTAAGATTAGTGTTCATATTTTCTTTGATGTTAAATTTTTGCTCTTCCATGCAATTTATTTAATCGCTTTTCCTTAGCTGCTAATTGTTATTTTAACAATTGTATACTCACATGATCATCTCACATGTTAGTAGATAGATATAAAATCAATCAGGATTACCTGAAAAAATCTTTTTTTTCTAAAATGAACAAGATAAGGTACCGAAATGACACTAATTAGTCAATTAGTATAATCAAGTTCCCAATCCTAGATTCTCTGGTTACATAAGGTGACTTCTTTTTGCGAAATTCTTAAGAATACCCCAATGTTATGCTAGGTATGGTCTTGAGAGAGTTTACATTTAACCATGAGCCTTAGATTCGTTATCTAGGCAATACCCCTAAACTTGTTCCCTTCCACTGAGGGGTAGGTCGCGACAAGGGACTACTTAAAAAAACACAAAGGAAGAAGTTCCGTGTATATAAAGATATCAAATAATAATTAAGAAGTAGAGTTCCCAATTAATTGGTAAGAAATAATGAGCTTCAATACTAGGCTTAACTTGAATTTCATATAGTTGAGGATGTTGTCTTCTGTTATTTTACTCAACATGAGTTTCTCTTGTAGCTGTTGTCTATGTTGCATAGACATGTTACATGTGCTTCCGTGTTGTGTCCGACATGTGTCGGAACGTGTCAGACACGTCGACACGCTCGAACACGCGTTGACCACGTGTCAGATTTGTCAACAAGTTTTGATACGCGTGTCCGATGGAGGGTGGAGGCGAGGGCGAGGGAGTAGAGACGAGGCTAAGCGAAGCCGAGCCTGTGACGGCAAGAGACGGCTAGAGAGAGCAAAGACTAAGGTGAGGGCCGTGAGGAGGAACTTCATAAGGGAGGCGCGCATGGGGGGAGGGTGGCGTTGTCAAGTGGGGTGGCGGTGGCGGCAGTGGCGACAAGGGGGAGGAGGAGGAGGAGTTCGTGGCGGTGTGCAGACTCTCGGCACACAGGGACCGTGCGTTCCATCCCTAGCAAGCAGAGATCGAGAGGAAGAGGAGAGGAAAGGCGTCGCGCGGTGAGGAGAAGGAGAAGAAGGCGCTGCTAGGGTTTTGAGAAGGAAAATAAAAGAATGAAAAAGGACATGGTGTGTTGGAGGGAGGGGGAAGTGACGCGATGATAGCCTGTCAGGTGGAGGGAAAAAAAAAGTGAAAAATTTTTGGGGTGGGGAGGTGAGGGAAAAAAAGAAAGTTTGGGCGTCGTGGGGGAGGGGGGGGGTGGTTGGGGGTGGACCCCCCAAGGGGGCTTTTATTTAGTCAAAAAGGTTATTAAATGAAATTAAAAAGTAATTTTAAAAAATAAAAGTATGTTGAATGATTAGTGTAAGTCCATTGTAGGTTTTTTTAATTATGTATTTATTTATAAATTTGAATCAAATTAATTAAAAATAAAAATATTCATTTAATATACGTGTAAGGGATATCGAAATTTTCTATTTTTGAGAAATGACGTATCGCATGTCCGTATCCTGTGTTGATGCAACCTAGGCTATTGTACACCACTGATTAACTTGCTTAAAGTGTCAATGGACTTATGTTGCAAGTCTTAGAAAACAAATCTAGTAATTTTTAAAGTCGATGGCTACGTCTAACTCAAGTTGATCGAAGACTTTGATCCTCCAACGAAACTGCTTCTAAACAAGTATGTTTTTGGCCGCTCCATTGTATCCTCCATGATCTCCATTTTGCTTGGTTATGGTCAGTCCACCGAGCAAAAGGGAGGTCATGGAGGCCATGATGGTGCAAGCAGTGGAAGAAAAAACGTATTTGTTTAGTCGTGGTGTCGTTGGAGGAATGAAGTCCTTGATTGACTTCGCTTGGACGTTGCCATCTACTTTAAAATCATTACATGTCTTTTCATATTTGCAAAGTAAGTTAATTGACATCTTATATAAGTCAATCAGTGATGTACAATTGCAAAGGAAACTTTTTGCGAGCTTCTTAAAGCTCATTATTACCATTACGCTCCTTTAATATGATAGCTCGATTCAGCGCTTCTACATCCTTAAGATTCCCTTCTTTTTCCCTCGTAGCCGCCAACAAAACAACTATTTGCAAAATTTTAGTATCATCCCTGTCTTCCATTTGCTCCGTGGGATTTAATGATCCTCTCAATTGTTCGATTTCCAATTTCAAGGCTTGCTTTTGCATCAAGTTGCTTTTCCAATTGAATTATCTGATTAGAGAGTTACTCTTTATGCCTCTGAAACACCATAAGTTTCAAAAGGGAAGAATACGAGAAGATATGTATCATCTTCACAGGAGAAAAATATATGAGGAGAACATCTTCTGTTACTCAGCCAGTTTCAAGATTTTTTTTAGCAGTTTTTCGTTGCTCCAAAGTAGTCAAATTAAGTGAACTATTCTTCAGGGCATTCTAATATGTTCTAATGTAAAAAAGACGTTAGCCTTACCAGACAAAAGGAACAGATCAGGGCCATTCACTAATTTGGCACTAAAAATGGATTCAAACCATCAAGACAAGGCACATAAACTACACGCCATTTGTGCTTAAGCAAGGCCACAGCTCAAAAAATTGTGCCTTAGAACAAAAGAAAAAGGTAAGGTTCATTCATTCTGTGTTTCCAGTCTCTATTTGTGCCATTATTTTCTGACTTTATTTTCTTAAGTGAATAGGATGAAGGGATAGTCAAATAAAGAAAAGCTAACAATCTTGTCACAAAGATGCATCATAACAATGCCACCAATCAAAAGGCACTTTTACTTTCAAGTAACTGACTACATATTTGAATGATTGTAAATGTCAATTTAGCTTGACTACTTTCTTGTTTTTAATAGCATCGAAATGCCAATAATGTTGTGGTTAATGCTGAGAAGGTAGGTAGCACTTCTCACAAATTTGCCACTGCAATGAGATTAAAGGTACTACTTTATGGTCATAAATGTCTTGTTGTGTGAAGATTTGTAATTTGATTTTATGTGATTGTATGTGTTTCTTTCGTCCCACAGCCGAAGGAAGACATCATGACAAAGAAGCAAGAGAAGCGGGAAAAAACAGTGGACCATTTGAATGGCATTGTTAGTGTTAAATCAACAAGATCTACAAGACACGGGAAATTTGATTGGAAGTAGCTGTATTTTTTCTTTTTTCATTAAAAAAAGTCTTCTTTCATTACTTCAAGTGAAACCTCCGGTAAAAGATACTTCAGCCCTCAAACAAACAAGATCCCAAAAATTGTGAGAGGATTTAGTAGTCCAACAAAAAGGAAGGCCTTGTCAATGTAATCCGCCACTTGATTTATTCTCTTCCACATCGGACTATTTGAAATTACTTAAAACGGGCATCAATCTCTTGCATTCGGTGATAAGTGGGGCCACCTCCCACTCATATCGTGGTACATAAGTGTGCTTGTTACTTTTAGATAGTCAAACTCCAAAGCGAGACAGAGAATGAAGGGCTTCTAGACTAGCACGGTTTTCAATTTGCTTGGACTTCCTTTCCGAAACCAACCACCACTCTCCCAGCTTTATCTCCGCATACCTCGGCAACGCTTCCCATGGTTTGTCCGTCCATCAGAGACCCGCCAATGTTGATCTTCAGCCAACCCCTTCTCGATGGGTTTCACATCTCGAGTAAGAGTTCCTGCTGCTGTGTTCGTTTTTGCCTCCTATAGTTCCATCTCTCAAAGCTCTTTTGTGCAGCCATGGTCGCTTCCGCTATGCTACTCTAACCTGGTTTTTGGTGGCGCAAGACGAAATGGTTCCAAGCCTTACAAATGTTCCAGAGAACCCCTGCTACCAAATCTAGTGAAGGTGAGTTTGCATTTGGGTTACCTCATTGTAGAATCCTCTCCTCCATGCGACTGAGCTCCTTGCCCGTGATTCTGATATCTAATTTTGGGTGATTCCAGACCTCACGAGTCCAGTCGCATCATAGAAAAATATGCTCAACTGTTTCTTGGGTCATTTGGCAAAGGGAGGCAGATGGGTTTAGGTAAGACTTTCCGTTTGAACAAGTTCTCTAAAGATGGGATTGCATTTTGGCACACGTTCCAGTAAAGAGCCTCATTTTTGTGTTAACATTCATGTTCCAAATCAATTTACATTGCTATCTGGGTGTTTGATATGAGGATGTTAGTTGTTCTGCTTGCTGCTTTGTTTCTGTTGACATTATGTGATGGTAGGCACTTTTCACTGAGTTAGAGCTTGAGGTTGTGCATGTCCAAACCATCTTGTCTTTGTCCATGGTTGAGCTGATAGGAATAGCTAGGATTTCGTTCGCAGTTCTTTCGTCAAATATCCCATTAATCATATGCTCTTTCCACTTGAATTCCTCTTTGTCAATTAAGCCTGCCAGTAGTTGGGGGGCTGCCTCGCCACCAATGACTCCAGATCTTAGCCAGTTATCTTTTCTTATTTTGATTTCAGTCCCGTCTCCTACCGACCATCTCATGCATTTGAAACGTGATCCCTTCCTGTCAAGATACTTTGCCATCCCCAAGACGAACAGGAGCCCCTTCGCAGCACTAGATCTGCCTTCTCCAGATGTATAGGTTTGAAGTTTTTTGCTCATTCGAGTGACAAGCTTTCTGACCTTTACCCTAGATCTTGGTTCTCATGCAATGTAGCAAGTTAAGAACTTTGGGAAATATCTGCTAGAATGGTTGGCTTTTGGACATATCTAAGATAAATGCATAATGCGGATACTGTAGTTTGGGTTTCAAAGTAGAATTCTGGGATCTCTATGCTCATGCTCTGCCTTTTTTCCCCCTGCACAATGAAAGGAGATTTAATCAAGATGGTAGACCATGGCACAGAAGAGAGGCTGGTTCATATAGGCTAGCGTACATGAAATGGAACAAGATTCCTATTGCTGATGATTGCTGTCAGAAGAGGATTACTAAAGTAGCATTTGCAATGATTAACAATAGATCAACGTGTTGTTCTAAAGCAGCAGTCCACCATGGCAATAGATGGCAGAATTTACTTGTTTCATGAAACACAAATGAAGTGGTTGCTTCCTTAACTGTTTGTGTAGGCAAAATTCCTTGGATGTGAGCTATGATTCCATTTAGTGGAGCTTTGGCTATAATTCTAGGCTTAAAAAAGAAAGATTCTTCCTCTCATTCTCTCCATGCCTCCTTCCAACTTAACCCACCCATTTAATTCATGCACATGGAAGAAGCATATGCTCATACCGCCTGAAATGGGAAAATTTGGACTAGAATCATGAAGACAATTCGATTTGTGTTGACTCTTGCATAACATGTGGAATAAATGAAAAAGTTGGTCAATTAACCTGGATAAATACCTTCTTCATGAAGGTTCTTACTTAAGGACATATATGTCTGTCCTCAACAGATGTACATTATGGAATCATCTAGTCAACTTGAAGGTATTTGTTTTGTTGGAAGAGCCTTCTGACAAGAAAAGTCTCATGAGTCAGCACAGTTGAATGTCTGAGGCTTGAGTTATTGGCAATTTTGGAAGAAAGCTTCAAGCAGAATTGTAGGAGGAGGAAGTATATCCTTGATGGACAAGTTTTGCTCTTGCGATCTTTCGCCATATTCTGTTGTCTTACTTCATTTTAGAGCAATTGGATTGTGTGATTTTGTTGGCTTTCACCAGAGATGGGCTCATTCATGGTCGTGTTAGGTATGCTTTGTTCCAGACTTCAAGGAATCAAGTGATCATGACACACGGTTCCTTATTACCTATGGCAGGATGCCCTGGTGTTCCTCAATCCTTCACTTATGTTATTATATGGGAATCTTTTAGATCTACTTGTTTTGACGATTCCTTCAAGTGGAGCACTGCTGATTGGAGCTGTTCCACATTGATTGAACAGTCTTATTGCCCATGTCAAATGGTCTTGAGCCTTGTAGATGAAATCAATGTTGTAGAGTCTCCTTGCTTGACTGGCCAAGTAAAATTCTTAGGAGATTATGGAATGTTGATAAGTTTGCTCATCTCTGCAGGTGCTTCTCATCGCTAGCCTAGGTAGCTAGTAGTCTCAGCAGAGTCAAACTAAAATGGATGAACTAGCTATTGAAAACTAGGGTTTCATCAGTTTGATTAGGGAAACCTTCAGCATGTCATATATAAAGAATTCAGACAGACAATGGGTTGGTAGTCCTTCAGTAGATGGATGTGGAATGCCTGTTGAAAAAGCTGAAGAAGATGCTAATGCTACCGGGTTGCTAGAGAGAGGGTACTTGCAATATGGTGATGTCTCGGCTCATTTTTTAGCACTATCGGTTCCAAGTTAATTCCCATCGACTTTCAGTTGATATCAAAGTTGCTGCTGCTGCAGATGTCCTCATTACTGGTGCAGGTGCTGCATTATGGCCCCCTATTGCAGCAAGATCTTTAATTGCCATCACTGTCATAATGATGTGAAGGTGATCCCTTTTGCCCTTTGTAGACTTAAGAATGCTTGGTAACTTCCTTTGTCATGACTTGAAGAAGGCATTAGATGTATATCTAGGAGATACTTTAGAGTAAGCTTAGTTAATAGATTGCAATTAAAGTTTTGCTTGCCATACATTAGAGAATGATCATCAACCAAATGGAGGCACTGCTTTGGGTGCCTGTAGATTTTGGGTACTAACGTCTTATCTTCATATGAGATTACATTCTGACCTGACGATAACTTTGAAATGTGTGCGCTTATATTGCAATATGTGCAGGTTTCCATCTTTATGTGACAAATATGTGCAAAAGGTTGCCATTGATATTCTCTAGAAGTTAATTTACTAGTCAATTGCATCAGACTTCCTTTGTATCATAAATGAAAGTCACCATGTGGATTGAGTTCTGATAAGTACTCTATAGTTCAGTGAATATGATGATGAATGTGATTCTTCAATCTTTAGCACACGGACGTGCTTTCCATAACCTAACGTACTGTTCTCCTATGCCTTGAGTAGTCTCAATGTAAACAAAAAGCATAAAAAATGAACAATGGGCAATCATGTTAGAAAGGAAATTTCTTATTTGCATTGTACATAAGTGTTAGGTGTCATACCCTGCAGCAGAAGACAATATGATTATATGGACCTCATGTCTTACCTTTTTTTTTTTTGCAGACATTCATGCGGTATCATTAAATTATGTCTTGAGTATAAGCCGTTTATGGAATCCAACCATATTGAATAAATATCCAAGTTTGACAGCACAATAAAATTGAAGAGTTGGACTCACCTTTGCCAAAGGTTGGACGAATGGGAGGAAAGAAGTCCCCTGCCACTGCAAGACAAAAGGAGTTCCTCATTGTGCGAATGGCTGCCAGTTGCTTCTTTCTTTGAGAAGCGTGGAGTGGGTTCCTTAGCAAAGTGCAGCCGCACAAGAAGAAAAAGAGTGCAATGGCCGCACCGTGATTTCCTGGGGAACGCCGCATGAAGAGCGAAAGGAAGAATCTGGGAGTGAGGCGCTTGTTGCTTGGCCGTGAACGGGGGCTATACACACCGTGGATTTGTGTTGAGTATTTTTGCGAACACTTTAAATTTGAGTCTAATCTAGGTGTGAGAAACATTCAAGTATGCGGTGATGCGCAAAAACGTGGATTTTCCCATTATTAGTGAATTATCTTCTGTAGAAATTTCTCTCGTGGATGTAGTACCAACACTTCGATCAACCACGTAAATCTTTGGTGTCCTTTATTGTTTCTCATTTATTTCTTTAATAATGTCACGTTAATTTCCTGATAGCTTATAGGATAATATGTTACAACCAGTATCATTGCAATGGATGTGGCATTTGTTGGTGTGCCCACGTTTGGAAGTAAGACTCAACAGTGTCAAAGCAATTATCCATGCGAATGATGGGAGTGTTAGTATTTGTAATAAGATAAGAAACACTCATAAACACATGGCACGAGGTGATTGGTCAAAGCAATTAAGCATGCGATTCATGAGTTATTTGCTGCCTCAGTGCACAACATTCGCTCTTGGGTGGGTTCAGTAGTTGGGGTGTGTAGAGATTCTCACGGGCTCTCATGGCCGGCTTCGCCAAGAAAATCCATGCTCCAACGGCCCTCGTACCTGAAATCCTAGCAGTGAGAGAAGCCTTGGCGCTCCCGTTGAAGGTAGGTTGGAACTGATTTGTGGAGGAAAAATGGTGATTCGTAGGTGAGGATAGAAAGTGATAGCTTATCTACAACTCTACTTATCTCAGGCCGAGCTGAAAGCCCATGGGTAGTCCGGTCCGTTGTTGAGGATAGTCAGCATCTTGTGGCCCAAATGCAGCCATTGTCTCTGGCCTTTTGACCCAGGGAAGCTAATTAGCCCGCAAACTAGGTTTCGAAGGCCCATCAACATAGCTCGCTGAACTTGAATCGGCTCGTCAATCTCTCTATCCTCTTTGGTTACATCCGGTCGTATGAATTTTCAATCAAGATAGAATTGAATAGGATAAGATATGGATTATTGAGATTTTACCATATCATATCCATTATTTGATGATGGTAATAATAAAATCGGATATATTCTCATAATATCGTGTACATTATTTGGTATAAATGACATATCAATGTAAATGAACATAAAAATTCATAAACAGAAAATAGTAAAAATCTCTCATGATTGCCTACTTTATTTTTATTTGCTTTTTTATTTTATGTTTCCTCTATTTTTAATTAATTTCGTTTTTTAATTTATTTTTCAATTTGATAGGTAATAGTCAACAAATTGGAATCCATTTTTCTCTAATAAAATTTTATTAAGCGATAAACCGTAATAACATACCTAAAATATTAAAATACCTAAAATATGTAATATATATATATATATATATATATATATATATATATAAATATATATTTGCATTTTATATATCAAATTTGTATTATAAGATAGAATTGAATTCAAATATATAAGTAAAAATAAGATTAAATTAAAAAATATTATTTTTTGTCATTTTGAATTTCATATATTGAACTTCAAATATTAGTTATTTTGAAATATAATTTTAATTTTGCTAATTTAAGAAGTTTGTTATTTGAAAAAAATAATTTTCCAATTATGAATATTCGAAATCTTGTCTACTCTTATCCAACTTTCCTCATGGAATAATTTTATCCAACTTATATTTCTCTTATATTCAATTTTATCCTATCTTGATCAAATATCAAACATAAAATATAATAAATTTTATCTTATTATGAATTTTATTTTGATTGCTAAATGCAGCCTCAGAAATTATTATCTTAAAAGTTATTTTAAAATATATATTTGACACGTGTAAAGATTATCATTTTGGCTGGGCCTGTCAAGGGTGGCACGTGTGAAGTCGGCCAAGAGCGGTCAAGCAAATAAAAGAAGAAGGGATTGATTTTCTCGGAAGGAGACAGGGACGGTGGGAGAATTTAGAGAGATAATATAAATTAAAGGTTTGGTCTCCACGTAATAATATCCACCAAAGCTGGATTTGACAATCAGATTAGAAGCGGAAGGATTATATGGCATTATTTTGTGTTCAATCACTCCAATACAATCTTTTGTCATTTTGATGGCAGATTTTTTGTACTCACCAAGGAAAAAAAGAAAAGAAAAGAAAAGAAGACTTGTGAGTTTGAGTTACAGGATGAGAAATTGCTGCTAAACAAAGGACCTTCTCGTAGTGACTTCACAAACATCGCTATGATAAACTAATTATGAAACTTATGTATAATATAAGTTTGGCTTCTCATATTTCCACACCCAGCATACCTGAAAACACACTAATCTCCTCGAGAATATATTAGAAATTCGGCATTGCATAATAAATTTATGGAAAAATTATACAAAATTGCTCCAAATTTTGGGGTAATACATGTTTGACATAAACTTTCCACTGCTACACATTACTTCTTGAACTTTTATTTGGTTATAGCCATTAACATTTCACTATATTCTCCAATCACACGTGCAATGCAGATGACATTAAAGGGGTAAACTTGTTCTTCATCTCATTTATCGTGAAAGAAGGCTGCCTTTTACCGTTGATTTCTGTAAGAAAAAAAATACAGAAAATGGAGAAAAACAAACTAAATTATCAGTACCATAAAAATGACTATCAATAATAATATAGATAATAAAATTTGGTAGAAAATTGATGGATATATTAATAGAACTAGTAGGTATTTGAAGAAAAGAAACGCAATTAAGTAGAAAGGAAAAATGCCCCAAACAACAAAAAAGTCAAATAACAAAATTTGACGCTCATTTTGTGTTGTTAAATGGTTAATTAATGTAAGAGAAAATTGATCAATAAAAATATTTTATTGACAAAATCACCTTAGATTTTGATTCATCTTTGTCTTTTATGAGTTAAGGACATCATTCTCATTGATAACTTCTTTCTAGGTTTTTTGTTGATCAATCATTTTACATTAATTAAACCTTTATATGTACATAATGCATAATCAAATATTATCATTTGAACTTTTTATTATCGAGGCCTTTTCCCCTTTTCATTTAATTTGTGTTTCTTAACTTGAGTTATTACATAATTTTTTTTAACTTTTGTAGATCAACCCATTCATCCCTTCGTTAGGTTGCATTGTTGACCTCAATAATTGGCATTAAAGATTGCGTTGCTTGTACTTTGAAGTGTTGTTTACTTCTGATTATAAAGATCCTATTCTATTGCTACCAACCTTAGTCCAGTTGTTTATGAGGCTCAATCTACCACCGGACCTCCATACTTCGACAGAACCAATTATGGTCAATGGAAAACAGGATGAACGTATTTATCCAATCAAAAGAGTTGGCAATGTGGACGTTGACACCCAAATTTTTGCCGCTAATATCGGACTTAAGCCCAGATCTCTTAAGATTTGTCCAATAGCCATCGAATAAGGCTCAGCAACAGAAAGGAGCTGAAAAATGGAGCCCATCCTAGGTCCAAGGCCCATGCGGAGAGGAGGCCGGGCCTCTTTCCTTCCCTACTTTTATCTCTCTCTCTCTCTCTCTCTCTCTCCCCCCCCCCCCCCCCCCCCCGGGAACGTGGGCTCGCGCGCGGGCAAGGGGAACTGAAAACAGAGAAACGTTCTCTCAGTCCCGCTTTCCCTCTAGTTCCACAGCCGCTCCATTTCGGATCAGGCGATCACCACCACTCCTGGCTCATAATTAAATTTGCATTTCCTCCTCATCGGCCACCACTCGGTTCCCTCCTGTTGCTACAATTCCAGCGCTGTCCAATCGTGTTTCCGACCGTGCTCTGTTCTGACCGTGAAGATGCTATTGCTACTGATTTGTTAGAGAGCGGTACATGCCGTGCAAGTAATGTCTCGACTCATTCTTGAGCAGTAGTAGTTCAGGCTTTGTCCTTCTCAACTTTCAGTTAATATAAAAGTTTTTGCTGCTGCTCCGTCGAAGGTGCTGCATTAGAGCCCCCGGTTGCAACAACATTTTTTATTGCCTTCACTGTCATGATGATGCAAAGGTGATTACTTGTGCCCCTCAGACTTAAGCGTGCTTGACAACTTCCTTTTGTTATGACATGAAGAACGCACTAGATATCTACGGGATACTTTCGTGCAAGCGCAGTTGACAGAATGCAATTAAGCTTTTACTTGCCAAAGTATAGGCACCACTTCAGCTGCCTCTAAATTTTGGGGGCTAGTGGCATGAGTTATCTTAAGATGAGATTGCATTCTGACCTATTGTTAACTTTGTAGCGTGTGCTCTAATATTTTGGTATGTGCAGTCTGCCATTATTGCATGACGGATATGTGCAGAAGTCGCCATGTCATTTGAGTTTGGATGAGTAGTCCATAGTTTGGTGAATATGTCAAATATTCGATTCTTCAATCTTCAACCTGTGGACATGCTTTTCATAAGAAGACATACCATTCTCTCATGACCAGAATAACATATCAATGTAAACAAAAGCAGGGCATTGACTCGCCTTGCCATCAAGTTCAGCAAATGGATGCTATCAAATTTCTAGCATGTTTATAGACCGACTAGTTACTTGATGTTCCCACTTACCTATATGTTTTGTTTCAGGTTGTTTGTTCAATCTGTGATAGTGCACAAGAGGTAATTTTAAACATTCTATCCTTCATTACCTACTTTGATTGCACTAAAGAGCTTTTCCAAGGAGGGTAAAAAATGTGAAGTTGTTTAAAAAGACTGGCCAAAAATAAACTACAGTGCAGATGTTGATTCTCAACCTTTGGTTTCCATGTTCACAGGTGGTGTTTGCATGGGGAAGTAATTTTGTTGGACTTGTAAGTTTTTTGATGATGATGTGGGTCAAATCTTTCTCATCTCGCTGCTCAATTTCTTTCATGTGTCTCGGACAGTGACATTGGTCGAGTCTCTCTCTACGTTAGAAGTAGTGTCTGTCCGCCCTCTCCCCCTAGCAAATATTTCAAAACCTTGAGCATAAAAATGCTGCATAACGTGCAAACATGTGAAAGAAAAAAGTTCATTAATTGCATTTTACAGATTCTCAGAAGTGTTGGGTGCTATATCCTGCAGTTGAAGACGATATGATCACATGGACCTGACATCTTACTTTATTTTTTCTGTAGACATCCAAGAAACAGAATCGCTGCAATGGACGTGACATTTGCAGGTATGGCCACCATTAGCAGTGATAAGCAATAGTGTCAAAGCCATTATGAAAAAGTCATGTTTCAAGAGCACTCAAAAAAATTTCACAAATAATAGCTAGATGATTAGATATAGTATGAGTCTATGACCCAAGCTAATAGTTTCAGGATGTTAGATAAAATTCCTGGATGCATCTTATTTTCTGTCAATCATCACCCTTGGAGAAGATTATTATTTTCCTTTTAGGTATTTATCTTTCAATTTATAGAGTTCCCCGCCTTTGGATGTTGCTCTCGTCATTTCTTTGTCGTTGATGATGTTGCACGTTTGATGCATGTCTAACTGTATTTTCTTTCTCAGAACTGTGGGGCGAGAGAATGTGGTAAGCTTCAGTTATTCGGTGCTGAGGCCAGCATAAATACTGATGGAAAGAACTGAAGTTAATCTCCTTCACCTATTGTCATGCTGTACAGGTTGCTGCTATTCAATCTTGCTGAAAAACAGCCATTGCATGGAAGCAGTGACACGTCATGACTCTCCTTTTTCCCTTGAGGTAAAGCTCTGTGATTGAATGGTCATTGTGCGTGCATTGCAGAGTGTATAAATTGAAGGCGGCGGAAAGGGCAATTTGCAGTTTCTATTTGATTCGAGAAATGACGTGACAGTCTTGCCTTGCTAACACAAATTCGTAAGAGAAAATTCGCCGGTGAGAGTTGTTGGTTGAAAGATGTTTGCTGTTCTACAGGTTTGGATCCATTGCGGGAAAACATCACCAGTTCCACGCGACTTGGACTAAGAAATTGTGATTTTTATGAATGTCCTTACTCAAGGCTGTGAAGTCGAATGTCCATCGATTTTTGTCGGGCCAACATTGTAATGGGCTCACACTAATCATGGACCTTATATTATGTGGTTCCTTGGTGACTTCGATGGAAAAGTTGAGATGCATAATTAGAATATAAGTTTGGCTTCTCATATTTCTACACCTAATTTTCTAAATCCACCCTGCCCTATCACCTTGCGAATAATGTTTTAGAAATTGAGCATCACATAATAAATGTACAGGAAAGTTACACAAAAATTACCCTAATTTAAGGGGTAATACAAGGTTCCTTCTAAACTTTCAATTGTTACACATTACTCCACTAAACTTCCATTTTATAACCGAAGAACAAAGTGATGAAACCATCAATCCAAAAGACCCACTAAAATGGTTGGAACGGGCTGGAGCTGGACATGCAAAAGGGGACATCGAAGCAGTCCATAGCATCAAGTTAATTATTTATCCCTCTGATCTATTCCAAGAGCTTAGCTTAGCTACTCTCCTTATCCACACGTATGCGATATCACACGCTAATTACAATAATTAAATTCCTCAATAGCATATTTAATGGATTGTCTATGCACATGGATTACATTGTCTATGCAATGGATGATGTAATCCATGTGCTAACTTGAGGGATTTGCTAAGAGATAATAACCGTTTTTTTTTTTCCGATTAGGCATTAAAACAATATAAAATGTGATGCTAGACGTTTAAATATTTTTAAGAACGAATAGTTCGAGAGCATTCCTCGGAAAGTTTTTCTGGCTTATGATGTTTTTTCCTTCCGTTTGTGTGTGTGTGTGTTACGAAAGGAAGACCCAATGGCAAAAAAACGATGAAACTGTTGAGGGTATCAGAAGTTCCTTCTAAGATCTAGTACATGAACTCTTGGTTTACACCATGACTCAAAGCACATTTAGCCGACCAATTGCACGAAGGGCGCACAAATTATTATTATTTATTATTGTTTTCATTGTTATTATATTAATGCCATGAAATGGTGCACTCTTTTAGTGAGGTCCGTCATATCTCTGATTAGTGAACTAAGTACGAGTGATGTCCATGTTTGTGTCGCACCACATTTAAGAGTGGTTTGAGATAAAAAAAAAAAAAAAAATAGAAAGTTTTAGACCTCCCCCTTATCATAGATAGCTAACAACTCATGTTATTACCTGGTCATTGAATCTGAATTACAATATGGGTTCATCATCCATTTTCTCACCTCTAATGATTAGCATATATTATGCATTTTTTTCATGACATCCGCTTGGTATATTATGCTAGCATGTCCGGACTTTGATTGAGGCGGTGAATAGCTTGTTGACTCGGTGATCTACTTAGTTTAGTAATGAAGCTGACTCCCTTACAGTGTTTTGATATTAATCAAATTGAGTAGGGTAAGGTGGTTGTTCGAAATCCTGCGATAAGAATATGAAGCGTAAATTGAAATTTGAGGCACAATCCAAATAGCGCGTCAAGGTGTCCATATCGTAAATTTGGCGAATAACTCCACTAGAATATGAGATCATGTGTTTAATGAATGGATCAGATGCTTTTGGTTGCTCTTTGATGCGTCCAACAATTAAATAAGAAATATAAGGCAAAGAACTATCTAAGAAGGAAAGATATAATACAAGCCCGAACTCACAAAAGCAAACACGAAGGACCAGCAAAATGGCACAAGTTACTATTTAAGATAATTCGGTGAGAGTAGCTTTCTCAAAGAAAGCTGTGCCTCGTTACACAATATGGTGTGGACCTAAAAACTAGCGTATAAGCCAAAACTGAAGCAAGTTATGTCTGCCATTGCATCCAAGGAGGTTCCAATTTTAAAACTTATCTAAAAGCCAAAACGATTTAGAAAATTTCACATAACTATCGATGCAAAGGGCATTTTTGTTAAATTAATATCTCGAGTTTGAATTTGGATAATGATTTGTTAAATTGAACTTGTTAAGAAAGATTTCCCAAGTAAATTTCAAATTGGATGAAAAAGCCCCCCACCTTTTTTTTTTTGTTGAACTCCTTATAGCTGCACAAAGGAGGAAATAAAATAAAGATAAAATGAAAAAAAAAGTTAGGGTTTTCTATATTTCTTTGTACGTGCAGAAGAAGGTAGAAGAAGAACCCATATTGGAGAAAAGAATCCAAGGTGGGGCGAAAGTCAAAGTTTTGACTATGGGCACACAATATAAAAGGAGTGCTTTATAGTGGAAAAAAGAACAGGAGCCCTACGAAAGAAAAAGGAGCTGCACGTCCACACGTCCATACATCGCACAAGCCTTGAAGGGGTAGAGAATGCGAAGCTATATGTATGTGGAGAAGAGACAGATGCCTAGTTCTTGATTTGGTGTACGTAAAGCATTTTACTTTGAGCTTGAATGTATGGTAATTTTTTGTCGTGAATTTATGTCTAAGTGAGTTGTTTATTTATAAATACTTTAGGTTTTGGCTTAAATTTAGGTATGGAAAACACTTAAGCGTGTGAGCAATTGTAAACTCTGATTCTCCAATTATAGTAGATTATTTGCTGCTGGCTCTTTTCGTTGGAACCAACCCACGTAAATTTTTTGTGTCATTATTATTTTTCATTTATTTCTCTAGTGATTCACATTGACGTATATTGTAAGATTCCGTCATTTTTTCACGCATTATATATTTCAACAATTAGTATCAAAGCTTGGGATCAAATTTATTGATTGTGATTTGGAGTTTTTGCTTGTCTAATTGTTATTTGGAAATTCCGTTATTGCAATTATGTTTGAGAGGAAATCGGAAATTGAGCAGTTCAATGAGAGGAACAACTTTGGGTTATGGAGCATCAAGATGCGGGCATTATTAACAACCCAAGGTTTGGCCAAGGCACTTGATCATGAAGATGAGTTGCTGACTATAATGAAAGCTGCTGAGAGGATAGATCTAATGGAAAAAGCAAATAGCACAATTCTGTTCAACTTGTCAGATGAGATTTTAATAGAAGTTGCTGACAAGAAGAATGTTGCAGCATTATGAGCAAGACTTCAAGCACTCTATGTCACTCCCTAAACCCTGGGCATGCACACATCCCTCGGTGGTCGACTAAAATTTTGCGACATTCCCAAGATGCGTCACCGACTCTTTCATTTTATGCACATGTGGAAGCGAAATAAATAGATACCTTGACCACCATCAAACATTGGGATAGTGGAAAGACAAGCCAATTATCACAAATCACTTTATACACATATCAAACTAGTCTTATAGGTCTATAAACATAAGGTCTGACCCAAAAGAATCTACTGGCCATCTACGCTCCAGACCCTTTAGCCTTGGGCTCCGGGTTCTCCACACTAGGGACTTGAAAAATTTAAATCACGACAGGGTGAGACAATATCTTAGCAAGTCAACACCCTAAACCCCAATTATGATGAGAATTCACTCAAAGGCGTCCTAAACATGCACCACTCAGAACTTACCTCACCTCAGCACCTCCCTACACATTAGTACATCTCATATACATTTATACACGATCAAGCGTAATCAACAACAGGAACGCCTCACTTTCATATATCAATCAATCACAAGGGTCACAATTATAAAGCCAAACCGTTATGACACGTCTTGTACCGTGTCACACAATTTTGCCAGATAATAAGGCACAACTCTTTCAATCACTCAAGCATGTTCTAGTTATTAAGGCCCATCGACCACAGCCAACTCCCTAGTTGGCAATCATCCAAACCCCTGCCAGACATTCAATAAAAATCAGGCATCGTCCCGCCCCATCGGGCACAGCAACGTCTAGAACCCCTGCCTAGTGGCATCCCATAAAGGAGCATCGGTCCGGCCTCCACAGCTACTAGCTTCTGGACCCCCATCGGGCATCCAATAAAATCGAGCATCGCCCCCAAACTCCCGTTGAGTGACAGGTTCCACTTAGTGACCATACACACATGTCATCAACCAAAACAATTTCTTATCTTCCGTCATTTAGCCAAGAAAACCAAAATTCCTTTTCAAATAATAAAACTTGCAACTACCCTTTTTTTTTAAAAAAACCTTTCAAAATAAATTGGTACAAGGTCATGTACTTGAAATTAACCCATCAAATTTTGCACGCATCTAGTATAAAACCTCATCGTTTTATTGAGCACATAAAACTTGACGTCCAAACCCGACGTCATATTTCTTTTCTAATTTCTTTTCCAAACACTCCTTTTTGGAACTAAGCTTTAATAATCTCTTCTTTTTTCTTTTTTTTTTTGTTCAACACGTTTAGAAATAAATTCATAAGTGCTCACATACTCAAAATTAATCCGTCAAAATTTGTACGCACCTAGTTTAAAACCTTATTGTTGTATTGGGCAAATAATTTTTGGTATCCGGACCCGACACCTCATTTATTTTCTATTTAATAGTCCAAAGGGTCACCTTTTGCAATAACAATAAATAACCAACAAAGATCAATTAACCTCACAATCTCACACATAAGTTCTCAGCATGCCACGAGTCAACCTCATCACCAAATACACATGATTCAGCAAGTACTACACCAAGAACAATAACAAAATCACAACCGGTCCTAACCAACAGAAATCGGGCCACTCGCGCGTCTCTGAGTTTAAATCAAGAATCCTAATCAAATGAATTCGAAAAATTCTCAAATATGAATATGTTGTAAATGACACATAAACGAACATTTTATTGAGACACCTTAACCCAAATCTTCCTAGATTAAGAGCAGTAATTTGCTCAAACCGTTACAAAAACTGTGCCCATATCCAAAAATTCTATTTTCCAAAATCAGTTTGGTTCAAGGTCCAAAACTTGTCTATTTGATCTGAAATTTGAATATGTTAAAACACAAGATGTGAAAAACAACTTTTGTGCAAAAAATTTATAAAAATCGAATCCTAAGAGTTGATAAAAATCCATTAACACCAAAAGGTCACTATTTCAGCACAAGCCGAGATTCTATTTTGCAAATGGCAAGACTGAAATCTTGTTCATTTAAATCCATAAAATTCTGAGTAAAATATATGTCATATTTGAAGATGTCTAGAACATTTTTTAAGAAGAAAGCAACCTCGAAATCATAGCATATTTTCCCCACAAAAATGGTAAACAACGAGGGTCCAGTGAACTGATCTGAATTTAAGCTAATCCAACTTAATTAACACTAATGATTCTTAGCACTAATCTAACCATGATAATTAACACTAATATAACCCCCTAAGTGAAATTAACAACCTCATTAAGGATTAGGAAGTTAACTCACCAAAATTCGACGGCAGCGGGCTCACGGCGATGGCAACGCGATGGCGACGAGAACCAAAGTTTGCCGTGACTCGAACGAAGTTCCACTAGCGGCCGTGATGGCTTGACCAGCTCACGGCCAAAGGGAAGGGTTCAGCTCAGCTTGGTCTTGGTTTGGGTGGACGCTGGTGGCTAAGGTGTGGTGGCTGCTCGGTGGTGATGGCACAGCTGTTGGATGGAGCTAACGGTGGGGACGGGCTGCTGGCCGTTGGAGGCTGCAGGTGTGGAGTTCTGGTGGACAGTTGCTATGGAGTTGGGCGGTAGGTGATGGATGCTGGCCTGATGGATGGAAGGTGGTGGGATGAGGGCGTACAAATGGAGTTGGATGATGGGGCAGCAAACAAGAGGGGAAGTGGAGGCGATGGTTGATGTGGCAGAGGAGAATGATTGAGGGGGGGGGGGGGGGGAAGGGAAATGATGGTGTTGGCAATAGCTAGGAGAGAAGAAGAAATGTGTGGGAATTGTGGCAGCAAAATGAAAGGAGAAAATGGAGAAGATAAGGCTGAGGGGAAATGGGCAAAAAGGGTGAGGTTGGCAGCAAAAGGGGGGAAGAATATGTGCATGAGAGAGGGGAAGAGAGAGGGAAAGTCAATGGGAAATATCTAAAATCATCATTAGAAGGCCCCAAAAGTCTTCATGCACATCTTCATCCTTCCAAATTACTTTCCTAAGCTTAATTTTTCCAAAATAAGCCTAATTGAGGTAGAAAAATCCAACTTGGTCTACCCATCCGAATTTCCCTTTTTATTTTCTTTTTTTGCCGCAAACTGATTTTTCCGCAAAATCCCGAGCTTGATGGAATTTCTCTGAAAGACGAGACGGCGTCTTATAAATAAATCGTGACACGCTCGAACGTACGATTCCCAAAACCAAACTCCATTTCGTGGTTAAAATCGACCGGACGTGATTTTAGTACAACATAACCTACTAAGTAGCTTTTAGGGATTTTATCGCGTTTGACCCGTGGTCAATAATTTTCGATCCACGTTTGTGCATCTTCGACTCATCGGCGACTCTCAGTTGTTGTCAAAATCTCAAGATTTCAATTACGAGCACCAAGTACAAAATTGATAGAAAATCGGATTAGTGCCGTTTGGCGCGAATTTTGCAATAATGTGAAATCACCCACAATTTAATTATGCCATTCCATCGAATCGACCTATATCCAATCACTAATCGATTATAACGGTGTCATATTGACCCTTGCCGATTATCGCGGTTGAGCATTCGATTTCTAATCGAATTCTTATGTCTGCTACGTTTATATCCCTTAACGGTTTCACCTAGTAAATTAGTTAACTTGTGAATGACCAACTCAAAGAAATAGGACCATAGGCGTGTTGACGAAATGCTCATTTCATATTATCAAGACGAGGTCGAAATTTAGGATGTCACACTCTATGTGAAGAAATGTTTGAACAATTGCTTATAAATGTTGAAAAGGATGTTTCAATATAGATATATTAAAGGTACGTCTATTAGAATCCACCTAAATGAATTCAATAAACTCATGATCGATTTGAAGAACATTCGTAAGATACTTGATGATGAAGAACATAGCATAATGTTGTTAGCTTCTTTATTAGAGTCATGGGAGCACTTTGCTGATTCACTGTTATAGAGGCGTACTACAATTACCTCAAAATAGGTCAAGTTTGCCTTGTTCTCTAAGGAGGGGCAGAGAAAATTGTGAGATACGGTCTGGTGCAAGAAGTAGTGCAAGCACTAACAATTCAAAGTAGAGAACAACATCGAGGGCCTAGTAGTAGCAGAGGTAAAAGTATATTGAAATCATGCCATAAAAATTCCAAGGGACGTGTGAAGTGTTTTAAGTATCACAAGGAGGGGCACATCAAGAGAAATTATCCAAAGCGGAGGAATAAAGGTGAGATACAGAATGCTACAAGCAATGTGGCAAACGTTGCCGAGGGGAGCACTAGTCATGTAGAAGCCGTTTTATGTGTGACTACCACTTCGTCAGGAGACGAATGGATGCTAGATTCGAGGTGTTCTTATCATATGACGCCTCATAAAAGCTAATTTGTTATTTACTAAACTACAAATGGTAGTAGCGTTCTTTTGGGAAATAATGTAACTTGCAAGGCTGTGGAGATATGGACAATTCATATTCGAATGCATGATGGGGGGTGGTGTGCACATTGACGGATGTGAGGCATGTACCAGAGCTAAAAAATAATCTTATTTCTCTAGAGACACTCGATGACTTGAGTGTAGGTACATCGTTGAAGGTGGAGTACTAAAGATCTCTTGAGGTGTCATGATGATGATGAAGGGGAAGAAAGTGAATACTCTCTATCATCTACTGGGATAGACCGTGACCGAAACCATTGCAGTTTTATCAGGTGAGTCACTTTCTAACTTGACTCAATTATGACATATGTGTTTAGGGCACATGAGTGAGGCATGTATGATGATGCTAAGTGATAAAGGGTTGTTCAAAAGATAGGGAAGTTGGACTTATGTGAGCACTGCATTTTTGGGAAGTAGCGTCGAGTTAAGTTTACCACAGTTGTTCATTCGACTAAACGACTAGTTGAATACATTCATTCAAACGTTTGGGGCTTGTCTTCAGTTCCTTCTTAAGGAGGTACCTAATATATGCTGATGCTTATCGATGATTATTCGAGGAAGATATGGGTATACTTTCTGAAACACAAATATAAAGTGTTCGATTGGTTCAAGAAATTTAAGGCACTAATTGAGAAGCGGTCAAATAAACAAATCAAGTTCTTGAAAACCAATAATGACATGGAGTTTTGTGGTAAATATTTTACTGAGTTCTGCAAGAAAGAAGGGAATGTGAAATACCGCACAGTATTTAGGACACTACAGTAGAATGGCGCGATAGAACGGAAGAACATAATTTTACTTAAGCGAGCTTGATGCATGCTTTCGCATGTAGGACTTGACAAGAAATTTTGGGCCGAAGCGGTAAACATGGCGTGTTACCTGATTAATCGAGCCTCATCATCTACTATAGAGTAGAAGACTTCTGAGGAAGTATGGTCGAGGAAACCTGATGATTACTTCATATTACATATATTCGGATGTCTTACGTATGCTCATGCGAGTGATGGTAAGTTTCACTTAAGGACTAAGAAATGCATATTTATGTGTTATGCAAATGGGGTGAAAGGCTACCGGCTATGGTGCACTGATCCTATCACATAGTTTTCTAATCAGAAGAGATGTGATCTTCAACGAGACTATAATACTTCAATAAAGGAGTTCTAAGACACAACTCGTAGAGCAAACATATCATGATGTCATTAGTGAGGTGAAGTTTCAAGCGGAGACTCCTAAGACCTCTAAGGTAATAGAAGTTGAAGCAGTAGATAAGGCTACAATTTCTTAAGTCAATGATAGTGAACAACCAACAAAGCCATAGCACACTATAGGCGCATATAGAGAGAGAAGGCAAATTAAGTTACCAGTACGTTATGGTTATACAGATATTGCTTATGTATTGACTATAGGTAATGAGGTGAGACAAATGAGCTTTCGTCTTATTCTGAGGCGATGTTTAGCTCTAAGTCATCGCAATGGCTAGGGGCTATGAGTGAAGAGATGGAATCACTCAATCGAAATTAAACATGGGAGTTGGTCAAAGTACCCAAGAGCTAGAAGATTGTCGGGAGTAAACGGGTCTTTAAATGGAAAGAGGACATTCCTAATATCAAGGCAATGAGGTATAAGGCAAGACTTGTGATAAAAGTATATACATAGTATAGGGCATTGACTACAATGAGGTGTTCTTTCATGTGGTAAGACATACTTCAATTCGTGCTTTACTTGCCTTAGTTGCTTTGCAGGATCTTGAGTTAGAATAGTTAGATGTGAACACTACGTTTTTTCACGATGAGTTGGATGAGAAATTTTATATGAGGCAGCTAGAGGGATTTGTTATTTCACGTAAGGAAGATCATATTTGCTTGTTGAAGAAATTTTTGTATGAGCTAAAATAGTCTCCTAGACAATGGTATATATATCTTGATGCTTTTATGGCCAGTCAAGACTACTTGAAAAGTCATATGGATAGCTACCTTTACTTTAGGAGATTGAAGGATGGTTTTTGATTTATTTACTCTTATATATTGATGATATGCTGATAGCGGTTAAGAATATATCTGATATTGATGTGTTGAAGATGCGGTTAAATGCTGAATTTGAGATGAAAGATTTAGATGCCACAAAGAAAATATTGGGTATGGAGATTTTGCATAACAGGGTTATAGGAGTTTTACGTCTATCTTAAAAAAAATATTGAGAAAAATCGTGGCACATTTTAATATGTAGTTGGTAAAATCTGTAAGTACACTTTTAGCGAAGCACTTTATACTTTCAGATAAATTATCACTGCAAATTAAGGAAGAAGAAGTGCATATGTCCCGTGTTCCTTATTCTAGTGCCGTGAGTAGTATTTTGTATGCTATGATATATACTAGGCCTAATACTCACAAGCTGTGAGCGTGGTTAGTTGTAATATGAAGCGTCTTAGTAAAGCTCATTAGAATGCTGTGAAGTGGATTCTTAGATATTTAAAAGGGACAACAGACATGGGTATAATGTACCTAAGGGACAGCAATGGCAGTGAGACCACTAGTTTATGGATTTAGATCATGTCGGTGACTTGAATAATGGCAGGTCTTTAGCTGGGTACGTGTTTACGCTAGCAAATGGTGTAGTTAGTTGGAAAGCATCCTTATAAGACCATGTTGCCTTGTCTTCAACGGAGGTAAAGTATATGGTACTAACCTTTGTAGCGAATGAGGTGATATGGTTATGAAGTTTGCTCTTAGACTTTGATTTAGAATAGAAAAGTGTGGATATACACTGTGATAATCAAGGTGCGATATATTTGGTGTATAATCCAGTTTATCACGAGCGAATGAAGCATATCAACATCAGATACCACTTCATCTGAGATATCTTAGCTAAGGGTAATGTTATTATCAAAAAAATTGCTACAGTAGATAACTCGGTAGACATGATGACTAAGTCTATTCCTTTGACGAAGCCCAAGTTCTGCTTGAGCTCTATTAGCGTCTATGAATAGTGAATGCCTCTCCGGGCATTGGGAGAGCAGCATGGATGATGAGCATTATAACTTGGCTTCAAACATTGAGCCAAGGAGGAGAATTGTTAAATTAATGTCTCGAGTTTGAATTTGGATAACAATTTGTTAAATCAAATTAGTTGAGAAAGATTTCCCAAGTATATTTCAAATTGACTGAAAAAGGCATTCTTTTGTTGGACTCCTCATAGCTACGTAAAGGAGGAAATAAAATAAATATAATAAATAAATAAATAAATAAATAAAGGTGGGGGTTTTCTATCTTTCTTTGTACGTGCAGAAGAAGGCTGAAGAAGAATCCATATTGGAGAAAAGAATCCAAGATGGAGCCTAGAGTCAAAGTTTTGACTTTAGGCACACAATATTAAAGGCGTGCTCTACAAAAGAAAAAAGAGCTGCACGTCCACACATCCAAACGTCACACAAGCCTTGAAGGGGTAAAGAACACGAAGCTCTACGTAAGTGGAGAAGAGACAAACACTTAGTTCTTGTTTTGGTGTACGTAGAGCATTTTACTTTGAGCTTGAATACGTGATAATTTTGTACCGTGAGTTTATGTCAAAGTGAGTTGTTTATTTAAAAACATTTTAGGTTTGGGCTTAAATATAAATGTTGGAAACACTTGAGCGTGTAAGCGATTGTAAACTTTGATTGTCTGATTATAGTGGATTATTCACTACTAACTCTTTTCGTGAACGTAGGTACCGATACTCGAACTGAACCACGTACATTTCCGGTATCCTTATTATTTCTCATTTATTTCTTTAGTGATTTCGCATTGACGTAAATTGCAAGATCATCTCATTTTCGCGCATTATATATTTTAACAATTTTTGAACTCAAGATGCTAAAAGCTCTTCTTGAAAGATTGCCTCTTAAAGAGATAGATTGGCAAGGGATTCATCAACCTCCTTGTAAATATTTTTGTTAATCAATCATTTTTATAGTAATTTACCCTTTAAACATACATAGTGATTAAGCAATTCTTGTTATTCTTTTAGTTATAGATGCCTTTTTCCCATCCTAATGAATTTGTATTTATTTTTCAAAATATATTATTTAGTTATATTAAGGTGGCTATATTTATTTAATTTTGAAAAATTCTCATCATTAAATATGATTATTGATATTTATTATTTTGATTATTAGAATATTAGTTAATTTATTTCTCTTCCATTTTCTATATTTTTCAGTCTTTTAGAAAAAGAGGCTTCCTTACAAAAAGAATGAGATAAAATTTATACTTTTACCCCTCAAAATTCACAAGCATGTGCATGCTAATAACAATATTAAGAAGAGTTAATTGCTTGAACAAAATAAAAGTTCAGAAGTTATTGTATAACAAGTGAAAAATTGGAGGCAATTTTGTTTACCCCAAAATTCAGAGAAGTTGTGCGTAATTTACCCCCATATAGTGGAAGGGTTTGAACCATCTTTATTTACACAAGTGGGCCGTCAACTAAACTCAATCGGTGTTCATCGAAATCCCTTAGCCTTCAACAATGTCGAGCACTATTGATGCCTTGCCTTAGTTTACCAATATTTGAGACTGTCCCGCGATGGCTTTGGTAATCAAATTGAGAGAACCTAAAAAGAAAAGTTCAAAGAAGGGAAAAAGAAATGGAAAACTTCTTATGGTGGAGGTCATCATGCTCGCCGACCATGATTGTACAACGTTGTTGATTTTCCATGGGAAACTTGACTTCAAGATCAGAGCTAACATTCTTAATTCTCCACCAAATTCTAGAACATCTTTCTTTCTCTTTGTTTAGTTTCTAACAAAGTACTTTGCATCACATAGTCTTTGTTCATTACCAGTACCATAACTTCAATTTCTATACCACACGGCAATTGCACATCGAAATTCCCCTTCTCCCACAAAATCTGAATTTGACTCATATAATCGTGCATTATTTTGCAAACTCTTTGGTTTCAAATGGCCAAACAATTGCTTTTCCTAACATATATGTTTATAAAACCCCTATCTAAGCATGGTAATTGAGTTGTGCTGGCCCACACAAACCGGCCCTCTTAGTCTTGGGTTCAAGCTTGGCATGGGGGTTCTAGCCTGATGAATTGTAATCGGAACAAGAATGATATGATCTAAGTGACGAACTTTCAAGAAATTTAACTTTGAAAAGAAACTCTTTGTAGTACGAGAGAAGTCAAGGAATCTTTTGACTAAAAATCTTGCTGGCAACATAAAAAAAACACGCTAAAAAGCATTGGCGGAACTTATTTTCCACATTGGGATGACCCACCCATCATCTCCTTGTTTGTGTTTTTGCTTTATTTCCTTTTCATTACAAGTGAGAAGTAACCCTCATGGTAAAATAAACGAATGGGGAAGCTAATAAGGATTTTGTATTTAAGTTAGTGAAAAATCACCCCAAAAAAATGAGGAATAATGAGGATTCAAAAATTTACGTGATTAAGTCCAAGTGTTGGCACATATATCTATGGGGAGAGCTAGTGATAAAAATTTGTTATAATTGGAGAATCGGAATTACAAGCACTTAATATGCTCGAGTGTTTCTCATGTCTAAACAAAACCTGAACCCAAGGTTTTAACAATTTGGATGTAAAAAACTCACAGCACAAATAATATGCTTTGCCTGCAAACAAATAGGAGCTCTCTTTGAAAGGGTTGAAAATCACGGACCACGTCCGTTCTTGATTTCCTTTCTTCACGGCACGGCTTTCCAAGAAGTCATTGGGCAGCCGTCAAATCCTCCATTTTCACATAAGTGTGTGCGTGTGCCCTTTCTTTGGTTCGGCCAATCTGCAATACTTTTAAAGTCCAACCCTTTGTGTGGGTTAAACTTGCATATTGGGTTGGGTTTTGCCATGTAAAAAGGTGTCTTATGATCAATGGAAATGCATGTGCTTTTGAAGGTCTTCATTTCTTCTTTAATTCAATCTGGAAGAGACTTTGCTTGTAGCTTGTTAGGACATAGAACCCACTCACAGTGGAAAAGCATATGGCGATTATGTTCCTATTGTTCTATGCCCAGCTCCCATTATGGTGAGTCCAATGATGCAAACTAACCAGACGGATCGGCTTGCTTTAATCTACTTCAAACACAATGTGGATGAGGATCCGCTTGGAGCTTTGAGCTCATGGAATGACTCTTTTCATCACTATGAGTGGCAAGGTGTGATATGTGATGGACAGCATCCCAAAAGAGTCGTGTCCCTCAACCTAATGTTGAAAGGCTTTGGGGGTCTTCTATCATCTCATGTCGAAAACCTCTATTTCTTGAGAAGCCTCATTCTACATAATAACAACTTTCATGGTGAAATTCCACAAAGCTCTCTTTGAAATGGCCGAAAATCAAGGACCACTTCCATTCTTGATTTCCTTTCCTCACGGCACAACTTTCCAGGAATTCATTGGGTAGCCATCAAATCCTCCATTTTGACGTAAGTGTGTGCGTTTGCCCTTTCTTTGGTTCAGCCAATCTACAAAACTTTTAAAGTCCAACCCTTTGTTTGGGTTAAACTTGCATATTGGGTCAAGTTTTGCTGTGTAAAAAGGTGTCTTTTGATCAATGGAAATGCAGATGCTTTTGAAGGTCTTCTTTTCTTCTTTAATTCAATTTGGAAGAGACTTTGCTTGTAGCTTGTTAGGACATAGAACCCACTCACAGTGGAAAAGCATATGGCGATTATGTTCCTATTGTTCTATGCCCAGCTCCCATTATGGCGAGTCCAATGATGCAAACTAACCAGACGGATCGGCTTGCTTTAATCTACTTTAGACACAGTGTGGATGAGGATCCACTTGGAGCTTTGAGCTCATGGAATGACTTTTTTCATCACTGTGAGTGGCAAGGTGTGATATGTGGTGGACGGCATCCCAAAAGAGTCGTGTCCCTCAATCTAATGTTGAAAGGCTTGGGGGGTCTTCTATCACCTCATGTCGAAAACCTCTATTTCTTGAGAAGCCTCATTCTACATAATAACAACTTTCATGGTGAAATTCCACAAAGCTCTCTTTGAAATGGCCGAAAATCAAGGACCACTTCCATTCTTGATTTCCTTTCCTCGCGGCACAGCTTTCCAGGAATTCATTGGGTAGCCATCAAATCCTCCATTTTGACGTAAGTGTGTGCGTTTGCCCTTTCTTTGGTTCGGCTAATCTACAAAACTTTTAAAGTCCAACCCTTTGTTTGGGTTAAACTTGCATATTGGGTCGAGTTTTGCTGTGTAAAAAGGTATCTTTTGATCAATGGAAATGCAGATGCTTTTGAAGGTCTTCTTTTCTTCTTTAATTCAATCTAAAAGAGACTTTGCTTGCAGCTTGTTAGGACATAGAACCCACTCACAATGGAAAAGCATATCGCAATTATGTTCCTATTTTTCTATGCCCAGCTCCCATTATGGACGAGTCCAATGATGCAAACTAACCGACGGATCGGCTTGCTTTAATCTACTTCAGACATAGTGTGGATGAGGATCCACTTGGAGCTTTGAGCTCATGGAATGACTTTTTTCATCACTGTGAGTGGCAAGGTGTGATATGTGGTGGATGGCATCCCGAAGTCGTCTCCCTCAATCTAATGTTGAAAGGCTTGGGGGGGTCTTCTATCACCTCATGTCGAAAACCTCTCTTTCTTGAGAAGCCTCGTTCTACATAATAACAACTTTCATGGTGAAATTCCACAAAGCTCTCTTTGAAATGGCCGAAAATCAAGGACCACTTCCATTCTTGATTTCCTTTCTTCACGGCACAACTTTCCAGGAAGTCATTGGGTAGCTGTCAAATCCTCCATTTTAACGTAAGTGTGTGTGTTTACCCTTTCTTTAGTTCGGCCAATCTGCAAAAATTTTAAAGTCCAACCCTTTGTTTAGGTTAAACTTGCATATTGGGTCGAGTTTTTCCGTGTAGAAAGGTGTCTTTTGATCAATGGAAATGCATATGCTTTTGAAGGTCTTCATTTCTTCTTTAATTCAATCTATAAGAGACTTTGCTTGCAGCTTGTTAGGACATAGAACCCACTCACAATGGAAAAGCATATGGCGATTATATTCCTATTTTTCTATGCCCAGCTCCCATTATGGATGAGTCCAACGATGCAAACCAACCAAACGGATCGGCTCGCTTTAATCTACTTTAGACATAGTGTGGATGAGGATCCGTTTGGAGCTTTGAGCTCGTGGAATGACTCTTTTCATCATTGTAAGTGGCAAGGTGTGATTTGTGGTGGACGGCATCCCGAAAGAGTCGTGTCCCTCAACCTAATGTCGAAAGGCTTGGGGGGTCTTCTATCACCTCATGTCGGAAACCTCTCTTTCTTGAGAAGCCTCGTTCTACAGAATAACAGTTTTCGCGGTGAAATTCCACAAAGCATTGGCCACTTGTTTCGCCTTCGTCGTCTCATACTTAGTAACAACTCATTGGGCGGACAAATGCCCACCAATCTTTCTCAGTGCTCAAAGCTTGAGATTTTAAATCTCATCGGTAACCACTTTGTAGGAAAAATTCCTAATGAGTTCAGCTCTTTGTCAAAGCTTCAAGCTTTAGGTTTGGCTATAAACAATCTTGTAGGATCTATTCCTCATTCTATTGGAAATCTCTCCCAACTTTCTAAGCTTTCACTCATGAAAAATGGGTTGCAAGGAGAGATTCCCAAGACATTGTCCAAGCTTCATGGTTTGAGTTTTGTTCAATTGGCATATAACCAACTCACCGGCGAGATCCCTCCGACAATCTTCAACATATCCGGCATTTCCTATTTCAGCGTCGGTAACAATCAATTGAGAGGGAGCATTCCTCCTTATATTGGTGATACTCTTCCTTCTCTCCTTCTTCTTGATTTTAATAGTAATTTTTTTACTGGGGTTATACCTCCGTCCTTATCAAATGCCTCTAGCCTTCAATACATCTACTATAACATTAACAGTTTTCATGGACCGATGCCCGCAAATCTTGGAAGGCTAAAAGCTCTTAGAGTAATATCCCTTACTTCTAATGAGTTGAGAGATGACTTCAATTTCATTACCACATTGACTAATTGTTCAAGGCTAGAAGCTATTTTGTTGGCCTTCACTTTTCTTGAAGGTCAATTGCCGGATTCTATTGGCAATCTTTCCAATAGCATTAGTTTAATTTCTATGTCATCCAACACAATGTACGGAACCATTCCTCCAAGTATTGACAATCTCTTCAACTTGTCCTATCTTGACTTATCAAACAATTCGCTTGGTGGTCGTGTTCCTTCTTGTATTGGAGCACTCCATAACTTGCACGAATTGTACTTGAGCGGAAACATGCTAACGGGTGAGATTCCATCATCGATCGGCAATTTGACATTATTGAATTGCTTTTACTTGCCGTTCAACAACTTCTATGGGGAAATACCGCAGAGTCTTGGTAACTGCAAGCAGCTAATCGAGCTTGAGCTTTCCAATAATAATCTAAGTGGTTCAATCCCAGGGGAGGTTCTTGGCCTTTCTACCATTTCGATTATCTTCAACTTGGCACATAACCAGTTGAGCGGATCTCTCCCGTCTCAAGTTGGGTCCTTGATCAATCTTGGCGAACTGGATCTATCTTACAATAAGCTGATGGGACCAATTCCTAGCTCCATTGGCAAGTGCTTAGTATTGTGGCAGCTCAACTTAGCATTCAATTCCTTTCATGGCGAAATTCCTCTGGCTTTAAGCACATTACGAGTTTTACAAAAGTTGGATGTTTCCCATAACAACTTATCTGGTGAGATCCCAAGCTTTCTCGCTCAACTTATAGATCTAAAGTACTTGAATCTATCTTCAAACAAGCTTGAAGGAGAAGTTCTTAAGCAGGGAGTATTTCTCAATGCTAGTGCAGTGTCTATCTTAGAGAATGGGAATCTTTGTGGAGGTATTGCAGAACTAAACCTTCCTTCTTGCAAATCGAATACCTCTAAACCATTATGGACCAGCAAAGTGAGAGTAATTGCCACAGTGACGGCTGTCTTGTCATACTTCATTATGTGTCTTTGCCTGTTTATCTTTTGGTATCGGAGAAAGAAGTTGAAAAAGAATACCTCTTTGATTGAATTTCCATTTAAACAGAAATTTTTGATGGTCTCTTATGAGGAGCTCTTTAGAGCCTCAGACGGATTCTCTGAGAGCAATGTGATTGGTAAAGGGAGATATGGTACTATCTATAAAGCAACCACACAGGAAGGCGGCTTGGTGGCGGTTAAAGTGCTCAACTTGGGCCACATAGGTGCTTCAAAGAGCTTCGTCTCGGAATGTCGAACCTTAGGGGCTATACGACACCGAAATCTCATGAAAATAGTGAATGTTTGTTCAAGCGTGGACTATCATGGCAACGATTTCAAAGCTCTATTGTACGAATACATGGCTAATGGGAGTTTAGAGAATTGGATACACCAAGGAAATGAAGAGGATGTTGAGCATGAACATGAACATGGAAAGCCAGGGCATTTGGGACTAATGCAAAGGTTAGACATTGCCATTGACATAGCTTCTGCAATCGAATATCTTCACGAGGTTTGTAGCCCAAAGATTGTACATGGAGATCTGAAACCAAGTAACATCCTTTTGGACAACAAGATGATGGGACGTGTTGGGGATTTTGGGCTGGCGACAATTAGCTCCCCTATGAAAACAGACGCCATGGACATTGATGACAATGGTAGCTCATTAGTAGTGAGGGGTTCCGTAGGTTATATCCCTCCTGGTAAGAAAATTTTCTCATTAATTGTCTAAGTCTTATGTGTGTTTTAAATATTTATTTTCATTGTATACTGCTTGATGTGCACTATTTTAGAGTATGGCTCGAGGGATATGGTATCCACACAAGGCGATATGTACAGCTACGGTATTCTTTTATTGGAAATGTTAACTGGGAGGAGACCCACGGAAGAGACATTCAAGGACCATTCAAATCTCCACAACTTTGTCAAGGTGGCTCTGCCAGACCGAGTGATGGAGATCATGGACTCGGCCATTTTTAACGGAGAAAGTGAGAATGACATTGAGAGGATGAGAGGATGCGTTGCCTCCGTCCTAAGAATTGGAGTTGCATGCTCGATGGAGTTACCGCAAGATCGGATGGACGTGGCCAAAGCTCTCAAGGAACTACATAAGATTCAGGCTAGGTATGGATCCAAGTAGGGGCTTGGTTGAAGAAAGTTCAGCTCCCAAACACTTGGACTAAACTTTGTCGTAGGTTTAATTTTGCTCTTTGAACAAGAAAAATTCAGATGATTATATTCTTAATCTTGGTTGTAATCTTTTTCACTAGGCCCAAAGCCGAACTCATATACTATTCAAATGTATGTAAACCATCTCCATCTCCATTCCCCCTCCCCTCTTTACGATCTCCCCATTTTCTTCAAATGAATTTTTTGTTTCTAATTTTTCCTCGGATAGTCCATCTCTAATAATTTTCTTTAGATGCAAAATTTTAATATATATATATATATATATATATATATATAGATAGATTTATAAATTAGAAAAATATAAAGTAGAGGTGTATCTTATAAAAAGTTATAAATTATGTCAATGCCAATTAATTTTTAAATGATAATTCACATTGTGGATTAATAAGACAAGTATAAGTAAAGTGAAATAAGATTATTAAATTTCGCCAAGGTTGATTTTAGGTGGTGTTTTTTTTTTTTTTTTTGGCAATGGAATGATGGTCATTTTAACAATATAAAATCTTAGGTCATACACTTAGATGTTAAAAATCTAATAATTCAATTGGATAATTTAAATGAGTTGAAGAACTACAAGTGAGATTATTAATTGATGTAATACCATGAAAAATCTCAAGTTGGTTCACCTGTAACAAGTTTATCAAAATTAATTATTTTTTACCACAAAAATGTCCAAACTATACATCCATAACAAATTTATTTTCCATTAGTATCCATGTTAAATTGCTAAGTTGAATGACATGTGGCAATAGACACTTGTACCAATTTGGAATTTTACCCTCCGTTTGTCACATGTGTATTAATTTGTGGCTTTTTGTGATAGTAATCAAATTTAACATAAATTAATGGAGGAAAATTTATCACAAATATATTAATTTGAGGTTTTTGGTGATTTATTATAAATGTATTCTAGATATTTAATCCTAAATTTTATTATCGTTTTTTTTTATAACACATCAACGTGTAGAAGAGCTTTTCAGTTTCTCTTTGTCCCTGCGCGTCTCTGTCTGTCTCTTTTGCCCTCGCCGTTGCGGTTCTTATAACTCATGCCTTCTCCTTCGAAGCAGTTGCCATATTTATGCTAAGTGCCGAATTCTCCTTGCAACTTTTGCTTTTTCACCAAATTTTCCTCGGATTCTGTCGGACCAGTTTCACAGTGAATGACGGTCAAGGTCCCCCAAAAAATGGTTTTATGCTGTCATCAAATCAGTTCTGTGATAGAATCGACTATTTTGGATCAATAGGACTAAAGATACAAACTTTGTGGAGCAAAAATTGATTGGACTTTGTAAAATTCATCAATATTGAAAATCTGATATCTCATTATCTAATCCATCGTCACTATTTAGAAGATTAGGTTTGATAGAAATTTCAAGTTAAAGGTTTCAAGAAAAAAAGAAAATATCGGTCCTTAGGTACTAGTCCGTTCTATAACAAGCTGGTCTAATCACCAGTTTTGAGCTCCTAGAATCCGTCACGGGCACAAAAGGGGTCTCGTCTCCACTTCAGAAACCGGATTTCTCGCCAATTTGCCAGGCACGCCCTTGGAATCAAGTGGCATTCGTCTAAGGTTTTTACTATACAATCCTATCAATTATATTACGTCGCGTAAACCGTGTCTCATGTGAAAAAATCTCGGGTCGGCCTCTAGAAACACGGCCAGTTTTAGGGGGGCGAAAGGGGCCGCCCTCCTCCTCGACACTGCCCGTTCCGGGATACTTCTGACGGTTTCCCACTAGGAATCTGAGACATAAATACTTCGCGCATGGATTTACATGAGGTCAATCATTGATCCACCCACGACAACGAAGCGTGTATTATTTACATCCTAAAAATATATTCACAAAAATACAATGTAAATGAGGAGACAAATTTCCAATACGGGACGCATGACAGTTTGGTGCGAATCCTCGAAGCTTCGTCTCCCACCCAGCTTCGATGTGAAAGCAGGAAAATCCTCCTCCCTTTTTTTTTTTTTTTTTTTTTTTTTTTTTTTTTTTGTTTTGTTTTTTTTTCCACGCGGTTGGGGACGCCCCCATGTCGTTCATTATTTTGATTGTTTGCTTGATAAATGATTCTTCTTGCCACAATTTGATAAATGATTTTCTTTAGGATTAATACCACAAAAAAAACTTCAAATTGGTACCCATATGCAAATTTACCCCCAAATTAATTTTTAATTATAAAAAAACCCCAAATCATTGCACTTATAATAAATTTACCCCAAATTAATTTTTGACCAAAAAATCTTAAACTGGTAAATTTGCAACAAATTTACTCTCCGTTAATTTCTGTTAAATTGCATAAATACCACAAAGGACCACAAATCAAATTGGTACATCCATTAAGTGACATGTGATCCAACTCAGTAACTTAACAATGAAATATAACGGAAATTAATGAAGGGTAAATTCATCATAAGTGTATCAATTTAAGATTTTTTAAAGTCAAAAAATTAGTTTAAAATAAATTTGTAAAATTTAGAGTTTTTCGTGATATTAATCATTTTTCTTTATTGGCGAGCAGCGTTTGATAAATGATTCAAGACCACAATTTCGATATTTTCCATGGATCCTCAATGGGAATTTATAAGATGACGTGCTTTCACCGATTCATGTAATGTATTCTAATTAATGGCGTTTTTTATATTAAAATTGCTAGCAATACGTGGATTTTTCTTTTTCAATTCCGTTAAAAATAAAGATGTAAAATTCTACGCAGTAAGAATCCATTCTTTATCATTTGAAGTTTGACAAAAAAAAAAAGTTCTGGTTTATTTACAAGTAACGTTAATAAGTATACTGAAATCGATATTAAGTAAAATGACCAAATCATAATTTAACATTTAGCCAGTGCATAAATAGATTTGTGAACATTTATATTATACAAGCGTGGAAATCTAGACAATTCTCATTTTCTTCTAAAAAAATAATTTTTCGGAAAAATAAATCTTCCGATTCTCTTTAGCCTAATCTTCTAGAGAATCTTCAACTTTCCACTTATTATTAAAAATGTCATGAACTTTCAACTTTATCATGTGGAATATAATCTTTCATTTTTGTATTATAATATCAAGAAATCTTAATTTTTTCGCAAAGTATCCTCAACTTTCAACTTTATCAAGTTAATTTAGATATCACTGGATGATGTCCATATCTAGATTTGATAAGTGAGCACCGTAGATCAATTCATATCCAAAGACTTTAGATGAAAATCCCTCAAACTAAGACTTATAAAACTACTATTTCTGATTTAGACGAAGATTTGCAAGAAGATACATTTTGGCGGCATTTATGGGCATAGCTTACCATTTCTTTTACCATAACAAAAGAAAATCTTACCATATCTACAAAATGGCACTACATAATAGTTTCATTGCTGTTTGATGTTTTTAAGAATAAAGTAGGAGCAAAAGAGAGAAGGCACTATTTCCTTCTGGGATTTGAAGGAGAAACTAAGGGAAGAACTAAAGCAAAGAACTTCTTTGCATAAAACAAAAGAATATATATATGATCTTTGACACGCGTTAGTGACATAATTTTGTGGCATAAGTGATCGTTGATAAAATAATAAGAATAATATCTTCAGGCAAGCCAAACGTCGTTTTAGAATATTGGTTAGTGGAGAAGATTCTATATCTCCAGGAATATGATTCTATGTACTATTTGATCATCATTTATACTAGCCACGACTTAAAGTGCAAATGGACCATCACCACAAAACTTGAGTAAGAGGAGAACGACTAGACACATTCAAATCAATGGTCGGCACAACTATGGAGGTGCACTCTGCAACGATTTAGGTCCGCTATAAGGATGGTTAATACTTGACATCTAAAAGTTTGATGAGTTCTTAAATATTTTAAGCATTTTGTCAACAAGAGTATATACATATCGAAATGTAGGAACTTGAAGCTGCGAAATCTATTTTGACTTGGGTTTATACCATCATAAACTTTCAATTATGACCATTGTGACATCAACACCTCAAACTTTTTCTTGTGTTATTAAAAATCCCAAAGTAGACACCAACACCATCCTGGGCTTGAGCTCGGCACGACCCCTCATAGTTAGGTGTCGTACCAAGCCAGGCTAGCTAGCAATAACAAGTTGTGCCAATGTTCGAGTTCTAACTTAAGTTTATTCATTATTTATATTTGGGTTAATGTCACGAAAAACTTTCAAATTGATACACATATGACAAATTTATCTTAAATTAATTTTTAACTACGAACAACCCCAAATCAATACACCTATGACAAATTTACTTTAAACTAACTTTTTGACCATAAAAAATCCCAAATTTATACAGTTGTGATAAATATACCCTTCATTAAATTGGATTAATACCATAAAAATCACAAAACCAATACACCTATGATAAATGGAGGATAAAACCCCAAATTGATTCAATAATTTGACAGCAAAATATCCGAAAAGGCAAATATGTTACAAGTATACTAGTTTGAAATTTTTACTGGTCAAAAAATTAATTTTGGGTATGTATATCAGTTTGGGGTTTTCATGATCAAAAAATTACTTTAGAGTAAATTCATCATAAATTTACTAGTTTTGAATTTTTCATAATCAAAAATTTAATTTATAGTAATATTTATTATATATACCTTAATTTAGAGATTTTTGTGGTATTAACTCTTTTTATTTCTAAGGAGTGATTGAATTGTAATAGGAACAAGAGCGGTAGGATTAACGAGGCACAGAAAAAGAAGGGGCACAAGAGCAATAATGAATAATTTCTTGTCATGAATTTTTGCTTGAGGGAATCTTTTGAATAAAATCTTGGCGACAGCACAAAAGCCCGCTGAAATACATTGGCGGGTCTTTTTTCCACGATAAGAGGACCCACCTTTTTTTTTCTTTGCTTTTTTTGCTTTTCTTTCCTTTTCATTATCACTTTGCGTCTTCCTCAGGTTCCCTCGGGCCACTTTGCCATGAGTGACGGGTCGAGGTCCACAAGAAATGGATTTTTGCTACTAGTCATCAAACCTAATGGTGCCCATGGTAACGATTCTTAGCTGGGGAATAGTTTCTTTTCAGAAATAATTCTTTTCTATTTCTACTCAGGGAACAATTTCTAAGTAAAAGAAGATGTTTAGTAACTACATAAAATTTATACTCTTGAAATAGAAAAAGAATAGAAGTGTGTTTGGTACAAAACAATTTATTTTTTGTATTTATTCTTTTTTTTTATTTTTGCTCATGGATCGCCGACCACCGATTGCCGATGGCAAGTGGTGGCGGACGGCATTGCCGTCGCCTCCATTGCCGGCCGTCGCCGTCTATCGCTGCCGTTGGCAGGCGATAGCGAACAACGGAGAATGATGACTGGCGGGCAGCACCGACAGCGGACTACAGCGGCTGGTGGGCAATGGCGACAGTTAGCGGCGGCCGGTGGCGGCTGCAACAGTCAGTGGTGACTCCGAGCGATTGGAGGTGACCCCAGCAAAAGAGAAAAACAAAAGAAAAATAAAAAAGAAAATTAGCTTATTTCTAAAAATTGTTCCCGAAAACAAAAAGCTACTTTTTTTAATTTCTTGTTTTTATTCCAAAACTATTCCTAGGAACAAAAAAAAAAATAGAGAAATTATTCTTGTAAATAAAAATTTTACCAAACGGATTTTTGTTCTTTTTCTTGTTTCAGGGAACAAAAGAACATAAATTAGAAGAACCAGAAATATTACCATGCAGATCCTAAATTATCGTGACAGTTTATAAATGATTCTTCTGGCCACAATTTTATAAATGATTTGCTTGATAGGATATAAGTGACGAATTTTTCATAAAACTTAACTTTGAAAAGAAACTCTTCGTGGTACGGGAAAAGACGGGGCAAAGGAGCAATGATGAAAAATTTGTACTCACCACAAGACATCGTCATGATCTTTTCCTTGAGGGAATCTTTTGACTAACATCTTGCCGACAACATAAAAATCACGCTAAAAAGCAATGGCGGGACTACTTTTCCCCGTTAGGATGCCCCCATCCTCCTTGTTTTTCTTTGTTTTTTAGCTTTATTTCATTTTCATTATCGCATTTGCTTCTTCACAAAATTTTCCACGGCTTCTCTCGGACCAGTTTCGCCGTGAACGATGGGTCGAGGTCCCCAAGAAATGCTTTTATGCTGTCATCAAAGCGGTTTTGTGATAGAATCGACTATTTTGGAATAAGAGGATTTAAGACACAAACTTTTTTTTAGCAAAAATTGATTTGACTTTGTCAAATTCATCAATATTAATAGAAATATGATATTTCATTATTTAGGTTTGATAAAAATTTAAAGTTAGAAGTTTCAAGGAAAGAGAAAAGATGGGTCCCTAGGTACCGGTTCTTTCTATAACAGGCTGGTTTAATCACATGTGCTGAACTCCTAAAATCTGTCACAAGCCTGAGAAGGGCCTCGCCTCCGCTTTAAGAACCAGATCACTCGCCAATTCGCCAGTGACGGCCCCAGAATCAAGTGGCGTTTGTCTAAAGTTTTTTTTTGTACACTCCAGTCAATTATATTATGTCACGTTGATCGTGTCTGGTGTGGAAAGATCTTGGGTCGGCCTCTAGAAACATGGTCAGTTTTAGGGGGGCGAAAGCGACTATCCCCCTTCTCGACACCGCCCGTTCCGGGATACTTCTTTGCAATTTCCCATTAGGAGGCTTGAGACGTAAATTCTTCGCGTATGGATTGACAGTAGGTCAATCATTGATCCACCCTTGTCGACGAACCGTGTACTATTTAAATCCTAAAATATATTCACAAAAATAATTTAAAACGCACGGCATTTTGGCGCGAAGCTTCGTCTCCCACCTAGCTTCGATGCAAAAGCAAGAAAATTCTCTCCTCTCTCCTTTTTCTTTTCTTTTATGATCTTTTCAATGCAGTTGGAGAAACTCGATGTTGTTAATTATTTAAAAATTTTCTAAATAAAAACTTAAAATGCTATCATTTTCTTAAATAAGGATCCGAAAATTAATCTTGTATCAAATAAGGATCCAAGTAACCAATGTTATTTTAAATAAGAATCTAACCTCATTAGTTGTCAGCCGGCTAAATATTCCTACTGATCAAAGGACATGTTCATCCAAATATAGTTTTAATTTTAATTATTTTAATTATTTTCTTTTCATTTTTTCTCTTTTCTTTCCAATGAGGGCCAATGGCTATTGCAAGGACTAGCGAGGGCTCGACGACCCTCACCCAACCCTAATTGACCACTAGCAAGAACCGGCGGTTGCAGGCAAAGCAATCTGGCGAGGGTCGATAAGGGCGGCCTCCTCGGGGTGAGGGTTGCCTAGCCCAGATAAGGCCGTCCCTCGTCGACCATTGGCGAGGCGACCCTTGCCCAAATTTGGCAAGGTTGGCTTCCCCTAGGGCACGACATCGTCCCTTGCTTGTGGCTGGCGAGGGCAACATTGCCTAGCCCCTCTCGGGCATCCGGCCACCAATAAAGAAGAAAGAAAAACCAGAAAATAAAAAAAAAAAAAAAGGAAAAATTTTAAGAAAAATGTAAATGACAAAAATGTCCTTACCAACAGAAAAGTCAAGTCTTTATTTGAAACAAAGATAATCACTTCAAGTCTTTATTTGAAATAATATCAACTTTATGCACTTATTTAAGAAAATGATAGCACTTCAAACTCTTGTTTAAAATAATGTCCACTTTATATCTTTATTTGAGAAAATAAAAATGCTTCAAGCCCTTATTTGAATTTTTTTCTAATTATTTTGATAGTCTCCTTCGTAAATGATTCTTCTAGCCACAATTTGATAGATGATTTTCTTTATCGGCCTAGCAACGTTTGATAAATGATTGGAGACCACAATTCCAATATCTTCCATGGATCCTCAATGGGAATTTGTAAGATGACAGTGCTTTCACCGTTTCATTTAAAATGTTCCAATTGATGGCGTTTTTTTAATTAAAATTGCTAGCAATATGTGGGTCCTAAACTTTCAATTATTACTCATTACCCCACTAAACTTAAATTTTGTTGTGGCTGTAAAACAAAGCCGACCCTCAAGCTTACGAACCCACCAGTACTTTTTTCTAATTCATTCGGTAACTGTCTTATGACTGCCTCGCAATGCAAATGCAGCTAGGGCACCCTCAACTGGTCCCAACGACATGAAAATCTACTAATTCAAAATGTTTCTGAACGTGGAACTTTTCTTTAAAGCAAAAGAGCAAAATGGAACGATGAAACCATCGTGATCATTTGAGACCCACCAAATGGGTTCGAACGGGCTGGACGTACAAAAGGAGACATCAAAGCATTCCATAGCATTAAGGCATACGCAGTATTTCATGAGCATAGATATAATCACGCGATACCATTCCGCGTCATAATCTTCAAGTTATTATTTATCTATTTGATCTATTCAAGAGCTTAGCTACCAACTTTATCCATGCATACTTACCATCCGATGTAGTGGAAGGGGTCGAGCCATTTTTATTTACGCAAGTGGTCCTTGGACCACACTCAATCTGCGCCCATCGACATTACCTAGTCTAAGCACTGTTGGGTACTTGTTTTTTTTGGTCGAAAATTAAAGATATTTCATTACTAACCCAAGACCGATAGGTTACAAAACGATGCAATGTCCAAACATAAAATAAGCCAAAGAGGATGATGGGGATTTAAATTCCAGTTCGTTGGAAGCATGTCGGTTCGATGGGCCTTATCAATCCAATCAGCGGCCTAATTAAATTTTCTGGGCTCAAAACATAGTTTAATCTCCTTAAGCTGGCCCAACAATTCCTTGCAATCTTGGACAATAGAGCGTGCAGCCCATGGAGGTTCAGCCCAACCCAAGATGGACTCCACCACTTGCAAGCTGTGAGACACCAAGGGCGCGTTTGGTAACGATTACATTGAAATTGATTCGATCGAATTGATTCTTTTGATTGTTCCTAAACCGATTCTCGAGCAAAAGAACGCGTTTAGATCTTGTACAAAATTTCTCGATTCTAGAATAGAAAAAGAAGCAATGCGTTTGGTAAGCTCGCATAAAATTTCTATTCCAATTCTTTTTTTAATTCCTTTTTAGATAAATATAAATTTGATATTGAATTCTCATAAACCCCTCATTGATTAATTATATTTATACTAAGTAATAAAAATATTAACTAATCAATTTTTATTAAATAGTTAATAATAAACCATAGTATAAAATATACTAATATACCTAAAATATGTAATAAATATAAATACTAAATTTATAAAGAAAAATTAACTATGTATTATATATTTAGCAAATATATATTTTAGAATAGGAGGAAATTAAAATAAAATATAGAAATAAAAAATAAATAAAAATAAAAACGAAATTTGTTGTTATTTTAATTTTTTTCTTATTAGAATTTCAATATTATTTATATTTAAATAAGATTTTTTTTTTATCATGGTGATTTCTTATTTTCAATAAATATTTACATTTCTATGATTAAATATCTAATCCATTTTGAATTTAATATGGATGGATGTTAATTTTAATTTAACCAAGATTCTTCTCTCTCTCTCTCTCGCTCGCTCTATATATATATTCCCTTCTCCAAAACCGAACACCCAACGTTTAAAAGAATAAGAGAATACTAGAATTGATTCTTGGAGCAAGCGAACCATATTAAACTTCACGACAAGAATTTGATAGATCCGCTTTGTTTTTTATTGTCGTAAGGTTTCCACATTTTTCTTGTCCCTGATCAACGAGTCGAGAGAATTTCTCGTTGTCAACGTGGCTCTGAGCATTAACGCTTGATCTCCAGCAAAAGAGCGTCGGGCTTTTGGGAGGATCAACGCTTTTCTCGTTTTCTGTCTGTCAAGTCATCTTAGTCGAGAAAGCACCTTTTGATTCCACCGATGGACAAGCCACATTGTCGATTTCACGTTGTTGCTAAATTTCATCTTTTACTGCTTTGTGCATCCAGTGAACAAGGCCAAAGTAGATTACTTTTGTTACCCCGACATGGCACTTAAAAAGTGAGCATAACACGTAAGGCCTCATGGTTAGATCAAGTACTTCCCCGTGTGGCGAGATATCAACGGGTAGTCGAGGACGAACTAAATGTCATCTCATTGTGTGAAAATCTCGGACAAAAAAGCTTTCATTTGCATTCCATCATCTTCTTGTTTGTGGGGCTTCAATTGTTCTAAGAACTAAGTACCTAGTACCTACCATGGATAGTGAAGAAACACACGTGATATCCAGGTAAGCGTAAAGTGAGCTAACGATATTATGGAAAAAGCCAACATCAAGCAAGTCGTTGATCACCAAAAGTCGAAACAAAAATAGGAATTTCAAAGAGCTCGATGTCCTAAGATAAACGACAAACTTCTTGGACAAAAAGCGGAGGAAAATGAGGGGCTGCTTAGTCACCAAAACTATTGACGATCCTATAACTCAGATCAACAAATGCCGGGATTACATAAACAAATTGGGCCTTGATGCCTTGTAGGTGGTTTTCAGCTTCCGGTTGGTGGTCTAACCTTCTTGAATACCAGCGGGAACTTGATCTTCGAGTTGTGGAATTGCTTGGTGCTCTCCCTCTTGCATAGCTTCGCTGGAACAAGTGGCTGTCTTGATGATCTGGATACATGGGAACCTGACTCGTGGCGAGATGCCATCTCGCATACATCTGCTCCACAGCCCCATTCAAAGGTGTGGTATCTCTCGTATTCCTTGTACATGTTGTGGTATCCAGTTCGGCTTTGGTAATGGAGCCATATCCCATAGTTATTGATCTTTGTTGGGTTCTTCTCAAAAATCTGCAAGTGACTCTAGTAAGATAAAGTAAACAGAGAAGCTACCTCACATATGATTAGGCACCTTAGAGCATATGGCATCACCCCTCAAGGTTAGACAAGTAATTGAAAGTGTAAAACATAGAGCAAAGGAAAACCTCTTCTTGTTCATTGGTCAAAGAGTTATGCATATTTGTGTCTATTTAAAAATCAATATAGGAGATGCGACTAATTGCCGTGGTCTGTTGCTGCCAATGGTGCAAGCATCCTACTTTTGCATGTCCATCATGCATTTGTTTATAAAGAGACTATCATGCATCTAGGGAGAGATATAATGAACAAGTACAGTATCAGATATTGATAATGCATATCATATACCATAATCCAGCCTATCTGAAGATTTTCAGGATGCAAGTCCCAAAGAAATTTTCTTACAAAGGTTTGGAAAGGAGAGCACCTAAAAATAGAATAAATCTCACCGATATAAATCAGATCCCGACTATTTGATGGTCAAACAATAGTTGTTACCCATCGCAAAGGAAGGAATTGATGAAAGATAAAAGCTTTAATTAACTATAGTCCAATGAAAAAATTTTCTGTTCATGGTTACTAATTGGAAACTCCTAGTTCATATGCAGCTTTTAAACATTCAAAGGAATTTTTAGAGTGAAAGTGGATTTGGCTTGTACCATACAAACTGAAAATCCAGCTTTTGCAGATCAGAAACTAGTCCACAGATTCATTCCGCCTTTGAAAGATGGAACTTCCCGTAACTACGAGATGGTTACATTCCATAGTTGAAAGGAAATCGATATAAAAACATCCAGCTTTCTCTTCATTCTAAACAATACATACCAAGGACAGTTCCCAATCTAAGAGCTACATAATTTATGAGGGAAGTGTTCACCTTCTGTCTGAAAAGACTTCCAAGTGATGACTACCATAAATGATATTGAGAACAATCATTTTAGCAATTAAGGAAAATGGGGTGAAAACCAAGCTTCAACTTCGGGTCTTCGACTAATGCATCACTCAGAAATATGGAAGCAAACATTCCTAAGAAATCAGAACAGAACCTCACAAGCAAATACCATGCAGTTCCTATTATCATAAGAACATGGCAAATCAATTCATAGAGAAATCCCACATCAATCGACAAGCAACATACCTCGTTGATGGCGAGCACCTGGCCATTGCTCTTCTTTACCTTCTTCAGCTTCCTCAGGAAATACCTAACCCACATCAATCAACCCACTACTTAACCAAATTCCTCGGCCAGATCGGCGGAGTCGCGAGCGCCGATTCGAGCCTGGGGGTCGCTCGGCGAGCGACCCCTCGGCCAAACGCGCGCGCGCTCGCCGATTCGGGGAACTGGGTCGCTCGCGAGCGACCCCTCGGCCAGATCGGCGCGCGCCCGCCGTCGGGCTCTGGGGTCGCTCGGCGAAGCGACCCTCGGCCAGATCGGCGTGGCGGGCGCCCGCCGATTCGGGCTGGGGGTCGCTCGGCGAGCGACTCCACGGCGGATCGGCGCGAGCGCCCGCCGACCGGAGCTCGGTGGCGCCCGCCAACCGTTGCGGCACGACGAACGACGGTGAGGAATATGCAAACCGTCACCTAGATCAGCCGGCAATGACGCTACCCGTGAGTGAAGGGAACTCACCTTCAACGAGCAGCTTCAACAATGAAGAAGCAGCAGTCGCCGTCGCCGTTGTTGTGGAGAGAACGAACCGGAGAAGAACGAACCAGAGAAGAAGAACCAGAGAACGTGGAGCAAAAGAGAGAAGAAAATGAAAGGGTTTGTTCGCACAGAGAGAAAGGGAGCAGGATACGTTGAGCGGAGAGAGAGAGCCAATTTTGTGATTCTTTTTTCTGATTCAGAATCAAGAATCACATATTTTTTGATTCTAAATTCTTGTCCAAAACTGATTCTGGGAACAAATTTGTTCCCGGGAACAAAAAAATTACCAAACGTGATTCTGGGCCGAAACTGATTCTGGGAACAAAGAATCAGAATCTGGCCCTGTTTGGATGGTTACCAAACAGGGCCCAAGACTCCATTTAGAACATTTGAAGTGCACGTGTTCGGTTCAGCTGGAGGTATTGTTCCATTTCGTTCACTTCGTGCGGCTTCTTTCTCTTTCCACCAGTTCAACGCCTCACGGACAGATAGGGTTTCGGCTACGAACGCGGAAGGGGCGAAAATCGGTTTCGCAAATCCATCGAGGAGGATCCCTCTCTGTTTCTCCTCACCCCTGCTGCTGATCCCTTAAGTTCAGAGCTGATCCATGAGCTATCCACCGAGATCTTGAAGAAGAAGTCGGTCCGTGGGTCTTCTGATGTTGCTGTTGAAGGGCGTCCACCAGTTTGTGCAGCTACCGGAGGTCTATTCTCTGTTCGGTTAGTATTATCCATTCCCTGTTTGAACTGTAGTTGTGTCGAAAATATAGATTCTTCGATTATTAAACTCGGATTGGGGTCTTTTCCTTTGAAGATCCGGCTGTTCCGCGCCTTCCATATCCTCCAAATAGCTTCGGCGAACTCGGCTTTGGCTTGTAGGCTCTTCCTCACGGTGAGATTCTCCCATACCCATTTATCCATTCGATTACTGATTTCTGGAGAAGTATTGGCTGCCATTCGCTGATCCGACCATATCGCCTTTGTCCAGGGACAGTGAATAAATACATGCTCAGTGGATTCAGGAACTTGGTCACAAAAAGGACAGTCTTGTTCAGGTAAAATCTTCCTCTTGTATAGGTTTTCTTTTGTAGGTAAATCATTGTTGCATGTACTCCATATAAAAAATTTGACCTTCGGGGGAGTTCTGAGTTTCCATATTTCTATCCATAGCATTTTAGGAGGCTTGTTGACTGTTGGGTACTTGTTGATGCGTTGCATTAGTTTACCGGTGTCAAAGACTGCCTTATGATGGCAATCAAACCCAGAGAACCTAATAAGAAGAGTTTAAAGAAGGGAAAAAGAAAAGGAAAACCACCCACAGTGGAGGCCATCATGCTTGCTGGCCATGATTATACAATGCTGCTGGTTTTCCACCAACAAATTGACTCCTAGCATCAGAACTAACATATTTTATTCTACACAAAATCATAATTTAACATTTAACAATTATATAAATAGATTTATGAAAATATGTACTATACAAGCATGGAAATTCGAACGGTCCTCATTTCTTATTTCAAATAAAAAAACCATTTTTAGAAAAAGTGAATTGTTCAGATCTCTTTAAGCTATATTCTAGAGAATCCTGAACTTTTCACTTGCTATTGAAAATGTCCTGAACTGTCAATGTTATAATGGGGAATATAAAATTTTAGTTATTTATTAAAATGTCATGGAATAGTAATTTTATTGAAAAATGTCGTGACTTTGGATTTATCAATTTAATTTAAATATTGCAAAAGGATATCCATATCGTAGATTTAATTAAAAGTAGAATAGATCAATTTCGATTTTTTGTCCAAAGGCTTTAAATGCAGATTTTCTTCCCTTAAACTAAGACTTATAAAACTATTGTTTTCCGATTGAGACCGAGACTCGTAAGCAAACGCTCTCATCATTAAAGTTGGACAAATAAGTCCAGGTTATTTACAGGTAATGATAATAAGTATACTAAAATTGATATATTAAGAGATATGACCAAATCATAATTTAACATTTAGCAAGTGAATAAATACATTTTATAAGAATAGATGTTATAGAAACGTGGGAATCTATACAGTTTCATTTTCTTTTAAAAAATCATTTTTGGAAAAAGTGAATTTTTTGCATATCACTTTGCCTAATATTCAAGAGAATCTTCAATTTTCCACATGCTATTACAAATGTCATAAACTTTCAACTTAACCATGGAGAATATAAATTTTCATTTTCGTATTAAAATGTATAGGAATTTCAATTTTCTTCGAAAATGTGCGGATCTGTTAACTTTTTGAAGTTAATTAAGATATTGCATAAACATGTCCATTTTGTAGATTTGAGGAATAAGTTCAATAGATCAATTTGGAGTTTACGTCCGTTAGAAGTTTATTTATTTGATACTACAATATGTAACAGGCTCAAAGTGAGAGGGCAAAATTCCTAAGAGGGATCAAGAGCTTTAATATATATTAAACAAAATGCCTTTTTTCTGATGGAAAATAGATTAACAAAAGAAAATTAGTTCAACAGTGCATCCACTAGGCGAGCGTGCCCTTACCCCATGGTATGTATTTAGAAAAAAAATGCACCGACTCTAGTCATTGCTAATCATGTGTGCAGATCTGGCCAATTCATATCTTATTTTAATTTGGACTTAGACCGGGCGAACCCCCGTCTTTCTCTCTCTCTCTCTCTCTCTCTCTCTCTCTCTCTCTCTCCACTTTTCATCTTCTCCGGTAAATCCATGTCAGTCTCATCCTGAGTCTCTCTCTCCATTTCAAGCGTATTGAAATTTTAACAGCAGTTGTCTATTTATATTTGGTTTAATTTCTTTTCTTTACTACCGCATCGAAATTTCCTCGCATATTGCTTGCTACTAGGATATGTATCGTCTTGGATTCTCTCGTGCATCGATATTTCCTCCACGTCAAGACGACAACTCTAAGCATGTGGTTATTGTTCTTTGGTGGATGAATTACTATTTTTTTTTAATAGAATTAATACCTTAAAAATCCCAAACTTGTATACCTGTAACAAATTTATCCAAAACTAACTTTTTAATTACCAAAAACCCTAAACTAATACACATTTAATAAATTTACCCCAAATTGGTATACTTATGAAAAATTTATCTACTGCTAGTTTTTGTTAAAAGTTACTGTCAAATTATTAAATTGGATGATACATGACAGTTGACCAGTATACCAATTTGGGATTTTACTCTTCGTTTGTCATAGTTATACAATTTTTGTGATTTTTTTGTCATATTAATTTAATTTAACGAATGATATATTTGTCACAAATGTACTACGTTGGGGTTTTTGACGATTGGATAAATTTATCATAAATGTACTAATTTGGAGTTTTTTGTGATCATTTGAGGTAAATTAATCAAAGGCATACCAGTTCGAGATTTTTATGATCAAAAAATTAATTTGGAGTAAATTTATTACACGTGTATCAATTTAGAGTTTTTCAGAATATTAATCTTATTTGTAGACGTAGCTTGGCAAGTTTGACTTCTTGGTGCAATTACGGTTGCCAGCTGTCTTGACTATATAAATCAATCCAAGGAAGAGACAATGGGGAGTAAGAAGGCATCTCGTATTTCTTGAGAGGCATTCTGGTTTTCTTCTCTGTCAGACTTGAAAGCAAAAATCAAGTGCGAAGTCGGAGCAAAGACGAAATGCATCGTCTTATTTTTGGGCATCCTTTGGCCGAGCTCGTGGCACTGATCCTTCTCCTTGGGCTCACGTTTTATTTTCTCAATAAGAAGAAAGCTAACGTGCATGGAAATGCAGAAAATTCTGATTCTGAGGAATCTGGTTCATTGACTGCACCGACTGAAACTAATTCTGGTGCATCTAGTTCGTCAACCGAGTTGTCTGGAAACTGCTACAACGTATTCTTGAGCTTTAGCGGTAAAGATACTCGAAATAGTTTCACTGATCACCTTTATCATAAGCTCTTTGAGGCCGGAGTCTCCACTTTCAGAGACAATAAAGAACTCTGCCAAGGCAAGGAGATCGGCCCAGATCTTCTTGCAGCCATCGAGAATAGTGAGATTTCAATTCCCATTCTCTCTGTGAATTATGGTACAAGTAGTTGGTGTCTGAGTGAATTGGTTCGAATAATGGAGTGCAAGAATAAGAAGGGACATATAGTGTTGCCTATATTTTACAAAGTGGAACCATCTGACGTGAGACATCAAATTGGAAGTTTTGGAGAAGAGTTTCGTAAACGTGAGACGCGTTTGCTTCGTAGGGGCATCGACCCAATGATATTGCAGAAATGGAAGCAAACACTCAGTGATGTCAGCTCCTTGAAAGGATGGAACGTCGTGGGGTAAGAATTTTCACCAAAAAATTCTGTACTTACTTTTAGTTTGGGTGGATGATTACTAGTTGTCTTCCTGTCTGCTTCATTTTCTTTCTTTTTGTTTTTTTTTTTATCCCAAAAAGAAACTGTAAGATCTTGTTAGCAATAACATCTTGCGATGCATGAGCTCCATAAGTTATTCTTTTTTAAGAATTACTTTAATGATATCGACCAATCTAATTTTAGGTCTCATTGTAAGGATCCCATTCGCTTGAATAATATTTCTTGAATGAATATTTACTGTTATATCGGAAGATTTTGTAACATTGTGCCCTTCTTTTTTCATGTTTAGAGTATAAGTTACGTTAATCTTCAACACAAACTTTTCTAATTTCAAATTTATTTGAGATCAATACTCAATACTACAACTTATTGGTAAAACAAATTTGAAGCTCGTAACATCATATACCGTGCATGTGATTGTCAAAGCCATAATTCTTTATTTTCCCAAGTTATATTGTTAAATCATTAAAATCAATGATTAGTTGCTATTTTTTTTTTTTACAAAAGAAATGCTTGATTGGTTATATATGATTATGGTAAATATAAAAAAAGGAAAAATATTATCTTTATTATATGTTTGTAACTTTTCAAAGCATTTTCCTATCTTCAACACATAGTTTCTATCTCATGCACCAGCATAAATTGAAACTTTGTTCTCATTTTGGGGAAAAATTATTCTTCTACTTTCCAATAAAATCAATATCGGATCGACTAAAATCATAGAACATCGACATTCAAATGGAAGATAACGCACATCTTTTTTCTAGAAACACGCGTAGAATCTTGCATGCACGTACAATTGCGGAGAAATCCCCTCAATTGTATTCGGGTAGTCCATAATATAGCACACTAAGCGACTTTCTGGATTGGTATATAAGACTTGAATTCCTATTGTACAAGAAGTTATGACATGTTTATTAACTAATGGCTGAACTCTCGTATGGGACTGGCTTATTGGATTTTCGCTTATTCAACCGCTCTAGAAAGTTTCAAAGTCACATCCTCGTCATACTAATATCTTTAGCAACAACAGGTTTAAAACATAATTTCAACCCATAATATTCAAGATTCTTTAGCGATAACCTCAAGTTTCTTCCTGTTCAATATATTATGTTGGCCTAATAATGGTATTAGGCACGCCATATGAAGCAACCACTAGCATTTTCCACTATAGTCTTAGCATATAATGTAATGTATGAAGGTAACAAAAACGATTCTTGAAGTTTTTCAATTTATCCTTGCATTTATATATTACCCTATTCTCATTAGATAAGCAATATGAAATTATTGTTGTAATGTATTTGAATTCTTGTCACTTTTGATAGGCCTGAAGGAGAATTGGTGAAATCAGTTGTTCAAAAAGTGTGCAGTTTGTTGATTGAAAAGTTTGAGTTGGATACTCCTAAGAATTTGATCGGAATTGACAGTCATGTGGAGAAGGTTATGAAATTTATAGCTAATAATTCTCATGCCCCCTTATTTGTTGGCATCCACGGAATGGGAGGCATTGGTAAGACAACTATTGCTAAAACCATCTATAACAAGCTCTTAAAAGAATTCGAGTATCGTAGTTTCATTGATAATATTAGAGAAAACTATAAGCATGGTGTTGAGAACTTGCAGAAACAGTTAATCTCTGATATACTGAGGATGGGGGAAAACAAAGTTCCTACTAAGGATGTAGGGATTAAGATCCTCTCATCCTATCTAAAAAATAAGAAAGTGCTGATTCTCTTAGATGATGTGGAAGCTGATGATCATTTGAATGATTTGGCCAGAAGTCATAGTTGGTTTTCTCCTGGAAGTGTGATCATTATTACCACTAGAGATGAGAGTATTCTTGATAGAGCAAATGTGAACCACAAACATGAGCACAAGGGACTGGATGAGGGTAATTCTTTGATTCTGTTTAGTAGACATGCGTTTCGAAAGGACACTCCTCTAAGTGGATTTGAGAAACTCACTAATGAAGTTGTGTCTACCACTAGAGGACTTCCCTTATCTCTTAAAGTTGTAGGCTCACTTTTGTACACTAAAGAGCAAGAGTATGGGAAGATACGATAAGACAGCTAAAAAGAGTCCCCCATAAGGATGTGCAAGGCATACTACAAATAAGCTACAATGCATTAGAGGATCAAGAAAAGCATATATTTTTGGATATCGCTTGTTTCTTTATTGGCACTGACTGGAGAATCGCATTCTACATGTGGAATGCTTGTAACTTTTACCCAAAGAAAGGAATTGATGTATTAAGATCAAAGTCATTAATTAAAGTTGGAGAGAATCATAAGCTCAGAATGCACGATCAATGGCGAGATCTTGGTCGGGAAATTGTCCGCAAGGAAGACGTGAAGAATCCTAAGAATCGCAGTAGGTTATGGGACTTTGAGGAAATCTTGACGATGCTAGAGGAAGATGAGGTAACCGTTTCTCCTCTTTTGCTCCCTTAATCCATGTTCTATTGTCAAAGTGACATTAGTCCTCTACTTAGTGCTTGCTCTAGTGAAAAAGAACCTTCTTCTAATATTGTCATCCTAAGTGTCGTTTCACTAACATGATTGGAAATTAGGATATCGCTCTCTCTTAATGAGTATTGCAGCTTATCTGAGATTTTCTTTACACAGGTGTATATTACAATTTTTTTGAGGAAAAAGTATAAAAAAAAATTCGTAAACCTATTATATTAGTACCAACTCAGTTATAAACATTTTAATTTGACCAATTTAATCCTAAACATTTTATTCGGCCAATTTAGGTTGGAAGTCGATAACGTGGATGCTAATGACCCTATGTGGCATCGCTGGCGCCAACGTGGACATTTTAAAAATAAATTTTTTACTAATTTTTTGATTTTTTTTTTTTTTTTAAAAAGTTTCCTTTTTCTTATTTTTCCCCCTTTCTTTGGATTTTCATCGATTCTGACCACAGTCGGTGACTAGCCACAGCTATCAACCGACCATGGGCAAAGGCCAGCCAGGGTCGCCCTTGCCAAATCTAGCAAGGGCGAGATCCTCATGGCCTGGGTGAGGGTGGCCCTCGCCAAGTCTGGCAAGGCTTCGCCCTCATTGGATTTGGCGAGGGTCACCTTTGCGGCCTTTGGCAAGGTCACCCCTCGACCCTCGCCACCCCGCCAAGTCTGGCGAGGGCCGCAAGGGTCTCACTCTTGTTAGATCCTACGAGGGCCATGACGCCCTTGCTGGCCCCCACTTATCGCCGGCAATGGCCAATACTGGTCATAGTCCTAAGAAAGGGAAAAAATGGGAGGAAAGAAAATAAAGAAAAATAAAAAGAAAGTAAAAATCGAATTAGTAAAAAATCATTTTAAAATGTCAACGTTAGTGTTGGCAACACCACATAGGATTGACACGTCATTGATTTCCGGTCTAAATTACTTGATGAACTGAATTGGTACTAATATAAAAAGGTTTAGGACTAAATTGTTTTTATTGAAAAGTTTAGAATTGAATTGATACCAATGCAATAGGTTTATGACTTTTTTTATACTTCTTCCAAATATAAATAATTTACTATTTGTTTAATGTCATTTATCCAAGAGAAATGTCTTTTCGTGCAATAATAAAGTCAATGACACTAATCGATGGGTACTTCTGTTTTGAATTCGAGAATAAGAGAAACGTTTGTAGAATTATTAATAAAAAAAAAAGAAGGTATGAAAAATCAAAGGAGCCTAACAAATCATTAAAAAATTTGAAAAGTGATGCATTCTTAAATGTAATACTTTGAATAGACGTGTTCGTTAATGAGAGGGAAGCTCTACCTGTCTACGTCATTTAATATAACCGTACTATTTAGATTAAGTAAATAATATTATCAATATATTATTTTGGCGATCCTATTTTTATCATTAGAAAAATAGTGTATGGTCAAGAGTAGAGACCACAAACCTAAATGACTTTGTTTAGAAGAGTAATGAACACTTGCCAACAAATATTCATGATCCCAACAATGTTATGGAAGAATAGTTATTACGATATCTCTGTATACATAGATATATCAGAAAATTAGTTCCCAAGTCACGAATTCCGTGAAAAGTGTATACAAGAATTTTTAGAGGTGAGGTTATAGATTTGTTTACAATGTTACATTATATTTCTATAGGAATATATACTTGCAATGATATGCTATTAACAATACTTTTATACTATAATTTGAGAACCATGCATTTTCAACAAAACATATATTAAGAAACACATCTTCAATCCCATAATTATAAAAATTTAATTTTGAGATATCATCAAAACTAAAATTTTTAGGGTTAATATCATGGAAAATCTTAAACTAGTACAAACTAATCTTTAGGTTATAAAAAATCCCAAATTTGTGCATGTATCACAAATTTACCATAAACTATTTTTTGCATCATCAAAAACCTCAAAACTGATATAAATTTACCCCAAACTAATATGAATTTTCAATGTCAATTGAGTTATTGTCATGTGCCATTTAGTTCAGTAATTTTACGATAAAATTTGACAAAAATTAATGGATGGAATGTATTAGTTTGGGATTTTTGGTAAAACAAATACTAATTTAGAGGTAAATTTATTACAGATATATAGTTGAGATTTTTTATGACCCAAAAATTACTTTGGAATAAATTTGTCACAGATGTACTAGTTTGAGGTTTTTTGTTATAATAATTCAAAGTTTTAACATGATTATTATTACACTTGGAAGTTAAATATTTTAGCTATAATACATGACCTGTTTTTTATAAAGAGAACCTTGAAGTTTTATCTAAGTGATAAAATAGCTTTACATTTACAACTTTTGCAGAAATTTTTAAAAGAATGATAAGAAGTAAAAAAACAAAACAACTTCACAGCCACATGCTCGCACGGAATTAATATTAACATAATGTAATTAATCTTCATGTCCAAAATGTCTATTAGCAAGATAATATTAATCCATGAGAAAATTGATCAAAAAATTAGATGACTGCAATTTCTTTGTAAATAAATCAACACGAGATGAAAAGATAGCATCAAACGTTTGTAGTAATGAAAAGAGAAGTAAAAAACGATTTATATAAAATTTGGTATATGTTTTCTTCCACATACAATGAAAAACACTCATTGAAGAACCAAAACACATCATAAGAAAGGAATGTAAAACATGTTCGTACTTCTTGGGATGGAATTCTCTTTTTCATTTTGCTATAGAGAATTGCAAACAAGATACATAACAAAAAGAGGGGGATTCTACATTTGGAATTCTTTAGTTTTGATACATGTTATGATGGCAAGTTTGATAGATGTGTTCGAACTGCAGCAGCCGTGTTGTTTCACATATAAAGGATATGAGTTAGGATTTTGTTGTTTCCTAGATAAAAGGGCATGAGATTTGATAGATATATTTGAAGTAGTGTCTGCATGAAGAGATGCCTTCTATTGTAATTTTCAAAGGATGCGCCATTTGGGTTAAAATGTGCAAATTGTGAATGGCATAACTGGAAGAGGAAAATTCAAGAGAGCACCTTGTGAGCTTCAAACTTTTACATAGATTAGATAAATAATATGCAACCATAACCTGTCATGTCACGAAGTCAAAGGTGAGAACTACATCATAATAGTATGACAACAAATTTAAAGTCAATACATCTTTTCTTATGTACAGTTGGTCTCATCCCATCTTTCGATATTATGATTTATAACGTTTCTGAAATGCAGGGCTCTAGTGAGATTGAGGCCCTTTGTCTTCCTATGGGAGAAACCTACACAGCTGAAAAATTTAAAAACTTGACCAACTTGAGGTTCCTTCGAACAAATGGTGCGAGCATCATCGGAGATTTTCAAAACTCGCTTCCTCAATTAAGATGGCTTGAATGGACAAGTTGTTGCTTGTATCTTGAAGCGGCCATCTTTCGCCCAAAGAAGTTAGTTGTTCTTGATCTATCGTATAGTAAAATTATGGAGGATTGGGGAGGATGGGATCTACTAAAGGTAAGATGCAGAGAAGGCATATACGCGTTGTCAAAAAGTCTAATTGCACCAAGTTCGCCTTTATTTCTTCTAAAAATCCTTCCTCATATTATGGATTTTCCTCTAAACATAAGTGGAATTTGAGGCACTTAAATATGCTAGAAGCTTCTGCCCCTTAATATCTTAACAACTAGTCATGCTTCCCATTAGACACACTAATTATTTTTAACTAGATTAATTAATAGCTATCAATACAGTGCCTATCTAAATCGTTATGGGTTCGAGTTAATTTCTTCCCATTCAAAAATGTCTTTTTAGCAATTCTTGTTATATGTATTTATGGATCATCTTTGATGGAAGAAAAAAAAAATTCCTTGCAATGACGTGTTTTACATACATACTAAAATTTTAAATTCATTGTTACTTTAGAGTAAGGAAAATAATTTGTGAACTACTCCGACTTGTCGCACACATTATTTATTTATTATAATATTTCATAGTTGAAGTCACCGTACAACACTTATAATGTAGTAATTTTATATGATAAATTATATTATCCTTCCCATTGCATTTAAATATTTATAACATTTTTTTATATCTTGTACATATAGCATTTAATTTTTTTTTTTCCATAAATAAAAGTAGCCATTATTTTTTATATAAACCTTGGATATCTCTAATCAATAAATAACAGCATCACCATAACTTCGAAAAACTAAATATGATATTTTCTACCAAATGTTATTCGCAAATAATTCTGGTTTGCACTTATACATCTCTAATGTTCTCTTTGTAATGATATGCTTTTAAGACGTTTATACGTTGGTTAGCCCAAGCACTACCGGAAAGGACCATTAAAATTAAATAAATCAATTGTGAAGGAGCAATGGAGCATTGGCATTTTTGTCCAATCTCACGATGGTATCCTCTCTTTCTTTCAGATGGCAACCGAACTCAAAGTTCTTGATCTCGCGTATTGTACTTTGAGAACAACTCCGGACTTGTCCGCTTTCAAGAGCTTGGAGATTTTGAGTCTTAAAAATTGTGAGGCTCTAAAAGAGATTCATCCGTCTGTTGAGGGCATCAAGACCCTTGTCTCCTTGAATGTCGGATGGTGTGGGAAATTGAAGGAGCTACCTCAAGGAGTAGGCGGAATGAAAGAATTGAGGGAGCTTCGCATAAATGATACTGATATACAAAAGATTCCTATTTCAAGAGGTTGTTTGACAAATCTGGAGATTCTACATGCCTCATGTTGTGAACTACTTGCTCAACTTCCAAAATCCTTAGGCTCCCTTGTGTCGTTAACTGAGCTAGACCTATCTTGCATAGGAATTGAAGAACTACCCAAATCAATTGGTTCTCTGAAGGAGCTTAGGAAACTTGATGCCTCCTATTGTACATCATTAGCTAGCGTACCCAACTCCATAGGTAATCTAGCATCTCTGTCTCTTCTTGACCTAACAGGATGCGACAAACTTGCTCAACTTCCAGACTCCATAGGCTCTCTCGCATTGTTGCAGTGCTTGCTATTTTCGGGATGCAATTCATTGGGAGAAATCCCAAACTCAATTGGACAATTAGAATCATTGACTGAACTACACTTGAAATATACAGCGATTGAAGAATTACCCAAATCAATTGGTTCTCTGAAGGAGCTCAGGACACTTGATGCCTCTAATTGTACATCATTAGCTAGTGTACCCAGCTCCATAGGCGATCTAGCATCTCTGTCTCTTCTTGACCTAACAGGATGCAAGAAACTTGCTCAACTTCCAGACTCCATAGGCTCTCTCGCGTCATTGGAGTGTTTGTTATTATCGGGATGCAAGTCATTAGGAGAAATCCCATATTCGATTGGACAATTAGAATCATTGACTGAATTGCACTTGAAATCTACAGCAATTGAAGAATTACCCAAATCAATTGGTTCTCTGAAGGAGCTCAGGACACTTGATGCCTCTTATTGTACATCATTAGCTAGCGTACCCGGCTCTATAGGCAATCTAGCATCTCTGTCTCTTCTTGACCTAACAGGATGCGGCAAACTTGCTCAACTTCCAGACTCCGTAGGCTCTCTCACATCATTGCAATGCTTGCTATTATCGAGATGCAGCTCATTGAGAGAAATCCCCGACTCAATTGGACAATTAGAATCATTGATTGAACTGTACTTGCATTCTACAGCGATTGAACAATTACCCAAATCAATGGGTTCTCTGAAGAAGCTCAGGACACTTGATGCCTCTTATTGTGCATCATTAGCTAGCGTACCCAAGCCTATACGCTATCTAGCATCTCTGTCTATTATTGACTTGACAGGATGCATCAAACTTAACATCTAGACTCCATAGGCTCTCTCACGTCATTGCAGCACTTGGTATTATCAGGATGCAGTTCATTGGGAGAAATCACAAACTCAATTGGACAATTAGAATCATTGACTGAACTGCACTTGAAATCTACAGCGATTGAACAATTACCCAAATCAATTGGTTCTCTGAAGAAGCTCAGGACGCTTGATGCTTCCCTATTGTGCATCATTAGCTAGCGTGCCCAGCTCTATACGCAATCTAGCATCTCTGTCTCTTCTTGACTTGACAGGATGCTACAAACTTGCTTAACTTCTAGACTCCATAGACTCTCTCAAATTGTTGTAGTGCTTGTTATAATTGAGATGCCACTCATTGAGAGAAATCCCAAGCCCAATTGGATAATTAGAATCATTGAATGAATTGCACTTAAAATCTACAGCGATTATGGAATTACGTTAAGGCATTGGAAATATGCAAAACTTGCAGATGTTGAACGATAGGAGAGTTCACATAATAGAATTGCTTGATGACAAGGGAATATTGGCGAAACTCCAAGACTTGAGAGCTTCAGGGGAGAAAAATCCAGAAGGATTACCAAGTAATACAGGTGAAATGTTTTCACCAGACAATCTTCATTTAGATGTCACCTGTCAGATCCCGCAATTGCCGAATCTTTCCCAACTAACCTTTCTTAAGAAACTCACTCTTTCTGATTGGCTTGAATGTCTCCCAGACCTTTCTTTAACACATAGTGGAAAAGTTGTGAAACTTGATTTTTTAGTTTCCACAAGTTCAAGCTGTTAGTTTGGCATTCTATTTACTTTTTGTCTTGCGAGACAGATCTCTTAAAGCGTCCCTTAAAGCGTCGAAGGATGATACTGCCAACAACTCAGCCATGGACTACCAAACAGCAGATTCTAAACTTGTTTTGAAGAGATCGAGACCTTTTGGAATCTCGGATGAAGTAATTATTTCATCTTTCTTTTTCTTTATCGTTCTTCAGCTTTTAACAAATGGTTCCATCTACAAAGAATAGTATTTGTGATCAATTATCTGTTATGTATGGAATGCTTTTCTCAACATTCGTAACTATATCTCCTCCGACTTGTTACATGTACTTCTCGCGGCTTTAAGTGTTCATGAAAGTCGGGATTTTTAGAATTCCTAAATTATAAAGTGGACTGGAATATATTGCCCCTTCTTATGCATTTCCGTTTCTTAATTATCTTTCTATTGATGCCATTAAAAGAAAAATCTTTTGAAAACACTAACTTCGGTGCAATTGCGGCGTATGATCATGCATTGAGAATCTTTAGGAGAAACTTTAAATTTTGAGGTTTCTAATATCCTTAATTTTATGGTGATAACCTAATGATCATTATATGCTACAAAGTGAACTAATTGAGGGTTGGAAGGATTACAACAAAGTCTGATGGAGAGAAAAGTAGCAAAATGGCTAAGGTTGTCAATTTGTGTCTGCTTGTCTTAAATGTGTTTGTGATTGTGTCAATTCATGATCACCTCTATTAAACATGTCATCCATTAATTAAGACCAAAACATGGAAATATCTTGTTAGTAAACTGGTTAAACGAATTATGATGTTTCATATTGGGTTGTGTCTTGTGTTTTTCGTGTTTGGTATTATCATGTAATATTGGCAACATGAGGAGCAGGAACTGAATAGGTATGAATCACATCTTCTTTCCATCATGCATGCATTGTGCTCATGTATGCTAGTAACAGAGAGGCTCTCATATGGGTTTTGCATCCTCTGAGTGCCATGTCTTTGATTGATTTTCTATAGGACTCACTGGTTTGTTGATCTTTATGACTTTCTATTAGGGGAGTCCTATAGAATAAATCAAAACCAGTTAGTCCTGTAGAAAATTAATCAAAGCCATGGCACTCGAAAGATGCAGTTTGATTACATCTTCTTCCATCATGAATATACAGTATGTAATCTCTGGTTTTGATTAACTTTCATAGAGATGAGCTTACTTAATGTCTTGAATCTTATGTAGCCATCAGTAATCACAATATTTGGTTCTGGTAATGCTATTGTTGGGGCAAGCCTGGGTTATAGAGGTGCTCCAGTGGCAACAATGGTAGGCATGGTAAGTGGTATCGTTACTGCATTAGGTAGTTAAATGTTTTTAAGGAGCTTTATTTGTTGCTTACTCTGTTACTTAAAATGATGTAATAATTGCATTTGTATGTGCATGTTTCTTGGACGTCTTTCAATGACATGCTCTCTTTTGAGCTTTACAAGACAGTGAGCATGGCCAATGCGAAGCCCAGAATTGCTGATAAGTCATGAGGCAAATCACGAATTTGGAAACCGACAGACATCAATGAAGCATTACAATGCCGGTCTATAAGGCTGTCTGATATCTTAACGGCTACGAGGGTACAAATGATTGCCAAATTAGGATTTTCTTATGTAGCATTTCTTTTCCGCATTAAATTGTCATGTTTCTACTAGATAAGCACAAATTTGAATAGGGTCCACATTTTATGCACTTGCTTTATTAGTTTCATTTACTTGTGGTACAATTAATTATCTCTTAAACCTCAACACGTGGAAGGCTTTGTCATCTCCTCATTTGGCCTTTTAATGTTTATTGATTGTTTCAACTATACAAATGGGAAAAGGATAAATCAACATTAATAAATCTGTGATTATGGTGTGGCTATTGTGCTTGAGTTTCATTGGCCATGGAGGTCATGAATTTTATGTTAATGATGAATAGCAAGACCGATGATGCTTGATTTAGAATGTAGAATCTCATGCAGTTACATTTGGTAGAAGGCAGATTCTTCACGAGATGAATTTGGCTTTACACATGGCAAGCAAAGTATATCATTGTGCACCACTTGGATGCTTGTCCGAAATGCTAAACTTATAAATTGAGCTATTTTGAGCTTGTCAATTCCTGGAAAATTTGAGGGGAAAATTACCTGTTGAATCTAAATACACGAATACTAGAGGCAAAAGGATAGGCATTCCCAGAAAAGAGTAGCATCGGTGAAGGCACTGTATTTTTGCACGAAGACCGCACAGAGTTCTCTTAGTTCTATAGATAAACAGCTAGACGGTTTAAGTTGAGGTTCTATTTTTCTTTTGGTAACTGTTTCAACTGGGTTATGGTGTCAAGTGAATCATATGCTCTGCTCTCTCTCTCTCTCTCTCTCTCTCCATATATATATATATATATATATATATATATATATCTCACCATGTGTCTCTTTACATGAATTTATGCACCTATCATTTAACGCCCGGTTCTTTGAGCTCTTTCTTTTGATTTTCTTTTAACTCCGGGTATTACATTTAACTGTCACCACTGAAACTGATAAAATGAAGCAGGTCTCGAGATTAACCTATTCAAACTCAGGTCATGCCATTCGGGCATTATCATCGAATGGTGTGCACAAGCTCTGGGAATGGCAAAAAGAAAATGCAAACTTAGAAGGCAGGTAAGGAATCTTCTTTTTTTCCTTGAAATTGGCAAACTGTTTTATTGTTTAGCGCGCTGTTAACTACATTGATTCTTCTTTTTGCAGGCCACGATTAGTGTAGAATTAGAGTTGTGGCGACCTCCTGCTGGGAATTGGATGACCAATGACACAAGTGATACAAATCCTTAAGATGCAGTTCCGTGCTCTGCACTGTCAATGAACGATCATCTATTGCTAGCATCAGGGGGGACGATCTGTTCGTCCGATGTGATCTCTTCTGCGGCGAATCGTTTCCCAAAGGCATGTATATATCTTCTTGTCATTTTCTAGTAGCACTGTCCACAAGGCACGAGATGATGACCTACTCCTTTGTACTGAATATGCCTGCATTATTTCCTTTTCACATATTTATGGGAGCTAAAATTGATTAATTCTATCATGTATGGAAAGTATTAAACTCTATTTTTAGGAGGTCCACGAAAGCAATTGCTCTGATTTTTATGTGGGTTACGTGGTAAGAGTCACAAGTGCAGCATAAATCCTTCACTTTGTAAGTGAGACAAGGGCTTTTCTCTATTCCAGTGGAATCTTTTTGCTCTTACTGATTAAAGAAAAGAAGGTTAGAGTTTTTTCACCCATCTAGAGATGTGATGGTTGAATTGCTCTCTCCCTTTCCGAAGAAGGGAGATGCCATTGAGGCAAGTGCCTCTTGACACATATGGCCCACTTTTACTTGTATAGTTGTTAATACTACCTTGCCTGTTGATATCCGGACGGCGACGGCATTTCTACGCACACCATCGCCAACAACATTTCCGGTGTTCCATCCTCAAGACAAAACCATTATTGCAATAGGAATGGAGGACTCCTCTATTCGAATTTACAATAATCCCAAGACCTATTTTCATTGTCGTTAAAAGTTAACCTTGTTATCTACAACAAAGTTAAGGGATATTGACTGTTTCACTTTCTTGGTTCAAGGCTATACTGAGAAGACATCAGGAAAGAATTACAAGCCTTGCCTTCTCTAGTGTCCTAAATGTTATGGTATCTTCCGGTGCTGACTCTTAGGTACTAGACCTCTGCTACATCTTACCTTCCAAGTAAACATGCATAAGTTATGGGAAGAGAGAGCAATGTAGTTTAAAGTGCTCCAAAAAATGGGTTGATGTTCACTCTGGATATATTGATGCTTATGTCCTCAGCATACGTCAGGTCATGAAGGCATCCTTTACCGGCAGAATAAACCCTTCCAAAAAACTTCATCTTTTGTGTTGAAGTTATGATGTCCCATTGTTGATTACAACAGATAGATCGGTGTGATTCTAATATAAAAACACAATGTAGAATTATGTTCTTTTAGTTGTGCATCAATGTTGATTTCACCTCTGATGGATGTCTATGATCACTGCAGTTGTGTGTTTGGAGCACTAATGGGCGGGAGAAGCGGGCTAGTAAGTTTTTGTAGATGCTGACTGGGCGAGGCGCAGCTCCTGCTGCTGATACTCGTGTTCAATTCCACGTGGATCAGATACATCTGCTGGTGGTTCATAAAACACAGATAGCCATATATGAAGCTCCTAACCTAGAATGCCTCCACCAGGTATTGAAGATTTTTTTTTTTTGTTGTGCACAAACCAATATCTCCTTTCATCCTGATTGCATAAAAATTAGCGAAATATTAGGCAATATGAGTTGCTTCATGCCGAATGTTATTATTATTATTTTTATCCGTTGTTCATGGAAACTAGTGGGTTACTAGAGAAGCTTGCAGTCCAATAAAAATGCTACATTTTCATGCAATGGCCGATCAATATATGTGAGCTTTGAAGACGAAAGCATTGGTGTTCTTACTACTTCTACATTCAGATTGAGATGTCACATAAATCCTGCCGCTTATATCCTTCCAAACCCCAGGTAAGTTGGCTATCTCTGCATAACCTCATTCTTTTATGAAAATGGCAAGTCTCACTTGCAAAGTTCCAATAGTGTCATTTGTTCCTCACTAATGTGTTTCGCAGCTTGATAGTCTACCCGCTAGTCATTGCGGCACATCCATGGGAACCTAATGAGTTTGCACTAGGGCTTACTGATGGCGGTGTCTATGTGCTTGAGCCATTGGGATCTAAAGGAGGGTGGGGTACTCCTCTTCCTGTTAAAAATGGTGCTGGGCCTAGCACGACCACGAGATGCAATTGATTCAGATCAACCCAAAAGGTAGTACAGGCCATGTCTCTCCCCCAGTGGAACTTTGAGTATTAAATGCTAAGCCGGCTTTCCTCCACAGCACTTGATTCAAGTTTTGAGGGATGCTGCAGAGGGTAGTTTTCACTGCCTTAGGGTATTTCCTCGGGTCATGGTTCATGCTCTCTCCAGTATCTGCCTTTTTTAAGTGTCCAAAGTCGCTCTCCCCAGAACCACCCTTTTACCGAAATCGTTCTAAGAACCATTCGCCCCCTCTCTCCCCGCCGGCCGTGTGCCCAAAAAGTTTTTTGTTGGGTGATCAACAATCTGATATGTCCGGAATGCTTTTCTCAACATTCATCAGACTTTTGAAGTGGTGCTGGAGTTTGTCAACCCTTCTTTTGCATTTCTATTTCATTACGATATTTTAACGCATGCCTTTGAATGAAAAGCCTTCTGAAAGCTCTTTCACTTTGGTACTATTACAGCATAAGATCATACATTGAGAATCTTTAGGAGAAACTTATAGTTTTGAGGTTCCTAAATACCGTGAACTTTTATGATGATAACCTAATGATTGTCATTCACTGGAAAACGGATATATAAATTATAAAAACCCATTTGGAGTCAACTGAGGATTGGAAGGATTACAAGAATTTCTGGGAGAGAAAAAGGGCACAAAAGAGCTAAGATTGGCAAGTTGTGTCCGCGTCTTGATTGTTTCTATGATTGTGTCAATTCATGGTAGCATCATAACATTTATCAAACATGTCAAGCCAATGAATTAGACTAAGGTATGTTAGCATCTCGTCAATATACTGGTTGATCGTATTGTGATGTCATATTGGGCCATGTCTCTGTATTTCGTGTTTGATGTTGGCATGTAAATGGTCTATGTCGATATATTGGCAACATTAATAAGGAGCGGGAGCTAGATAGGTGCGAGTTACATCTTCTTCCAGCTTGCATGGATTGTGGTCATGCATGCTAGTAAAACAGGGCCTCTCATATGACTTTTGCACCTTTGGAGTGTCATGGCTTTCATAAATTTCCTATCAAACTCATTGGTTTGGTAATCTTTATGACTTTCTATTAGGTGAATAATTTGCCCGCAAACATTCTGCCTGTTGCATACAAAAACCAAAGCCATGGTCAGAGTTCATATTCTTTAGATGACTTGTCTAAAAATGTAGTCATGACCCTAAAGCAAGGTTCACTTGTTAAGAGCATGGATTTCCATCTGGAACAACAAATTCTGCTGCTTGATTAGCACATCTTTCTTACTTTATGAAAAGCATGTCCTGCTTTTCTTCAGTCGATATACTTGTTTCCCCCTTTAGGGCATAACATTGTTTTATGATGTGGAAGATTGCTTTTCGTTGTCATTTTGATAGTACTTTCCACTAATTGAAACCATGGAATCTAATTCTTCATCTTTTCTGCATAAATAATTTTAGTGGGAACAAATATAGGTGATGTTATGGTATGGGAGGTGGGCAGCCGTGCAAGGATCGCTCTAAGAAATTTCAAGGTTTGGGATCTAGGATCATGTTCAGTGACGCTGCAGGTATAGAAGTTCAATTCTAAATAAAATCAAGCTATTTTGTTTTCGGCCATGTGATTATGGGTTTTCATTCTTTGTAGGCATCTTTGGCCAATGCTTATATAGCATCAGTCAACCATGTAATGTGGAGTCCCAATGGAACCCTTTTTGGTATGTAAATACTTGCTAATTGACGAAAAACCTAAATTGCCGAGAGCCAGACTTCTTTGCAATATTTTTAGGAAGAAGTGTTCACATGCTAATATTACTAATGATTTGCGGTGTTCCCTTTAGGTGTTGCTTATTCCAAACACATGGTGCACATATACTCATATCATGGCGGTGATGACATAAGGAACCCCCTTGAGGTTTGTTGCTAAACATGGAGAAAAAAAATTAAGCTTCTTTGTTCTGTAGACAATTGCCACCTAAGTGTGAGTTCAACTTGATTGTGATTCTAAACTAATGCGTGATACAGATCGAGGCTCATGTTGGAAGTGTTAATGATCTTGGCTTTTCATGTCCAACGAAACAGTTATGTGCTGTTACCTATGGAGACGACTAGTTGATTAAGGAATATTTTGATTGTTTTACTTAGTGTTATAGGTTGTGCTATTTGACTCCTTTTACCCAAGCTAGTAGTTATGCAGGTGTGGGATGCAATGACTGGGGCTAAGCAGCACAGTTTCGAGGATCATGAAGCACCTGTACATTCCATATGTCCACACCACAGAGAAAATGTTCAGGTATCTGGTTATTTTGTGTACTAACTAGGTCACACTAAAAGCATTGCCAATTGTCATGTATATTTGACTATTCACTGGGCTTCTGTTTGCTAAACCTTGGTTAGGTGAAAATTTGCTTCCTTTTGTATGAGAAGTGTGAATCTGTAGTTTTTGTGGACCTTGTTCATTTCAAGGGTTTTGCAAGTCTTCCAACTTTTAACATGCCTTGATTAGAATGTACTTGTTAAAAAATGGTGACATAGTCCAAAGATCAAATTGTAAATTTAACTCTTTTGGGCGATGCTTTTGAGCGTTGACAACTGGGTAAAGGTCTTCACAATAATGACCTTTTTGCTTAATTATGTGTTCATAAGGAAAACTCTCTTTTCCGCTTCCAACATTTGTTCTCTCTCAATTTTCTCCTTCAGTTATGATTGGTTAGATTTATAATAGAAGGCTGTTTACTAAGTCTGAGCGGAGCAGCAATTGGCCATATTATTTTCTTCGTTTAAGATCTTTTGAACTCATGGTTATTTTCTGATAAGCCATCATCCTAGAATGCTATGATATCATAACTACGGTTTTAAGTGGATGTGCTCTTAGGAATCATTATTCTAATCCATGGTGCTCCCGTCTGAAGAAGCCATCTATCCGGGCATTTCATTAAAATTGATTGTACATTCCTTTTTCTCGTGTAGTTTATCTACTCAGCATCAATGGATGGAAAAATTAAGGCTTGGCTTTATGACGACATGGGGCCAAGAGCTGACTATGATGCACCGGGTCGCTCCTGTCATGATGGCATTCAGTTCTAATGGAACAAGGTTCAGATTAATAGCATTCAAGCTTGATTTCATACTGTTTCATTGTTTTTTTTTTAAAACTGAAATAACCTATTTTAGCGATTTTTATTTTGCTATAGGTTATTCTCACATGGGACCAATATAGAAGGATAGTCATACTTAGTTGAATGGAATGATCAGATGAGGGGACCTCAAGCGTTGGTATCGTGGACTTAGAAGGAGATTTGGCAGGATTGTATAGTTTTTTTTTTTTTTTTTTTTTTTTTTTTTGGTAAAGAGATTTGGCAGGATTGTATAGTTTGATATCTCCAAAAATGGATTTTTGGCTGTTGGCGATGAGTGCATGGTCAAATTTTGGGATATGGACAATATCAATATTTTGACAACTACCGATGCTGAAGGAGGATTGCCGGTAATTGGTTGTTGCTAATCTCTTTTGATTGAATTAACTCAATATTTCTATTAAATATCTCTCTTTTAACTTTGCAGGCTTCACCTTGTATTAGATTTAACAAGGATGGAACCCTATTAGCCGTCTCAACAATTGACAATGGTATCAAAATTTTAGCAAATCATGATGAGTATATGCTGCTAAGGACAGTGGAAAATCGGCTATTTTGATTCTTCTAGAGTCACTGGTGGAAGTCTTGTGAAGGCAAGCTTTTTCAAGAGTACACTGGCTTTATGCGAAGAAGTCCCAATAGTCCACTGGAGTGGGCTAAAAACCAAGGACTTGATTAACACTGATTATTCAACTAGTACTCTTTCGATACCACACAATATTTGACCATTTTATTAACCTATGCCACTAATTGGTGTCCATGCATGAGTCCTCAACAAAGGAAAATAAACAATCAATTAAGTCGATAAAAGTAGATTTTAAGAAAGTAATTCTGATGAAGCACCACACAAAAAATACATATGGCTTTGTTTTTAAGCCTCAGGACAACAACCCCATAAACTAAATTCAAATTGAGTTCAATCCCTCTTCTCAAAGACTACTTTACCTTGCCTCAACTAAATCAAAAGTGCTCATTAAAATGCCTAAACTATATGTATAGTAACTAAAACTAAAAGAAACTAGGCTAAATCTAGCACAACTTAAACGACCTAATCAAGGTCTCTGTTACTAACCATTTTCCAATTTTTCATATTTTCGAATTTTTTTTCAAAAAATAATTTTTATTATTATCTGAAAATAAGGACTCGGGCTGGGCCCTTGGGCCGGGTCAGATTATAAGCCGCATGCTTGTCACGAATCTGGGCTTGTGGGCACAATTCGGGCTTTTATATCCAGCGCCCGTCAATTCTGACTCTACCGAGCCCAATACACATTATACCTATTTTAAACCCATTTACCCACGTTAACTACTCGAGCCCACTTTCTCTTCTAACTGCACCAAGTCCATCTTTAAGCCCAATTTCTTCTACAGATGGATTGAACCCTAAGCCCACGCTAACCCCATCTTATTATTATATTTTTATCCAATTTCATCTTTTCTTGCATCTTTCGTCATTCTTTTACTATTATTTTCTTCTTTCTCCTTTCTGATCGCCGTGCTCTTCGGACTAAACTGAAAATCTACTAGCTCATTCGCAGTTCAATACGTTAAATCCACAGAACATGAGCATTATATTTCATCCTCCATTTGTACATATCCATCACCAGCTATTTCCTCCCCGATGAACACTATAGAGACATCACAAAAATGTATGTGAAATCATAGAATAAAAACATTTAAAAATTGATGCTTGCATTTGCTCTTGATAATAACGGATTATAATAAGAATTGAATCTGAATGCTAGCGGACTAACTAATAGCAAGTAATTTATGCTAAAAATTTCTTCGATTGAACTAGATCAAGAATTATTTCACTTATATAACTTAAAAATATTTAATTAAATAGTCTACAGGCACTGAAGGGATTGAATATAGTCATGAAATCGAAGCTTGCTTTTCGTCTAAAATCAGTATCAGAATCATAAACTGTTACAAATCATCTAATTACAACTTGGAACATCAAGTGATTCACATGAGTTACATGAACGTAGTTTAGTCATGCATCTTTCCAAAACGGGGCAGGAAAGAGGGGAATGAAATCACCTTGTCAAGGAGGAGTTCTCGATGGCGGTTATTGGTCAAGCTTGTACGAAGAAGATCTGAAAAAATGTCGCCCTGTGGCTGTGGGAGTGCGGCCCGGCAATGAAGCTTCACACAACAACGACATGGTCCGGTTTCTAAGCTTTTACGGGTCCGAGTAATGCAAGTTGGGCCTAATACATGGACTTAACATACGTGGATGGGCCATGGGCTTGGCTTGGACGAATTCGATCTGGCCCAGCACATCGAATGAATGTCCTTCCCAGTTAGTTGATAAATGGTAGTCCCTCTTATGTTATTATTTTTTGCATTATTTATTTTGGTTTTTATTTATTCACTTTTTTTTTATATAAAAACTGCCTAAATTACCGATTTTGCTTAAATTATTCACTAAAAATCAGGCGTCAACACCACCTCCAACATCTCAAAATTGGGCAAAGCAATTTCCTAAAAAGCTGTAGTAATTTTGAAGGGACTACAATTATGGAATTTATGCCAAACACATCAAAAAGCTAAATCACCCATATTTTATAGCCGAAGTTACTGCCAAGAAAGCTTATCAAATGGTCTCTTTTAAAAAAAACAAAGCTCTCTGTACACCTAGCATTAATTATTCTTACTCTTTCCAAAATTATTCATATACTTTTAGAAAGTCATAATATGAGTAATTTCTATGAGAGTCAAATTGTTAATTCGAAGCCTTCAAGCAAAGAATAACAAAAAGGAGGTTGTCAATGGCATTGGAGGCAATTTGGTAAAAGTAGTATTTCTAAGTCGGAACTCGACAAAAACGTCCACGGAAGTGTTTAATCATGAATAAGAAGAAGCATTGCCATTCACTAAGGGAGAGCTCAAGCAAGCAGAAGGGAGGAAGCAGGGGAAAATGGCTCCATATTCGATCATCTCCGCTCAGCATTAGATAACCTTTCGTTATCACAAGTTCCGATATAGCCACTAGCTACCATTGCCCGATCATTACAAGTTCCAACTCCTTCGCTGGTTGCCGCCGTCGACCATCAGTCTCGGGAGGAACACATTTGGTTCATTTCATCGAGAGCACCATTCCAGAACCAAAAAAAAAAAATCGAGCAACGAAAATTCATCTCAAAAAAGCGATTCCGTTCGTTCAGTTGGCGATTTTAAGCATTCTGAATTGATTCCAGTGGCCGTCGCTGGCAATGACATCAACAGCCTCTTCAATGACGCGACTCATCTCCTTTGTTTCACTCTGTTCCGTGGCTGATAGCTCACTGAATGTTCCCGTTCTGCTCAAAGCTTCTCCACCTGTTCAGGTTTTGATCGTCGACACGTTCTAGAGCTTCTTTCAGTGCTTCGTGCGCCCAACCGTGGCCTCAGTCCACTGCGTTAACCAGGTTGCATCTGCTGTTCTGTCGTCACACATAGCAGGCGGAGAATCCGATTCTCTAACTATGATGAGATTGATCATATTTCAATCTTCTTCTTTTTTTTTTTTTTTTAAAATTATGATGTACTGATTTAGCTTGAGTCTAGTTGTTCATTTGAGTTCAAAATGGCTATCATCTGTTCCTCAACCGATTGACCATAACATGGTCGGTGAAATATGTCTACGACCTTGTTGTGAATTGGTTCCAGTTCTCGTCCGATTTTAAAGCACATTAGTGATGTTCACTTGATATTGTTTGATTTGTTCATCTTTACACATGATTATGAGTGTATGCCATAGTTTCCAAGAATGAGACCGACTCTCCATTTGTTTTCTCTGTGCTTCTTGTGATCCTTTAGTGATCGGTGCCGGTCGCCAGCAAGAGGAGGCTTGGAGTCGCTGGCACTTGCATTGATCTTTGGTGATGATCATAGTACGCCCTTGGACAGAATCGAGATGACGTCACTGAGCATTAATCGTGATCATGTCGATTCAGATCACAAACTTCGACCGACACCTGTTACGGTCACTAAGAGCAAAGTTATGGCCGGTCGCTATCCCCGTCCTTGTTGCTGAGTCACCGCGCAATGCGCTCGACCACCAAGCTTTGCTTCTGTCCATGCCTTGCAGTCCATTGTTGCCCTTGTTATCGCTGTGGTAAACGTAAACCTAACCATAATGGCTTGATACTGCCATAGATTACCACCGCAAGTGATCTCCACTTGTGACAGCATTGTTAGCAGAAGATACTGCCATAGATTACCGCTATGGATTGATGTGCCAATAGCCCTATATCCACCACACATCGTTAAAATCGGATCGCCTCATACCACCAGGTTATTTCTGTTCCGACTAAGTTTAGAGTTGATTGTATGTTCAGATTTCCTTCACTGCTTTGTCTTCATGCTCAGGTTTCCATGCGTCTTCTTAAACCGATTCATGGGAAAGCTAAGTGGTTTGAATTCCAGTCCTCACGGGGTCGATATTTTGTTACAAAATCACTGTGCATTACCTGCTTCACGATTCCTGTCTTGTCCTTCAGTTATTGATTACTCCACCTTCATCACTTTCATGGTCCAGAAGCAGGTAATCAATCTGAGAGCCACTAAAATCACATTTTATCTGGGCAATCTGCTTCCTGCTTCATTCTCTGTGCATGACATATTATACTTCATGCGTCGTGTGGGGGGAAATCGATGGTTGATGATCAATATGAAATGACCAAGTTATGCTTATCCCCTGCCTTTAGTTGATAGTCTCTGCATAATCAATGAATAAAACCAGTTAATAGCTTGCTCAGAATTAGTAAATTGAGGATTTACTTCTTTCTTGGAAGTGTCAATGTTGTCGCTTTGTCTCTGATAGTGGAAAGAGTTCATTGTTGTTTTTGAACTTGCCTAAGAATCGATGGAATGCTCATGGAGAATGAGTACCGAAATTTACAAGTTATGAATTGGTGGTGTCCTGTTGCTGCATATGCTGGAGTTTAGCGGTTATTGTTCATTTGTCTGCTGGACCGTTTGATTTATCACTTCAATCGACAAAATTCTGATAAAGACACATGACAATTGCGAGAGATTGTCTTGAAACTAGCACTTTTGTGATGATAGTACTCCTTCATGTCGACTTTATGTACTTGTTTTAGGAAAAATCATTCATGATGTTGTAGAAGTGAATATGCGTCGAATGAAAGTAAGAGTAAAACCCTTGTGATCCTGGACCCACTCATTGAAGAAATGGAAAAGTATGAAAGTAATTACTTTCCTTCTCTTTGCAACAATTTTCTGCCATTCCCATAGAAGTTCCAAGAGTACAATGAGGTCACTTAAAAATAAGAAAACAGAAAATGGAGAAAACATTTTGAATCAGAAGTAACTAAACTAATGTTCTATTATTGTTTTCTCCTAAAATATCTGGTGCTTAGAACCATTGGATACCTCAAGCAAAACACAAGTGAGAGAGAGCCTTCAGGAGTAGTGCTCATAACAGTGGCTGATCAGTCAAATAGTACATTGAACTTCGTACAAGACTATATGTTAAGCAGGGAGAACTAAGATACGTATAGCCGTGCTTACTTTTCTTTGTGCTTCCAGCTGAGTTGAAGCTAGATGTATAGAGTCGGCGTGCATCTACAAAGAAGTATATCTACAGTGTCAGAGTAAGCGAGGGAAGTCTGATAATTACAATGGAAATAATATAAATTTTCCAGGCCCAATAATGAACATGTGACGTTCGGCCAACAAAATGAACATATGAAGCGCAAAACCAGAAACAAAATCTTCCATTGTCTCCGTCAGCACCGGTAAAAGCATCACGCTCCTGCAAACTTCAGCACTTTGTATATCCAACTGAGCACACGAGATTTCATGTCATTAAATAATCTCTTATTTGTCTTTTTATCAAACGGAATGACGTCATAAAAAAAAACACACACACACATCAAAAAGAGAGAAAGACGCCCAATACTTATGTTACAAAGCCACGTGCATTAGGCGTAACAATAAAATATTATGTTATATGATAGATTGAATGAAATACATATTACATCTTCTACCAACGTCCTCAACTTTATCAATTTCAATAGAACACCGAGAATGGTACTGTCTTTATTGGGCTTTAATTGTTTTAGACCAATCTAAATCTTTTAAACCAAAGTTAGGTAAACCATAGTCTTAATTACGAGGTAATTGAATCTGAATTACAGAATGAGTTTATCATCCATATTCTCACCTCCAGTGGTTAGCTGTTTAACGTGCATTAATTCGTCAATGGATCTTTCGTGTTAAAAGGGATAAACAAAAGTAACAAGTGAGCCAAATTGGAGCATGCAGTTGCATCTGGGTAGGTTTCAATTTAAAAACTTATAAAAAAAACCAAAATGATTTACAAAATTTCAAATAACTATTTATTTTCTTTTGGTCAGTAGAATAACTATAGATGCAAGGGTGCTTTTCAATTCAAGATACACACACACACACACTTATATATATATATATATATATATATATATATATATATATATATTTATATATGTATGTATGTATAACAGCAAGCTTTTATTGTTTAAGCCATATTAAAATTATCGCTCATCAAAATCCTCGTATATCTATTGTAAAGTTCATGATGAAGCATCGTAACTTCTTGAACTTGGGTAAAGGTGATGTATCAAAATAACATAAGATATGCCCAAGATGACTTTGTTATTATGCGGAAAGCGAAAGGAGTTATGCACGTTTAAGAAGGAGAAAGATGTAGTTATAATTAGAGCTAATGTTCTTATGTGGCTGGCTTCCTATTACATCAATTATTTTTTACCTTGTTAATTAGTCAGGCTTTATTATTTAGCTAGAAAATCACGGTAAGTAAAAAGAATATCACTGATTACATACTTTCTAATTTGAAGAGAAAAGCAAAAAGAAAAATTTTAGGGTCGCATTTTTTCCACTCTCACCGTGGCTAAAACACTTCCTATCACAATGTTTTGACAATACTAAGATTTGTGTATCCCACCTTCTTTAAAGCATTTCATTATCTGGTTTTCCGTTTGTTTTCTTCTCTCTTTTTCTCGGGAGTCCTACTTTTCTTTAGGTATGTCCTTCTGCTCCTTTCCATTCATCGCTTCAACATCCTTAGTAATGAAATTACCGGAATTTAGAGTAAAATATAGATTAATAATTAATATAAATAATTAATATATACATGTTCTATGTAATGTAGGACATAAAGTAGCGATGTATAAAAACTTTGAATTGAGATATTAATAAATACACTAAGGTTGTACGGAAAATGATTTTTGCTCCAATTTAAAGCCCGAAAAAGGTTGTAGAAGATAAAAAAAGGTCCTTCGCACGCCTTTGGCACTCTCTCATGCCGTACTTGTTTTAAGGCCCGGTGGCGATACTGGGGCTCACAGGCTTTGCTCTCTTGATCCTGGCCTGTTCCGACCGAAGGCTCTCCGGCAACTGGAGCAACACCCAAAGAAATGAAGAAAACAAAGGCGAAGCCCTCGCCGTCGCCGTGCCTATGTAACAGAGGCCCTTCTTTTGGCGATTCTCAAGGCAACAGCAATGGCGATGGTCAGAGCTTCGAAGCGAAGGCTAAGAAGGAAGACAGTTTCGACAAGACCAGGGACGTTAATGAACATCAACAATGATGATGGCGATGACGGCGATGACTGATGTTGGCAGACACGTTGCTCTTGGCCATAGTTGAGAGGTGAAGATGTAAAGCGCCGCAACTTTTCGCCGGCCGGGAAGACGAGTTCTGGCCGAAAGCCTCTCCAGCCGAGGAACTCTCCGTGACAACCAATGAGGAAGAAGCTGGAGAGGGAGGCGTTCTTGGCAACTAAGATGAGGGAGCTTGAGGAGAAAGGCGAGGTCGGGAGGTCGATCGGTAGATCGGTTGAAGCACTGAAGCTTGCGCTCGCGATAATTGCACTTGGAACCGATGATGTGAACAGTGATTTTCGAACTCGATTCTGACGAGAATTTTCGATCGAAAAGTTTTTGTGTTCTTTTTATGTTGAATGAGAGACTGTCGCCACGTTGATTGCTGAGAAAGAGGTCTCATATCAGTCAGATACCACCATAGCTAAAACCATGATCGACATTAAGAGGACGAAGAGAGAATTACATAAGAGGAGGAGAAGAATAAGAAAGTGGGACCCACAAAAGAGAGTAGAAAACAAACGGGAAACAAATAAAAAGAGGAAATACTTTTTGTGGAATAGCAATCAAAGGATGCTTAAAAAGGTAGGACCAACATTACGGGCCGTTTGGTTCAACTTTAGGAAAATGGTTTTACATTTTCTCAAGTATCTTTGAGTGAATGGACATTTCATAAAGGCGTGTGTGTTTGGAAGTGTATATTTTGCAAAGTAACTTTAAGGTGAAATGAAAAAGGAAAAAAAGAAAAGAAAAAGGAGGAGGAGATGCACGCAAGAGGGGAAAATCATGGGGGAGCGACTGGTGGTGGTGACACTGGTGGTGGTGGGGAGGCGGTGGTCATGGCGGTGGCGAGGAGGCAGCTCGCTTGAGGTCGCGCAACCTCAAGCGAGACTTCCCAATGGCCAAATCTGGCCACTCACGGCTGAGCGTTGCCCACCGCGAAGCTCGGCCGACTCTCAGGTGGGGGAAGAAGAAGACAAACAGCAAAGAAGATGAAGATGAACAATGGCTCAGTAAACGGTAAAATCGCATCTCCAAAATACCAATACTTAAAGCAACCTCTTTACCAAAAAAAAAAAATACTTAAAGCAACCCCTCATAGTATTGAGCTTTCAGTATTAGAAATGCTGACATTGAGCAAATGAGCTTTCAAAAATACATGTCAAACACAAGATATTTTTCCTAAGGGGTTTTGGAGGCTCAAAGCCCCTTGGAAAAACCAAACCAAACGGGTTTGTCCGAATACTAGGGAGTGTTTTAACCATGATAGGGGTGGAAAAAGTGCAACTCTAGAATAATTTTTTCCACGTGGTAATAGTTATTCTGGGTTAGGTAAAAAGCAATTGAATGCTGAGTTAAGAAATAAAAAATAAAAAATCATTGCAACTTCATGGAGAAGCCACTTCAACGATTTACTAGCCACGCGCCTTCCCTCTTAGTATATATAAGATTCGTACGCCTTGGATCACTGGGAATATAAACACAAGTACATATCAAAAACTAAAACCTTCGAAATAGAGGGGCCATATATTACGGCAAGTAGTTTGGATCACTGACTAAAATTGTGCTCCAAATTTCAAAAATGGTATGCTTGCTAAGTTTCTATTTGTTTTGCAATCAAATGTTGGAAAAAATCGCACCACTAGATTCGATTTCAATCTAATTGTCCACAAATACATCAATGAAAGCCAAGTTATCATCTTATACGCAAAAATAAAAAACAGAGACAAGCTATCCTTGAACCACCAGACCCGTAGTAAACGTCATGACACTGGGAGGCCAGCTTAACTCACTTTCTTGTCTGGCTCTTCATTATAGTCAGATGGGTAGGACTTCCATTCCACTATGGTATGCTTGTAAGACGAGTCTGTTTTGTGAAAAAATAACTTGAAATTGCAGTCAAGTGTGTATCGAGTTGAGGACCATCATCTTACAGTCTGAACTGGCCCGACGCTGATACCAGTGCTTTGTCAAGTTCCACGTTTCATCCCTTCACTTAAGTTATAAGCAATCCAAAAGGGAACTCAGTTCTCTACTTGTGCTAGAAAATGATGAACAGTATAAGCTTAATGCATAATACAGAGAATGCTCAAGAAGTAAAAAGAGGGCATAAGCTTTAGAGACGCATCGCCCTATGTACAAGTAAGAAGATAAAAGGTATGTCAGATGATGATTAGTCATTCTGCTGTTCAAAGTTACAGTCTGCAGATGATGACAAGGATATCTGAGGAGAACAGGCTCTTAAAGCATCAAGCAAATTCTTACCAAAACCAATTAAGCATGGTCAATCTCTCTTCATTTCTTTTTTCTTTCGGATTTGATAGAGGGGGTGGGCTGACTGTACAGAGAATGTTAGCAAAAGATTATTCAAAATGCTCTAGCAAAAAAAAAGAAAAAAGAAACACGACAGGCAGCACTAATGAGGGATACACTTGCTGCTGGTGTAAAAGACTACTGGAATCACTAAGGTATTGAAAGGATTGACTAGAAAACTGCCAAAATATCAACAATTGAATGTAACAGAACCAAATATTTCTCTTTTCCATGGCCCCTCCATAAGCTTTTCCTTAAAAAACTGTGCTTGGTGAAAGGTGCACCAGCATCGACGAATCAAGGACAAGCCCCCGACTCAATTAAACATTCTTTGGGGTCAAATTTATACCAATTCTGGTCAAATTTAATGCGAGCTTCAAATTAAAAAGAGTAATAAAATGAATATATAATGAGCAATCCTAGGATACATAAAAGCTAAAAACCCTTAAAAGTCCACCTGCAGCAAACTGCTCCATCTTCACTTGGTTGAGGATCGCGAGTTCGGATTGAAAGGTCGTCCTTAGTTGAACCAGCCTCGTTTGAGTTCTCTACTGCTTTGTGGTGGATGCTTTGAATTCTAGTGTCTCTGAAAGAGGAAAGATCTTTGTGTGAATCGGAATCGATTTGTGGCTACCTGTATCGTGTTGAGGAAGGGAACGAGGACAATTCGGATGCATTGAGGCATTTATCGTTTTTTCCTTTTATTTTTTTTCTTCTGATGTAGTTGAATGATTGGAATTGATATGCTGGCTAGGTGATGATTTCATTTGAAGAGAGTTCTTGCGTTCGTTATAGCGTTTGATTACCGGTCCGATTTGCTGTTTGGAAGGGGCAAAATAAGAATGATAAACAATTTCTTCGCATTAGGATGACCCGTCCTCCTTTCCTCTTCTTTTTTTTTTTTTTTTTTTTTTTTATCTTTATTTCTTTTCGTTATCACTTTGCCTTTCACACATGTGCAAAGTTACCGGGACTGGCAATGGAGGTTGTCCCCAGGTCCTCGCAGCCTCGGATCGAGATTGATCTCTACCTCGAGCAAGCCTCGATCCAAGCAATGGTGGCATCGCAGGATATGAAACAGAGGCCTACAGAAATCCCTTTTCATTTTGCTCTTGGAGGGGAGTGCTCAAGTTATTTGACCAATATTGTCCGTGTCATCTCTATTACTTATTACACATATGCCACTGCTAATGGGAAATTCTCATTTTGTGGCGAAACTTCGCGCGAGTCTATGCGGGCGCACGATGGAAAGAGAGACAGAGACAGAGAGAGAACCTGCAAGGGAATAGCGCGACGTGGCATGGCGTGGCGTGGCGTGGCGTGGTGTGGCGTGAAGCAAGAACTGACGAGAGAGAGCGAGAGAGACAGAGACAGAGAGACAGAGAGACAGAGAGAACCTGTGAGAGAGTAGCGTGGCCTTACGCGAAGCGAGCAAACCGACAATTGGCATCGAACTGAGATAGAAGCCAAACGGGCCTCGCCAACACTCCAACCCGACCCGTTGAACTTTTCTTCTATAAAAGAAATGCCTCTTCTTCGCGGCTTGCGAAGGATCACGGTGGCAGCGGTTGTCGTTTGCTTCTTGCGAGACAAAGAAGAAGAGGGCACGTAGTTAACGAAGAGAGAGGACGCAATGAAGGGCTCATCATCTTACAGTCTGAGCCGCCCCGCTGCGGATACCAGTGCTTCGTCAGGTTCCACGTCTCATCCCCTCGCGTAAGTTACAACTTACAAGCAATCTATAAAGGGAACTCAGTTCTCTGCTTGTGCTAGAAGATGATGAACAGCATAGGCTTAATACATAATCTAAATGCCACAGATCAAATGCAGAAATTGCTCGAGAAGCGAAAACGAGGCCATAAGCTGCAGAGACTCATCGCCCTATGTACAAGAGAAGATAAAAAGGTATGGCATAGTGACTTGTCATTCTGCTATTCGAAGCCACAGATGATGACAAGGATATCTACGCAAAACAGACTCAGAGCATCAATCAGGTTCTGGCCAAAACCAATTACGTTTGGTCAATCTCTCTTCATTTCTTTTTTTTTTCTTTCTTATTTGATAGAGGGGGTGGGCTGACTGTACAGAGAATGGTAGCAAAAGATTCTATACAATGCTCTTGCAAAATAAACACGACAAGCAGCACTAATGAGGCATACACTTGCTGCTGGTGTAAGAGACTACTGAAATCTCACTAAGGTATTGCAAGGATGGACTAGAAAACTGCCAAAATATCGACAATTAAATGTGATAACCAAATATATCTCTATGAATACCCTCTCCACAAACTTTTCCTCCAAAAACTGTGCATGGTGAAAGGCGCACCAGCATCTGATAAAATCTTGGACCAGCTCCCGCCTCAAGAGAAATATTTTCATGCCATCTACACATTCTTCGGGGTCAAATTGAGAACTATACCAATCTGTTCACTGATAATCTTCAGATAACCTACCCATCATCCTTCCTATCCTCCGAAGACGCTTTCATCGCTTCAGCAGTCATGAGAGCAACCACAGCTCTGTGAACTGCTACATCTGCTTTGCAAAGAAGTCTCTGTGCCTTCTCTCTCTTAAGCTTAGCTAAATTAGATGCATACCGTGCTGCACCAGATGCATCCAACAATTTATATTCATCCATATCCAGCCGGTCCCACTGCTCACTAGATGGTCTCTGAGAGCCTTCAGACGAAAACTGTTGATGAGAATTCCAGTGATGGGTATTCTTATTACTGCCCGTGGCTCCCCTGCTGTAGGCAGTGACCACCTGTGAATGTCGAGGAGATGCAACAGCACCAGACTTCTTTGACTTATATCTCTGTAGTCTCGGAGGATAATTTCGATTGAACCTATCATTGCCAATTGGAAAATATCCCTGGCCAGGGACATCTCGTGGAGAATATCCCAATGGAGACGTCTGTGCCATTTGAGAATTGTCTGCATGTCCATAGTTATGTCCCAAATAGACGGCCCTATCATCTCCAAAACTAGGTCCGTTCAATCTCCTCCCTGACAGGAACAAAAAGATAACGACGTCAAGATTCTGGATCCAAGAAAAAATAACCTAAAAATGTTCCGCTTAGTAAAATTCACATAACTTACCAAAAGTATGGAAACTGTCCTGATCTCCATGAAAACCATTGCTTTGCCCCGTGACTGAGTATCGTTTTTGCGATCTTTGCTTTGAGCCTTTATTAGGGACTTCTAAGCCCCTAGGTTTCATACAGAAAGCAAACATGGGAGGTCTTTCACCAGCTGAGGCCTTCTGACATCCATCAGAAGCAGCAGAGTTCCCTTTATTCAAAGCTAGCTCCCACTCTCTCAACTGCTGCTGGTACATTTCCCATAATGGTGGCTGCAAAGCATGAGCATGAATTGAATAAAAGATACCATAACATTTAAATCACAAGTTCAAAAAAGTGCACCTATGTGCACACAAAGGTAACAGACAGGATTAATGATGGCAGGAAGATCTAATTCACAAAAAAGAGACGTACAAATTAGCATCTGATTTTTAATAATACGTCTAACCAACTAATCAATAACTGAACTAATTAAGAGCTAATTTCAAAGGCTATTTGTTTCTTTATTCATGCTCAATGGCCTATTAATTGAAAAACCAAGCATTACCATCATGCATGAAGGCTTTAGAAGTTGATAATACCGTATCAGCCCCATATCAGACGAAATTCCAAAGCACAACTCCAGGAAAAGATAAAAACGAAACGGGCATGGAAGAGAGGAACAAAGCAATCACATACCAACAGGTCCCCTGACAATCCTTTGCAATTCACTCAAACAAAGTACACCCCAAATTAAAACAAAACGAGCATCTCAACATGGAAACTGCATCTGGAAAACCGAGTGACAGAAATTGTTCCCAATGGTGGATTAACAGTAATTGCAGAAAGCCAAATTAAATGCAGCACCTCACATAAATGTGTATCTGGACAAAATCAATAAACGACAAGAAAAAGGATTTTAAAAGGCACCTGAAGATGTCGAATCAATGGCATTCCCTTCTTTTGCCTCTTCTGCCGCCAATGTTCATAAATACCTCGTACCACAGGTCCTGCACCTAACTTCAAATCTTCCATTTCTTCAGATGTGAAATGGTCACACTGAAGAGCATAATCTTTCTTCTCGAACAGGTCCATTGTCCTCTCAAATATCTCCACAGATACGTGCCCGGAGCCACTATCATTAAGATCTGAAGAACTCTGACAAGATGAAATCCACTGCTCATCGTCACTATCCATGTCATATAGGACACGAGATGGATTCAAGGCCATTTCCACATCTGTTTCTACCTGCTGGAAGTAGATAGCAGAACTGCGAAATGACAGCTCCATTCCATTATCATCATAATCTTCTACCACGCGGACACCAGGAATCGGAATGTTCTTGACAGATGCAGCACGGAAGTTTCGGTTGTAACACTCTTCATGCATCTCCTTGAAAAGAGCCCATTGGCTTCTGTCTGAAAATTCAAGTGTCCACTCTTTCCCTCCTCGCCACATCATAGCATGTGTATACCTGTTAGTGGACCCAGGCTGCAGAAACTGATGTGCTTTATGAGAATATTTTGTGGTTCCAGAAACTTTTACTGCAAGGTTCCACTCATTCTCAACAAGTTCAAGTACCACCTCTGCCCCACACTCTCTCCATCCCTTGTCCCCTACTGTAATTAACAAGTTCGCATGACACGATAACAACTCCCAGTTTCTTTGAGGAACTCGGGCAACATCTGAGGCCCTCTTTTCATTGGGTCTCCTGATTCTTTTGTTAGGAATTGTTCTCTGCTGTGGCTTTGAGCTTGAACCTGAAGCTCCAGAAGGATATGAGTAAGTAACATGTGTCCGTGGCTTCTTTGGTCCATTGCCAAAACTATTCAGGGAACCATCAGATTTTGCATCTGACCAACCACGCGAGAAGTGTCCATAAAATGAACTACTTCTACTGTGATGCCATACGCTTCTTGGTGCAGTGGGATTTGGACTAGGGACAAGGCTGCCATTCACATCACAAGCCATACCAGTAGGCGGCAAACCATGCAGCGATCCATCATCAACAGGCTTTTCACCTGCATTATAATGGGGAATATCTATCTTAATAACATTCGAAGAAGGACAAGCGCCGTTTGTGATCCTCTCCCCATCAAGCGGAGGACTTGACGTTTTTTCTGATGCTGCGTCATTTCCTTGCCCTTCCTGCCCCTGCCCAGCCTCATCACCAACTACAGCAGTACCACTGTGAATCCTACCAGCAAGAAGATCACCGCTTTGGTTATCCTCAGGGGTCCTCGAATCTGCACCCTTGCAAACAACTAGCTGAACAGCTTGATCATCTTTAGCACAATGCGAGTACTTATCACAAGGACTCTCTCTTGATGGAGCTTCTTGGCTAGTATGGAATCCCACATCATCCTTTGAGCAGGCATCTATGGCAATGTTAGATGGAGCCAAAATGCTTGCAGTTTCAGTGCTCTTCTCCTGATTAAGCTCAACAAAACTAATTTTGGAGACGCTATGGTGCATAAGAAGCTTCAGGTGCAATCTCAGAAAGAAAGTAGGAGCAGCGGAAAAGGAAAGAGCAAACGGAAGAAGCTTCGTGTACTCTGCATCAGAACCTGAAGAATTTCCCCCATTAATGTCTTCATTATCTCTAGAAACATCCGAGGGCCGCATTGCTTCACCAGTCAGCTTCTGTAGACCCTGATCAGTTAACCTTAGGACAATTAATACTGGTTTTACATAAGTAACAACCACAATACTAAGCACAAAGTAAGAGTGTGTGCGTATGTGCACGCGCATGCCCTCAGGGAAGAGGGAAGGGTGGGGGGGAGTTTAAGAAATTGGTTCATGGAAGAATTGTAAATGATACCATAAACAACAGAAAATCATGCACATATTGCTCCACGACCCTAACTCCTGAACAGAGAAATTGCACATTCTGAGAAGAAAATGGTAAAGAGAATAATACCTCTTGTGAAGAGTCCAAAACAGCTGGTGCCAGTAACGGGACGTCTCCATTTTGAAGCGCGCTGTAAGTGCATTCAGAAGGAGAAAGTTTCTCAACTAGCAAACAATTCTCCCTCAGTATCGATTCCAAGCACAACCTCTTAGAACGTTTTAATCTCAAAAAGTTGTAATATCCAAACACAAGGTGGTTCTCACAACCTTGAACACTGGAGAATTTGAATCTAACAGAAGTTATTGGAGATCGCAAGCTTACAAATTTCACCTCCCCGTTAGACTCACTCAGCAGATTCAAAACTGAAATTGCAAATGCTACAGCTTGCCCCAAGCATCCTTCAAACAAGAGGACCCTCAAACCAACAATGCTGTCGACAAAAAGCATCTCCAACTTCACCACAGGCCACACGTTCACCAGTCTTCCATAGTAAAGCAGAACGAGATCATAGACCAACTGGGAATCCTCTACTCTAAAAGGGCGGAGAAGAGAACTGACCATGATATCGTTTGCTTCCCTTCTCACCAAAAATATTAATTTGAAGAAGCCGGTCTCTTCAATGGTCAACATAGAGCCATGAGAATCTGATTTTCCCAATGATAAGGCATCATCCTCTACTCTCTGGTACAAGGCTCCAGCTGCCCGGCGAAACCGCTTCCTGTAGTAAACAATAGGAGAATTGCCACCTTTCAGAGATCCGGAGCTCTTTGCAACTTTCTCAACCTTTCCAGCATGAAAATGTCCACCCATTGAGGCACGATCTCCATGAAACGCCGTTTGGCCTCCTTTTGGGAAAGAACCAGAAGTGGTGGCCCCACATGTATCCACAGCATCAGCAGCAGATGATGAAGGCTTTGATTTCAGAGATGGACCAACAATTCGTTTCTTTACAGCATGGGAAGAAGAAGATTTGACCCCACGACTTGATCGTGCCAGCCACGAAATGATTGGTTCTGTGTCCATGTAACTGCTGACACAGCCATCATTGGCTGAAGTCAAAGGTCTCTCTTCCTCCTCATTGGTAGGCTCCACTCTTCTCTTCCTGCTGCCTACTGCAAACTTAGTCCGAGCTTCACCAGGAAGTAGCAAGAGTTTGATACGTTCCTTTTGAAGGTCGATCCATTCTTCATCACGGTCATCATACTTGATGTGATGGAGTTTTGTTTCTCCATCATAGTCATTTACGAGGCCATGGTACCAGCACTGGTCTAGAGGCCAGAAGACCTTTATTCTTTTGTTCAAAACCCAATCTGCATCCACCTGCTCAGAAGGAATTTCATAGAAATGCCTCCTTTTCCGGGAACGCAGCTTTTCTCCATGCTGATTTCTTGGCCGCAAGGCTCTATTAGCTGCTTTACCAGATGGGGACTTTGGTGAAGCACGAGATGTACATGCTTGATCTGAATATTTTCCGTTAGGAGATAACAGAAAATACAAGCTGTTTGACGATGTTGTTGGTGATGGCGATGCTCTACTCTTTGAAGAAAACCCAGTACAGCTTGGATCAAACCGTGAGGAAAGCATCCTCGCAGCATTTTCCTCCAGATTCTCCTCATCATCTTCCTGCTGATCATCACAGTTTTCGATAAGTAAGCATATTAAAAAGCACCAAGGGGGTGCCCCCATTTACAACCAAGAAGCAAGAAAGTATCTAAGAAAAATCAACCTGCTGATCATCACATCTCTTGGCAGAGACATCGACTGCAGAACCTGCCTCCACCACAGCACTTTGAACATCTCCTGGCTTCACCTCTCTCTGCTTTCGGCGCTTCTTGACCGACTTTTTCGGTTTGCCATTGTCCGTTGCTGAACTCCCCACAATGTAATCCTGCTCCTGCGAAGGTCCACCAACGCTATGCCCATTCTCCTTCATATCATCCAAAGCGTCCTCCTCTTTAACATTTCCACCACTGCTTCCTCCTTCAGGATCACCATCTCTATGCTTCCCAGATGGACCGGCAAAATCCAATCTGCTGACAGAGGGCTCAGCTGGATTTGACTCTTGAGTATGCTCTACTCTTTTCCGTCCCAAAGTTCCGCGTTTCCTCTTTGGAATTTTGACGACGTTGTCATCCAGACTAAGTCCAATGCCATTCAAATTGCCATTGGAGCTCGGTCTCTCATCCACCTCGGGCTTTAACTCCGACGAATCATTTGACCCAAAATGAGCCCCAGCATTAGTTACGTCACTTAGTCTCTTCTCCTTTCTCTTCTTCAAGCTACTAAGAGACACCTCCTTCTTACTCCTTTTCCGCCTATTCTCATCCCCACCATCATTGGAGCCGATCTTCCTCTTCAAGTTCTTACTTTTCGACCTCTCGGGATCCTCCCCCGACGACCCGGCTCTATACAAGCTCTTAACAGCCAGACACCTGGCTTTCTTAGGAGCCTGAGCCCCATTTGAGCCCTCCACCTTCTGCTCCATCAACCAAAATTCAATACCACCAACCCCACGCGCGTATCACATTCCATCACACGACCCCGCCCTCATATTCCAGATCTGCAAAAACCGAGAAATGCCCAGAAATCACACAAACCGCACACAAATGAATCCCGAAACAGGGGCGGATTAACCCCCCCGACATCAGCCCGCAATTCCGAAACAATCGAAACCCGCGACACTAAAACCGGCGGCCGCGGATCGAAGGACGGGAAATGGCGCTCACCTCAGGCGACGGAGCTCGACGCGGCGGCGGCGTTCCCCCCCGGCGGCGCGCGGCGGAGATCACGAGCGAGGAGCGCGAGCAGGGGCTGAATCCGGCGCCTCCGAGGCGAAACCCCAAGGAATCTGGCGGATTCGGAGAGGAATTCCCCCCGCAATTTCTCTGAAACAAAAAAATTTCACCGCGAGAGAGACGGACCAATTTAGGGTTTCTTTCGGTTAAACGACAGAGCCGAGGGTTTAGATCAGAAATCGGAAAATAACCCCCAAACGAACGAGAAAAAAAGAAAAATTGAAAAAGAAAAGGTGAAATGGGGGAAAAATAAAGAAAATTTTCTGCTATGTGGAGGGCTCGGATGTACCTACGTGGCGCGCTGTGAGCCCCTTGATGACGAGCCTAAGGACGAGGTTTTTCCGGTGGGGGCTCCCTCCTCCTTTTCTCTCCTTGGGCTCCTTTGTTTTTTTTTTTCAAATTTTGGAATTTGGAGTTTTTTTTTTTTTTGGAGAAAACGAGGAAGATTTGGGGAATTGATTGGGAAAAATTCAAGAGCTCGTTTGTTCTTGGTCGGAGCAGATGTGAGTGATGGACCTTTGGGGATGATTGGGGGCCAATTTATAGGGGTGAGAAGGAGGGGAAATGATAGGATATGATCAGCTGATACATCTTACCATAATAGTCTAGTCCTAGCTCTAATCTGGCCTCGTCGGTCGCCAATGGCGTATGCGTAATTTAGGCGTGAAGGTTCGGGACGCGCATAATGTGTGCCTAGAATCTCCCTCGACGAAGATATGACATGGAAAGCTTTTTTCACATAAAGAGATTTCGAACGATCACTTGACGACCAGACGGGGATACGGGGAGGGGAGGTGGCGAGGCACCGCCCGCCCCTCGAATCCGCCGATCCTTGTCGCGCGACTCGTCTATTTATATTACATTTTCGGCCTATCGCAATGCGGTAACTACGCGTTTAAGGAAATGTAATCTCCTTCGGAATGCACGTATCGAAATGGTCATATCGTTAGGTTCTTACTATGAATAAATTATTTTGTTTCGATATGCATAATGAAATTCCTTTCGTCTTAGTGAAAAAATAAATAAATAAATAAATAAAATTAGTATGTTTTGGACCTAGGGTTTTACACTTTCGGCAATCATATATGCCTCCTTTTTGGGTTTAACTTGATTAGGCATTTATGCATTCGTGGAAATTTTATCCTATTCTAAAAAAATGGAAAAATTATTAGGGCATGTAAGTAACGAAATTGCCTTTAAGCTAGAAGAAAAATCAAATTTGAATTAGTCCTTTGCACTTACAGCTTTTTACCACGAGCAATCCAATTTGGTAACGGTAAAGATGGTAAGGCCAGTCCAAATGAGGCATAGTGACCCAATCGCATTGGAAAGGAATTAAACGATTTTGGGCAAAATAGGTTAAACCATCCCAATTAGAGCCAATTTATCACCCTCTACCTACTCCTTCACCATTTGGCCCTCTTCCTTTTATGATAAGAAATCTATAAAAAAATTTGGAAATACAACTATTTGAGTATGTAAAATCCAAATATCGTGAAAAATACACGGTAAGTGCATAAATTTGTCTTTAGTTGTTAAGGAACCTAATTTGTCATATTTTTGAATTTGCTTAAAACTTTCAGAGGGTTATTGCTATTCTATTTGTGATTAGAAATCTAACCTCAATCTATCAAAAATTGGAAATACGACTATTTGAGTATGTAAAATCCAAATATCATATAAAAAATGTGGTAAGTACATAAAGTTATCTTTAGTTGTTAAGGAACCTATTTTGTCATTTTTATGAATTTCCTTAAAACATAAGAGTGTTATTACTATTCTACTTAGAAATCTCATCTTAATCTATGAAAAAATGGAAATACAACTATTTGAGTATGTAAAATCCAAATATCGTGAACATTACATGGTTAGTACATAAAGTTTAAATTTGTATGCTTTGGACCTAGGGTTTTACACTTTGGACAACCATAGCTACCTCCTGTTTGGGTTTAACTTGATTAGGCATCTACGCATTCGTGGTAATTTTATTCTATTCTCAAAAAATGGAAAAATTATTTGGGCATGTTAGTAACGAAATTGCCTTTAAGCTAGAAGAAAATTTAAATTTGAATTAGTGCTTTGCACTTACAGCTTTTTACCACAACAGTCCAATTTGGTAACAGTAAAGCTGGTAAGGCCAGTCCAAATGGGGCATAGTGACCCAATCGCTTTGGTAAGGAATTAAATGGTTTTGGACAAAATAGGTTAAACCATCCCAATTAGAGCCAATTTATCATTCCCTACCTACTCCTTCACCATTTAGCCCTCTTCCTTTTATGATAAGAAATCTCATCTCAATCTATAAAAAAAAAATGGAAATACGACTACCTGAGTATGCAAAATCCAAATGTTATGAAAAATATGCAGTAAGTACATAAAGTTATCTTTAGTTGTTGAGGAACATATTTTGTCAATTTTCTGAATTTGCTTAAGACTTAAGAGGGTTATTCATATTCTATTTGTGAGAAGAAATCTCATCTTAATCTATCAAAAATTGGAAATACAATTATTTGAGTATGTAAGATCCAGATATCATGAAAAATATGTGGTAAGTACATAAAATTATCATTAGTTGAGGAACCTATTTTGTCATTTTTTTCTGAATTTGCTAAAAAATTAAGAGGGTTATTCCTATTCTATTTGTGATTAGAAATCTTATCTCAATCTATCAAAAATTGGAAATACAACTATTTGAGTATGAAGAATCCAAATATCGTGAAAAATACACAGTAAGTACATAATGTTATCTTCCGTTGTTGAGGAACCTATTTTGTCATTATTCTGAATTTGCTTAAAACTTAAAAGGGTTATTCCTATTCTATTTGTGATTTGAAATCTCATCTCGGTCTATCAAAAATTGGAAATACAACTATTTGAGTATGTAAAATCTAAATATCGTAAGAAAATATGCAGTAAGTACATAAAGTTACCTTTAGTTGTTAAGGAACCTATTTTGTCATTTTTCCGAATTTGCTTAAAACTTGAGAGGGTAATTCCTGATCTGTTTATGAAAAGAAATCTCATCTCAATCTATAAAAAGTTGGAAATTCTGACTATTTGAGTATGTAAAATCCAAATATTGTAAAGAAATTGTGGTAAATATGTAAAGTTATCTTTATTTGTTAAGGAACCTATTTTGTCATCTTTTTTAATTTGCCTAAAACTCGAGGGTCATTGTGGGTTTTGAAGTAAATTGTGTCCATTCATTCCTCTTCTAATAAGAAATCTCATATGAATCTATCGAAACTTGGAAATATGACAATTTGAGTATGTAAAATCCAACTATCATGAAAAATAGGTGGCAACTGCATAAAGTTATCTTCAGTTGTTAAGAAACTTATTTTGTCATTTTTTTTTAATTTGCTTAAACCTTAAGGGGGTCATCATGGGTTTCGAAGTAAATCGCGTCCATTTATTCTTATTCCATTTGTGATAAGAATTCTCATCTCAATCTGTTAAAAATTGAAAATTCGACTATTTGAGTATGTAAAATCCAAATATTGTGAAAAAAAAGTGTGGTAAGTACATAAAGTTATCCTTAGTTGTTAAGGCACGTATTTTTTCATCTTTTTAAATTTGCCTAAAACTCAAGAGTCATTGCAGGTTTTGAAGTAAATCGTGTTCACTTATTCCTCTTCTTACCATGATAAGAAATCTCATCTGAATTTATCAAAACTTGGAAATACGACAAATTGAGTATGTAAAATCCAAATATTGTGAAAAAACTGTGGTAAGTATGTAAAGTTATCCTTAGTCGTTAAGAAACCTATTTTGTCATTTTTCTATATTTTGCTTAAAACTTGAGTCTCATCGCTAGTTTCGAAATAAATCATGTCCCCTTTCTTTTATGATAAGAAATCTCATTGTAATCTATCAGAAAATTGGAAATAGTTACTATTTGAGTATGTAAAATATAAATATTGTGAAAAAAGTGTGGTAAGTATGTAAGGTTATCCTTAGCTGTTGAGGAACCTATTTTGTCATTTTTTTTTTTTTAATTTGCTAAAATCTTGAGGGTCATTTCAAGTTTTTAAGTAAATTGTGTCCCTTTATTTATCTTACTTTTATGATAGAAAATCTCATCTCAATCTATCAAAAATTGGAGATACGACTATTCGAGTATGTACAATTCAAATATTGTGAAAAATAAGCAGTAAGTAAAGTTATCCTTTGTTGTTATGAAACCTATACTTGTAATTTTTTAAACACTTTAAAATCGAGGGTTATCTCAAGTTGCGAAGAAAATCACGTATGTTTTTATTAAATTCCTATATCAAAAACAAGAAATTCTTGTTGACCTTATATAAAAGATGACAAGTAATCCAACATGACAACGACAATCTAAGTTACCTATTAAATTACAGTAAATGAACATGCCAATAATAGAAAAGGATAAAGAAATAATATTGTAACTAAAATGATAATCATTGAGACATTGAACGATCAAATGCGTGGACCATGATGGTCTAACATGAACCATGTGGAGTTGTCTATTTTTGGAACAGGGTCGCAACCCTAGGCTATTCAGGCAAGAATTGTAGGACTTTCGCCACAGTTCGTCGGATCCTTGCCACATGATGATCCTTCCATCCAATAACGAGTGGCGCCACTTGTTATCTATTACCCATTTTATTTTGAAACATCTTTTTTTATTTAAAAAAAAAACTCCCATTATCATCTAAAAATATATTTTAAATCTAAAGCAACTAAAGAAAAAAGTAACATACAACTATGCACATCGACATCTCTATATTTTTTTGAAGCTTTTCTTCACGCCAAATCACAGTCTAAGTGCACAGTCCAAAGATATGAGGCAGTCAAAACTCACTTAAATTAAATTGTTTTTAAAATGTGCCGTGAACTATGCTTGAATAATTAAGGGTGCGCATGACAAAATTTTTGTTTCTTGATTTATATGTTTCTCTGTTTCCCAAAACAAGTTTGGAACATAAATCTGTTTGGTAACACAATTTAATTTCTCTATTTTTGAAATAGATTTCTATTTCAAAAATAGAGAAATTGAAGAAATCGAAAGCTTAAATTTTTAACTTCTCGGTTTCGAAATAGAAATCAAAAACTGAAATCAAACCATATAAAAGAACCTTGCGCTTTCTTGCTAGAAAGCTAACTTAATTCACTCACACCACAACTTCACAAATTATTGCTAATTTTATTTCTCTTATTTTGCTCGTGTTTTTTTTTTTTTTGTATTTTTTTCAACTTTTTTTTATAACTTCCTCTTTAGGATGAAAGGCAATCAAATGGATCCCCAATTTTCAAAAACAACCAAAGTTCTTAAATACTTACTTAAAAACAATGGGGCTCTTTCCTCCTAGAAGAGGCACCCGCATGGCCAGTTGAAGAAAAAGTTCTTACATAATAGATAAATAAAAAGCGTGCCTAGAAATTTAACCTTATTTTTTTACGGATTCAAAATTCTTGCAAAATCAAAATAATTAGATTGTTACACAATCTTGAATTTTAATTCGAAGGCAAGAGATTCAAGAGAATCTCTCTCTTTGGTATGCAAGGGCCATTAAAGGTTCATTGAGCAATAGTAAAGAAATTAGTGATGAGCAACAATCTTGAATTTTAATTCGAAGGCAAGAGATTCAAGAGAATCTCTCTTTACTATGCAAGGGTCATTAAAGGTTCATTGAGCAACAATAAAGAAATTAGGGATGAGCAACTAGACTGATTCAATTCGAAAATCAAAATAAACCAACCTGCCCCCGATTGGTTCCTAACCATAAACGTTACTTTAAGGTATAATTCTCATATATTCCTTTACACCATTAATTTTATTTTGTTGATAATCTTGTATAATACTAGTTTTTGATAAAATAACAAGGCTGTATAAGCACCATTGATGGCACATATATTCATGCTTTCGCAGTACTTGTTTGAACCTACGCAGGATGAGCTTGCAAACGATACATTGACCGAGGGAAACCAAATAAATACGCTTAGGAAAACAATTGTTAATAAAATGGCAAATGATAATAATATGCCGGAAATTTCATGAAATTGTATTTTTAACTTTTGTAATGAATTAGTATTATTTCGACTATTATTTTGTATTTGAGGATTTCATATGTTGTTTTAGTATTATTTCGACTATTATTTTGTATTTGATGATTTCCTATGTTGTTATCTAATCAATTTATATTCCTAGAAATATAAATTTTGTTTACGTTATCAAAGCAGTTGTTTTAAATAGAAATTTTGAGTCATTATCAAACGGGTTTCTTTGCTCGGAAACTTGTCCAGGGAATAGAAATTAAGAAATTGATTTCTTGCCAAAAATCAATTTCTGTTTCAGAAATTTTGTCATACACAACTTAAATGTAGTGCCCAGAACATCAATCAGCAGAAAACTACCCCCTATTTTTAAATTTAAAAAAAAAAAAAAAAACTCACTGCCTAAAAAAGGAGATTCATTTATGAAACACATGCAGTGCACATTGGTTCTAGTATAATACAAAGCAAAAACACCAGGTTCGGAATCCAATGAAGTCACTATAATTGGTTCAAGCCGGTCTCTATGTGCCTGTTTGGTAACCATCCAAACAGTATTCGATTCTGATTTTTTATTCCCGAGAGAAGTTTTGGAATAGAATCGTGGTTGGTAAAATTTTTATTCCCGAGAACAAATTTGTCTCCGAAAACAGATTTGGAGTATAATCAAAAATAAAAAGAAACTTGATTCTTGTTCCAGGAACAAAAAAAAAAAAAAAAAAGAATCAAAACAAGTGGAACTCTTCTTCCTCTCTCCCCTCATCTATTGCCGTCCACTACCATCCGCTGCCGTATGCCGCCATCCGCCGATCGCCAACAATCAGTCCAGCGAGCTCACCTGGCCAACAACGAGGCCAAGCCTCAACAGGGCTACGCGAGCCTCGCCGATGGCTAGGCGGGCCTCACCTAGCCTCAGCAAGGCTCACCCAGCCCTGCTAGTGCCCAGGCAGGCTGAGCCTCCCTCGGTGGGGCTGGGCGAGGGCTGGGCAAGCCTCACCTAGCTGTCGGCCTCGCCGAGGGTCGATGACGCTCCGATGAGGTTTCCGGCGGACCAACGACCGGCCACTCATTGAAGGAGAAGAAGAATAGGAGAAAAAAAAAAAAAGAAAAGGAAAAAAAGTATAAAAATTATTTTAAAATTAAAATAAATTGATTTGGAATAGAATCAATGAGCACGATACCAAACACAATTCTATTCCAAAATTAGAAATTTTGGACGATTACCGAACGGCTTAAAATGCTTAAAATTTGTTTCCGGAATAGAATAAAAAAATTATTTCTAATCGGAATCGTTCTCGGAAATGGAATCGTTATCAAATGCACCATATATTTCTCAAAATTAGGGATGAGCATGGATCCTATTAAGAATTGGACTAAACCAATCTTATGATGGGTCCAATTCTTGACATCGGACTCTTTAGTTCGACTCCTTGTCCCAATTTTTTTTTAAACAAGTATCATGATGTCAAGTTTATGGATAGGAACCGAATTGAATTGGATCAAGAACGATAGAACCAGATTGGGAACTGGAGAATCGAACTAAGAAGTAGAGAACGAGACCGAATAGAGATAACCCTAAAACTAGTAGTATCTATGGATCTTTTCACCAATTTTGTACTATTAATATCAAACTTTCAAAATTGGGAACATCATTTCATTACTAATGGTATTCCATTTGTACTTCCATTACTATGTTTAGTTTTAAACTTGCTCGTAAGATGTGCACCCAATGGGATCCACCCACAACATATCTATATCTATATATTCATTCAATACACTATGGTTGTGTTTAGAAACCTAAATTCGAGTCTAGATAGAATAACAAATTATCATACCTAATGTTTGACGATGTTCTTTGAATCGAATAATCCAGATAAATCCGGATAAAATGTTGGATAAGAAATACAGCTTTTAGATTGTGGGATATATCCGAATTGGTCATAAAATTTTAAAAAATAACTAAAAATTATATTTTATCTTTTAACGGAATAATAAAGTGACACATCGAATATTACTATGCCAACACTGGCCACCAAGGACCACCACCATATTACTGATCATCATCACTTTCAACTACCACACGATTGATCATCGTTACTTTCAACCACCACATGATCGTTGTCTCCTCTGTCCACGCCGATTATCCCCACCGGCCGGCAATCGTGTTCCGTCAAGTGAGGGAAAAAAGGGGCCTAAAGATGATCGTCGTGCCGGGTTTTCATAAATCATCCTTTTCACCCCAATCATATACGCCCTCCACATTGACCCAAACTTTCAAGCATGATCGCGATCAGGCTCTTCACCTGCTGGTCGACGAACAATGGCTGACACACTATCAACTTCTTAGTGACCATGCTCTCGAGCATGGAGTTTCAACATAAAAAAAAACGTTGCAACGGCACCGTGGTGCAGGACCTCCTATTGCGGGCTCATCCCACGACGCACGCCTTCTCTACTATCGCCTCTCTTAGCCATTTTCTTCGACAATGCAGTCCAACCGTACGACCAACATGAAGTGCCTCCTGCCATTCACAATGCAATCCCAAAATTACATGATCTTGTGTCGGCTAAGAGATCTCATGCTCCCGAGCTCGACTTCCTAGAGACGTGGTCAAGAGGGTTTGAGTCTGATGTACAGGAGAAGCAAAGTCAAAAGATGAGATTTAAAAAAAAAAATTAATGAAAAGGATTTTCAAAGATTTTCAATCTTATTTTAAGTTATGAATTTTCAAAAATTATCAAAGATATTTTTCATAGATTCCAAATTTTATCTTAGATTATACCAAACATATGATAGGATATTGTAACAATCTAAGGATATGTGGAGGATTTCAAATCGGCCTTTATTCTATCATATTCTAATCCAAATACGGATGACCAAATGCAACCTATGTACTTTGAAAACCTCAAATTAACTAATCACTAATCTTTTACGCACATTTATCAGCATATTTCGTTTACTCTACATGATAATATAATACAATTTCTCTAGTTAGATCATACACGTTATTTATAAATGGTTTTGCTTGGGATGGGTAGTCTTGTTGATGAAACTCTATTTATTTGAAAGGGATATTTTGTTTTTGCTTGTTTTTGCTTAACTGAAAATGAAGCAAAAACAAAGAATAACAAAATGAAATTAAAAGAAGAAGAAGAAGAAGGAATTAGTAGGTTCATGGGTAGAACCTAAAAGAATAATTTATATTCCAAGATTTGTTTCAACGTTTACAGGGAGGTTCTAGGTACAGACACGATAAAATTCCACATGGAATGTACACCTTCCACCCATACTCAAAATCAATGGTTAGTTTGGTTCGGCTTTCAAACCAAAACAAGCTCCAGCACTTTTACGAAGATCGTTGTTCGAGAACCATAGAAACCGGATCAGAAACTTGAGAATCGAGCCGAGAAAAAAAAAAAAAAACAGAACGACCCAAGATAACCCTAAAACTAGCAGTATCTATTGATCTTTTCACATATATTTATACTATTAATATTGAACTTTCAGAAATTGGGAACATCAATTTGTTACTAATGCTATTAAATACGTTCTTCCATAACCATAATTTTAGTTTTAACCTTGGAAGATATGTTCCCATTAGAGTCCACCTGCAACATATTTGTATTTTGATTGCAATAGCAACCCGATGTATTATGTACTATGAAACCTCAAATTGATAGACTACTCTTTTACACTTGTTTCAAGTTTACTCTTAAATCAACTTCTTTGATTTAATCGACATGACATCATAATATGATTTCTCTTATTAGATTTGATAGATTACTTAAAAATGATTCTATTTGGGATGGGTAGATTTAAGGTCCCTATGGTAACGCAATTTCTTTTCAAAAATAACTTTTTTATTTCCGATGAACAATTTCTGAGTAAAATAAAACGTTTGATAACTATATAAAATTTCTATTCTTGAAATAAAATAGGAATGCAAATGTGTTTGGTACGATTTATAAATTTTTGTATTTATTCGTTTTTTTCTTCTTGCTCATGAATCGTCGATCGCCGCCCGTTGCCCGCTACCACATGACCGCTGACCATCGCCACCAACCACCACAAGCCGGCCGCTAAAGGCGGATGAGCAACTACGGGAGGGGATGGTGACCGGTGGGCTATGGGCGGCAGTCAACAGCAACAAACAATGGTCAGCAACAATGGCAGGCTATCGACGGTCAAAGGGTGATGATGGTGGCGGTGGAGGTCATCGGCCAATGGGGGTGGCCAGTGGGCTATAGGCGGCAACCATGCGACGGTGACAATTGGTGATCAGGCGATAGCAACAATGGTCGCCGGCAGTCAGGGGCTACGACGATGATGGTTGAGCAACGACAACGACGACCATCGCCGGTGGTCAAGCGACGACAACGGCAGTCGACTGACAGTGGCTGCGGGGGCTAAAGTGGCCAACGATTAGCGGGCGGCCAACGATGGCCGCAACGAGGAAGAAGAACAAAAGAAAAAGGAAAAAGAAAAAATTGATTTATTTCTAGAAATTGTTCACAGAAACAAAAAGCTACTTTTTTTTTTTGTTTATTATTTATGTTCCAAATCTATCCCCGGCTACTTTTCTATTCCAAGAAATAGAAAAATAAGTTCACGTTACCAAACGGATTCTATTTTTTTGTTTTTTATTCCAGGGAACAAAAGAATAGAAATTGGAAGAAACACAAACGTTACAATGCATGCCCTTATTAATGGAAACTCTATTTATTTGAAGGGAACTTTCGTTGAAGAATAAGAAGAAGAAGAAATTAGCATGTTATTAGGTAGACCTTGGAACTACAGGTTTGGTTCCAAGATAGTTTCATGTTTAGAAATTAGGAACCGGTCTCAACACGATAGGTTCCAAGTGAAATTTACACCTACCCTAAAACCGTTCACCATACTCAAAACCGATGTTCAGTTTGGTTCAACTGTCAAACCAAAATGAGCTGCAAGGCTTTATAGAGATCCTTATCTAAGAGTTGCATAACCAGACTAGGAACTAGGGAATTGAACTAATAACAAAGAACTAGATCAAACTAAGATAACCCCCAAAATGAGTAGTATCTATGGATCTTTTTATCGATTTTATACTACTGATATCAAACTTTCGAAATTGGGAACATCATCTTTACTAATGGCATTCGATATGTTCTTCCATCATTATGATTATTTTTAAACTTGCTTTCATATAGGTGGAAGATATATACCCATTAGAATCGACCTGCAACATATCTATATATTGATTGTAATGGAAACCCAATATACTATGTACTTTGGAAACTTCAAATTAACTAATCACTACTATTCTACCCGTGTTCCTAGATTACTTGAAAATCAACTTCTTTCATTTACTTTACATGAAAATAGGGTTAATACTCTAAAAAACTCAAACCGATACACATGTGACAAATTTATCACAAACTATTTTTTATACCATGAAAAAACTCTAAACCGATACATATATGTCAAATTTACCTCGACTCACCATATAAAACCTTAAACTAGTAACCTTAAACTAGTAACCTCAAACTAATTTATTCGATTGCAAAAAATCCCAAACTAATACATTTATAACAAATATACCCCATGTTAAATTGAATTAATACCACAAAAAAATCACAAAAATTGTAAAATGTGACAAATGGAAAGCAAAATCCCAAATTGATATACTAATTAATTGTCATGTGTCATTTAACTTAATAATTTAACAGAAAAATTTAATGAAAACTAATAGTGGGTAAATTTGCCACAAGTATACCAGTTTGACGTAAATTTGTCAAATGTATACCAGTTTAGGTTTTTTGTGGTCAAAAAATTAGTTTGAGATTAAATTTGTTACAAATGTACCAATTTATGGTTTTTTAGGGTATTAACCCAATGAAAACATTATATAATTTCTCTTGTTAGGTTTGATAGATTACTTATAAATGGTTCTATTTGAGATGGATAGTTTTGTTCATGAAACTCTATTCATAAGTAGGAATTGGTGTTGTTGCTTTACTAGAAATGAAGCAAAAGCAAAAACAAGGCATAACAGAATGAAATTACAAAAAAAAAAAAGGTTCCCGAATAAACCTTGGAAACCGAACTCGCGTTTCCAAAATCGATTTCAATGTATACCCTAGTTCAGAAATTAGGAACTGGTCTCGACACGACGGCTTCTAGGTGGAATCTGCACCTATTACCCCTACTCACGAGCAGTGTACCCTTCACGGAGACCGTTATCCGCGTACTGGGATAGCGTATCCCGCTGCCCAAACGGGCCCCTAACAGCTCTTCCTCCAAGTAAACCGTCGGAAGTGACCTTTCATTTACAAATCCCTCTCTCTGTCTCTCTCTCTCTCAATCATTCCTCTGCTACGTTTCCCTTCACTTTCTCAGAGCTCTCCAAGAAATTTTTTTAGGGTTTTTCAATCCCATCTCCCGCCGACGTCGAGGATCGCTTTTCCGAGGTAAAGTTCGCTTTTTGGCTCCGCATACCCATGTGGGTCTGCGCGGGCAGGCTTCGTGCCGGGGAGGATCGAAAATGGCGTCCACCGAATCGATGGCGATCGCCCCCAGTTGCTGATTTCCTGCTTTCTTGTGATTTTCTTGAATTGGGTTTCTCGTTCTTGGGTCGTTGCTTCTTACCCCACAAAAGGGTGGATTGTGTTGGCTCCTTCCGCTTTCGTTTGTTTCGACTTCCTGTTGGATCGGCGATCGCCGTTCTTGATCGTGTAGAATTTCGCGAATTTGATGCGCGGATTAGAATGGGGGCGCTTGGTTGATTGCTTTCGAGCTGATAATCGAGCGTGAAGTGGTCGAAAGACGGATCGAAAATCGAAATGTATCGGCGTGATTGGGATGTGATCGTCCTGTGATTTGATTTCTGCCGTGTGTCGTGTGGGGCGAGGGCTGCCTGTACTCTCTGCTGCAAGTATCAATTTCTAAAATCTATGGATTTTTTGTTTGAAGTAAGAAATGGCTGGATCTCAATGTTCTTTTTTCCTTTCCTTTTCTTTTTTTTATTCTCTCTTTCTTCTTTCGATTTGGTTTTTCAATCTTTCAGATAAAAGACTTTTGGCCTATGGTTTGCAGAAGTATAGAGAACTATTACTGGAGGTTGCGGTAAGCTCTTAGTTCGTCCATTAGTGATTTGAAGTTATATGTATTGATATAATAGTTCGCTTGAGAGTGGACATCGAACATATCTTGATTATCAGCCACATGAAACATGTTTTCGTTGATTCTTTAGTTAGTATTGGGTCTGATGAGTCATAAACCCTGTTTAGGACTAAATGGCGGAGAAGAGAATGTCTTCGATGATATTTTATTGGGTAGGTCGATTTTTACACAATTTTTTAGCTAAAACACGCATTTGTATTGGGTCTCTCTCTCTCTCTCTCTCTCTCTCTCTCTCTCTGGCTCTTCGACTCCACTTCTTATTTGTCTTCACGTTATTACATCCAAACTCCCAAAAAAAAAAACAGAGAGAGTGAGACTTATAAAAGGAAAACCTTTTGGCTCTCAATGACGTTGTCTTATTCAATTTTGAATCAATTCATTTCTGCTAACTCTTCTGTGATTTCCAAATCTCTCAAGGTCTTGCTTGAAATTTACATGTTCTCAAGTTTCCAAAAGAATTGATCAGCGTGCTTCCAGTGTCCTTTTGAATCACGCTAGTGGTTGAAAATAAGTAGTTTCTATTCGTGAATTCAAGTTGTCATTCACTATTGATGAAATATTCAGATGAGAAGATTCGAGCAAAATCATATTTCAGAGAAGAAAAATCCTTTCATTCTAATGGGTCTCAATCTCAATGGGATTCTTGTCGGTGTAATATTGTGGGCTTGTTGTAAGAAGACCGCTCTTTGGATTAAGATGTATAGTATTTTTTTTTTTTTTTTAAACTCGGGAACCGCCGTACAGCTGGCAGCCGGTGACATAAACTCGGGGGCACTAGCGCGGGGACCCACGTCCCACGGCACCCCACTTAAGTCGCGCAACGTGACGAGGAGGGGAATTGAACCCTGGCTGTCGTGTTGGCCAACATGCGCCCTAACCAACTCACCCACCATGGGGTGGGTAGATTTATAGTATTTTTATTAAGGCTTAAGCTCGAGTTACAACTTCTTCAAAGTAAAACTATATTTCCCTCGTAAAGAAAAAATTTGAATTTATGGTTCACTTGATGGACTTTTATGTACTCATTGTTAGATATGGGGCAATGGGCATCACTTAGTTACTTTTTCCATGGTAGGAAATCAAAAAATCTAGTTCTGCTCTTTCCCTTTTAGTCCTTTTTGTTTTTGTCTTTATTTAGTCTTTATATTGTTAAGATTGGAAGGAACAACAAAATCAAATCATGATATGAGTTCATAGCTAAAGAAACTTTTTGTCCTCTTCAGCAAAGGAATAAATGTTCTGTCTGTGCTTAGTGTGTGAAATGATACAGTAGGAAAGCTTTTAAAGCAAACTGTGATAGGAAATTGACGACCTATTGATCATAAATTGCCTAAAATTGGTTATTCATGTGAATAAATGCTTAACATAATCTAGAGTTTGGAGGGTAGTTAGGTCAGTTAATTGAAAAGGGTGTGTTTTAAGCCCAAAAAGGGTGGGGACCATGAGACGACAGTGATTGAAGATCCATATGACAGTTTTGCTCCTATTATTTTCTGGCTACGTTTATTTTCTCTTTTCACTTTTGTGCTCTCTTGGCCTCCTTAGAGTATATAACTTCTTGGTGCACCATTTTTTCACCACTATGCTACTAATGAACTGAGCAAAGGAGGACAGGAGTGACCGTCCATTATTTTGCTTCTGTACCACTGCTCTCTATATTGATTCATAGGCAATTTCATTTTCATCTCATTTGTTTGAGTGAGTGGTCTGCTACTTCAGATTTTTTGTGAGGGGTTTAATTTCAAGTACTTTGTCCTTTACCACACAGCAAATTAAGATAATGAAGTCAGGATCTTCCTCTTTAAATCCACATGCGGCATCTTACGTACCACTTTCTAAGAGAGTAGCAGATCATAAAGGCGGTGCTTTTGAAGGAACATTTGGAGACTGTAAGTCCTCCAATGTGACGGCCTTCTCTGAACCTCTTGTGCAATTTGATCAAGGTCAGGACCGAGGGAGAGCAGCTATTCACCCAAATTTCCATGAGACTTCAAATTTTCCGGCTGTAGAGTATTTCTCTTCAAAGAGCCACTCTGCACATGGTTCGACGTCAAGGCAACCAATTAATTTTCCAGACAAACAGGTGCCTGATGAGGAACTGGAAATGGACGTATTGTATCTTCAGATGCAATTTCCTGGATTATCTGATCAATCCATCGCTGACGTCTACCTGGCAAATAAGGGAGATCTGGATGCAACTATTGACATGTTGAACCAGCTTGAGGTGACTTTTGTTGGCTCTTTTTAGCGTACTTATGATGACAGATTCCAATTGCTTTTTGAAGTTGAACTTGATTATATAAGTATGCTATGCAATTTTTGTGAGGAATAGGGGTGGCGTGTTTGGCCTGTCAACTACCTGTTTGACTCTGAAATGAGATGAGTAAATATTATTGATAAGCATGAATGGACTATCTGAAGATGATTAATTACCACCCAATAATGGTAATTTTTATTGTTCTTTGGTAATTTTCAATGTGCTTGCTTAGAATCTTTTAGTTAAATACATTTCTTTTTTCTGGCAAGAGATTTCTTTTATGTGTAAATCTCTATTTAACCTTCTCTATATTATGATTCCATCTGGATTAACAAGGAAAATACTTTTGTCCGTAAGGTGCCATATCATTCTGATAACAGGTGAAAGATATGCCTTTCTGACACTTGTTCTAAATAAGATGATGTCAACTAGTTGTAAATAGTATATTGATATTGCGCTTCTACTTGACCTCTTCAAATGTTGCATCTCTGTGTGGATTTCATCAAAATTTGGATTTCTGAATGTTGTTCATAATCTTAAGAGCTGTATCATTTCTTTATGCAGTTCAACCCAGATGACTTTCCTGAAAATCTACCAGAAACTCTTGACATTGGTGATGTTGCAGTACCAACTTCTGTTGCAGAGTCTGGATATGTGAAATTGAAGAGTGTGAAGGGTGAGGCAACTGCTTCGTCATCTGGCTGATCTGACCCACCCAACCACTCTACTTGGTTGAGTTGGAAAAATTAGCTGCGCTTTTCCCCTTCTACATATTTGTCCATCTAGAGGGGGTTCAACCTTAAAACAGGGTAAGGTGCAGCATTGTATAGTTGTCGATGGTTTGTTCATATGCAATGTTCTCCAATCTCCATGCTCACCGCTTTTGTTTGTTTTGAGTTTCAAGAGCCATTGTTGCTCAAAATCTGCAAAATCTTTTAGTGCTTTAGAAAAGGATTGGTTTTTGCAAGATGATTCTGAGTTTGTGATCAGACTCTGAAAGCAACGTGTAAGTCGTCTGGCAAGAGCTGCTGAATTTCGCGTATGATGTCCCTGGCATGCCGAGGAGATGAGATCAGCGTGCTGGCGAATTTCCACAGAGGAAATGTTTGAATTTCTGGTCCCAATGTAGTCCGTGATTGTCCCATTGTGCCTTTTCTTGATGCCATTGAAACAGTATGTATTGTGTGCTGTTTCCACTGATGCAGTTTCCACTGAGATTCAGTTTTCCTAGCACTATATAACTAAACTCAGCCAAAAAGGAGAAGAGAGAGAAGCTGTCTGCTGAAAAAGTTGTTTGTGGTTGCCGCCCGTGGCCTGACTAGATAATCTCAACCATGTAAGTGGAAACTCCTGTTCAACACTGCCACAGAGAGAGAGAGAGAGAGAGAGAGAGAGAGCAAAATGAGTATCATGGTACAGACTTTCTACTGTAGGAAGTGGGTGTGGACACCAAGAGTTGTCATAAAGTACGGCAGTGCTGCTTGTGGATCGTTGTCCTGAGAGGAAAGAACAAATGGGCCTCAAATGATTCTTGAAATGATTTTCCATTGAATAAGTACGATCGACATGTTAGGGCTTACTACTAATATGTATTATATGGAGGAGATAACGATGGCTTCGTGCTGAGAAGTTATTGCGTGTCCACAAATCATGTTGACAGATATAATATCAATTATTAATTGTATGGGTCCTAATGTGGTGCTCACATGTTTATGATTGAAATCTATATAATCTATAAAATCTATAAAATCATACATCAGTAGCTTCTCTCTCTCTCTCTCTCTCTCTTCCGGCCTCCCCAAGAAAAAATGCAGTCCTTGCCCGACAACAAATTTTGTCTAAACAATCTCCAATCAAATTATGAATTCATATTTTGTTTATTTACTTTTATAAGCGATACAAATAATTAAAAAAGTATTTTCAAATCATTTATTTTTCGTGAAATAAATAAAGCATCAGTTGGTTTTGAGCCAATTGAGTTTGGCCATTGAATATTTGCTACTTTCTTTTTAGCAATTCCCAATCTAAGGAGGTCGTTGTGCAAGGGTGACGGAGTGTTGGTAAAGCATGAGAGGCTTTCCAATGTGGACGCCAGAGTTTTTCATGTAACAATTACACTAGTGATGCATTGGTATGGTATCACGCACTCAAATAAGAAAATCTTGTTTTTAGTGTATGTTCAAAAATCACAAATAATAATACCACTATGTATAACCGTATTGACATGACATATGATGTTAGCATTTCATTTTGCAGGATACCTACAAGTTCTAGTTCACCGAACAATGTTAAGTAGTCGATGACATTGAATGTATGTCAGTTTTTAAATTTCTCATGGTTCTATCAGGAGTTAAGGACAAACACTTGTAGAGCAAGAAACCAAATCATCTTTTGCAGTCTGGGCCACTTTAATTTCTTTCGAAACAAATTGAAACCGTAAAAACTAAACCGTTCTTTTTATAGTTTTGAAATTACCTTTTGTCATTTCTATTTCAAGTAGCCTTTTCTTTTGAATCTGATATGGTTTAGAGGCTCGTATAACCAATCTCTAGTGCTTGAAAATATAAAATTAGTTTAGTCTATTAGAATATTTCGCCCAAAATAAAAAAATAATGTATCCAATGCTTAATGACGAAATAATACATGGATTGATTGATGCAATTTGACTTACAGTTAAATCTAATCAATGGACGGTCGGGGCCTGGAACCGAATCTAGAAATTCTTGCTTGAATCCGGCCATGATCAAGAAAAATATGAAATATACGTAGTCATTGTCCTAATTGGCTAACACCCACATTATTCCCACATATATTTGAACCCTTGGCTCTAACAAGTTGTGTTTGGCTTCTGCAATTGTTTTCTTTTGGGTCAAGAATTTTCTGCCATTATAATCATAAACATGCAAATGACTTAAATTAAGAATTTTAGAGGCCGTTCTCCATAAACTTTTCAGCCGGCGAGACAATCACGAGAATTTTTTTTATTTTTTTAATATTCCAATGCCACTCCCTAGTTTTTTCCTAAGAAATTAACAAGAGGACAAGAAAAATAAAGAACATCGTCGTCTATAGACCTGTTAAAATGGGTTGGTATATCATTTCTTAACCCCCTATATAATGGAATGAATTGTTATATGGGTTAGTTTTATTTAGTAAATGGGTTTAAACATAATATAAACATTAAATGGATAAAAAAATGGGCTTATAACTTTTTAGATCCAATCCATGTTAATGACTCTCTCCATTCTCTTTGCCCTCACTTGATCTCGCACTCGCTCACTTTGTACTCTCACCTCAATTTGAGAGTTTTCCTACATTTGGTTAAATATACAATTGTTTTAACAATGTAGGTTAGGTCGGGTAAAAGTAACTAGATTTGAAAGTTAATAAAACGGGTTAAATAGATCTATTTGCATCAAACCATTGTTGATCGGATCAAATCAAACTTGACTCAACCATCTAACGGATAATCATCGATGCATCGATGCAATACTCATAAAATGAACTCCCAATAATATGTTAATTGCTACATATGTCATGAGTTCAATCGTGATCAACATAAAAAAAATAAAACTCACGGTTGATCTATTTGAAAAAATGAAAATGGTTTTCAAAAATAAAGAAGGTAAAAAAAATGTTTAGCTTTATTGTGTTTACGTGACTGCATGAGTTTGATTGCATGGATAACCTCTGTTTATCCTTTGACAAATTTCAAAAAAGGTTAGCTGTTCATGAGCTCTATGGAGGGAGAGAGAGAGAGAGAGAGAGAGAGATGAACCTCCACGTGGCTGCTTTTGGAGTTTCCTTGAATTTCTCATTGTTAAGAGTGTTTGATGGTCGGAGGATGCAAGTTAGAGAGAGAGAGAGAGAGAGAGAGTTTGGCCCAACGCCAAAGGTGGCTATGTTTCTCATTTCGACCATTCTAAGGTACAGGAGCAGAGCGAAACAAGCCGTGCAGAGAGAGAGAGATACAATTCACGTATTCTTGGACGGGTCTCCGATCGATGTTCTACACCAGCTGACTCTTTGTAGGATCTGAAGTTTGTCGCCGTTTGAGAATTTCGCGATTTTCTCTTTCTGGGTTTGGCTCAGAATCGCAGGAAAGATTAGAGAGCGGGACCAAAGATGGGGGTGGATTATTACGAGATACTGAAGGTGGACAAGAACGCGACCGACGATGATCTGAAGAAGGCGTACAGGAAATTGGCCATGAAGTGGCATCCCGACAAGAACCCCACCGACAAGAAGGAAGCCGAGGCCAAATTCAAGCAGATCTCCGAAGCCTACGAGGTAATTCTCCATTTTCGATTCATCTTGATAACTGGGAAATGTAGCTCTTCTGGTTGGCTGAGCGGTCAAGACAAAGCAGGTTTCATATTTGAATTACAGGAGTCTCGTGCTAACCTTATCGGCCATGCCCGCAGCTTGTTGAGGAGTCTTACCCGACGCATGTGAACAGGACGGTTTTGCATGCCGCCATAGAAATAGTCGAGTCCAATATATGAATTTCCATGTTTCCCATGAAAGAAAAAGCTCGTGGAAAATGTAGACGACGAGAGAAGAATTAACTGCTCGTTGTTTTGGATAGGACGATTCCAAATCTATCATGCTGTATTTGTCTTTCGAATGCGTCCGTGTCGTTGCATGTTTCGTGTTGCATAAAAAATATGTCAAAATGAAGCATCTGCTACTGCTGGTTTATGGTTGACATTGAATGTGCTTTCACCCTTCGATGCAGGTTTTGAATGATCCTCAGAAAAGGATGATCTACGATCAACACGGCGAGGAAGGCTTGAAGGACATGCCCCCTCCCGGCAGCAGCGGCAACTCGAGCGGTTTCAACCCCAGAAACGCGGAAGACATATTCGCGGAGTTCTTCGGGAGTAGCCCTTTCGAATTCTCGTCGCCGGGACCTGGGAGGTCGATGAGATTCCAGTCGGATGGGGGCGGAGGAATGTTCGGGGGATTCGCCGGAGGCGAGAACATCTTCCGATCGTATAGCGAGGGGGGCAGCCCCGTGCCCCGTAAGCCGCCACCGATCGAGAGCAAACTGCCTTGCTGTCTCGCGGAGCTGTACTCGGGATCGACCAGGAAAATGAAGATATCAAGAACAGTGATGGATGCCAATGGGTATGCACACCTACTATCCTTGTGTAAGCTTCCATTTTGGTCATGCAAACTCACATGATCATATCTGTTAATGTGGAAATCTGTCAAATGTTCATCAGATTCAGAATGCCATGAGCTATTTGGTCATCCTAAGTTACGCTATGCCAATGACAAGATCATCAGCTCATGCCGCATCTTTCGCTTCTTTCGCTAATCATAATATCTGATGCCGCAGTCGACAGACCACGGAGACGGAGATACTGACGATCGAGGTGAAGCCCGGATGGAAGAAAGGAACGAAGATCACTTTCCCCGACAAAGGGAACGAGCAGCCGAACCAGCTCCCCGCCGACCTCGTGTTCGTGATAGACGAGAAGGCTCACGACATTTTCAAAAGAGACGGCAACGACCTCATCATGAACCACAGGGTGACGCTGGCGGAGGCGATCGGCGGCACGACGGTGAACCTCACCACGCTGGACGGCCGAGACCTGTCGATCCCAGTGACGGACATCGTGAACCCCGGGTACGAGCTGGCGGTCGCGAGGGAAGGGATGCCCATAGCGAAGGAGCCCGGGAACAGGGGAGATCTGAGGATCAAGTTCGAGGTGAAGTTCCCGAACCAATTGACGGAGGAGCAGCGGGCGGGACTCAAGCGCGCTCTAGGGGGTTGAGACGAACGTTAGTACATACAAATTATACACATACACAGCCGTCGGGATCTCGACTGGAAGGAACACTGATTAGAGATGTTTTAACATGAGAACATCCAGTGTGATCCGTTCCCCAGTTTTTCTTTTCAATCTCCCCCCAGCTCCCCTTGTGAGGGTAGAGATGTCACTTCCTTGTAATTTGATCAGAGTTGAACAGTGATGGTGTGCCTTTTTTTTCGACGTTTCATAGTCTGAAAATCAGCTCAGGGCGGACGCATACACGCAAGTCCTAAAGAACCACCACTCTCTCGGAAACTGCATTATTCAACATGACCAGAGGAAAGCATGAACATATCGGATCGAATGAGTCACCCACTTTCTAAGAATCACATCCCTCGTAGGAAGCGTAAACAGATCTGTACTTTCATGATGATCATGCAAACTCAATTCTTGAAAAGACTGGAAAAAAGAAACCGGGAAGAAAAATCTACTCAAGTTTTCCGGTTTCTTTTTCAATGAAAAATCCTGTGGAGAAAATGAAATGAATTCATCACAGGTTCAGGAAAAACAAGTTGACGTCGAAACCGATGCAGTGCTGTACCTGTCCCACCAGCTTGCACGATCGTTCAGCAATTTCTCTGCCTAGTCATCTTGTGACACAACGCAAAAAGAATGAAATAAAGGACGAGTACGAAAGTAGAATTAATCCAAAAAGCGAAGCTTCCAACCCAAAGAATAAAGCCAAGCTCCAAAAGGTGACAATAATCTGAGAATACCGATCTTACAGTACTGCCCAAATCTCCAAAAAGAAAGCCTAAAGAGTAATTACAGCGAAATTTACATCCAACCAAAAGAAAGATCAAAATCCTCTATCCCTACGAGTGTCTTGCCGCCACCCGGGCGGCCTAGCTTGGGGCGCAACATAGACTTGGCCCCTATGTACGCCTGATGCTGACCGCTGTTGCGCGTTCCTAACTAATGGTTCTCGCGATAAATAGGGGCTGGAGTTTTGTGATTGCTGGGCAGATGCAACACGCACGTCCACCCTACCCCGCGATGGCTGTTGTAAGTTATATAAGCCCTGTGGATTCCACTCTGGAATGTCGTCCTCGTCATCATTCCACGGCTGAACCGGAACACCATAGTTTTCTGCAGGAGCACCCACTCCTGTTTGTCCATACTTATGTATGAGTTCCCTTATGTGCGATACTGGTGCTGCTCGGGTATGCCCATAAGAGGGAGCCAGTCCCGAACCGGCAGACATGTTCTGGGTTGGGTTCAATCCCATCGACCTCGACCCACCAGAAAAATTAAACTCCGGCAGGTCATCTTCGTCCCGGGCGGCTCTCGCTGCACCCGGGCCGAACCCAGGGGGAACATCGTCATCGTCATCCCCATCAACAATAGGTTGCGGTTGCATGCTACTAGGATGGGCGAGACGCCCGTGATGCAAGTTCGAATTAAAGTTTACATCCTTTTCTTGATGCCTCCTAGAGGACAAATGCTGCTTTTTCGAGGTAAATTTAGTGGTGTGGGATGGTATTGCGGAAGTTAAATGACTTCTTCTCCATACAACAACACCAATAAGGCCGTTTTCTACATCGCTAAGCACGTTAAGCTGGTCTTCCGGTAGGATCCTGCTGAGCATTTCACGGATTCTGGCATGGGGTGGACAAAGGTAGAGTTCCACTCCTTGGGAAGGCTCAGCAAAACCCACTCTCTCATCTAAGACATACGAATCCGCAACCTGGAGAGACCCAATACATTAGAAGAGGACGTGAATATAACGCACGGCAAGAGTAAATTGATGAAGTATTGTTTACCTCGCCAAGGCTTGCACGGTCACTCTCAGATGATTCCTCCTTACAAACAAAATGCACCACCTGCAAAAGTTGAACCAACGAATGGGTCATTAGTTTTAATTGACGTCCCTTAATTTCTTTGGATAGTGAACCGTTGTGTATCTGGGAACGTGACTTGATCAAAATTATTCCGGTCCTCCTGGCGAAAAGTTTCCTCATGTAATCTGGGAACGCAGTTTCCAACTTTTACTTTGCCATTTGCAGTCTGATTTATGAATTTAGATAATATTGTAAAGTGATTAACACAAGTTCCACCTGGTTCTCCACAGTTTTCCAGTACATCCTAGTTGAAATGAAAATTTCATTCCCATTTTAACTCTCTACGAAAATATATATTACCAAGCTAAAGAGCTTCTCAAAAGTTGACAAGAGCAACACCAGAAACCTTGAAATGCTAAATTCCAGTGAATCAGATGAGATAGGCATGCACAGTGAAAAAGGAAAATCCTTGAAGCTCGAATGGGTTTAACTCATTCAGTATCTCTTAGTTCTCTAACCATACACGTGTCACAGAGAACTGATATCGTGGGACTATATTGAAGAAGATTGAGAAATAAATTAATAGATATATTAGCAGTATTTCCCCTTCCAAATAATTGCTGTCCGACAAAAATTCTAAGTACATAAAGTTTTCAATGGAAAAGAAAAGATCTCGAGATACCATGATTGCACGACTACGGGACATGCGTAGATCTTGAAGGAACTTCTCAAATGCATCGAGTCTGACCCTCCCCTTGATCTCTAGAGAGCTGCTCCAATCCTTCGACGGCGTCTTCTCACCACTGGTAGAAAAACCGATATGCAAAAGCACATCATAAATTAAAGATATCACTAACCAAAAAGACATCACTAGGATACCCAGAACACAGCATCATATAAATATGCAATCAGTGCCTTCGAAATGATAATGTTTCTTCATTAAATATGGTTAAGGCATACCTTAGGAGCACTCATTAACAAGATCAATTTACATATGTATGCACCTCATAACATGGCAAGAGGAGACTAAAAGAACAAGTCATAAAATGCCAGCTTACAAACAAATGCAATATAACTTCACAATCTAAGTTAAAAGTCTAACTCATAAAGCAACCTAATCAATAGATCTCGTACAAAGCAGTCTTCTGAGCTCACAGATTTGGACATATCACAACTGAGGATATCCTTATTAACAAGGCAGAATGCCTATTTCCAAGATGAAGTTAGAAAACCTAATTGCAAGTGCAGGACCACACTAGCAACCAACACGAGGCTCAGGACGACCTCTTTTTACTAGGTATGGCAAATCTTCTTTCAAAGATACTGGTCAGCATCTCCAAAAAAATTTTAGGTACTTTTCACTTTCCGTTTTGAAATTTAAAAAAAAAAAAAAAAAAAAAACCATTCTTTTGCATATTATGAAAAAAGATCTAAATGACTTTACAAATCAATATTTACATGTAGGAAAAGCTTTCAGGTGTTATCTATGAACTAAAAGTCAAATTCAAAAGCTACAAGTAAATGGAAAGGTAAAAAATCAACAAGTAAAACTCCCTTCAACCAGACCTTACACTTGAAAAGAAAAGGAGAACCAAAACCAAGAAATTTATTACCTCTTAAAAATGCCAATTACTGAGATAATGGACGTTATAAGTTGAAGGGAGCCTTCCCAAATTAGCTCACCCTTCGATGCTACTATAGGATCTTTGCTATCATATTTTCCATGGTGGTCACTAGATCTAATGTCAACATTAGCCGGGGACAATGTTTCATCAACTTTGCTAGACTCCTCTTCAGTCATATTAGTGGTGTTATTCGGACTTCTCTCAGGAGATTTAGCCTTCAAATCCTTTTCAGATGCAGGCTGGGATATTTCAATGGACTTCTTTTCAGTCATATCAGCTGAGTCATTCAGACTTCCCTCAGGGGATCTAATCTTCAAAACCTTTTCAGAAGCAGGCTCAGACTTTCCAGCATCTGCCTGTAAATCTTTAAATGGAGGCTCTGATTCCAGGCATTCCATAAATTCATCTAGGGACACAATTGGAGGGAGATCCTCCGTCACATTTTCTTCCATAATATCTACATCTGATGCATTGTCTTCAGTGGGAATTGTAAGAGTGTATGCAGCACCCTGGACTGCTAAATCACTCTTTCTACCTCCAGCCTTCATGTTCTCATCCTTTTCTCCAGGTTCATTCACAGAGGATTCCTGATCATCAGCTTTTTTGGATCAAGATGACCAGAAGTTACCGCACTTGAAACCTCCACTGAGACATCATCCTGCTCCACTTCCACTTGAAACTCCCCCTTATGCGTTTTCCTCACCAGACGCTTGATATCAACCTCAGCATCCGGTAAAACTACCATTTGAGCAAGTTCTTCAGCCTTTGCCATTCGCCACTCGGAAAGCTCCTTTGAAGCAAGTTCTTCAGCAGTCATAGAGCAAAGTCTTTCTGGAGGAATTTCTCCAGAAACAACTCTTTCTCTCAGTTCAGGGTTACTGCGATCCTTCAAATTGAACAACAAAGACCTACCCTTCTCTTTATATTTCTTATTAACACCCCCAAATAATTTAAAGAGCTCAGCTTCAATCATGGATGCCAAAACTTCCGGGGATTGGAATGCCATTGCACTTCGTCCATTCAATTCATCATGCACTTTCTCTTTCATTTCGCCGTCTTGATTACCCCTTCTTTCCGCTGGATTTTGATCTGAATCCATTACCCAAGATAGTCCATTCCCTTGCAAAAGCTCATCTTTCACAAAGAAGTTGTCACCAAAAGGAATATCCTCTGGAACCAGAACACTACCACGTTGCAAGTCCTGGACATTAGATATTGAGGACATGTTGGAATCACCGCTACTTTCGGTAGCAAAAGCCTCCTGCGACACAATAGAGCTATTCCGGACATGATGGATACCAAATCCATCACAAGAAGTGATTTTCCCTCCTGAACTTCATGGACATTATCAACAGCATCACCGGGATTGGGTGCAGGCTGGGCATCCACTCTCGAACTTTGTGCACTTAAATCCCTGTTTTTGGAATCTTTTCCAATTGGAGATCTACCTTCCTCATGATTGACCAAAGCTAATGCTGCAGCTAGCGATTCCCTCATCTTGGATCTCACTGACCCAGATGAATCAGATTGAACCTTTGGAGATGGCTGCACATTAGACATCTGATTCTTTGGAACTGATAGACGCTGTGGTGCTGATCTTGGGGAAATGGATTCCGCTGGTCCCAGCTTCCTGTTTGGAGCCGGCGAGTGTTTTACTCCTGGTGTCGATATGGACTGGCCAGGCATACTTTTTCTATTTGGTGCTGATGGTTGCAACCACGGCCTATGCTCCACTTGGGCTGCTCGCTTATTAGGCACCATAGCTGATCGAGGCGAAGGGCTGCTGGGCATGGGACCCATCGAAGCCTTCCTCTTGTTCATCATCGGAAGCTGCTGCACTGCCTGATTATTGAACATGTTACCCATATCTTCTATTGGCATTGAAGTTCTTTGTGGCACCAAAAAATTTTCCCTCCCCCCTAAATATCCAGCATTATTCTCGAACAGTGACATGGTGCCAGCGTTTCTGCTTTGTTGTCTTAACAGTGAAGGCTGTGAGGCAGATTCATCAGGACCAATCCCAGGGAAACCCATTTGGACATCTTGCATGGATGATTCCACTCTATTTGGAATGGCTTCCAATGGAACCATTTGTGTACTTGGTATTGATAGAGGCTGTGATACCAGGTTGTTCGACATGCTACACAGAAAGCAAATAGAGAGAAACACCACCTAGTCAATGAACAGATTCTTTGGATGGGTTACAATCAGGTCACATCCATCAAGAGTCCAGCACTACATTCAAAACAAATAAATCAAATTAAGCATTTCCAAAGAAACTTGAAAAGATGTATGTGATACAAAATACATGAACTACCTAAATAGTTAGAAGCAAAGGCAATTGGATTAGTCCATTCATTGACACAAACAATTTCACACAGAATATGAAACGGATAGGACTATTACTCTAGCAGAATGAAAATTCCTAAAAGTATAGGATGTAAAGTTCTAAATACAACAAGTCAAGGATTTTAGGACACAAAACTGGATCTGATGTGAGAATTCTACATCTGGTGACCGAGACTTTTCCCAAATCTTACATCACAATGAAGTACCACAGATTTCTCTAATACTTAACACTCGTGTCTTAACCCTTTTAACTCTGCCCAATCCCCAACAATCAAATATATAAAAATGAAACGCAATGGCAAGTTGCAGTTTCCCTGCTGGATCATTTGCAGAGCATCAGTATACACGTCAAAGCCATCTCATACTAATCTATCTAATCTTCTCTTTTAGCACTCCAACTTTTTTCAAACGCATCCATCCTTAACTTTGTTAAATCAACCATTAACATTATCATCTATCCAACACTAGCCCATTGATACCTTACCAAATGAAGTAAACCAACTGAAAATACAACAAGACTATCGCAACCAAAATGGCTTGCTGCTTGATAACAGTGGCTTCTAATCAACTATTAATACCAGCCTCTTATGAAAAGACTATATACTGGTAGAATATCAAAGATCGCCCTTTATGGCAACAAGAGGACTGGAAAAAATAAACGGCATAGTACTAACAAAGCAGCTCATATAAAAAGCCTTCGCATATTAAAGTCACTCAAATTATATCTGGCAGAGTTCTTATGCCAGCCACGCATCGCTTGACACCCAAAAAACCCAGTCCTTACACTCAAAAACAGAACAAGGACCATCGCCATGCATAACCGGACAGCTCCTGGCGAAAGAAACCAGTTCCAACCAACAGGAGAAAGAAAGTTAAAAACCACGCAACCCAAAACGATCTTCAGAAACCGATGCAACACCCAAAATTCGAACAGTCGAACAATAACAATAACCAAGATAACCAAGAACTCGATTAAATCAGTTTCGTGATACCGCTTCTAGACTGAGAAAACCCAAATCAATAAATCAATAACATTTAATTCGACAAACCCGCGATTTCAAGAAACTAAATACGCGCCCCGCCATATCAGTTACCGACATAAAACAAAGGAAAACCGTATAAAAAAACAAGCGAAAGAAAGATTAAAAAAAAAAGCCCACTTTCAGCCAATAGCCCGTCTGCTACATTCGAAAGATCCGCTATTCATAGTCTTTCTCACGGCCTGCGCAATACAGATACAGAAGAAACCCCGATTCGAGCTCGACCGACGTACACTAAAAAGCAAACGTCTCTCCCATAAAGGGAGCCCATTTCGCCGAATTGCACACGAAACGAATCCAACGAAAGGTGGAAAGAGCCAAAAAAAAAAAAAAAACAACAAAAAGAAAAACCCAAGACGATAGACGGGGATAGGACTAGCCCCAAGCCGATTCGACCCGCCGGAGGCCGGGAATTCCGGCGAGGACGTTCCGGCCGGCGACGTACCTGAGTGAAGAAGACGCAGCCGAGAAGCCTCTAGAGAGAGAAAGAAGAGGAGAGAGAAGGAGGAGGAGGAGAGAGAATGTAAACCCTAAAAAAGGAGGTTTGGGCTTTTGATCTGATTCTCTGGAACTCAATTTGTTCTCGTCGTGTCGAAGGTGCTCGCGGATAGATCGAGGGCGCGGCTCGACACGTGGCGATGGATGGACCGTCGATGTGCTCCGCCCGCGGTCCTTCCGCCGTCGATTTTTGAGTTTTTCGTTTGGCCTTTTTCATTTTTTCTTTTTTTTCGTCGGCCAGGGTAAAGTTACGGCAACCAAGATATTTTCTAAATCTAAAAACGAGATAAGTGTTACAGAAATTCTAAAACTTATCACGAAAATATAATCGGATTCTAAAACTTGTAAAAAGTGCAATTAAGTCATAAATTTTATCAAATTATTTTAATCAAATCCTAAAATTAAAGTCATCGATTTTTTTTAACGAAAAATGCGACATGGGCGAGGTGTAAAATTTTAAATAATTTTTCATTTTCCACATGACTTTTTTAATTATTTTTATTCAATTTTTTAAAAAAATAAATTTAAAAAACTAAAAAAGAAAAGTTAAATTTTATCTTTTTTTTAAAAAAAAAAAAAAAGTAGCTCCTCCCTCACCGCCGCCATCATCAAAGGGGCCAGCAACGATCACCAGCCCTAAGCAGGGATGAACAACCCTCGCCCAGCCAAGGTGAGGCCTCATCGGCCCCAAGCGAGGGTCGGCAACCCTTGCCAAGCTCGGGCGATGGTGCTCAAATCTAGGCATGCTAGCCCTTCATGGGGGGCAGCGATTGTCGCCGCCCTAGGCGATGCCTCGTTGGCCCTCGCTCAAGGCTAGCGAGGCTTGTTAGATGTCGATGAGAGCTGATGAGGCATCACTAGATCTCAACGAGGTGTCACCCAAGGCCAGCGACACCTCACCCAAGACAAGCAATGGCCGCCGGCTCCCCACGAGGGCCGGCGTGCCCAAATCTGGGCACCCTCACTTGAGCTTGGCAAGGGCCGGCCACCCCTGCCTAGGGCTAGCAACCATCACCAACCCCTTTGATGATGGGTGGTGGTTGCTTTTTTTTTTTTTTTTTTTTCTTTTTGAACTTTTTTGTTTTTTAAATAAATTTTAATTTTTCTTTTTAATTTTTAAATATAATTTAAATAAAAAAATATAAAAAGCCATATGAAAAATAAAAATTAATTTTAAGTGCCACTTCAGTATTTTTTATTAAAAAAGTCGAGCGTTAACTTTAGGACTCGATTGAAATAATTTGACAAGTTTTAAGACTTGATTGCCATTTTTGCAAGTTTTAGGATTCAATTGCATTTTTTGTAATAAGTTTTAAGACTTTTGTAACACTTATCCTTCTAAAAAAAGCGGAAAAACCAACGAAATTGAATAGGCAATTAGAAAGAAAAAAGGAAAGTAGAAAATTAACAAAGAAAAAAAAAGGTGCTGGTTGGTATCACTACTTTCTGTTTTAATTTACGAACAATTAAATAATTTATTTTTATCTTCAATTTATCTAAATTGTTCTCAATATGATTTTTGGTCGTTAAAATAGTCAATGTTTATTTCACATCATTTCACTAAAAGACAATTATCGTTTAATATACTAGTTATACTTTTTATTTATTTAAGGCGCACATAATAACCATTCTATTTTTCTATTTCCTAAAATAGGTTTAAAAAAAAATCCATTTAGTAAGGCAATTTCATTTTTCTATTTCTAGAACAGATTTCTATTCCAAAAATAAATTTAGATTAGACATTAGAAGTTAAGAATTTTAACTTTTTAATTTAAGAACTCTTCTGTCATTCACTCTTGTCATTGCCCACCCTCCACCCATGGGACGCCAAACACCCTTCGTTGACTATCACCCTCGCACCATTTGCTTGATCGCCGATCGCCAATCACCAGTCATTGGCCGCTCGTCGCTAGTTGCTAGATGCGCACCACAATGCCTATCACCAAACACCTATCATTGGCCATCGCCAATCACAGGTCATCCGCCACCCACCACCACCCTCTCCGTAGCCAAACACCTCTCACCATCCTCCTACCGCCAATTATCGAACGCCAAATGTCAACCGCCCATCGATCGCTCACCAGCCACTAGACACCAAACGTCTCCCACCACCACTTAGGAGGGAGAAATTTTGTTAGGAGCATAAATTTTATAAGGTTATCAAATGTGTATTTTTGCTCATAAACTTATTTGAGAAATAAAAATAGAAAAATCAATTTATAACTCATTTATAGAATTAAATGGTTATCATACGCACCCATAGAAGTTGAAATCTAACTAAACAGACTTAACCAATATTTCAAATATTCAAATAAGTTAGAATTGGTCAAATGATATGAATATGATCAAGTTACTATTTATATTTAAAATGAAATAAGACAATAATTCATTTTATTAAGACACCCAAAAAAAGGTTCTATTTCTTAATTGAAAACTATACTTTATGTAATAAAATTTTGGTTATTAAAAGACGAACGAAAAATTCAGAGGCACTCATAACTCTCGTCACGTGATATGGAAGAGATCATCAGTGATGGATATGATATGCGAATGTGATTAAATTTGCAATTTCCACCTTTACAAAAATATCAGAAATACAAATCACTCTTATTAATTTTCTGTTGAAAATGTAGGTTCTTAAATAAAAGAGACTTTTTGAGTTAAAATTTCCTTCCCTTAATCTAAAATTAAAAATCGTAAGAATCACTTTTGTGTGCATGAAAAACAAAAATTCCTGCTTTTAATATAATAGATTATATAGATTTTTTGTTAGAAATAACTGTCTTTATCCTGAGCAATTCAAATGGTATTTTCATATGAAAAAATAATTTTTTGCTTTCAAAATCTGAAAATTTTGATTTTACAAATGTAACTAAGCAGCCTCTAAATAATTGAAAATTCGGTCTATCTTTAAGTAATGGGCTTAAAATGTTTCAAGATGACAAAGATTCAAATTCAAATTCGAGGATTCTACGCTATTTTAGAGGATAAGTTTTTCTCTTGGTTACTTTTCCATTACGATGCTATCTCTGATATTTAATAATTATCATATTCCATCTCCAAATTCTGCGTGGCTTTTTATGGGTTTTTTTCCCGTAATAGATTGAAATTAGCATTGTCTAAGAGCCTGATTTACGTGATACTAAAATTATTGCACATGCGATGTGGCTGTGAAATATGATAATTCTTTTCATGGTTAATTCAGTTTTTTCTTACTTGTTAATATACGCAATATGCATTTTTCTTTCGCGTCCAAGTTTAGCTTTGTGTATATATGTGCTAATAACTTTCTCCTTTTTCTTTTTTCCATTGGATGATCAATAAATAGTTATGAGAGAATGATGGCAAGAGTTGTGAAACTCATTATAATAATACACTCGAGCTGTGAAACTCTCGCCTTTGTTGCATTATATGTAATTAAAGTCGAAATTAAGGAAATATTTGCTCCGTACTCGCTACTAAAACTTGATTTTGCCCTTGTGATTACCACGTCAACCCATATTTTTGTGTTGCCAATTGAAATGTGTATCTCTTTAGCTTCTTCATTTTTTGGTAAAGGTAAGAGATATATATTGACTTAAGCCAAAAGCAACAAAAGCGCTATATAGCAAAAACTCGGCACCAAGAACTTGCACTCACAAGGACAACAATCAGAGTAAGTGGAAGGGTGCCAAGATTAAAAAAAAAAAAACCAATTGCACAGAAGAAGCAAAGGAAAGCCAAACAGTGGCAAAGCAAAACCTACATAGGGATACAAAAAAATATCAAATCCCAACAACCACACGAGTGCGGGTAGATGAATACAAATGTAGGAATGGTAGGACAGCTCACCAACTACATTAGAGAAGCTTCCAAAAAATTCAAACCAGCACCTTTAGGGCTTCAGTTGCACGAACCGAGGAGGACCTCTGACCAGAATAGGAAATGAGAGAACCCCCCACTCGAAAAGGTCTACTAACCAATAGGTGGATTATTCCGCCAAAATGAAGTATCTTTTTTTTTCATTTTTTTCTACTCACAAGGCAATCACTTGACCTTAAATAAATAATTGAAGTATCTTTCTAGGTTGAGAATGAATTTTTTTTCTATCCATATTATACTCTGACATTTCACGTGAAAATTTGATTTTCCTTACTTTTAAATTGAGGTACCAATTTTTGGGGGGGGGGGGGGGGGGGGGGCAGGCTTTGTAGGAATTTTAGACTTCAATCCTTGTTCTATTCTACACTATGTACACCCAAATCAAGAGAAAATTATTCAAAATTGAATTAGTCACCATACAATAGATTTAATTTTTCTTTTAGACAAAATGAGAATTCCTTCATAGTTTCATTATTGCAACACAATGAAGAATCGGAATGCCCATTCTTCTGCTTGTTTAATCCTATCTAATTTTATGCCATATTACTTTCCACTATGCAGCCCCCTCTTCATGTTTTCAGATCATGTTTGAAATGATTTTATATATTTGTGTTGAATATTCGTTTACCTTCTAATGATCGGAAATATTTTTGCACAATTTTTTTGTGTGTGCATATATTGATGAAATCTTTCTCTAAATGTATTAAAGTATGACAAGTTTTAGACTTAAACTACTTATTTGGCTTGGACCTCGCCAGAGCATACCGCTTTTTTTTTTTTTTTTTTTTTTTGAGGGGGTAAGAAATGAGGGCAAAGCCCTAAAATTACACATAATCTCCTAATAAAACTTTATCCGGTTTGATCTCCTATCAAAAAGGAAGCAAACCACTCAATGGCCTATTTAATGTTAGAGTGTCATCTACATCAAATGATTGAAGTATCCGATTTGCTAACCAATATGCACATGAGTTTCCTTCCCTAAAAGTATGAACCATCTTGACTTGTTGAAATACTCTTAACATTTTTCCAATGTGAAAACCAAAATGTTCTCAAAATTAAGAGAGGGAGTAGATTTCCCAAAAAAAGGAAAAAGTCGCTTACAAGCTCACCTCCACAATAAGTTCATAAATGCCCAACGAGATGGCCATTTTGAAACTTTAAAATATGCCCCAAAGTTCTATTTTGAGCAAAAAAAAACACACTCCCACAATTTGCATGAATACAACAAGCTAATTGTTCGTTTCATTACAAAGAAGCCCACCTACTGGAATTGGACCTAAGTTGCCTTTAGAGGCCTCGTCAAAATTAAGTCTGATCCAATCAAAAGGAGGGACAACCTAACCCTCAAATATATCATATTTCTTCTTCTAAGAACTCAATCTATTTTGAGTTATATGAATTGAAAGGATGTTTTTAACATGTTCCAAAATCGAGCCCACAAGTTTCAATTGTTAATAACGTCGTTCAAAGGAGATATGATATAAAATAGGTGTCCATAATGCGTTTGATTTGATAGAAATGAGTGATACGTAATGGAATGAAAAAGAGAATCCACTTTCTTTGATTGGTTATAATTAAATAAAGGGATAAATGCATTTAAAGTCCTAAAACTTATCAACAAAGTGCAGTTTAGTCTTAAAACTTTCAAAAGTGTAATGAATCCTAAAATTTGTCATGAAAATGCAATAAAGTCCTAAATCTTTCAAAAAGTATAATGAAATCCTAAAACTTGTCAAATTGATCAAATCAAGTTCTTTCGTTGATAATATTTTTTAAAAGTTTTAGAAGTCAATTGTATTTTCGTAACAAGTTTTAAGACTATACTTTTTGAAAGTTTTAGGATTCAATTGCACTTTTGTGATAAGTCTAGGATTTAATTACACTTTTTAAAAGTTTTAAAACTTAAATGTACTTTCATGACAAATTTTAAAACTTTCAATAAACTTATCCCTTAAATAAAATAATTGGAATGAAATGGAATGCCATGGTGATTCCTTTGTTGGGTTGCTGGAGAATGAACAGAATGGAATTTGTCTGAATTAAATTTTCAATTCATTAGACTTGCATTTATTGAAATTATACTTTTATTACACAATAACTACATCTGAATTCTAAAAATATCATAAATGAAATGAATTTATATAAAAAATAATAATGCAAAGATTATTTATCATAAAAATATTTTTAGATAAATTTGATTGGAACTTTATGAGGTATTGTTTATATAAGATCACTACAATTAGAAAAAAGTTGTAATGAGGACAATTATTATATGTTATTAGCTTAATAAAAAAATACTTAGATTTACATTTATAGCAAAAGTTCATCTAATATTTGTTATCATAATTAATTTAATGTTACAATTTTTATTAATTTAAAATACTAATGAACTTAAAAAATGTTCACTGTTTAATTATAAAATACTATTGAACCACGCACAAAATGATCAATTAGAGTATAAAACATATTAATATTATCATAACAAACAAAATATTATAGAATATATACTATTGTCAGATCATGAAAAATGATATCTTACAATACAGCTTTGAGATAAAATAAAAAAACTATTATTAATATGTTATTAGTTTAAAATTAGGGTTATACTTTTTCCACTCCTCTTTTAACTTAGTCATTCCCTTTCTTTTGTGTTTTCACCATATCATCCTTTGCGAGATCAACCACTTATGGTACAACTCTACATGCTTTCCATATTATTTGGTCTAACTTCTTCTTCTTCTTCTTCTTTTTGTCTTTTTTTCCTTGTGGGTGCCACTTTTATTCTTCTTATTTTTCTTCTTTCTTTTGATGCCTTTGATATCTCAAATCTCCACTCTTGCAAATTGTCTCTTTATTTTCTCTATTGCAAGTCACTCTCTTCTTTCTACGCCTCCCACTCACCCTCCCTCTTCTTCTTCTTCCACAAACCCTGTCATCCTCTGTTTTCTATTTATGATGCCAACCCCACTGTCCCCCACGCTTTCGCTAGCATCGCCATTTGGCACACGGATGTTCTCCCCCAACAAGTCCTTTTTCTCCACCACAGGCAAGTGACGAAATAGTTGACTACATTGGTGTTGATTCTGATACAGCAAATCACATATTCTTAAAGCAAAAAACACACACTGCGGGAGGAACAGTCAGCTCTCTACCTCATGACTATAGCCTCTAATTTCTCTCGGTTAAAATCTCAATACCTACAATCCTGAGAAAGTGAAAGAATTTGGCCTCCGTTGCCGTCGAAGAAAATAGGTTACCTCGACTCCTCTTGAGATCAAACAACCAGATTAAGCATATCCTGCATCATTATTTCCAACTAGTCAATTAATCCCAAAATTGATGATGAAGACGTTATGGAAACAAGAGTAAGAAAATGAACCCGAGTGAGTAAGGGCCTGTTTGTTAAAAAAAAAATCGTTGTTCTCTAGAACAAAAATTTCTATCATTTTCTTTTGTTTCGGGAAACGAAAAAAGAATAGAAACGTGTTTGGTAAAAGTTTTATTCTTGGGAACAAAAAATCTATTTTTTTTAATTCCTGGAAATAGATTTGGAACAAAAATAAGAAGTGGAAAAAAGTAATTTCTTGTTCTCATGAACAATTTCTAGAATCAAATTTTCTCTCTCTTTTTTTTTTTTTCTTATTCTTCTTCCTTTTGGCCAGTCATTGGCTTGGCCATGGCCAGCGTCAGCGATCGACTAGACGAAGGCCGGCAACCTTACCAGAGCATCACGCCCAGAGATGCCGAGCCACAGTGAGACTCGTTGGCCCAAGTTGCGTCACTTGGTGGTGGCCCGGCAAGCTCGGCCTCACCAGATTTGGGCGAGGTCGACCTCGCCAGGTCAGGACGAGGCCTAAGAAAAAGAAAAAAGGAAAAAATAATAAAATAATTTTAAATTTTAAATATCCTGGGAATAAAAATTTTGAGAAGTTACAAAATGCATTTTTTTACTCAAAAATTGTTTCCGATAATAGAAACATAAAAAAAATCGTTTCTTATCAAAAATTGCTTCCGGAATAGAAGCATTACCAAACACACCCTAAAATCTATAAGATACAAGTATGTTATAGACTACAAAGCAATTGCACAACTGATTATTATTTTTTACACTATTTGGATACACACTTCACTCTAAATGCAGGATTCTAACACAAGATCAAGACATTTCCAAAAAGGAAAAAAAAAAAAAAACAAGTTTTCATCAAAATCATATCTCCAATAGCGAACGACGAGGGTGCAGAATGTTGAAGAAATTAGTTCTCTTAGGAATTGCAAATACAAGAAAGATTTATGGAAGGAGGAGAAGGAGTGGGACGTGTTGAAAGAATAGAATTTGACCTCTAAGAGAGTAAACTAAGAGACGATTTGCAAGAGCGTAGAAGTCAAAGACGTGAAAGGAACGAAATAAAAAGGAAAGTGAGACTCATAAGGAAAAAAAGAGACGAAACAAATTAAAAAGAATTAACCAAATAATAATTGTATATTTATACCAAAAATAAAATAAGAGATGGTACGTCAAATCATAAAAAAAATGAAGTGTTCAAATCAAAAGAGCAGAAACAGCGCAACTTTTCGTGAATGAAATGACATCTTTACTTCGTTCATTCTCTCATAAGAGATTCAAGCTCTCATTTTGGAAAGATATTTAACAAATTATACATTTTTTTCCTAGACAAAGGCATCACGAGAGAGAGATAGTTAAGATCCTTCCATTGCCGTGAATTACGGGTCTTGATTTAGCAACCCACGACTGTAACGATATATATCATCCAAGTGACAAAGTCACTACCAAGTACCAATCTCTCATTAAGAGGCACGATACAGTGTTTCCTAAAATCATTCCATTGTCATTCTATATCTCACATAAGCAGCACAGCCGCACACAAAAGCTACAGCTGCCAACTCCTCTTCCCAGTCACCCTCCAGTCGCAAGGAAACCGAGAAAAGGTAGATTGCGAACCGTTACTATCGCGATCAATCATGGAAGATCCTGTGGTTCGCTGCTGCAGTTATGGTTCTGCCGCAAAGAGCGGCATGCCGAGGGGCTGTCGTCATCTTGGTGAAAGCACTTTGCTAGGTGGCACCAGCACTGGATTCCGATACCGGCGTGATTATCCCAACCTCACTCTTGCATAGAGGACACAATGCATTGATTTTCAGCCACTTATCCACGCACTCCTTGTGGAAGAAATGGTTGCATGGAAGCTCCCTCAGCTCGTCGTTGTTTGCATATTTTGCTAAGCATATGCAACAGACCTGCATATGAATTACAGCAACAGAATAATCAGGAAGCTCCCGGACCAACCGGACCAAGTAAATATTGAGAAGAAAAAAGCCCAGATCCTATCAAAGCACCCATGCTTAAGAATACCATCAAAAGAGCTATAGAGCTATTGTCTTCTCCAGCTTATATAACAGGCACGAAGATACCAGTCAAGAATGTGATTGTCAACCAAAGGTATATCAACAATATTGACCAGACAAACGCCCTCGTCATCCTAATAACTAGCTCATGATCATGGGCATGAGTTACATTCATCTAGTAATCGGTCTCACAGAAGAAGATCCACCTCATGAACCATCAGAATTCAGCTTGGAAGATTAGCAGCTTTGATAAGCAGTGTTGATTAATTTAACACAGAATATCTGGCTGCAGTTATTCACTATGCTAAACTTCACCTCTTTAATTTCATTATCAGGAAACTACAACTATATCTGAGGCACAATCATTCTTGATCTCCTTCTGAAAAGGAATAATATTAAGGTGTTTCCATGATATTTATTACCCCAAGTTGATTAAAGAAGCTGTATTCAACAGAAATACGGACACAAGTTGGGTCTTGTCTCATCAACAGGGTAACAGCATGGACCTTGATTATGTTGGTTTTTTGTTTACTTAGAATTTGAATATAGCATGAACAGGGATTTTGTTAAGCATCTGACCATAAAGAAATCGGGCTATACTCTAGTAAGAGATGATCAATACGAGAGACCTCCAATTCTGTCAAAAAGAATCTACATGGTAGGAAAATGAGGGGACACTTACAGCATCATCCCCAGAAATCACACGCTCCTTATCTGTTCCAGCAGCTATTACTCCTTCCCCAGAAGATGAGTTTTCTGTATCACTGCTATTTCTGTTCTTCTTTAACTTAAACTTGTGGGTCGGCAGTGCATGGATTGCTTCATCTGTGGCTCCTCTTGTCCTGGACAAATCTTCTCTAAATCCAAGGATTGAAATTATACAGGGTAGGCAGCAGCAAATTGTTGCACATAGAATAAAGGGCATTGCATATCCGATGCAGCTAAAGGTAAGAAACACTATACATAGTCTGCACGAAGAAATGGAAATAAGTGAAAAGTAATAACAAGAATAAAGGATACAGTAAACATGATTACCAGGATTCTATTCAACAATCTTTCAGATTTGAAAAAGGAAAAGGAAATTTATATACATTACCTATACATATTGGGAGCATCGTTAGCAGATGTGTGGCCTCCAAAGATCCACACATTCCCCACCACAAACCAAATTGCAAAGAAGCAGTCCAAGCCCATTTTGAAGTATTCCATCAGCGCCTTCAGTCTGCCTCATATGAACAAAACATGATAGTCAAATACCACCTAAGCAGGCCTATTAGAAAAAATGCAGCCCTCCTTTTATGCCAAAGTAGAAAACAAAAGGTTCTCTAGATGAGAAACCTAATAAATAGTTGGTAAGAGTCATCTGTAGATTGTCCAATGATCAAATGTCTCATTCATAGGGTTTTGGAGGGTCAACACAATTAGCCAGAGGAAGACCATTACCTATAAAGAGGAGGAGAAAAGCCCAGAAAAGGAGAAGATACAGAATAAAAGTTATGGGGATTGCCATAACCATGGGATAAGCAAAACTAAATAAATGATGCTCAAAACAAGTTGACAATGAGTAGTAGCCACATAAAAACAAGTTGACATAGGCTTTTTTAATTGAAGAATATTACAAGATGGATCTGACCTATGTTTTACCTGGGGAAAAGCCCTCATAAACAAAAACGTGGTATCAAGGAGAAAGTTCATTTCAGAAAAGTACAAGGTCACCAAATTAATCAAAACCAACTCTGAAGTTGCTGGGTTTTCAAGCTCAATTAAGGAAAGAGAGATAAAAGAACCATGAACTCCGACTACAAATTAGCACATGCTCAGATTTTGGAAAAGCAGAGATATCAGCAGATCCAGTCGATCAAATCATCAGCTGATACGTGTGACCTATCACCTATTCCATCAGTGGGATTATATGACTTCAAAAAACAGATTGATTATTCTTCACGAGAGCAACCAATGTGTTTGTGTGTGTGGATCTATAGTCTTTTGGTTGATTACAGAAACATGGATTAAAAGGTGCCTAATTACTAAACTGCAACCTTAATACAGATACAAAAAAGTTGAATAGCAAGCTTTACATAGGCAAAATGTAAGCAACCCAACATTATAACAGGATGAATCTTTTCAGTGAGTAAGGCATAATGTGTCATTTTTCCCTAAAGACACATGAGACTAACCGATAAGTCGCAATAAGAAAAAACAGAGGGTATGAGGAAAGCTAGATTGGAAGTGTTGTACAACGAAGACTGATGAATAAAAGCTAAATGGAGTTTCTTTAAACCAACTTCATCTTTCCAATGCCTCATTTGGGCACTTATTTTTGTCATGGCCAGAATAACATTTAATACACAACAAAGCTTCTTTCTGTCTATTACAAAGAAACGAATGGAACTTCATCAGGTAAGAAACAAATTGGCCTGATGAAATACATATTACCTGAAGCAAAAATCATTACTAAGGTTAAATATTCACACATAAAAAGATAAACTAAGTAATGTAGCTTTTCCCACTGGCAAACCATAGAGCAATAAGCTGTACCAACAGATTAACAACTTCTGCAACATTCACAAATAAAAATAAATTAATTACCTTGCATTCAGTACTCCTGCTCTTTGACCACTCCTAGGGGACGTAGTTGTGGTATGGCGATCATCTGCATCTGTAGTTCTTGTTACTGAAAGAGAAAATGGCCCAGCGGGCACGCTTATCTGAGCTGGACCTTGGCGCGGTTGATTTGACTCTTGCTCTGAGACCTGATTACGATTGCGATAGCGCCAATACAGAAGAGGCAACGTTGCCACACATCCAGCTGCATAACCCACAATCCACAAGAACAATGGAGCACGCGGATGCTCGTTCTTGGACACAGACAAAACAACAATAGATGCAACAATCTGGCTCATTGTGAGACCTAGTTCGATAGATATCCACATCCCTGAATTCAGTGGACTCCGGCGGCGACGGGCATCACCTCTCCTTCCAAATGAGGAACTTCTAGTGTTTGAATTGTTGCTAGGAGGGATTGATGTTTGAGAAGTTGGTGGTCTTGAAATAGTCGCATTTCTGTCTTGATTTTGCAATGTATCCAAGCCATTAGAAGACCTCTCGGGATGTGAACTCGATGAAGAAGCATCACTGCTCCTTATATGGATAATATGCTCACCTCTGCTATCGTTCTCTGCCCTCTCCATCAACAATGGGTAACTGTCTGGCAGGCTATCAGAATGTTGTTCCACTGAGGGAACATCCATCTAAGTGCAACCACCAAATAGAATATAAAGATAGCATAGAACTGGTAGACAAGAACACAGCCTTTACCCTGACTCCTTGACACAAGGAGAAATTAAACTTGTTCAGGGCAGCCCAATCAGCTAGAGGACAAACTGTTATCAATCTCAGCCTGCAAAGATTCAAAGACTGTGTCAGATTCATAAGACTGTAATTGAAGCAGTGCATAAGATCACAAGCTTGAACTTCAACAGCTACTAGATTATCTCAACTTCAAATTAAAGAACATGGGTGGACAATTTTTTATCCGGTAGAGAAGATCTCAATACAACATACTCAAGTAACAACCAATCACTCACTTTCTTTTTTTTTTATTTTGACCATCCAAAAGCAATTTAACATGAGAAAGAACCAGATGCGATGTAAGAAGCTACATCACTCAACCAAAGAAAACTAAGTGTTGACAAATATTCTTCAATAGCTCTCACACTAGAAGAAAATTTCAGCTCTGGCAAGAAAAATTATGGTTCATGGCAAAAAGCTTGAACCTTCCCAAATGCTCTCATTGCCAAAAGTTTAAAACCATTCAACAAATAAACAGTACGACTTAAGCAGGGCAAAGGGCATACACCCAAAGACATCTAAATGATGAAAAAAGAAAAGGGAAACAGTCCTTTTTGCCAGCAAAATAATTCAAAGTCCTTTTTGCCAGCAAAATAATTCAAGATCAGTCCTGCTACTGGGGAAAAACAATTTCAATTCTCTAATTCTTTCGACAAGCGACAAAATCCTTCAACTTTCCAGGCAAAATCACGTCAGCAGCTGACCCTAAGCCAGAAGCGGAAGCCGCGATCCGCATTACCCCGATCGTAAAAATTCACCCCTGATTTCGCACGAGACGGTAAATAAATAAAAACCCAAATAAAAAATCCCGGAATTTGACCCCGTTGACTAACCCCCCGCCACCCAAGACAGAGAAACAAGAAAATTCCCAAGAACACTTCCAAGAAAGCACAATCCGCGCGCCCACAACCCACCATAAATTCTCCAAGAAAACCGAAACCCAGCAAGCTGCTCGACCCGATAAAGACACCCACCTCGCCCCCAAGAAGCGCCGGACCCAACATCGCCCCAATCAAGCATCGATTGGAAAGCCTAGCGCAAGGAACCCAGAAAGAGAGAAGGAAAGAATCGTACCTGATAGGGTTGCGATGGGGAAGCAGAGGAGAGGGAGACGACGTCGTGTTGGGGGGTTGGGTTTCCGCGGATGGTCGCTTTCTGGGGGGAGAGAGGAAGGGCTTTTCACTTTTTCTATCGGTGGGAGAGATGAAACGTCGAGGATGGGGTGTCCATTGATTCGGTGCTTCGTCACGCCCCCCAGAAAGAATATATCGACAGGGGGAGAAGAAGACGATGACGATGATACTTATGCTCCTTCTATCCCACGGTAAACAATAAAAAAAAAAATAGTAAAAAAGAAAAAAGAAAAAGTTGATTGTCAATTTTCGAGCTGGTAAAAAATATCTAGAATTGAAAATTTGGAGAAAGGCAAGGAAGAGAGAATTTCCTCTCCTTCAGTTTTCTTTTCTTTTCTTTTTTTCGTTTTCAATTATGACGATGAATGATTAGAACTTGTGTTGATGGATCGCTTTAGTATCAAATCTTTTCTTCGTTCATTTGGTTCTTGAAATTTTGTTTTGATCCATTACTTAAGTCATTCCAGAATTACATTAGTTTCTTACGGAGGTGAATCTTTTTGCAAGTGGGACCATAGAATGCCATGTAAAAAAAAGAAATATTGAAATACTAAGGGAGAGTAAAGATAAAATAGAAAATTGAAATACTAAGGGAAAGTAAAGATAAAATAGATGAAGGGAGAGAGAAATATCGAGAGGTCAAAGTAGGTTCTACGTACCTCCCAAAGGTTTACTCCCGTGGTTTCAGCTGGTGAGATTTGAACAAAAAAAAAAAAAAATAGATAGAGGGAGAGAGAAATATCGAGACATCATGCCTAAATTTAAATCTCGCTGCCAACAATCCTCTTTAATAGGTGATCTGTAAATTTACTAATATAAGGCCTTCTAAGCCTATGGAATGCCCTAACTTTTGGAATGGGCTAACTTCCCTTCCTCTTAAATTTTTTCATAAGAAAATATCAAAGGTTCGAGACTGCATAAGGGCGGTAAGCGCTCGCCACCATTGCACAAACGAGGGCAAGCAACCCCTAGCCAATGGACTAGTGACGGCTAGCCACCCTCACTCTTACCTCGACATTAGCAACGACCACCCTCGTTGGTGAAAAGGGATAAACATAGCCTAAGCTCTACTCTTGATCTTTGTTTCTTCTTTAACATTTCATTTTGTTATCCTTTTACGTTCGTAGTTTCTTTCCTAATTTCTAGTTTTTCAAATTTTTTTGATAATTTCAAAATCAAATTGTGAAATAACGTCACGTTGATGCTTAAGGAAGTTTCCTCATCATGTTACTAATCACATGGAATTGAAAACATCATAGAAAAGTTATATATGCGATATTCTAATGCTTGTAATAAAAGTCCTAAAGTGTAAGCCATAAACAATTTCTGAGGTTTAAATGAACAGTAAAAATAGTTTTAGGACTAACTCACGAAAACAAATTTTGGTATTTGCACTTTCATTATCCTTTTTTTGTTTTTTCAAAGGAAAGGTACAATCAGTGTAATTAGCCTTCTAGACATCGCTATAAAAAGTCTCTTATATTCAATTCATGTTGTAGCTACCTAACTCTACCACATAATTAAACTGGAAGTCAAAAGAACTCCAATCGCATCTCGCATTGTCCCCATCCTCTTCGATGATTTCAATTTCATGAGGGGATCAACCATAATTACAAACCATGGCCTAGACCGATTTAGGTTTGGAAATCGCGTTTAATGTATTGTTTATGTCATAAAATACATCTTAAAACCATCAGAGTATGAATGGAATCGGACTTTGAACAAAACGCCGAGTGACCCTAAAGCCTTTTAAACGTCAAGTCGCTGTCCACATCCCTCGTCCATTCGCCTTTTCGGATCCCCTGCCCCCCCGGCCCCGGCGCATGTAGGTGGGATGGCGGCTCCGCCTTGCTCCGCCCTCACCTTCTTCTCGGTATCTTTTCTTTTTCTCTCTCCTCCCTCCTTTTCCCTTTCGGTAAGAGGATTCAGCGCTTTCCCAAAAGAAGGTGCCACCGCATGGGACCGCGACGACGCCGTTTCGGGCATCAACCCGAAAGAAAATTCGGCGCTTTCCCCAAAAGAACGGCCCGCGTGGGAGGAGAGCGACGCCGCCGTTCTGGAATTAGTGACAAAGCAAAAGCGGTGAGTTGATCGCCCGCCCCCTCGCGATGCATGAACGCATGCATGATCTGAAATTGCACGGCGACTTTTGTCATTTACGAACAAAATTAGGGACCGTAAATAAATAGACTTACTTTTTACATTACATCAACGTGACCACGATTGAAAATTACTTTTGAAGCGACGCTATTACTATTTACTACCGCCTGGTTGGCTTGGGTCAAACGACATGTTGGTTCTTAGCAATTTTTATTTCTTTCATGGTCCTATGAATTTTCCTAAAAGCCCATGGACTTGGAAAAAAAGCGTCCGAAAGATCTTAGAGCTATTACATTTGTATTAATTTAGTCTTAAACATTTTGGCATAATGCCAATTCAGTTTAAATCTTTTAACTCCATGCCAATTTAATTCTTCTAGCTAATTTTGGTTGAATATTGTTGACATGGACGTCGAACGACTTATGTGATATAACCGATACTGACGTTAATAACTTTTGATCATATGTTAATATTTGTAGAATTTTTTTTATTTTTTTATTTTTATCCTTTTTTTGTCCTTTCTTTCCTTCTTCCTCCGACCGATCACTAAGGTCTAAAGGTGAGGGACCTTGCCAACCACTGGTGAGGCTTACTCGGCCCCTAGCGAGGCTCGAGCCCACACTAGAGACCTCGAGACAAACCTCGCATTGGGCTGGTGAGGTCAAGTCTTGCCAATAGCCAACAAGGTCCCTTGCCTCTAGTTGGTCACTGAGGTGTGGTAAACAGCTAGAGGAAGAGGAATGAAAAAGAAAAAAGAAAGGAAATAATAATAATAATATTATTATTGAAAGTTGCCCATGTCAACGCCGGTCATATCACGAAGACCAATTGGCATCTACATGAGTAATATCCTGCAAAAATTAGTTGGAATGACCGAATTTGCACTAAATCAAAATGTTTAAAACTAAATTGGCACCAATAAAATGTTTAAGACTAAATTGGAACAAATACATAAAGATTTAGGACTTTTCTAATACTTTTCCCTTGTGAATTTAATTTATTTTTACCAATTGATCTAACCAACCAATTTATTTAATATTAGAAATATTTTTCTCGAGACAAAAGATTTTCAATAAAATGAGCAAGATATTATGATCTATTCTTTATTTTTTTTCTTTAAAAACCCGTTAATCTCATAAATTAGGCTAGGCGTAAGCTTGAACTTGAATTTGGGGACTATAAAATGATTGCTTGCACATGATGGTGAGTCGAATCAAATAGCTACCGAAAAGTCACCCACACAAATTTGTTCATTCGTCATAAAATTAATCCCATATCATGACTTCCCTTTACTTTATTAGAAATAAGAATATTCGCGATTTCTCGCAGTAGAATACATTTTGGTATATGTCTGATAATTACTCGTAATTTCTTACGATAAGTTGATGTCAAAAGGTCAAGAGGGAATCGCTAAGTGCCCTAATTAAGTGGAGTCCTAATGTTTTATGGGATGTTGGTGAATATGTGGCCTATCCTGTCTTCTTTAGTGGGTTTAAAGTTGGTTCGTTCTTGCTGACATGAGCCCACCGTTATTAGCCTGTGTCCTTGTGGCATATGGGAAAATGTTGTTTGTTAATTCAAGGTCTGTGATTTTGCCATATGGCAAAATTTCTTAATTTACCTCTGCATACGGCTTGACTGTAAATATCTTAGTATCATTTAACTGTGGCCTCATAATTCATCGTTCAGGAATTGCGACAGACTTTTTCTCTATAGTAAAAATGGGCCATGTAGGGTCAATTAGCTAGTGGTCCTGCTTATCCCTCTGTATAATAAGAAAAATCTAAAACTACTTTCAATCTAAAAATCTCATCCACAAAGTGAAATAAAATTCAAAAAATGATTGTTGACACTTCAGTTTTAGTTGACAATTCAAGTTTTCATTTTTTTTTTTGTTAAAACACAAAAATGAAAAATAGAAAGATAATGACAACAATAAATAAATAAATAGATTATATGCAAATCAACAAATAAAAGAATAATAATAAAGATGTTTGAATATGGCATCTGTGTGTTTATGGTGTTGAACTGAGCTTACAAAGGAACATTAAAAAAGAAAAAAAAAGTAATAGAGACATCCGATAAAATGAATAAAGGTGGATGAAAAGGAAAATGATGTAAACGAAAGAGACAATAAGACGAGCTTAGCTTAGTTTTGGTGAGACTTGTCTTTAATCTGGCTTGATAGATTTGGGCTTTGGTTATGATGGGACTGGTGAGTCTTGGGCTTAATAAGACTTTGAAAGATTAGATTTCGTTTGATTTTGTTTTGAGGAAAAATCTTGATGTAATAAAGCCTTCTGTGAACCAAACATCCAATTGCAGTCCCCATATTGGAAAAGGGCCTAAGGGCCCGACCCAAGTTCCCAATTCTTAGATATATATATTTTTAAATAATGTAAAACAAAAATACAAAAAATGGAAAATTGTTAGAGAAATAATTGATTAGGTTGTTAGATTTCAATATTAGAATTAGTTTAGTTTCATTTGAATAGTACATGTACGACTTAGGATAATTCTTGATTTTCTCTAGTTTAGATATGGGGATGTTAGTTTATTTAGAAAATTGAATTCGATTTGAACTATACTCATGGAAATTATTGTCAAGAGGCTTCATAACAAGGCTAACTTATATTTTTTGCCCGACTTCTATAGGCTTATTTGACTACACTTCACCATTTATTCACTTTTTATTATTCTCAATTTGTTTGTTTGTCGTGATTGCTTTTGCATAATTTTCTATTGTGATTCATTTTCTTAGTTAAATGGTTAGGTTTCATTCTATGACCATAATAAATACAAAAACATTGCATGAGCACTTAGCAAGCAAGAACTGTGTGGATACTTTAGTTAACTATTAATCAAATTTAGGTATTAAAATGACACTAGTTAGATGACTAATATAATAAAGTCCCCAATCTTAGATCTCAAGTTGCATAAAAAATAAGATATATTTTCATTCCTCACTTAATTTCCAATCAACAATAGGTTAATATTAACACTTCGTTTTCATCAAATATATTAATAAACACAAAAAGAAGAAGAAGGAAAGTAAAAGTAAAACAAAAAAAACAAAAAAAATCAAAGGGCCACAAAAATTAAGAAAGGAATTTATGAAAAAAGAAAAATATTTTAAAAAATTTCAATCAATTCGAGCAAGCCTGCTTGGACTGGTTCAATTCAGCCCGCTTGGGCTTAACCCATGTATTGGGCCAACGTTTCTCATATCCTCCAATTTTCTCTAGCCCATCCTATTTTCCTCAACCTAGCTGAGATAGACTATTGCTCACACAAGCTGACAGATCAATGCTCTCACAAGCCAACAGATCAATACTTTCACAAGCTGACAAATAAATGTTCTCACAAGCCGATGTACGATCTTGCTCACACAAGCTGACAGATCATTACTCACACAAGCCGACATACGATATTGCTCACACAAGCTGACAGATTATTGCTCACACAAGCCGACGTACGATATTGCTCACACAAGTTGACAGATCATTGCTCACCCAAACTGACGTACGATATTGCTCACATAAGCTAACGAATAAATGTGAACAAGAAAAGTTGATATTCACACTTTTAAAATCCCATGATTCGATTTGGTCCTTCAAGCCATTTTTGGTGTCAAAACCGACACTCGAGATTTTTCTAATTAAATATCAAAATTTCATAATTTTGGAATAAATATCCAAAATTACAATTTTCACTTAATTTGCACAATGTATCATTCAATTATATAAACTAACCACACTATTGCAATCAGCACAAAATTCTAGTCATTTTGGCTATCTTGGTATAATTTTGAAAAATAATAAATAATTAAATAAATGCAATTAAATACTAAAAATACCAACTTAGGCCGAAAATGCTAAATTAACCACCTAAACGGGCCTAGAAAATTTCCGAACCTATCTAGATAAATAGCACAATCTATCAATCCTTAATTAGGCTATTCTAACCATCTAACATGCATAATTGAATAATTAAATCACTAATACATGCTAACTAATCACATAAACCTTAATTAGCATAAACTAATCATTCCCTAAGCATCATTAACTCCCTAAGCAAAGTTCAACAAGTAAACTCATCGATTTAGCGATCCGGTGAGTCCATGACATCGGCGACGCAAAGGCAAGCAACAACTAAGCCCATGGCAACACCAACGGAGGATCGAGCGGCCCGAAAATGGGCCTAGAAGTCTCAGCTATTGCTGGAACTTTTGCTTTTGATTTTGGCTATAGGGACACCGGTTGAAAGGGCTGCTCGGCTTGAGAAAGGGACATGGCGGGATAGCGGTGGCAGAAACGGACTAGGTGGAGGCGGTCGACAACTTGGACGAGGGGCTAGGCTACTTAGGACGGCTGCGATGCGGCTTGGCTATGTTGGACAAGGGTGCGAGGATGAGCAGACACAAGCAGGGAGGCGGACGACGCTAGCTTGGCTCACGGGCGGCATGGCGGGCGAGCGACGGAGCTAGGCGGTGGCATGGGCGTCAACGGGCAGGGGGGGACTCTCTCTGGTTTCTCTCTAGTTTTTAGAGCTCAAATTTTGATCAACAATGGATAAAGGTGGCTGATTGAGGGAGAAGAAAACTGCATAAGCTTTGGGGGGTCCCCTTTGACCACAAATATCCCTTATCTACTCAAGTTCATGTCCCCATCACTTGGATTGTCATACATGGCCAATTTGTAGAACAAAATTCCCCCTAGAAGCTTCATTTGATGCCTCAAATGTTGCACTCCTAGGCCTACGAATTTTGGACATTAACCCTCCAAATCCAATTCAATTTCAACTCCAATTTAATCCAATTGATGCCTAAAAATTCAACTAAGGTACCCACACTTAAATTCACGTTTTTCCTCATCAATTGAACCCACTTGATGGCCAACGGTGCGCTAAAAAACGATCATATAATTTTCCTAGTCCAAAATGGCCCTACTTTGAACTTTTGCCCAAGTTTGCAAAAAAATCTTTGGAGAGTGAGTTGACATTCCTAAAATGAATCGTGACATGATAGAACTTTCAATTTTCGAAATCGAGTTTAAATTTGAGGTTAATTTCAATTGGGCGCGATTTTAGCGTGATCTAACCTACCGGATAGCTTTTATGAATTTTTAATGCAATTGAACCGTGGTCGATTATTTTCGAGCCACATTGTACTTTTGCGACACATTGGCAACTTTAGGTTGTCATGAAAATCTCTAGATTTCAAATATGGACACAAGATACCAAAACAACAGAAAAATTAGTCTAATGTCGATTGACAAGAATTTTGCAATTAGGTGGAATCACCCACACACTAATCACATAGCTTAGTTGAGTTGACCTATCTTCGGTCTCTAATCAAATTTTAAATGTGTCATAATGACTCTTGTAAATTAGCACGGTCGAGCTGTTAATTCCAAGTCGAATTCTCAAGTCTATTATGTTTAGATTTATTAATGGCTTCACCTCATAGACTAGTTAGCCCATGAGTGATCAGCTCAGGAAAAAGAATTAGAGGTGCGTCGATGAAAAGCCTAACTTATTCAATCGAAAACAAAACTTAAAAATCAGGATATCACATCAATCCCTTTCCTTAGGTAGAAACCATAGGCATCCCACATATAAGTGGAATTTTGTTTAGATGATCCAACAAAAAACATGCAATATCAAAAAAAAAAAAATATGTTGCTCTCCATAATCTAATGCTTCGTAACTTATCTTCAACCTCTCTTGCACTTCCTTAGCAGGAATTTTCTTCAATTTCTCAGATGTATCTTTCCATGCTTCCTTTGCCTTTCCACATAAGTATGACCCTATAACTTCAAGTGCTAAAGGAAGGCCCCCAATAATAAATACGACGTCACGAGGGATATGCTTATAATCACTCGGAAGAAAATCATTTCGAAATGCATGTCTACTAAATAAAATCAACGATGGATTTGGAGACAACTTTTCAAGTTCATACAAGTGGCTAGCCCTAGCCTTGTCAAGAATACTCTTGTTTTTAGTTGTGATGATGACTATACTTCCCCCTTTAAACCCACTACCATCTGCGACCAAAGCATCCAAGTAAGTATTATTATCCATATCATCAAGAAGAGTGAGCACTTTCTTACTTGTACATCGGGATTTGAGTATACGTATTATGTCATCGACATTAGACATCCCCATGAGCTTCCTATTACGTCAAAAATGAGCTGCTTTTGTAGGCATTCAATACCCTTGCGTTGAGATGTTTCTCGAATATTTGCCACAAAGCTACGATTCTCAAAATTGCTAAATAGCTTGTTGTATAACACTTTTGTAAGAGTTGTCTTACTGATACCACTCACTGCATAAATTCCAATGATCCATGTACCATTGAAATTAGCATCTATCTTGCTTAAAATCTGTTCCACACGATCATTAGTTCCAATTTGCTGGAAGCGTAATCCTCAGATATAATTGGGATCGAAATCTTAGATTGAGTGATATTGCGGAGAAGCTCCGCAATATTACGAAAAGTTTATAGAACAAAAATAATATATGTTTAGAGGATTATATTACATGGTTGCACATATATCGCACACAAATACAAAAGCAACAATAGCAAATTGACAAAGTTAACTAAAGGTTGACAACGAAGGCGTAGATTGTACCAATTGTGAAAGGCAAAAGACAACATTAAGGGAAAAAAAAAGAATTAGACAAAGGAACAAATCGCACAAACAATAACATTTAATAAATCTATACTTAACCCAACTTGAAAAAAAAATCGAACAATTTCCCTTCCAAGATCTCTCGGTTGATCATGCATCTTTAGTGTGCCATTTTGGCCAATTTTAATTAGGGACATAAGACTTAACACTTAAATCGCTTTCCTTGGGAAAAACCATAGGCATCTTACATATAAGTTGGATTTTGTTTAGATGATCCAATGAAAAAACATGTAACATCCAAAAAAATCTATTGCTCTCCATAATCTAATGCTTCGTAACTTGTCTTCAACCTCTCTTGCACTTCCTTAGCAGGTTCTTCAATTTCTCAGATGTATCTTTCCATGCTTTCTTTGCCTTTCCACATAAGTATGACCCTATAACTTCAAGTGCTAAAGGAAGGCCCCTAGTAATAAATATGACGTCATGAGAGATATGCTTATAATCACTCGGAGGAAAATCATTTCGAAATGCATGTCTACCAAACAAAATCAATGATGGATTTGGAGGCAACTTTTCAAGTTCATACAAGTGGCTAGCCCTAGCCTTGTCAAGAATACTCTTGTTTCTAGTTGTGATGATGACTATACTTCCCGCTTTAAACCCACTACCATATGTGACCAAAGCATCCAAGTGAGTATTATTATCCATATCATCAAGAAGAGCAAGGACTTTCTTACTTGTACATCGGGATTTGAGTATACGTATTCCAACATTAGACATCCCCCATGAGCTTCCTATTATGTCAAAAATGAGCTGCTTTTGTAGGCACTCAATACCCTCGTGTTGAGATGTTTCTCGAATATTTGTCACAAAGCTACGATTCTGAAAATCGCTAAATAGCTTGTTGTATAACACCTTTGCAAGAGTGGTCTTACCGATGCCACCCATTCCATAAATTCCAATGATCCATGTACCATTGAAATTAGCATCTATCTTGCTTATAATTTGTTCCACACGATCATCAGTTCCCATTTGCTGGAAGCGTAATCCTCAGATATAATTGGGATCGAAATCTTAGATTGCGTGATATTGCGGAGAAGGTCCGCAATATTACGAAAAGTCTATAGAACAAAAATAATATATGTTTAGAGGGTTATATTACATGGTTGCACGTATGTCGCATGTATATCGCACACAAATATGGAAGCAACAATAGCAAATTGACAAATCCGGCTACGTTTTCTAGGCTTGTTTTGATGTTCTAAACGAACAATTTCTCTTCCAAGATATCTCAGTTGATTATGCATCATTAGTGTGCCATTTTTGCAAATTTTAATTAGGGACATAAGACTTAACACTTCAATCCCTTTCCTCTGGAAAAAACCACAGGCATCCCGCATATAAGTTGAATTTTGTTTAGATGATCCAATGAAAAAACATGCAATATCCAAAAACATCTGTTGCTCTCCATACTCTAATGCTTTGTTGCACTTCCTTAGCAGGAATTTTCTTCAATTTCTCAGATGTATCTTTCCATGCTTCCTTTGTCTTTCCACAGAAGTATGACCCTATAACTTCAAGTGCTAAAGGAAGGCCCCTAGTAATAAATACGACGTCATGAGAGATATGCTTATAATCACTCGGAGGAAAATCATTTCGAAATGCGTGTCTACTAAACAAAATCAACGTTGGTTTCGGAGGCAACTTTTCAAGTTCATACAAGTGGCTAGCCCTAGCCTTATCAAGAATATCCTTGTTTCTAGTTGTGATGATGACTATACTTCCCGCTTTAAACCCACTACCGTCTGCGATCAAAGCATCCAAGTGAGTATTATTATCCATATCATCAAGAAGAACGAGGACTTTCTTACTTGTACATCGGGATTTGAGTATATGTATTCCGTCATCGACATTAGACATCCCCCATGAGCTTCCTATTACGTCAAAAATGAGCTGCTTTTGTAGGCATTCAATACCCTCACGTTGAGATGTTTCTCGAATATTTGCCACAAAGCTACAATTCTCAAAATCACTAAATAGCTTGTTGTATAACACCTTTGCAAGAGTGGTCTTACCGATATCGCCATTCCATAAATTCCAATGACCCATGTACCATTGAAATTAGCATCTATCTTGCTCATAATCTATTCCACACGATCATCTGTTCCCACCAATTGTTCAGGAACACTTAGGTGGAAAAGGTCTTGTTAACTCGCTCATAACTCTTATGACGACCCTTTTCACTAATGCTGCTTCATGCCTATCAAATAATAATACAAAATTTCACTATATGATAGCAATGTTTATGTGCTTTTTTCAAGTAAGCTATTTATGAGAAACTCAACAATGTTTTGGTGGAGAATAACGTACCCATTAGCTATTTTCTCCGATTCCCATCCTTTTAAGGAACTGACTTCGTTGAGCGCTTCTTCCCATTCTGTCACAACCATTTGACCCGAATTCTTTTTATGTGCATTGATGGCATCTCTAAATCTCTCCTTGAGATGTCGAACTTTTGAGGGTTCTACTTTGAAAAATATGGGCAACACTACTTGCTCTCCACTTTTCCTGAACTTCAACATCTGAGCCAGCTCTTGATAACACCATTTGTTGCAAGCTTATCCTCATATATGATTGGGATCAAAATCTTAGATTGCGTGATATTGCGGAGTCCGCAATATTATGAAAAGTCTATAGAACAAAAATAATATATGTTTAGAGGGTTATATTACATGGTTGCACCTATATTGCACATATATCGCACATCTATTGCGCACGAATATGAAAACAACAATAGCAAATTGACAAAGTTAACTAAAGGTTGACAACAAAGGCGTAGATTTGCACCAATTGTGAAAGGTAAAAGACTATGTTAAGGAAACAAAAAATAATTAGACAGGGGAACAAATCACATAAACAATAACATTTAATAAAACTGTACTTAACCCAACTTGAAAAAAAAAAGGAAGCGAGCTAATCATTGCAAATGAATGGAGGTCTCATTTATCATAGCAAGCAACACATAAGAAGTCATTGAAGAAGAAGAAATTATAAGAAAGATCCAAACTTAAAAAATGTGGAAAAAGCATGGCCCAACAACTTATAGATGTCATGTTCTTTTTAGAAAATGCTCTATCAAACACTAGAAATCGTATATAAGGTTATCGATGTGATTTCTAAGCTAACATCACAAATGCTTTTATTACTATGAGGTAAGTCCCATAAATTATTTATTGTTTTATTGGATGTTAAATTAGTGTTTGCACACGCACATGATCATCTCATATGTTATGAAGTAATAAAATGAATCAACGTTGCTTACTAAACATTTTTTTTCATTAAAAAAAAGGTAATGAAAGAGTATTAGAGAAATATCTAGTGTAATTAAGTATTTGTACCTAAAATCTTCAATTCACATAAGGAAAGTAAATCTTTCATTAGTTTACTTTGGTTTCTAACCAACTCACCGTAAACTAATTAGTGGTTGGTTTCTAACCAACTCATCGTAAACTAATTAGTGGCGACTTTTGAATATATATTATTTGCATTTTAATAAATTAAAACCTAAGTTGCTAGCTTCTATTGACTTAGAAGAGTCCAGGTTAAGTCTAGGCTTTATAATCTATTAATCAAACCCTAGGTGGTGCACCACAAGGGTAGGTCGTAACATATGTTATATTGAATTAGTGGTAGTTTTGAGAGGTATTTTACTTGATGATTCTAATGTTGTCGGAAGTTGTCCAATGACCATCGAAATCAATAATCGGATTAGTGGTTGATGATGAAGTGTGGAAAGTTGGAAGCACTGGTCGATTACCCAATGAGCTCACTGGTGGTAGACCCTCAACACAGGACTCGGTGATGTCGAAGATAAAGCCAAGGAAGAATATGTAGAGAAAAGGAGAAACAAGAAAAAAAAAAAAAAAGGAAAATAGAAAAATAGGATAATAATAGTTTTTTTTTTTTGAAGTATCAAAAGAAATGGTTATAATGAAGATCGGACTTTGTTTGCTTATTAAAAGTGGATTGGGTTATTGTCTAAGTTTGGATTGGAAGTTGAGATGGAGAATAGATTTGGACCGAATATTATGGATTGGAAATGCTAGGCTAGGCTATAGAGACGGGTGGACGACTAAATTTGGCGAATTGGCTAAATAATGATAAATGCAGGTAAGGGTTGAGACTGAGTTGAATTTAGATTCAAATTAGATTGTGGGCTGGGTGTATAAAATTAGGTAAATTCATGAATCAAGTTGATATATTTGGACTAAACCTTAAAGACAGTTCGAATTAAGACTTCACATGGACCATTAGGGTTCAGATCGGACCAATAGCTGGACCAAATTTCTTGACCCGATCTGGAATCCATTTTCCAAAATTAACAAAATTCAAAAATTAATAAAAAAAATTAGAAAACATTAAAAAATAAAAAATAATGAAAATAATAATGAAAATTTTCGAAAATTAAAAAAAAAATTACAAAAAGTTTAGAATTAATTGCTGACTAGTTTCATTAGATTTTTTTTTTTTTTTAGTGTTAATTCTAGTTTAGAATTAGTTTAGCTTTAAAAAAATGTGTGAAAATATTTCGAAAAATTGAACCCAAAATTAAATAAGCCTTAAGGTCTTACAATAGATTTTTTGAATGATTTCATTTTTAGAGACAATGTCAAGTTACTATCTGCGTACTTTTATTTTGATTTTACTTAATTGCACTCTTTCAATACATTATTTTCTTTTTCTTAAAATGATTAGAATATATTTGATTGATAAAAGGCTGCCCAATCACTTAAGTAGCACCGACACTGACCCACAACATGTTATACGACATAACACGACATGTCGATACATCGATTTTCAATAAATAGAGAATTCTAATATGTTATGACACATTGTATATTATATGTATATTTTATATATAAATAATAAATTATTATTTTTGTGAAATAATTAATCTTATTTGAATTCACAAATAAATAATAAATAATAAATTCTTATAATAAATTTACACTAAAAATATTAATCCACAATTTATTAATAGGGTTAATACCCTAAAAAACCTCAAACTAGTACATAAGTGACAAATTTACCAAAAACTAAATTTTTGACCATGAAAAATGGTCAAACCCCATACTTGTATATCCGTGACAAATTTATCTCGACTAATCATAAGAAACCCTAAATTGGTAAATCTGTGACAAATTTACCTCAAACTAATTTATTTGACCACCAAAAATCACAAATCGGTACATTTGTGGCAAATATATATGTTAAATTAAATTAATATCACAAAAAATCACACTGTGACAAACGGAGAATAAAATCCCAAATTGGTATACCGATCAACTATCACATGTTATTCAACTTAGTAATTTGATAGTAAAATTTAATAGAAATTAATAGAGAGTAAATTTGTCAAAGGTGTACCAATTTGGGGATTTTGGCTGTCAAAAATTAGTTTATAGAAAATTTGTTACAAGTGTACCAGTTTTAGATTTTTCAATATATTAACCCTTATTAATATCCTTCATTGTTTCAATTTGACAAATTTAACTCAATTTCAATAAATCCATAAAATGGGAAGAAAAAAAAAGTAATTCATATTATAGACTTACATGTCAGAAGTGTTGAAAGAAAAAAGAAAAAACCGAGAGTAAATTGTGTATCAAGAAAAGTGAAAGTCAAAAGAAAAGAGAATAAAATATTAAGTTTTTTTTTTTCTTTCCTAATTTGTTATTTTTTATATTGATTTTTATTTTTTCATATATATATTTGATATTTCATTTATTGAAAATTTTTAAAATTGATATCGCATGTCGGAAATTCCAACTCAAGTGTTGAAAAAATTGACCATGTGTCGAAGTTTCTAACATGTGTTGACCGAGTGTCGAGAATGTTAGACACGTGTCGAAGTATCCGACAAGACATGAAGGCTCTCGGAGAGTGTCAATACTTCCTAGCCAATCACTTTGGTTAGCAAATAGTTAAATTTAGATTTCAAAATGGTACTAGTTACATGAGTAGTGTAATTAAGTCTCCAATCCCTTAATTTTTGGTTACGTAAAAAGTGACGTATCCTACTATATCTCACTTGGTTTTCAGCCAACCTCATTAGGCTAATGACAACTCCTATAATTATTAAGTTATTAAGAGCTCAAAATTGAATATCGTAACGTCACACAAAATATGAGTTTGGAAGAGAGAGCACTCAAAATTGATGGGTCGTTTAGGATAACATTAGATGATATGTTTGAATTGTCTTTTGTAGAAATCAATTCAAACTATCTTTCGAGTAATTACCTCTAAATCTATTCCTTAAGGGCAATCCCTCAAGGGCAAATTGTGACAACTTAGCGACTCTACTTAGGAATTGAGGACTAAGACTTAATATAACTTGATTGTTTGTTAACTAACACAATTTTATGGTAGTGCCTTGTCGTGAAAAATGAGGTAAGAGATGAAGTGATTATTGACTTATCTATTTTGTAGGTTGGTGTAAAAATGTTTATTTATGTGGATGAAATTGAAGGGGTGTTTTGATATCAATTGTTGTGCATGTTCCTATATACTTTAGCATTATATTTTGCACGCACAATCCACGATCTAAAACCATGTTACAATCGATATTTTGGTACCTCCTATGAGTTTCCTAATGCAATTAGGGTTTTAGATCGCAGGTTGTGCATGTAAAGTGTAATGTTAAAGCATAAGCATATAAATATGTACGTAACAATTGATATTAAAATACTGTTTTAATTTCATTCACATAAATATGCATTTTTACACCAACCTATCAAATAAATATGTTAACAATCACTCCACCCCTTATAACTCCCAACTTACATCAACATTTACCACAATATTAACAGACTTACATCAAACCATGTTAGTTAACGAACAATCAAATTATACTAAGCCTAAGTCCTCAAATCCTAGTGGAGTTGCCAAATTATCACAACCTATCTGTGAAAGGACGCCCTCAAGGAATGGATTTAGAGGTAATTGCTCAAAAGACAATTCGAATCGGTGTCCACTAAAGACAGCTTGAACACATTATCTAATTTTGATTTGAAATGACTCATCGATTTGAGTGCAATCTCTCCCAAGCTCATATCTCATGTGACATTGGAATATTCAATTTTGAGTTCTTAACAACTAAATATTTCTAGAATCACCACTAACCTAATAGTGTTGGCTAGAAAAATGTATGAAAAAATACCTCACTTTCTACGAGAGATTTAGCAATCAGGGGCTTGATTACACTAGTAATGTAACTAATATCTTTTTGAAATCTAAACTTAACCATTTGCTAACCAATTCATTCTAATCATTTTAAGAAAAAGAAAATAATGTATTGAAAGAATGCAGTTAAGTAAAATCAAAATGAAAATACGCAAACTATGACCTAACATGACCTAACATTGTCTCTAAAAAAGAAAGCATTCAAAAAAATCTATTGTAAAGCCTTGAAAACTAATTCAATTTTGAGTTCAATTTTTCTAATGATTTTCACACATTTTTTAAGGCTAAACTAATTCTATTCTAGAATTAACAATAAAAATCTTTTTTTAAAAGTTAGAAATTAATTTCTAAACCTTTTTCTATTTTTTTGAATTTATTTATTTATTTATTTATTATTATTATTATTATCATCATCATCAAACATTTTCTATTTTTATAATTTTATAATTTATTATTTTCAAATTTAGAAAATGGACTCCGAATCAAGTTAGGAAATGCGACCCGATTATTGGTCTGACTCAAACCCTAATGATCCAGGTGGAGTTTGAATTTGGGTCGGCCCAAAGGTCTAATCCGAATATATCAACTCGACCTATGAATCTACCCAATTTTGTATAGTCAACTCACAATCCAATTTGAATCCGAATCCAACTTAATCTCAGCCTATGCCTAAATTTGTTACTATTTAGCTACATTGCCTAACCCAATCTTTAGTCCGTCTCTTTAGTCTAACCCAACATTTCGAATCCATAATATTCGGCCCGGATCGGCTCTCTAGCCCAACTTCCAATCAAGATCTAGACCATAACCCAATTCAGCTTTAATAAGTGGACTTGTGCCGAACTTCAATGTACCCATTTCTTTTTATACTTTCTTTTTCTATATTTATTATTGCCCTATTTTTCTATTTTCATTGTTTTTTCTTTCTTTTTTTCATTGTGTCTTTTTCCTCGGCTTTATCTTCTCTATCATTGAGACTTGCATTGAGGGCTTCCCACCAGTGAGCTCACCAGGCAACGTTGACCACCATCTCCAATCGTCGATGCATGCCGACCAACACTTCCCGACTTTTAACACTTTACAGTCAGCCACAATCCGACCACTGGTTTCGACTGTCACCGAACCCCCTCCGACAATGTTAAACTTATCGAAAAAAATGCATCTCGAAAACATGTATATGCATATGAGAATGGCGAAATGCGAGACTAATTACGGTGGCTCTAACTACGAGCTTCTCTTGCAAGAGGAATGGATTTTTCGGGGAGGGCACATTCGTCCATGACCGACTAGATAATGTGCGAAACATGACATAAAAAACGAAGCAAAACTTGGCATCATCTTTAATTTAATCAATCATTAGAGTGAAAATGAATCAAACTTAGATCAAAACAAAATCATGTAGCTGAATGTATGCCATCGGTTTTAACATGCTTCTAAAGTATATTGTCAAACATATGGCGTGCGACATAAAACATGAATTCTGTATTTAATTTCTATGCGTCTCTCAATCTAAATAAGAAACAAAGAGACCTAAATCAATATTACCTATCAAAAAGCAACTCCAGTTTCGCATGATCAAGCCATGAATCTACCAGTTAAAACTCGTTCTTACTGATTTCAAAGAAATAATAAAATCAGAGCTGTATAGGAGTGTCTACTTGGTTATTGAAGCGAAGTAAGCTTGCCGAAATCTAGCCAACTGAGCTTGGAGAAGTTATCGGTTTCCTTCCTCCTAATGGCTAACCACCTTGATTGACGTTCTTTCTTCTTCAGCTAATAACAGATGCGGTGATCGACGTATGGCATTTTCTGGCCAACTGAGAGTGACGAAACTGGAAATGAATTCTCAGGTTGACTTTTTTGATGGAATTTCCCGACCTTCCTCCACAAACTCTTAGAAAAAAAACTCGTCTCTGATGTCCCCTCTTCGCCTCTTTCCTTTCTCGATCTTAGCATCCGGACAAAAACCAGTTCTCTTCCTTCCCGTTCAACTAAATTCTTTTGTCATTCGAAACAAACCTTGGCCAGCTTAGTGACCTTCTAGAATCTTTTTCCGCTTGGTTCCTCCATCGGTGATGCAATATCTCCGTCACTGTTGTTTGCTTCAGAGACAGTTTTGGTTACAAACGCTGGGATATTCTTTGAGCAATGTGTATGAGAAAAAAGAGTGAAAGAAGGGCCGGATTGGAAACAGAAAAGAAATTAGGTTGAGAAATAGAAGATGGGCTAGAGAAAATTGGGGAAATATATACTTACCAAAAAAAAAAAATTGGGAAATATGAAAAGGATTGGCCTAATGTGTGGGTTAGGCTCGAGCGAGACGGATTATAGTCCCAAGTGGGCTGAGTCGAATTGATTGTATTTTTTTAAAAGAAATATATTTTTTAATTAATTTTTCATACGTTTCTTTCTTCATTTTCGTGGCCTATTGATATTTACTATTTTTCAATTTTATTGGTTTACTTTTACTTTCTTTTTTTTGTACTTATTATTATATTTGATGAAAACAAGGTGTAAACTGCTAGTAATGACTCCTCATGTAGAATTCTCAGAGTTCATTGAATAGAAATGAAAATCCAATGACACATGAGATAAGTGTTAGAAAGAACCCATATTAACCACCGGTCGTGGTGGCTCTGCTGGATAAGGCCCTGCTGATCCTCCGCCCAGAAGTGAAAAGTTCAAAACCTAGGGGAGGCGCTAGATGTATTAAGTGTAACTCCAGGGGTGGTGGGTCTCTTGCTTAAGTGTCACCTGGGGATTTACGGCATGGCTGTCGGCTGCAAGCCGATTCCTCTAGCACCAAAAAAAAAAAAAAAAAGGAACCCATACTAATTGAGGACCATCAACCTTTTACTCGACATTAGTTTTGAACCCGTCATTTCTCTTATGAGCCAATTCAAGGCTTCACAACAATGATCACCACATATTAATAGCCTTGTTTACTATCGTGACCCTCCCAACAACAATTTATACACTTTTGGAGGTAATGTCAAGTTGGGAGCCAACAATCCTCAATCGGTGTAGATTCTCCCAAACCTTTACATCGCCTGATTTGGGATCTTGCATTTTACTTTTGATTATTTCTAAGAAAATTCTTTGTAAGAGGAGATTCCACTAATTTGTTAGGGTTCATTAGAAAGTGAGTAAAATATGAGAGCATATCTTACTTCTTAGGCAATGAAAAAATATTAGGTTCATTTTATTTGACAGCATGGCAAATAAGAAGGGTCTCAAGAATGTGACACGTGTCACGTATGTGCCCAATTTGTCATGTTGACTCTCTCTCTCTCTCTCCCCCGGATGCTCTCTTGCCCAACTCTCTCTCTTCACCTTCATAGTTGAAGCTATGTAAACCTTTGTCTCTTCCCCCAAAAGAACTCTAGCATCACCCAACAAACAAGAAGAGACGAACAAAACCAATTGATCTTTATTCCTATCTGAAACTCAATCGATTTCCCGTTTTGATTCCAATTGCCAATTTTGTGTGGGTTTCGATTTCAAGCCAACCCATTTTAGGCTGCTTTTGTCTTCACCGGCGCTAAGAATCGAGGCTTCTTGGAGGGGTGTGGGTTCTCCACCTCGTCGTCCATGCTACTGGAGACTGCGAATTGGGGAAAGAACTCGAGGAGTGCCAAGACATTCAGATCGAATTTGCAGTGCCCCTAGCTTTATGTGTGAATGGACCCCACGCCCTTCAAGACGCTACCGGCGCCGGTCGAGAAGGCAAGAGTGGGGCCCTCGTAGTGGCACCGCTTGTGCCCATCAAGAGCTTGGTCGATAGGGCATCTTCTCAAACATGCCGAAGGAGGTAGTTGCCAAAAAGGTCGAGGTGGTCAATTGTTCGTTCGCACTAGTGAGAAGAAAGTGTGCTAGGGAGAGAGAAGAGAGAGGAGGGAGAGAGTATACAGGGAGGCAGGGAGAGAGAGAGAGAGAATAGAGAGAAAAGTGGGGAAAGAGAAGAGAAAGGAGAGAGAACGTGCAAGGAGGCAGAAGAGAGAGAGTGTGTGCAGCAAGGAGAGAGAGAGCACAAAAGAGACAAAAGAGTTAGCCTAACATTCCGAGCCCCATGTGACACGTGTCATGTTCTCAAGGCCCTTCTTATTTGCCACGTTGGCAAATAAGATATACCTATTATTTTCTTCCTAAGCAACCGTAAATCTAGGGTTAATGACTTGATTATATTAGTTACCTAATTAGTGCACTTGTAATACCTAAACTTGATTATTTAATAGCTAAGGTATCCATGCAACCTTTTTACCAAATTATGAATCTAAGATATTCGTTTGGTAAGTGCCCATGCAATGTTTTTGTGTTTATTATGGTCCAAAAGCGTAACTTAACCATTTAACTAAAACAAGCAAATCACAACTTAGAAAAAGTAAGCGTGGCATTATTATAAAGCTTGGGATCGTAACCCCGATGAGCTTAGTTTGGATTCAATCTTGATTTCTTTTCTAAAAGATTAATCATCCAAATCCTAAATTAAGTCAAGAGTACTCATTAATATCTAAACTATATGTGTATTGACTGAATGAAGCTAAACTAATTCCAATACTAAAATCTAACAACCTAAACTATATACATACTCATTAATCTTCCGTGCAAATTTGAACTGGGCCCAAGGGCCTGATCTGAGCCCCCATTTTCCACAATATAATGAAACAGTAAATAAAAGAATCTGAAAATTAAAAAAAAAAAATTGGAAAATTGGTTGGCAAAATAGACTGGGCAAGGACATGATTGGGCTTTTATACCAAGTCCATATTCTAGGTCATTTAAAGTAAATTCAAGGAAATTCAGCCCAACCTATCAATGGCCAGAAGCCTCCATCAAAGCAGATCAAGTCCAATCTATCAATTTAAACCCAATCTAGTAAAATAACTCAAGCCCAGCCTATTATCTCTTTTTCTTTATTCATAATTTTTTGTTATATCTATTTTCTTTTCAATCAACTAATTGATTAATTTTTCTCTTTCGTACGTTCTTTGCCCCAGACATCAGACTTCTCAATCTTCTGGACGTCTACGAACGCAAAATCAATTGGAGTTTCGGCTATGGTCCATGCTTCTGGATCTCAAAACCGAGCGCACCATGGTCATTCACCAACAAGAATGCGGGCCGCAGTGAAACTCCAGTCGAGAACGAGACTCGTCGGACTTCTCAGCTGAAAAGAAAGGAGAAACAGAGCACAATAAATGAAGACGATGATGAAATAAGGGTCGGCTGAGTCATGCAGCGCTCGGCAGCGATCGAGGAAGCGGCAGAGAAGCTTTTATCGATGAATTAGGTAGCAATTAATGCGACTTCAGCTCCAACGGGAACGGGCCTGCAATCGAAGCCGAATTGTGGAAGATTCAATCCATTTTCAGCGATCATCGATGGCTATCAAAGTGAAAAAAAGAAGAAAAAGAAAAATAGAAATCGGCCAAGGATTATAGAGAAAGAGAGAAGAGAATGTTCTCCCCTGAGCTCATCATATCCTTTTCACGCCCGTCGACTTCTCCTCGGTCGTGCAAGAGAGCACGACAGATAATACGAGAGAGTTAAGGCCGGGCTTTTTCATTTGCATTAAAAAAATGGCTGAATTATGCATTCTTCATATCACTTTTTGTTATTTTTATTTTTGTTTTCGTGATTCTTATTTGTTTATTTTGGTACATTTATAAGAGTGAAAATTTGGATCATTGACTAAAATTCAGGTATTCACCTATACAGACCAAGTCCAAGGGCAACTTCGTTTGGGTGTCTCGCTTCTTCTTCTTCTATTTTTATTTTTTTTTTTATTTTTTATGTTTGGGTCTAAAATAGTAAAGAAAGAAAACCCTTCCACTCTACGTGATGACAATCTAGGAAGCTTAGTTGGGATTCTACTCGCCGCCCTATCAACAAGAATAGAAGGAGTATCATAATTTTATATGACTTTAAGTGCCACAAATTTTTTTTTATTGCTTATTTAAGTATCACGTATCTAAAAAATCAATTACTTAAGTGTTATCAGTGATTTGTTTCTACAAAAAAATTGACATGGTCCTCATTTTGAGAATTCCTCATAATCAAAGCATGGTCTTATGGATGCATAGACACCTCAAGAGAAATGAGTCACTTGGTCGATCTAAACAAAGGGCACACTTATTTGTGGAAGCAAATGATTTGAAAAATATTTTCTTAAAAATTATTATTTATTTCGTTTACATAATTGAATGGACAAAAGACAAAATTATTATTGATAAGGAAAATTATTTTTATTGATTAGTTATTTTAAACAAAAATAATAATCATTTAAAAAAATATTTTTAATCATTTATTTTTAGCAAATGGACGCATTATTACTGTTTTTTTTTTTTAAAATAGTTTTATTGATCTTAAAATGAAAATTCGAAAAGATGTAGCAATAATAATAAGATGAAAGAGTCAAGTAGAAAATGTGAATCTGGCTCATGGCACAAACTCCCATTTTACACCACACCTCGTGGAGGCGAAAAGTATCAATAAGGTCATAAATTTATTATATTTGTACCAATTCAATCATAAATATTTCAATTAGACTAATTTAATCATAAAGATCTTTGTATTGGTACTAATCTAGTCTATTCGACCAATTTAGATTGGAAATTGTGGACGTGGGGGCCAATGATCCAACGTGGCATAGTTGGCCATGGACAAATCTATAAATTTTTAATAAATTTTCATAATTTTTATTATTATTTTTCTATTTTTTCTTTTCTTTCTTTTTCTCAGTTTTTTTTACCCTTGCCTGGTTTGGGTGAGGGCCCCGCGCCCTTGTGAGCCATGAGTAAGAGCCGCTACACCCTCATTGGCCACGAGCGAAGGTGTCAGCCCTCACGTAGATCCAAGTGAGGGCCAAAACCCTGGCTTGTTGGCCGTGAGGGCCTTCACGCCCTCGCCCAAATCCATGCAAGGGCCTTGCTTAAGGCATTGCGACCCTTGCCTACCACAAGTGAGGACCTTTGCGCCCTTCCCCGTGGTCAGCAATGATCGGTTGGTGACCTCGCCGGTCAAAGGGTCGAGAAAAAGTAAAAAAAGAAAGTAAAGAAAAGAGAAAAGTAATAAACAATTCTGAAAAAATATATAAACTTTATTCATATCAGTATCGATCATGTCACGTAGAACCGTAAATGCTCATGTTAGTAATTTCAAACCTAAATTATTCGAATAAACTGAAGTAATACCAATGTGAAAATATTTAAATTTAAATTGGTTCAATTGAAAGATTTATAACTGAATTGATACTAATACAATAGGTTTATAATTTTTTTGGTATTTTGTTGGAAACAAAGGTAAGTATTGCATTTTGCAATCCAAGCAATGGATTACTTCCACCGTCCAAGTTTTGATTTGCATCTCATTTGCTCTACGAAGTGAATGTAATATCTTGTGAGTCGTGGATTTATATGCTTCAAGCAAGATTTCTTTATATTTCGTTGGGCTCAATATTTCAAGCTTTGTGTTTTGTTTCTCTCGTCATAAATCAACTCCCAGAAAATATTCTTCTCATTTTTCTCGTTTGGTCCTTCTCAAAACTTTTTTTTTTAAAAGTGAAAAAAAAATATTCTCATGATCAATAGATTGTACATGAATTTTGTAATAGATTTACGTTTCTCAACATCAAGATTCATTTACCGCAATTCAACTTGACCACCACCATTGCCACGACCATCTTGTTAACGTTGCCATGGACATTTGAAATTTTGGTAATTTGGAAACATTTCAATGTCACCTCCTTCTATAATTCGCATGGTGTCATGTGACTAAGGGATACTAGGTCTACAAATCATTTATATGACATTGTGTGATGCATATATCGACTTAGTAGGAATTTTTTTAAATTCCACCTCCTCGTGTCAAACGCGCATGGCTATTGTACTATGCTATATGTGGTTAGTCATCTCTGACAATATGACGCGGTGTCTATTTTAATCATCAAAAGTCTTTGTTCTTATATAAATCTTTTTTTTTTCCCTACCCAAGTTGGAATATGGGAAGTGACACTTGAGAAACCCATCCTCTGGGGTCTTCTCCTTCCCCAGTTTCTTCTTCCCTAAACCTTTTAAGGACAGACAAATTGCTGGACTAAAGTAACTTTGCCCATTATAAACAGTGCAATAAATATATTTTATAATTAAATCACGCCCTAATGAATAGACATTTACTTTTTTAACTGCAGGGGAAATAGAATAGAGCTTGCAAATTGTACCAGCGCAAGAAAAGCCGGGGATGAAGGGAAGGATGCTTAATGTTTACTCTCTCTCTCTCTCTCTCTCCCCTAGTGTCATAATGATCTCATGTCCTTCCTCTATAAATGCCCGTAATCGTCGATCTGCATGATCACGCAAGAGTTTCACAAAAGTTACTGGTTTAATTAAATGCATGATTATTTAATTCCTTATGCAACCTATAATGATTCAATAATAAATTAGTTACTTTAATTGGATGGCAAAATGAAATACTCGACATTGCTTTCCTTTTTTCACCTCTACATGATTTTTTTTTCTAGAAAGCAGACATCTTTAAAAAAAAAAAAAATCTGCTACTTTTATAGGATTAATACCTTAAAAAACCCTAAACTGGTACGCGTATAACAAATTTATTCAAAACTATTTTTTTGACCACAAAAACCCAAAACTGGTATAATTTTAACAAATTTACTCTAAACCGGTACACTTGTCACAAATTTACCCTTTGTTAATTTTCATTATATTTTACTATCAAATTATTAAATTAAATGACACGTGACAGTTGATTGTATAATAATTTGCGATTTTATGCTATGTTTGTCACAGTTTACAATTTTTGTGATTTTTTTGTGTGGTATTAATCAAATTTAGCGGAGTGTATATTTGTCACAAATTTACTAGTTTATGATTTTTTGGGATCGAATAAATTAGTTTGGAGTAAATTTGTCATAAATGTACTAGTTTAAAGTTTTTTTATGGTTAATCGGGATAAATTTGTCACAGGTGTACAAATTTGGGATTTTTCATGGTAAAAAAAATAATTTGGGATAAATTTATCATATGTGTATCAATTTGGAATTTTTCAGGATATTAACCCATTCTTATAAAATAGTTTATTCAAAATCTAGCAAGAGCAAACGAGAGAACATGAGGATAGTCGTTGCACTATAAAGACAATCAAAGAATTTCGCCAAATGCACTTTTAAGTTGAAAGGGTAGTTAATTCTTTTTTTAACTTTACCAATTTGTCATTTCACTTTAGCCAATTTTACATTTTTTTTTTTTGTTTTAGGGTAAATTGTATTACTGTACTAAAGTCATATGCAGATGATGGAAGAATCTAAAAGTGAAACAAAACGATGATTTTGCTTATAGTATACTTGATCTCGAGCACACGTGCACGGTTGTTTTTGTGCTTTTGTGCTTTTGAAATTTGCTTTGAATGTCGAGACCCAGAAAAACTGCGTACACGAATGTGAATAATCAAATTGAGCAACGCACAAATCGTGAAACCTTTTCAAATAGTAAATTGTAATTCAAAGTTTAATAAAAAATATTATGAAGTAAGGGTACCTTTTTGATAGTCCGAATTTGAGTCCAAATAGGATAACAAAATATTTTATCTAGTATTTGGCGATGTTTTATGGATCAAAAAAACTTGAGTAAGAAATTCAGGCTTAAAGGGTGGGATAGACCCAAATTGGATAAAAAGAGTTAAGGAAAAAATATGTAACAACTTCCTTGCAACGATGGAGTGATGGAGTCCGACTTCTCTAGCCACCGTGCAAGGACCACTGCCGCAACAGCCTATCACTCCCAATTACTATGCAGGACCATCGCCATAATAGCCTATCAATCTCGATAGTATGCAATTATCGTTGTCTCCAACCAATATCGACTGTCATCACCATCTAACTGATTATCCTTTAACGACTGTTAAACCAGTTTGGCTATTGTTGATGAACGATCGAAATCAATGAATTACCCTAAAAAGTTGTCTTTAAAAAAGGAGAAATATTCAAAATTAGGTGATGAATAGTGGTCATCACCTAATTTTGTCATGATACTTTGATGTCCAATCTTGTCCTCTACTTAGATTTGAGACTCTATGCTGATAATTGGAAGATTTTAAAGGAGGAGGAGGAAGAGGAGCTCCGGCCAAAATTATGATCACTCAAAATGGTGTTAGCCATGTGAGATTATGTCAACAAGATGCTACCCTGGATTTGGAAAGTTTTACATTTGTGAGCAAGTGTGATTTTTGAATATTTTGAATCCTATCTTAGATTGCACTAAACATGAGAAATAATTTTCTACAATCCAGAGGATACCTAAAGTCCTATCTTATCTTATCCTATCTCAATCGAAATTCGATTGAGCAAACGCAACCTAAGAGGTTGGCAGCATTGTGTCATGAGTAGAAATTATGGGTAGCTAATCGAACATCATAGTCAAAATTCAAAAGGTTTTCTACATAATAAATAAGGAAAATGTCACAAAAAACCCCAATAATGCAACTTGAGACATTTACCTTACATTTTTTTTAATGTAGAAATCTCAAACTATACATATTGTCACACATTTACCTTAAATTTTTTTGTGTTATACTAAAAACCTCAAATTTGTTATTATATTACACATTCACCACCTTCTATCAATATTTTGTCAGATGATACTTTTAGCAAAGATAATGTTATTTTTAGTTCACTCAAGTCACATTGGCACTACATCACAATGTTTATTTTCTAGCGTCTATATAGATGGAGTTTTAATGGTGCTCATGATAAATGTGTCATAATAGATATAATTTAGGGTGAGTTTTCAAATTTAACGGAGGGTAAAGGGTGGCTTTTGCCTATGCGCATGCGAAAAACCTGAAGAACGAAGAGATAGAATCAAACCGTGAAAAGAAAGGTAGAAACAAACCGAGATAAAATTATTACTTCTGACCAAAAAAAAAAAAAAAAGAAAAAAACAAACCGAGATAAACGAACAGAACAAAAGCAATCCCATTGCCTGTCTTCATTAATTTTAGCAATTCCTCTGTATTCTGACAAAACCTGCAATTTTTCCTTCAGACCCCCCCAAAAATATCAACTTTTTTTCCCTCCCTCATTTCCCTCTCTTTCTTCCTTTTCCTTTTCCATCCATTCCGTCCAGATCTTTTCACGAACTAGAGTTGGAACGATTATTGCGAGAGCGAGATTCAAATCGAAGATCTCCCCCACATGACACTGAGGAATCCGTAGTTTTTTAAGGTAACCCAAATCTCCTCGTGATCCCATCATCGCATGCTCTCCCTCTCTCTCTCTCTCTTCTCCCTTTCGGGCAGCGATTCCTGGTCCTTTCTTGCAGTTCGGGAGCTTTAATGTCTCTCTCTCTCTCTCTCCCTGTCTCTTGCTCAAACGCATGCACGAGGATGGAGCATTCATCGCTTGAATAGGTCTCCATTTTCTTCATTTCTCTCTCTTTCGCTTTCTCTCTCACCATATATAGATACCCACTTTTTCTTTCGTTCAGTTTCGTGCCCCAGTGAGGTTTTTTAGCTGCCTTTTCTCTTTTTCCCAAGGAGGGAAGTGCTTGATTTTGATTTTTTTCCACAACCCAGCTCTCACTTCCTTCAGGCATTGGAAACTTGCTGCCCAGTTTCCCCAATGTCGCTCCCAATCCATCGTCCTTGGAGTGGTTAGGGTTTTGTGCCGCTTCTTTTGGGCCTCAGTGTTCGTTTTTGAACTTAAAGGAACGATCTTTAATGCTTTTGGTTCGGACCCTCTTTCTCGATTGATCTTTGGCTCTGTCCTTTTGGGTTCCCCTTCACAATGCTCAAGCAAATTCTCAGTAAAATCCCCAGGAGGACGCCCAGATTGGACACGGGCGAGTTGATTCAGCCCGCTTCGGGCTCTCCCGATGGCGCTCAGAAATCAGGCGGCGGCAATTTGTCGTCTGCTCGATCTGGCGGGCTGAGGCGCGCCTCCTCAGTGGTCTTCCCTGCGAGCGTGATTGCCGGGATCGAGCCCTTGGTGCCGTTCAAGGATGTCCCGGCATCCGAGAAGATGAATCTCTTAGTGAGTAAATTGAGCCTTTGCTGTGTGACATTCGATTTCACAGACCCGGCGAAGAATACCATGGAGAAAGATGTTAAGAGGCAAATCCTGATGGATATTTTGGATTTCGTAGCATCTGGATCGGTCAGGTTTGCCGAATCTGCGGTTCAAGCAATGTGCAAGGATGTGTGCTATTAATTTGTTCCGGGTGTTTCCACCTAGTTATCGGTCCAATTCGACTGGCAGTGGTGGCGAGAACGACCACGATGATCCGAAGTTTGATCCTGCTTGGTCACATTTGCAGGTGGTGTATGACATACTGCTTAAGTTTGTTACCTCGTCTTGTCTGGATATTAAAGTCGCTAAGAAGTATATTGACCACGCTTTCATATTGAGATTGCTTGATTTGTTTGAATCTGAGGATCCTAGAGAAAGGGAGTGTTTGAAGACTGTATTCCATAGAATTTATGGGAAATTTATGGTTCATAGGCCTTTCATAAGGAAGTCCATAAGCACTATATTCTACAGGTTCGTGTCTGAGACTGAGAAGCATAATGGGATATCTGAATTATTAGAGATTTTCGGAAGTGTTATCAGTGGGTTTGCGTTGCCTTTAAAAGAGGAACACAAGATCTTCTTTTCAAGGGTTGTAATTCCTCTGCACAAGCCTAAGTCATTGGGCGCATACTTTCAACAGTTATCGTATTGTATAATGCAATTTATAGAGAAGGAGCCCAGGTTAGCCAGTGTCGTGATAAAGGGGTTGTTGAAGTATTGGCCAATAACTAATAGCCAGAAGGAAGTGATGTTCTTGGGCGAGATAGAAGAAATCCTGGAAATGATTAACACAGTAGAGTTTGAGAAGGTCATGATCCCACTTTTCCTGCGGATCAGTTGTTGCATCAACAGCTTCCACTTCCAGGTAATTGAGTTGACCTTTTGAATTTCTTTTCCTGTTTTTTCCTTTGGTAAAGTGGAATTTTGGAAATTATTGTTTATTAGCTGGTTTGTTTCTCAGCTTCATGTTTTCTTGGGCTTTACCATTTTGTCTTGTGTGTTTTTTTTTAATTTTTTAATGTTAAGACAGTTCTGTCTAATTTTACCTTTCCATTGCTTCTTCTGGATTTTCTGCTCATCACAATAATTGTTCAATCAATAGCTGTGTTTGCATGACCATTTGGCTTGCAAGTCTGGATCTGTTGTAAACAGAATTTCTTGGCCCTCTCTATTCTTTTATTTATTTATTTATTGGAGTGGCCAGTTTGATGGTAGAGGTTGGAGAACATTGATTTATGTTGGGAAAAATTCTATCAATTTGAAATTCTACGTGCTTCGTTGAATTGATTTCACACTGCATCTTACAGAAGCTGCTGCGATGGAAATGCTCAATAACCCCGGAAAATTTGCTCATATTATGAATTTTTTAATGCTGGAGTTAGGTGGCAATCAGTTTCTAAAGGTTAAAAGTTGCTTAGGGGAATTATAATTGCCTTGTGTGATCAAGAGAGGATATTTATTGCATATTATGTATAGCCTAGTACTTCTGTGTATGTCTGCTTATGTAAAATGGAGAGTTTGAAAGAGAGAACATGGCTGGAGGACGGGTAGACATTCATAACTTTCATTAATATTTGCTCATGTAGCATTCAGAACCTTCTGCTGCAGGCTCTTTAAATTAAATGGTTCGATGAAGTGTTGCATTTGGCTACAGTTTTCACATGGGGATTTGTGAGGTCAGAAAAAGGAGTTAAATGATGGTTAGATGATCAACTGCACGGCAGAGACATGAACAAGAGAAGTGTTTGCTAGTGGAATTGCATATATTGCTTTATCTTTGCCTTCACCACTTCTGCATGAAATGATGTGGTGAGATGCCTCATGCGTGCCTAGGGAATACAAAGAACATGCTATATTTAATATGACAAACTTTACATGTCAGTGTTTATTTGGGAAGTGTTGCCTGCTGAAGAAGTTATTCATGGTTTGTCATGATACTATTGGAAGCCATTGGAATGAGAAGAGAGGAACAGAATAAGGACAGGATTAGCAGCTGAAAAAAGAGACAAGAAAATTAGAGAGAATAATGAGGAAGTTGTATTCGCCATGAGTCTGATTACATCCTTTCTCCAGTGAGCATATAAGCTCCTAAATTAGGGTAAAATTAGTTAAACACATGAAAGCTGCTAATTGACTTGTGGAATGCTATAAAGCAGAGATTGCCTATGATTGCTTAGCTTCTATCGGAACTAAGTTCATGAGCCATGCTTCATTTGTCCTTCTAGTCAGCATATACATCATCTATCCCCTGCAAGTTCACTCATGAGCAACAAAAGTAGCTCTATTTTGTATTAATATGAGCTGTTCTATCTGTTAAGGTAAGTGTTCCAGTTTTCAAGATGGGATTGCCATGTTAGCATGGCAATTTCTTAAAATCCTTCGCAGTTCACTTCCTCTTCTCTAGTGAGATCATAGTCTCTCTCCCCCCCCCCCCCCCTGCGGCTGGCCTTGAGCAGTACACGACCATGGAAGCCAGCCTTAGGGTGCTATGTTTACTGTCTAGTCTTTTATTCTGTCTCATGTCATCACATTACCCAAACCTTTTGGGCATGTTAATTCATGTGGGAATTGAAAAACAGACGCTTACCCGAATCTTTTGACCTTGACACAATTCCTTTGAAGAAGTGTTAAAACTCTTTAATGGCTGACAGTTGTTTTTTTTTTTCACTTTTTAATCTCTCTTTCGTGGAGGAAGGGGCGGTGAGCGGTATACAACCATTACATTTGTCCGCATTATGTCGCAGGGTTTGCTCCATTAGCTCTAGGATATATATCGACTTGGTCATTTATAAAAGGAGGACATCCATTGACTTGTCAATTTCTGCGGGGATGAGACTTTGATCACATCTGCTACTTTCTATATCAGTTGCTTAAAACATAGGTGAGCTGCTTTCCTTCCTGCAGTTCGTCACACGTTAAAAGGCCAAGGGATTTCTTCTTCTGGTCAGTGTGATCCTTTGTTCTTCGGATAGCTTGCCCAAATGATGTAGAGTAATGTACTGAATACGGCGCTTTTCTTAAAAGCTTTGTTGGTCATGTAGCTTGTAACTATCCATGTGGTGTCCTATCTTGGTGTACTTTTCGTCTTAAATCGGACACTGGATACATCTTTGTCTAAACTCAAAGATGATGTCCAAAGTTGCTTCAGCTTGTGGCTTTTGAATTGAGGCTTCATTTTCTTTGTGGCTGCGTATTCCTTTCAGGTGGCTGAGAGGGCCCTTTTCTTATGGAACAATGAGCAAATCGTTGGCTTGATATTGCAAAACAGGCGCCTGGTCATGCCCATTGTGTTCCAGGCCCTAGAGAAGAACACCCGGGGCCACTGGAACCCAGCGGTGCTCAATCTGACCATCAGCGTGAAAAGGATGTTCTCGGAGATGGATGAGGAGCTGTTCTTGTCCTGCCTAGCTCAGTCCCAGGAAGAAGAAGAAAGGCTAAGGCAAGCGGTGGAGAAGCGGAACGAGGCATGGAAGAGATTAGAAACTGCGGCCAGTCACCAGCCGGTAGGTCGAAATATCGCCATCCTCGTTAGTCCCTTAGCAACCTCAATCGCTTGCTAAACTGCGTCTTGAGAGCTTTTTCGTTTTTGGTCGCTCCCCGGCTTCGATGTATCCGACGTACGGAAAAGGGGAGCGAGTTAATTAGGCAAAGGCTGTGTTTTTGGTGCTTCTGTATTTCTCCTTTTTTCTTGGGAAGGATCTTCTAAGCGGCAATCTGCCCTGTGCAATGTGTGCCTGGTGTGCGGATGTTCGTTTTCTTAAGAAAAGAATGTGGAAGCGCCGTGCTGCGGCTTGTTTATTTGTATGCTGGTGCCTTCACAGCTCATTTGCTTTCGCCGCACGAGCGCCCGCCGCCCTTCTCACTGCTCAAAATCCTCCTCGACGTAGTCTAATCGGACCGGTAGGAGAAGTGTGGGAGCAGCCACCAGGATAGGTTTTCGAGTCTATATATGGAGAGAGCCCGGCTTGCAGTCTGTTTTCATGATTGATTCGCGTCGGCAGCTCGAGTCGGACTTCGTGTGATCTACAGTTTGTAGTGAAGCCTGATTTCAGCTTTAGGGTCGTGATGTTGTTACACTGTCGTATGAAACTAGGCTCATCCGGATCAGTAACGAGCTCTTCCCTTGTCTTTCAAGGTTCCAAAAGCTGCATGAAACGATAGGTTCGGAATCCACTGAGTCCTTAGCGATCGGCTTGGCTATGGCTGCATTTGGAATTGGCTTTGAGAAGGGTCTTTGGGCTTCCAAGGATCTTTAGGCCAAATATTAGGTGTTTTGGTTTTATTTTTCAAACCCACCTTGAGGCAAAAGGTCCATTTAGTTCAACTTTGGGGAAATGGTTGTGTGTGGTTGAGCGCTGCCCACCGCGAAGCTTGGCTGACTCTTGGGCGGGAACTTTGGGGAAATGGTTGTGTGTGGTTGAGCGCTGCCCACCGCGAAGCTTGGCTGACTCTTGGGCGGGGGAAGAAGAAGATGAACGGCGAAGAGATGAAGATGAACAGTGATTCGGTGAACAGTAAAATTACAACTCCAAAATGCCAATACTCAAAGCAGCCCCTCCCTAACATTGAGAATATTAACATTGGATAAATGAGCTTTTAAAAATACACGCCAAACACAAAATATTTTCTTAAAGGGCTTTGGGAGAAAAGTCGAACCAAACAGGTTTGCCCTGCAAATGCTGAAAACCCCATGTCCATCTTGATAATTTCGTTATTTGGTAATAATTTCAATTAGTTCCAAATTTAGGCAATGTGGCTAATGAGTTAGGAAATTTAGTTGCACGGATGAGAATATAATTTAAGGCTTGATTGTACTTTTTCAAAAAATTTAGTTGCATGGTTACTAATTATATTCTATGTAAACTGTTTTTTTTTTCTCTAGGCCGTCCGATGTAAAATTTTTAGGAGCTCTAGAGTGATTTTATTTATTGAATTTATGAGTATAGTATTCCTTGATATAAATAAAAATGTATTTCTCTTCTGTAATAATAATCACATGATATAAAAGAACTCGAAAATGGACCGCGGCGTAATCCTGCGGACAGCGACGCCGCGAGGGAATGGCCGTCCTCCTCCGCTGCTCCGCCGCCGTTCGGCGCCCTTTCGCCGGCGCCGCCGGAAACTCTCTCGGAATCCATTCCCGACCGTACCCCTCCCCCTCCGGCGGCGGACCGCGGCCAGGCCCCTCCGCCGAACGGCCCGCGCCGCTGCACCTGATCCCCGTCCCGCCTCCGCCCGCTAGCCACAGCCCCGCCCGCGCTCGCGCCCTCGAGTTCTCGCAGGAAGCCTTCGACGCCATCTCCGACCTGTTCGCGAACCCCGGCCTCGCCGCCGGCCCCGCCCTCGACGCCGCGCTCGACGAAGCCGGGATCGAACCTCGGAACGAGCTGATGGACGCGGTTTTCGCTCGCTTCGACTCGTCGCCGAAGCTGCTGTTCGGCCTGTTCCGCTGGGCGGAGAAGAAGCCGGAGTTCCGGCCGTCCGCCGGGCTGTTCAACGCGATGATCAACGCGCTCGGGAAGGCGAGGGACTTCGATTCCGCTTGGGAGTTGATCAACGGTCGTCTCCAGGGCGATGGGGAGTCGTCTACGCTGGTTTCGGCGGATACTTTCGCGATAATGATCAGACGGTATGCTCGAGCAGGTACGCGGTCCCTGGTCCGAGATAGAGGTATCGCCTTGCTGAATTTTGAATAAGAAGCAGACCGCATCTTCAATTATAAGATTTCCCGAAAATGTAAACTTCCACGAAGATTTGAAATTTGGGTAGTTTTAGAAGTTAGGCATTGTGACAAATGAGTGCTTTTGCGGGCAGAAGATTTGTGATGTTTTGCTCTTTTCCAGTTTGTGGAGTTTACTTCAACTCTTTATTCCTGTCTGAAAGTCTGAATTTTGTTAGCGAGCTTTTGCCAGAGCGAGTGCGAAAGAATAAGAATTTAGTTCTCTTGTGTACTTTGAACTAATATCTGATCATCTCAAATGCTGTATTCTTATGAGGGGTACAATTTTGCAGGTGGGACTCTACCAGCCATTCGAACATTTGAATTTGCCCGTGGTTTGGATCTCATTCAAAATGCTGATTCGGAAATGAAATTGCTCGAGATACTGTTGGACTCCCTTTGTAAAGAAGGGCATGTTAGGGTAGCTTCAGAATACTTTTCCGACACGAGAGGATTGAATTCTAATTGGATTCCATCAATTTGTGTATATAATATATTGTTGAATGGATGGCTTAGATCTAAGAAACTGGAGTGTGCTGAAGCATTTTGGGCAGAGATGAAGAAGGAGAATGTGAAGCCTACGGTTGTAAGTTATGGTACCCTTGTGGAAGGATATTGCAGGATGCAGCGGGTTGAAAGGGCAATGGAGTTGATTGACGAAATGAAGAGAGAAGGCATCGAGCCAAATGCAGTTGCGTTTAATCCGATAATTGATGCGTTGGCTGAAGCAGGTAAATTTGAGGAGGCTTTAGGGATGCTGGAACGCTTTTTGGTCTGTGAATCTGTGCCCACTATCTCCACTTACAATTCCTTGATAAAAGGGTTTTGCAAGGCAGGGGATCTTGTTGGTGCAAGTAAGATCATCAAAATGATGATAAGCAGGGCCGTTGTCCCAACCCCTACAACTTATAACTACTTCTTCTGGTACTTCTCCAAATCTGGTAAAATTGAGGAGGGCATGAATCTCTATACCAAGATGATAGAATCTGGCTACACTCCAGATCGCCTCACTTACCATCTTCTGCTAAAATTGTTGTGTGAGGAGGAGAGACTCGAATTGGCAGTGCAGGTTAGCAAGGAAATGAAAACGAGAGGCCTTGACATGGATCTAGCGACTAGCACAATGTTAATTCATCTGCTTTGTAGAATGTACAAATTTGAAGAGGCTGTTCTAGAGTTTGAGGACATGATACGGAGGGGTGTAGCTCCGCAGTACATTACCTTTCAGAGATTAAAGGACGAGTTGCACAAGCGTGGTATGATTGAACTGGTGTGCAAATTGCGTGATTTGATGTCCTCGGTGCCTCATTCTAAGAATATGCCGAATGCGTACTGCAGGCAAGGGGGTTCGTCACGTGTGAGGAGAACGTCAATCATGCAAAAAGCTGAAGCTATGTCTCATATCCTAAAAGATTGCAACAATCCAAGAAAACTTGTTAAGTGCAGAAGTTCATTAGGCAGCGTGTCAAATTCTAACAAATTGTGAACTAGAGGATGAGTGCTTAAACGAATTTACAGTTGCAAAATAAACTGGTGCTATGGTGAAGCGATCTTGTTCTTGACTTAGCTTACAATCCAGTGACTGAAGATGTCTTCATTAACCTTTCTCTATGAAGTCATTCTCATGCAGTTCTGATAATGAGTCTGTCTCTCCTGCTTTTGTAGTTTCTGAGTTAATGATGTGGTTTCTCAATATTGAATAGCACATATAAAGACAAGTCGGCCACATTTAAGTATGTATGTTATTGAATGTGGGAGGTGAAGATTCATAGTGGCAGGTGGAGGTTAAACAAGAATGATGGTGAGCGTTTGGCAGAACTTCTGAGTTTTTGAGCTGCCAGAATACCCTCAGAGTTTTATGCTTGCGCAAAAGCAAAGAACTTGTGGCAGCTATATTCTTCCCTCTTGTTTAGTGAAGCATGGACAGGCATTTTTTGGCATTTTTACATTGTTAATATACTGGATTACCATAATACTATGTAAGTTTGTTTCTCCTGCTGCTTGAATTATATGTGTGGTTGCGTGTTATGATTGTTTTGAGGTCACCATTTTCTCTCCTCTCCCCACCCCTCTTCATTTCATTAGATCTGTTGACTAGGACATTGAGTCATTGTGTCATTGAGTTTTAATTTTGAAATAGGTTATATTGCAGTAGAATGTCCTTGTCTGTTGAATGACTTCCAGAGATTATTTGTTTGCATTTTCAGTTGGGTACCTTCACGTTGACAATTGGTGCTGTATCACTGTGTTCCATCTGTAGATGGTGTCATATGTGTCAATTGATTTTTTGGACATATGACTAATTATAACTTTGTGAGAGTGAGTTAACATTGTTATTGGTTGTGTTATTTTAGGGTCAAATGTGGTGTGCTTTCCTAGGTTCAGTCCATCTCAACAAATTTTCAATCCTGCTTGTGTTCAATTCGCATTTTCATGATGCCTCAGAAACTACTGGCCCTTTGAAGTTTCATCTACTGGACATTCAGAATTTGATGTGAGAACTGTCCTATTTGTTGAATTTTACCTTTTCTAAGAATTTCTCCTGTTTTGGAATAGGAAATGAGACATGAATACTATCATGGTTTTTCCTTTTTCAGTGGTCCTGATATGGTTCTTGTTCCTTTCATTTTCTTCTTTATTTCTCCTAGATTGGTCTGAGAAGTGTATCTCCATCTTTCCCTGTTCCATTTTCATTATGAAATCTTTATAAGCACGACTATCCGGAATTATGCCCTGAGTGGGCAGTCCTGGAATTATGTCCGAAGTGGGGTGAGATAATTGGTCAATAAGTCAGATTCCTCAATGCACTAATTCGAAAAATCTTAAAATCACATTGGCTATGTTGAGTTGATAATATTTCTGCAGAATTTGCTTGACAGCTCGAATAGTTGCAATTTTTCCTGTATTTTTTCTTTTTTGGCTGAAAGATTTCCTTTATGCTCCCTGTGTGTGCACTTTCTTGATCCTTCAATAAAGTTCTCCGGTTATAGAAAAAATACATTAAAGCCATGTTGCTGATAGGCCATGCATCATTGCTCGGCCTTGAGCGGAGCCCGAATCAAGGATCTAGTTCTAGGTTATATCTGCACCATATAGTATTTGTAGTGGTCCAAGTGGGGAACTTTATTCTCCAGGTTTGGTGCTATTTGTCTCCTTCAAGGTAGCTACTGGCACTGATGGTTGTTTTTCTTTATTTGGGCTCTCAAACTCAAACCAGGAGCATCCACTGGTTGAACCAGGACAAATTGCATTGCCATCGTGCACATCTTCCGCTCCACTTGACTTTTGCAGAATCTCTTTTGGTGGCTCGAGCTGGGTGGTTTCCTGTGTGATTTGCGATGGAGACGTCCGAAGGCGGAGTTACTCTCGGGCAATACACGTGCACAGGGACTCTCTCACAAAAGATTGGCACAGGTTATGGGAACATTTCACCTTTGTGCACTCCCTGTCCCAGCCAAGCATGCTGAAGTTTGAGATGCTCAATAGCCTTGCGATGAACGGCACTGCTGCATCTGGACTAGCTTTCCGGTTCACTTAAATTCACATCCCACTTTTGGAACCAGCAATTCGGGGACCTTTGCGCCCCGAACATCTTTCCGATAAAGCGAAATCTCGTAGTTTCTCCGATATAGTATTCATCACAATGGTCCATGTCAAGTTGCCAGCGCAGCATCATCACGCTCCTGATGTAAACACGAGCACCGGATGGTGAATCCGATCCCGCACGACTAATTTGCGCGGACACAGGTTCCCCGGATGGTCCACACAGGGGGAATTGGAATAGTTTTGTGGGGGCGCGAGGGAGTCCATTTGTTGCTTACACGCTTCTGAATCTTGTTCCTCCCTCCCCATTTCAATGGCAATCGACGTCTCTAATTATTGGTGGGGCCTGCTTGGTTAAGCCCTCGATAATCATTTCGCTCGTGACCCTTTTATTATATTGGGAACCCGACATCAGCGGAGGATGCTTGATGTCGCTCGGTGCGCGCGCGCCTGACATATAAATTAACGAGATCGGTGGTCGATGATGATGCGCAATCCGGGGCATTATTTTAGAGCCGAAATGTCGATATGGTCCGGACAAATGAGATCATGGGGATGTGGAATCCGATTGGGAACTCCTGCTAAGGTTTTTTTTTAACGCAGTGGAAGCTGGGGATGGCGACATTGACATTGTGTTCCCGGAGGCGGAGATGATAATCAATTTTTATATATCTTGACTAATGCTTGGTGCTGGCGACAGGATTGTGGATTTGTTTGACAAAGAATTTCGGGGGATGTCTCTCTCGTGCTCCTGTGCATGATTGGGGTTGCAAAGTGGACTTTGCTTTTTCCTCGTTGTTTCTAGAAGAGAGGGACTAATTCTTGTGGAGTCTTAAGAATATCATGTGTCTTCTTTAATCTAAAATTCTGAAAGATACTTTATTACATGTATTTGGCCACTTGACTAGGTCGCGCGACTCTAAGCGAGATCCGATATTGCCAGCGCACTGCCTTGCTTTGGGAACCTCAGTTATGCTGCAGGTTTAATTCACCTTCGGTCCCGCATCGTTTGGATGTGGGCAAGCGATATGGTACATATGTCGTGTCCCGCAAAACGTGCGTCCGTCCGAAGATTTCGGACCTCCCCTTTGGACGAGCCTGGAATCTTCAGTCCCACGTAGCTTGGGCGTGCACAAGTGGGCGTGATGCCTATGCCTGGTTTTCAATTTTGTGATTACGTTTGAATTTGAAAAGGTTGAGAGTTTTGATTGCGTGTTAAATTTGAAAAAGCACAAGTTTTGATTGTAACAATGTCAATTTCAATGATTGTAAGTGCAAGATAATTCCCTCCAAATCCACCGCCAAATCTCACGAAAGACTCTACTCTTTCTGTGACGAATGTCCTATGGCATGGAATTTTCTTTTTGCTCCCTTTTTTTTTTTCTAAGAGTGTGATTAACTCACATGGACACAGTTTGATAATTTATCTTCTACTTTCTAAATTAGGTTCTCGACAAGTCGAGCACATCTCAAATACACCGGCAAAGTAGATCTTGAGTCCATAATTCAAACTTGAGAAGTGAATATACAAAAAGATATTGAAAAAATGACGTTATCCGCCTAATTGTAGTATATGAAACGGTTCTATGTTCTTACCTAAGAAGATGTTCCTGTTGTTAAATTATGTGGGAGTTTGACTATCCGGCTAAGCATGATATCGAGTTTGAATAAATAGAAATAAAGAAACTTTCAAAGATAGGCGAAATGATATTTTGGGAGGAGTGTGCAAATTTCTCCTCCTCCTCCTTTAATTAACAAAAGAAATGGTGACGATTGCTTGGCCCACTCCTAACTAAGGAAGGTCGGTCCCAGGGTTGGTCGCTTCCCACCCTAGAATTGGGAATTGATCAAATGGGATTGGTTCTTGATTTGTGGAACTAGAAACCAAACCTGTTCACCATAAAACTGAGAACTAGCGATATTACCATTATGCGAAAAATAAAAACAAAAAAAAATAGACTTGTAAGGAATTGAAACATACTATTCGATTAATACTTTCATTTTCAATTTTATTATATGGTTTCTGCTATAAATATAAATATAAAAATATATAAAAATGCCCCGGACCAATTTCATTGGTTTGGTCAATATGATTCCTTCCTAGAAATCATGAACCGGACCAATTTTTCTCAATCCCTAAAATTTGGAATCGAGAACCGAGCCAATTTTCGTGGGAGCCACCTAGGTCGGGCTGGTCCCAGGCCCTGTACCTAAATCAAGTCCGGAACTGATGCAAACCTCTACTTCAAACAAAAAAAGGAGAGGTCATAATGATTATGATGGGTGGCTAATGTCCATTCTCTCTTCATTATTGCTTTCATTTATATAATCTCTTTCGACACGCCCCTCATGAAACTCGAATCATACGACTTTGGAGTGCTGGAGAGGGCGTGTGCGCGAGCGAAACTCGTGCACGTGATGCGGTGGGTGTCCCACATACGATCTTGAATTCGTCTCATTATTATTGCTATCATCATCATTATTATTATCATCACTTCCTTTCAATTCCCTCTCTTCTCTTTTTATTCCCATATTTCATTTCATGGTTCTCGTTGCTTTAATACCTAACATTGCCACTTTGAACATAACCCATGATTCCAACTTTTCGATTGCTTACTATTGTTTGACCAATCATGGCTACAAATAAATTAACATATCTCTTGTGGGAAAAAATGAGGATGGACCATATTGCATCAGCTAGAAAAATAGACGGACAGAAAACGGATCAAAAGGATGTGTTTGTTTCGTGAAAAATATATAATTTAGAAAACAATTTTATAATAATTATCGTTCACATCACCAACAAAAATGAATGAACGGACAATATTATCATTTTTTATGATAATATTTAAATATAAATAATTATTGATAACAAAATTTTTTTTTTTCATCAATTAATTTATTTCAAACGATACAATTGATTACTTTTAAAAAATTATTTTCTAAATCCATTTGAGAAACTCTAAAGTAGAACACCTATTATAATTTTATCATAAACTAAATTAAAGACTAGTATATTTATGATAAATTTATTTTTTAATAATTTTGTTAAATTATATTGTTAAATTACTGATTCGGATAATATATGATAGTTAATAGATATACTAGTTTTGCTTTTTTCGTGATATTAATTTAATTTAATTTAGATTAATGGAGGATAGATTTATCAAGAATATAATTTGTAACATGTTCATTAGTTTGGGGTTTTCCCGGTCAAAAAATTAGATTGGGGTAATTTTGTCATTATCGTACTAATTTGAGGTGTTTTTGGTAATGATAACCCTTGAAAATTTTTATTTGTTCTTTAATTCTTGATCCATATCCTTTTTTTGTGGAAAATGTTTCCATTGGTTGTCGACAGAACGGGAATGTCCGCATTGTCAAAATCACATCTTGTCCCGTTTACAGTTGTCCTTCTCTTTTGGCTCTTTCTTTCTCTCTCTCTTTCCCTCCTCTCCTCCTCCTCCTCCTCCTCTTCTTCTTCTTCTTCTTCTTCTTTCAAATATATATAAATATTCTTAAAAGACACGTCAAATATAGTATAAATATAAAAATTAAAAGACACGTAATAATTTAAAATGTAGTCTCCAAAATGTAAAGCACGCCTATTTCTAAATGCTAAAGATTTTTTTTAGCAAAAAAAAAAAAAAATGCTAAGGATTTTTACAACCACGAAAATCAGAGTTCTTCCTAAATATTAATTACTCTTTACTACCTAGGAAAACTACAATTTCACACTATCAATTTCTATTTTCTAGGACGTTTCCCCTACTCAAAAATAGCAATTTGATGATTAAAATAGCATGGCCAAAGCCAAATTTGGGTATCTTAATCTTTTCATGTTGATTGAAAAATTGCCTAAATCTTCCTTTAATGGTGACCATTTATTAGCATAAATTTTTGGACAATGTGTTCATGTAAAATATAACGATTTTGTTAACACTTATTTTCTCACGATTGCCTAGCTAGCTTTGGTTAAGTCTTGTTCTTATTTGATTGATCAGTCGCAATCGCTTTTTGCCTTGATCAACAATATTATGAAGAACAATATCAATTCACTATAGTCGAGTTATTAATCAACGTGAGAAATGCTTTACTTATAGGAAAATTATCCAAATGTATTCACCTTTTTTGCTAATTCAACCCTAAATATTTCAATTTTACCAATTAAGTCTTAAATGTATTCACTTTTTTTTTTTCAATTGAGTTCATTCAACCAATTTTGGCTGCAAATTGCTTATGTAGACAATCGACACTACCGTGACACTTTTAAATATTATTTTAATAAATATTTTTTTGTGTGGTTTTTATTCTATTTTTGCTTTTTTTTGTTTTGAATTTCTAGCTCCAAAAAAAGAAAAAAAAAAAAAAAATGAAAAATTCAAAATATCGTTAAAATATTATTAAAAAGTGTCATTTTATCAATTTTTGATCAAAATTAGCCGAATAGATTCAATTAGCAAAAAGTGAAAATGTTTATGACTCAATTGATAAAATTGAAAGGTTTATGACTTAATTTGTATAAACGTAATGAATTTATGATTTTTTGAACAAGTTTCTTCTTTACTTACACATAATTATAGAATGAGAATTACCAGATGCTTCAAGTGGATTGGTCTGAATCAACTTACGGAGTGATATAGATTTCATTCATTGCATATGCAATAAAGATCGAAAGAAATGCATTTAGAGGCCTAATACTTGTTAAGCCTACGGATAGAGAGAGAGCACATTTGAAAGGAAGTAATTTATGGAGTATTGGGATCCTCTAAATTTAAGGTTGAATGTACAACTTAAATTTGTCCTTTCAAATGGTTAATACATCAGCCCATCACCACCCCCGTTGTGCCATGGCAACCCTCGTACGTTGTTGCCTTTGCTATAACACGATGTCATTGACCTCTATTTGTCATGGCTGGCCACCTTATTAGATTGTGTTTCTTCCCATCTCTCTAGGACAAATCTCAGACTCGAAGTTGATGACGAGATAGAGCAACACAATGTGAGTGACCGATGATGAGCAATCGACGGATTGGACCGATATTGTGTGGCGGTTTGGTTCAGTTTCCGTAGGAAATGGTCTAGTCCTAAGTGTGGACCATTAGTTATTTAAAAAAATATTGTCTTTTGACAATTGCTAATAACAATCCCTCAACTTCTATTTAGATAATCATAAGTCTAGATTATTATTCAAAGCACCGCACCATGTCCTTGCTAGTGATCCATCCATTCCAGTGATTTGGTGTCGCTTATTATGAATTTTCTTTTCATCTCCTAGCAAAATGAAGATAGTTTCATCAATACTCAACATTCAATGGTTATGATTGACATGACTACTTTTCAGCGTCAAATACGAGAGAGAGAGAGAGAGAGAGAGAGAGAGAGAGAGAGAGAGAGAGCTTAGTTTGTTTATAACATGGAAGATATATAGTTTTGATATACTCTAAATATAAACTTTGAATTGTTTTTTTTGGAGGAAATCGAAATGACTAAAATGCGTTTACTTTTAGAGGAATTCCCCCCCAAAAAGCCTAATCCTAAACCAGCTCCGATGTCCTTTCTCGTCTCTCTATCCCCCTTTCCCTCCGCCATCCCGCTGCGCACCTCGCCCCTCGCCCCGCCATTGCATCTTGGTCGCCGCTTCATACCTACCTCCATTTGAAGTCGCCAATGCCCATGGCGGTTGAGGTTTTCTCAAGGGAAAAGTGCCAAAAAAGTCCTAAACCTTTTGCCTTTGTGCCAATTTGGTCCTAAACCTTTTTTTGGTGCCGATTCAGTCCTAAACCTTTTTAAGTTGTGCCAATTCAGTCCTTTCCGGCCAATTTTAGCCGGATTTTGCTGACTGGACGCCGGTCGGCTGACGTGGCATGATCGGCGCTGACGTGGACAACTTTTAATAATATTTTAATATTTTTAAATTTTTAAAATATTTTTAAATACTTTTAATATTTTTCTTTTTTTATTTTTTCTTTTCCTCTAGCCGTCGCCGAGGTCCGGCGACCGCCGAAGTGACCGCCGGCGAGGGCGAGGCCGACCTCGCCGGATCTGGCGAGGTCGAGCCTCGCCGGCCATGGGCGAGGGCCGGCGAGGGCAAGCCTCGCCAGATCAGGCCATGGGCGAGGCTCGCCCTCGCCGGATCTGGCGAGGCCGAGCCTCGCCGGCCCTCGCCCATGGCCTGATCTGGCAAGGTCGGGCGAGGGCCGGCGAGGCTCGACCTCGCCAGATCCGGCGAGGGCGAGCCTCGCCCATGGCCGCCTCGCCGGATCCAGCCATGGGCAATGGGCGAGGCTCGCCCTCGCCGGATCTGGCGAGGTCGAGCCTCGCCGGCCCTCGCCCGACCTGATCTGGCGAGGTCGGGCGAGGGCCGGCGAGGCTCGACCTCGCCGAGATCCGGCGAGGGCGAGCCTCGCCCATGGCCGCCTCGCCGGATCCAGCGGCCATGGGCGAGGCTCGCCCTCGCCGGATCGAGCGAGGTCGAGCCTTGCCGGCCCTCGCCCATGGCCCGATCCGGGCGAGGTCGGGCGAGGGCCGGCGAGGCTCGACCTCGCCGGATCCGGCGAGGCGAGCCTCGCCATCGCCCATGGCTGGATCCGGCGAGGCGGCCATGGGCGAGGCTCGCCCTCGCCGGATCCCGGCGAGGTCGAGCCTCGCCGCCCTCGCCCATGGCCGGCGAGGCTCGACCTCGCCGGATCCGGCGAGGTCGGCCTCGCCCTCGCCGGCGGTCGCCTCTGGCCGGTCGCCGGACCTCGGCGACCGGCTGGAGGAAAAATAAAAAAATAAAAAAATAAAAATATATTAAAAGTATTTTTAAAATATTTTAAAAAATTTAAAAAATTTAAAAAATATTAAAATATTATTAAAAGTTGTCCACGTCAGCGCCGATCAGGCCACGTCAGCCGGCCGGCGTCCAGTCAGCAAAATCCGGCCAAAATTGCCGGAAAGGACTGAATTGGCACAACTTAAAAAGGTTTAGGACTGAATCGGCACCAAAAAAAGGTTTAGGACCAAATTGGCACAAAGGCAAAAGGTTTAGGACTTTTTTGGCACTTATCCCGTTTTCTCAATGTTGGCGTCCTTTGGGTGTTGCTAATGGTGAAAGGGATAATACTTGTTCCACATGAATATGATGTATATGCATGACCCATTAAGCAAATGATATGGGACCATATTTTGACAAAATTGCTGGAGTTGAGTGTCCTTCAGCTATAATTTCGAAATTTAGTATTGACTTTAAATTTATAAGTTTTCCTAAGCTTGCCTATCTACACTTTAGGCCTAATTAAGTCAAATTCGTTACCAAATGCATGACCAAGTCTATAGAGCTAGATAGCTCTTGCTCAAGACATAGGGAACTATTCACATTTTCCCCTCTCCACTATGTTTTCTCAGCCTTTATGTTTCCATCAAGAATGCCCCTTTTGGCATAATGTGATGTAAGATGTCAAAAAGGAGAAAATGATGCTGGCAAGAGGACTAATGAATCTGGCTTAACCATCTTTCTTCCTAATTAACATAAAAAACATCTAATGAATCTGGCTTAACCATCTTTCTTCCTAATTAACATAAAAAACATCTCTCTCTCTCTCTCTCTCTCTCTCTCTCTCAATGAAAGTAGTACTTAACTTTAATCTTATCATATGAATTGAACTAACTCTAATTGCACTTACCATTATAGTATAAGTAGCTATTAGCCGGCTAGTTTGTGCAGTTCACTGCATCTTTGTTCTCTCTAAATTTCTCCAGCCCATGAATGAAACGAAAAGCAATTAATTGGTGTCTTCTGTCCCACCTAGGGTAAGTAGTTAGGCTTTGTACAGGTTCCATATGTAATTTAAAACCTATCAATTAGAATGAGTCCTTCATTTTTTGGACTTTGAAACTTATCATGCATACTCTAGAACTTGAAATCTATCTTGTCACGGGTTCCAATGTTGGTTTCATGGTTTATTCAGGTTCCACCTATATTATTATTTGAACGATTGCAATAAATTGAAATCTTTAATGACCACCACTTCTTGTTACAATTCATTGACCATAAAAACACATGGAAATATAGACATTAATAAAGTAAAAGTTTTAGTCATAAAATGAAAACTCAGATTAGTGCTTTCTAATTATACATTCATAATCGAACATCATGGAATATTGTAAGATCGCATGAATACATGAATTAAGGAAAACATTAAAACTTATTCCAGATTTTAGGTTACAAGTTATAAGTTCCTCAAACTAAGAACCTAAAATCTACTCATCAAAATAGGTTTCTCATTTTTTAGAACTTGAAACCTACCCACCGGTCTAGTTTTCAAATTTTAAATTCTACCTTGTAATCATGCTTACCTCTAGTCGCAACTTAGAGTGGTCTCTCTCTAGCCATTTCTTTGCTAGTTTTTACTTGTTGTCTTTTAATACCATTTTTTTTTACCAACCTCGAATAATTAGCAATCTAGATACAAGTTTAATAAAATCAAAGTAAAAAAATTGATGAAGACAATCATTTCCTTTTTGTTTTGTTTTTTGTTTTTTGCTTTTGTTTTTGTTTTTGTTTTGTTTTTTTTTTTATAATTATTATTATTATTTTTTTTTGTGGAAGTTTAACATAAGAAAGTTTGTGAAACTTGAACATGCATTTTGTTTGAATTACAATGGCCTTTGCGAATAGGGCTAACATTGGCCGCCTCGGTTCCTTTTTCACCAGCGCATTGTGTTGATGGCACTCTTCATGTACGGAGCCTCACAAGCGTTTCACCTTTATGTGTACGGAGTCTTTCTACATGTGTTTACACATTCATCCATGCTTCACCACGTATGCTCATGCACACGCTTTCGAATTCAAAAGGGGAATATTTTCATGTTTTGAAGAGTGATTCTCGTGACTGATCCTTTTCATATATTCATTTATAAGAATTTCAGTAATTTTCTTGATGCCAAACCCTGAAATATGTTTTGTCTTCATTCTTCATTCTCATCCATATCAAATAAATAGCGAGAATTGACCAGGGACGTCACAATAAATATCAGACTTTTAATAGATGCCCCTTGCAAAACATTATATTTTGAAAGGCAATGCCACAGATACTCCAGGACATTGCATATGATGCTCTAAATGGAGTCTAACAAGTGCTACGTCTCTACGTGTATGAAATCTTTCTATAGGTATTTATCCATGTAGGTATGTTCCACCATGTACACTTATGCATTGGCCTTTGAATTCAAGAGGGGAATCTTTTCATCTTTCGAAGAGTGATTCATGTGACGGATCCTTTTCATATGCTCATTTATGTGAATTTTGATCATTTAATTAATTTTCTCGATGCCAAACCTGGCAAGGTTGTTTTTTTTTTTTTTTTTTTTGGTAAAGAACCTGGCAAGGTTGTTTCATCCTCATCCTTGGCAAGAAAAGGAAAACCGAAATCAATGAGAACAACAGGGACCTCAAAATAAATACCAAACTTTAAGGAATACCTCCTGCAAGACATTGTACTTAGAAAGCAAACAGCATAAATTCTCCTCGTACTCTCTCTCTCACCTCCCCAGTACCTCCTCAGTCTTACCTACCAAAAGAGGAAAAACATTCACTCACATACCCACTCACGCACACTCCCAGAAACTACAGACATCCTCGCTCTTCGCTCATAGTGAGCACCGGTCCAATTTGCGGCGATTTATTTTGGTTTATGCCGGTAAAGGTTCGGTCCTAAGTGTGGACTGTTAGAATTGTCAAAAAATATTGCCTTTTGGCATGTGAATCCCAATCCCTCAATTTTTTTAACTAGATAATCATAAGTCTGGATTGTTATTTTGAACAATGCACCATGTTCTCGCAAGTGATCCATCCACTCCAATTATTTGGCATAACTTGTTATCAATTTTCTTTTTATCTCCTAGCAAAACGAAGATGTTTTCCATCAATACTTGACATTCAATAGTTGTGATTGACGCGTAATTAAGTCTCTTAAAGTGTTCGAAGAGAGAGAGAGAGAGAGAGCACACCTTCAAGCGTATCGCACTATAACATGTCGTGGATCGATGCAAGTGACATCAAGGGAAGCTAGTGAACAACATGCACACATATAGTTCTCTAAGCATGAACTTTGAGCTTTTGTTCGTTTATAGCATCAGCCTTGGAAGATGTTCCACTTAGTGTTTGGAAGATATTCCACGTAGTGTTGATACTTGCTCATTGCTCGAGTTTAAATTGTTTTCCAGAGGAAATCGACTTGGTTTTGTCTCTTTGGCCGTTTCATCCATCTTTGAAAAGTTCATATGACATTTCTCTCTTCGTTTTCGTACACCTGCAGGCGAGAAATGACGCGAGCTAGCCGATAACTTAAGCTGCGCATGATAAAATTTCTGTTTCTTGATTTCTCTGTTTCTCTGTTCCCCGGAACAGGTTTGGAACAAAAATCCGTTTGGTAACGCAATTTGATTTCTCTATTTCTGAAACAGATTTCTATTCCAAAAATAGATTTGAAGAAGAAATCGAAGCTAAAATTTTTAGCTTCTCAGTTTCTGAAATAGAAATTGAAAATCAATTTCTGGCCAGAAATCAATTTCTGTTCCAGAAATTTTGTCATGCGCACCCTTAATCCTAGGATGGAAGTTGGATGATTATGCGCCATTTTTCACTTTATACAGTTTCCATCAGGGATGTGGATTCTCTGCAGTCAGTTTAGTAGCTGATAAAATGACTAAAATGCGTTTACCTTTAGAGGAATTTCCCCCTAAAAAGCCTAATCTTGAACCCAGCTCTGATGTCCTTTCTCCTCTCTCTATCCCCCTTTCCCTCCGCCATCCCGGTGCGCACCTCGCCCCTCCCCCCGCCATTGCATCTTGGTCGCCGCTTCATCCCTACCTCCATTTGAAGTCGCCAATGCCCATGGTGGTTGAGGTTTTCTCAATGTTGGCGTCCTTTGGGTGTTGCTAATGGTGAAAGGGATAATACTTGTTCTAATATTATGTTTGAAATTTGACTAATGAGAAGTAGACGCACATTTGCGAAAGGGATAACATTGATTATGATAATATACTAAAAAGTCTAACTCGAAAGTTTAATTTAATAGGTGAAATGAGATTACATGAATATAAAGTTCATATAACACCCGTTAGTCAAGCAATGTGAAATAATATTTTAACAGAATTACTAGAGTCAAGTGTCCGTTTAGTAATAATTTCGAAATTTGAAACTGATCTTTTCAATTTATATGTTTTCCTTTGCCTAAAGCCTAGATAAGTGTAAACTTGTCAACGAATGCATGATCAAGCCTATAGAGCTAGATAGCTCTTGCCCAAGCAATAGAAGACAATTCCCATTTCCCCCTCTCCACTCTGTTTTCTGAACCTTTATGTTTCTATCAAGAATGTCCTTTTTGGCATAATGTGATGTAAGACGTCAAAAAGGTGCAAATGACGCTGGCGAGAGGACAATGAATCTGGTTTAACCATCTCTCTTTTTAATTAATTATGTTCCATAAAAAAAAATTATTCTCTCTCTCTCTCTCTCTCTCTCTCTCTCTATATATATATATATGAAAGTGGTTCTCAACTTTTGTCTTATCATGCGAATTTAGCTAACTCTAATTGAACTTACCATTATAATATAAGTAGCTTTTAGCCTGCCAGTTTATGCAGTTCGCTGCATCTTTGTTCTCTCTTAATTTCTGCAGCCCAAGAACGAAACGAAAAGCAATCAATTGGTGTCTTCTGTCTCAACTTAGAGTGGTCTTTCTCTAGCCATTTCTTTACTAGTTTTAACTTGTTCTCTTTTAGTACCAAACTTTTTATTTACCAACCTTGAATAATTAGCAATCTAGATACAAGTCTGATATAAAATCAAAGCAGAAAATTGATGAAGAAATATCATTTCCCTTTTTTTGGGGGGGGGGAGTTGAATGTAATAAAGTTAGTGAAACTTGAACATACATTTTGTTTGAATCACAACGACCTTTGCGAATAAGGCTAACACTTGGCCATCCAGTTCCTTTTTCTCGGCACATTGCAATGATGGCGCTCTCCATGGATGGAGCCTCACAAGCGTTACCCTTCTACGTGTATGGAGTCTTTCTCTAGGTGTTTATGCATTCATCTATGTTTTGTCACGTGTGCTCGTGCACATGCCTTCGAATTCAAAAGGGAATCATTTCATGTTTTGAAGAGTGATTCTCGTGACGGATTCTTTTCATATATTCATTTATGGGAATTTCAACAATTTTCTCGATGTCAACCTGAGATGTGTTTTGTCTTCATTCTTCATCCTCATCCATGGCAAATAAAAAGCGAGAATTGACCAGGAATGTCACAATAAATGTCAAATTTTCAAGAGATGCCCCTTGCGAAATATTGTATTTTGAAAAGCAATGCCACACATACTTTGGGACATTGCATTCATGAGGCTCTACATGCGTGAAGTCTCACAAGCGTTACATCTCTACATCTACAAAATCTTTCTACAGGTGGTTACCCATGCAGGTGTGTTCCACCACGTATGCTTACTTACTCGCCTTCAAATTCAAGAGGGGAATCCTTTCATCTGTCAAAGAGTGATTCTTGTGATGAATACTGTTCATATCTTCATTTATGCAAATTTCAATAGTTTTCTCGATGCCAAACCCTCCAAGGGTGTTTCATCCTCATCCTTGGCAAGAAGACAAGGAAAACCGACATTAATGAGAACACCGGGAACCTCAAGATAAATATCAAACTTTTAAGGGATGCCCCTGCGAAACGTTGTAATTAGAAAGCAAATAGCATAAATTCTCCTCGTACTCTGGCTCGCCCATTTTCCCTAGTCTCTCACCTCCCGACTCAAAGAGCAGAAGAGAAAATCATCTACCCAAAGAAGAAAAACATTCATTCACATATCACTCCCGCATATCTTAAGCAGTGTAGATTCTGAAAAATGGACCGGAAACTGGACAGTTGGGTTTGTTAAAATTGTAAAGTTAAAAAAATTACCCTTTGACATATGCTAATCCCAATCCTTCAATTTTTTAATTAGATAATCATAAATCTGGATTTTTAATCCAAGCACTGCACTATATCCTCACAAGTAAATCATCCACTCCAATCATTTGGTGTCACTTATTATGAATTTTCTTTTCATCTCCTTGCAAAACGGAAGATATTGTCATCAATACTTAACATTAAATGATTGTGATTGACGTGACTAAATCTCTTAAGGAGTCTAGCACAAGAAAGAGAGCGTACCATCGAGCATATCGTACTATAACAAGTCGTGGATCCAGGCGAGCTAGTGAGTAACATGCACGCATATCATACTTTAAATATTAAGTTTTGAGTTGTTTGTTTGTTTATAGCATTACCTTTGAAAGATTTGGAACATAATAGTTGATACCTTGCTCATTGCTCACGTTTAAATTGTCTTCCTGAGGAAAACGACTTTATTTTGTCTCTTTGGTCGTTTCATCCAATCTTTGAAATGTTCACATGACGTATCTACCTTCGTTTTCATAAACTCACAGGCAAGAAAATGACGCTAGCTAGCCAATAACATAATCCTGAGATATAAGCTGTATGACCATGCGCCATTGTTCACTTTATACAGTTTCATCAGGGATGTGGATCCTCTACAATCAGTGCAGTTGCCGATAAAATGGCTAAAATGCATTTTACTTTTACAAGAATTTTCCCCCAAAAAGCCTAATCCTAAACCTAACTCTAATGTCCCATCTCCTCTCTCCCCCTCTTTCCCCTCCGCCATCCCTATGCTCGCCTCACCCCTCCCCACCTCCATTTGAAGTCACCAATGGCCCTGGTGGTGGAGGTTTTCTCAATGGTAAAACAATGTTGGCGTCCTCAGCTGGGGTGTTGTTAATGGTGAAGCAAATTTGGTATGTTTCATGAAATTTAACTAATGAGAGGTTGATGCACATTTGTGAAAGGGATATCACTAAATTTGTTAGAAAGTCCAATTCGTAAGTTTAGGTTGATAGGTTGAGGAAAACTAATAAAGTGCATGTAAACTCTTTAGCAATAATTTTAAACTTTAGGACCGACCTTTTAAATTTTAAAGTTTTCACAAGCTTGTCTGTCTACACTTCGGGCCTAAATAAGTCTAAACTCATTACCAAATGCATGATCAAGTCTATAGAGGTAGGTAGCTCTTGCCCAAGACATAGACAACTATTCATATTTTCCCCTCTCCACTATGTTTTCTCAGCCTTTATGTTTCATCAAGGATGTCCTTTTTGGCATAATGTGATGTAAGATGTCAAAAAGGAGAAAATGATGCTGCCAAGAGGACAATGAATCTGGTTTAACCATCTCTTTCCTAATTAATTATGTTCCATAAAGAAACATTATTTTAATCCTCTCTCTCTCTCTCTCTCAATGAAAGTAATACTTAACTTTTGTCTTATCATCCTAATCGAATTCACTCTAATTACGCTTACCAATATAATGCAAGTAGCCATTAGCCGGCTAGTTTTTAAAGTTCGCTGCATCTTTGTTTTCTCTTAAATTCTCCAGCCCAAAAATGAAACGAAAAGCAATCAATTGGTGTCTTTCAACCTAGAGTGGTCTCTCTCTAGCCATTTCTCATTTCCGTTTCCGACAAGTTTTTACTTGTTCTCTTTTAGTATCAAACTTTTTATTAACCTACCTCGAATGATTAGCAATGTAGAAAGAATCTAACATAAAATCAAAGTAAACTAATTGATGAAAGATAATTCATTTCCCTTTTCTTTGGAAGTCAAATGTAAGTAAGACTTGAACATATATTTTGTTTGAAGTCTAATAGCCTTTGTGAATAGAGCTAACACTTGGCTATCTTGATACATTTTTCTTAGCGCATTGCGTTGATATAACTCTCCATGCACAGAGCCTCACAAGCGTTACGTCTCTACGTGTATGGAGTCTCTCTACAGGTGTTTACACATGCATGTATGTTTCACCATATGTACACTCATGCAAGTGCCTTCGAATTCAAAAAGGGAATCTTTTTATATTTCAAAGAGTGATTCTCGTGACTAATCATTTTCATACCTTAATTTATGGAAATTACAACAATTTCCTCGATGCCAAACCCTAAAGTGTGTTTGTCTTTGCTCTCCATCCTCATTCTTGGCAAATGAATAGCGAGATTGACCACGGACCTCACAATAAATACCAACTTTCAAGAGACGCCCTTGCAAAAGATTGTATTTTGAAAAACAACGCCATAAATATTCCGGGAATCATGATGCTCTACATGCACAAAGTCCCACAAGCGTTACATCTCTACATGTACGGATGTTTCTACAGGTGTTTCACCCGTGTGGGGTCTGTTCTACCACATATGCTTATGCACTCGCTAACAAATTCAAAGAAGGGGCAATCTATTCATCTTTTGAAGAGTGATTCTCGTGACGGACCCTTTTCACATCTTCATTCACTCAAATTCCGATCATCTAATTAGTTTTCTCAATGCCAACTCACCCTTGGCAAGAAGACGGGGAAAATCAAAATTAAAGAGAACGCAGGGACCTCAAAATAAATACCCAGCTTTCAAGGGGTGGCCACCTGCAAAACATCGTATTTAGAAAGCAAGTTAGCATAAATTCTCCTCGTACTCTCTGTCCCTCCCTCTCTCTCTCTCTCTCTCTCTCTTTCTCTCTGTAAGTCTCCTCATTTTCCCATAATCTCTCACACCTCCTCAGTCAAAAGAGCAGAAGGGAAAATTATCCACCAAAAGAGGAAAAACATTCACTTCTCGCATGCCAAACGCACGCATAGTGGCACACCCCCAGAAGCAAAACACACAACATCCTCCCTCGCTCCTCGCTGCTCAGGGAAGGAGGGGTCTTCCCCCCGAAAAAGACGAAAGTCGCTTCGAGGAGAGAGAAAAAACTGGGCAGGGACTGGGACACAAGAGAGACCCAATAACATCGAACACAACACCTGTGAACTACCTTTTGCTTTTTAATGCTCTCTCTCTCTCTCTCTCTCTCTCTCCCCCTTGAAAAAAGAAGTGCCTTGATTCTCTCTCTCTCTCTCTCTCTCTCTTTACCTCTGTTGGGTTTGTCTTTCCTTGGGAAAACCTTGCCCTTCTCCCTGTTCTCGTCCTCCCCTCTCGTGATATGGAGCTGTAAATGGCCGTATCGGTGAAAATGGCACAGACCAACAAACCCCACATTGCCGGCAACGGCGGCGGCAGCGAGACCCCGCAGCAGCAGCAGCAGCAGCAGGAGGTGAAGCCCATGTTCCATGACTTCCTCGGCATGAAGAAGCCCGACACCCCGGCCGGCGGCGGCGGCGGAGTACGGGGCGGGGGGGACGCCCGCCTGTCGGAGGTGGCGTCGCCGGCCGCCTCCTTGTCCGTCGGGGCCTCCTCCGGCGGCGGGCGGGGGCCTGTCTCCACCACCTCTGATCTGGGTTCCGGTGAGTTTCTTAGTGTTCTGCTCAAAATTGATTTTTTTTTTTTTTTATGGTTTTCTTTTCTTGGGGGATTGTGTTGGGTTTTGTTTGATTTGGCATTTGGTGATGAAGATTAGAACTTCGGTTTTGCTGTCTTGTTCAACGGATACTTTATTTACTTTCGTATTTTTTTCCTCCCTTTGCTTTTCAAGGCATATTGTTTTCTCTGTTGTGATGAGTGTTGGTGTGAATTTCTTCTTCTTCTTCTTTTCCCTCATTCCCTTTCCGTTTTCTTTTTTCCTCTCTCTTAGGCTTTGCTGGGCGATTTTTATTTGTAGATATAGACATGATGCTCCTTTTTTCAGCTTCCCTTTATCTAATGCTACCAAGCGTGGATGCGCCATCATATAGCTTTTAGTTTCTTGGTGCATGTCTACTTGGTCTTTAGCTACATGCTAATTGGGGGAGTTCACATTTGGATGGTGACTCAGTCTCTCTCTCCCTCGCTCTCTGAGTGGAGTGGTTGCACTATCTGGGTTGTGGAGTAGTTTGGAGGGAGTTCATTAATGGTTTTGGTAGCCTTTTCTGGTTTATTTTTTCTTCAAAAGAGAAAAATTTCTAAGACTTTGATTGACCACCTTTTCTTTTCACAGGAGTATGCTTGATTTGCATATACTTTTACTCACCAGTAGGCTCACTCAATCTGTAGGAGTTTTTCCCTCTTGAAACTCTTATGCTTGCTCACAATCACCTATAGATATAAATGGATGTACTCTTTTTTTTTTCCTGCTTTTGGCTGTTGAATTGAGAGACCTTTGTAAAGTGAAATAGCTGCAATATCATTTACCTTCTGTGTCCTAAAGGCGAGTTTTGATCAGTTTCTCATCAATTATGATAGAAAGACAGGTTAGTAATCATTTTGAGGGCGTTCCTTACTATGGTCCGAGGAGTGACGCCGAAATAAGTCGCAGATTAGCAGGGAGTAAGCGAAGTACATCAGACTCTGCCTTTGTTGGCTCAACTAGAGAAGCAATGACTCAGCTAGGACCCGATTCGAATGAGAACTTTCATTTAATGAAGGTTTGATTCTTCTTATGTTAGTGTTTTCCTTTGAGTAGAGGATTGATGTGAAACTAACTAATTATAAGCAGGGTGAAGAAATTAGAGTTTGAGTTTCTACTTCGTTGTATTCTCTGATGCATCTTTTCACGCTACATTTCCAGATTCTTCGAAATGGGGCAGGAGGAGAGAGACCTAGAAGGTCGAATGAAGAGGATGTTTTTCTGGGTGTGCAGCCACTGAGGCAATCTTCTGGCTCACTTATATTGCACCCGGGTTCTAGCAGTAGAAATGAGGCGACCGTTTCCAAATGGGAGCGGCCCATGTCCATGAATATGGGCCCTGCTGTTCAGTTTCCTCCCCGAGGAGGTCAATACGTTCCTTTTGTTCATAATGCGCCTCCGAACAGATTAAGGGAAGTCCACCCGAGCCCTCCAGTTCTCTCACAATCAGCTGCTGATGAAGGGTCTAGAACTGGGATCAAAGGCCCTGGAATTTTGAGCTCAATGAATGCTGGTACCAGCTCCGAGAAGAACTTGTCTGTGATGCTTCCTAGTGGCAACAGGGCAAAGACTGCAACGCTAATGACAGAGCCAGAGTCTTTCAACCCCCCGAGGTGAATCACATGTCTTGTGCAGATGTTAATTCTTTCAATTAAATATGTTCAAAGTCCAACGTTTCTTGATCCTTTCGGTGCTTCTTTCGGCAGTCGACCTGGATTGACATCAGAAAGTCGGCAAATGACTATATTCTATTGTGGCCAAGCTCATGTTTTTGATGATGTCCACCCAAACAAGGTATCACTAACTGTCATGTTGTTATTTATCCCTTTGACTAATATGGCTTGCTTGGTGTAACATTGGATATCATGACGTGAAGAATATGCTACCTATTCTAGTTCGCAATGCTGACGCTTCGTAACATTTGCAAAATTGAGCAAATGGGATCATTCTATGTCATGTTCTTGTTAAGATTTTTTTACCTCTAGTGTCTCTTGTGTCTTTCCTTCAACTCTTTTCCAAGTTACAGTAGGGGATCGGGAAAGCTTTCTGATGCTGGAATCTTCTGCTTTCAATACATGAGCTAGTCATTTAGCACTTAGCAGGCCTTATACTGATAACTAGGGATCTCGAGCTTCTTGTGCACTTAGTTGGCACTCAGATGAGATCCACACATTCCCCACACAATCTTTTGGCCATGGAAAACATGTTCTCTCCTACGGGATGATAAACAATCAAGACCATATTTTTCGAGGCATCCCATATGTCCAGTTTCAGGGATTTGTGAGGTACAGCAAGTTGAATTGAATATTGCAGCTAAATAAACGCAGGGATTTCCCACAACTTAATAATCTTAGGGGACAATTCATTGCAGTTTTCTAGGTGTCGAGGCACTGCTATCTGAGTTTTTCTTGCTTGTATGTTCAGTACTAGCTTTCTAGACGACAATGATGAAATCCCTCTCGCAATCTTTTGGTTGTTGGAGATGGGAAGAAAAGAAGAAGGCAGCTGCTTTGTGATCGTCACTGCCATCAATGTCTTTTCTGTAAGAAAATTGGATTGCTTGATACAATTCATTGCCAAGCCTCATCACTGTATGGTGTAAATAAAGTCATTTTGCATCCATGCTGTGTGCCTTCCATGGTATATAAGTTATGGATAATGTTGCTGATATTAAACGAAATCTAGTTTCTTTGTGGTCCTTATTTCTACTCTTTAGGAGGAACTGTTAGACTATCCTTAGGTGCTAGTGTTACCATTGCATCCCTTTGAGCTGGGATAAGATTAACAAATCACCTTCAATCTTTTCATATTAATTTCTATCAAGGTAAGGTATTCTTCTTGAGAGGGTGAATGCCAAAATGAAAGTTTCATTATCATGGATAAATTAAAGTCATGACTGACTTGAGAGGAGCATGTTTTGGGGTAGCGAACATGTTCTATTTGAAGCAAGAATGGTAACTATGGCTTTTGTTTCAGTAAATTGTTTGGGAGAAAGCCAAATGAGAATAACTGTTCTTTCTCTGATAAAATTGTAACAATTGCACCCCCTGAATTTCTGAAGTACAGACAGGCTCCTCTTAGTTTTAACGGATGTACTATATTCTCTCTCTCTCTCTCTCTCTCAAAACCAACATCGTCAATTACTTTCTGTTTTTATTGTTGCCGAGAAATGACCTATTTTATGGCACATTGATGGTTTTATCATGAATATGCTTTGTCCAGGTGAGGCAGGAAAATTGACAGGATGCATATCATACTAGTTGTTTTACTTTGACTAAAATAGAGCAGTGTTAGCTGATATTTGAACTTAACAAAACTTTACATGTCTTTTTCTTTCAATTAAGGGGGATATGTTGTTGAAAAGTCACAGACTTCAAAATTTTCACCAGTAGAACCGCTATGTCTGTTGTCTTTCAGCATCGATCTCTTATCCGTGGGTAAAATCATCTCTTTGTTTCTAAAACATAGATGTTCTGAGAACTCTGCCCAGAACTTGAGCAACCATTTAACAATGCAGCTGGATGTTGGAAAATCAATGTTTTGAGTCTGGGTATGCAGTATCTTGGATGATGATTTGCTAGATGTACTTCCTCATCTCTTAAATCCTGGATAATTGATCTATTTGGGACTTCATCTTATGGCAGTGAATTTTCCCGTCATATGTGTGCTTTATTTTGTCTATTTTTGTGATAAAAATTGATACTTTAGGACCAGTTGATTTTCTCTACTAATTTAGTGGAGACACCTTCCAGGCTTCGTACTGTGGTACTTTTAGGGCAGCCATAACCTGTTGCCTTTGAGTGGTTTGTTTCATCCCAAAAAGAGTAAGCAGAATCAAAGCTATGGTTTTTTCTAAGGGAGTGACCTGGGTTGCATTTCTTAGGTGTTTGTTGCAAAATCATAGCTTGGGATCGACTTTTTCACTCGAAAGTGCAAGTAACTTGTCTCATGCCTCTGTATGTCGCTTTTGCAGTTGTTTATGAATGTTGGCAAATGCTAGAATTTTGAAAGACAAGTTCCTTCCTCTGCACTTTCTCTTTTGAAGTTTAGTAATTCTCTATCAAGGCCCAGTAAAATCCAAGCAATATTGAGAGTTCCAAAGTTAAAGAGAAATTAGCTATGAGGTTACGGCAGAGATACAGGTGTAATAAATAGTTTTCTTGGACGATATGAACATGTTTGTTGTTGAGGATTCTCATGTTTAATTTCCAATGGCTTGGAAAACTTACTGTTGACACTTCATGGTGATTCCTAATAGCGTCCATTTCTCTGTGGGGATGATTAACAATGGGAATCTCCATGATTTGCACTGTCCTTTGCAGGCAGATGTCATAATGGCTTTGGCCGGATCAAATGGAGGATCGTGGTCAACAACATACTCGCCAAAATCTGGCACAAGGCCAACTAATGAAAGCAATGTTCTCACCGGAGAAAATAAAGCAAGTGTGGCAATTTCACGTGACTTTCACGGCAAGTTGCCTGCCACTGGTGACTCTAGTCACGGCACTGGATTAGGCAATCGGATCTCAAACCCTTCAGGTGATTCTTTTAAAATCTCATGTAGCTTCTATTTTTGGCTGTTGATCGCATGTGTTCACTGAGCACAATAAGTAGGCATGCCTGGACTAGAGCTCTCAAAAAGAAGGTTGTTAACTATCTGCCTAAGCAATTAGTGGTTGCTGCCTCCTTAATTTGCAGGTGGCCCTAGAGGACACCTTATAGTGAAGGACACGAGAAAACAGCTTCCAGTGGCAGAACGCATCGCTGAAGAGAAAGTCGATCCGTGATGTAAAGTTTTTGTCTGGTAAATCGAATTTTAAGTAGAAAGTTCTGTTAACTGGAGTTTTAGTGACAAGCCCCTCTATTGTTCTCCAATCTTTTGTGGCTTCATTGATTTCCTATTTGTCCTTCCCCATATTCTTCTTTTGGATTGTCAATGACTAATCTGTTGATCTGTGGAAAGAAACTGAAGGAAATCTTTGCTTGTAGAGACCCAGTTAAAATCCTTGCACTGAAATTTGCTTCATTTTTAGTAAATGAACAAGGGGGAAAAATGAGGAATGCTTTTGATGTCCTTATCATGAGTTTAATGCATATCATGATCTTGAGAAATGAAAGTGAATTAATTGAACTTCTGGCCCTTTCGGATAGTCAGTCTTGCCAAGGCATGCACTCCTGTTGCCGAACTCCAGCGCCTAATTACATTCAATTGGTTATTTCAAATTCAAGCTGCTGTGACCCTGTCTCTCTCTCTCTCTTTCTCTCTGTGGTATTATTTATGGGTGCAGTGTTCACTTTTGTGTTATGTGCGAACCCTACCACTAGTGCATCTGCAAAAGCCTGGAAATTCGTGCTCAGCCCAGCAGATAGTCGTTGAAATCTAGCTTTTAGGTGGGCTCGTCTGAAGTGTGGATGGTATCAATTTATTCTTCATCTTGCTTGGATATGATTGGACTGCGACAGGCTAGGAACGTCTGCATTCCTGACTAGGACTAAAGTCTCGCCATGTGTCACGCGCTTGTGAGTGCTTTGGAGGAGCTACCACGTCCGAAAGAAACTTAACAATTTTCAACTGCGAATAGACTGAATTCGAAGCTGTACTCGAAAATCTCAACTGGTAATACCTCCAGGATCAATCAGAAACGCGAAGCACCGCGCATAGCACCATTTAATAAATATTGCTATCTTTTCTATAGCATATCCATTTGATCAATGCACTATAATGGTGAGGCTTTACTTGTATTTTCGAGAGGTTCTAATTAATCCCCGCACACAGCGACGACACATTTCACGACCCCCTCGTTGCGGCTTTCACATGCATATGTACAATGCACTGGTGGCGACACTGCATTAGCCGTAATCATCTCCAGTTTTTCTTCAAATTGGATTCTGGACATTCTAATACCGGATGACTTGTTATTTTTTGAGAGAAAATCTTGAAAGTTGAGTTGGGCCGTCGATAGCTCCTTTTCCCTATTGGACCTAGTCCAATGGCATCAGATGTGCCCTAAACAAGCGTTTTCTCTTCTATGCTGACTTGCTTTATCATTCGAATTTGAATGAGTGATGGAAATTCTCTTATAAGAAATTTTTGCAAATTCAATCTATCAACACTAAGCATATAATATTTTCCACCCCAGCCATGTCTCTTTCAAGATATTTATCAATATACATTAGGCTTGGTTTTACAAGACCTACTATTATTCATTGCACTCGGTTTTATGAGAATTTCGTTTTATCAAAAGTTCCTTATTTTTTTCCAATAAGGATATTTTATCTTCTTTTGTGTGCATTTTCCACAATAACTGTAATCTACTATGCGAATTTCAATTTAAAGATTTTATGATATGTAGATTTTTCATGATATATAATTAATAGTAAGAGATTAATAGTAAGAGAATTGACCATTTCTTTTATTAAGCGCTTTCAAGTTCAAACTATTTTCACACACATATTATATACATCTTGTTTATGCCAAAAATTAACTTTATATTGGTGGCTGTTTTGGAGCTATATGTGATGTCTTCTTTTTTGGAGCACTTTTCTTTGGATAATTCTTCTTTGGTACAGCCCTTGACTCTTTAGTTGGCCTACTCTGAGAGATAAGTACCTCCAAATTTCTCTGAGGCTACAACAACATAACTATATTGTCAACAAAATGAAATTGAAATACCATAAATTAAATGCATGAGTTTTACAAATCTTACTTTCAAAATAGTCATTCCAGTATGTTTGTCTTGTGTAAATGCTATAACCATATTATCTTATCCTTTTTCAAGAAACCCTATTGTTCACTGTGGTATATGACTTTTAGCAACTTGTGAAATCTATGTAGTTAGTCGTTTTCTTACCTAAGAAAAATATAACAAAATTAAATTTAAGCTTATAAAAGAACACAAAACAAACACAATAATGCACAACTTACTAGATATTTTTTTTTTGCACGTATGTTCAACAATTGACTCAATTGTTATTGTTGCTATCATGCCTGTACTAGTTTCTGCACTTAGGCCTCCAATAGGGCCTCTTGTTGGCCCTTCAAAAGGCTCTACATTAGGGCCTTTTGTTGGCCCTTCAGTAGGACCTTCTTTTACCCTTTCGGTTGGCTCAATATCTGGCCCTATATTAGCCCTCGTAGCAACCTATTGTTCTTGATGTTGCTTCTTCAGCTCATAACCCTTCTTATTATGTCATTTTTATGGCAATATGAACACTTCATCTTTGTTCTAGTGTTGCTCATCCTCTAACTTGACGTCTCTCATTCCTACATGCTTTGTCTCCTTTTTGGCTTTAAATTTGCTTCTTTAGTAGCAAAGGTATAGGGCCTTCACGATTTGCTAACTCTCAGAATTTACTACTTTTAATACGCTGCATCATGAATTGGTACAAAGTAATGTATGAGCTTTTCTTGTACCATTCATCTAGGTAATCCTTTGGGTTTTGTTGCTTCATTTGAATGGTACAAATGGCATGGGCATAAGGAATTTCAATTAGTTGCTAGGCTCGGCATGAACACTTTTTCCTATCTAGATTGATGACATACTTATCATCATTGTTTATGATCTCATATCCATTATCTCCATTCTAAACTGCATGGCACGATGTACAAGTAGCCATATTCTCATCCAATCTCTTTACAATCCTAGGACAACATTCTCTTGTCCACTTTCTAGCTTCATCTCTTTATTTGTGCAACCCAATCATGACCATAACTCGAATATCATCGAGCTACTGATGATTGGTTTACACTTGACCTCTATTATTCTACCATTGAAAGCTTCACTAAGGTTGTTGTCAATGATATCGCATTTAAATTCTTCACTGAAGAAGGCCCAATACTAGCGCTTAGCTTCTGTTTGGAATAATGCTTTAAAACTTTCCTTTCTTAATTGCAATAACCCCTGTTAAGCTAATTTAAAATCAGCCATGTTGATACTCTTTACTATCTGCCAAAACTACTTCTACAACTTATCTCCTTTATAGTTCTTTGCCTAGTTTGCATTTATGTGTCCCGCGCATATTCTATGCTCACCGTTTGATAGCAACTTAACCAATGCAGAAACAAGTCCCTACAAAAATTCAAACTAACAAATACAAGTTAGAAAAAAATATGTGAGTAATTAATATTAAAAGGGCAATAATTGACAATGGCATTACTTTTTGTTGGTCACTCGTACAAGCCCATCCTCCACTATTGATTATTTTAAGGTCAGCCATTAAATTTTTTAGGAACCAAAACCAAGTGTCCTTATTCTTTATCTTGACAACTGGCCAAGTTATTGGAAATATTTGGTTATTGACATCTCTCCCCACTGCAGCCAACAACTCCCCTTTGCATAAACCTTTCAAAAAATCTCCATCTAATCCTACAAATTTGCTACAACTAGGTAAAAACCCCCTTTTGCATGTATCAAAGCAAACAAAAAATCTATCAAACTTAGACCTACAATCAGGCAATGGCCTCTTTATAGCCTCCATATATACTCTACTAAATGGGCTTTGAAGCATGCATTTGCAAGTACAATCCCATACCTGGGCATACTCTTCCTTGTATTAACTCATCAATGTTGTTATCACCCTCAACTTAGCTCTCTTCTATTGATTCCTTGACAAATTAACACCGATATGCTCTTTCACTAACTACTAAAACTAAGGACTCTTAATCTCGGGCATCGCCTTGATAGTATTAAAGAAGCATTTTGACAACCATACACTTGTTATCCTTTTATTGTCAAATACAATGAAACAAGTATGTTTCTCATGGAAAGACCTAATTTGAAATGACCCATTCCTACTTAGTGCACCAAGGATCTTCCATGGACAATTGGGTTGTGAACACTTAATGCTCACAAATTTCTTCATACTTCTAAAGAATTCAATGTTCCTTTATTCAATGATGGAGTTCCTAACAATGGTTTCTTTAAATTATTTAGCATCATCAAATTTCATGCCTACAGACAAAAGAGGTTTGGCAACAATTGGGTCACATCAATGATACTTACTTTTCCTTCAATACACAAGTAATTCATCATCTTGAAGCTCATTCTTCGAACTAATATTCTCATTGCTGCCACTTTCATCATATTCATTCATTACCTCCAAGTGGAGCTCATTCTTTCCCATTTACTTGCTTGAATTCATCCTTTCTCCAAAAGCGGCAAATTTTTTTCTCACAAGTTCCTTTTGCTTTTGTCTTGATTGTACAAGTTCATTATCATCTCTGTCACTTGGGAAATTTACATTTGCCAAAGCTTTGTCTTTTGATTCACTTGATAAAGTAGCAATTTTCCATCTCAATCCAATTAAATCTTCATCATCAACATCTTCAATAGAGACTTCGGGGCATCTCCCTATTTGCTGATCTCTCTCTCTATATGACTTGTCTCCTTCTCCTTTCTCACTTGCCTCTCATGTTGCCCTCCGTCTAATGTGAACTCATCCCCAACTTGATTACTCGCTTTCAGTGCTCTTATCATCCTCATCATCAGTATAATAATCGACATATGCCTTAGCTTCCTCGCAATGAAGATAATGGCAAACGATATCCTTAATACCATTATCATCAACCAATTTTTAATTCTATCCTAGGAACACGATAATACACTATGTATCGTAAAAAATACACTAAATCCCTCACAAAACTAATATATGATGGCTTCCTAATATTGATATAGATAGTACATTCATTTCCACCAACACATTCCCACTCTTCAGTGCCAACGACAAATTCCTACCATAGCAAACAATTATGGCTACAACATTCTCTTCCATGTCAACATTGCGCCAAGGAGAAAAAAAAATCATTAGCTTGTGGGATCATGTAGCAGAATCATTGACAACTTTACATGGAGGTCCTTACAAGCACAAGTAATTGCTTAAAGAACTCACTCCAATGTCGTCTCTTTGTGAAAAAGAAACAAAAGAAGCTGATTTATTCAATTGATTAAAGAAATAGCTTTTATTCAATTCAGTCCCTATTTGGTCCCCTCAAGCACCCAAATTAATTAAACAAGAATGCTTGAATTGATTAGACAAACAGCTTTATTCAATCCTGCTTTCATTTGATTCCCTCCGAGCTGAGCCTAGTTTTGCCCTTTGTGCCATAATTTTCAATTTGGTCCCCACAATAGAACACAAATTAATTAAATAAGTGAGATCCCCACCATTATTTCATAATTCCTACTCTAGTAGCCAAAACCATTATTCCCTTCGAGTTGAGCCAAGCCCTAATTTTTCCCTCCGTGCCCTAATTTGGCCATTGAAACTCTAAATTTTTCCTTCCATGTCAGAAAAGGAGAGAAGATGACAAACTTGAGTGCTTGAGAGTTAGGGAGACGGCCGATAAATGATGGCGAAGATGGCGGGGAGCGATGGTGAATGAGTGAGCGACGATTGAACGAGCGAGCGACCCTACTTGGTATGCAATAATAGGAGATCGACGACTCCAATTTTCATCCATCCTCTGCAACGTTGTTTTGGCTAAGGGAGGTTATGTGATGCCGTTTCTTTTATGCAGTCCAAGTCGGATGGAAAAATGATGTCGTTTCTTATGGAGGACATCAAAATCACGTCATTTATGATGTCTATGTAGACTACGTCATTTTTTTTTTTTAAATGAAATAAAAGACACATGATCAATTTGACAGGAAAATTTTACCAGTGGCACTAAAGTGATTGTTTTTTTTTTCTCTAATTTGGCATTTAAGTGAGCAAGTGAACTTTTTGGCATCAAAGTGCGTTGTATACAATTTGTGGCACTTTTGGTGTGCTTTTCCCTACTCGAGACTAAGTGAAGCGTGGCTATAGAAAAGTTATTGACCATGGGGATTCTTGTTGATAACCATAATTATCATTGAACATGAGCAACTATCAATGTACGATAGTGGCTGACTGATGATTGTCAAGATAAGATTGACTAAATGTTAAGAAAGGCAAAGATGTCAATTGAAGTACATCGATTGTCAGTTGAATTAGAAACCATATGAAATTAACCATTTTGTGAGTAAAGCAGATGCGAAGTTTAGGCATAGTGGTGTTCAAATTTGGAACTATTTGCAAATAAGACAATGAAACACAACATTTCGTAATTGGAGGATGAATTTGAAGGTTTAACTACTTGGATGAGAGTGGCAACAAAAAAATCATGGAGAATTAAGGCATGACTTAGAAGGCATAACTTTTTGGAGATAAGATGTTGTGGCAACATGAAGAGGCGGAGTGGAAAGCTTTGGTAATGCGAAGGCATGGTTGAAACTGCTGAAGAATTGCTTGAGTATTGTGTTATCTATCAATTTTTGCACTTAAGCTATAGTTTTCAAATATCTCGTCGTCGATTATATTTCCGTATGTATCTTAGTTGTAAATTTTAGATCTTTGTTGTTGATTAAATTTTGGCATTTTATCTTTATGTTATTGGGCTTTGTCGTAGATTAAATTCTGGATACTTTGATGTTGAGTAATTTCATCAAAGCATATCTGTTAGTTTCCTTATGCTTCATTAATATAACTCCCATCCAAAATTGCCACAAAACCCGTCTTCTCCTATTCACATAAGCATTTTGAATGTAAACAAGAATGTCAAATATCGACACAACGCCAAGTTAAATCATGTATGTTTCCCGAGACAATTTTATGGTCCACCGAGAGATAGATTGTTAAGTCATTATTCCTCGCATTTTTTCCGCAACTACAATGCAAAATGTTATAACACAAAATAATTTGAGATTTACATTTTTTTTTTATTTGACAATAATTGAGTGGTTAGGAGTGCCATCTAAAGAATGCTTAGAAATAGCCACGCGTCATGATAGATTTAGGACTAAATTAGCGAAAGTGAATAATAGGTTTAGGAGTATTTGGACAATGAACATGTAATATTTTTTATTTATTTATAGATGACATGATAGTTTAATGCAAAAAGAGCACAATCTTCTTTTCTTGGCTAAATTCAAATATAGTTCGCAGTTGTGTTTGGTTGGGATTTTGGGGAAAGTCATTGGAAATACACAAAGGACTTTAGATTAAGGAGTTCTTTCAAAATGCAAAGAGTGTTTGGTAAAGTATAATTTAAGAGTACATTGGGAAGTAACTTTGGCTTACATGATGCATTTGAGAATGGCTTTCCCAGGCACTTTGGCCGTCCAAAGTCCCTTGGGCTAAAATTGGGTGTTTGGGAATTTTTTTTGTAAATCTCATTAAGACAAACAAGTCTTTATAAAGATGAAAGCCTAAGGCAAGTAAGAGGCTGTGCAAGGCATTTTTCCATTCTTGGCATGCTACTAGGACAATTAATATATATATATATATATATATATATATATATATATATATATATATATATATATATATATATATATATTATAATTACCTTTGTTGCCCTTACAACTTATTGAAATTCCATTTTTAATCCATTTTTTTTTAACTAGACTCCTTAGATGAAGCCGTCGTTCTCATCTCGCTCTTCTTTGAATTGGCCTCTCTTTAGTTTTGCTCCTCTTCAAGTCACTCACCTCTTTGGTCGTCTCTCTTTTCACTCAGTAGTTGCTTGCTTCTCTCATGCTCACCTCTCCCTTGGTGGTCTCTCTCTTCACTTAGAACTGAGTGGCCCACCTCTCTCATGCTCGCCTCTCTCTTTGCTTAGAACCCAATTGTTCATCTCACCCCAAATCCAGGTTCTTTAGATTTAATTCCTTCTCATTGTGCTTTTTCTAGTTATGATTGTTAAGCGCATGGTGATTTCGTGAACGGTACTATCGATCTTCTACTTGATTGAGTACATCATTGCTTGAGTAATACGAAGTTTTTTTTTATGGAGATGGAAGAGTGCAAGGTATGTAGAAGTAGATTGGAGGATTATGTTTACTGACTTATTGGCAAAGTTGTAAAATTTGAGATTATCTTAGCTGATTTGAAGAAATAGAATTGTCATATCTCTCTATGCCTTGGATGCGTATGTTTTGTATAATCCATAGAATTGCAGCTATCTTAGATTAGTTGCTCTTGTTTTTACTTTGTGTTGATGACTTTGTGGCATTTTGGTACAAAGATGTTCAACTTGCTCGAGTCATATAGAGTTTTTATTATGGAGATGGAAAAGTGCAAGGTATATAGAAGTAGATTGAGGGATTATATTCACTGATGATATTGGTGATGTTGTAAAATTTGGGATTACGTCAATTGATTTAGAGAAATAAAACTATCATATCATTCTTTGCCTTGGATGCATATGTTTTGTGTAATCCACAGTATTGCAGCTATTTTAGATACTGCTCTTAGTTTTACTTTGTTTTGATGACTTTGTGTCATTTTGATGCACAGATGTTTAGCATGCTATGCTTGCAGGCCATTGATTTGCCATTTTAATATGATGATTAGTGATACAATAATTCATCTCTACTTCTAGAAAATCTACATGTTAAGCACTACTTGTTGATGGATGATATATTTGCTATATATGACAATTGATGGGCTGATAAAGGTTCTATTTAGGGCCTTAAAATGATTAATTATTATAGATACTTTTAGGTGGGGAATTTTTTTATAAATATAATAGGTCTCTCTCTCCCAATTAATTTCTCACAACCATGTTTGACCTAAGGCCACCTTTCGGAACACTCCAGGATGATTTTGTTGAAAGTCGCATTGTGTTGTAACTTTATGTTTTTCTTAGTTTGAATGAACAATATATTTTTAGTGAGGACCTTTGTAAAATTTGAGTGACTTCTAGTTTGTGTTAGCGTTCTATCAAAATCTGTATGGGCATGTGTTCATTCATTCTAATGGAATTGGGTCAAAGTTAATTTCATCTATTTGCATTTTTCGAATGTGTTCGTGTTTATTTGGAAGATGGTAAGTGCATCAAAGGAAAAAGCATAGTGGAGCTCAGAAGATGTAGGACTTTTTGTCAATTGTGCATTGAATAATTTGAAAAAAACTATCGTCCTATAAGCGACAAAAGGATTGGATGGACAATTATAATTAACATGTTTGAGGAGTTGAAGGGAAAAAATGTGATAAAAATTAAATGAAGAGTAAGTGAGATAATCTTATAGAAAAATAGAAAAGATGGAAGCAATTGGTTCAAAAAGAAAATGATTAGGATATGATCCAAGGAAGAAAATCATTAATGTACGTGATGAATGGTGTGAGAGGAAAATTTACGTGTTTATCTCTTTTTTTTGCTACTTTTTTTGTAAGTTCATCTTTCTTAATATGACTCATAAAAATATTCTATCATTACAAGCTAATTCTAAGCTTAAAGTTTTTTGAAGGAAAGATATACATCTAGATGTTGATATTTTGTTGGATAGAATGCTTGAGGGTATAGTTGCAATCGGAATTCACCTAGATACCTGCACAAGGTTTATGTAATAATGAGAATATTGAGATCATGCAAGTTAACATTGGTAATTGTGTATGATTTACTTATGATTCTTTAGAGTGTAATGTTGGTAAAATGAATATTCAACCAAGTCAAAGTCAGAGCCATAAAAAAGTGGCCCATAGTTCAGCAAGACAAGCTCAAGGAAAGAAAGGAAAAAAAATTGACCGAATATGCTAAGTTAGTATGACAAATTGACAAACTTTGCTCAACTATTAAAAGTTGGAGCAATGCAATATCTATTGTAATAGAGTTTTATCATTGCAAAGAAATTATACAAATATTAAAAGCCATACTTGAGATTAAGTAAGATCAAAAGTTATTCTTTTTTGCATTCTCATATTTTGCTAAAAAGAAAGACAATAGTTAGATTTTCATGAACTTAAATGGAGATGAACAAAAAAGTCAAGTGATCAAAGTCTAAGTTGGAAGAGCATAATAGTCATCACTAGGATGTAAGCTATTTGTTTGAACTATTTCATATTCAACATTGTTGCAATGTGAGATCTATTTTCAGTTAGTGATTTGCACTCTATTTGCACTACTTGTGAACTATATTTTTAATTATGTTTAATGTGAGACCTGTGTTTTTAGTTAGTGTTTTTTTTTATTAGGTGGAGTTTGCATATATATATATATATATAATGGATGATTGTTCCATCGATGGATGATTTAGATTATTCATCACTTTAACATAACTGTATATTTTGTTGCTTTGACCAGTTATATGTCATGTCCTAAAAGGGAAAATCATAAAAAATAAGAAGGGGAATATTAACAATTTGTAGGAGTTGCTCAATTCGCAATGGCTTATCAAGCAATATATCCTTGTTTTACATCATCATATATAGGAAATGCATTGTTAGGAAAATTGATGGGCGAATATGCTAATCCGATAAGGCACTACCAAATGTTTAGAATGGATATGATTGTATTTAACAATTTAATTCATGATTTAGTAATACATTATAGTCTTGAAAGAACTAGGAATATTAATGTTATGAAAATGATTGGAATGTTTCTTCATATTTTAAGATATGATATGGGTAATAGATTAACACAAGAGTGCTTTTAGTGCCCTAGGAAAACCATAAGCAAGTACTTTAGCTAAGTATTAAAAGGCATGTGAAATGAGAAATTTTTTTTATCCAACTAGCTGATTCACAATTTACGGAAGTTCTAGAGAAGATGTAGAATAACCAAAAGTTTTATTTATATTTACATTTCAATTATAAGAAAGAACTAAAAATAAATTTCGATTATATAATATATATATTGTTTTAGGAATGCATTGGAGTTATAGCGATGATACCCTTGAAAGATCGAGTTCGTTTTATTGATCGAAAAGGTAGAGTGGTTTGTAATTTTAAAATGAAATTTATATATGTTTGGGTTGGTTGGGAGGAATAAGCTCATAATATTCGTATCTTTTATAAAATCCTAAAAAGACGTGATGTACAATTTCTCTATCCTCCTTCAGCTTTGTTAATTAATGATTTTGTACGTCAATATGTATCAATATGGTGTATGTTAATTAAATTTATATTATATTTGTGTAGGTAAATATCATTTAGTAGATATTGGATATCTAAATCAAACAAGTTATTTGGGGCTATACAAAGAATTTTGACAAGATCTTGCATCTACAGGTTATCAAGAGATATCCAACCATGCTCATTCCCTGCTATAATAAAAAATTGAGCGAGCCTTTAGTATATTAAAAAGTGGAGGATTTTAAAACATATGTTAAGTAAGTAAAAATTATTGTAGCAACAATGATTTTGCAAAATTATATACGATGAAAGCCATCGATGATAGACATTTTGCAAGTGTAGATTTAGATACCAATTATGGATATTCAAGTGACCTTGATGATATAGATGAGAGGGATAGTGCTTCAGATGACAATTTATTTTCTAACATGACATATTTACACTATTGAATAGCCATAAAAGGGATAAGTGTAATAAAAGTCATAAAACTTGTTATGAAAATGCAATTAAGTCATAAAACTTACAAAAAATACAATCAAGTCCTAAAACTTGTCAAATTGGTCCAATTGAGTCCTAAAGTTAATACCGTCAAACTTACTAACGGAAAATGCTGATGTGGTATTTTAAATGATTTTTTATTTTCCATGTGGCTTTTTAAAATTATTTTTCATTCAAAATTAGATTTAAAAACTAAAAAAGAAAAGCTAAATTTTATTTTAAATACCATTAAAAAAGAGAGAATAAAATGGCAGCTTCTCCGTCGCCACCACTGCCACCCATCAGCGAAGGGGCTAGCAAGATGCCATTTTTGTAACATTTTTTTTTAAATAAAATTTGGTTCTTAAATATATATATATATATATTTAAAAAAATAAAAAATGAATAAAAAATAATTTTAAAAAGTCATGTGGAAAATAAAAAAATAATTTAAAATGCCACGTCCACGCCACATTAGCCTTTTTCGTAAGTAAGTCTAATGGTGTTAACTTTATGACTCAACTGAACCAATTTGACAAGTTTTAGGATTTAATTATACTTTTTGCAAGTTTTAGAACTTAATTGCTTTTTATTTTCAACTATAATTTATTTTTTCCTCGATGTATATGTAATCATTCAATTAGAATGAAATTACTGTCTTAACCATGTCTATTATAACGAGATTACTCTCCTTTTAATTGAGAAAAAGTTCACTTTGATGTGTTTTTTTTTAATAACATTTGTTAATATATCTTGTTGACATTACTTTGCACAAAAATATATAGATAGTCATTATTTTTTTTCTATTTAAAAAAAATTAATTTTATTTTAAAACTTACATTGGTCACATCAAAGGACTTTCCACATATGGGTTTATCAAACTTTGTTTTCCCAAAGTTGTTTCCCAAGGCAATTTTCAATTATAATTTACTAAACAGTCTTTACATTTTACCAAAACTCTTTAAAGTTAAGGCCTTTACGTTTCCTCAAAGGCTTTTCTCAAAGGCTGAACCAAATGCACCATTGAAAATGCAATTGCATCTGCAACAAGCATTCCAAAAAACTTGCCAAATGCTACTTGTATTTACTCAAGGGTGAAGCCTTCAAAGGCTTTGCCAAAAACAAACCAAACAGACCATTCTTTGCCCATGCTTAACATATAGTTTGCTATGTTATAATTGCTAGAGAAATTTTCAAATAAAGGCTTATAGAGTAGGGTCATTTTCTTAAAAAAAGACCCAAAATGTATTTCATCTCAAATATGGGCTTGGAGTGGCCAAGATAGTCTCAAAGAAAGGTATAAAGTCATTAGCTAGTTAAATCTTCACATAAGGACTTTTTTGGTGATGAAAGTATGGAAAATTTTGTCCAAAAATGACAATTGGGGGATAAGTACACTAATGGTGCCATAAGTTGTGTACGGCGCTCACTTTGGTGCCAAAAGTTTCTGCCGGATCACTTAAGTGCCAAATCGGAGGAAAAATGATCACTTTGGTGCCACCGACGACAGATTCCAGCCAAAATGATTACGTGGCTTTTATATTTAAAAAAAAATCGAGAAGCCTTTAAAACAACGTCGTTTTCCATCTTCATTAAGAAAACGACGTCGTTTTGCTGTCATACGTGGATAACCTCACAAAAACGACGCCGTTTTTTTTTTTTTTTGGAGAATGAAATTAGGGTTTTTTTGTCCACCATTGCTCATCCACCGTTGCTTGGCCGCCGTCCCTCAGCCACCGTCACTTGGCCGCCATCCCTCGGCCATCGTCGCTTAGCCACCATCCCTCGACCTCCATTGTAGTTGCTTGCCACAGCAAGACAAAAGAACAAAAAAAAAAAAAAAAAACGAACAGAAAATCTCGAGAAAGAGGGAGGTGTCGACAATGAGGGCGGAGGAGAGGATGGCGGGGCCACGGCCGCCGCCTTCATAGCAGCTGGCTTCGCTGACAACCTCCGTGGCGTTCCAGATCTTCGCGGCTACCATTGGCCGGATCGCTCATGCTTCTGGAGATTATTCAAGGTCACGTTTCCTCTGCACCCAACGATATTTCTTGGGAAAAGGCGGTGGTGAGGCTAAGATTTAGGGATTTGAAAGGTTGATAAGGTGATTGAAAATGGGGAAAAACTCGCGAAGGCGAATGCGTGGTTTCTTTTCTGGAAAATTACTGATTTTGATGGTTTTGCGTTGCTGGTGTTGTTGATTCGGTTCTGTTGGTGTTGCTGGATCTATTCGGGGAAGAAGACGACACAAAACGGCGTTGTTTGGGGATTTAGGGTTTTTAATTTGGGGAAAAAGACACAAAACGGCGTCATTTTGTTGTTAGGATACTAAAACGACGTCGTTTGAAGGCCTAAGTGATCAAATGGAAGTTCCGGCGAGCCACATCAGCATAAGAAATTAATAAAAAAAGGCCACGTCAAATTTCCGGCGGATCGGGTCGGTGTTGGCACCAAAGTGAGCGTTTTTTAAATTTTTTGGCACTTAAGTGATCCGACGGAAACTTTTGGCACCAAAGTGAGCGCCGTACACAACTTATGGCACCATTAGTGTACTTATCCCGACAATTGGATAAAAAAAGGGATAAAATCCCCAAATTGAATTGGGATTAGGATATTTCCTTCTTTCTTCATCCACACACACTGTTCTCGATTGCTTAGCATTTGGTCCTCACTGCTCCTCGCCCAATACTCATCACTCGTTGCCCCTTTCTTGTAAGATTCAGTCCATCATCTATCATCTTTTCTTCTATCTCAACTTACATTGTCACAAGACCATGAGCTTCAACTTTGTCATTGGCCAGCTTCAAGTCCTGACATTCAATAGATATAGGGAAAATTCTCCTATGTTAGTTGAGATCTATTTAACCATTTTGGCAATGGTTTGTCATATATGAAGCAGAGTTCGTCAAGGACTAGGAATATTTTATTGTTTCTTCTTAGTGCTTATAGTTTGATTCATGGTTGTCAGCGGTTGTAATCATTTTGTTTTGGGGGAATTTACATTAGCTAAGTTGGAATATATAAGTTTTTGGTCAAATATTTTCCCCTCCTATTTTGGTGGTGGCAAAAAATGGATTTGCATGATCACATTTCTTTAGCTCTTCACATTTACAATTTTCACATTATATAGGGAATAGTAATATGAAAATAGACTGTTTTTCGAAGAGCATTTGGTCAAAATAGCTTGTGTTTATTCTACCTATTTTGTGTTGTCTGGGTTCACCTTGATGTGGGGCCTAGCCAGCATAAAAAAAAAGAAAAAAAAAAGAATAAGTCAAAAAGTAAAGAAAAGAACAAAAAGAAAAAAGCAAGTGGGTAGCTTCGTGCAAGTGATGAAGGAGGAGAGATAAAATTGAGTGTCCACTCCAAGAGAGCATCATGAGACAAGGGAGAAAGAAAGAGAAAAGAGCTAAGATTTTGTGATCACAATTCGAAGGCTAAACATCACAGAAATGGCTCAAATTTAAGTATATTGCTCATGAGATCAAGAGCTACGAGTTGATCAGTTTCGTTCGTTGAAAATCTTTTTCGAATTCTCTAATTGCGATTAGACTTTTCTTGTCCCATTTATATTTATCCACCTTTATGGTGATGAAAAATGATTATAATATTGATGTTGAGCTTTTAGTATGTGACTAGAGAATAACACATCGTGTATCTTACTATTCTTAGTGATAAGTTAAATTTTTTAGGTGGTTTGTGATTTTTCCTGCATTGAGTTTCCATGTTAAATCCTTGATATTTTTGTTGGCTTTATTTCCTTATAATTTGGGCATTATATATTGCCATTTGCTACTGAGACTAAATTGATTTTGGTCGTTTTAGTTTCGTGCGAGGAATTGATCCCGGATTTGGTTTAGTTTTTCGTGAATTGTTGCTCGATTTTCGCAGCACCATGTTTAAGTTAAATGCCTTGAATTACTCTTTTTGGAAGCCTTGGATAGAAGACGTGTTATATTGCAAGAATTTGTTTGATTTCGTTGAGGGTGATGAGTCTAAAGGAGATAAGAAAGACAAATAATGAGAGCGAATGAATTAGAAAACAGTTAGATTTATCCAACAATGGATTGATGATAGTGTGTTTCATTATGTTGCTCAATAAACAAAAGCGGAAACTTTGTGCAAGAAATTACAATATCTCTATGAGAGGAGAATCTAAAATAAAGCTCTTATGATTAAACGATTGGTAAATTTGAGATACAAAGAGAGAAGTAGCATGTTGAAACACTTAAGTGAATTTCAAAATGTTTTAAATCAATTGACAAATCTTAAGATTGACTTTGGTGATGAATTGCAATCATGTTCATTAGTTGTTATTCTTTTCGTTAGTTGGGACACCTTGGTTGTAGCATTAAACAATTCGGCTCCTTTCAGTGTGCTTTCTATGAGCATGGTTAAAGAAGAAAATACTCGAATTATGCTTCTAAATTGGAGACTTTTGTCATAGAAAACAGGGTGTGATATTAATCAAGAAAGTTTCAAAGTAATGATAACAGGGGCAAGCCAAGAGAAAGGTCGAAATTAAGACCAAGGAGTAGTGTGGAGTGTTAAAATTGTGGAAAAATGAGACATTATGCCAAAGAGTATTGGTTGCTAAAACAAATCACATGAAAGAAATGTAAATAAAGAAAAACAAGCTATGACAATGGTTGCAATTAATGTTGATATTATGTTTGTATGTGACGATGGTTGTGTGGATCTTATATGCAAAGACTCTACTTGAGTTGTTGATTCTGCAGCTTCTTTTCATGTCGCCACACAATACGACTACTTTGCTTCTTATCACTGTGGTGATTTTGGTTATATTAGGATGAGAAACCGTGGTGCTTCCAAGGATATTGGCATGGGAGATGTTTATTTGAAAACCGATGTTGGATGTAATTTGGCTTTGAAAAATGTGAGATACGTTCCAAATATTCGACTTCAAATGAAATCATGAAAATGATAAATCCTCATATAATGTTGATTTTTCAGCTAAGATAGGTGAACTAATTGAGCAAGAATAGCTCGTTGAGTCAGTTGAGCAAAAATAACTTATTCTACCTCAAGTTAGAATATCTAAACTTTCACAAAAATATTTGCCCCATAAGTATGTGTCATTCACTGATGTAGGAGAGCCAGAAGCTTATGAAAAGATTATGTCATATGAACAAAAGAATGAGCTGCATGAACCCATATAAGATGAGCTTAAATCCTTGCATGAGCACATTTGAATTGGTGAAATCACCTAAGAGTAAGAGAGCACTCATAAATAAGTGGCTGTACAAGTTGAAGATGCAAGAAAGTTGTTTACAATCATGATATAAGGTCAAGCTTGTTGTGAAGGGCTTTTGTCAAAAGAAGAGAATTGATTTTGAAAAGATTTTTTACAGGTTGTAAAAATGTCTTCTATTCAAGTTGTTCTTGGGTTAGCTGTCAGTTTGAATATAGAAATTGAACAACTTGATGTAAAAATGCCTTTTCTTCATAGAGACTTAAAAGAAGAAATATATATTGAGCAATCGAAGGGTTTTGAAGTTGAAGGCAAAATGCATCTTATATGTAAATTGAGAAAAAACTTATATGATATCAAGCAAGCGCCAAAACGGTGGTACATAAAGTTTGAATTATGCATGGAAGATCATAAATACGATAAGATCAATTTCGATTCTTATATCTTTATGAAAAAATTCTCAGATAATGATCTTCCTATTCTCCTATTCTACGTGGATAACATGTTGATTGTTGGACATGCTACTAAGAAAATCAATAGTTTAAAAGATGAGTTGAGTAAAACTATTGTAATGAAGGACCTAGGTCTAGCCAAGCAAATCCTAGGCATGAGAATTACTCATGACTAGAAAGACAAGAAACTTTGATTATCTCAATAAAGAAACATTGATAAGGTGCTTAAAAGATTCGACAAATTGGTAAGTATTTTACTTACAAGTCATTTCAAATCAAGCAGTAACGAGTGTCCCACAAGTGAGAAAAAGAAGGAAGAAATGAAGAAAATTCCTTATGCATTGGTTGTAGATAGTTGTTATGGTTTGTACAAGTTCTGATATTACTTATGCAGTTGGTGTTGTGAATAGATTTCTCTCAAATTTAAGTAAAGAGCATTGGGCTATTGTTAAATGGATTTTGAGGTATTTCAGGGGCAATTCTATATTATGCTTATTTTATGGAAAGGCTAAACCTAAGTTGAGTGACTACTTGAATGCGGACTATGCTGGTGATGTTAATTCTTGAAAATGCACATTGGGTTATATGATGACTTTTCAGGGAGAGTCGTTTTCTAGCAATTAAGATTGCAAAAATGTGTTGATTTGTCTATGACCGAGACTGAGTATATTGCTATCACCGAAGGAGGTAAAGAACTTTTGTGAATGCAAAAATTCCTATATGAGTTGGCCTTGGAGCAAGAGAAGTTTGTTGTGTATTGTGATAGCATGAGTGCTATATATCTTATTAAAAATCCAATGTTGTATTTAAGATCGAAGCATGTTGATGTGAAGTATCATTGGATCAAAGAGAATTAGAAATTGAGATCTTTTTACTTGGTAAAAGTCCACACCGATCAAGGGGTTGCTCGTGGTGAGACTTGATTCTTGTAGAAACAAAGCGGGTATCATAGAACTTCCCACATAAGGTGGAGGGGAAGATTTGTTAGCTAGGTCCACCTTGACGAGGGGCTTAGCTAGCATAAAACAAAAAAGAAAAAGCCAAAAAGCCAAAAAGCAAAGAAAAGTACAAAAAGAGAAAAGCAAGTGGGTTGCTTTGTGCAAACGAATGAGGGAGGAGAGAGAAAATTTAGTATCCACTAATAGAGCACCGTGAGATAAGGAGAAAGAAGAAGAAGAGGGTGGAAATTTTGTGATCCCGGTTCGAAAGTCAAATGTTGATAAAATTGGTTCAAATTTGAGTATATTGTTCGTGAGACCGATGGCTACGAGTTAATTGGTTTTCTTTATTGAGAACCTTTTCCGAATTCTCCAATTGCAATTAGGGTTTTCTTACCTCACTTATATTTATCTATCTTTATGATGATGAAATATGGTTGTAACATTGATGTTGAACTGTAGTATATGGCTAGAGAAGAACACATTGTGTATTCTTAGTGATTATTACAAGTATTTGAGCAGTCCATGATTTTTCCCATATTGGATTTCATGTTAAATTGTTGTTGGTTTTATTTCCTTGTCATTTGGACATTATATATTGCCAGTTGCTATTGGGGCTAAGTTGATTTTGATTAGTTTAGCTTTAGAGGAGAAATTGATGCTGGATTGGTTATAGTTCTTGATGAGTTGTTGCCTGATTTTCCCAATGTTTTGTATGTTCAAAGCCAACATTGTAATAGCTTTGTACTACTCTCAAATACAATGTGTTTACTCACCGTTTATAATTATCTCTAGTCTCCACTACCGGCTCGCTTTGAGGTACCCGACAAGTGGTCTCCAGGCAGGCGTGGTGGTTGAGACTCGAGAAGGGAAATGAAAGAAAAAGTTAGTTTCATTATATAATCAATTATTTATTTGATAATCTCTCGCATCGGGACATACCAAAGTGGCTTTTTCCGTATTTGCTGGAGCAAAGTGCTAATTTAGAGATGTAACATAATTCTTTGATTTGACAAGGCGCACTACATCCGAAATAGATGAGAAGGAAGACCATTGGAGGCCTACAAATTACAGTTGCCAATGCTTTTTGTGTTTGAATGCGAAGGTTTGCTTCAATATTTTGCCTCTTAGTTGGAACAACTTGTTTTCCTTATTTAGTAGTTATCTGTCTTATTGTCAAACAGAGCTTTCCTCTGCTGAGTAAAGAAGTTTCTACATGTTTAGATCATATAAAACAGCTTCCTAAACATCTCGAGTTTCCCTTGTTGAGTTGCTAAAACTTAAGTGATGGTCGATTATGCAGGTTTAAAAGAAGTTTGTGTTTGTGTGATTGTCGTGCAATCATTGGTGATGAGAACTCTTGCCAAGTCATCGTTGGGCTGTCGCAAAATAAAAAATTAACTAAAGCCGACCTTCAACAAAGTAGAAAGAGAGAAGATTTTATTGAGTGGACTGATCATGGCGACAATGTACTACCCTTTGGGGGTTGTGATAAGCTGTTGTAGCTGTATTTTTGGAGTTGTAGATTAGTTATTGTAGAATGGGCTATGACCAGTGGGAGGTTTAATCTTTTTGTGAATTCATTAGTCGTCTTGACAGGTTAGGCAACTATGTGGATAACATCTTTGTTGGACAACTGATATCATGTAAAGAAAATAATTAGCGCCGAGTCCACTTACACAATGGAATGCAAGTATTCCAACCACTTAAAAAGATCTGGTAGATGTGTGAATCAAAGATTATAAGTCCACCAAATGCGATAGTTGATACTCGTATTTATAGCATAAGACTCCTCAAACTTGACATATAGGACATTACCTAATCTCAAAACTTAATTGATAATTTTACAGTTTGCCTTTTTACCATGAAGAAATAAGCTCGAATGATAACATGCTCCAATATGATTCCCTTGTTTTTGAATTTCAAAAGTGATCTACCAACGTGATGATGATAAAATTATCATTCCCGTTTTAAATGAACACAAGACCATCAACGGGTTGTCCTGATCCATGACAACTTGGGCAAAAGCATTCCAATCATATGCTGTCAAGTGAAAAGTAACACGAGGTTTGGTCATTCTCCTCATGAAAAAGATAGCGTTGACAAGACAAAAGTTAACGGCATTTTTCCCCCAAAATTTCCACCTAACCAAATGAAAAAATTCACAAGTTCTATATAATGGCTCATGGAATTTTATATTACAACCAAGCTGTTCGTATTTGATGCTAAAGTATACAGGTTAACAAATAAGAACAGCTCAACATATGAATGTTCTTATGTTGTCTAGGATTTCATATTAATATAATTATGGCTTAAGCGCCAAAGGTCACTTTACATGCACTAATCAGTTCAAGATGTATGACTAAGTGTTGAGGGATGTGGGGGCTGGAGATTGACTGTTGCTACTTTATATAGAGACAGGAGGTGGAATTAAAGGAGGAACCCAATTCTCAGTAGGAACTTCAACAAACTTCGAAAGGAAAGCACCAACCTCGGTCATTGTTTCCTTATGTGACTCAATGCAATTTCGTACACTATATCGCAAATTATCTTTACAGCAGCATCAATGTCTTCCCAATCTCATGAGAGTCATAGGAAGCAGCACAAGAGAAGCTGACAAAGGTATGAATCTGTTGGGTTACTGAAGAAATTGTTTCCTCTGCTAGCTAAATCTTCGACAATCAAGCATCACTATGTGCATGTCAATGGAGGAAAATAATAACGATATTTCGGTGATCTAAATAAACAAAAATCAAATGCGCACTAGAATATCAAACCAAGTAAAATAAACATCACAAACATGAGGTATTCATGCGAATACTTTTCCCAACAAAGGATGAGAAGAATCGGAAAAATGACGAAGTCGCTTGCTCACAAATGCATGACCAACTTCACGGTGTGCCACCAAACTCTTGTTCTTTCCGTTCATCATCACGTTTCCTCCATTCCAGCAACAATCCTGTCAATTGAATCATCAATCTCCTTCATGGAGGTTGCTGTCTTCCCATGATGGCCAGCCAATAAAGCAGTCTCATTCAAGAGGCTGTGAAGATCCACTCCACCAAATCCAGGAATTCTCAGATTTCTTATTGCTGGCAAACCCCCTTAGTATTACCCTAGATGTTGTACTTTATTAGTATGTCCATGATGGGATGTGATTAAGATACATCGTTTCATTTTGATATGTTATGATTGAGAAACATCTTTTGAAAGGGTTTGAGAGAGTCATATAAATAACTTTAGAAGATAATCGTGGCAGAAAGAACGTTCACAAAGAAATTGTTCTCTCTTCTTCTTCTCTTTCCATTAAAAAAAAAAAAAAAAGGCATTCCATTTACTCCTTTACGAAAACAATCGCCATTAATGTTGTGGAAATTGGATGTTTTTCTTGTGGTTGCATTCAGATCATTGTAAAGTCGTATTGTTTGTTGTTCGCTCGTAATTCAACATTTATTCCAGGGTAAATTGTTCATTACGCACTAAAGAGGCTAGTTATTTCTTCCGCTGATTTTCTTCCCACATTGGTATCAGAGCTCGATTATGATTTCTATTTTGTTTTTCCATCGAATTTTCTCGTTTGCTATTTGATATGGGGATCAAGAGGAAGAACTTCACATCGTTTGGATGTTCATTGCTAAAAAATTGCAACATGAATTGTCAAAAATGAACCAAAGTGAATAACGAGACTGGAGGTTAAGTACACTTGTATTGTTTTGGCCATTTTTTGAAGCATTTTTTTAGCTAAAAAAACCCAGCCCATGAGCTCCACGCATGTTTCGGTGAACCGATGTGTGATGACGTCATTGATGACATCATCTAACTGACAGTAATCGCCGGATGATGTCATCGGTGTTGTCACCCAATCGGCGGGAGTTGGCTGATCGGCAACCGATTGACGACCCGACCTAGTTGACTGGTCAATCGGTCGGATTGGCTAGGAGCCATACAGGCTCGTTGGCGCATCCACCACATGCTCCGCACACTCAAGCGGGGCGTGTGACCTCCAATCGGCGCTTGGTCAGTGGCGTTCGATTTGTATGGATGTGCTCTATATTGTGATATAGTTATTGTACATGTTTGAAGCTTTTAAAGGTATAAAAATGTGTACGAAATCTTAAGTATGCATATTTTTTTGTATATAAATGCATTGTTTATTCCTTCTAACTTGTATTTTCTTGTATTTTTGGAAATATAGAAGCTAGCTTACATAAAAATGATCACATATATGTTATATAGAGCTTGGTTTGATGATAGCATATATATAATTAATATGCTTACAATTTTCTGATTCCAAGCAAACTCGGACAATGGTTGGAAATCCTTAATTTTTTCATCATGTGTCGAATTACAATTGCCATTATAGTTGCTAAAAAATTGTTTTTTGTATGTTGGTTCACATCATACTATGCTTTTTGTGTTAATAAAAAAATGTGCAAATTACATGAGGTTATGTAATTATTTTTCTAATAGGAGTTCATAAGTTGGTAGAATTCGAAGGAGTTCTCACTTAGAACTTAAATTTTACGCAAATTAAGCTAGTAAATGATAATAGAAAAATCGTAAATAAAAGTTGATTGAGAATGTAGTGAACTTTCGTTTCTGTATCTTTTGTTAAATTATCATTAATAGAGTTTATTTTTGCTACAAATTAAATATGTATGTTACTATGAAAATGTGTTAGTATTGATTCTGCATTTATTATGTCAATATGTTATGATAATTGATTATGGCTTCGGCATCCAAGACTATCATGACTAATCTCAACAAGGAAGAGAAATTAAATGATGACAATTATGATATTTGGCACAAAAAAATTTAGTATATCTTTGAGAAACAAGAGGTTTTGGAAACTCTCAATCATATAATAGATGAACTTAAACATGGAACTTCAGCTCATTACAAGAGAGATTAAGAACTTATCAAACTTGGAAAAAAAATAGCATTGCTCGCATCACGCTGCTGAGTTGTATACAAAATGATCTTATGTATGAGTTTGAAAATTATGATAAAGCTCAAACAATATGGGTTGCCTTGAAAGATAAGTTTGGGGGTTCGTCTGCTATTAAGTTGAGGAGACTCATCATCAAGTTTGACACATACCAAAAACACCCAAATATATCGATAAGGTAGCATATTTGGGAGATGTCAACCATGATTCATGAATTGAAATCGACGGGTCACTCCTTTACTGATAAACAATAAGTTTGGGCTGTTATAAGGTCTCTTCCTAATAATTAGGAGTATATGAAAATCAACATGACGCATAATGAAAATATTGCTACTTTTAACAATATAGCACATTATTTGGAATTAGAGGATGAACGTGTAGAGGTTGTGAGATACTTTACTCATGCTTATGTTGGTGAATTGAGTTCGCACAAAGTTTTGGACTTTAAACGCAAAAAGAATCATCAATTCAACAACAAAGGGAATGAGACTGATCGAACATCTAAGAGAGCTAAGATCTTCCGATGTAAGAAGCGTGGTGGGAAGAAGGACAAGGCCAATATGAAGTATTACAATTGTGGCAATATGGGTCACTTTACTCATGAATGCACTAAGTTAAAAGAGGTACCATATTATTCATTTACTTTAAGTAATGTTTTTGTTTCTAGTATTATAATACTTGCTGCATCTCATCTAATGTGGAGTGTAAACTCAAGAGTAACAAACCTCATATATAGAGACCGATGAGCATTTTGGAGTATCATCGAATACAGTCTGGAAGAAAATGGATATATGTTGGGAATACTTCAAGAGTTGAAGTGAAGCGTATTGGCACATGTAAATTAATTTTACACGATGGTCGAAATATGTTCCTACATGATGTCCTCTATACTCTAGATATTCGACGGAGCTTGGTTTTCGTAATTGTTCTTCTTAACTTATGTTATGTATTGAATTTCTATGATGATTGTGTTAACATTTTGTTTGGAATAGTTTATTATGGTTTTGGTCATATATTGAATGGTTTTATGGTATTAGACATTCACTATGATCTATACAATGTTAATGTTAATAGTTGTTTTTCTTTAATTGCATTTTCTAGTGATGTTAAGATTGATACAAGTACTAGACATTTTAGATCAAGTCATATTGAGTTATAAATAATACAAAGATTAGCTAAAGAAAACCTTTTAGAGTCATTCCCTAATGTTGATCTACATATATGTGAACATTGTCTAGCGGAAAAAAAACAACTAGAAAACCATTCGGTAAATGAATTAGAGCTAAATTTTCAATATAACTCATACATTCTGAAATTTGTGATCCATTAAACGTGATGGCAAGGCATGGAGCATCATATTTTATCACTTTCATAGATCATTTCACTCGTTTTGGTTATATCTTCCTTATCTCTCATAAGTCAAAAACATTAGACTGATTTAAACAATATATAACATTGATAGAAAATCAATTAAACAAAACAATAAATGTATTGAAAATCGATCGCGAATGTGAGTATTTATTTAAACAATTCAAGACTTTGTGATGAAACGAAAATTATACAACAATTGACTATTCCTGGTACTCCGCAACAAAATGGGGTTACTGAAAGAAGAAATAAAATTATATTAGAAATTGTTAGGTCTATGATTGCGCAAGCAACTTTACATATCTCGTATTAGGGATATGCGTTATTGATTACTGCATGTGTATTCAAAATCAGTCACTTCCACTTCTTATGAATTGTGGACTAGTAAGAAATCGGATTTAAATAATCTACTTCCATGGGGGTGTACAGCTTATGTTCATGATTCTTCCCATAAATATGGCAAATTAAACCATAGAGGGAAGAAATGTATTTTTATAAAATATTATGAATACTCTAAATGGTACGTGTTAATAGGTGAACAAGTTGATAGAAGTGTGACCAAAATGGAGTTACGAGATGTCACATTTTTGGAGAATAATTTTCTTAGTAGATATGAGATTGAGAAAAACTTTCAATTATATGAGATTGAAGATCTTGATAATATACCCACTAATGTTATAGAGGAAAATGAAGATTTACCTCAACATATAAGATCTAGTGGAAGTGTTGTATCGCTTGGCGAACTGATTTCAAAAGACGTTCAATTACGTAAAAATAATTATAAAAGTATTCCTCATCATCGTTTTGAGATTAAAATGGAAGCATTTATGATTGCTCCGCAAAATGATGCCGAGCTTAAAATTGTTAAATAGACTCTCTCATCCATTAATAAGGAAGAATGGAGAAAATTTTTGGAAAATGAGATGGAATTAATAAAACAAATCATATCTGGGACTTGGTTGATCTACCATCCAATCGCAAGACTATTGAAATAAATGAGTTTTTAAGATTAAGCGAAGGGTAGATGGACCCATTGAAAAGTATAAGGCTCATCTTATGAAGAAATGTTATACTTAACAAAAATGTATAAATTATGAGAAAAATTTTTCACCAATTGTAAGGTTTGCCTCAATACGCTTTATCCTAACCATCGTTCCACATTTGGATTTTGAATTACATCAAATTGATATAAATATATTATTTTTTAATGGAGAACTAGCTGAGAAAATTTATATGAAACAGCCAATAGATTTCATACTTAAAGGTCAAGAGCATAAAGTTTACAAGTTTCATCGCTCAATATATGACCATAAGCAATCATCTAGATAGTGGTATTTTCGTTTTCATCGAACCATAACAACTTTTTGGATTTACAATGATTGAAAAAAAAAAAATCACTGTGTAACCCATTTGTGGGCGACGCAGGTAGTATTTGCTTTCTCTTGTAACACTGTGGTTGAGAGTTCGAATCCTCTCGTTGTCAACACAATTTAAGTGGGGGGGCCCTAGCGATGGGTTGCTAGGTTAGTTTCCCCCGAGGTTTACGTCTAAATAATAGTTTGTGACGATGTTTGACAGTGCCATTGGGCATCAAAGGACGATGTGACCCCGATTAGCATAAGTAAGAGGGAGTCTCGGGCAATTCCTCGGTCACAAAAAAAAAATCACTGTATATATGTCAAACGGTCCGAAGATAAAATTGTGATTTTTTTCAATTTATGGACGATATTCTATTTGCTAGAAATGATAAAGTTTTGGTTATTACCGTAAAAGAATGGTTGTCCTTTAATTTTGAAATGAATGATATGAGAGAAGTTGCTTATATATTAAGAGTTAAGATCAAAATAAATCGATCAATGAAACTTATTACTTTATCACAAAAGTCTTATATAATGAAAATTCTTGAGCGTTTCAATATGTAGCATTGTAATTCCATTAATATTTTTGTCATGCAAGGTGAAGGTTTACGTATTAAAATGTATTCTAAGACTTCAAAAATAAAAATAAATAAAGAAATAAAAGTTGTTCTTTACGCTAGTGTGGTTGGAAGTTTGATATATGTTATGATGTGTACTCGACCCGACATATGTTATGTCGTGGGATTGATGAGCTGATATTAATCAAATCTCATCAAGTACATTGGAAAGCAATAAAGAGGATCTTAAGATACTTAAAAGGCACCATGAACTATTGACTTTGTTACCAAGAAAATGATTTACGCTTATTAGGCTATTTAGATACTAATTGGGGATGAGACCTAGATGAGAGTAAATCGACTTTTGGATATACATTCTTGCTTAATGAATGTGCAATTTCTTGGAATATTAAGAAATAGACATACACAATCTTGACTAAAATTAAGACTGAATTTATTGTATGCTCTACTGCAGTACAAGAAGTAGTATGGCTAAAACGTTTCTTGGAAAATTTAGCCATTGTCAGTGATAGTTTATTGTGATAGTCAAGCAATCATGGACTATGTGAAAGATTCAAAGTATCATGAAAGGACGAATCACATTGACATAAATAGCATATAAATAAGTAATTATTCAATACATTTTAACTAATAGAATGGTTGCTGATCCATTTACGAAAGTTGTTTCTAGAGACGTATTCTTGACCCACAGAATGTCTCTAGCGTTACGTAGAATGTAATATGTAATGTTGTAGAGGATCATTGTTTATGTATATGTGAACATATGTATTATATTTGTTTGTTTGTTTTTTAGTGACTTAATGTTTTATCAATAAGTACAAATTTATTATGAGACTAGCACAAATACACATATATTGTTGAAATGTATATTAACAGGCAATGATTGACTCACTCATATGAGTAATCACTTCAAGTACTATAGTTAGCACGTTGAGATGAGACGTTATGAACAAATAAATGCTGAAGAACAAGTTTAGTACATAAAATAATATGTATAATATGTCGCATTGATTAGAGTTAAGATAAGGTTTGTAATTTGTATATGATACGACTGAACATGATAGTCCCACAATCACGTATGTCTGAAAAATGTCGGATGTGAGTACTTAATTGGCGCTATAAAAAGCGAGCTGATATAACACTTGAGCTAAACTTACGCGAGAAACACATGACTATGTTTAGGCAAATATCCGTATAGTGGATATATTTAATAAATGACATATGCTTTTATATAAAGAAAAATCTACTATAGCATGTAATTCATACTATATATGTATTGTATGAATGACAATAAAATGTTAGTGAAATTATTCATATCTACTTATCATGTGAGTCCTTGAGATAATTTATAATTTACTTTATTTTGTACCATATGTTACTTTTGATTATGTTCTCAAAGTAAAAGATCAATGTTGCTACTTTAGCATATTACCGACGGTCATGAATAGATATGGCTTTATGAGACGTGTCTAGGAAATCAGTTATTCTGAAATGGAGAGAGACATGAATGTGAAGAAAGACTATTGTTGTTTTACATCTATTACATATATTTACTACTCGACCAATTATATCATATTCTGTGGTTTTGATATAATTGTAAATACATGGTGTTATGAAAATAGTCAAGTATAGTCTTTAAAGAATAAATATATTTGAATTAATGTAACAAAATATGTTTGGGGCACTATAGGACATCAATTGTTTATTTCTTTTTAGGGTTGTAGTCATTATGTCATTTCTAACAAGTTCATAATTTGAGCTTCCAAGTGCAGATGTACTCATTGGTCGCATGACTTTCTTGCTAGTATGAATTCTTTCTAAAGTTGATGAATGTTGAATGTTTTATATTTTTGATAGAGCACTATCAAGCCTATCATGTTCGAGTATGAGATATTGCATTTTATTAGTACGTCCGTGATAGGATGCGATTAAGATGTATTGTTTTATCTTGATATGTTATGATGGAGAGACACCCTTTAAAAAGGTATGAGGGAATCATATAAATAACTTCAGAAGATGACCATTGGGCTGGTTGGTAGAAAGAATGTTCAAAATGAAACCGTTCTCTCTTCTTCTTCTTCTCTTTCCATCATAAAAAAAAAAAAAAAAGGCAGGCATTCCATTACTCTTTTATGAAAACAATCGGCATGAACGCTATGGAAATTGAATGTTTTCCTTATGATTGCATTTAGACCATCATGAAGTCATATTATTCGCCGTTCATCTGTAATTCAACGTTTGTTTCGGGGTAAATTGTTCATTACACATCAAAGAAGTTAATCATTTCTTTCGTCGACTTTCTTCCCACACCAGATATTAGGAACAACAATAGTTGCATGCATAGATACTATAAGTAAGTATATGCACCATGAGACTGACTGTTCTACTGACACTATGTACAGGTACATGCTACGAGACTTGCCCGCTACGTATAGACATACATATTCGTCTGTCAAATCTTCTAAGCCTAAGCAAGGCATTTCAGAATGTTTGTGATGTCTGTCACCATAATAACATCGATATTTTCTTCATAATTATCCATCTCTATCAACAGCTGGTGAAGGTTCTTTTGCCTTCCATCATTTCCTCCTCTAATTCTAGTTCCTCTATGTCACCCTATGGCATCAGTTTCATCAACAAATGCAATGCAAGGAGCATTGCCTTCGGCAAGGAGCTACGAGCAATGAGGACTGTATGCGGAGCAGGCAAGAGCAAATTTGTTAGGATTCAACACAATTATAAGGAAATAGAGACAAAAAATAAGAAAGAGAATTCGAGATATAAAATTTTGTGCTAATTCATCCTTAAACTGAGGTTACATCTAGCAAAAAATCACACTATAATTAACACATCGCACCTATTCGTTACATTTCTCAATCACAACAAAAAAAAAATACATTATATATACCAGTAGCTATTTATTGACTCAATCCAAACTACTAATAAAATATGGAGAGTATAAACTACATCCCAACAAAATTTGCTTGAGTAGCGTAGAGGAAGAAGAAAAGAATGAAGAACCATAACCCCAATTCTTTTTTGGTTTTTTTTGGTTGGTCCCAAATCACTCTCAAATATGACGATTTTATTATTTATTTTTTTCCCAATTGCAATTTTTTGACAAAATTGCCCTTGTTCTACTCACTAGAAAAAGTCCCCCAGTGAAGATTCAACTAGCCAGTGAGTTTGAACCCTTATTTGAAGTTACCTTGGTCTCTTCAAGCACTTAGTTGAGAGTGAGACAAAATCATTTCGATTCATTATTTGAGAAAATAATTTCACTTCGAGTCATTTTTTAAAATTTCTTTTATTACTATAAGTTGAGGAAAATATATGTATCTGATAATGGACAATGAAAAATTAAATTAGAGATAAGGTGGGTATTGAGAAGTCCTCTTCTCATGACGCACTGATACGCCCCCACTTACCTCATAGTTTTCATTTCACATCTCATGGAAAACCCTCTTCGCTCGGCTTAGCCCTATCCCCTTCTAGGGTGCGAGTTCATAATATTAACTGCTGCAAAAGCAACGTTCCACTGAATCAAAAACCTGGGGCCGACGACTGCTTATGCATATTGCATATACGAGACGACGAAAATCCAATTCATCAATCCCGACGTAAAATTTCGAGAGAGAGAGAATGATATTAACTGCTGCAAAAGCAACGTTCCACTGAGTCAAAAACCTGGGGCCGACGGCTGCTTATGCAAATGCATATACGAGACGACGAGAATCCGATTCATCAATCCCAACGAAAAATTTCGAGAGAGGGGGAGAGAGAGAGAGAGAAAGAGAGGGAGGGAGGGAGAATGATTGCAGAGTTTCGAGAATTCATTGGCGGACCAGCGTAATACATCGATCCAATTTCGATTCTGCATGCATAATCGTCGGCATGCATGGCACTGCTCTCAGTCTCGGGGATGCGGATCGGTACGTTTGCATGCCTAGTCGATTTACATGACAGCCTCCTCACATCATAATCGGGTTTTCTCACGTGAGGAAAACGGTAGGACTATGTGAACATCGAGACTCTGCAATATTGGCCAGCTCGGGTTGATCCTCTCCGCATGCATGCGCATCGAAGCCTAAGTCAGAAAAACGCGTACATCGTTGAATTGGGGAGGACAGAGGTACTCTAAATCTTCAGTATAGGTTTGAATCCTACTGGACACAATTTTTTTCATCTATTTTTTTTTTTTTTTGGGATATATCTTGAAAAGGAAATTGATATTTTCAAACGGTTTCATTAAAAAACGCTTGTAATTGGTCGCTTAGCTTAGCTTGTGTATTCTTTCTAATATTCTATTACATATTAATTTTTCCATATTGTCAATCAAATCTTTATAGAGAATGAAAATTGGATGAATAGAGAATTATCTAGAGAGTATTACTATGCTTTAAGCACATGGCGGGTGTAGAGTAAAGGGACTCGACGTTGCTAGTGTTATATTTCCCTTCATCCCTGATTAGAGTATTTTTTTTCCCGACCAAACCTTTAATTAGCTGATTATAAATATGAACATCACACAAGTGTAACATTAACTAGAACTAAATGTGGGTAACGTCCTTATTTACGATTCGCCAATTATGAGATTGATCAAAGGAGCCAGGGGTAGAGGAGAATGTAACCCTTCTCCTTTCTCCTCCGTTCCAAAAGAGAGACCTCTCAATGAAAATTTTCCTTTAATGTTTGTGTATAATAGACCTAATTCCCAAAAAAAAAAAAAAAAATCTCAACTTTACGTATAATCTCAATTTTGTCTCGAATTTTTTATTTTGTCTCAAGAAAAATCTTAAACTTTAAGTAAAGTCCTAAATCTATCCGAATTTTTTTTGTCTTAAAAAATCCTAAAATTTAAGTCCAGTCCCGAATCTACATCGAATTTTGTTTTGTCTAAAAAAAATCACCAACTTTCAATTTATTCTCAAATCTACCAATATGGTCTATTGCCAATTTGATGTGGCATTTTCATATCAATAATATCCATGTTAGCAAGGTAATATGGAAAATTATTTTCAAAACGAAACCATTATATGATATAAAAGATTAGAGATGACTAGTGATGATAAAGGGTTGATAGAGGCAAATTTAGGACTAGAGTAAAAATTGATGATTTTTCTCTTAGACAAAAAGAAAGTTTAGGGCTAGATTTGGAAGTAGACCCAAAGTTGAGATTTCTTTTTTAAAAAAGAAAAGTTCTTGGTAGATTTGGACTAAACCTAAAATTTAAGGTTTGTTTTTTAGACAAAAAAGAGTTCAAGATAGAATTAAGATTAAATTTAAAGTTGGGGTCTTTTAGAAAATTAGGCCATTTATAATAATAGAATACAAGCTAGATTAAACTCTCTTTTGGCGGCCTCTTTTCCTTTAGAAGCCCATTATATCTTACTTTCTTCGCCTTCATTTCCTTTTATCCCTCTTAAATTAAAACTTTGGGAAAAATATTACTAAAAACTCTAAATTATATTCACTATGCACCACAGAAAACCCAAAACCCATAATCAGTGTAACAAAAATATTGTTCGATTACCACAAAAAACCGTAAACTGTATCCAAGCAATAATAATACCCATAATTTTTTCGGTGTTACTACTAAGTCAAATTTTATGCATGAGAAAAAAAATTTGGATCTATCGGGCATGATGTATTTCCAAAAAGTTAAAGGTATTGACGTCATAGTAAATATAGTTTATGAATTTTGGTATAATAAAAAAATTATAGCATTAAATGTCATGATCTGTATAAATTTAAATTTTTTGTGGTATCGATTTTTAAGATAGTTTGCAAGAAGGGGCGGAGAAAGAGGAAAGCGCAGTCACTTTTCGCCGGGTGACATCAGCAGGAGGAGCAGATCTTTTTTCACTGCCTGAGAGAATTCAAATGGCGAGCAAATCAATCAATTCGATTAAATCAAACCCCATGTCATCCTCTGACGGACGATGATCTGACTCTCCTCTCCTCTCTCTCTCTCTCTACGCAGATTTCAAAGTGTCAGTGGAGTGACGTAAGGTGACCGGGAAGGCGTGCAGATGGAAGCGTGTGGTGACTGATTTTCCCGACTCATTCATTGCAGAGGGAGAGAGAAGATGCTGCCGACGATCACCTCCTTCAGTGGCGGCACGGAGAGAGAGGGGGAAGAGAGAGAGAGAGAGAGGACAGCAACCCAACACAGCACACATCAACGCACGAACACGACTACTCGTACGCATGTTAAATGTATCGTGTGATCTGCCCTCAGACAACAGAAAGAACAGAAGGAGCGGAGAGAGAGAGAGAGAGAAAGAGAGATGACGAAGAAGAGAGAGATGTGCGCTCGCACGAGGAAGAAGGTTAATACGGGCTTTCGTATGTTTCGTCTCGTTCAATAATGACGTAGTGCTCTTTTCCTCCTCTTCTTCTTGTTCTTTCCAATGCACAATACCCAAATTTGGTTTTTAGGGTAAATCACGCCTCGCTTTTAAAATCGCCCCTTTGCCAAATTAAAAATTGATTACCATTTCAACCTCAATTTCCTCCTCTCCATCTTTCAATGGGTAGGTTTCAAATTTGCATGTATATGATTCCCACCTATGTAGTCCCCCCATAATAAACTGTTCTATCATTTGGGGTTATGGAGTCTTTTAAATATGACTTTTGATTTCAATTTGATTTGCTTCTTGGTATCTTGAGAGATTGTGCATATTTGTTTCTTAACCTTCTTTTAAAAATCCCACAAGGAAACTTACCTATATTAATAACTATGCATTCATGGACTTGGGAGACGTTTCATAAATTGGATTTGACTTTACATTGAAAAAATGTTATCCCACTTGATATTTTGGTAAAGTCATTTCAACAGGATAAATTTAGATATAACCAAATAAAAAAACTTGATTACTTGCCTAAGCCTAAGGATGAGTAGCGTCGATTAGATAAGAAAAGTTCTCATGCCACCATTTCGATGATTGCACCCTTGTAGCCACCATCCGGTGGCTGCCGCTTCCTAGGTGATCCTTGCGCATTGGTGGCTCTCTCTCTCTCACACATTATTACGCTTCCATCCTAGGGGGTAATATGTGGTGGCTGCACTCCCTAACTGACCACCACTGTAGTGGCTACCATATTTGTTTCACTTGTTGTTTCTTGCCAACTCTCTTTCCCTCTAATTTAAGGCAGCCACCACAGCAACGGTAGACATTGTCATTGATGACAACCATCGCAATTGCGGCCATGGTTTGTAGATCTAAGTTTTCTCTTCTTCCTTTTTTCCCTTTTTCATCAGTTTAATTTAATTTTTTGTTTCCTAATCTAGGTGCAAGAAACACCCAATACCATGGAATATGACCATATCCGATGTTCTTCCAAGCACAATAAGCAATTTAGCAAATGTCTTATACAATATTTTTCTATTGTTTATTGATTCTTGCTATATGGACGTAATTCAAATCTTTATTTAAGAAATGAGGAAATAGGAAAGTGTGTGTGGAAACTAGAGATTTTAAATTTCTTGTTAGAAAGCAAAGGAGAGAGAATTTTAAAATTTTTAGGGCTTATACCACAAAAAAGTCAAAATTTAAAAAAATTTGTGACAAATTTACCAAAAATTTATTTTTTGATTACAAAAAAAATCCCAAATTGATATTCCTATGACACATTGTTACTTTTTGTTAAATGTTATCATCAAATTACTAAGACAGTTAATGGATTTATCAATTTAGGATTTTGCATTTCTTTTGTCATAAGTATACTAGTTTAGGGTTTTTAATAATTTTAATCCTATTTTACAAAAGCTAATACAAGGTAAATTTCTCACAAATGTTCCAATTGGGATTTTTGGTATTATATAGGTGTATCAATTTGAGATTTTTTTATGACATTAACTCAAATTTTAAGTAATTTTCTTCCCCTAGTCCTTAATTTTCCTCAAATTCCCAAAAAAAGGCTTACAAGGTTGAGCCACATCTTTCTCAGAGGATGCTCTTTTTCCCAAGGCTACTGAAATTAAACGCCTTCCCCAAAGTAAACTCCAACCGTTTGGACATGGTGTAAACCTTTACTCTACAATCTTAGCATGAATTTACCCAAGGCTACTAAAATTGGACTTGGCAATATTCTAGAGTAGCTGATTATATTTTACGTTCTCGAGATCACAAACATCTTGGAACTCACGTATTATTTAAATTGCACGTTTCAATCTCTATAAGATTAGTTGAGTCGATTCTGTATTGGCAAAACGTTTTACTTAAAATAACACCATTATGAAATCATCACAAACAGAAGTGATAGAACGCCTAAGGCAGGAACCAAAGATCGAGTGAAGCCAACACAAAAGCCAATTTTTAGCCCGCTATGTAGCAGCAGATCAGAAAGAAACAGCATTGAAGTTTCCAAATGAAGTTACCCCATTTTCAGCCTAAAGACCATCTCAAACTCGCCAAGTTTCGACGACACCCGACGGCCATGTTTTCCTTCGACTTCAGTCCACGAAAACTTAATTAGAATCCTTCAATCGACGGATTATATGTGCCATGTGGCCTGCATTCACGAACCTAACATTACCGAAAGAGAGAGAAAAAACCCAGAACCCTAACTTGGACGCCGCACGTACGATCCCCATCCCATCCCCTCTCTCTCTCTCTCTCTCTCTTCTCTTTTCTCCCTCGCAGCTGCAGAGCTCTGCCGCGTCGAACCTAATTCGGAGCAATGATTACTGTGGGCACGGTACCACAGTCGCTCCCCGAAACAGTTGGGAAAGCTTGGAGGAGAGGTTCCTTTCGGAGAGGGGCACCGAGTTTCCGTCTTGGTGATAGTTCACGGCTTGAAGTGATGTTGGAGGGGATACCTCACTGCATGGCTTTTCTACAACTTTAGGCAATCTGAGCTGCACGAGCAGAGCAAGGCAACAAATTCGCACAGTTTCCTTTCTCGTGTTACCTCGGGCGCTAGTACATCCGGGATTCACGGAGGTTAGGGGAATTCTTTTTGTCCCCAGAAAATGCGAGAACTTAGGAACATGATGAGGAGCCCTTTGCATTTTGCGCTTTGAGAGTATAGAGATGTTGGGTCGGGACTCGAATGCAAAAAGCGTCCGGCCCCGAGAGTGTTGCGAACAACGAGTCTTGCCAACCGATGGATCGTGTTGATGATCGAGCTCATCGGGGCTGTTGATCGTGCGGTATCGGTGGTCCAGGTAGTCATGGTTCGCATGATTTATAGAACGTGCAAAGTTTTTTTCTCATTACCGGCGGCTGGCAATCATGGTGCCATTAAATTACAGACGACGTGTGTGGGCAATTCAAAGGTAGGGCAGATGAGAGTACTCTCAGTAGACTATTATTATAATGGAGCTCGTCTCCCCGCCAATTTTTATGCATTCATATGGTAGAGCTCTCCATATACAAGGGAGCTTGTCTCAAATGATGTGAAGAATCCCATCATGAGAACGATGATAATTTATATTATTGTTCTTTAATGATGTCACAAAGCATTATAATCTAATACTTCGTCATGATGTCATGTTCGACGACGTCATAAAAAATACCACTGTCAATACGATGATATATGAAGTTATTTAATTCACAAAGTAATGACCCTAGAAACGAAAAAATGCCATTTCGTTCAACTCATCACTTAAGCATGCAACAATTCGAAGCAGTCAATGGGAGCAATTATCCTTCTAGAATTTGGTCACAAAACCCTAGCAGCAGCAAATTTCCCGAACTCCAGGGTGCATTCATTTAGAGAAAATTTCATAATAAAAAAAATATTTTCAGGAAAACATTTTCTCGTTTTTTGGACTGAAAATGATTTTCAGTTAACTGATTACTTTCAACAAACCACACAACTGAAAATCCCAAAAAATAATTTGCCATAAATTCTTTCACTCAAACTAAACACACCCTCAATGTCCAATATATTTCAACATGCTTATCATCTCGTTAAGACCCTTAAGAGCCCTGATCCGGAGCTTCCTTTAGCGGGAGACCTGAACGGCGCAGCTAGCAAGGAGATATCTGATTTTGGATGCAGAAGCATTTGGTCTTCGTCTCCCTTTCGGTCGTCCTAGCGTATAAAAGGCTTTCTCTGTCAGCGAAGGCACGTGCAGCAACAGTACTACTTTGCGAACGAGCGCTTTCATCGTGATGGAAGCCTTGCATGCTCCTCTATTTAATCTGGACCAAACCCTATTCCATGGTACACACGCTGCAGAAATCGCTCAAACACTTCTCTTTTTTGGGATCACATAAGGTGGACAAAAATACAAACAGAGCTAGCAAAATTGGAGTATTTACAGCAAGAACCGAACGTAGCAAGATAAGAGACGACGAAAAAAGGGCAAGAAAAATGGGAAAGCTCAAGCCTAAGGGAAGAATAAATACAAACTCGCCAAACCCTAGCTTGACTCCGGCGTTGCTCCATATGGCATGGTTTCTTCTTTCTTTCTTTTTGCTTTGCCCTTTTTCAGGAAGTTCAAGTTATTTTCTTCTGTTTTTGTCTTTTTTTTCTTCTTGTTAACTTTTTGGGGTCGGTCGATCATGATTTTTGGAGGTGGATAATGTGGGAATTATGCAGATCTTGGTTGCTTTCCTTGACGCTTGATCTCCACTGATCGGCGATGTCTCCGGCAATCTTGATCGCATCACAGCCCGTCCCGAGGATGCCTCTCCTCGTGAATCCGACGGTGTACAGCCCGTCATCCCCTTTCCAACCATTCGGAAATGGTGTCTTGGGCATACCTTCCTTGGTAAAGAAATCGCCCCCCTGCGCAAAAAATGAAAATTAAGTACATCAATCAACTTGAACAATACAAGATCACATGATTAAAAAACTCAAAACAACATTAAATTTAGACTCAACTCAATTCTGGTGCCAAATGATAAGGAAAACAATCCATTCAAGTAATTTATTCTTTAATACCGTTTTCAATTTTGCTGGTCGAGGTCAAGTTCTCTCGTCTTAATTAATCCCCCCCAAGTTGGTTAACTACTTTTTTTTATTTTTTTTGGTCGGATATTGGTTAACTACTTCATAGACTATATTTTGCTTAGCCCTAATAAGCCAAATTACATCTCAAGAAAAGATCTCCCGCAGGCTCGGTGATTGCGACCGGAACGAACTCGAGACCTCTAGAGTATGATGTTATAGATCCACTTAGTTATCAATAAGTGCAAAATGTTGCAAATGTAATCAAGGTCGCCAAAAAAGAAAAATGAAAAATGGCAGTGATGTGCTCGCAATGGGTGAAGCAAAGATTTCCGGGTCAAACTTTGCTTGTTAGCCATAAGAAGCAACCCTAATTGCCATGCCTAATTATACGTTAACCGACATAAAGCAAGATGCTAGAGACATAGCTAATCACAACGGGCGAAACAAAGATTGTGGGTCAATCTTGCTTGTTAGCCATAAGAAGAAGCACTAATTACCGCCCCTAGTTTAGATGTCAATCAGGCATTAAGCGTGATACAAGAACCATCACAAATCACCAATGGTCAATCTTGCTCGTTAGCCATAAGAAGCAACATCAACCCCTAGCAATTAAATGTCTAATCATCATAATGCAAGATGCAAGAGAGACATCGCAAATTGCAATCCCAGACATTTCTGGCTTAAACTAGGAAAACGTGATGACGAAAAATATTTTAAAATAAATGGGAATCGAATTTAAAAATGAAGGGAGGGGGGGCCCCTTCTAGACTATGATTCCGCTAATATGCGCACACTGAATACACGATGTCATGATAGCAACGCATCATGGATGGGGCACAGAGAATACAGTTTTGTCATCTTCACAAGAAAGATCGTTCAGCAAAGGGAATTTTAACCCGGGCATAAGCCCCAAACCCTAATTTCTTTGTCCTTTTTCCCTCCCTTTTGTTTTCTCTTTTCTTTGCATGGAGAAATGGAGAGATCCGGAGGTCTCTCCTTCTGTCTTGTATGTCTCCAAGCGAAAGACAGTGACAGGTGATTCATAATAAGATAGAACTAAAAACTAACCAAAACTTTGTAACTATTCACAATATAAAAAATCAAAAATAAAAATGAATGAAGTCTGCCTCACCTTGAGCCAACTAGAGACATTGCTCTTGTACCCAGTTGCCAAGATTATAGAATCAAACTTCTCCTCCTGCCCATCCAGGAACTTGGCCCCATTCTCAGTTATCTTCTTCACTTCTTTCACCACCTAAGAAGGAAGAATAAACCATAATTTGAGTTAGCACTCTCTACTCATGCCATCAGCGTAGATAGCACATGGAGAGGCTTGGATTAATGACTCCGCGCGCTCGGTTACCTTGATTTTGCCGGACCTTATCTGCGCGAGGGCGCCGACGTCGAGGACAGGGGTCTTTCCGGTGACGTTCTTGAGCTCGAGCGGCCCGGTCTTGGGCCGCCGGAGGCCCAACCGGTCGGTGTTGCCCAAGGTGATGTTGGCAATCAGGAGGAGGATCTTGTCCACTAATCTTAGAGGGAGCCATTTGAGCAGCGCCATGGCCACTCCAAACGTTGAGAGCCCAAGCATTTCTCTGGGCAGGACATGTACCTGGTTAGCAGGAAGAAGCACGGTCAACGTCATCCCACCGAATTAGATTGACGATGATTGCGTTTAGGCCACAAGGAAGATTGAAAGGAAAAGCAAAAATAAAAATAAAAATGAATTTACACTTTGGAGCGTCCCCAGGTAACTGAATCAGGAGAAAATTTAATGAATCTTTCTTTTATGGGGAAGAAGAAAGAAGAAAGAAAATTCATATGGGTCAGCGGTCAAGGGAATTAAGTGATGAAATGACAAAAGAGATTATGAATAATTAATTGAGACTGTGGAGAGAGAGAGAGAGAGAGAGAGAGAGAGAGAGGACTTTACAGTGCTGCGAACCACCATGTGAGGAATGGCATTGTGCCTGCACAGGTCCAAGCTGACCTCCATGCCGGAATTGCCGCAGCCTACCACCAACACCCTCTCGCCCTCGAACTCCGACCCCGACTTGTACCGGCTCGTGTGGACGACCCGCCCCTGGAACCTCTCGAGCCCGGCCACGTCCGGCGTCGCCGGCTCGGCATTCTCCCCCGTGGCCACCACGAGCCACCTCGACCTGCGCTCGAGCCCCTCCCGGGTCCGGACCCTCCACAGCCCGCAAGACTCGTCGAACTCGGCGTTCTGGACCGTCTGATTGAAGGTGGGCTTGATCTTGAAGTGCGAAGCGTAGGACTCCAGGTAGGAGACGAACTGCTGCTTCGTCGGGTACTTTGGGAAGTTTTTAGGGAAGCGGAGGAGAGGGAGCTCGCAGAACCGCTTGGGCAGGTGGAGCTTGAGGCGATCGTAGGTCCATTTTTGCCAGAGGGAGGCGATGCAGTCGCTTTTCTCCAAGATGAGGGAAGGGACTCCGTGCTCGGAGAGGCAGGCCGAGACGGCGAGGCCGGAGGGCCCTGCGCCGACGATGATGGGCCCTTCCACATCCACGAACGGAGGCTGGTCCGTTCTTTGGTTGTCTTCCAGTTCTTGGTCTCCGCAAGAAACCGAACCCATGTTTGTTTCTTTTTACAAGAAAACCAAGAAATGGACGGGGAAGGTGAAGCGAGAGAGAGAGAGAGAGAGAGAGAGGAGACTCTGTTCAGTGGCTCTCTTCGATGCTTCCCCTGTTTCTTGGTTCTGTAAGGCTCTGTTTTCTTTGAGAGGAATTCCTGAAGTGGGATGAAGTGAGTAGACGAGAGAGAGAGAGAGAGAGAGAGAGAGAGAGAGAGAGTGCAAGAGAGTGGAAAGAGAGAGAAGTCAATTGAGGAGCGAATGTCAAGGGGGCAGTGGGGGTTTGCTCTCCCAGCTAAGAAGGAATATAAATGCAGAGAAAAGCAGAGGAGAGGGGGGGGGGGGGGGGGGGGGGGGGTGGAACAGAGTGCGTTTATGAGAAGTGAGAGGTGGGTGAGAAAGATCTCTTATCTCCCTCGCTCTCTGTGTGTTTTTCTTTTGGTTTTTCGAAAAAATGGCAGTTAATTTGCACAGTGAGTGAGAGAGAGAGAGAGAGAAAGAGAAAGGTGTAAATGGAGGCGTGAAGGTTAAGAAAAGGATTTGGTTCTCCTCCTCAAGGCCCTTCTTCTCTCTCTGCGCGCAGGGTCTTGATAGACTGGAGTAGACAATTGGGCCAAAAAAAAGATGGAGATATGAAAATACAATTTTTTTATTGGGCTACACTGCTAAGATTCTCTTTTTCACTTTTTCTAAAATACCTTCTTCTCCTTCTTTTTTTGGGGGGCTTGGGACAATCTTTTCCTTCAAAAATTAAAAGATGGGTCGCATATACTCATGAAGTTGCATCATCATACTCAAATAGGGACAGAGATTGCCTTTAGGGCTATTTGAAATTACACCCATGATTACAAGATAGCATTAGAACGTCATTATCTGTCCCACTTGGCACGGTGAGACCACAAGCCTCAATTTGATTAAAGCTTTGTCACAAAATTAGGGCTGCCCACCCGCCCATCCCATCGAGGAAAAAGACCGAGTGGGAGATGATTAGCGACCCGGAGGGAAAATGTCCCCTTTTCAAAAAGAGAGAAGATATTCATTCACCCTTTAGTTCTTAACATCTCAAAAGTTAGAATATGCATCTGATTTCTTGTAAGACTTCTTCTTTTTTATTTTTTTGGGTTTTTTTTTTTTTACTGTTGATGTTCCCCTGCATGAGAGCAGGAGAGTGGATGCAAGGCTGAAGAACATACACGTTAAGTCCAACACGTGGATAAAACATTCTAAAAAAGCGATGGAAAATGAAAACTCGTGTCCAAGTACAATGCCATTCTTTCGGGAGACTGGAACGTAGAGATCTTCGAGCTATGATACTGGGTAATGTTGGGTGTGCAGCGGATGAGGGTAATCAATCACGTTCACTATGAGTGAACGCGATATTGGTGCAAAACGTCTCGTGTTCCGACCTCCAGAGCTGTCGCTCCTTTTTAAGTCAAAAAACATTATTTGCTCTTTTTAGGATTAGGTCATGTCGTCAATCTATGCTTCAAACGGGGATGTGTTCATCTACATGCATACCAAGTCAGAGCTGACATTAATCCTCTCCAAAAACTTCGTTGAGCCGAATGTGGTTAGGGAGAGGAGACTGCATATGAGGTTGTCTGTTTGATCTTTTTAGGTGGAAGAGAGGACAAGGACGTAGTTGTTTTTCCCCTTCAAGTAAAGGTTGAGAAAATGAAATGTCTCGATAATCACATCCTGTTCTAAGGGAATAAACAACGGAGAATTTGGCAACTGTATGTCCGGAAGGGCACCGCCCAGAGCGTTTTTGGACGTTATAGTCATGCAAACCGGCACGTCGTTTACATCGCTGGAAGGATGGGACCGGCGGGGAGGTAATAGGGTTGCCCGGTGGAAAATGGTCGACCGTGGCTAGCAAGAAAATTACCAAGCGTCGCCGGAGCTTGGGGGACGCGATCTGCATCATCGTTTTTCGTTCGCTCAAATCAACTTCTAAGTGTAAAGTTGAAAGTGAACAAGGAAGCTCACGGTATCGGAGAAGCCAAGCCATCCATCAAACTGAGGCAAAGAAGGTTGATGGGATCCAAGGAAGTTGAGTGTGCATGCATTTCCCGTCGATTGGTTAAAGTGAAAAGGACCATGATGGTATTAAATTGGCTCACAACTTATTAGTTCACACTTTCGTTTGGAAATCAATTCCACTCGTAAATTCGGATATTTGATATTAGAGGCGATTGTTGATTGGTAATTTTTCTCCGTGGATATCAGTACGACAAAAAAAAAAAAATGATGCCATCTCCACTAACAATGACAAAAAGGTGCTCTTGATGTTTAGATTACCTCGTGACAACGCAATCCAAAAATTCATATAGAAGAGGCAAGTTGGAGAAGTTCCTTCTTTCCTCGTGGAATTGACAGTTAAAGAAGCAATCATGAGCACATGTCCAAGGAGCAAAGAAGTGGGCTACATCGTGCCAAAAATGGGATAATGAAACATTTTAGGAGGGCCAAAAAAATATTTGCTTATTTATTTATATATTTATTTAATTGTTTTGTTTTGTTTATTTATAAATTTGGCCCATTAGGCTCCCCATACATGCAACCAGAACTCCCCCCAGATATACTGTCGTGGAGACCGAAAGATCAACTTCACAATCATTCCCGTTGCTATCCTTGTTTCCCACCTCTATACATGCTTTAATGTCCTTTTCCTTAGATTAATCCGGGAGCTCACCCTCTCAGGATTTTCCACAATCTCTACTTGGATACTCAGAATTATTTTAGTAGCCGACGAGAGAGACAGGGAATCAAGTGGCTGTATCTTAGATGACGCTTGGTTTGCAAGGGAAACATATGTCCGATCGGGTCAGATAAGGGAGGATGTAGGGCATTTCTAACTTATTGAGATTAAAGGATGACTGACGGAAACTGCCTTTGCCGAGTCGTAACGTAGGGTAGTAAGTCGAGAGAGTAAAAGCTTAGAGCTAGAGTTAACAAA